>CM066043.1:102202329-103406714 GCA_033557465.1 Ichthyophis bannanicus
CATTCAGTATGCACAGAGTTACCCCTATATAGCAAGAGGATGGTGGAAACCAAGCATGGTACACTTCAGCTCAAAGCAATAGCAATAACAGCGATGGAATTCAAAGAGACATTCAGTATGCACAGAGTTACCCCTATATAGCAAGAGGATGGTGGAAACCAAGCATAGTACACTTCAGCTCAAAGCAATAGCAATAACAGCGATGGAATTCAAAGAGACATTCAGTATGCACAGAGTTACCCCTATATAGCAAGAGGATGGTGGAAACCAAGCATAGTACACTTCAGCTCAAAGCAATAGCAATAACAGCGATGGAATTCAAAGAGACATTCAGTATGCACAGAGTTACCCCTATATAGCAAGAGGATGGTGGAAACCAAGCATAGTACACTTCAGCTCAAAGCAATAGCAATAACAGCGATGGAATTCAAAGAGACATTCAGTATGCACAGAGTTACCCCTATATAGCAAGAGGATGGTGGAAACCAAGCATAAGACACTTCAGCTCAAAGCAATAGTTTAAATGACTTTTGCACATCAAAGGCAACATGGCACAGTGTGGCAGTTACAACCCTGACTGCTTTCCTGGACAGACTGGATGATCCACGTTGGTCGTCATCTGCCTTCATTTACTATGTTACTGTATTACCCTGTGAGGACAGAGGGAACAGGAATAAAGGAGGGGAAATTGTCAGGGAGTACACAGAGACCGGGGACTGGGACAGTGCAAGATAGAATGATCCCTGTAAACTCCTTTGGCTCTTTACAATGGTTTCTGTGTTTTGTAGGAGTAGATTTGGTGCCAATTAAACCAATCCCTAATGTGGTGACACTGCAGGAGGACATCACAACAGAGAAATGTCGCCAGGTAAGAGGTGGTGATATCCTCTGAATGACATCTCAGTCTCTCGGACACCGTGGGACCTTCTCCTCAAGCTGCCCTTTTTCTCAAAGTAATTTAGCCCAGATTTGTGAGAGAGGGTTGACTGCTAGACCGCGGGCACCGTGCAGTTGACTTCTGAATGATTTGTTTTCATTCTTCCATCATAGGCACTGAGGAAGGAGCTGCAGATGTGGAAGGTGGATGTGGTGCTGAACGATGGAGCTCCTAATGTGGGGGCGAGCTGGGTGCACGATGCCTACTCACAGGGTGAATTTCACTCTTGTATTTCTTTCTCTGCGTCTCTGTCCCTGACTTCTCCACCCTTGCTTCCTGTCACTATGCTTTTTCTAGAGTTGCGGACAGGATTATGACACACTGAAATCTAAAAGCACAGGGGCTATATTAACATTTCTCATCTTCCTTCCATGCACACAGCTCACCTCTCGCTCATGGCGCTGAAGCTCGCTTGCGAGTTCCTTACCAAAGGTGGCTGGTTCATAAGCAAGGTCTTTCGTTCCCGTGATTACCAGCCCCTCCTGTGGATCTTTCAGCAGTTCTTCCGCAGAGTGCAGGCCACAAAACCACAGGCATCAAGGAACGAGTCTGCCGAGATCTTTATTGTCTGCCAGGGTAAGCCTCAGGAATAGGGGTGGGGATACTGATGGGAGATATAACGTTAAAAGGTTGACCCAAATAGTGTTTTGTATACAGTGGGTTCTGTTGTAATTTGTCCTGTGTGGTTATAATGACATTATATCCAAATACATCCAGCGATGCACTCTCACACATTGTGTATACCATTCCTTAACCCTTCACCACACACGTGGGATCATTTTGACCCCAAGCCTTTTGTTATGTCAAATTACTTATTTATTACAGCCATGACTTAAAACTTCCGGTAGCTTGTCAATATTGACAGCCATTGACTTTCTCGTAGAGTGTCATCATTTAATCGGAACAGTAATTTTATGTTAACATTTTTATAGTGCATATACCTATTATACACACCTGGGGTCAAATTGACCCCAGCTTAGCAAAACCAGTGTTGTCAGAATTCCTGTTTCAGGTTCATGTTGTAGTTATTATTGTTAATTTGGCATTGCTAGGCTATTTCATCTGTAGGCTACTGTGATCTTCATGTGAAATTAAGGCAACATTTTTCAGCGTTTGAGTTCATACCAGGCATGTGTTCTTATAGACTGTCAGACGGCTGCCTGGGTGAGAATGTTCAGTCTTGGCAAGTGCATATATCAATATGATTTGCAAGGGATTGTGGGCAATGCAGTCCATTCACATCAGACACAGCTGCTCACAATAATTAGTTGTGCTTGAGGGTAAAGCCAATAAGATATTTATTTATGGGGTTATTTCTCCCAACACAGATATGCTTGGTAGCGCATAAATCAGGTTACTTGCTTTCAGTGTTAAACTTGGAAAAACAAAATCAGGAAAACAACATTTGAACTTGTCAGGCAATCAAAGCAAAAGAAATAAGACCTGGTTGGTAACAAACTGGTCTTTTCTGTAGGCTTTAGCTAATATTTTCTTAGCAGTGTACCAAACAACAAACAAAAGCCACAAAGAAGAGAAAAACTGTTCTTTTCAGGTTAACTTCTTATATCTTCCCACATAGATTCAGAAGTGATTCTCTCAGAGCTCACAAGCAATTAGGTAAGGCTCAATTGCTAGCAGTTACCCAGCTCAAACCCCTTAGCTGGCTTGCTTTCTACTGCGTGGCTAAAAATCCTACTCAGGAGCTTTTCTGAGTAGATTAAAGAACAAGTTTGTATTTCTTTGTGATGGTTGCTGTATTTTATAACAGAAAATCACCAAAGGAGTTTAGACAGAGAGCAATCCATGTAAACACAGTCTGTATCTAAGACCTCCCCCTCTTCTTCAACAATCATGGGTTCAATATCATGGATTGGCACAGATGAATTTCTCAATGGAGCACTTTCAGGAGAATACTTGTTTCCCTGCTGTCTTTCAAGGTTATAGCTAGGGCATAGATCAGTGTTCATACCTGAGCTTCCATTGCTGTTAGAGTTCCTCTCTATATAGCCTGGCCAGTATGTAGTCCAGTTCTTATGTCCAGCCTTCCAATCCAGATCCCTGGACGCTGGATCTCTCTTCACATACCTTCTGGCACGGGTCTTAGGGTCCCTTCCACGTGCAGCCGTCTCCCTCACAGGTACCGTCTGGAGATTCCTAGCTCTGCAACACCATTCCTCTGGCTTTCCCCAGTCCAATGGTGTATGCTGGCCCTTGGAATGCCTCCCAGTATACGTACTGCTCCAGACTCCTCTAGACCTCCCAAAGGCTTTTCTCTTCTTTCTTCCAAAGGGTTTCTTGCCCTCTCTGTCCGTCCGGTTTGGCTTCTGCTTCTGATGATCCTCCAGATGAAACTGAGGATGAGGATATCCAAGCTGATCATGAAGATGTTGATGATTCTGAGGATCCTCTGTAGAATAAACTCTACCTTTATTCTGCTTAGATGAGTGCTCCTCCCTAACACAGCGCAGCTGTGCTGAATCAGGCCCTGCCCTTTGAGATGAGTGCTTAGGGATTACCTCATAGCCCTCCTGATTGAACACACGTTTCCCCACTTCAGCTCCTCTAATGGCTGTTGGAAACCTGGTGCATTCTGGGACTGGTAGTCTTTTATGGGAAAATTCTGTTTTCTTATTTCTACCAGAACTGACAGGTTGCTTGTTCAGAGTCACTTCACCTTTTCTATAGCTCCTTCCTGAGCTATGATAAGCTTCCTTATCACAAGACCTATTCATTGCTGTTACAGAAGTAATGGCGCTTTGCCGCCAACATTGTTTCTTTTTTCCGAGATATATTTGATTGGTAATAACAGTTATTTATTATGATTTCCGTTATTTTATTGTTCCAAGAATTCTGAGTGAAATGAGTAGTAGTCGTCCTCGTTGTCTAACAAGCCAGGCTATACTTCAGGCAGTATTAGCTGAACTTGAAAATGAATCATCAGAAGATGAAACAGGAATAGAAGGTGAAGACTCTGGTGGTGAGCCAGACAATGTTGAACAAACTAGTGACTATGACGATCAAATTGAGGGACAGGAAGCACAGTACCTGGCAGGTGATACTGCGGAGAATGAATGATGATGATCCACAACCAAGCAAGAAAAGAAAAATTAACTCAGGATTTTATAAACAGAAGAAATCAGGTAAAATCTACAAGGCAAAGAGTGGACGCATATGATCAGTAGACGAGCCTAATGCTGCCTTGCGTACAACGGCAGCTAATCTGCTTCATCAGATGCCTGGCGTTACAAGGGCAGGCAAAGTTCAGTCAATAGGCGAGGCATTCTCTTTGTTCGTTACCGATGAAATGTTGGACATCATTCTTAGAGAGACTAATCGTTATGCCAAGAATTACTACCGCACACAAGCTGAACAAATTGATGGAAATGTAAAAGAGTGGACAGATATTGACATTGTTGAACTAAAGGCAACCACTGGAATATTGCTGCATGCCGGTAAAGAAAGATCATCAAAAGAAGCAATTACATCATTGTTTGCACCTGACTCAAACCCTTTTTATCGCTCCGTAATGAACATAAATCATTTCCAGGATATCTTACGGTTTGTGAGAATGGATAACTTGTGCACTCGTCCAGAACGTGTAGCCACCGACAGATTGGCACCCATCCGTGATATATGGGACATGCTAAATGCATGCTTATCAATGATGTACTTACCTGGAATGGATATAACAGTTGATGAGCAACTGGTCAGCTTCAGAGGCAAGTGCGGCTTTCGACAATACATTCCCAGAAAGCCAGGAAAGTATGGAATAAAGATATCCTGAAACTGCGATGCAGAGACCAGCTATCCATTGAAAGGAGATGTTTATCTGGGGAAGCAACCAGGAGCAGCAGTCGAACTGAAGAAAGGAGTTGAAGTAGTGAAAAGATTGACTAGACATTGGTGGAAAACTGGCTGCAATGTTACATGTGATAATTTCTTTACTGATGTAGGACTGGCTGAAGATCTTCTGATTCAACACACTACAGTTGTTGGCATCATGAGAAAAAACAAAAGGGACATACCAGGTGAACTGATGATTTTGTGGAACAAGGAACTGTTTTCATCACAGTTTGTTTTTTGCAAAGAGATCACACTAGTGAGTTATGTTCCAAAGAAAACCAAAATGATCATTGTTTTGAGCAGCATGCATCATGACAAGGCGACAGACGACAAGAATGAAAAGAAGCCTGAGATGATTCTGCACTATAATGCTACTAAGTCTGGAGTAGACAATCTGGACAAGCTTGTGCGTACATATACATGCAAACGTGGCACTAGAAGATGGCCATTCTGCCTGCTGATGAACATGTTCGATGTCGCTGGTGTGGCAGCATACATAATTTGGGTGCAAAAAAAACCCGAATGGCAAACAGAGGTGTCCCACAAACGGCGACTGTTCCTAACAGAACTGGCAAAGGAGTTAGTTCTGCCACAGCAGACATTGCGATTGCAGAACCCAAGAACACTTCAGAAAGGGGTGTGGATCTGCATGCAACTACTTGGATTCAGCTTACTTGGTCCTACAGGCTGTGAATCCAGAGGGGCACGATCGCGCTGCCAGCTTTGCACCATCAGATAAGAAAACATCAAAATACTGCAAGCGATGTGGTACAGCCATACGCCCACAACATTGCCAGTTGTTATGCAATGAATGTGCTGACTAAAAGACGCCTAGATAGATGATTATACTAGGGGTGTTGAGACTTAATTACAATTAAGTGATAAACTGAAGTTAATAGTTAGACTACTTTTATATCATAAACACTGAACATTTGTGAACAGCAAAAACTGATAACTGTTTTTAATAAATGCATTCAAATACCAATCCTATGTGGATGAAATTGTTCACGGTTTCTGGTCATTTACTGATGGGGTCAATTTGACCCCAGGTGTGTAAAGTCGTCGGTAATTTAACGTGTGTGATGAAGGGTTAATCTAATCATTATTACCAGAAAATGGTATTAATTTAAAATGTAGTTAAATATCTTTCTGTGACCCGAGATAGTGTCATCTTGTCTCTTCTATAATCTTCAGTAGAGACATGTCTGACTCTTGAAGAGGGTGATTAGACTCTTATAAGCAGCTCTGGAGAGCCAAGGCTCAGATCAGCTGTTTGCTCAGTGCTGAAGAGGTTGTAAGGAATGCATGAAAAATATTTTTTGTTTCCATGATGTCCCTACAGTCCAGTCCAGATTCCTGGGTTGTGTCCCTTTTCCAGCAAATGGAGACTGAGCATTCTAGTTTTTGGTGATGTCACAGCATAAGGAGCGGGTTACTCCTCCCACCAAGCCAATATCCTCAGTCTCCAGCAGATGGGACAGTACCCTTTGTAGCCTGGGCTTTACTGTGGATTCCTAGGGCTCAGTGAGAGAAGTTTAAAACAAAAAGAGGAGGAAAATGATAGCGGACCTTGACAGTTATTACTGTGCCTAAGGACTTTAGGGTAGGTTTGTGCTGTCAGAGCAGCTGCTGCTGTGGTGACTTGGTCTGCCCCAGGGGACCAATGCTGTTTGGTCGGCGATAGGGCCCTGGGAGGAGTGAGTGTGGCTTGCTTCCTTCTCCTTTAACTGCAATCAGACCTCCTGCCTGCAGTCTTGGTGCCCTTTGGTGGGTTAGAGGCTGTTGGGCTGGCTGCCATTTTCGGAGGGGGGCTCTTTGGTGTAGTGTGGTGAGTGGCTCCTCTTTGTTTCAGCGTGAATCAGTGTTTTCAGGCCTCTACTTCTGGTTAGTTTCTGACAGCACTTCAAGTTTATTTTCCCTCTGTGGGATGCTGGCCAGCAAGGCAGTCTGCGTCTGATGCGCAAGTAGGCGAAGTCAGCTCTCCTCATTCAGTCTCTGTCAGGCCTGTGAAGCAGAGGACCGTGAAACTGGAACACCATTTAGGGAAGCGCCATTGTTGAAGTTTTCTCTGCGCTCGGAGCCAGCAGGGGGTCCCGATTCAATGACTGTGCTAACCGCGGCTCCTACGCTTTTGGTGGGAACTGCAGCCATTTTGTCATCTTCCAACGGCAGACATTTCGTCAGCCTCCAGATTGTTCTCAGGCCAATCGGAGCAGATACCTTCTTTGCACTGGCAGGCAGAGCAAAGGGTTTTGCATATATCTGGTTCCTCTTCCGCGGTCCCATTCTCGCTGGACTTCATCTTGCTGCTTCATCAGGCATACTGTATTAAACAGGACCTGATGGAGGCTCAGGAGTCCGGCGGACGGTAGTCGGGACAGCGTAAAGAGTAGCAGTCCAAGGTCTGTCTTGGCAGCCATGTCTTCTGGTGGCTTGCAGGTACCAGAGGAAAAGCTGAGGTCAGAGCATTCTCTGGGGTCCGATGATCTCTTAGAGGGCCCCTCGAGCCTGGGGGCAGAAGGGCCTGGGAGCCTTCGGGAGGACTTCTTACCAGCGGAGGAAGACCCCAGTATCATTAAAGTCTTCCGCAGGGAAGAACTGGTGTCTCTAATTGTGGACTTGCTTGCCTCTCTGTGGAAATCATGGTGGCGGATCCTCCTTTGGAGGATCCGTTGCTACAAGGGTTCCGTACGTTGGAGACTGCATTTCCATTGCACTGAAGCAGATGATTGACTTGGAGTGGGGCTCTGCGGAAGTGGGATTGAGCGGTGCAAGGGCCATGAAATGCCTCTATCCAATCTCTGTGGGGGGAACGGGAGCATTTTCAACTGCCAAAAGTGTATTCCCTGGTGTCAGTGGTCACAAAGCGGACTACTGTTCCATTGGAAGGGGGAGCTGCACTGAAGGACCCTCAGGATAAGAAGTTAGAGACACTTTTGAAGCAGGCCTTTGAGGTTAATGCATTGACCTTGCAGGCTTTGGTCTATGGAGCCTATGTAGGCGGGCCAGAATGCGCTGGGATCAGGGGCGGCAATGGGGCTTGTTGCTGCTCTCCTGGAGTTGACTAGGATAGACTCCAGAGTTGCTTACTTAGCGGATACCTTCTTTGACTAGCTGCAGGTGTCAGTGAAGGGTATGGCTTTGGTTGTAGCCGCTCTGCGTCTGCTCTGGCTGTGCAGTTGGTCTGCGGATGTCTCTTCCAAGCAGCATCTGAGTAGGCCGCCCTTTTGGGGCAAGCTTCTCTTCGGGGAGGCTCTAGAAAAGTTGGTCAAGGATTTGGGTGAGTCCAAACTGGTACTTTTTCCAGAGGACAAATCCAAAATCCTCTCAGGATTTCTGTATATTCAGGGCAACGAGATTTGCGCTTTATCAAAATCCACCTACCAGGCTAAGGGGCAGTCCTTTCAGGGCGGAAGAGGTTCTGGAAGGGACCCCTTTGCAGGTACAGTGACGGTGTCAAAGAAGTCCAAATGAGATGAGAGGCTCAGACAGGGCCTATGCCGATTGGTGGATGCCTATGGCAGTTTTACCTGGCCTGGGTCTAACTTACCTCCGACTGGTGGGTGCTGGAGGTCATATGTGAGGGCTACGCTCTGGAGTTTGCATTTCCTCTGGCAGATGCCTTCCTGGTGTTGCCTTGTCGGGTGCCAGGGAAGGCATGGACAGTCTCCGAAACATTCAATCCATTGATCTAGCTGCGAGCAGTCATGCCTGCAGGGGATGTACTCTATTTCCTTTCGACCCATCCTTGATCCTCAAGTATGTCAATTGAGCATTGCGTGTTCCTCACTTTCGGATGGAAACCTTGTGGTCCATAATTGTAGCGATGCGTCATGGCGAGTTTCTTTCCTCCCTAGACCTCATGGAGGCCTATTTGTATGTCCCCATCTGGGCAGAACATCAGTGTTTTTTACATTTTGCCATGCTCAGGGGACATTTCCAGTTTCAGGCTCTGCCATTTGGTGCCACAAACTTTCACTAAGATCATGGTAGTGGTCACAGCCCAGTTGAGGAGAGAAGCGGTACTAGTGCGCCTCTACCTGGACAACTGGCTCATTTGGGTAAAGTTGCCCGAGGAGAACATTGTAGCCATGCGGCAGGTCTGCAGCCTGCTCCGGAGAATGGGCTGGGTAGTGAATATGGCCAAGGGCCACTTAACCCCCTCCCAGAGTCTTCTGTACCTGGGAGCCCATTTTGACAGTGCAGGGAATGGTATTCCTGCCAGCAGAGAGGTGCCTGAAGATTCAGCATCAAATCCATCAATTTTTGAGATAGCAGTCTCAATCGACTTGGTCCTACCTGCAGATACTGGGGTCCATGGCATCGACTTGATCTGGTTCTGTGAGCAAGAGCTCACATGCATCCCTTGTAGAGGGCACTGCTCTCTCGGTGGTCACCTCAGCATCATTCTCTCTTGCGCCGTCTCCTATGTCCATTGGAGGTGTGCAGCAGTCTGGCATGGTGATTTATTGTTGGCGCACATGACTGGGACATGCCACTGGAGCCACCGAAGTGGACACTGGTCACAATGGATTCTAGTCTCTCCGACTGAGGAGCGCACTGTGACGAGGCAGATTGCACAGGGCAACTGGGCGCCCGACCAGACACAGTGGTCCATCAGTAGACTGGAAGTGAGAGCTGTGAGGCTGGATTTCCTAGCGTTTCAAGAGTTGATTCGGCACCGAGCCTTGAGAGTATTATTGGACAATGCCTCCACAGTGGCCTACATCAATTGTCAGGGAGGAACAGGCAGCACCCGTCTGGCAGAGGAGATTGCACTGCTTCTTCAGTGAGCAGAGGTCAATCTTGTGCTGCTGACGTCAGCTAATGTAGCAGGAAAGGACAACCTGCAGGCAGACTTCCTAAGCAGACATCAGTTGGATCCGGGGAGTGGTCCTTGGCAGATACGGTCTTCATGCAGATAACTCGACACTGGGGCAAGCCGATTATGGATCTAATGGCGTCTGCGGAGAATGCCAAGGTGGAGTGATTCTTCAGCAGGTGTAGGGAGCACATGTCTGAAGGGCTCAACATACTGGTTCAAAGTTGGCCTGTGGAGGTTCTGCTTTGTCTTCCCTCTATAGCCTCTCATAGGACGCCTGGTTCAGCGCATAGAGACCCATGCCAGTGTAGTGATCTTGGTAGCCTTGAATTGTATGGCAAGGAGGCCTATCCAAAGTATGAGGGAGGACAAAGAGACAGGGAATTCACCCTAGTAAAGGGCCCCCTTTTACCGAGGCAGAATAGGAAATACACAAACACAGCTAGGAATCAGAAAACGTCCACATGGCCCACATTCCATGCTCCCCCTAGTGGAAGGGAGGGGAGAGGATACAGAGCCCAGAACCCCTTAGGCAGGGAGTGCTCCAAGTATGCAGGTGCACGAAGTCAGGCTGATTGCCATCACCTGGCTAGGGAGGGGTGGAAGAGAGAGCCCTGGAAGTATAAACTGAAGCCAGTGTGTGAGAGCAGGTCGTCGTCGTGAGGAGAAGCAGCAAGGACGGGGGTAGCAGCAAGAGGAGCAGCAGGGGAGAAGGAGAAGCAGGAAGCCAAACTTCCACAAGCCGAGGCACAGCTGCAAGCTGGCAAAGCTTGACCGGTGCGGAGCAGAGCAGAGCCTTTGAGCTTCCAAGAGAGGAGAGTGCAAAGTGGAAGATAGCACATCTGCCAGAGGGTTTGAAGCAAGGAACAGGAGAGACTCCAGGATTCCCCGGGAGGCTGGTGGCTGAGGACTGTGAGTTGGGAGAGTCTGAGTCTATGCAGCTGGGAGAGCCTGAGGTAAAGCTAAATTGGGAAGAGATTCCTATGGATTGTTCTGTGTGCAAGGCTTTGAACCTGAGGAACAGGGAGAAAACAAGCCAATCCTGAGAGAGAGTTTACCAGGGAAGGGAACCCATAGTCAAAAAGCCAGTGGCCCTGTTTCCCACATGTTGGTAAAGGGAAAGGTCACAAAGACTAAGGAGTAACCCTGGAAGCTGTGAAAGGCTTGTTAAGCACCTGCTGCAGGAACAAGGACATTGGGGTAAGAAAGTAGCTTTTGTAGCAGAGCTTTCTTGTGCCCTGAATTGTATTTGTTGCTTGAAGGTTTATGCAGCTGAAGAGAAGCTATACTATCACGGACAGTGAATGTGTGTTTTTGTTTGTGCTTTTGGCCAGCAAGGCTACAAAGGAAGTGAATTATCCATTCTGTTAAAAGACTGTGTATCCTGCAATATGGAAAACCTTAAACCAGACATTTTTAGTTTGTGTTTGTTTTTGGGAGAATACTCTGTTTCACAGAGACCTGAACCATTATCCTGTACGTGGTGAGAACAAACCATTGTGTAAAATAAATTTTGTCATTTGCCTTAACCCTTGGAGCCTAACTGCAGCTTTTTGCCTGATGCACACATACAGCCAAGCAAAGACTACCTTTCCCAGAAGGCACTACGGGGAAATAGTTGAAAAGGGCTAAAAAAGCAGACAGCAAAAAGTTCCTATAAAATAACCATGCCCCTCTTAGCTTGAGGCGAGCGGTGGCGGCGTGACAATTGGTCTCGGCGTCCCTCGTATGTGGACCTAGTGAGGCTGGTGGTGGATAAGCCATGGCGGTTGCCGATGCGTCCGGACCTCTTGTCGCAAGGTCCAATCCTGATGTTTCAGGGGGATCGATTCTTGTTTACGGCTTGGGTTTTGAGAGGACATCCTTGAGGCATAGAGGATATTCAGCGCCAGTCATTGCCACTTTTTTAAAAGCGAGGCGGCGGTCGAAATCCTTGGCTTATGTGCGTGTCTGGAGGGTCTTCGAGGCCTGGTGTGAGCAGAAGCATTGTTGGCCCTTTGGGGCTTCTATCCCAGACATATTGGCTTTTCTGCAGGATGGCTTTGAAAAGGGCCTAGCATTGAATTCCCTTTGGGTGCAGATTGCGACGATAGCATGTTACCAAGGGGTCTCTTTGGCGGTTCACCCAGATGTTGTTCAGTTTCTTCTGGCAGTCAAGCTTCTGCTGCCCTGTGTTCCCTCTTGGGACCTCAACTTGGTTTTCGGCGTTTGAACCTCTGGCAGCTGCATCCCTCAAAGACCTTACCCTGAAGGTGGTTTTTCTGGTGGCCATTTGTTCAGCTCTGTGGATTTCAGAGCTGCAGGCTCTGTCCTGTAGAGAGCTTTATCTGCTTCTGGTGAAGGACTGGGTGGTCTTGCATATGGTGCCATCCTTCTTACCTAAGGTGATTTTGCCTCTTCATCTCAATCAGACAGTGGTTCTACCAGTCTTCCCTAGGGGTGTGGGTCAGCAGCTCCGCTCTCTGGATGCGCATCGGGTTCTCCTTTGCTACTTGAGGTCCATGGAGGTCTTCCAGAAGATGGATCGTTTGTTTCTCCTCTTCAGAGGTCCTCGAAAGGGGGAGGAGCATCGAAAGCCTCCATTGCCAGATGGTTAAAGGAGGCAGTCGTGTCTGCTTATCTCTTGAAGGGCAAGACAGTGCCTAAGGGGACTGCAGGTGCACCCCACCCCACCCCACCAAGGCGCTGGCAGCATCCTGGGATGAGTGTGCTCTGGTTCTGTCAGCAGATAATTGCAGGGTGGCCATGTGGGTGTCCTTGCATACCTTCATATGTCATTATAAGCTGGATTTGCAGGTGTGCATGGAAGTGTATTTTGGCTCTTGGGTATTGGAGGCCAGGCTTAGCAGTCCCGCCCATGTTTAAGTATTGCTCTGGCACATCCCAGTAGTCTGGACTGGACTGAAGGGATGTCATGGAAGATGAAATTAGACTTGCCTACTAATTTTTTTTCCATTAGGACCTACGGTCCATTCCATAACCCACCCATCTTGGTTATGTTGGCAAGCCCAGTTAAGATGGTTAGCATATAGAGGACCATGCTTTATCCTCTGGTTGGGTCGGAGGGGTGGATACTCTGCCAAAAGATTGGGTTCTGGAGGCAGGGGATCTGCTTGGGTTGCACTAAGTCACCACAGGAGGTTTGGAAGATGTAGTTGTACATAGTTGGCTGTTGGGCCAGTGTTGGTTCTTAGGTTCTACTTTGTCAACGGAATACTGGCTTGGTGGGAGGAGGTAACCTGCTCCTTATGCTGTGACATCACCAAAAGCTAGAATGCTCAGTCTCCATCTGCTGGAAAAGGGACACAACCCAGGAGTCTGGACTGGACTCTAGGTCCTAATAGAAAGAAAATTAGCAGGGATTTCTAATTTCACCTGTAACTGCTGGCCTTCTTTTGAATTTAATAAAAAGCAGTTTGGGCTAAAAAGGTTGTATCTTTCATGCACTGAGGTAGATCCAGTAGTCACTCTGAATAAATAATAGATGTAATTTTTTTTTTTTAAACAGCATAAAATTATTTTGACAGCTGTCTGGGATTCCCCCTGTTCAGAACAGTCATAGGTTACATCGCTTGGAGTGGGATTGGATTGGTTCATGTTGCGTGAGCAATATCATCACATTCCAACCAGCATAGAGTAATCAAATCAGCGTGTGTGAATGTAGCATCCATCAGCTTGCAGAGGTGGTAAGGTAAAGGGGGGGTGAATGCGTGAGTAAATAAGACAAATATTTTGCCTTGGGTAAGATGAATTTCTTTGAAGGATGGCTAGGTCTTGGACACTTCGGGCGTAATTTTTTTTTCTGTGGGTAAACCCTGTTTTACCTGTGGAAAATGGATTTTAGAGAATTACTTATGGTATAGGTGTAGTGACAGGCCCACACTTTACATACCCTGCATGTAGGAATTGCTGGAGGCAGAGTTTGGTCCATTTCCTCTTATACCCAAGCAGATGCAGATATATGCGGGTGATTTCTAGCCACAGTTTTGGTAAGTTTCCTAAGACTGTTTTATAAAGATACTTAGGTGCCTATGGGTCTTTTTAAAATAGTCCCAAAATAGGCATCTACCTGCACTTCTCCACTCTAGGCAACTGCTGTAAAATTGCCCTCCACAAGCACAGTTATTCTTGCCTCTCCAGGATACCTGGCACCAGACAAATTTGACAGCAAATTTTTTGACCCTAAATTTGCATTCAAGGAAGTGGAAGTTGAGGCCAAGACTGTAAAAGATCTGGTAACCAACAAAAAGCCAAAGGTGAGTGTGTTGCAAGTCTGTGTGCATTCAGAGATCAGTAGGGATGTGTGTCTGGGGCTCAGTGAGGGGGAGTGTGGGGATTGTGTGCTTGATCAGTCTAGCAAGGGACTGCAGCAGGGACTGATCTAAAATGATTTATTTTTTATTTATTTGGAAACTTTTCTATACCGCCCCTTCCAGAGATCAGGGGCAGTTTACAGAGAACAGCACATCAAAAAACATTACATTGAACATATGCATTTGCTATTCTTCAGTCCCCCTCTCTGGTTAATAAGCAACGTTTGCTAAATTTAACAGCAGTTCTAGAATGGTATGTTGGAATTTTTGTTTGATGTACTATATTTCATTTTTTTCACTGCCTCAGGCGGAAGGATACACAGATGGAGATCTGACACTCTATCACCGGTTTACGCTTACAGAGTTCCTGAAGGCTCAGAACCCAGTTGATTTCCTTTCCAAGGCGAGTGAGGTGAGTCAGTGCTAAGGCCCATGGACACAGCCTGAGAGAAAGAGGGCCACTGTGGAAGGAATGTGCAAAGGATGGACAGTCTGAGGAGCTGTGACTGGAGTGCACGATATGGGGCAGTCCTGTACTGAGGATAACGGGTTGCAGTGAGCACCCTCTGATAGCTAGCATGTTGTCTGGGCAAGCCCCTTACTTTAAGGGTCTAAAGAGAACATAAAGTGTTGAAAATGCTGAAGTATGGTTTACACTTTCCCTCTCCCCGAACCTCTAATGAGGACAGATGAAAAGGAAATATTAGTTACCACGTAGAGTAATGGAGTAGGGAAGGAAATCAAGAGCCTTAGAGACTGGATTGACAGATGAGAAGAGTAGGGGTTGATGCATAAAGGGTCTGAGTGTTTTCTGCACTCCTAAGCACATGTACCTTGGAACATGACTGCAGCATGTCATTTTGCCATAATTAGTGTGTGTACTTTTTCACATTTCTCTAATGGGGTGGGATCTTTTTGCCAGATCACATTGGACCGTCCAGAGCTGGAGCAACACCCTGTGACAACAGAAGACATTCGAGAGTGCTGCAAGGATGTCAAAGTGCTTGGACGCAAGGAGCTGAGGTGTGTAAGATACAAGGAGATCCCCTCCCCTCTCCCCCTCCCCCAGTGCATGTGATGCTTATGAGTCAGGGCGTTGTGTGAGATGATCCATTTCACTGCTTTTGTTGTTTTAGGTCACTCCTGAATTGGAGGTCAAAGTTGCGCCGGTATCTGGCAAGGAAATTGAAGGATCAAGCACATGAACTGGATGCTGACATCAGGTGTGAGGAGGTGCTCTGAGACTTAAGGTTTCTAATCACATCTCTAACTTTCCTTATAAGATCTCTAAACAAGTCTGTTTTAGCTCTCCGTGGCTTAGTTTTCCCACATACACCTGCATAACTCTCAATATAGTTATGGGCCCCCAGTTTCCTTTAAGTGGGCAAAATAGCTTAATGGTTAGATTAGTGAGCTAAGATCCAGAGAAACCAGGTTCAAATCCCACTGCTATTTTGGTCTTGGACAAATCACTTAATCCTCCAAATCACTTAATCCTCCATGGCCTCAGATACAAACTTAGATTGTTAGCTCTCTGGGGATAGGAAAATATCTACTATACCTGAATGTAACCGGCCTTGAACTCCTGAAAAAAGGCATGAGTTAAATCCAGTTCTACCTTCCATTCCCCTATAATATTAAGGTAAGGCCTGCAATATCCAGCCCTTGGCACAAATATTGCTGATGCATAGAACCAAGAGCCAGGTGAAGGGTAGGCTGTTTGTCCAGTCACCCAAATAGCATCCTCATCATCCCTCCAGTCCATCCTAGACAGGTGGTGTTTATGCTGTCCTGCTAGCAGATGGAGATGAGACTTAAGAACCATAGGTTTGGTGAAGTCCTGTGTAGCCTCTAACCAGTCAGTATTTCTCAGTCTCCAGCAGATGGAGGTACTCTAGCTCCCTGTGTAGTCTGCAACTGGAGTAGAAAGATCCTGGAAAGCTGCTTCCACCCCCATGCAGATAGGAAGTTGGTATCGGTGGGGTGGAAGCAGACAGCCCTGTTGTGTTGAAGTTTTGAGGTAAGCGCTGCAGGGCTGTTTTAGGCCATTGCCACTGTTGTAGGTCCTGGAGAGGGGCGGCAGCGGTGGCAATGGGGATTGGGGGGGTTATGCAAAGGATGAGGTTCGCCTAAGGTGCCTCATCTTGTACGGTCCCTGGTGAGGAAGAGCATGTCGCAGTCATAGCTCAATTAGCAGGTAGCCCTGGGGAGGTGGAGCAGAGCTTAAATCTAGTGCTCCTGGGGTGAGGGAATCATCTGTTTTGGTGAGAACCGTCACCATTAGGCCTGCTGCTGATAGTTCCATTGAGGTCATAGCTGAGCCTCCAATCCTTAGTCCAGTGAAGGGGCTGGGTCAGGAACCAATGGGGGGGGGAGCTTCTGTGGTGGGAACACCCTTTTCCAAATCATCCTGCTAGACCAGTCCAGACTAATGGGTTAACTCCCCCTGCCAGCAGATGACAGAGAAAACACCAGAAATGTCAGTGCCATTAGCATTTGTACTTACTTTGGTGCACCTAGAGGTTGCCTTCAGTATTTTCTGTCTCCAGCAGATGATGGCTTTCAGCTTAAGCTGTGCTACTAGCAGCCATTTTGTGGGTGCCTGCCAATATTGCTTACCTAGTGGAGTTCTCCAGGGCATACATGAGGTGCCCCACTGGAGTTTCCTGTGTGCCTTAAGGGGATAGGCTTCTTATCACGAGGATCAGTGTAGCCCAGAGGGGGTGGCTGTGATAAATCTGCCTCACAAGGAGGACTTCAACCAAGCTGGTCCAAAGCTGCTTTTTTGTTTTCTTGGTGGGAAAAAAAGAGGAAAACTTTAACAGCAACAGAACAAAGGCTTAAGTTGATGCTTGAATTTGGCAGGAGCTATGATCACAGAATGGTCGCAATGAGTGAAGCCGCAACCACCACCACCATCCCTCCTTCCCCTCCCATGAACCGGGTGGTATTTTCTTGCCGAGAGGGATTCTCGCCCGGTCAGCTCCTTTGGGCTCTGGTTGCCAGCGTGTGGCAATCTTGGGCCGCCTTTGCTGCTGCCTCCTTTTTCCTGCCTCTTCAGTGTGCCGCAGACCTGGGCTTCTAGCACTGCAGCGTCTCCTGTGGGTTTCCCAATGGCTGGATGCCGCCTTTCTCATCACGGTGTTTGGGCTGCGATCAGAAACGTGGATACTTGATGGATCGGCTGTGTCTGGCATGCATAGCCGATCCTGGAGAATCATCAGGGGCAGCTCTCTCCTCTTTGGGGCACAATGGCGTGCAACATTCTGGTCTTGCCAATGGCGCAGCATTCCTGTCCTCCCTCCAACCCCGCAACAGCTTCCAGATTAGAAGAGGCCACTCCTCCAGTTCTTCTTCCTGAGCGAGCAGATCAGTCTTGGCCTC
Organism: Ichthyophis bannanicus; assembly: GCA_033557465.1. Classification (NCBI taxonomy): domain Eukaryota; kingdom Metazoa; phylum Chordata; class Amphibia; order Gymnophiona; family Ichthyophiidae; genus Ichthyophis; species Ichthyophis bannanicus. Next base: position 102,219,629 of record CM066043.1, read on the forward strand.
AGCCTGTTTCTAATCTGGCGGCTGTGGAATTTATGTGCTTATTCCTCAGTGTCTGAGATTTGTGGCACTCAGGGCCTTCTGACCTTCAGTCTCCTCAGGTGTGCTCTAAATTGCCGACAACTAAGGCATCTCATTCTACAGTTTCTCAGTCATCCAGAAAGTGCTCACGGTCTGACCATGCTTCGCTAAAGGAGAACGCTGCTCCAAAGAGTAGTTCTGGGCTTCTGGAGTTTGGGATCCCTCAGTTGAGGACGATGTAGGCCATCTTTCAGTTGATGACATTGTCAGCAGTGTCTTTGGCCAGGAGGATGGCGAATTGTCCCTCCCCAGAAGATGAAGGGGATGCTCAGGATGTTCATTTGTAGGAGTTCCCATCTTTGATTATGCAAATTGTAGAGTTTCTTTGTATTTCTGATCCACAGGACAAGCAGGACCTTAGTCAGACCAAATCTCAGGTGAATCCTATCCTTGTGGGTATTTGAAAGCCTTCTAAAGCTTTTCCATTTCCTCCGGAAATTCAAGAGATGGTCTCCTTGCAATGGGATGCTCCGGAGGCTACTTTGCGGACGACCAGTCATCTCGGACACTTTTATGTCTGGTCTGAGTGACCTGGATAGGTGACTTTGTTTTTCAAAAGTCGATGCCTTGGTGATGGCTATCACCAAGAGTACAACGATCCCGGTAGAATGGGGCAGCCTTCCTGGATTAGCAAGACAGGAAAGGTTTAAGATCTCTTGAAGACTGCATTTTCTTCTTCTTCCCTGGCCTTGCAGGCTTCTGCCTGCGATGGCCTGGTAAAGCATGCTCTCTTGCGGTGGATTCAGCTTCTGCCCGAGGATCCGTCTTCTGCACGTTTGGAATCTATTGCACCCTTTTTGGTGGATGCTTTCTGCAATCTTCTAAGTTTTGCAGCCTGATCGGTATCGCCAGTTTCAGTCGCTCGACAGTGGTTCTGGCTTCGGCACTGGTCTGCTGATGCAACCTCGAAGGCACAGCTCACTAGACTCCCCTGCAGGGGTAATCTTCTTTTTGGGGAGGATCTCGAGAAGCTTGTCAAGGATTTGGGAGAAGTTAAGCCTCAATGTTTGCCCGAAGATAAGCCTAAAACAGTGCCCTGGTATATGGCTTCTGGAATTTCTTTCTCCGGGAACAAGCATGAAATCAGTCCTCACATATGGGTGACTTTGGTGTCGACAGAGCCCTTATGGAAGCATCTCCCCAGCTTTCAAAGAAAGCCTTTGGGAGATGCCACCACATATGCGTGGTGCCCTTCCCGCCCAAGGATGCCATCTGATCAGTCTCCTTTTTTCTGTGGAGCCCTTCAGACGTCAGTCTGTTTTGCCCCAGAAAAAGTTGATTAGCTTGTGCCTGAGTTTCATACTGTCCTCCAGTTGTGCACCGGTACTCTTCCCGTCTGAAGCTGCGGACCCCGGTCAATTCCGGGGGTTTTCAGAGAGGGGGTCTCCCTTGAGGGAGCACAAGAAGAAGAAATCCTCGAAGACAGCATTCCTGGATGGTTCTGGCAGGTCGGGTAAGCCCCGAGCCAGGTCCCTCGGTCCACATCGCTCATCCGAGGGCTCGGAGCAGGAGTGGCCCACCAAGGTCACCTGAAAGGAATCTCACGAAGATCGGTCTCGGATGCCTAAGGCTATCCTCATTGAGGACTCCCCCTCGGGGGAGCGCGCGTCGGGCCCGAGTTCCTCAGTGCCTGCACAGATCACTGCGGAGCACAGCTGGTTCTTCTGTCCAGACCACTGGGCCCTTGACATTGAGGATGTCCCCGGAGGCCGAGCCGATCCTCGAGACCATAAGACCTTGAGTCGATCTTTGGCCAAGGTCTTGATCAGAGTCCCGTTCCACAGGACTGAGGTCTTCCCCAGCTAGAGCACATGGCACCAGCTGCGGGGCCTCCAAGGGACGCTAGCAGGGTTTAGGCCCGGAGCCCGTGAGTCTTCAACTGACTATTCAGAATGGAGGACTGAGGACAAGGAGTCCCCGGGCACCTGTCGCCATCGCGACGTCTCCTCGGACTCGCCAACCTCTGAGCCCTGCCATTGGTCCCTGCCTGAGGACATGGCATTTTTCGACTTCGCTCTAGCATTCCCAATGGAATCGGAAGAGGACCCTTGGGCGGAGGAACTAGAAATCCTCCAATACGAGACCCCACTGAGGGACTCGCTCATGGTGCATATTCTACCTATCCTGGAATGGCTAATGCTCCAATGTGGGAAACACTGGCGTCAGTGCCCATTGTGAACAAGCGGCACAACTCAATTTATTGGGTCTGCCAGAATCCTGACTTCCAGAAGGTACAGCTGCCGCATAAACTCCATGGTGGGTGGAGTAGGCCATGCATCAGCTGAAGAGCCAGAAGACGCACTCTTCGGTGCCCCCAGGTAGGGAGGCCCGCACCTTGGATGCCCTCAGTAGAAAGTGATACCAAGGCTTGATGCTCCTTGGCCGGATCCAGGCCTACCAGTTGTACATGGGATGTACCTGAGAGACCTGGCGAAGGAGCTTGCCGGGTTCTCGGCTGGTCTCTCCAAAGAATCCCTGCAGCGGTTCAAGAACCTGGCCAAAGCCATGCATGAGTTCTCCAAATTCATGACTCGAGCGGCCTATGACGGCTTCGAATCGGCAGCTAAAGTAGCTGCGGTGGGCATTGGTGCCCGATGTCAGGCTTGGCTACAGTTTTCCAACCTTGAGCAATGGGTTCAGGACAAACTGATCAATGTCCCATGCCAAGGTGAGAACCTCTTTGGCAATCTCATGACAGAAAAAGTTGTCGGGTTGGAGACTGAGTTTGTGATGAGGACCTGGCCCTCCCGACAGAAGGGCTCAGGCAAAAAGTCCTTTTACCCAAGGAAGGTGGCTGCTTACAAAAACTATCCACAATTTCAGGACTCCCCAGCTCCCCAGCAGGGTCAGCAGGCCAAGGGACGTGAGCAAGGCCCTCGTAAGCAGAAGGCTCCCAAGCCCCAGGCTCTGACTTAGTCTGGGGGGAGTTTTTGACTCCTTGGGCATAGTCTCTCTATCCCAAGGTCAGCAGCCCACATGGGGATGTCTGATCCACTATGCCCACAGGTGGCCAACCATCACCACCAATGCCTGGGCACTTCAGGTGGTCAAGCAAGGCTACCTCCTCCACCTGGTACAGACACCTCCCCCTTTCTTTCCGGGAGAGCCCCCAAGGTCTCCCCTTCACTGGGACTTCCTACTGCAGGAACTTGGAGGCCTTCTCAAGGACAATGCGGTAGAACCAGTACCCAAACATCTCAGAGGCAAGGGGCTCTACTCCCAGGTATTTCCGTGTGTCAAACAGAACAGGGGGCCTAAGGTCCATCCTCGACCTGTGGAACCTGAACAAGTTCCTGGTGAAGGAGAAGTTTAAGATGCTCTCCCTTGGAACATTGCTGCCTTATCTCCAGTAGGGAGATTGGCTATGCTCCTTGGATCTGAAGGATGCTTATACTCACATCCTCCAATCCATCCTAAACACAGGCAATATCTTAGCTTCATGGTGGGGGGAGGCCACTACCAGTACAGGGTACTACCCTTCGGCCTGGTATCCGCCCCCAGGGTTTTCACCAAATGTCTGGCAGTAGTGGCCGATTACCTACCGTCTCCAAGGGGTATTTGTCTTCCCCTGTCTGGACCACTGGCTTATAAAAGGAGGCATGGTCGCTGAGGTGCAGCAAGCCACAGCACACACCGTCCACGTCCTGCAACATCTGGAGTTTGTGATAAACTACCCTAAGACCCATCTCCTCTCAGCTCAATGTCTGAAGTTCATAAGGGCAGAGCTGGACACTGTTCAGGCAAGGGTCTTCCTCCCCCTGGATCGGGCCGACCATCTCTAGGAATTGGCCGCAGATGTGCAATATCGTCTCTCGGTGTTGGCTTGGCTTTTGTTACACCTACTTGGCCACATGGCCTCCACAGTCCATGTCACCCAGGCGCCCATCTGCACATGAGGTTCGCCCAGTGGTGCCTTGGAGACCAGTGGACACAAGTCACCTGCCGTCTCCAGGACAGAGTCTCAGTGACCCACCAGTTGGCAGAATCTCAGTGACCCACCAGTTGGCAAAACCCGAACACCTTCAAGCAGGGATGCCTTTCCAAACTCCAAGTCCCCAAAGGGTCCTCACACCGGACGCCTCCCTGCTGGGATGTGGAGCCCACTGCAAGGAACCTCATACCCAGGGCAGCTGGTCACAAGCTGAGGGCAACCAGCAGATTGACCTCTTAGAGCTTCGGGCAATATATCTAGCCCTCCGAGCATTTTGCCACCACCTGAGGCACCAGTTGGTGCTCATCCAAATGGACAATCAAGTGGAAATCTTCTACATGAACAAGCAGGGGGACAGGAGGTCTCGCACCCTCTGCCATGAAGCGATGACATTCTGCTCCTAAACAGTTTGTCAGAGAATACAACTACAGGCTGTATACCTACCAAGCCTGGACAATACCCTGGTGGACAAACTGAGCAGGGTCCTCCCCAACTGCACGATCCCAGAGTAACCGCCCAGCTTTTCCAACTATGGGGGACCCCCATGGGTAGACCTTTTCGCCAGCCCGGACAACTATCAGTTGCCCCACTTCTGCTCCCATCAGCTCCACCCATACCGGATAGCGGCAAACGCATTTCTCATTCTGTGGTCGGAAGGCCTCATGTATGCCTTCCCACCCACGCCATTGATTGCCAAGACCCTCTTCAAGGCTCTTCGCAACAAAGCGTTGCTAATCCTGATGGCTCCATGGTGGCCCAGGCAGCCGTGGTTCCCGTTGCTCCTCCAACTGTCAATGGCCGATCTTGTCAATGGGATCTTGTCTCAGGAGGAGGGCGCTCTCCTGCACACCAATCTGCGGTCCCTATCACTGACAGCATAGCTGTTGAAAGGGTAACCCTAGCCTCTTTTAACCTCTCAGGAGAAGTGGAGGAGATCCTGCTGGCCTCCCTTAAGAACTCTACCAGGAGGGCTTACACCTTCAAATGGCACAGATTCTTGGTGTGGTGCATGGAGCAGTGACTATACCGTTATCCTGTCCGGTGCAGGTGGTGCTGCAGTACTTTCTTCATCTTCACAATCCAGGCTCAAATTGAATTCTGTCAGGGTACACCTCAGTGCCTTAGCAGTGCATCCACCACCTTATTGAAGACAAGTCCCTCTCGGTCCAGCCTTTGACCCGCTTCCTGAGGGGACTCCTACTGTCCAAACCCAACGTCCGCTCTCTGGCGACAGAGTGGGACCTCAACGTAGTGGTGCAGCTCATCCACCTGACATTTGAGCCTCTGGCTACTTGCCACCTGAGGTACCTCTTGTGGAAGATCATGTTCCTGGTGGCACTCACCTCCACTCGCAGGGTCAGCGAGCTTGAAGTCCTAGTGGCAGAGGTAGCGTATACCAAATTCTACAAGAACAGAGTCGTTCTACATCCCAAATTCCTTCCGAAGGTGGTATCCTTCCTTTCATCTCAACCAGGAGGTGGTGTTACCCACTTTGTTCCCAAGGCCTCACTCCAGCAGGGCGGAGACCGTCCTTCACACCTTGAAATGAAAGAGGGTCCTGTCCTAGATTCAATGTACGCAGGGCCACTGCAAAGCTTCTCAGCTTTTTGTTTCCTATGACTCCAGTCTGCTGTGGGAAGCGATGACCAAGCAAACACTGTCTATCTGGTTGGCAGACTGCATCGCCCTTGCCTATGAGCAGGCTGGGCTCACGCTGGATGGCCAGATCACGGCACACAGTGTTAGGGCCATGGCGGCTTCTGTGGTAAACCTGCGCTCCGTCCCAATGGTGGACATCTGCCGGGCCACCACCTGGACTTCAGTCCATACCTTCGCAGCTCATTACTGCCTGGAGAGGGAGTCCCAATGGGACAGCACCTTTGGCCAGGCTGTGCTCCATAATCTTTTTGGGGTCTAGGCAGCTCCTACCCTCCGACCCTTTTGTGTTCAGGCTACCAGAGTGTTGGTTCCCATCGGACACACAGGTCCTACTGCACTCTGCATCTGTGGACTCAATTGCTGCCACTTATGGTTCCCCTTGGGGGTGACCAGGTGTTTTCTCTATGGGCTTTCGGTAGCCTGTAGCTAGGGAGTCCCAAATGTTAGGACTGACTTTCTGCTTGTTCACAGAGAAAGCATAGTTACTCACCTGTAACAGGTATTCTCCGGGGACAACAGGAACCAGTCCTCACAAACCCTCCCTCCTCTTCTTGGAGTTGCTTCTTTATCATCTTTTATTTTTGCTGTCTTTTAGCTATATCAGCTGACTGAGCAAGATGGCACCCTTGGGCGGGAAGGGCACCACGCATGCATGGTGGCATCTCCCAAAGTTTTTCTTTGAAAGCTGGGGAGATGCTTCCTCGAGGGCTTCAGCAGTGCTGACGTTACCCATATGTGAGGACTGATTCCTTCTGTCCCTAGAGAACACCTGTTACAGGTGAGTAACTATGCTTTCTCTTCCTCCCGTACTTGCTTCTGAGACTCTCAGCGATATCGGTCAGGAAAGTTGGCAGCTTTCTCTTCAAAGTTGGGAACCAAGTCACAGTCTTTTCGAGGTGTTTTGATGGTCCTGTGATATTTACTCCTCCACCAAATTCTCTGGATCTGCCTGTCCATCCCACTGACGGGCTCAGGGCTGTTGTGGCATGCCACAGGTGGCAGTTGACTTCTCCTTTGTTCCAGAGAATGAGCCTGGATAACTATAGATCGATGGGTGCTCGACACTGTTCGGTAGGGTTACATTTTGGAATGTGCAAAGCCCATTCAGGATGCCTTTGTAATCTCCCTATGCGGTTCCTTCCACAAGAAGGCGGTGGTGCAGATTACTCTCCAGAAGCTTATGCATTTTTGAGCTATTTTCCTGTGCCTCCTTCCAAGAGAAGTTTAGGCCGATTATTCCATCTATTTTGTCATGTCCAACAAAGACGGATCCTTTTGCCCCATCCTCTATCTCAAGGGAGTCAACTGTTGCTTGAGGGGGCTTGGTTTCAGATGGAAACACTAAAATCCGTAATTCATGCGGTGTGCAAAGGTGAGTTTCTGGAATCCTTGGACCTCGCAGAGGCTTATTTCCATATTCCAATCAGAGAGGATTAGTAGCGCTTTCTACATTTCGTCGTACTGGCCCAGCACTCTCAGTTCCGTGCCCTTCCCTTTGTTTTGGCCACTGATTCTCTCACCTTTTCCAAGGTCATGGTAGTCGTTGCAGCTGCCTTACGACATCAAGAGCTCTTGAGTCCATCCTTATCTGGACGATTGGCTCATTCATACGAAATGCCATTTGGAAGTGCTTCTAGTAGTTTCACACGTAGTTTGCTTTCTGGAGAGCTTAGATTGGGTGATAAATCACATCAAAAGCTGTCTGCACCCATCTCAATATCTCGAGTTTCTGGGGGCCAGCTTTGATACTCGAGTGGGGTAGGTGTTCCTTACTCAGGACAGATGCCAGAGGTTTTGCAGACAACTCAATGCCTTTCAAGTGCAGCCAGCTTCCAGAGATTGGGATTACCTGCAAGTACTGAGTTCATGGTGGCGACGTTGAAAGTGGTTTCCTGGGCTCGAGCACAAATGGTGACCCCTGCAGCATTCTTTACTGAACCTCTGGTCCCCTTGCTCCCAGGATTACGACGTTTGCCTCCTGCTTCTGTGCAATATATGCAGCAAACTCTGGGTGGTGGCTCTACCAGGAGAACCTGCTACGGGGTGGGGGGGTGTTCTTCTGGAGGTTCCACATAGGGTGGTGGTGACCACCAATGCTAGTCTTGACGGGCTTGGGATGCACAAGGCACTTGGTCTCTGAGAGAGGCTGCTTGGACTATGAAGACTGGAGGCGAGAGCTGTATGGCTGGCATTGCATTGCTTCCTGCCACAACTCCTCAATCGGGCGCTAAGGGTTTTGTTGGACAATGCCACAACTGTTGCTTACCTCAATAGACAAGGGGGCACCAAGTGCCCAGAGGTGGCCTTGGAAATGAGCCTTCTAGTTCCGTCGGCCAAGTAGCACTCACAGACTGTCGGCACAGCGCATTGTGGGAGTGAAGAACATGCAGGCAGATTTCCTCAGTCACCATGCTCTCGACACCTGTGAATGGGAGTTGGCCCCCTGGGTGTTCAGGTGCATCGTGCATCACTGTGGCTTTCCAAGCCTGGACCTGATGGCTATGTTCGCCAGTGCCAAAGCACCAACCTTCTTCAGTCACAAGAAGGAGCCAGGCTCCAAGAACCTGGATGCTCTGGTTCAGCCCTGGCCTGCAATGGATCTATTTTACCTGTTTCCACCATGGGCCATGATAGGGCGAGTCCTGCGATGCATAGAGTCTCACCTTGGTCTGATGATCCTAGTGGCGCTGGACTGTCTCTTCCGCCCATGGTATGCCAACCTGGTTTGGCTTCTGGTGACAGCGCCCGTGCAGCTGGGGTCTGTTACAGCTGGGGCCGGTTGTCATGGATGACCCGTCTCCCTACTGTATTATGACTTGACTCTTGAGAGGCATTGATTACTGTGAAAGAGATATTCGGCACACATCATGGCCATTGCCCAAAGCAAGGCATCCTTTTATCTCCTTGGCGTATGCCTGGATTTGGCATCTATTTGACGCTTTGTGTAGTCAACGTTCTCTTTCTCTGTGGCGTGTTCAGATTCCTGCTATTTTAGCTTTCGTGCAGGATGGATTTGACAAGGGCCTTGCCTTGAACTCCTTAAAAGTGCAATTAACCACTCTGACTTGCTATCAGGTCCAGTCGCAGTTCGTTTTCTAGCTTTGCATGTGGATGTTGCCTGTTTTCTCCGAGGGGTGCGGGCCTTGCATCCTCCCATATGGCATGTAATTCTCCTGTGGGACCTTTCTATCATTCTACATGCTCTTATGCGGCCTCCTTTTGAGCTGTTGAAAAGGGACATGCTTAAAGACTTGTCTCTAAAGGTGATTTTCTCTTTGGCTATTGCTTCGGCCTGCCATCTGGCTGAATTGCAGGCACTTTTCTGCTGAGACCCTTTGTCAACCTCCTCCGAGGGAGTGACTCTTTGGACGGTTCCTCCTTTTCTACTGAAGGTTCTCGCTGCCTTTCATTTAAATCAGGTGATTTCGCTCCCATCCTTTTCAAGTGAGCAGAATTCTCGTAAGTTACCTCAAGGTGACAAATGCCTTTCATCTATCATTTATTTGGTTTGTTTTCCGGCCCCTGTAAGAGGTGTGTGACTTTAAAAGCTTTAAAAGCATGTTGGATTAAGGGCGCCATTGACTTTGTGTATTTTGCAAGGTAAATCTGCTCTCGTCAGGCTCAAAGGTCACTCAGCATGGGCTCAGGCAACTTCTTGAGCGAAAAAGTCACATGTTATCCCGCTCCATGTTTGTTGTGCGGCGACTTGGTCTTCTTTGTCTACCTTCGTCTGCCATTACCGCTTGAACCTCCAAGCATGGGAATCAGCTCGTTTTGGTGCCAGGGTTCTGGCGGCGATGTCTCTTCCCTCCCTGGAGTGGTATAGCTTTGGTACTTCCCACTAGTCTGGACTGGTTCAGCAGGGGGATTCGGAAGGTGAAATTTTACTTACTGTTAATTTCCTTTCCCAGAATCCTGTTAGACTAGTCCAGGACCCACACACTCTCTGTCGATTGGAAACAGCTCCTGTATAAATAGCTGTTTCTTGTGCCTTTGTATATATTGCACCTTTGCGCACTGACCTTTCATATGGTTGTGGTGTTATGTTTGGCTTGGCTGGTTGGTTTTCCTTCTCACTGAGGTTTGCTAAGAGGTTCCATTTGCTTTGCCAGTGTGATACTGAAGGCGACCTCTAGGTGTACCACTGCTGATGTCACTGAAACGTCTGGTATTTTCTCTGTTTCTGAAATCTGCTGGAAGGGGAAGTTAACCCATTAGTCTGGATTAGTCTAGCAGGATTCTAGGAAAGGAAATTAACGGTAAGTAAAATTTCACCTTCTCCCGATTTGTTTTGCTCCATCAGGCTTGTTTTAAAGCACAGCCTAATGGAGGGTCCAGTGGAACCTCTCTCTATGGGCTTGCAAGGCCCTCCATTCAAGGGAACTCCTCATGATATGACGAGGCCTTGCAGGAAGCCATAAGGTCCATGAAGCCCAGTGTCCTGTTTCCAACAGTGCTCAGTTCAGGTCACAATTATCTAATGTAGCCAGTTCCATGCTACTTATCCTCAGAAATAAGCAGTGGTTTTCTCTCAGTCTACCTTAATAATAGTTTCTGGACTTTTCCTTCAGGAATTTTCAAACCTTTTTTAAACCCAGCTACATTACCTGTTTTTACTACATCCTCCAGCAGCGAGTTCCAAAGTTTATTTATATGTTAGGAGAAAATACTTTTTCTCTCATCTGTTTTAAGTATACTACTTTGTAGCTTCATGACGTATTTCCTAGTCAGTTTGGGCCCGATATTCATCTAGGCAGGCTGTGCGCCGCTACAGCGCATAGCCCTACCTGCCAACCTTTAACCCTGGATATTCAATGCCGGAGTCGTAAGTGGCCCCGACATTGAATATCCGGGGATCGTCGCACATGCTGGAAGCTGCAATAGTTAATTGGGCAGCAGCAATAATGCATGTTGCTCAGTTAGCTCCTGCACCTTTAGCCTGTCTTTAGGGTGCAGGAGCTAACCACGCAGCATGCAATATCGCTGCTGCCCAGTTAGCGACAGTTTCTGCACCAGAACTCCCCCCAACATGCCCTGATGCTAATAGTATAACATTGGGCGTGTAGAGGGATCAGAAGGGGATATTCAACTGCACTAACCGTGTAAGTGCCATTGAATATCCCAATTAGTCACACTGTTTACTGGGCTGTAAACAATGTAAATACCTTTTGAATATCGGGCCCTTGTGTTTACCTACATAAGAACATAAGATATGCCATACTGGGTCAGACCAAGGTCCATCAAGCCCAGTATCCTGTTTCCAACAGTGGCCAATCTAGGTCATACGTACCTAGCAGTTTCCCCAAAAGACACAGATTCCACAATGCTTGTACTGGATCAAGCATTGATATCCCGGGTCCCTTCTTAATAATGGTTTATGGACCTTTCCTCCAGGAACTTGTCCAAACCTTTTTTAAACCCAGCTACACTAACAGCCTTTACTACATCATCCGGTAACAAATTCCAGAGTTTGATTACACGTTGAGTGAAAAAATATTTTCTTTTATTAGTCTTAATTCGTTTACCCTGTAGCTTCATTGCATGTCCCCTAGTCTTCCTATATTCTGATAACTTAAACAGTTGATCTACGTTTACCCGTTCCACTCCGTTCATTAATTTATAGACTTCTATCATATCTCCCCTCAGCCGTCTCTTTTCCAGGTTAAAGAGCCCTAACGTTTTTAGCCTTTCTTCATAGGAGTATCCTTCCATCCCCTTTACCATTTTGGAGGCTCTTCTCTGAACCTTTTCTAATAACGCTATATCCTTTTTAAGATGCGGCGACCAGAATTGCACACAATATTCAAGGTGCGGTCTCACCATGGAACAGTATAGAGGCATTATAATATCTTTTGTTTTATTTTCCATTCCTTTCCTTATGATACCTAGCATTCTATTTGCTCTCTTGGCCGCCGCTGCACACTGGGCCGAGGGTTTTAACATGTTATCCACAATGACGCCTAAATCTTTTTCCTGGGTGGTGGTTCCTAATGTGGAATCTTGCATTGTCTAACCATAGTCTGGGTTGTTCTTCCCTAGGTGCATAACTTTGCACTTGTCCACATTAAATTTCATCTGCCATTTTGATGCCCAGTCTTCCAATTTATCAAGATCCTCTTGCAATTTTCCACAATCCTCTTGGGTTTTAAAAACTTTAAATAGTTTTGTGTCATCTGCAAATTTGATAACCTCACTCGTTATTCCACTTTCCAGGTCATTTATGAATATGTCAAAAAGCAGCAGACCCAGCACAGATCCCTGGGGTACACCACTATTCACCTTTCTCCATTGGGAAAATTGGCCATTTAGCCCAACCCTCTGCTTTCTATCTTTTAACCAGTTCGTGATCCACAGTAGTACACTGCCTCCTATCCCATGACTCTTTAGTTTTGCCAAAAGTCTCTGATGAGGGACCTTGTCAAAGGCTTTCTGAAAGTTCAGATACACTATATCAACCGACTCACCTTTGTCCACCTGTTTGTTCACACTTTCAAAAAAACATAACAGATTAGTAAAACAAGATCTTCCTTGTCTAAAGCCATGTTGGCTGTCTCCCATTAGGCCATGACTATCTACATGCTGAGTAATTTTATTCTTTATGATGGTTTCTACCATTTTTCCCGGTACTGACGTGAGGCTCACTGGTCTGTAGTTTCCCGGATCACCCCTCGAACCCTTTTTAAAAATTGGTGTTACATTGGCGATCCGCCAATCTTCAGGTATTAGAGATGATTTTAATGATAGTTCACAGATTACTAATAGCAGGTCTGCAATCTCATATTTCAGTTCTTTCAACACCCTTGGATGTATACCATTCGGCCCAGGTGATTTGCTACTCTTCAGTTTATCCAATAGTTGTAATACATCTTCCCGATGTATCGATATTTCCTTCAATTCTTCCGCACCTTTAAATACCACTTCAATCATGGGTAACATCCCTACATCTTCCTCAGTAAGGACCGAAGCAAAGAATTAATTCAGTCTCTCCGCTATCGCCTTGTCGCCTCTTAGTGCCCCTTTAACTCCTCTATCATCTAATGGTCCAACTGACTCTCTCACAGGTTTTTTGCTACGAATGTACTTGAAAAAATCTTTATTTCGTGTTTTTGCTTCCGCAGCAAGCTTCTTCTCAAATTCTCTCTTTGCCTTCTTTATCAATGCCTTGCATTTGACCTGCCAGTGCTTGTGCTGTTTCCAGGTTTCATCATTTGGCTCTTTTCTCCATTTCCTGAAAGATGCTTTCTTGGCAACAACAGCCTCTCTGACCTCACCTTTAAACCATGCTGGCAGGTTTTTGGACTTCCTTCCACTTTTCTTAAAGCGTGGAATACAGCTGGTCTGGGCTTCCAAGATAGTATTTTTCAACAACACCCAAGCTTGATGTAAGTCTTTAACCTTTGCAACTGCTCCTTTTAGTTTTTTCTTAACTATTTTCCGCATTTTATCATAGTCTCCCTTTCGAAAGTTAAAAGGCAGTACTGTGGATTTCCTTACTATCCCTCCTCCACTAATTAAATCAAAGGCGATCATGCTATGATCACTATTGCCAAGTGGCCCCAACACCCTTATCTCTTGCACTAGATCTGGTATTCCACTAAGGACTAGGTCTAATATGGCTTCCCCTCTCGTCGGTTCATGGACCAGCTGCTCCAAGAAGCAGTCATTTATGTCATCTAGGAACTTTATCTCCCTAACATGTACTGCCGTGACACTGACCCAGTCGATACCGGGGTAATTGAAATCGCCCATTATTATTACCGCGCTGTAACTTTTGTTAGCTTCCTTGATTTCTTTGAGCATTTCATCATCCATTTGTTCATTCTGGCCAGGCGGTTTATAGTACACCCCCACCGCCATCACCTTCCCCTTTTTACATGGAATTTCAATCCATAGAGATTCTACAGCAAATTTTGTTTCCTGCAAAACTTTAATCCTTTCTGACTCAATGCCCTCTCTAACATAGAGTGCAACCCCTCCACCAATTTGATCAGCTCTATCATTACGATATAGTTTGTACCCAGGTATCACAGTGTCCCACTGGTTGTCCTCCTTCCACCATGTCTCTGATATTCCAATCACATCTAACCTCTCATTTAGTGCTATATATTCTAACTCTCCCATCTTATTTTTTAGACTTCTAGTATTTGCATACAAGCATTTTAGAGACTGTATTTTATTCATATTAATTTGGCTATTGGTAGACATGGGTAATTTGGGATTTTTAAGCTCTGTCTGCTCCATACTCGAGGGCATTTGGGCTACTTTACTCTTTTTTGGAATCTCTCTGCTTTTGGTAGTATCCTTCAAGGATACATTCTTCCGAACCATCTGCTCTTGGGCGACTGTCAACTTTCCCCTATTATCTAGTTTAAAAGCTGCTCTATCTCCTTTTTAAAGGTTAATGCCAGCAGCCTGGTTCCATCCCGGTTAAGGTGAAGCCCATCCCTTCGGAAGAGCCCCTCCTTTCCCCAGAATGTACCCCAGTTCCTAGCAAATCTAAACCCCTCATCTCTGCACCATTGTCTCATCCACGCATTGAGACTGCGGAGCTCTGCCTGCCTTTTGGGTCCTGCACGTGGAACGGGAAGCATTTCGGAGAATGCTACCCTGGAAGTTCTGGATTTCAACTTCCTACCTAAAAGCCTAAATTTAGCCTCCAGAACCTCCCTACCACATTTTCCTATGTCATTGGTACCGACATGTAAAGACAGCAGACTCCTCCCCAGCACTATCTAAGACCTTATCTAGGTGGCGCGTGAGGTCCGCTACCTTCGCACCAGGCAGGCATGTTACCAGGCGATCCTCACATCCACCAGCCACCCAGCTATCTACATGCCTAATGATCGAATCACCAACTATAACGGCTGTCCTAACCTTTCCCTCATGGGCACATGGCCCTGGAGAAACTTCCTCGGTGTGAGAGGGTTTCACATCACCTGGAGGACAGGTCCTAGTTACAGGATCCCTTCCTGCCACACCAGGGTGATGCTCTCCTGTCACGTGACCTCTCTCCTCCATGGCAACAGGGATGCTGCCAGACTGGATGTGGGATTTCAGGGCTATATCCCTGTAGGTCTCGTCTATGTACCTCTCTGTCTTATGTTTTCCAAATCTGCTACTCTAGCCTCTAGAGAATGGACTCGTTCCCTGAGAGCAAAGAGCTCCTTGCACCTAGTGCACATGTAAGACCTCTCACCAACTGGGAGAAAATCATACATGTGACACTCAATGCAAAAGACTGGAAAGCCCCCATCCCGCTGCTGGACTGCTGTCTGCATCTTAGTTTTAAGTTTTTGTTTAGATCTTTATGTTCCATACTACTCAGTATTTTATAGACCTCTATTATATCCCCCTCAGCCATCTCTTCTCCAAACTGAAGAGCCCTTTCCAACTCATCCTGCTAGACCAGTCCAGACAAATGGGTTATTTCCCCCTGCCAGCAGATGTTGGAGACGGAGAAAATACCAGAAGCTTCTGCAACCAGCCCTAGTACCTATAGAGAATTCCCTAGGGGTCGCCTCCAGTGTTTCACTGTCTCCAGCAGATGTGGATCTCTTTTTCTTAGCTCCTGGCAGTCCCTCTGAGTGGGTCCTATTTCTACCTAGTTGAGCCCCCTGTTGGAGTTTCCCACTACTTATATGGGGAAAGCCCAGATCGTGGGGATCGGAGTCCTTCCCAGGCTGCAGGGCAGACTCCTGGTCATGAGGATCAGTTGAGTCTGGTTGGGGTTCTCTCCATTTTTCCTTCACTGCAGTGAGCAATTCTTTCCCTAGTTGTTTTTATCTTCGTTACCAGCTCCATTGTTAGCGTAGCTTCTCCTTGCTTTGGCTGCACACTGACTGGCTCTGCTGAATGGCTCAGTTTCCACAGTGAGTAAACCACCCCCCCCCCCCCCCGGGCCCCAATCTACAGAATGCAGCTCCTACAGCTCTGGCCACAGAATTGCTAAGGTCTCCACACTGGCAGAGCTGTCTTCTTTGAATGCAGGACTCGCTACTGCCGCTGTTGCCTTCCTGCCAAAACCTTGGACTGCAAGCACTCGTGTTGGGCCTGCCGTACGGCCCCTCCATGCTGTGGTGGCCATTTTCTTCCTTTGTTCCAACTGTACGCGATCCCGAGAGTGTTTTTCGGTGGCGGTCTCTCAATGCGCGAGCATGGCTTTCACTGGCGAGGCACCGCTGGGTACCATGCCTTCCTCCCTGGAGTGCTGCCTAACCTGTGGCCGGAAGCGCCGAGGGCTCACTGACCGGCTGTGAACCGCATGTGTGGCAGACCTCGGGGAGTCTTCGCAGGGGAAGCAAAATTCTCCTGATCGCATTCAAATGCCCTCTCTTCCTAAGTCTCCTCCTCCACCTCCGGGTCCACTTTCTCCTGCGGATGAGATCCCTCCCTGACCAGTTTTGCTCCCTCAGGGATCTCTCAGGGGGCCCCCGTGTCTGATCCTGCTGCAGATCTCTTCATGTCCTTATTCCAGCGGGCCTGGGACCTTTGGAAGTCTGACCCAACCCCTGCTTGCCTGGCCATGGGTGCCGTTGCACCTGTTGCGGGCTCCAGAAAGAGGGGTAGAGATTCCGCCTTGGGGGCTGCATGACCGCCCAAGGAGGTGTCCTGGGTCTCTGGCGGCTTGAACTCAGCAATGATCAGGAGAGTGAGTGTCTTTCATCAGAAAGCAGTTTGGACAGCCTGTCTGATCGAGAAGGCAGTAAATGGTCCCCACCAGAAGACCCCCGGAATGACCAGGATGATGCTCAGGACGTCAGGTTGTTCCACAGGGAGGAGCTGCCAGCTCTCATCGAGCAAATTACAGAAGCTCTCCGATTTTCAGATGTGCCAGACCAACCGGAGATGGCTTCCAGCAAACCTCAAGCTGATCCTATTTTGGTGGGGATCAAAAAGCCTCCCAAAGCCTTCCTGCTACCATTGGAACTACCCATACAAAAATAGAGTGTGATATGTAACAGCAATTAAGCTAGCACCATAAATAATGTCGGAAGAATCGCCTTGAGGTTTAAATCACCTCTTGAAGCTTAACTTCCATTTTGCTCAAACTGTTTAAATTGAGCTCACTATGGAGCAAAATAGGTAAAAACACCATAAAAAGTGCCCCCTATATAAAACCAAAATATGTGAATAAAGCCAACGTAGTTAAATATGGCTCTCAACTTATCATGAAAACATACTCATGAAAAGAGCTGGAAGAAATTTCAAAACAAAGGATGAAAAACGCGGGTAAGACTTATCTTAAATTGTTGAAAGAATGTCCTCCATATCCGCTACATATTTTTTCAATTCCTCGACAAAATCTCTCCCAAATGTCAGGAAGCATTTGCAGTTATAAGCAAGACACAGCACTGCGTTTCGGGCAACAAAATTATTTAGACCATTGGAACTACGGCAGATGGTCTCTCTGGAATGGGATGCCCCAGAGGCCTCCCTCTGCTCCGTGAGGTGCTTGGGGCAGTCCTACATCTGGTCTCCCGAGGCTGAGTTACCCTAAGATCGATGCTTTGGTCACAGCGGTGACCAAGCACACTACCATCCCTGTGGAGGGTGGAGCAGCCCTCCGAGATTTGCAGGACGCAAGGATGAGGGTCTCTTAAAGACCGCTTTTTCATCCTCCTCGCTCGCCCTCCAAGCCTCTGTTTGCAGAGGTCTGGTGGCCCGAGCTCTTCTGAGGTGGATTCAGCTCCTCCCACAAGATTCAGAGGCGGCATGGTTGGAATCCATCTCTGCCTTCCTAGTGGATGTCTTATATGACCTGCTTCACCTGGCTGCCCACTGTGTGGCAGCGGTCATGGTGGCCCGCTGCTGGCTATGGTTCCATCATTGGTCAGCTGATGCAGCATCCAAGGCTCGCCTTGCTCGGCTTTCCTCCTGGCAGTGGGATTCCATAACCACTGATCAGTGGGTGCTCAACATCATTTGCCATGGTTACGTCCTGGAGTGTGCCCGGCCTATCAAGGACACCTTCCTAATCTCCCCATGTGGTTCTGTCCTCAAGAGAGCGGCTGTGCGTGCCACCCTTCAGTGTCTGCTAAGCCTCCAAGCTATCTGTCCGGTGCCCCAGCCCGACCGGGGTTCTGGACATTACTCCATCTACTTTATCATCCCAAAGAAGGATGGATCCTTCCGGCCCATCCTGGACCTCAAGTGTGTCAATTGGTCTCTCCGGTTAGCCCAATTTTGCATGGAAACGCTTCACACAGTCATCCTCGCTGTGCGACAAGGCAAATTCCTCGCATTGCTGGACCTCGCAGAGGTATATTTCCATATTAGCATTCAGGAGGATTAGCAGCGCATCCTGCAATTTACCATCCTTGGAGAGCAGAGCACTGTTAGTTCCATGCCTTGCCCTTTGGTTTGGTAACAGCTCCCCACACCTTCTCCAAGGTCATGGTAGTGGTTACAGCTGCTCTTTGCCGCAAGGGCATCCGGGTTCACCCTTACTTGGACGATTGGCTTATCTGAGCAAAGTTCTGCCAGGAAGCGCCAGAGGCAGTGCAACAGGTGCCCCACGTCCTCCAAAGTCTCGGCTGGGTTGTCAATCAGGCCAAAAGCTCCTTTCAGCTGTCTCAGTCTTTGGAGTTTCTCAGTGCACGCTTCGACACCGCAGTAGGCTGTGTCTTCCTCACCCCCAACCGCCATCGCAGGCTTGTAGCACAACTCCAGGCTTTCCTCCGGCAGGTGCGGCCCAGAGTGTAGGATTATCTTTAAGTCCTGGGGACCATGGCAGCCATGATCGAAGTGGTGCCCTGGGCCCGAACACATATGCGACCCCTCCAACTTGCCCTTATGTCCTGCTGGTTGCCAGTCTCCGAGAACTATGACATGCGGTTCCCCCTCCCCCGGGAGTTGCAAACCGGTCTACGGAGGTGGCTCTCATCCATTCACCTGTTGCAGGGCATGCTGCTATAAGCTCCATGGTGGACTCTTGTGACGACTGATGCCAGCCTCTCAGGTTTGGGAGCCCATTGCAACGCTCAGGCGGCGCAAGGCGCCTGGCTGCCTCAGGAAGCTCGATGGGCCATCAATCGTTTGGAGGCTTGAGCAGTCCGCCTGGCTCTCCTGGCCTTCCTGCTCCTGTTATGCCATCAGGTGGTTCGCATATTGTGCAACAATGCCATGACGGTGGCCTATCTCAACCGACAAGGGGGCACCAAGTGCCTGGGCATAGCAAAGGAGATGAGTCTGCTCTTCTCTTGGGCAGAGCACCACCTCAGTGCAACATATTATGGGGGTGGAGAATGTGCAGGCCGACTTCCTCAGCCTCCATGCCATGGACCCCAGCGAATGGGAGCTTGCCCCTTGGGCCTTCCAGAAAATAGTACAGTTCTGGGGGCAGCCTGCCATGGACTTGATAGTGACTGCAGCAGATGCCAAAGTCCCGACCTTCTTCAGCTGCTGGAGAGAACCCGACTCACAGGGGCTGGATGTTCTGGTCCAGCCCTGGCCAGTGACAGTGCTCCTGTATCTTTTTCTGCCATGGGCTCTCATAGGACGCGTTCTCTGTTGTGTCAAAAATCACCCAAGGCCCCTTATCCTGGTAGCGCTGGATTGGCTGTGGCGTCCACGGTACGCTGACCTCATTCACCTCAGCACCGCAGCCCCTCTGCCACTGGGGTTTCGCCTGGGGTTCTTAAGGGGCGGTGGTCATGGACGATCCAGCTTCCTACTCGCTTACGGCCTGACGCTCGAGAGGTGCTTACTAGTCCGTAAGGGCTATTTGCACAAGGTGGTCTAAATGCCCCTGAAAGCGCGACAGCTCTCTACTTCACTTGCTTATGCCAGGGTGTGGAAACTCTTTGAGTCATGGTGTGCCCAGAAGTCTCGCTCCCCCTGGTAGGTGCAAGTGCCTGCCATTCTATCCTTCTTGCAAGATGGCTTTGATACGGGTCTTGCCCTTGCGTCCTTGCGAGTGCAAGTGGCAGTTCTTACCTGTTTCTGAGGTCCTATCGCAGGCCGCTCCATTGCCTCCCATGCAGACATTGGTCGGTTCTTGTCTCACTAGGTTCCCAGAAGTGATCAAGGATATGCTCTGGTCGAAGTGGGATTCTCCCGGCTCCCCATCTCAGGGGTTAAGAGTATATAAGAAGATATTTGCTTTTCCGGAAAAGCAGTGCATGGTGTGGTTTGATATTTCCAAGGTGACTGTTCAAGTCATGACTGTTACTGAGTGGACCATCATCCCTGTGGAAGGAGGCTTGACCTCAGATTCCTCTGGATTGAAAGGTGGATGCCTTGTTGAAGAGCCAGTTCGCTGCGGCGATGGCTATCCTTCAGTTGTCAGTATGTGCGAGCCCTGCTTCAGTGATTCAGTTTCTTTCGCTGGATGATACTACCCCTCTTTTGGAGTCGGCTGCAGCCTTCCTTTTTGATGCCATGTATGACCTGGTATGTTTGGCATCCAAAGACAATGCCCTATCTACTGTGTCAGGTAAGTGGAACTGACTCTGCCACTGAGTGGTGGACTCTTTCTCCAAAGCCCAGCTGGCCCAGCTGGCCTTTAAAGGGACGCTTCTGTTTGGAGCTGATTTGGAGAAGCTGGTGAAGGACCTCGGCGAGAGGCTTACCGCCTTCCGGAAGATGGGTCCAATGGACCTGTGAAGCAGGCAGGATCCCCTTTCTCGTCAGCCTCTGCCCGTCCACCACAGGCACACTAGCAGGGCTCCCGGGGATCTCAGGACTTTCATCATTACTGGCCAGGAACACCTTTCTTCTCCTCTGCTTCCAGACTTTGAGCTTGCTTTCAGTCCTTTCGTGGGGCCTGTGGGTGCAGGGATTCGGTCCCCTCCAGAAGTGGACCCCCCCCCGGACTGCACAATGAAGGTTTCGGTGCCCATTCCCCGGTTCCTCCAGTTGGAGGTAGGCTTTGCCTTTTCTTTCAGGAATGGGCCCAGGTCACCAAAGATTGCTGGGTGCTAGACACCATTCTGTTTGGCTATGTCCTGGAATGCAAGGAGCCAACTGAAATATGAGATTGCAGATCTGCTATTAGTAATCTGTGAACTATCATTAAAATCATCTCTAATACCTGAAGATTGGAGGATTGCCAATGTAACACCAATTTTTAAAAAGGGTTCCAGGGGTGATCCGGGAAACTACAGACCGGTGAGCCTCACGTCAGTACCGGGAAAAATGGTAGAAACCATCATAAAGAATAAAATTACTCAGCATGTAGATAGTCATGGCCTAATGGGAGACAGCCAACATGGCTTTAGACAAGGAAGATCTTGTCTTACTAATCTGTTATGTTTTTTTGAAAGTGTGAATAAACAGGTGGACAAAGGTGAGTCCGTTGATATAGTGTATCTGGACTTTCAGAAAGCCTTTGACAAGGTCCCTCATCAGAGACTTTTGGCAAAACTAGAGTCATGGGATAGGAGGCAGTGTACTACTGTGGATCAGGAACTGGTTAAAAGATAGAAAGCAGAGGGTTGGGCTAAATGGCCAATTTTCCCAATGGAGAAAGATGAATAGTGGTGTATCCCAGGGATCTGTGCTGGGTCCGCTGCTTTTTGACATATTCATAAATGACCTGGAAAGTGGAATAACGAGTGAGGTTATCAAATTTGCAGATGACACAAAACTATTTAAAGTTTTTAAAACCCAAGAGGATTGTGGAAAATTGCAAGAGGATCTTGATAAATTGGAAGACTGGGCATCAAAATGGCAGATGAAATTTAATGTGGACAAGTGCAAAGTTATGCACCTAGGGAAGAACAACCGAAACTATGGTTACACGATGCAAGGTTCCACATTAGGAACCACCACCCAGGAAAAAGATTTAGGCGTCATTGTGGATAACATGTTAAAGCCCTCGCCCAGTGTGCAGCAGCAGCCAAGAGAGCAAATAGAATGCTAGATATCATAAGGAAAGGAATGGAAAATAAAACAAAAGATATTATAATGCCTCTATATCGTTCCATGGTGAGACCGCACCTTGAATAATGTGTGCAATTCTGGTCGCCGTATCTTAAAAAGGATATAGCGTTATTAGAAAAGATTCAGAGAAGAGCCACCAAAATGGTAAAGGGGATGGAAGGATACTCCTATGAAGAAAGGCTAAAAAGGTTAGGGCTCTTTAACCTGGAAAAGAGACGGCTGAGGGGAGATATGATAGAAGTTTATAAATTAATGAATGGAGTGGAACGGGTAAACGTAGATCAATTGTTTACGTTATCAGAATATAGGAAGACTAGGGGACATGCAATGAAGCTACAGGGTAAATCATTTAAGACTAATAAAAGAAAATATTTTTTCACTCAACGTGTAATCAAACTCTGGAATTTGTTACCGGAGGATGTAGTAAAGGCTGTTAGTGTAGCTGGGTTTAAAAAAGGTTTGGACAAGTTCCTGGAGGAAAGGTCCATAAACCATTATTAAGAAAGGACCCAGGATATCAATGCTTGACCCAGTACAAGCATTGTGGAACCTGTGTCTTTTGGGGAAACTGCTAGGTACGTATGACCTAGATTGGCCACTGTTGGAAACAGGATACTGGGCTTGATGGACCTTGGTCTGACCCAGTATAGCATATCTTATGTTCAATTACGGATGCCTTCATCATTTCCCCTTGTGGCTCTGCAATCAGAAGTGCCACGGTGCATTCCATCTTGCCACGTTGCTGCTTCTAAGGGCCGTAGTGCCCATTTCCCTGGATTAGCAGGGCAAGGGCAGATACTCCATCTATTGTGTAGTGCCCAAAAAGGATGGTTCCTTTTGGCCCTCTCTGGACATCAGGGGGGTCAACAAGCACTTGTGCATCCTGCGCTTCTGGATGGAAATCTTGCGCACCGTAATTCAAGCAATGTGCTGAGGGGATTTCTTGGCTTCTCTGGATCTGGCTGAGGTATAATTTCACATCCCGATCCAGGTGAATCAACAGAAGTATCTTATGTTTTGCCGTGCTTGGCTCTCACTATCAGTTAGCCGCCATCCCTTTTATGTTATTCACCACCCCAAAGACGTTCTCCAAGGTCATGGTTGTGGCGGCTGCAGCACCAAAGGAACTTTGTCCATTCATATTTGGATGGCTGGCTCATCCGGGACCGTTCTCTTTCCGAAGCGTTTTGGGTGGCGTCTAGAGTGGTGTCCTTCTTGGAAAGCTTCGGCTGGGTGATCAGTCGGGAAAAGAGCCAGCTGCTGCCTTCCCAGTCCCTGGAGTTTCTGGGAGTAAGTTTTGACACTTGAGTGGACAGAGATTTCCTGCCAGGGGAGAAAGACAAAAGACTGTTGGATTGTCTGGTGCTGTTCTGTGTGTAGCAGGTTCCCAAAGTTTGGGATGATCTTCAGCTGCTCAGAATATGGCGGGACCATAGAGATGGTGCCATGGGCACGCACTCCCATGCGACCGCTCCAGCGGTCCTTGCTGCATCAGTGGTCCCTGATTTCTCAGGAGTTGGAGTACAAGCTCCCGCTACCATAGTTGGTGAAGTCCAGCCTGTTCTAGTGGCAGCAGCCCTATCATCTGAGGAAGGGTGTGCCACTGGACTATTTCTCCTGGATCCTCCTGATGATGGATGCCAATCTCTCAGGCTGGGGAGCCCTCTGCCAAGACCAAACGGCCCAGGGCCATGTGAACCACAGGGAAGCAATGTGGTCCATCAACTGCCTGTAGGTGAGGGCTATCAGGTTGGCTGATCGAGGCGGTTTGAGTATTTTAGGACAATGCCATGGCGGTGACTTATGTCAATCAGCAAGACGGCACAAGGAGTGCCGAGGTAGCTCTGCAGATAGCTCTCCTGTTTGCCTGGGCAGAGAAGACCTCCTAGCCTGGTCGGCTCAGCACACTGCTGGTGTTTACAGTGTGGAAGTGGACTTTCTGAGCCGGCACTTTTTGGATCCCGGAGAGTGGGGAGTTGAGTCGGGAGGCATTTCTGCGCTGCTGAGGTTGCCCTGAAATAGATCAGATGGCAACCCGCCACGCTGCCAAAGCTTGCCGCTTCTTCAGTTGCTACAAGGAGATGGGATCCGAGAGCATCAATGCCGTGACCCAGCCTTGGCCAAGTCAGTACCTGCTTGTATGCATGTTCTCCATGGCCCCTGGTGAAGTGTGTGATTTGGCATATAGGACACTACCCGGGCAGGATAGTTCTGATGGCGCCGGATTAGCCAAGGAGAGTGTGATTCAGAGATCTGATGTGGCTCCTGCAAGTGCCATCTCTTCATTTGCTTCCGTCTTGGGACCTATTGTATCAGGGACTGCTCGTACTGGAAGACCTGGCTTCCGGCTTGGCTCATGAAAGAAGATGGCTAGCGCGTAAGGCCTACTCTCCAGCGGTGGTTTCCACTCTGCTTGGAGTCTGGAGGAGGTCTACCATCCTGGCATTCGTGTGAGTATGATGTCTCTTTGAGCAATGGTGCGGTGCATGGCAGTTGGCTCCTGAGGCAACCAAGGTGCCATCTCTGTTGGCCTTTCTGCAGGATGGTCTGGAGAAGGGCCTTTCTCTTAGCTCCTTAAGGTTTAGGTGGCAACTTTGGCCTGTTTCAAAGGTCTGATGTCTGGTAAGTTTCCAGCCTTACACTCAAATGTTTTGCACTTTCTTCAGGGGGTTCGACGTCTGCGTCCTCCCCTTTGGTCTGTGGTCCCTTCCTGGGATCTGTGTCTGGTGCTCAGGGCTCTGATGTCGGAACCCTTTGAGCTCTTGAAGCATGCTACTCTGAAGGATTTGATACTCAAGGCGGTCTTGGTTGCGATTTGTTCCACAAGGCGGATTTTTGAGCTGCAGGCTCTGTCTTGCTGAGATCCTTACCTATCTTTTTCTGATGAGGCCGTTTCCATTCGGATTGTGCCTTCCTTCTTACCTAAGGTGATTTCTCCCTTTCATGTAAACCAGGTGGTTTGCCTGCCCTCTTCCTCTCCTCACAGAAGGGTACCTTTCTCCTTGTGGCCAATGTAGCATGTGTGCCACCTTTTATATTCTCAATACGAATTAAGATATGTGATTGACTGCTATACTACTTGGGCTGTCTGTGTGATGATTCGCCCTTGTAACAAGATTTATGTGGGAAGAACATAAGTCTCGCTTGTCAACTTGGGCTTTTATCAGCACCTTTGGTCCAGCATTGTCTTGACCAGACACATGTGGCAGGAAATGTGGTGGTTCATTATTGATCAGCCCATATAAATGATTAATAGTTCTAGTAGTAGGTTCTCTTTACAATGTCCGGTGATAAGAATTTGTTCTTAGCATGCCTAGAACAGTTAGATTTTTAAGTTGAATTGTTTGCGACCACATGGACTGAATGAAGAAATTGAATGGTTTTCTGTGTTATGATCACTTTAAATATGCCTTTTGTTGTGATGATTTCATTGCATTGAGTACATTCTGCAGGTTCCTTTTAAAACCAGGAAATGTGGGAGTAACTTATAAAAACGCCATTGTCTTATAGTCCCGCTATGCCATTCTTCTGAAGCAGCCTTTGGAAAACATATTGGCGAAACGCAAGTTGAGAATATTGGATTTACATCTGGGAGTCTTTGCAGCACTATTTTCTATATTCAGCTAAGTATTTTTTTATACAAGGTATGCATTCAAAATAAAAAATAAAAAATACATAAACTCAATTAAGATAAAGATGGATGAATGAGATTGAAAGGGGTAGTTAGTGCCCACAACCTTTTGCATATCACTTAATTTGGCAGGGACACCCCAACTGAGGTCTTTATCTCATGTTGTTATAAGTGCTCTATTTTTGTGTAATGGCTTTACTTACAAAGTTATTTATAATTTCTGATTAGTGGTTTCTCTTCTTTTTGGATAGCTCCTTCTTTAAGGAGCAGGGTCGAGAGAAGGAGAAGGATCTTCACCTTGTAGATGTCCTAGAGGGTGCTTCTCCAGTACTTGGAGGTTACGAATTCTTTTCGTAAGTCCGACCATCTTTTTGTGCTATTTGCTGGCCCGCGCAAATGTGACGTGGCAGCTAAGTCTACATTGGGGTGCTGAATTAAAGAGGCCATTGCCTTGGCATATCTGTTGCTGAACTGGCTGGTTCTGGAGGGTTTGTGTGCCTATTCTACCCGAGCGCAAGCATTTTCATAGATGCAGCAGAGCCCAGTAGACCCTGCAGACATTTATTGGGATGCAGTCGTGGACATTGCTTTCCATTTTTGTCAAGCATTGCCACTTGGGAGGACATGGCCTTTGGCTCTAAGGTTTGCGAGCTGCTGTCTCGTCTTCCCACCCAGTGGAGGCGTAGCTTTGGTATGTCCCACTTATGTGCACTGATCTAGCAGGATGATATGGAAAGTGACACTTTATTTACCAGATATGGTTATGGTTAGGCATTTGATATACCGCCCTTTTACTTGCGCATCAGAGCGGTTTACATGTATATACTAACAGGAACTTTTATTCCCTTGTCCCCGAAGGGCTCACAATCTAAGTGTACCTGAGACAATGGAGGGTTAAGTGGCTTGCCCAAGGCCACAAGGAGCAGCCATGGGACTAGAGACCTCAGTCCCTCCGGCCTGAGGTTACTTGTCCCCATGCGGGAATTGAACCCCCGGCCCTCCAGCCTGAGGTAACCTGTCCCAACCACTGAGCCACTCCTCCCTCCATTGGATAATGTCCTTTCCTTGAGTTCTGCTAAACCAGTCCAAGGCCCACCCCTGAAACTGTATTTGCTCTGATCTTCTGCGACGGTACTATTTGGTCCACTATGATTTATCTACTTGGTTCTGCAGGTCCATCTTCTACTGACAGCCTTCTGTTTGTACTTTCCTGTACATAGTTTGTACTGTTTGATTACTCATTGTTGCCCACTTTGAGGTTGTGTGAGGCTTGCCTTGTTCTCCCATATGCTTTGGGACAGGTACTGAAGAGACCTCTGGTGGCTGAGGTGGATAGAGGCATGGGAGTGATGTCATTGAAACATGGGCTTTTCATTGGTTCCTTGTCTCCACCAACCTGCTGGTAGGGGAACACAACCCACTTGTCTGGACTGATCTAGCAGTATTCAAGAAAAGGACATTATCTGATAAGTAAAATGTCATGTCACCTTAATCTGCTTTGTTATAGAAATATTGACTGGTTAGAGGACACAGGACCTTTATAGGGTGATGTCACCAAACCAGTGGTTCTCAGTCTCCATCTGTTGGCAGGAGAGCATAAACCCCACATGACTGGACTGGACTAGACTAGAGGGACTAAAGAAAGAAAATTAGCAGGTAAGGCCTAATTTCACCTTAATAAATCAGAACCTTAATACAAAACTATACACTGCCGGCAGAAGCCAATGGCCTCTGTCCACCACCAGCCCCCGTGCTGTCTACAGCATGCTGATGACCCCTGCCTCACCGACTCTCTCCCTCTTTCTCATTTTTCACACCGTGTCCGCAACCACTCTCTCTGCCCCTCCTCTTCCCTAACCCTTTACTCCTTAACAAGTTACATTAGCTACCCATACTTCCTCCCACTTCCAAGGCAGGCACTGGGACATTTGCTGCTAAAGAAAGAAAGATTGCATATACTTTGCATCCGTCGCAGCTCTCATTAGCTTTAAGCCACATGGTGTAGAAACTCTGGTGAAAATATCACTTTCTAGGTCTTGCAAGACTTCACTGAATGATCCTGCATCATGTAACTGCGTATGCCTGGTAGTGCTACACAAATAATTAATAGTGGCAACAGAATTCAATTTTAGACACTGTTGCAGCCTGGCGCCCGGGATTTGTCGAATCCTACATTGTGGTATCGTGTGCAGTTCAAAGCACAAAAGTTCTTAAAGTGATTTTTGATATCATAATATGCTTTCGACAAATTATTGTTTTTTGGAAATGAGGAATATAAATTAATCAAATTGAGTTTTCAGCTGCTCCTCCACCTCCTGCTAACCTGGATTAGTGCATGGGGGGATATTACTATGAGTGGGATCATTCAGAGAGGGAAAGGATTTGAGGGGGAGAGAATGATCTGCTGGGAAATAAGAAGGGATGAAGGGATTGATGGAGGGATGTGAGAGAGAGAGAATGGGGGAGAGAGTAGGAAGGAGCTGGCAGATTTGGGAGAACCGAAAGGGCAGGGCAGGATTAACTCTTTGGCGGACCCTAGAAAAACAATTGCATTGGGCCCCCCATTGTAATATAAATTGGTTTTAAAACTCCTAGAAACGGAACCACATGTGGTTCTGGCAACAGACTGAGCAGCAGGTAAGAAGCACTACTCACCGACTGAAGAACAATATGGAGGGGAGTGGGAAGAACAGACAGCAATAGCTCTGTTCCCACTCCCGCAACTATTCTTTTGTCAGAAGCTGACTTACTAGAGCAGAATTCTGCTTTAGGAACTTTGAGAGGGCCCCTCCTAAACATCTGAGCTGTAGACATTTGCCTAGTTTGTCTGTGTTAATCCTACCCTACTTGGAGGAGTGGTGAGAGATGGGGTGAGAGTTATGAGTGAAAGGGGTTTGACTGGGGTTGGAGGGTTGTTTGTGTGTGTGTGTATTAATAATATATATGAGAGATTGAAAGAGGACCAGCACTTGCGATATGAGAGCAACACAAATTCTTCAGTAGTAAGCGTGTGGATTATGATATAGGTAAGAGAAAGCATGTGGAATTAAGAATTAGGCAAGGGGTGAGGGTGAGAGAGGATCAGGGATGGAGGAAGGAAGGGTTAAGAAGAGAACCTGGGAAGGGAAGGAGAGACTGGTTAGTTGGCTAGAGGGAGAAGAGCAGGCTTACAGATGGGACTCTATTCCTCCACTCCCAATGTGGATTCTTCCTTTATTTATTTGGTTTAATTTGTATACCGCTACTTCCAGCGATCAGAAGCGGTTTACTCTATACATCAAACATTGGTTACATATGGTAAGAATCAACAATTTACATTTTCATTGAGGTGTACTTGACTGTGCATTTATACATGTTTACATTTTATATTGTTTTGCTTGCTTTTTTATAGATTTGAATATTGAAATTTTGTTTTCATTTATACAGTGTAAGGCATCTATGTAGTATTTAAACAGTATGGGCCATGTACAGTTATGTTTCAGTTGTAGCAATATATACATTTTGGTTACAACAAATCGGTTCTTAATACTTTTGTTCGTTTGGGTTGTGAGGTGGTTCCCAGATTCTATTGTCATCTCCACCACTCCAGATTCTAGAGGAAAGGTCCATAAACCATTACTAAGAAGGGACCCAGGATATCAATGCTTGACCCAGTACAAGCATTGCAGAACCTGTGTCTTTTGGGGAAACTGCTAGGTACGTATGACCTAGATTGGCCACTGTTGGAAACAGGATACTGGGCTTGATGGACCTTGGTCTGACCCAGTATGGCATATCTTATGTAACCATCCCAGCACTCCCCTGCCCATTCCTGCTTTTGCCTCCTTTCCTGTCCCTGAGATCAGCTTCCTTCAATATCTTTCCTATCTTAAAGAAAAAAAAAAGCTAAAAAAATCGATAGACACAAGCAAGACTGGAAAATTCTTTATTTTTTAAAATGAAGCTTATATTTTTGAAATTTGCATCCTTTCTGCATATTAAATAAATATGTCACAGAATTATTGCAGACTCTACCTGTCACTGGCGATAAACGGGACCTTTGTTGGATATATCAGCACCCTACGCAACCAGGGAAGTCCCCTTCCACTGATGTTGGCTTTTATCTTGCTCATGTCTTATTAATAGTTCTCACTTCTTACAGTTTGAGCTCTGGTGAGGAAGAGGAGGAGACAGAAGAGCAACAGCATGAAGGCTCACAGAGAACTTGCACACAGCCCCAGGAGGTTGAGGATGAGGAGGCAGAGCTGGAACGGAAGCTGACAGAGCTGAAGGCTGAGGAGGTGGCAGAGCTGAAAAGGTGACATTTTGAAAATGTTTTAATTTTTGGTATTCGTGGAAAACGTAAGCTTATAGAGTACCAGCAGAGAGCAATGCTCTGGCTCAGACTCTTTGCTTCGTCTTGGTAGGGTTTCCTGTCTTGCAACTGCAGCTTGGCAGGGTTGCCCTAGGGCTGCTGTTTAATAGTTTGCGGTCTCTATCTATACCAGGAAGAAGAAAAAGATCCTCAAGGAGAACAGGCGTCGGCGTGAACGCATTGAGTTGAAGATGGATCTTCCAGGTGTTTCCATTGCAGAAGAGGGAGAGACAGGCATGTTCACCTTAAAGAGCATCAGCAAAACTAAGGTCAGTGGCTGAGATTCCTAAGAACCTCCATGAAGTTCACTAGTGGAACTGTGTGGGGGTCTCATTATTGGATTAGAGGGTGGCTGTGGGTCAGTATTAAGGTGCATTGACAGAACTGTTTGTGTAAGTGTGTATAATAGTGTGTTTTGCCCTCAGCTGCTGAATGAGATGATAAGGGGTGATATGTGCTCTGCTGATGCTGCCTTAGAAGACCAGCTGGAGGGCAAGGACCTTTCCGATGAGGAAACTGGAGATGATGAGGTCTCTCTTGCCAGTGACTTGGATGAGAAGGATCTGGAGGAGATTCGAGGAAATGAAAAGAAGCTGGAGATGGAAAAGAAGATACTTTCCCCCAAAAAGTGAGAGACTGGGCAGTACAGAGAAACCAGGAGGGGGCATTTCCATGATTGGGGAGGGGGTACTGTTGAGCGCCAGAGGTATGTAAGACCCTGCAGGGGTGGTGACATCCTTTATTTCTTTTTGGTGCTTGTGGTTATTTGACCCTATGCCTTAATTGATTTGACAGTAGAAATGATGACTTCCATCTTGGAGATGAAGCAAAATGCTTCTTCAGATATTAGTTCTGATCCCTTTTTGGTAACTTTGCAACAGTTCAGCTCTCTGCTGGTCAGTGGCCAGTGAATCAGGTATGTTGATTGCCATGTTTGACTGAATTCTTTTTGTTAGAGTGACTTTCTCAACGGATGCTGCATCCAGTGACGAGGAAGAAAACCCACTGCTTGTACCTCTAGAAGAAAAGTCAACAAGGCAGGAGCGAGAAACCAACATGTGGTTTGGGAAGGTGAGGGTTAAAATCTCTTTCATTCTTTAGAGATGTGGGTCTTGCACCCCTGTGCGCTTACATCATGTCTTTGTGATTTTCAGGATATTTTTGCTGGCATCGGGGAAGATGCCGATGAGGAACTTGAGATCAAACAATCCAAGACACTGCACAGAAAGAAAGAAGGCACTAGATCAGGTACTGGGGTGATGGTTTCACTGTCTGAAGGTGGGGTAGATGGAGCAAGGAATGGAGGAATCATATCATATAATGGGTGGGCAGAGGCAGAGTATGCAGGGGGAGATAGATGAGGAACACGGTATGCAAGGGGAAGTGAGACGGAAGAATAGTGCTTAACGAACGTGAGATGACAAGAGAGGGGATGCTGGAAGCTGCTTACCTAATGTACATTGTTCATCTCTCAGAGGACGGAAGAAATAGCCATAAGGGAGAAGGAAAAATGACCCCTTCTGAAAAGAAGGGAAGGAAACTCCAGGTGCCCGAAGAGGAGTTGAAGAAGGAGACTGCAGCAGTTGATGGTGTCAAAGGTCATCCGGCTGTAGTTGGAAGGGATCAGATCTCTGCCATAGAGCCTGAGTCCAGCTCTGAGAGCGACAGCAGTGAGGATGAGAGGTGAGGGCCTTAGTGTCAGACGTTCTCTAACAGGGCTGATTGTGCTGGCACTTATGTGTAGGTATGAGCATCAGTGTACGTGTGTGTGTGTGTGTGTGTGTGTAAAGAAGTTGTGCGCACATACATGAGAGGATGCATGTAGTTCCTATTGCACTAACCACTCAATAAGTGTCTCTCTGTATACTTCCTACCCTCTGTAAGAAAGTTGTCATCATCCTATTCCCAAAAAAACTATACATGGGTTCACACAGTTACGGTCTTAGGTCGAGAAGGCGAGTATGTTACATCCATACCCATCTGGACTTGGGCCGGGACACAGAACTGAAACTGTGCTCACTTCTCTCCTTAGCGAGATCCATGTCTTCCTGGACCATGGTAATATTGTCTTGGCCGTATCATTAGCCTTGTCTTCCATGTTTGATTTGGTTGACCATCGCATTCTTTTATTCCATTTGTTCATCATTGGTCCTTATGATGCTTTATTTTCATGGTTTGCTTCTCTCCTTTCTGACTGATCGTATTCTCTTAGTACCAGTTCCATGATTTCAGGAGTTCCATTCTTGCCCGTCTTTTATTTAATAATTTTCCTTAGTCCCCCTGCTTGGTCCATGAAACAAGGATTAGTGCATACTATGATGCCGATGATGATCTGCTGCTAAGAGCCACAGAACCATGCTCCCCTCATCTTTCTGCTCTAAATTCTTGTTTACATAAACTGTATTCTTGGCTACAGGGTAACCATCTCAAACTGAATATCAATAAAACCTTTGCTACCTGTCTTACTGGGAGCAGTTGTGTTCCCACTATTTCCCCTTTTCTAAGTGGCTGATCTATAGACCTCAAGGCTTACTTCAAATATCTGGGTATTTATCGTGACACAAACCTTCATTTGAATAATGAGTTACATTAAATTCATCTGTAGTACCTGAAGATTGGCGAATGGACAATGTAACGCCAATTTTTAAAAAGGGTTCCAGGGGTGATTCAAGAAACTACAGGCTGGTGAGCAGGGCCGGCAAGCCCATTGTACGAGAATGTTGTTTGCACAAGGCTCCGCGATTCAGGGGGCCCCGTACCAACAACACCCCGCACATGTTGTTCGGCTTCTGGCAGGGCCGGCTTCAGAGGGAACTGGGGAGGCCCAAGGCCCTGGCTCATCTCTGTACAGCCACTGAAGTGAAGAGCGCTGTTTTTTTTTTTTTCATTTCGGCAGCTGTGTTCTAGTGTAGACTGCTAGCGCGCTGGAGGTCAAAGGGCATTTCCTGTTTTCTGGCACTCAGCGGGCCAGCAGCCTATACTAGAACACAGCTGCTGAAGTGAAAAAAAGTGCTCATCACTGGCGGCTGTACAGAGGTGAGCCGGGGCCTCTCCAGCATCCTCTAAAGCCAGTCAGACCAGGCGCGGGGCTCTTCGGAGGGATGGGGGATTAGGACTGGAAATGGGCTGATTAGGGGCGGGCTAGAACTGGAAATGATTGATGGGGGGGGGGCTAGGACTGGAAATGGGCTGATGAGGGTGCTAGAATAGGACTAGAAAGGGGCTGATGGGGGGACTAGGATTGGAAATGGGCTGATAGGGAGGACTTGGACTGCAAATGGGCTGATAAGGGCTAGGATAGGACTGGAAATAGCTGATGGGGGGGCTAGGATTGGAAATGGGGGGATGGGAGAATGGGACTAGAAGGGAGCGGATGCTGGGTGGGTCTGGAACTAGAAGGGAGCTGATGTTGGGGGAGGACTAGAAGGGGATGGAGTTGGGGGAGTGAGTATGGAGAAGGGAAAATATATTTTGTGTGGGAGGGAAGAAAAATCTATGAATGGCTGGGTATTGGGAGAGTAAATGGGGATTGAGGATGGATAAAAAAGGAATAAAGAAAGAAATGGAGGAAAGAGCAAAAGGGGAAGATCGGTATATTAAAGCAGATGTAGAGAGAGAATGGCAAAAAAACAAGAAGAGAGAAGAAATGACAAATGGACAGCAGACAATGGAGAGTTAGCAGAAGACACGAAGAAACCAGAAGAAAGTCACTGGAGCAATTGCAACTGAACAATAAAATGCCCAAACAACAAAAGGTAGTAAAATACTTTTTATTTTGAATTTATTAACTGGAATATGTCAGCTCTGGGAAATGTGCATCCTTAACGTCTTTGCGTTTTGTTTAGTACAAGAGGAAATTAATTTATAGTTTTATTTCTCCAGTGTTGTACATTCCAAGTTTGTGTTCGGGGTTCCCAGTTTAATTATTGTCTTTTTATTTCTGAATTGTGATCTCTTGTTCTTTGTTTGGTGACAATCTATGTTCTGCATGTGTAACCGAGCTGAGGTATTCTGTTTATGTAGTTTCTATTTGACAATGCCACTTGTTCTCTTTCCTCAGTAGGAGATGTATTGGTATTCTCTGAGATGTATTGGTTTAATATTTGCAGTGTTGCCTTTTGATAGGTAGGGTTTGGTGCTTTGTGAGTCCTGGTAGTGCTTTTATGATACAGCAGGTTTGCTATGGATTCTAAATGTAAAAATCCAAAACGATTACTCCATTCGTAACTACTGGCTATTAATTAAGGAACTGTTGGTGTATTATTAGCTTAAACTTTTAATCTCACCCGTATGTAGTCTCAGATCAAAGCTGCGCTCTCGTGCACCTTATGGCAAACACCTTAACCGCGCTTGATGACATCAATGACTACCGGGTTTCCCCTGTTTGTATGTCTGATATTCAGTACTTATGTTTCTTTTTTTGTAGTTTTTTGTTGCTTTTACACCTGTGTTCACTCCTTTATAATTTAATTAAATAACTGTGGTTTAAAATTCCATAGAGAACAGTAAATACTGAAATTCTTTAAAGAACAAACTTATCTTCGTTTCTGTATATGTTTGTTCATCTGAGTTCCTAAACGATTCTCCTCACGCCTCACACTTTTGACGTCCTCGCGTTGCACTCCTCGACAGGAGTCTTCTCATGGAGAATCTAAAAACAAATATCACCAACTAAATTAAACTTTTTTACCCACCGTGAAACTTTAAAATATTCAATTAAAAAACCGCTCTCATTGGTATATACATGTGTCAGCTACTATTAGTACTCACTAGTAGATGCTGCCCACGTCTTTCTAAAGTGTTCTCTGATTTCTGTCTGTCCAAAAAACGCCGCGCATGCGAACTATTAGCTCATGCGCTCTTTTATACTTATTGACAATTGATTGATCCATCCTACTACTTATCTGCATGATTGCCACTCAACGGAGGCATTTAGACCTGCTGGTTGCAATGTATTAACTAAGAAGATCCACTGTTGTTCATAGAACACTAACGTTTCTTCTAGGGTCTTGCCCCTTCTCGGTTTTGTTATTCGATCGATGCAAAAACACCGCAATTGAGAATAGTCATGCCCCATATCTGTGCAATGTTGAACTATAGGTGCTGTCATTACCTTATTTTGTAATCGACTCTTGTGTTCCTGAATCCGGCGTTTAAAAGGTCGGCTGGTCTTGCCTATGTATAATTTAGCACACGGGCATCTAATTGCGTATATAACTGAGATAGTATCACATGAAGTCACTTTGTTTAACCGGTAGGTTCTTCCTAAATATTCAAATTCTGTAATATTTTCTGTGACTGGGCAGATAGTACAATGACCGCATGCTGTATGTCCCCTTTCCTGTGAACCCATAGTCTCTATCGAGGAGGGATTAGTATTACTTGAACTTAATTGTTCTTTAATATTGTTGTGTCTTTGCCAGACACATCTCACTGGTTTGTCTGCCATGCCTGGAATGGTGTAAATTAGATATTGATGCTTTTTCAAAATCTTCTGAATTTGATAACTAAGAGGGGAAAACTTAGTAATCAGATTTACACTCTCTTTCTCTTGTTGTCCCTTTTTGTTTCTTGTTTCTAGTAACCAGGCACGATCATTGTTCAGTGCTCTCGTATATGCCCTCTTTGAAATCTGTTCTGGGTAACCTCTGACCGTGAAGTCTTTAAGTAGCTGCTGAGACTTCTTTTTAAAGTCAGATTTATCTGAACAATTACGCCGGAACCGCAAGAATTGAGAAAACGGTAAACTTTCCTTCAGACGAACTGGATGGGCGCTTGTATAGTGCAAGAAAGTATTCCGAGTCACTGGTTTTCTGTATATAGTAGTTGTCCATCCTTCCTCTTTTTTTATTATTTTTAGATCCAAAAAAACTATATTCTCTGGGTCTATTGTGGACGTGAACTGTATGGCCGTATTACACTTGTTAAGCCAGCTTATGAACTCGTTGGCTGTTTGTACTGATCCTTTCCACAGTATAAAGATGTCGTCTATAAAACGAGTCCACATTTTGACTTGGTGACTCCATGGCGACTTCGACAGCCATTGGTGTTCAAAATCGCTCATAAATAAATTCGCTATTGAAGGGGCACAAGATGCCCCCATAGCTATTCCTGACTTTTGTATATACAGCTCATTCTCAAAATGAAAAAATTTTTTTTTGTTATGACCAATTGTGATAGATTCATTAAAAATGAAATCTGGACTGCTGAGAGATCTCCCCTATTATATAGTGCACTATTGATGGTGGTTAAAGCCTCGTGTTGGGGGATACTCGTATACAGTGCAGTTATATCCAATGTCATTAGTAAAACCTCTGGATCTAATGCCCATCGGGTCTGCTGATTCAGTTTCTCCAGGAAATGAGAGGTGTCGCGGATATATGATGGTATGTCTCTTAACAAAGGTCTTAAAAATGAGTCAAGATAAATGGAAAGCGGCTCTAATATTGATCCTCGGGTTGAAACTATTGGCCTTCCTGGTGGCTTGTTCAAATGTTTATGTATTTTAGGTACCGTGTAAAAACTAGCCGTCACTGGTGCTGGTGCATTCAAAAACTTCATTTCTTTCTTAGAAATAATTTTTTTGTTTAAAGCTACATTCGTTTCCTCATAAATAATCTGTTGCAGATTGTTAGTAGGATCCTCAAAAAGTAATTGATATATGTTTCTATCCGTTAGTTGGCGTTTAACTTCTTCGATGTAGTCTTTTTTACTTTGGATGGGAGGGGAGATCTCTCAGCAGTCCAGATTTCATTTTTAATGAATCTATCACAATTGGTCATAACAAAAAAAATTTTTCATTTTGAGAATGAGCTGTATATACAAAAGTCAGGAATAGCTATGGGGGCATCTTGTGGCCCTTCAATAGCGAATTTATTTATGAGCGATTTTGAACACCAATGGCTGTCGAAGTCGCCATGGAGTCACCAAGTCAAAATGTGGACTCGTTTTATAGACGACATCTTTATACTGTGGAAAGGATCAGTACAAACAGCCAACGAGTTCATAAGCTGGCTTAACAAGTGTAATACGGCCATACAGTTCACGTCCACAATAGACCCAGAGAATATAGTTTTTTTGGATCTAAAAATAATAAAAAAGAGGAAGGATGGACAACTACTATATACAGAAAACCAGTGACTCGGAATACTTTCTTGCACTATACAAGCGCCCATCCAGTTCGTCTGAAGGAAAGTTTACCGTTTTCTCAATTCTTGCGGTTCCGGCGTAATTGTTCAGATAAATCTGACTTTAAAAAGAAGTCTCAGCAGCTACTTAAAGACTTCACGGTCAGAGGTTACCCAGAACAGATTTCAAAGAGGGCATATACGAGAGCACTGAACAATGATCGTGCCTGGTTACTAGAAACAAGAAACAAAAAGGGACAACAAGAGAAAGAGAGTGTAAATCTGATTACTAAGTTTTCCCCTCTTAGTTATCAAATTCAGAAGATTTTGAAAAAGCATCAATATCTAATTTACACCATTCCAGGCATGGCAGACAAACCAGTGAGATGTGTCTGGCAAAGACACAACAATATTAAAGAACAATTAAGTTCAACTAATACTAATCCCTCCTCGATAGAGACTATGGGTTCACAGGAAAGGGGACATACAGCATGCGGTCATTGTACTATCTGCCCAGTCACAGAAAATATTACAGAATTTGAATATTTAGGAAGAACCTACCGGTTAAACAAAGTGACTTCATGTGATACTATCTCAGTTATATACGCAATTAGATGCCCGTGTGCTAAATTATACATAGGCAAGACCAGCCGACCTTTTAAACGCCGGATTCAGGAACACAAGAGTCGATTACAAAATAAGGTAATGACAGCACCTATAGTTCAACATTGCACAGATATGGGGCATGACTATTCTCAATTGCGGTGTTTTTGCATCGATCGAATAACAAAACCGAGAAGGGGCAAGACCCTAGAAGAAACGTTAGTGTTCTATGAACAACGGTGGATCTTCTTAGTTAATACAGTGCAACCAGCAGGTCTAAATGCCTCCGTTGAGTGGCAATCATGCAGATAAGTAGTAGGATGGATCAATCAATTGTCAATAAGTATAAAAGAGCGCATCAGCTAATAGTTCGCATGCGTGG
Organism: Ichthyophis bannanicus; assembly: GCA_033557465.1. Taxonomy (NCBI): domain Eukaryota; kingdom Metazoa; phylum Chordata; class Amphibia; order Gymnophiona; family Ichthyophiidae; genus Ichthyophis; species Ichthyophis bannanicus. The sequence goes on from CM066043.1 coordinate 102,257,276, forward strand.
CGTTTTTTGGACAGACAGAAATCAGAGAACACTTTAGAAAGACGTGGGCAGCATCTACTAGTGAGTACTAATAGTAGCTGACACATGTATATACCAATGAGAGCGGTTTTTTAATTGAATATTTTAAAGTTTCACGGTGGGTAAAAAAGTTTAATTTAGTTGGTGATATTTGTTTTTAGATTCTCCATGAGAAGACTCCTGTCGAGGAGTGCAACGCGAGGACGTCAAAAGTGTGAGGCGTGAGGAGAATTGTTTAGGAACTCAGATGAACAAACATATACAGAAACGAAGATAAGTTTGTTCTTTAAAGAATTTCAGTATTTACTGTTCTCTATGGAATTTTAAACCACAGTTATTTAATTAAATTATAAAGGAGTGAACACAGGTGTAAAAGCAACAAAAAACTACAAAAAAAGAAACATAAGTACTGAATATCAGACATACAAACAGGGGAAACCCGGTAGTCATTGATGTCATCAAGCGCGGTTAAGGTGTTTGCCATAAGGTGCACGAGAGCGCAGCTTTGATCTGAGACTACATACGGGTGAGATTAAAAGTTTAAGCTAATAATACACCAACAGTTCCTTAATTAATAGCCAGTAGTTACGAATGGAGTAATCGTTTTGGATTTTTACATAAGTTGTAATACTCCGGAAAGACCAACAATTGTTCTTGCATTTCTACAAATGGATTCTAAATGGGCACTGTTTGTAGTACTTCCTAATGTGCCTGGTGATTGGCACTGGAGTATAGTAATGTAGAAATCTGGTAGTCTTTCTTTCTCAGTCCTCACGTCGGCGCCGAAGGAGCCCCGCAGAGGTATCTCCCCAGCTTTCAAAGAAAGCCTTTGGGAGATACCACCACGCATGCGTGGTCTCCTTCCCGCCCAAGGGTGCCATCTTACTCAGCCTCCCTTTTTCCGTGGAGCCCTACAGATGTCTGTCTTCTTCCCCCAGAAAAAAGTTGATTTTCTCATGCATTAAGTGCATTTCCTTCTCTGGTTAGCACCGGTCCCTTTCCCGCCTCTGAGCCCTGTCACTTTGGCTTCGCGTCTCGGAACCATTTTTAGTTTTTTTGTCTCCAGTGCAGTTTCGTGCCTTTTCTAACCGCTGGCTGCGTCGAGGGTCTTTGACCTTGCAGGGGTCCTTTTTGCCCCAATGGTCAGTGGGTTCGAAAAGTGTGATCAGTGCGCAAAGAACATGTCCCTAACCGATACACGCGACTGCTGCATCCAGTGTCTAGGTGCCTACCATGACCCAGAGATTTGCGCCCTGTGCAAAAAGATGTCCGCTAAGGCCATCCTACTACTACTACTACTACTATTCAGCACTTATAAAGCGCCACGCACGCAGCGCTGCACAGCTAACCTATAGGAGGTAGCCAACATACAAGAGACAGTCCCTGCCCGTCAGAGTCATGCTCATCGGAGCTTACAATCAAGTTAGAACAGTACATCCAAAGTCATTGGCAGAAGGAGGATGACTTCTTCCACAGGTCAGACTCAGCCCTGGTAACCTCGCCCTCTAAGGCCCTGCATGGATCCTTGGCGTCGCATAAAGCCTCTAGGGCGCCTGATCGGGTCCATGAACACTAACAAGGGTTCTCTGGAGCGGGGACACAAGAAGAAATCCTTGAGGACCTCATCCTGGAAATCGGACACACACGGCAAGTCCTGTGCAAGGTCCCATAGCCCCCAGAGGATATCCAAGGAGTCAGAGCAGGAGTGGCCAGCAGAGGTACCCAGAATAGACGCTGAGGCCTCCGGCAACTGATCAGGACCCCCGAGGCCTGTTCCATTGAAGACTCCCTCTCCTCATCGACACTGGACCTGGTCACCCTGGCATCTGCGTCAAAGGCTGCAAGGACGCTGGTGTTGGAGCACAGTTTCACTGCCTTCCTTGCCTTGCAGCAAGCGTCGATGCCCGGCTCCGCTAGTGCTTGCGCAGAGACCACAGGGACCTCAATGTCGAGGGCTCCCCGGGCCGCTGATACAATCCTTGAGAGCTCCAGGCCTCAAGATGATTCTTGGTGAGGGTCTCGATCCCACTCTTGGTCCTCTGGAGCGAGATCATCCCTGGCAAGCGCTTGTGGCTCCGGCCGAACAACAGCCATGGGTCTTCGAAGAGCCTATCCAAGCTGGATGCCTCAGGAGCTGTCAGGCCTTTAGTCCTCGATGGACTGTTCAAACTGGGAGTCCTCCCCGGAGATGCGAAAACACTGCGATCTCCCCTCAGATCCATCTCCCCTGATGTCGAGATGCCGGATCCCTCCCGAGGACACCTCATTCCTCGAATTTGTCTGGGACATGGCGAAGGCCTTGTCTCTCACGATGGAGTCGGAGGAGAAACCTTGCATGGAGGAATTTGAAATCCTCTGTCCCCGCCATACTCAGGCGACTCCTTCTTCGGATGTGGGAGACACCGGCATTGGTGCCGATAGTTAGCTGATGCCTGGACACCATATACTGGGTCCAGTGAGAACCTGGCTTCCGGAAGGCGCAATTTTACCACCATAGAGGTGTGAGGGAGTCGACCATGTGCTGGCAGAAAAGCCCAAAGACTCACTCTTCCGTGCCCCCAGGCAGGGAGTCCCACACCCTTGTATGCAAATGCTACCAAGGCTCTATGCTGGATTGCCAAAAACAAGCATATCAGCTGTATATTGGCATATATCTCCGAGACCTAGCACAAGAACTTGCAGGGTGGGTCTCAGTGGAGATCACTTCCAGCGATTCCAAACCCTCAGAAAGTACATCTGAGATTGCTCAAAGTACATGTCTCGAGCTGCCTACAATGGCTTTGAGTCTAATGTGAAGGTGGTCGTCACAGGCATCTGTGCCCAACGCCAGGCCTGGCTCCAGGCATCGGACTCGAGCAATGGGTCCAGGAGAAACTCCTCTATGTCCCCTGCCTTGGTGAAAATCTCTTTAGCAAACCGATGAAGGATAAGGCGGCGGAGATCGCCACAAGTTCATCACCAGAACTCAACTCTCCAGGAATACCGCCACCCTCCCAAAGAAAAATGCCTGGCAGTGGTGGTCTCCTGCTTCCAGCTCCAAGGGGCCTTCATCTTCCCATACGTGGACGACTGGCTTGTGAAAGGGGAAATGGCCACTGAGGTGCAACAGGCCACGGCCCACATCATCAAGGCCCTGCAGCATTTGGGGTTCTTGATAAACCACCCCAAATCTCACCTCACTCCAACACAGGATCTGGAGTTCATAGGAGCTCATCTGGACACACTCCAGGCAGGGCCTTTGCCCCCCCCCCCCCCACACCCCCTAAACAGGACAGATCGCCTCAGGGCCCTGGCCATCGAGTGCAACGCCATCATGCAGTGTCTGCGAGGTCCATGCTCCACCTACTAGGCCACATGGCATCCACAGTCCATATGGTTCCCAATGCCTGCCTCCACATTCGGGCAGCTCAGTGGTGCCTCTGCTCACAGTGGATAACAAGCCATGGGCAGGCTCCAGGAGAGGGTCTCAGTGTCCGTCAACTAGCAGAGTCGCTCGACTGGTAGCAGGGCTCACAGCGCCTGCAGAAGGACATGCCCTTCCAGCCCCCAAATCCCCAGAGGGTCCTCACCACAGACACGTCCCTACTGGGCTGGGGTGCCCACTGCGAGGAACTGCACATGCAAGGCAGCTGATCTCTCGCAGAGAGCAGGCAGCAGATCAACTTGCTGGATCTCAAGGCCATTTTTCTGGTGATCAAGGTCTTCCACCATTGCCTGCAGAACCAGTCTGTGCTAGTCCAGATGGACAACAAGGTCGCAATGTTTTACCTGAACAAGCAGGAGGGCACATGGTCTCAGCACCTCTGCTAGAAGGCAGTAGCTCTTTGCTCATATGCAATCAGTCAGAGAATGCTCCTCAGGGCAGTGTATTTTCTGAGCCTAGACAAGCCCTAGGTTGAGTAGGGTCCTCCAGCCGCACGAATGGCATCTAGACCCCAGGGTGGCAAAGTGACTGTTCTAACTCTGGGAAAACAAGTCTGAACCTCTTTGCCAGCCCAGCCAGTGCTCGGCTACCCCGCTTCTGGTGTCCCCAACCGCATCTGTCCCAGATGGCGGCAGATGCCTTCCTCATCTCATGGTCGGAGGGCCTTCTGTATGCCTTCCCTCCCATGCCATTAATCGCCTGGACTCTCTTCAAGTTCCTGTGGGACAAGATCTCCATGATCCTGGTGGCCCCGCAGTTGCTCAGGCAGCCTTGCTTCTCCCTGTTGCTCTGCCTCTTGATGGAGCTCCTGGTCCCTCTGGGGAACGCCCTGGGGCTACTGACCCAGGAGGAGGGCTCACTCGTTCACCACAACCTGGGGTCCCTGTTATTAACAACATGGCAGCTGAGCGGGTCGCCTTAGCACCCTTCAACCTCCCAAGCGGGGAGGTGGAGGAAGTCCTCCTGGGCTCTCGTAAGAACGCCACAAGACGGGCCTATGCCTTCAAGTGGTGCAGGTTCTCAGTATAGTGCATAGAGCAGTGGATAGACCCGTTCTCTTGCCTGGTGCACATGGTGCTGCAATACTAGCTCCACCTTTTGCAGACTGGACTCAAGTCCAATTCCATCAGGGTACACCTGAGTGTGCTTTCGGCACATCATCACTCTATACAGGGGAAACCTTTTTCTGTGCAGTCCCTCATTACCCAATTTATGCGGAGTTTGCTGCTCTTGAAGCCTCCAATCTGCCCACCCCCGACAGAATGGGATCTCAACGTGGTTCTGACGCAGCTCACCAAGCCGCCTTTTGAACCTCTGACTATCTGCCATTTGCATATCTATCCTGGAAGGTCGTCTTCCTGGTGGTGCTCACCTCTGCCTGCAGAGTCAGCGAGCTTGGTGGCTGAGCTACCTTACATCAGGTTCTATAAGAATAGGGTCGTGCTTCGCACCCACCCTAAATTCCTTCTGAAGGTGGTATCCACCTTCCACCTCAACCAGTAGATGGTGCTCCCCATCTTCTTTCCACAGCCCCATGCCAATAAGGCGGCGGCCATTCTCCACACTCTGGACTGTAAGAGGGGGCCCTGTCCTTTTACCTGCAACATACTTAGGGCTACCGCAGAGCTCGCAGCTTTTCATTTCATATGGCAGACTGCATCGCCTTTGCCCATGATCAGGCTGGGCTCTTACTGGAGTGCTATGTCATGGCGCACAATGTCAGGGCTATGCCGACCTCAGTTGCAAGCCTACACTCTGTCCCTATGGAAGACATCTGCTGGGCCGCCACCTGGTTTTCAGTTTACACCTTTGCAGCTCACTACTGCCCGGAGAGGGAGTCCTGACATGACAGTACCTTCGGCCAGGCTGTAATTTGTAATCTGTTCGGGTTATAGGCAACTCCTGCCTTCTGACCCTTTTTGTTCAGGCTACCAGAGTGATGGTTCTCCATGGACACTGGGGTCCTCAGAGTCTGTCCTTAGATACGCTTGTGGCTGCTCACGGCTGGGCTGTATTTTTCTACAGGTTCACAGTAGCCTGAAGCTAGGGAGTCCCATATGTGAGGACTGACTTCCTGCTTGTTCCTAGAGAAAGCGTAGTTACTCGCCTGTAACAGGTGTTCTCCAGGGACAGCAGGAATCAGTCCTCGCAACCCTCCCTCTTTCTCTTGGAGTTGCTGTACAATTTTTGCCATCTTTTTTGTTCCAGTCTAGCTATGTCATCTGACTGAGTAAGATGGCATCCTTGGGCGGGAAGGGGACTACGCATGCGTGGTGGCATCTCCCAAAGGCTTTCTTTGAAAGCTGAGGAGATGCTTCCATGATGCTCCGTCAGCACCAATGTCACCCATATATGAGGACTGATTCCTGCTGTCCCTGGAAAACACCTGTTACAGATGAGTAACTATGTTTTATCCAGGCATTTATTAAGAGGCTTGTTTACTAAAAGTGCATATTAACATTATGCAAATATTTATGCAAATAGAGCACCTTATGCCATTGAGGCCCCACAATGAGCCTCTGCATATGGCCCCGCACCCCTCTTAGGCCACCCCTGCCGGTGAGCCTGACGTCAGTACTGGGCAAAATGGTAGAAACTATTATAAAGAATAAAATTACTGAACATGTAGATAGTAATGGTTTAATAGGAGAAAGACAACATGACTTTAGCCAAGGAAGGTTTTGTCCTACTAATAATTTTTGAAGGTGTGAATAAATAGGTAGACAAAGGTGAGCCAGTCGATATAGTGCATCTGGATTTTCAGAAAGCCTTGTAAGGTCCCTCATGAGAGACTCTTGGTGAAGTTAAAAAGTCATGGGATAGGGGCAGCGTACAATTGTGGTTCAGGAACTGGTTAAAAGATAGCAGAGGGTAGGGCTAAATGGCCAGTTTTCCCAATGGAGAAAGGTGCATAGTGGAGTACCCCAGGGATCTGTGCTGGGTCCGCTACTTTTTAACATATTCGTAAATAACCTGGAAATGGGAATAACAAATGAGGTAGTCAAATTTGCAGTTGACACAAAATTATTCAAAGTTGTTAAAACCAAAGAGAATTGTGAAAAATTGCAAGAGGACCTTGATAAATTGGAAGACTGGATGTTCAAATGGCAGATGTAATTTAATGTGAATAAGTGCAAAGTTATGCACTTAGGAAAGAATAACCCAAACTATGGTTACACAATGCAAGGTTCCACATTAGGAACCACCACCCAAGTAAAAGATTTAGGCGTCATCGTGGATAACACGTTGAAACCCTCGGCCCAGTATGCAGCGGTGGCCAAGAAGGCAAATAGAATGCTAGGAATCATAAGGAAAGGAATGAAGAATAAAACAAAGGATATTATAATGCCTCTGTATCATTCCATGGTGCAACCGTATATTGAATATTGTCTGCATTATCTGGTCACGGTATCTTAAAAAGGATATAGTAGAATCAGAAAAGATACAGAGAAGAGCCACCAAAATGGTAAAGGGGAAGGATACTCCTATGAGGAGAGGCTTAAAAGGTTAGGGCGCGTCAGCTTGGAAAAGAGATGGCTGAGGGGAGATATGATAGAGATCTATAAATTAATGAATGGTGGAACGGGTAAATGCAGATAGATTCTTTACGCCATCAAATTATAGAAAGACTAGGGAAATGCAATGAAGCTACAGTGTAACCTGTTTAAGACTAATAAGGGAAAATATTTTTTTACTCAATGTGTAATCAAACTCTGGAATTCGTTACTGGAGGATGTAGTAAAAGCTATTAGTGTAGCTGGGTTTAAAAAAGGTTTGGACAAGTACCTGGAGGCAAGGTCCATAAACCATTATTAAAGAGTGCCCACTTGGCTGGGGGGAGGAGTTTTGTTTGGCGTCCTACGTGGAGCGGTGTAGGAGCACGGTGCTGGTCCTTCCTCTTCCTTCGGCTTCTTCCTGGGGTTGCTATGCCAGGTAAGAGGAAAGGGAAGCAGAGGGGAGGTCCTGAAGGCGGCCTGGTGAAGGCGCAGGCAACTTTGGACGAGTGTCCAGAGTTCTCCTTGCTGACATCCACAGAAACTGTGGCTGATTCGGGTTTTGGATTTGATCGGAGCGCTGAAGTGGTCTCATTGAGCCCCAAAGTTAGAGCAGTTCTGCCACAACCCAGAAGTGACTTTGGCGGAGGAGGTGCAGCGGTGGTGCAGTTTGCCGGAATGCACTCAGCTAACCATATACCATCGGGACATCCGACGCTGACTTCCTCGTCAGTGGAGTTTGGTAGTGAGCGACAGATTGGTCCTTCTGAAGATGATGTGGGTGAGATGGGAAAGCCTACTGCTGTGCCATTACAGACACTGTGGGAAGTTCTGAAAGGCCTGGAATCCTCTCTGACTGTTTCTGTGACTGCTTTATAAATGGAGGTACAGACTGTTACTACAGAGTTCCCTTGCCAGTCTCAGCGTTTGAGCCAGATGGGAGAGAGAGTTCAGAAGTTGGAACAGGGAAGTTTGAGTCAGAAAGAACTATTATTGGCACAACTTAAGGAAAGGGAAATTTTGGTTCGGAGGATTGGCTTTCTTGAGATTCAATCAAGGAAAAATAATCTTCGCTTCCTTAACTTCCCTAAGTGCCCACTAATTACTTCTGTGGACATGGTGAGGAAGCAAAAACGCATAATAAAGACTTTTTCAAGTACATTTTGCAGCAAAAAACCTGTGAGAGAGTCAGTTGGTTCATTAGATGATAGTGGGGTTAAAAGGGCACTAAGAGGCGACAAGGCGATAGCGGAGAGACTGAATGAATTCTTTGCTTCGGTCTTTACTGAGGAAGATGTAGGGATGTTATCCATGACTGAAGTGGTATTTAAAGGTGCGGAAGAATTGAAAGAAATATCGATACATCGGTAAGATATATTACAACTATTAGATAAACTGAAGAGTAGCAAATCACCTGTGCCGGATGATATACATCCAAGGGTGTTGAAAGAACTGAAATGTGAGATTGCAGACCTGCTATTAGAAATCTGTGAACTATCATTAAAATTATCTGTAATACCTGAAGATTGAAAGATGGTGAACGTAACACCAATTTTTAAAACGGGTTCCAGGAGTGATCCGGGAAACTACAGACCGGTGAGCCTGACGTCAGTACCGGGAAAAATGGTAGAAACCATCATAAAGAACAAAATTGCTGAACATTTAGATAGTCATGGCTTAATGGGAGACAGCCAACGTGGCTTTAGACAAGGAAGATCTTGTCTTACTAATCTGTTATGATTTTTTGAAGGTGTGAATAAACAAGTGGACAAAGGTGAGTCGGTTGATATAGTGTATTTGGACTTTCAGAAAGCCTTTGACAAGGTCCCTCATCAGAGACTTTTGGCAAAACTAGAGAGTCATGGGATAGGAGGCAGTGTACTATCATGGATCAGGAACTGGTTAAAAGATAGAAAGCAGAGGGTAGGGCTAAATGGCCAATTTTCCCAATGGAGAAAGGTAAATAGTGGTGTACCCCAGGGATCTGTGCTGGGTCCGCTGCTTTTTGACATATTCATAAATGACCTGGAAAAGGGAACAACGAGTGAGGTTATCAAATTTGCAGATGACACAAAACTATTTAAAGTTGTTAAAACCCAAGAGGATTGTGGAAAATTGCAAGAGGATCTAGATAAATTGGAAGACAGGGCATCAAAATGGCAGATGAAATTTAATGTGGACAAGTGCAAAGTTATGCACCTAGGAAAGAACAACCAAAACTATGGTTACACAATGCAAGGTTCCACATTGGGAACCACCACCCAGGAAAAAGATTTAGGCGTCATTGTGGATAACATGTTAAAACCCTCGGCTCAGTGTGCAGCGGCGGCCAAGAGAGCAAATAGAATGCTAGGTATCATAAGGAAAGGAATGGAAAATAAAACAAAGGATATTATAATGCCTCTATATCATTCCATGGTGAGACTGCACCTTGAATATTCTGTGCAATTCCGGTCGCCGTATCTTAAAAAGGATATAGCGTCATTAGAAAAGGTTCAGAGAAGAGCTACCAAAATGGTAAAGGGGATGGAAGGATACCCCTATGAAGAAAGGCTAAAAAGGTTAGAGCTCTTTAACTTGGAAAAGAGATGGCTGAGGGGAGATATGATAGAAGTCTATAAATTAATGAATGGAGTGGAACGGGTAAACGTAGATTGTTTATGTTATCAGAATATAGAAAGACTAGGGGACATGCAATGAAGCTACAGGGTAAACTATTTAAGACTAATACAAGAAAATCTTTTTTTCATTCAACGTGTAATCAGACTCTGGAATTTGTTACCGGAGGATGTAGTAAAGGCTGTTAGTGTAACTGGGTTTAAAAAAGGTTTGGACAAGTACCTGGAGGAAAGGTCCATAAACCATTATAGGATATCAATGCTTGACCCAATACAAGCATTGTGGAACCCGAGTCTTTTGGGTTAACTGCTAGGTACGTATGACCAAATTGGCCATTGTTGGAAACAGGATACTGGGCTTGATGGACCTTGGTCTGACCCAGTATAGCATATCTTATGTTCTTATGAGGAGGTTTTTGAAGGAGGTTTTGAATTTTCCAGCGGACAATCTTCCCCCCATGGTTAAGGCTTTTTACACCTCAGACCCAGGGGGTTCAGGAAAGTCTCCTTCCGGGGATTTGGAACATAGCCAGCTCAACTTGACTTCTCTTCTGGAATCCTCCCTGGAGGTAGTCACAGAGCGTACTACTCCGGTGGCTACCTTTTGTGTTTGAGATTGACACAGACTCTGGGTTAAAATTGTATTTCTGCACTATGCAAACCAGCTTTTTGGGGTCAATTGTGCAAATATTTCCTGATTTTTTCACAGGCTACCCAGGCCCAGTGGAAAGCCTTCCTGGCCTTGCGGTCTAGGGTGGTGGCCCTAGGGGCCGGGTTTGCTTTAGAATTTCCTTGTAAATGTGTGGTTTCTTTTGATGGTAGACTTTATCTGTTCTTTGATCTTAATCAGCTAAATGATTTTGTGGTCAGTTGGGAGGGTGGTTTAGGAAGAGTAGGAGCTGCACAGTAGCACATTCCAGTTGTTTCTGCTGTACTTGGTCCTCTCCAGTTGTAGGGAACCTATGATAGATTTTATTGCCTGATATGTTCTATCTTTCTTCCCCTTTTATTGTGGTCTATCATGAAGATTGTATTTTGTGGGTATTTTTATATCTCCAGGAACAAGCAGGAATGAGTCTTCACATATGGGTATCGTCAGTACCGACGGAGCCTGCACGGGAACGCTCCCCAGCGTCCAGTAAGCCTGTGTGGGGTTTCAGGTTGTTCCTGAGGTTCACCCCTCACAGAACATACCTGAGCCATGCCCGGTGGTGGCATTCGCTTCGAGCGGTACCGATACCCCGGCATCGGCACTGGTGTTGGATGAAACATTCCTCACCAAGGATCGTCGTCTGGCGTCCTCGGTACCTGCGGGGCCGGTGGATACGCTCCAGACCGACCTTCCAGTATTGGTACCGGCACCGATACTAGTACCGACGTCGGTACCCTCCAGACGTGCATTGATAGACTCGCTTCCTTCGATGCCGAATCTGGAATCGATCTCCAGTCTGGAGGACTGGGTACCGACTCGCCTTGGTACCGACTCCCGAAGGCTCGGTTCCGATAATTCGGATCCGCAACTCTCGGTTCTAACGATACCGTTAGAGTTGCCACCAGCTGGCCTTCATCCACCGGTATCAGATACGGTACCGAAGTTGGTACCGATATCCACATTACCATTGCTGTCGGTGCCTTCCATGCTTCTCTCGTCTGGCTCGCTTCCCTCAGTGCCGAGTTTGGAATCGATCCCTAGCATGGACGATGTGTTACCGACTGTTGCTGGTCCTGACCTGCAGTACCAGCGACCATCCTCTAAGGATCTCATACTGCACCATTCAGGATCTTCTATTCCTATATACTTGGATAGATCCCTCGGTGCCAACGCTAGTTCTTCATCAGATCTAGCCTATCCAAAGGAAGTTCCCTCTGGGGATCCTTCTTTTCGGGCTTTCCTCCTGGATATGGCAAAATTTATTTAATTAATTAATTTAACGTTTCTTCTATACCGCACTATTATAATCAGTGCGGTGTACATCGAACAAAAACATACTACAATGCATACAGGCAACATTGAGTTTACAGTGAAACAGGATATTAAACAAGGAGAAAACCAGGGAAACTATTTACAAGCTAACTTTATACTATGTACACTTCTCTGACTCATCTTAGTTGTTACATGTGCATATGTGGGTGGATAGTACACGAGTGATGGTTAGCGATGGGACTTATGTGTAGGCTAACCATTTTCTGTTTGTGTTAGGGTGTTAGGGTGGCTGGGGCATGTGGGTGGGTTGCCAATTGAGTGTTTACCTCGGATAGTCTCTGGGTAGAATTTTTGTGAATAGGTGGTGTTTCAAGGCTTTTCTGAATGGGGCTAGACTTTTGATGCCTCGGATTTCATGGGGAAGGGCATTCCAGTTTAAAGGAGCAAATATGGAGAAGGCCACTTGCCATTCCTATTCCTGGACAGGATCCTACACAAAGGAATACAGAATCCCTCTCTGTTCCTAGCAAAGCAAAGGAGAACATAATGCTTCCTTTGCATCATTCCTTGCAGGATCTCCTTCTATGAATGTGGGAAGCTCCTTTAAAGGTACCCCCACCTTCCAGAGCAACTGATCTTCTATATCAGGTGCCCCCCTTTCCAAGATTTCAAAAGACTCAACTTCCTCATCATTCCATTGTGGTAGAATCAGCAATGAGGCGGGTGAAGAGTACTAAAAAGCACTCTTCTTATCCGCCAGGTCGTGAGTCTAAGACACTAGATGCCTTTGGATGTCAAACCTTCCAGACATCTCCTCTGTCTGAAACCATAAGAACACATGACCAGCCTGTAAATTGTATATATTGTTATTGTATATAGTTACCCTGTTAGCCAAGTTGTTCTCCTGTTCATATGTAAACACAAAGTACTATTGGAAATGTGTATGTTCGTTGTTTATTGTAAACCGCACTGATGCTGAATAGCGCGGTATAAAAGAGACTTTAAATAAATAAATAAATAAATCTATGCTTTCAGCAAGAATTCTCTCATATATTTTTTATATAGGTCTATCTCTTGAGGAGGTCACAAAGGAATTACATCTTTTGACTCCTTTTCTTCAAGAGCCCAAGAGTACAGACTATTCCTCACTAGTTAGTCATGCTCAAAATATCTATAGGTTCCTTACTCGTGCTTCCCTAGACTCCTTCGAGTCTGTTAGCAGGACTTTTGCTATAGCTATAGGGGCATGACGTAAAGCCTGGCTCCAAGCTTCAGACTTCGACAAATGGGCACAAAACAGACTGAGAAATACTCCTTGCACTGGAGAAAATCTCTTCAACAAGGAGTCTTTACTCCAGGTTGCTCAGTTAACCACTGACTTTCCTGTTTCCAGAGGCTGTTCTACGCCGCCTTCTTTCCCAGTAGGTAGGAAATGTCCTACCAAACTTTCTTCCCCTAGGGGGAGAAGGTTTTATCCCTCATCTGCCCATCATACAGGGGAAACATCGCCCTGGTCTGAAGAATCCACAACCTCAACAGGGTCAACAAACCCAGCAGTCGCAGGGTTTCAAATAGATCATTGTCCCTCTTGGTTGGTGGTTAGGGTGGCAGTCTGCTTCTTTTCACTTGCAGTATCTGCACTAAATTTATCTTAACCTAGATCTCTTCATGAGACATCTTTTCTCTAACTCTAGAAGTCTTTATGATGCTCATGCCCATACTTAACAGATTTTCCTCTTCCTCTTGGCGGAAAGAGAGGTAACAACTATCAATAGACAGTTGTTTCCCTGTACTGGCATGTATCATCTCATCTATCAGAGACTTCCTCCATAGTCGGTCTCTTGCAACTTGTCTTACCTCCTTCTTACTACAACATTTGGTTTGTAAGAGTGGCTCTTTTAAACGGGTAAGCCCCTATGGTCCTCTACCTGTTCTACCGGGGGATTCTCCCTTCTGGAGTTGTTTCCCTCCCTTGTTACCTTAGGGCAGCTCATCAGACAATAGGAAGTCCTACCATGTCTGTTTCATTTTTCCCAATCTAAAAAAGGAAGAGGGAAAAAGAGTAGTTACTCACCTGTAACAGGTGTTCTCCAGGAGCAGCAGGAATCAGTCCTCACATATGGGTGACGTCGGCGCCGACAGAGCCCTCGCGGAGCAATTTCCCCAGCTTTCAAAGAAAGCCTTTGGGAATTGCAGCGCGCATGCGCGGTCCCCTTCCCGCCCAAGGGTGCCATCTTGCTCAGTCTGATGACATAGCTAAAAGACAGCAAAAAAATTAGCAAAAACGAAATGATAGGACTGCAACTCCAAGGGGAGGAGGGAGGGTTGTGAGGACTGATTCCTGCTGCTCCTGGAGAACACCTGTTACAGGTGAGTAACTACTCTTTCTCCAGGACCAAGCAGGAAGTCAGTCCTCACATATGGGACTCCCAAGCTTAAGGCTACCGGAGACCTCAAGCACAAAAATGAGCTCCCTCTAGCTCAGCAGCACAGAAGGAAGGAATCTTCTCTGAAAACGCCCCCGACCGGTAGCCCAACACCAGGGCCGGAGGGTAGGAGTTGCCTAAACCTCAAAGAGATTATGGAGGACTGCCTGACCGAAAGCACTGTCCCTGCGGGACTCCCTCTCCAGGCAGTAATGGGCCGCAAAAGTCTGGCTTGAAGACCAAGTAGCGGCCCGGCAGATGTCTGCCAACGGAACAGAGCGGAGGTGAGCCACTGACGCAGCCTTCGCCCTAACACGATGAGCCGTGACTTGACCCTCCAACGAGAGGCCAGCTGCCCCATAAGCCCAGGCGATACAGTCAGCTACCCAAATGGACAAAGTACGCTTGGAGACAGGCAGCCCCAATTTATTAGAGTCAAAAGAAACGAAGAGCTGAACAGCCCTCCTATGCTCCCGCGTACGGTCAAGGTAGAAGGACAAGGCCCTCCTACAGTCCAGGGTATGCAGGACCATTTCAGCCCGGCTGGAGTGCGGCCTGGGAAAGAAGGTCGGAAGAACCACCTCCTGGTTGAGATGAAAAGGAGAAACCACTTTTGGAAGAAACTTAGGGTGAGTCCGTAAAACCACCCTATTCCTGTAGAACCTAGTGTAAGGAGGATCAGACACCAGGGCCTGCAGTTCACTAACACACCTAGCAGAGGTAAGGGCTACCAAGAACAAGGTTTTCCAAGAAAGAAAACGAAGAGGGCAGGTAGCCATAGGTTCAAAGGGCGGACAGGTAATCCGCTGCAAGACCACATTCAGATCACATTCAGGGGCTGGTGGACGCAAAGGAGGCTTAAGCAGAAGGAGGCCTCGGAGGAAAACGAGCCACCAAAGGGTGGTTGGAAAGAGGCCTGCCATCCACCGGTGCGTGATGTGCAGAGAGAGCACTGAGGTGGACTCTGACAGAGTTGGACTTAAGGCCCAGATTGGAGAGGTAAAGCAAATATTGCAAGACCACTGCCACCAAGCAGGAGAAGGGATTCTCAGACTGCTGAGCACACCACACGGAGAAGCGACGCCACTTAAGAGCGTAGGACTTCCGGGTGGAGGGCCGACTGGAGGCCAAGACTACCTCTTCCACCTCCCGAGGCAGCAGGAGGGGAGCAAGGACTACCCTTTCAGCAGCCAGGCCATCAGATGAAGGGACCGGAGGTTGGGGTGTAGGAGAGACCCGTGATCCTGTGACAGGAGATCGGGCTGAAACCCCAGAGGAAGAGGAGTGTCCACCGCCAGCTGCATTAGAAGCGGGAACCAAGGCTGTCTCGGCCACCGGGGAGCCACTAGGATCAGCGAGGCTTTGTCTCGGAGAACTTTGAAGAGTGTTCGAGACACCAGCGGCATGGGAGGAAAGGCATACAAGAGGCCTGTGGACCATGGAATCAGAAAAAGCATCCGGCGCTACTCTGAGAGGATGCGGTTGTCGAGAGCAGAATCTGGGTAGTTGCCGGTTCAGAGGACTGGCAAACAGATCCATGGTGGGGAGTCCCCACTTGAGAAAGATCCGCTGAACCACTAATGGATCCAATCTCCACTCGTGAGGTTGGAGGATCCTGCTCAGCTTGTCTGCCAGGTAATTTTCCTGACCTGGGAGATAGACCGCTTTGAGGAGTATGCCGTGGCTGACTGCCCAAGAGCACAGCCACCGTGCCTCCTGACAGAGAAGGAAGGAGCCTGTTCCTCCTTGTTTGTTCATGTAGAACATTGCTACTTGATTGTCCGTCTGGACCAGTACCGACTGGTGAGAAGTGAGGTGGGAGAAGGCTCTCAGAGCTAGGCGGATGGCTCTGAGCTCCAGAAAGTTTATCTGCTGTGCAGACTCCCAAGGTGTCCAGAGGCCTTGAGTACATGTCCCTTGGCAATGTGCTCCCCATCCCAGGAGAGAAGCATCGGTTGTTAGTACCTGAGAAGGAGGAGGAGATTGAAAATCCACTCCCAGTACCAGGTTTGGCAGATGAAGCCACCACCGCAGAGAAGAGACCAGCAGGTCTGAGACTTGTACTGAGTCCGTCAGGCTCCCCGTGGCCTGATGCCATTGCGTGCGAAGGCACCACTGGGCAGGTCGCATGTTCAGGCGGGCATTGGGGGTCACATGGACCGTGGAAGCCATATGGCCGAGCAGTCTCAGAAATTGCCTGGCAGAGACCAGGGAATTGCTGCGAAAGTGGCTGGCGAGATTCATGAGCCTGTGGGCCCTGTCCAGAGGCAGGAAGGCCCGCGCCTGAAGTGTGCTTAATCTTGCGCCGATGAATTCGAGATCTTGAGAGGGGAGCAAAGTGGACTTTGCGAAGTTTATGACAAAGCCCAAGTGCTGGAGCAGAGACACAGTGCGATGAGTGGCTTGAGTGGCCTCTTGGGAAGACTGGGCCCGGATGAGCCAGTCATCCAGGTATGGAAACACAAAAAGGCCTTGAAGTCTGAGATAGGCCGCCACCACTGCCAGGCATTTGGTGAACACCCTGGGGGCGGAGGATAGGCCAAAGGGCAGGACCCTGTACTGGTAATGATTTCCCCCACAACAAATCGGAGATATTGTCTGTGGTCTGGATGAATAAGGATGTGAGTATAGGCATCCTTTAGATCTAAGGAGCATAGCCAGTCTCCCTGCTGGAGGTAGGGCAGCAGGATTCCAAGGGTAAGCATCTTGAACTTTTCCCTTGCCAGGAACTTGTTGAGGTTTCGCAAGTCCAGGATGGGTCTGAGGCCTCCTGTTCTTTTTGGTATCAGAAAGTACCTGGAATAAAAGCCGTGACCTTTCAGGTGGTGGGGCACCGGTTCCACAGCCTGTTCCTGAAGAAGACTTGCCAACTCCTGAAGGAAGTAAGTCCCTGTGCAGAGGGAGTCTTGGAGGCTCCCCTGGAAAGTAGGAGGGAGGTACCTGGTGAAAGTGTAGAAGACAGCCTTTCTGAACTATATGAAGTACCCAGGTATCTGATGTGATGGCTGACCACCTGTGGGCAAAGTGGACCAGCCGGCCTCCTGTGCTGAGAGAAACCAGCGGAGGGGAAGAGGCTATGCTGATGGAGTCAAAAACCCTCACCCTGCTGAGCAGGGGCCGGCGTAGCGGGCTTGGGGGCCTGCTGCCTACGGGACCCATTACCCCGTCCCTTGGCCTGCTGACCCTTTTGGGGAGCTGCTGAGGCCTGATACTGAGGGTAGCATTTATAGGCAGCCGCCTTCCTCGGGTAAAAGGGCTTTTTCCACGAGCCCTTCTTCTGAGAAGGGGCAGAGGTTTTTCTGGACAGCCTAGTTCTGGTCAGAGTCTCGGTCTCGATTTGTGCAGCCTTTTCAGCCATGGGTTTGCCAAAGAGGTTTTCACCTCTGCAGGGGACATCGACCAACTTGTCCTGGACCCATGGCTCGAGGTCGGAAGACTGAAGCCAAGCCTGTCGGCGGGCACCGATGCCGGCTCCGGTTACTCGAGCCGATGCTTCGAAGCCAACGTAGGCTGCTCGAGAGATAAACTTCGAGCACTCTCGAATCCCAGTGGACAAGGCTTGGAACCTCTGCAAAGGTTCCTCGGAGAGACCAGCAGAGAACCCGGCAATTTCCTTTGCCAGGTCTCGGAGATACATGCCCATATAGAGCTGGTAGGTCTGGACTCGACAAGCAAGCATGGAGCCCTGGAAACACTTTCTACCGAGGGCATCCAGGCTCCGGGTCTCCCGGCCGGGAGGCACCGAGGAATGCATCTTCTGACTCTTGAGTCTATGCATGGCCGATTCCACCACCATGGAATGGTGCGGTAGTTGTGCCTTCTGGAACCCGGGGCTCTTGCGGACTCGATAAATGGAATCGACCCGCTTGCTTAACGCCGACGCTGGGTTCTCCCACATGCGGAAGAGAAGTCGTTCCAGCATCGGAGGAACCGGTACAGTAAAGGCCTCCTTCGGGGGAGAGTCATACTGGAGGGCATTGAGCTCCTCGGCTCGAGGCTCCTCCTCGGGATCCGCGGGGAATGCCAAGGCCTTGGCCATATCCCGCACGAAGTCCGAGAACCGGGTGTCCTCGGGGGGGACCGTTTCCGAGGTTCGGACTCGGGCGAGTCCGATGGGACACACCGAGTCCGAAAACTACCAGGGGACTCTTCGTCCTCCGATTCCCAGTCGGACTCCTCGGAGGAGGATTCGAGTGGCTCCGGTCAGGCGGGCACCGATGCCCTCTGCCCCGACGCCGAAGGTGTTGGCGTCGACGACCTCGATCCCGAACGGGAGGCCGAGGGAGACCGCGACCGAGGATCGACTCGAGCTCGGATGGACTCGAGGATCGGCTCGGTCTCCGGGGTCGACTTTGACGTCGACGTCCCGGTGGCCGGGGCAGACGCATTGGCAAGGCCAGCGATCAATGCCCGCTGCTGGTCCATGAAGGCAGCCAAACTGCTCTCCAAGGCCGTCAACCTGAGTCCAAGCTCAGGAGACCCAGCAGCCCCTGACTCGGGCCCCGACGGCGTCGGGCCCAACGTCAGCTCCTTCGGAGGCGAGTCCACGAGGACCACAGTACTCACGTGTCCAGGCGACTCCATTTCGAGACGAGGATGTTTCGAAGGCCTCTCCAACTCCGAGGACCCGGGACGGCTATCGGGGCTATGCGACCTGGCCCTCGAGCAACCAGGAGTGTCCACCGACGCCGCCCTCGCGGGTTTTTTCTTCCGATGATGTTCCCGGGTAGGAGACCCCCGCTCAGAGGAACTCCGACGATGCTCAGGACCGGAGTCCCGGGACGTCGAAACCTCTGACGAGGTCCGGGCCCGGCTGGACGCGGAGTCAGAGAAGATTCGTTCTCGTTGATGCTGCCGACTCCTCAACGCTTTTGAGGACATTTTGCCACACGGACCACAGATCATCGGGTCATGATCGGGTCCGAGGCAGCGGAGGCAGCAGTCGTGTGTGTCTGTAAGAGACATGAGTTTTCTTACAGCGATCACACTTCTTAAACCCGCTGGCAACCATCGAGGGAAAAAGGGCCCCTGCGAGGTCAAAAGACAGGGCTGCCAGTGAAAAGGAAAAAAATGGCGCGAACGCTTGTCACGAAGGACAAAAAACCGAAAAATAAAGAAACGGACCCGATACCGGCGTAGCGGGTCTGGCGGGAAAAGGATCCGGCGTCGAACCGAAAAAGAATAAAAAAGAAGAGAAAAAATCAACTTTTCCAGCGGTGATCACAAACAGCGTCTGTAGGGCGCCACGGAAAAAAGAAGACTGAGCAAGATGGCACCCTTGGGCGGGAAGGGGACCGCGCATGCGCGCTGCAATTCCCAAAGGCTTTCTTTGAAAGCTGGGGAAATTGCTCCGCGAGGGCTCCGTCGGCGCCGACATCACTCATATGTGAGGACTGACTTCCTGCTTGGTCCTGGAGAATAAATTTTCCACACTGCCCTGGTAGTTGCTGCAGATACAGCAATTCCTAGTGGTTAAGCCACTGGTTTGGTTCACCACACAACCAGGGATTCCCCTCCACTAGCTCTCTTCCTAGCCTCACTGCTAAGTCCCAAACAGGTTATCAACCTCGTTTGGGAAGCCCTGTTATCACAGTCTGGTTGGTTAACTTCTTTTCTTCGCCCCCTTGTCCTTGGCAGAATAGCTGGTTACCTGCTGGCTTTCCACAGCCAGTTTTTGCTTCTAACCAACCTGTAGCATGCTCTCTGCATCTCTACAGAGTAGCTTTGCACTATGGGCCCTTGCTAGAGAGCATTAGTATCTTGCCTAGCAGATAACCCCAGATGGTTAGGAGGGGTTCCCCCAGTCATGTTCCATGTCTGGCAGGTATTCCCTACCCTTACCATCTCATCTTAAATCTCTTGAGGCATAAGCCTCAGGCCTTTCAATACATGAAAACCTAAAGGAGGGCCAATTCCCTGGCTTGGCCCATATCTCCTTGAATCTTCTCGTCAGAGATAAATTTCTTCAATGGCAGCTAGAGGACGCCTAATACCCGTCTTGCCCTCATAGGTGGTCACTAGGGTATCTTCCTCCAGGGGCGTCCTCTGTCCATTCTCCATACTGCAATTCTGGAGAGACCTCTGCAATTTTCACGTAGGCCATCCTGGTTGTTCAAGAGCTCAAATTCTGTAAAGAATTCAGACTTCTTGTCAGGGAGACCTTTCCTCTGACTCTGCCAGTCATAACCAGGAAAAGAGGATTCTCTGTATCTATTCAAGCAGGTATCAACCTTCTTGCTGTCAGATAAATCTTCCTATCTCCCTAGGGGGGATGAGGTTCTATGGACATCTCCCCATCCATATATCCTGCATATTCATATAGGTATATATAGATATATCTATCTATCTGTGTGTCTTCTGCCCATACATATCTCTTTATAGATATATGCATATATACCCTATATGTGTATATCTTAAAAAAAATATATATATATTTTTATAGATATAATGAGATATATTTTTAGATAGATCTGTATCCATCTACTTATCTATCTCTCTGTTAGGTTCAGATATCCTTACATTCCTATATGATCCTGACAGATGGGCACTGCCCCTATCAATGCTGTGCCAGCATACTTAGGGGGCTACACTTATAACCACTTCCTGTGGTAATTAACAAACTTTTTCCTTACCATAACCTTTTAAGGTTAGGTACTCCTGAAGCTCTCCATGTACCTTTTTTCTTTCCTAATTGACCGCATTTAGGAAAGACATTGCGGAGCTTCAGTTCATCTAAAGCTTAGCGCTCCTGAGTCTGTCCTTACTTTTTTATCAGATACAAGGGTCTCCATACCCTTTCTCTCCTACATGGACTGATTTCATTCCCAGTCCAGTTGGGTCAGACTCATTTTATCTCTTGGTCCTAGGTTTGTACTGTTTTTGGACCCAACCAGCTTAAGCTTTCTTTAATAGTACCTTCTGCATCTCCGCTGACGCTCTACCTCTTATACTACCCCAGTTTTTCCCCTGGGGCTATTTCTCACCCTGAAGGGTTCTGACTTCCACTTGTTTTGGTTCTGCTTTTGTTACTTCTACTTCTCAGTGAGGTACCCCTTGAGCACATTCACTGGCTCTTCTAACAGATCCATATGTACCTCAGTGGACTTGTGCAATGCCAACAAGGGAGGCCCAGATTAAAATATTTTACTACTAAATGCCCTCTATACAGGGTCTTCCCCTTTAGAAGCCCTGTTCTAGTCAGCTGTTCCACAGCTCCTTTTCCGTATTCAACTCCTACCCTCCATCCCCAGGATGCCTGAGGTCCTGAGGATTAGCATGGCTCATTCTAGACTTGCAACATGCTAGGACTCCCTCTGGGCATCTGAGCTTGGGAGTCCCCATATGTGAAGACTCATTCCTGCTTGTTCCTGGAGATAGCACAGTTACTTACCTGTAACAGGTGATCTCTGGGAACAGCAGGAATAAGTCTTCACAACCCACCCACCTCCCCTAGGAGTTGTTTTTTCTCTATCTCTATCTTTCCCTTCCTTGCTCTCTCTCTCTTTGTCTCAGCTTTAAAACTTAACTGAGGAGAGGCAGTTGGGAAGGCGGGAAGGCAGCACGCAGGCGTGGTGGGATGCTTCCAAAGGCTTTCTGATTGGACGCTGGGAAGCGTTCCTGCGCAGACTCCGTCGGTACCGACGTACCCATATGTGAAGACTTATTCCTGCTGTTCCCAGAGATCACCTGTTACAGGTAAGTAACTGTGCTATATTGCGGTTCTTTGGAAATTGGATAAATAAAAAAAAAAAAAAGGACCCAGGTAATCCACTGCTTGCCCCCCCATACAAGCATTATGGAACCTATGTGTCTTTTTGGGAAACTGCTAGATACTTGTGACCTGGATTGGCCACTGTTGGAAACAGAATACTGGGCTTGATGGACCTTGGTTTGACCCAGTATGGCATTTCTTATGTTCTTATGTAACATTATTGGCACCCTTGCATTTTAGGTATGTTGTGTATAATATCTTGAGAAATAATTGGAAATAGTCCAACTGTATGTCATCATAACATTTTAATACTATGTTCAAAGGTATACAACAAAAAAAGAGATGTCTGTGCAACTTAGGCGTAGTAATTTCTGAGAAAAAAAAAACAAAACAAAATATGATCTGGACAAGAATAACGAATCCTTTACTAATGTTTGGTTGCACAGCCCTTGGCAGTGATGACAGGCTCCGAACATTTCTTGTAGCCACCTATAAGTTTCATACATCTGTCTGCTGGTAGCTTCTCCCACTTTGTACTTGCGATTTATTCTAGCTCATGAATATTTCCAGGATTTCTTTTACCAATAGCAGTTTTCAGCTCTTTCCAAAAGTTCTTGATTGGATTGAGATCAGGACTCATTGCTGGCCAGTTTAAAACAGTCCATTTGTTCCTTTTTAACTATTCTTTCATACTTTTGGATATATAATGATCATTGTCCTGCTGGAGGACCCATGATCTTTGACCCAGACCTAGCTTTCTGACATTGGGTAGCACATTTTGCTCCAAAATACCTTGGTAGTCCTCTGACTTCATGATTCCTTTAATACGTTCCAGGCCTCCCCGAGGCAGAAAAACAGCCCCACAGAATTATGGCACCTCCGCCATATTTAACTGTTGGAAGGGTTTTTTTTTCCTTATAAACCTCATTTCTTTGCCTGTAAATGTATCGCTGGTCTGCATTGCCAAAGAACTCAAATTTTGGTTTTATCTGTCCACAGAACGTTTTCCCAGAAGGATTGTGGTTTCTCAAAGTAGGTTTGGACAAAGATCAGGCGTGCCCTTTTTATGTCTGTCTTTGAGCAGTGGGGTTCTCCTTGGCCTTCGCCCATGAAGTCCTTCTTTGTTTAGTTCATGGCGTATGGTGCGGGTTGAAACCACCATTCCAGATTGCTCCAGGTCAGCCTTGAGCTCTTTGAATGTTGGTATTTTTTCTACAGTGGTGTTTTTCCTACAGTTTGCACTAACCTTCAAAGACGTCTTGGATTAATTTTCCTCGTCCCACCACGACTTGGGAGGCAGGGCGGCCCAAGGGGGGTGCGGGGCCATGTGCGGAGACTCGGTGCAGGGCCTCATTTGCATAAGGGAGCTCATTTGCATAAATATTTGCATAATGTTACCTTACACTAACTTTTAGTAAACATGCCTCTTAATGAGTGTATGGATAAAGAAAGACTAAAAGATTTCTACATTACTATAATCCAGTGCCAACTGCCAGGCACATTAGGAACTACTACAAACACTGCCCATTTAGA
The DNA here is from genome assembly GCA_033557465.1 of Ichthyophis bannanicus. Lineage (NCBI taxonomy): Eukaryota > Metazoa > Chordata > Amphibia > Gymnophiona > Ichthyophiidae > Ichthyophis > Ichthyophis bannanicus. Next base: position 102,280,424 of record CM066043.1, read on the forward strand.
ACCCATGCAAACTCACGTGCAAAGCGATTTCCTCCTCCATCGTCGTAAATTTGACGGGGAGAGCCCTTGATCCATCTTATGATAGGCTGTTGAATTTGGGGCTTTCCTTCGCCCCTACAGCGTATTATGATGGATTTTGGATGAGGGTCCATTTATACAAATTTTTTAAAAAGCTACAGGTCATTCATTTTTTTTGGATCGCGTCCAGCGACACCGGACGCTTCAGTAATATCATCTCCTTCCCGATGGACACCGCCTGGCCCCATGGATCCTGTTTTAGCCACTTATCAAGCGTTGGTGTTGCGGGACCTTTCTTTATTAGAAACAGTGAAACCTAAATGGGTTTCAAATGTGACTAAAGACGATCGCATTTCCCTTCAACAATTAGCTTCCGACACCACAATTACTGTCCGGAGTGCGGACAAGGGTGGTGCTATTGTTCTACAGGCAACTGAAGAATATCTGTCTGGGTTACGTATGCAATTGTCTGATTCTAATGTTTATCAAAGGTTACCCGGTGATCCCACCTCTTCCTTACAGTTGGTTATCACGTCTTTGATTTCTACTGGATTGGACCATGGTTGGCTAACTAAACGGGAAGGCACTTTTCTTAAAGTTCCCCATCCTAAAATTCCCACCATATATACAGTACCGAAAATTCACAAATCTCTGAGTTCACCTCCCGGGAGACCTATTGTCTCGTGTAGAGGTTCTATTCTTGAGCCTTTATCCAAGTTTTGTGACGTTTTCCTTAAACAAGAAGCATCATCTGTCCGGTCATACATTAGGGATTCCACTCATTTCATGCTCCAGTTATCAACTATAGTTTTGCCTGAGTCTTCGCTATTTTTGGTGACTCTTGATGTAGCGGCATTGTACACCAACATTCATCAAGGAGAAGCGTTAGCTTTACTTCACACTTCGTTTACCACGGCTCCACCGAGATTACCGAAACATTATTTGTTGAATTTGATCGAGCTGGTTTTAACGAGAAATTATTTCATCTTTGAAGGAATTTTTTACCAGCAGATTTACGGAATCGCAATGGGCGCCACTGCAGCACCGTCTATAGCCACTTTATATCTTGCGGAAATGGAAGAAAGTTTGATTTATGCTTCTCATTTTTTCACTCAGGTTCTTATATGGAAGAGGTTCCTTGCTGACATCTTTTTTGTATGGACGGCAACGTTTGAGGAGTTGCAAGCTTTCATAGCCTGGTTGAACGGTCTAAAACCTAACATCCAGTTTACGGCACACCAGGATCAGCGACAGATAGAATTCCTTGATATGCTCATTTTTCGGGACGATACTTCTTTGAAAACCACCTTGTTCCGTAAGCCTGTTCAAAGAAACAGCTTGTTACATTATGCTAGTTTTCATCCTGCTACACTCAAGAAAGGTTTACCATATGGCCAGTTTTTACGGCTGCGCAGGCTTTGCTCCTCGATAGGGGATTTTCACCATCATGCATATGAATTGAAACAAAGACTTCTTTTTCGGGGGTATCCCCATTCGGTAGTGGAGCAGGCATATAAGCGCGCCCGTTACACACACCGTGATTGGCTTATGTTACCCTCGGGGAGTTCCTCTGACAACTCTGAGAAGACGATAGTTGGGGTTTTTCCCTACATGGTAAATAGCAATGCAGTGATGGGGATTCTTCGCAAACACTGGTCTATACTTTCTGTACATCCCAGTTTGGCCCATCCGTTTATGCCAGCTTTCAGCAAAGCATCTTGCCTTCGTGACATCTTGGTAGATTCTACCACTATGGCTGACAAACCACTTGCTCCGGGCACGATGAGTGGTCATCATCCGTGCCAGCAGTGCAAGTTTTGCTTCAACACCTTGTCGGGCACAACGTGGACTCATCCACGTACTGAGCAAACTTTCATTCGGCGTTGGTCTACCACCTGCTCATCATCTTACATGGTCTATTTGATCCAATGCAGCTGCCCTTTAGTTTATGTTGGCCGCACGATTCGACCCATGAAAACTAGGATAAGCGAGCATGCCTCTCGCCTGCAGCAACAGGTCTCATCGGCTCCTATTGTGACCCACTGCATGGAGCAGGGACATATTTTCGCCGATTTACAATGGACTGTACTTGATCACGTCCCTGCGGACCCTAGAGGGGGTGACCGCACTCTTCGACTTCAACGCTGTGAGCAGCGCTGGATTCACGTTTTGGCCACTGTGCATCCGGACGGCCTCAATCGGGAGATTGAATGGCTGAGCGTTCTTTAACAACATTAGCCCTATGACCAAGGGTTTCCCTGTGCAGGTGGGAATTCCCTAGGCCTTGGGCGGTTCTTCAGTGGTTACGGAGTTGGACCTTTTCCGATGATGACATTTACTCATTTCATTTCATCCAACCAGCAAGGGGATCGATAGGGGAATCCCCTATCTGTGTCAGGTTCCCATGATGAATGACAAACTGGCCAGCCAATGAATAAAAGTTTTGACTCTCTTTGGTGATTGGTTACCCGGTAGGAACCGGTGGCTTTTAAATCACATGTAATTATGATGGCGGAATTGTAGAAGCATGAAACAAGGGAGAAGAATCACGTCTGTTTTGATCTTCAGGAGAGCACTTGATACAGGGACTGTGTTCGTCCCGAAACGTGCACGTCGTGATCTAGTCTTGTGCTGTGATCTTGATTTTGGACATTTCATACAGTGAACTGCGTTTCTTCTCTACATCAATTTAAGCTAAGTTTAAGCTATTTTTAAGTAATTCACTGACGTTCACTGAAGAACTATTGGGGTGATTAAAATGGTCCGCAGTTGTCTGGTGGGGTTTTTGAACCTTATCTGAACCTCCCTCACTGCGGCCCGACAAAAAGTTATTATATTGTTTCACTAAGGAGTCTTTTGGGGAGATTTTTGGTGGGGTATTTCCTGTTATCTCTGATTTGGGATTTGTTTTGAGTCATTTAGAACCCATAGCAAACCCACTGTATCATAACAGCACTACCAGGACTCACAAAGCACAAGACCCTACCTATCAAAAGGCTACACTGAAAATATTAAACCAATACATTTCAGAGAATAACAATACATGACCTACTGGGGAAAGAGAACAAGTGGCAATGTCAAATAGGAATTACATAAACAGAATACCTCAGCTCAGTTACACATGCAGAACATAGACCATCACCAAACAAGGAATCACAATTTAGAAACAGGAAGACAATAATTAAACTGGGAACCCCAAAAGCCCAACAACACTGTAGAAATAAAACTATAAATTAATTTCCTCTTGTACTAAACAAAGCGCAGACGTTAATGATGCACATTTCCCAGAGCTGGCATATTTCAGTTAATAAATTCAATAAAGAGAGATTTTTCTACCTTTTGTGCATTTTTTTTCAGTTGCAATTGCTCCAGCCACTTTCTTCTGGTTTCTTTGTGTCTTCTGCTAACTCTCCATCGTCTGTTGTCCATTTGTCTTTTCTTCATGCTTCTAGTTTTTTTCCATTCTCTCTCTACATCTGCTTTAACATACTAATCTTTCTCCTTTTGCTCTTTCCTCATTCCTATTTCATCCACTCAAATTTTACCCCTCCATCCTCAGTCCCCACTTACTCTCCCAATATCCGGCCAATTGTAGATTTGTCTTCCCTCCCACACAAAATATTTTTTCACTCTCCCAGCTCTATCCCATTCTAATCCTCCCCCAACATCAGCTCCCTTCTAGTTCCAGCCCCACCCAGCATCCGCTCCCTTCTAGTCCACGCATCAGCCCATTTCCAGTCCTAGCCCCCCATAAGCCCATTTCTAGTCCTATCCTAGCCCCACCATCAGCCCATTTCCAGTCCTAGCTCCCCCATCCGAGTCCCTCCATCAGCTCATTTCCAATCCCAGCCCCCCATCAGCCCATTTATACTCCTTTCCTAGCCCCACCATCAGTCCATGTCAAATCCTAGCTCCCCTCCATTCAGCCCATTTCCAATCCAAGCCCTCCATGAGTCCATTTCAATCCAAGCCCCCCCTACAGCCCATTTCCAGTCCTATCCTAGCCCTCCATCAGCCCATTTCCTATCCTAGCCCCCCTCACTCAGCCCATTACCAGTCCTAGCCCCCCCATAGCCCATTACCAGTCCTATGCCCCCCCAACCCATTACCAGTCCTATGCCCCCCCAACCCATTATGTCCTAAGCCCCCCATCACCCCATTTTGTCTTAGCCCCCCATAGCCCATTACTAGTCCTAAGCCCCCCCAACCCATTACCAGTCCTAAGCCCCACATCACCCCATTTTGTCTTAGCCCCCCCATAGCCCATTACCAGTCCTAACCCCCATCAGCCCATTTCCAGTCGTAGCCTCCCCACAGCCCATTCCAGTCCTAACCCGCCCATTAGCCCATTTCGTCCTAACCCCCCCCATAGCCCATTACCAGTCCTAACCCCCCTATCAGCCCATTTGCGGTCTTAGCAAGCCCATAGCCCATTACCAGTCCTAACACCCCATCAGCACATTTCCAGTCCTAGCCCCCCTATAGCCCATTACCAGTCCTACCCCCCCATCAGCCCTTTTCCAGTCTTAGCCCCCCCATAGCCCATTACCAGTCCTAACCCCCCTCCCCCCATCAGCCCACTTCCAGTATTATTCCCCCCCGTAGCCCATTAGTAGTCCTAACCCCCCATAGCCCATTACCAGTCCTAACCCCCTCCCCCCATCAGCCCACTTCCAGTCTTAGTCCCCCCGTAGCCCATTACCAGTCCTAACCCCCTCTCCCATCAGCCCACTTCCAGTATTATTCCCCCCCCCGTAGCCCATTAGTAGTCCTATCCCCCCATAGCCCATTACCAGTCCTAACCCCCTCCCCCCATCAGCCCACTTCCAGTCTTAGTCCCCCCGTAGCCCATTACCAGTCCTAACCCCCTCTCCCATCAGCCCACTTCCAGTATTATTCCCCCCCCGTAGCCCATTAGTAGTCCTATCCCCCCATAGCCCATTACCAGTCCTAACCCCCTCCCCCCATCAGCCCACTTCCAGTCTTAGTCCCCCCCCATAGCTCATTAGTAGTCCTAACCCCCCCCCCCCCCCGCCCAGATAGATTAAAAAAAATACTGGCTGCTGCTGCTGCCGCCGTGGCAGCGGCAGAATCAAATGTCAATGCCGCGGGGCCCCGACTGCCCGGCAGAACCTCCCTCGAGCATCAGCTCCCGAGTCCCTCCCAAAGCGCGGGCTTTCAGAGCCGCGAGAGTTTCCCTTTTTCTCACAGCTCTGTTAATCTCGCCGGGGCTGATGGGATTTACACACAAATATCCTCTGTCTGAAACCATACGAACACATGACCAGCCTGTAAATTGTATATATTGTTATTGTATATAGTTACCCTGTTAGCCAAGTTGAATTTCCTGTTCATATGTAAACACAAAGTACTATTGGAAATGTGTATGTTCGTTGTTTATTGTAAACCGCACTGATGCTGAATAGCGCGGTATAAAAGAGACTTTAAATAAAATAAAATAAATAAAATATAAATAAAATTTCACTACTGCCACTGAGTCTGAGCACTGCTGGGGGGGGGTGGAGTGGAGGGGGCTCTGTGAGAGAGAGCACATCTGGCCGTTTCAGGCCAGCGGTTCTTTGCATTCCATTGCAGCTGCTCTGTCGGACTGGCGCAGCCATTGCTAAGACTTGGACTATATGTAGGTTTGCACCGTGGCTCTGCTGGGACCTCCGGAGCACATGCTTGGCCGCGGCCATCATTGTTTGCTGTATGGCGAGTACTGCACCGAGAGAGGATTGCAGTGCTATCAGTTCACAGTCTATCCCGCGGAGCTGTCATGGGAGCATTCGGTGGCACTCCCCAGCCTTCTTTGTCTTCGGCTCAGCTTTCCTCATACAGGCCTTTCCGTAGAAAAGGTAGGAAAGGCTGCCATTTTATCTGCTAGTGTATAGGCAGCCCACATTGGACTCCCCTCATATCTCCACCCTGAAATGGGTGTCACCCCATTAGGGATAGAGATGACTCGAAGGATAGGCTGGGGTGATCTCCCCCCAGTCAGTCGGGCTGATTTCATCAGATTAGTTTTTCCACCAAGGATGGTGTTTCTGGCAAGGATCCCCCAGTTCTCTTAAAGGCCTCTCAGGAGCCACAGTGAGGAGCCTGCAAAAATAGCAGCTCAACTTGTGGATGTCCTTTCTGCCGCAGAGTAGGTGGAGACTGTGGTTCTTCCATAAAAGCACACTTGGTTGAGGAGAACAGAAGGGGTCCACATGGCTTGAGTCATGTCATCTCTGGCCTCTTTGGTAGCTTCAGCGTGTCAGCAGCTCTCCACCTTCAGCAACTGAGATGAGGATTCCCCGGACGCAAGCTCAGATAGCATGAGGAGTTTAGAGAAAGGGGAATTATCCCCTCCAGAAGAGGATGATGACACCCTAGTAGTGCGTCTTCTCAGGAGGAACAAGCTCACTGTGTTGATTGCACAGATTTCTTTGTCTCTGCAGATAATAGAAGGGTCACTGAGGACAGAGGGAAGCCAGATGGGGGATCCGATTCTGGAAGGTCATATGTCTTCCAGGGTCTTCCTGTTTCCACAGATTCTTCGTCAAATGTATCTGGCAGATTGGGATGTCCCCGATTCCCTCCTATAGGAGGTCAAGGTCATGGGCAAGCTTTATGGCTCTGCCTTAAGTGGATGCTGACAGTTGGCTTCATTTTCCCAAGGTGTATGCATTGGCGGTGGTGGTCATCGATCGCACCACTATCCCAGTTGAGGGCAGCACTGCTCACAGGAATCTGCATGATGGAAGCTAGAGGCCTCCTCTTTAAGCCTTCAGATGGCTGTGGGATCTGACAGCAGAAGTGCTCTTGTGCAGGCTTCAGATGCTGTCAGATGACTCCTCATTTACTCATCTAGAGTCTGGTGGCATTTCTAGTGGACACCTTGTATGAGCTGCTCTGTCTTTTGGCAAAGGAGATTGCAGTGAATACACTGCCATGCGCTGGCTATGGCTTCAGCACTGGGCTGCTTACTTGGGCTCCAAGGCCCACTTGTCTAAGCTTCCCTTCAAGGACAGGTTTCTCTTTGGGGAGGACCTGGAGAAGTTGGTGAAGGACTTAAGCCAAAACCAAGATGCAGCACTTTCCAGAGGATAAGTTGAAGCCTTCATCTAGACATTCTGTATCTTGCTCTTCGTATCCTTGTTTTGGAGACTCTCTGAGGTACTGTCCAAGCAAGCAGTTCAGTTCATCCAGATCATTGGGCAAGCCCCAGTCTTTTTAGGGTGCCCAGAGGGGCATAAACTCTTCCTCCTTGAGATCTGCTACCTGTCATTATGCCCAGGGGTAGGCTGGGGGCCCATTCCTGGTTGTTTCTAGTGAGCAGTCAACTCCACCTCTTTCACCAGGAGTGTGCCTGTGTCATGACCAATTGCTGGGCGCTCAGTGTCATTCAGTGTCAGGTTAATTTTTGGAGTGTGCATAACCTAATAACCTATCACAGACATGTTTGTGGTCTCTCCATGTGGTTCAGTGTCCAAAAGGACAGCTATCAAGGCCACCTTAGAGAGATTGCTTCACCTTCAGGTTATTGTTTCTGTTCCTCCCTCCCCCCCCCCAGAGGTTCCTTTATACATATTCTGGACCCATAAGGGGTCAACACTTTTCTGCATGTGCCATCAATTTTATTTATTTAGCATTTTTTATATACTGCATTTCCTAAGGTCAATGCAGTTTACATGTAACAAATTTTACGGTTTACAAGGAATAGGAAATATGAAACAAAACAGTTAACAGAGAGGATAAAACACTGACTAGTAAGTTTTAGTACTTATATTACATGGTTATGCTTAAATGATGTGGTACATGGAAGTATAATATGTTTGTTTAAACTGCAAATGTGTTTAATGGCAGGACTGATGGTCCTGTAAAGTAAAAGGAGATTGTCCAGCATTGTTATATATGTGAGGAAGTGTGGAGAGATTATCAGCTGCTGTAACTTTGTGTCTGTGCTCGATGTTATGTTTTTTTTTCATCAAAATGGTCTTTAAAGAACAGTTTTTTTACTTCCTTTCGGAAGTGAGTGATGTCATCTATGTTTCTAAGTTTTATAGGAAGGCTATTCCAGAGGCCTGATGCGTACAGTGAGAAAGTGCATGAGCAAGTTGTTTGATTTAATCTTAGTTCTTCAGCAGGCGCACTTAAGGTGTTCTGAGCGCATGTCCTCCTGAGTCTGTTTTCTGGCTTTTTAAGGAAGGTCTGTAGCTAATCCGCAGTCATATCATGCAAGATTTTGAAAGTGGTTATAAGTACTTTGTATTGAAACCCTGAGATTGGTGATCCAGATGTCCGGCAGGTAGAGTTTCTGACGTTCTTGGACCTGACTGAGGTTTATTTCCATCTTCCCATCCGAGAGGATCAAGAACGGTTCCTGCAGTTTGCTATTGTGGAAGCACACTTACAGCTTTGTGCTCTATCTTTTTATCTTACCACTGCACTCAGAAGCTTTTTCAAAGTCATGGTGGTGGTGGTGGTGGCGGTGGCAGTAGGGCTGCACTCAGACTTGGTTCAAGGCATGGCACCCTAGGCAAACCTTAAGCTTTCTACCCCTCTTTACTGTTAGAATTTATGTAGTTTTGAATACCTTTCTTTTTGCCGCTTCCGGGAAGCTTCCGCTGTAGGTGGATGCCTTGTTTGCCTAATGGTTGGACCAATCCTGGGTGTTGGTGGCAGCTCTCCAGTTGGAGGGCATCTATGCATCTGTGTCCACCTGTATTTGAGCAACAGGCTCATTTGGGCCAAGTCCCAGCCTGAGGTCTCTCAAACCACTTTCCGAATGGTACAGTTTTTGGAGAACTTGGGCTAGGTGGTGAACTGTAGCAAGCAGGGGCTGCGAAAGGCCTTTTTGATTGGGAGGAGGCCAGGATCTGCCTTGAATCTGCCCCAAGCTTCACCCAAGCTCCACCCTAACCCCACTCCTAGCCTCCTATGGCCTTTTCCTTCTGTTCTGCCCATGAGGATCTCGTCTCCCATGGGCAGAAGAGAATGGTTGTGATTGCAGCAGACTCCTGTGCCACCGGGATATCTGGTTCCTGCAGGCAGGAGGGGAAGGCTGCCATGAACGCGGCAAAGATAACCCCTGTCTACCCGTGGGGATCCGATCTCCCAAGGGTAGACAGAAGGCGTCTTCCGTGATCTTCTCTCTCTTCTCTCTGCGGCTGGTGGGCACAATTTTGGTGGAGCCAGAGCTCGTGTGGCCCACTGCATTCCGACACCTATGGCAGCAAGAGTCAACTTGTTCTGACCAGTCCTTGGAGTAACTAGGAATACGGTTCGACACCTGAGCTGGCAGGTATTTTTGACCAGGAGCAGCTAAGCTTCTAACCCAACTAGTTGTGTTCCAGTGCCAAACAGCTCCCAGAGTCTGGGATTATTTACAATGCTTGGGCTCGATGGTGGCCACCATAGAGGTAGTTCCCTTGGCATGGGCTCACATGTGCTGCTCCAGAGAACACTTCTAGCGAAGTAGTCTACTGTCACACAGTATTACATCTGGCTTTCCCTGCGCCCGAAGGTGGCGCAGTCTCTTCACTGCAGTTTGAAGGGCATGTCCTTGGCGAATTCACAGTGGGTACTGATGACATTGGATGCCAACCTGTCTGGTTGGGGGACACACTGCAGGGAATGGACAGCTCAAGGTCAGTGAACTGCACAAGAGTCGTCCTGGCCCATCAATTGCCTCGAGGCTCAGAAAATTTATTTAGCCTTTAGCAATTTCATCCTTTCAGAGTTAGGCAGTCAGAATTTTCTTGAACAATGCTGTAGCAGTTGCATATGTCAGCAGGCAGGGAGGAACCAAGAGAGTGGGAGTTGATCTCGAGGTGAGGCTCTCTTCCCCTGGGAGGAGCATCACCTGCAGACCCTCTTGGCTCAGGCCATCACTAGCGTCAACAATGCTGAGGTGGACTTTCTCAGTTTGCACATGCTCAACCCTGGAGAATGGAGAGCTAGTGCTGTCCTGTGTTCCAGTGAATCCTGGCCTCTGGGGAAGTCTGTCCATAGATTTGATGGCAGTGTGGGTCAATTCCAAATTACTGATGTTTTTCAGCCATCGGAAGGAGTTTACCTCCAGGGAGGTTGATGCCCTGGTGGAAGCCCCTTCTGTATGTCTTTCTGCTGTGGCCTCTGATTGGATGTGTGGCTCACAAGATAGAGAGTCATCAGAGGCTGGTGATTCTGTTGGCTCCAGATTGGCCATGGAAGCCTTGGTATATTGATCTGATAAGGCTTCTGGCAGGACAGCCCTTCCTTTACAGACCGGGAAGGGAGTTACTGTGGCAAGAGTGCATCCTTATGGACAACCCTGCTCCTTTCTTGCTTACAGCTTGGTCTTTGAGAGAAGGCTTTTAAAGCAGGAGAATTATTCGTTGGTGATGATCTTCACTCTTTTGAAAGCAAGATGCAGCTCCACTTCTTTCACCTATGTTCAGTTTTGGTGACTTTTCAAGATGTGGTTTTGTCAGTGGCAGTTGTAGCCTTTAAAGGTGGATTTATTCGGTTGGCATTTTTCCAGGATGGACTCGATAGTGATCTGGCCTTGAGCTCCTTGAGGGTGCAGGTCGCAGCACTGGCCTGTTTTCGAGCACCAGTACAGAGGATTGCAATCTCCTCTTACCCCGACGTGTTTCATTTCCTCTGTTGTGTATGCTACTTGCAGCATACTGTACATCCAATGGTTCCATTGTGGGACTTATCTCTGGTTGTCGGGCCTTGTGAAGCCTCCCTTCGAGCCCTTGAAATGGCCTGCGATGAAGGATATGACTCTCAAGATGGCCTTCTTGGTGGCCATTTGTTTTTGCACACCATCTCTGAGTTGTAGGCCCTGTCTTGGGATCCCTGTCTGTTTTTTTCCCCAGAAGGGTGTCACTCTGCACAATGCCTTCCTTTTTGCCCAAGACAGTTTTGGCTTTCCATGTTAAAATGGTTTCTTTGCCATGGATAACTGTGGTGGTAGGGATAATGACCTTTCTCCAGGAACAAGCAGGAAGTCAGACCTCACTTATGGGTGACGTCGGCACTGACAGAGCCCGTGCGGAGCAATTCCCCAGTTTTCAAAGAAAGCCTTTGGGATTGCTGCCACGCATGCGTGTTCCTCTTTCCGCCCAAGGGTAGTGCCATTTTGCTCAGTCTCACTTTTTCCGCAGAGCCCTTCGGATGCACGTCCTCGTCCCTTGGAAAAAGTTTTTTCTCTTGGCCCTTTGGCCTTTTTTCCGGTTGCACTAGTCCTCTCCCATTTCCCCCCCCCCCCCCCCCCGATGCCCCCGCTTCAGCTGTGGGCCAGGGGATTCCTTTTTTCCCCTCTTTTCTTGCTTTGGGCCCTTTTCGCACCCTTTTTTCTAACCACTGGTCTCGAGGGCGTTTGACCTCGCAGGGGTTCTTTTTGCCCCCATGGCCACCAGCTTCAAAAAATGTGACAGATGCTTCAAAAAATGTGACAGTTGCAGAAATATGTCACTCATGGACACCCACGACTGTTGTCTGCGGTGTCTGAGGGCTGACCACAACCCGGAGCTCTGCTCACTCTGTAAGAAAATGTCAGCTAAGGCCTTGCTAAACCATAAGCAGAAGTCGGACATTTTCCATAAGGCAGCTCCACGGTCGCCCCACTCCACCGATCCACCACTTGTGGGGTCCCCTGCAGTGACTCCGCGTCCCAGGTGTCACTCCGATCAGGGTTCGCCCGAGGTGGAATGGCGAAAGAAGATGACGACCTCAAAGTCACTGTTGGGGGCTCCAGATAAGCGTGAGCGGTCTCACGCTTGTTCCCTTAGCCCTCCATGGCGTTCCTGAGAGTCAGACAAGGAGCGGCCTCGAAAGGTACCTCGTACAGATACGGAGGCCTCCGGCGATGGTGCCCCGTCTTCTGAGGGTCGTCCCAGTGAGAACACCCTCTCCACCTCCACGCCAGACCCAGTAAACCCCAGCATCGGTGTCTCAGGGACCCACCCCTGAGTGGGAGTTCCGTATGTTGGCACTAGAGCGCAGCGTTTCTGCCTTCCTAGCTGCCCAGCACGTCTGGCTCGTGCATTGAGACTGAGGGTCCCTCGAATGTAGTCCCGAAAACGGCCTTGGAAAGCCCCCCAGAGCCATGGGCCTTGTGAGGGTCCTCGGCACCGGTCTTGCTCGACATCCCGTTCCTCAGGGGTGAGGTCTTCCATGGTCAGTGCCTCCGGCTCCAAGTGGGCCTCGGCCACCGGGCATGGGGATCAGCCCGACTCAGAGAAGTCCTCTCGAGAAGTCCGGTTGGCCCTGAGGGTCTTCGAGTAGCACTTGTGAGGCAAGTCGGTGCTTGTGCAGACCGAGAACAAGGTCGCGATGTTCTACAAAAACAAAGAAGGGGGGTATGGGCTCCTTCCTCCTCTGCTTCTTCGCCGTACGCTGGGGCATGACTGCTGATCAGAGAAGAGCAGTGCTTTTTACAGTGCTCTGCTAGAGAAGTGGATATTTGTCTCCTGTGACACCTTGCTGTGAGTTCTAGCTGTTTATTAATTATTTATTGTTTGTCTAACTGTTTATTTAATTATTTATTGTTTGTCTTAGTGGTGTGCTAGTTCAGCCTTCTCAGCTATAACTTACCTTGCCTCTCTCAACTAACTGGGCTTTGTGTGGTAGCCAGGTTAACTGTTCATTTTAAATTAAATCTCTCTCCCCAGAACCTGCTGTGTGTTAAACATTTTTTCCTGTCCTAGCCTGCCTGAGTGAATCCTCCCCCTCCCCCCCCTGCTGAGGTATTGTGTAGCCTTCTTCCTGTTTCCTCCACGTGTGCATAGTCTGTTTTAGTCTGCTTTTCTCTGATCAGAGAAGAGCAGTGCTTTTTACAGTGCTCTGCTAGAGAAGTGGATATTTGTCTCCTGTGACACCTTGCTGTGAGTTCTAGCTGTTGATTAATTATTTATTGTTTGTCTGTTTATTTAATTATTTATTGTTTGTCTTAGTGGTTTGCTAGTTCAGCCTTCTCAGCTATAACTTACCTTGCCTCTCTCAACTAACTGGGCTTTGTGTGGTACCCCCTTCCCCCCTGCTGAGGGTTCAGGACAGGGTACCTTGTAACTGCCCTCTTTAATAGGACTTATCTCCCTCCCTCCCTCCCCAGCACCCACCCACCCCTGGGGTAATTGTAGTTTTATAGGTACTTGCACATCTTAGAGGAAAGGGGCTGCTCTCAGGTGCAGCTCGTTATCCAAATCAGTCATACACAGAGGACCTGAGATTAATTACTTAAGCTTCAGGTACACAAGGTGTATTAGGGGTATTAGATACACTTTTATTGGTATAAGCATCCACACCAATCCTTATTATATACAGAATTTAAAAGACCTAAACACAAGCTTTAAACTAAGATGCAGACAGAAGTCCAGCAACGAGATGGGGGTTCTCCGGTCTTTTGCATTGAGTGTCACATGTATGATTTTCTCCCAGTTGGTGAGAGGTCTTACGTATGCACTAAGTGCAAAGAACTCTTGGCTCTCAGGGAACGAGTCCATTCTCTAGAGGCTAGAGTAGCAGACCTGGAAGACATAAGAAAGACAGAGAAGTACATGGACGAGACCTACAGGGATATAGTCCTGAAGTCCCACCTCCAGTCTGGCAGCATCCCTGTTGCCATGGAGGAGAGAGGTCACGTGACAGGAGAGCATCACCCTGGTGATCCTGTAACTAGGACCTGTCCTCCAGGTGAGGTAAAACCCTCTCGCACCGAGGACGTTTCTCCAGGGCCATGTCCCCATGAGGGGAGGGTCAGGACAGCTGTTATAGTTGGTGATTCAATCATTAGGAATGTAGATAGCTGGGTGGCTGGTGGACGTGAGGATCGCCTGGTAACATGCCTGCCTGGTGCGAAGGTAGCAGACCTCACGCACCGCCTAGATAGGATCATAGATAGTGCTGGGGAGGAGTCTGCTGTCTTGGTACATGTTGGTACCAATGACATAGGAAAATGTGGTAGGGAAGTTCTGGAGGCTAAATTTAAGCTTTTAGGTAGGAAGTTGAAATCCAGAACTTCCAGGATAGCGTTCTCCGAAATGCTTCCTGTTCCATGTGCAGGAACCAAAAGACAGGCAGAGCTCCGGAGTCTCAATGTGTGGATGAGACAGTGGTGCAAGGATGAGGGTTTTGGATTTGTTAGGAACTGGGGAACATTCTGGGGAAAGGGGGGGCTCTTCCGAAGGGATGGGCTTCACCTTAATCAGGATGGGACCAGACTGCTGGCATTAACCTTTAAAAAAGAGATAGAGAAGCTTTTAAACTAGAAATTAGGGGAAAGCCGACAGTCACCCAGGAGTGCATGGTTCGGACAAAGGTATCCTTGAAGGATACTACCAAAAGCAGTGAGGTTCCAAAAGGGAGTATAGTAGCCCAAATGCCCTTGAGTAAGGAGCAGACAGAGCATAAAGATTCCAAATAGCCAGATTAATATGAATAAAATACAGTCTCTAAAATGCTTGTATGCCAATGCTAGAAGTCTAAACAATAAGATGGGAGAGTTAGAATATATAGCACTAAATGAGAGGTTAGATATGATTGCACTCTCAGAGACATGGTGGAAGGAGGATAACCAGTGGGACACTGTGATACCTGGATACACACTATATCGTAATGATAGAGCTGATCAAATTGGTGGAGGGGTTGCGCTCTGTTAGAGAGGGCATTGAGTCAGAAAGGATTAAAGTTTTGCAGGGAACAAAATTTGCTGTAGAATCTCTATGGATTGAAATTCCATTTATGAAGGGGAAGGTGATGGCAGTTGGAGTATACTATCGACCGCCTGGCCAGAATGAACAAATGGATGATGAAATGCTCAAAGAAATCAAGGAAGCTAACAAAAGTCACAACAGAGTAGTAATAATGGGTGATTTCAATTACCCCGGTATCGACTGGGTCAGTGTCACAGCAGGACAAGCTAAAGAGATAAAGTTTCTAGATGGAATAAATGACTGCTTCTTGGAGCAGCTGGTTCATGAACCGACCAGAGGGGAAGCCATACTGGACCTAGTCCTTAGTGGAACGCCAGATCTGGTGCAAGAAATAAGGGTGTTGGGACCACTTGGCAATAGTGATCATAGTATGATCATGTTTGATTTAATTAGTGGAGGACAGATAGTAAAGGCATCCACAGTACTACCTTTTAACTTTCAAAAGGGAGACTATGATAGAATGAGGAATATAGTTAGGAAAAAACTAAAAGGAGCGGTTCCAAAGGTTAAAGACTTACAGCAAGCTTGGGTGTTATTTAAAAATACTATCCTCGAAGCCCAGACCAGCTGTATTCCACGCATTAGGAAAAGTGGAAGAAAGTCCAAAAAAACTGCCAGCATGGTTTAAAGGTGAGGTCAGAGAGGCTGTTGCTGCCAAAAAAGCAACCTTCAGGAAATAGAAAAAAGAGCCAAATGATGAAAACTGGAAACAGCACAAGCACTGGCAAGTTAAATGCAAAGCATTGATAAGGCAGGCAAAGCGGGAATTTGAGAAGAAACTTGCTACGGAAGCAAAAACACGAAATAAAGACTTTTTCAAGTACATTCGTAGCAAAAGGCCTGTGAGAGAGTCAGTTGGACCATTAGATGATAGAGGGGTAAAAGGGGCAGTAAGAGGAAACAAGGCTATAGCAGAGAGACTGAATGAATTCTTTGCTTCGGTCTTTACTGAGGAAGATGTAGGGATGTTACCCAAGACTGAAGTGGTATTTAAAGGTGATACTGCAGAGCAATTGAGAGAAATATCGCTACACTGGGAAGATATATTACAACTATTTGATAAACTGAATAGTAGCAAATCACCTGGACCGGATGGTATACATCCCAGAGTGTTGCAAGAACTGAAATATGAGATTGCAGACCTGCTATTGGTAATCTGTGAACTTTCATTAAAATCATCTGTAATACCTGAAGATTGGAGGGTCGCCAACGTAACACCAATTTTTAAAAAGGGTTCCAGGGGTGACCCAGGAAATTACAGACCGGTGAGCCTGACGTCAGTACCAGGGAAAATGGTAGAAACCATCATAAAGAACAAAATTACACAGCATGTAGATAGTCATGGCCTAATGGGAGACAGCCAACATGGCTTTAGACAAGGAAGATCTTGTCTTACTAATCTGATATGTTTTTTTGAAGGTGTGCATAAACAGGTAGACAAAGGTGAGTCGGTTGATATAGTGTATCTGGACTTTCAGAAAGCTTTTGACAAAGTCCCCCATCAGAGACTTTTGGCGAAGCTAAAAAGTCATGGGATAGGAGGCAGTGTACTATTGTGGATCGGGAACTGGTTAAAAGATAGAAAGCAGAGGGTAGGGCTAAATGGCCAATATTCCCAATGGAAAAAGGTGAATAGTGGAGTACCCCAGGGATCTGTACTGGGTCCGCTACTTTTTGACATATTCATAAATGACCTGGAAAAGGGAATAACTAGTGAGGTTATCAAATTTGCAGATGACACAAAACTGTTTAAAGTTGTTAAAACCCAAGAGGATTGTGGAAAACTGCAGGAGGATCTGGATAAATTGGAAGACTGGGCATCCAAATGGCAGATGAAATTTAATGTGGACAAGTGCAAAGTTATGCACCTAGGAAAGAACAACCCACACTATAGTTACACGATGCAAGGCTCCACATTAGAAACCACCACCCAGGAAAAAGATTTAGGAGTCATCGTGGATAATATGTTAAAACCCTCCGCCCAGTGTGCAGCGGCGGCCAAGAAAGCAAATAGAATGCTAGGTATCATAAGGAAAGGGATGGAGAATAAAACAAAGGCTTTCACTAATGCACTACATGTGGCACATGATCGTGGTGAGGTTTCGGTGGCAGTTGCTCTGGATCTTTCGGCTGCATTCGATCTTGTCGACCACTCTCTTCTTCTTCACCGTCTCCGGGAAGCTGGTCTCTGTGGCACTGTTCATCACTGGTTTCACTCCTTCCTTTATTCCCGCTCATGTGCAGTTCTTTCCTCTTCACCTGTAATTCCCCCGTCTGATTCACAAAGTCTTTCCTGTGGGGTCCCTCAGGGTTCTGTCCTCGCTCCTCTTCTTTTTAACCTCTTTCTGGCACCCCTTGCTCTTCTAATCCAGCAGTCCGGTATATCAGCTTTCTTCTACGCCGATGATATTCTTTTGCTTCACCATACCTCTTCCTCTTGTCCTGATCTGGCTCCTTTGAACTCTTGTCTTTCTTCTGTTGCTCACTGGCTTACTCTTAACTGTCTCCACCTGAATCTGACTAAGACTCTTGCTATCTGGTTTTCTGGTGGGGGTCCCTCCCCTTCACTCGCTCCTTCTTTCTCTGGCATTCCGGTTCCCCTAGTTTCCTCGTTTCGTTATCTTGGTGTTCACTTTGATTCTGACCTATCTTTTCGCACTCATATCTCTCACATCGCCAAAACCTCTTTCTTCTTTCTTCGCCAGATCCGCTCTGTACGCCCCTTTCTATCTTCTTCTGCCTTAACTACACTGGTTCTATCTTTAGTAATGTCTCGGGTCGATTTTTCTAATTCTTTATTTCTCGGTCTCCCAAAAAATCAGTTAGCCAGACTCCAAAGGATACAAAACACCGCTGCTCGCCTAATCACCTCTTCCACTACTCGCGATCACGTCACTCCTTTACTTTTTCATCTTCACTGGTTGCCTGTTTCTTTTCGTCCACAATATAAAATGTTGATTCTGCTACACAAGGTCTTCCATACTGGCATTCCCTCATATCTAGCTGACCTACTTTCTTTTCACACTCCCAGGTACACCCCACGCTCTTTTCATCTCAATCGTCTCTCTCTTCCCCCTCCCTCTCGCGCTCACCTACAGTCCACCCGCCTTTCTGCCTTTTATTTTGCTGGTCCCGCTCTCTGGAATTCCCTTCCTTCCACCCTCCGTCTTGAACCACTCCACACCACTTTCAAGCACAATCTAAAAACTCACTTGTTCTCCCTAGCGTTTGATGTTCCATCTCCCTTTGTTTGATGTCCTTCTCTGTCTGTATTTAATACCCTTCTTCTGTTCTGTTGAATCTCAGTTGTCTTCTCTCTCTCTCTCTCTCTCTCTCTGTCCTTTATAATTTTATAGCCTATATCTGATGTTTCAGTATAATTTTATTTACCTTTTTTTTTTTTTATGTAAATTTTATATTTATTATTATTGTATATTTCCTTTTTACCCTCCAGCTTCGTCTGGATTTTATGTGACTTATTTTTATTGTACACCGCCTTGATTATACTTGAAAGGCGGTTTTTATCAAGTCTAATAAACATAAACATAAACAAGGATGTTATAATGCCTCTGTATCGCTCCATGGTACGACCGCACCTTGAATATTGTGTGCAATTCTGGTCACCATATCTTAAAAAGGACATAGCGTTATTAGAAAAAGTACAGAGAAGAGCCACCAAATTGGTGAAGGGGATGGAAGGCTACTCCTATGAAGAGAGGCTAAGAAGGTTAGGGCTCTTTAGCCTGGAGAAGAGACGGCTGAGGGGAGATATGATAGAGGTCTATAAATTAATGAATGGAGTGGAACGGATAAACATGGATCAATTGTTTACGCTATCAGAGTATAGAAAGACTAGGGGACATGTAATGAAGCTACAGGGTAAACTATTTAAGACAAATAAGAGAAAATATTTTTTCACTCAACGTGTAATCAAACTCTGGAATCTGTTACCAGAGGATGTAGTAAGGGCTGTTAGTATAGCTGGGTTTAAAGAAGGTTTGGACAAGTTCCTGGAGGAAAGGTCCATAAACCACTATTAAAAAGGGACCCAGGATATCAATGCTTGACCCAGTACAAGCATTGTGGAACCTGTGTCTTTTGGGGATATTGCTAGGTACGTATGACCTAGATTGGCCACTGTTGGAAACAGGATACTGGGCTTGATGGACCTCGGTCTGACCCAGTATGGCATGTCTTATGTTCTTATGTTCTTATGACTCTTAAGAGCTGTCTACCTTCTGGGCCAAGACAATGTCCTCCGTAGACGTGCTCAGCAGGTTTCTCTGCCCACACAAGTGGCACCTGAGTCCAGAGGTGGTTCTCCATCTGTTTCACCGCTGGGGGACTCTGTCCATAGACCTGTTCGCCAGTCTGGCGAACGCATAGCTTCCCCGCTTTTGCAGGCTGATACTGCACTCGAGCAGGGTAGCCCCGGACGCGTTCCTCCTGAACTGGATCTCAGGCTTCTTTATGCGTTCCCTCCCCCCCCCCACTCCTCTCATTGCAAGGATCCTCCACAAGATTCAGAGTGACCGAGCCTTGGTGATTCTCGTGGCCTCGACAGCCTTGGTTCCTGCTTCAACTCCGACTCTCGTCGGAGCCCCTGGTCCCCCTGGGCAGTGCCCTGGGTCTGCTGACACAGGAGGAGGGATGGGTGCTTCAC
Source organism: Ichthyophis bannanicus (assembly GCA_033557465.1). Classification (NCBI taxonomy): domain Eukaryota; kingdom Metazoa; phylum Chordata; class Amphibia; order Gymnophiona; family Ichthyophiidae; genus Ichthyophis; species Ichthyophis bannanicus. The sequence continues at coordinate 102,299,795 of CM066043.1, forward strand.
CCGAACCTGGACTCACTATCCCTAACAGCATGGTGGCTGAACAGGTCTCTTTAGTCTCGCTGCATCTCCTAGAGGAGATTGAGGAAGTCCTGCTTGTGTCGAGGAAGGACTCGACGAGACGGGCCTATGCCCTCAAGTGGCGGTGCTTCTTGGTCTGGTGCTCCGAGTTCCAGATTGATCTGTTCTCCTGATCTATCTGGTGGGTTCTCCAGTACCTTCCTCCACCTCTTGCAGGTGGGGCTGAAATCCAGTTCGGTCAGGGTTTACCTGAGTGCCATTTCAGCCAACCACTTTCCTGTTGGGTAAACCCTTCTCGGGCCAGCCTCTGGTCTCCTGCTTCATACAGGGCCTTTTACTTTCCAACCACCCGTCCAGCCTCTGCCAACGGAGTGGGACCTGAACATCGTGTTCATGCAGCTGACGCAGCCATCCTTTGAGTCGATAGCAACATGCTCACTTTGGCACCTCTCCTGGAAGGTAGTCTTCCTGGTTGCACTGACCTTGGCTCAGCGAGTCAGCAAGCTTCAAGCCCTCATGGCTGCAGCTCCCTACACCAGGTTCTACGGGAACAGGGTGGTCCTCCAAACTCACCCCAAGTTCCTACCGAAAGTTGTCTCAGATTTCCATCTCAACCAAGAGATAGTCTTACCAACTTTCTTCCCGAGACCTCACGCCGACCAGGCATCAGCAGTCCTTTATATGCTTGACTGCAAGAGGGCTCTTGCCTTCTACCTGCAGCACACCCAGGATCATCACAGGTCCAAATGGCTCTTCATCGCCTACGATCCTAACTGTCTGGGGCTTGCAATCACCAAGCGCACACTCTCCGTCTAGATGGCGGACTACATCATCTTTGCCCAGGCAAAGGCTGGGGCCCCGCAGGATTGGCGAGTCACCATGCACGACATCCGTGCCAAGGCGGCGTCTGTGGCTTCGCTGCGCTTAGTACCTCTGACAGACATTTGCCAGGCTGCGACCTGGTCTTCAGCTAATACCTTCGCTTCACATTACTGCCTGGTGAGGGAGTCCTGCCGGGACAGTGCCTTCTGCCAAGCTGTACTCCGTAATCTATTCGGGGTATAAGCAACTCCCTTCCCTTTGACCCTTCTTTTGCAGCTACCAGGAGCGTGGCCCCTGAGGACTCAGGCTTCCCTCGGATCGTTGGCATCTACTCACGGCTTCGCGGAGGCGCTTTGCTTAACAGGTTTTGGTAGCCTGTAGCTGTGGAGTCCCATAAGTGAGGACTGACTTTTCCTGGAGAAAGCATAGTTACTTACCTGTAGCAGGTGTTCTCCAGGTACAGCAGGAATCAGTCCTCACTACCCTTCCACCTCCCTTTAAGAGTTGCTATTCTTATCCTTTCCTTGCCATCTACTTAGTAGGGCTCTAGCTATGGGACCTGACTAAGCAAGATGGCACCCTTGGGCTGGAAGAGGACCACGCATGCGTGGCAACAATCCCAAAGACTTTCTTAGAAAACTGGGGAGTTGCTCTGTGCGGGCTCCGTCAGTGCCGACATCACCCATAAGTGAGGACAGATTCCTGCTGTCCCTGGAGAACATCTGTTACAGGTGAGTAACTATGCTTTCACTGCTGGATGTCTATAGGGTGCTTTGTTATTACTTGGAAGTGACTAAAACTTTCTGTAGATCTGTTTCTAGGTCTAACTTGGGGCATTGGATCAGGGAGACGGTGGTTTCCGCCTACCTTTTAAAGAGCAGGCCTGTACTGGAGGGAGTGAGAGCTCATTCCATCCAGGCGCAGGCATCTTCATGGGTAGATGCAATCTTTGTTACACCTATTAACATTTGTCACGCGACAACATAGTCATCCCTTTCGATGTTCGTCAAACATTATACTGTAGGTTGAATCTCCAAGCCAGAGTGGATGTGGTCTTTGGGGCAGGAGTTCTTAAGGTAGCTGTGTCTTTCTGCCTGATTGAGTCATAGCTTTGGCACTTCCCATTTGTCCGGACTGGTCTAGCAGGACAATCTGGAAGGTAAAATTTTACTTACCAGATAATTTCCTTTCCTGGAGTCCTGCTAGACCAGTCCAGGGCCTATTCTTGAGGGCTGCCTGCTGCATTTGCGTTGAGGGTGCTTGTAGAATCTTTGACTCTATTCCCAGAATCCATGTATATTATTGAGTTGGATCTGTTATAGTTAGGGCTGGTTGTCTTCCTTCTTTTTTTGTCTTGTTTTTTCTGTTTCTTTGTGATTCTTTGGAGGTTGTCTTTAGTTGCCCTTGGTGTATAGTTGGTACCATTTGCTTGGTTAGGTAAATACTGGAGAGTGCCCAGCTTAGTACCAGTGATATCACTGGGAGTTTCTAGTTTCTTCTCTGTATCCATCATCTGCTAGCAGAGGGACACCAGCAACTTGTCTGGATGGTCTAGCAGGACTCCAGGAAAGGAAATTATTTGGTAAGTAAAATTTCTCCTTTTGCAGGCCTTCCATCATCTCTCTGAAGCGATTACAAACTATTCAGAACTCTATGATCCGGGATCTTACCTGTACTCAAAAATTTGATCAGATGACGACATTTATTTATTTTTTTTTTTTTTACAGGAACTCTGTAACCCCATTTGCTATATCAGATTCAATACAAGTTGCTAATCCTTGCCCAAAAAGGCCTTTACACTGATACACCTACATATCTAGCCTCCCTTATTTCCCTTCATGTCTCTGCCATGTCCATGGTAAACGTATGTTTTTCCCCTCTGTCCTGAGCTAGATTAGAGAGCACGCGATGCTCGGCATTCTTTTTTGCAGCTCCCAGCCTCTGGAATGATCTCCCTTCCCTTAGAGCTTTATTTCCAAAAATGTAAAACTAGATTGAAGACCCATCTATTGTAGTTGGCATTCAACGATCAGTAGTGGGCAGGGTAGAAAACTAGCAGATTGTACCTATTGCTATTATTATTCTCTGCTCTCTTTTGTGTCGATTAAATAGAGTTCCTTACATTTTCTATATTTTATCTTAACTCCTTGTTGCTCGTAACCTGAAATATTTTGAAATAATACGTAGCACTACACATCTTGAAATTGTTTTTGATATGCTTAACTGCTCTCTTGCATAGCCCCCCTGCACCTGGGTGGTGAGCTGTGTTCAGGACAGTGTCCTGGCTTACTAAAACTTATTGAATCTAATTGGTTGCATATTGGCTATGATGTCATTAAATCACATCACCTGCATTCGTAAACCAGTTGGGTCTTATCCTGCATATGGTGATTTGTGATCTACTTGAAATGTTGAAGGGCAGCAGAAATCTATCCTGTTCTATTCAGCAAAGAGTTTAATATTGACTAAGAATATTGAGCCTGATATTCGAAAGGCATTTACACTGTTTACAGTCAAGTAAACCATGTAAATGTCAATGGGGTTATTCAATGGCACCTACATGGTTAGTGCCATTGAATATCCCCTACTAAGTCCTCTATGCGCCCCGATGCTATCTGGTTAGCTTGAGGGCGTTCTGAGGCGGGGCGGAGACTGTGGCTAACCATACAGCAGTAATATTGGATGCTGCCCAATTAGCGACCTGTGCTTGAAAGATAGGCGTGGAAAACCCTCGCCTATCTTTAAGGTGCAGGAGCTATCCGGGTAGCATCCAATATTATTGCTGCACAGTTAGCCTCAGTGCCTTACTGTGTCTGCAGCAATCCCCGGATATTCAATGCCATGGTTTCCGCCTACCATGGCATTGAATATCCAAGTTAGAGGTCGGCAGGGAGGGCTGTGCTGCGTCGCAGCAGTGCATAGCCCTTCCAAAATCCACATGACTGAAATTCGGGCCCATTGTCTTTTTTTGAGAAGCAGTAAGTCTTATAGTTGAGAGAACACATCACAAGTTAATAGATGTGAGGCAGAAAGGGATGCCTGATGTTCGTATGCTGGAATGTGGATGTCCCCACCCTAATTTTGATGCCAGCTCCTTCCTTTCCTGCACTCAGAGAGATCCAAGCGATGAAGAAGAAGAAGGGAAGGAAACATCAACAGGAGGAAGATGAGAGCGAGGGCTTCGAGGTTGTTCCTATTGAGCGCACAGGTTAGCAGATGGAGTTAGTGTCCTCACTGATCTAGCAGCTCTAATGCCTCAGCCACACCATTCTCAAAATTCTTCTTTCTCGTGTGTCTCTTATTGTGCTGTTTCTCCATTTAACTTGTTGTGCAGAGACTTTGGAAATGAGCTGTTACTTATTACAGCTTCATTTGGTTTTACTCTCAACAGTGAAAAGGGCCCGGATTCTGGACCCTGAAGGACTGGCTCTGGGGACTGTGATCGCTACCTCAAAGAAGGCGAAGAGAGATCTGATTGATGGATCCTTTAGCAGGTACGCCACGAGGAGGTGGTGAGACAGCAACTGTCAGCAAAATCTATTTCTTTACTGCTGAACCACCTTCTTTAACTATCTCTCTAACTTTCCTGTCGCCTTATGGTGTTCCTTTCACTACTTTTTGTAATTCGCTTTGCCTTTATTTAGAAAGGCTGCATATAAAGTTTTAATAAACATAACCCTAAAATAGGTTGACCTATCCTGGGTTTACCCAATTGCATGGAAATGTAGTTCCAGTTTCTCTAAGAAAAGCCAAGCCAATCCTGATTTTGCTTACTGCACATGCTCATCTAAGATAACCTGGGCATACCTGATAAATCTAGTAAAAGATACTTGTAAATGAGGAAAGCAATTCAGATATCACACTCCTGTGCCCGTGACATTGTTTCTTCTCATAACTATCAAATAGATTACATGTTGGTTTTTTTTTTTTTTTTAAACACATTATACAGTTTATCTAATAGAATGTACATAGCTCATGACCTCTAGCAACTCGTATCATATCAAATTGTACTCGCAAAGCAAACAAAAAAAGGAAGAAATGATCCCTCACAATAAACAGATGAGGACAGAGGGAGCAAGACTGAAAAAAATAGAATCTCCCCCATGCAGTTGCATTCTTCTTTGTGAATTTAACTCGGTTAAATATAAGGAGAGAGTGAATGTCTTTTACATGACTACCAAATAGAAGATATGCTTGAACACCTTGTTACCTAATCACTGATTATGGCCTTTCAAGGTGACCACTTCTGCAGGAGACCAGATGCTCAGCCAAGCATACAACAGTCAGCAAAGATATTCAAGGAAGCATCGGAGGGGCAGATAGCAGCCTGAGTGGCTGGGAGAACACCTCATGGTCAGGAAACACTACTGAGGCCAGATGGTCGATCAGCCACCAGGAGAAAAGGGCGCTGCAGGCGTTCAAGCCCCTAATCTGCAGGAAAGCCATATGCAGACCGTGACCAATTTTCTCTGGATTTACAAGCCAGCCCAAATATTTAGGAACCAGGGGCCAAGACATCTCTCACCTCATTGTTATCAGACTTCACCAAAGTTGACGAGCGTGGGGGGGTGGGCCTTCATTCTTTAAGGCTTTATTTACTAATGCTTTTTTACCATTCCGTGTCCTGTTTTCCCCACCCTGCCGTCAACAAGTTGTGCCTTTATCCCATTCCTCCCCACCATCTCACACATCCCTTAAAATCTAGCACCACTGGCCAAGGCTAATCCTCACCACCCAGCAAACCAATATGTTCTTCCCAGCCCCTACCCCCACCCCAGCAAACCAGTTATCACACTTCCAGCCAGTACAGCTAGCCCTTGCCACCAGAAAATCAGTCAGCCTCTACCCCCACTCTAGCAAACTAGTCAGCCAGCACCCCAGCCAGTATAGTCCTGCAGTCCCTACTCACCGCCCCCCCCCCCCCTTATTCACCACAAAGCTTGTCAGGTCCTTCCCCTCCTCCAGCTAGGCAGTCAGCTCCACTTTGCTCTCTTATATACGAGTCTGGAGAGTTTTTGAAGACTGGTGTTCAGAGAGAGATCGACGGCTGTTGGCTTTACAAAAGATCCGTGCCTTTTGCAGGCTGGAATGGAGAAAGGCCTGGCTTACAATTTGTTGCAGGTCCAAGTGGCAGCTCTCACCCACTAATGGGGGCAGGTGAATGGTGCGTCGTTTGCTTCCTCTGGATGATCAAACAACTTAAACCGCTGGTGCTTGTCTTGTTTTGCTGTGGGACCTCAATCTGGTGCTATCTGCTCTGACCGATCTGCCTTTTGAGCCATTGGTTGCTTCTACATTTAAGGACTTGACACTAAAGACAGTTTTTCTGGTGGCCATCTGTTCTGCCAGATGGATTTCAGCGCTACAGGCTTTATCCTGTTGGGAACCCTTTTTGGTGTTGTCAAGGGGAAGTGGTTTTGAGGCCTGTCCTGTCTTTTCTGCCAAAAGTGGTTTTGGCATTCCATCTTAATCAGTCGGTCACTCTTCTAGTTTTTTTGGACTGTGGGGGTACGGTAGAGGAATGTCAACTACACTTGTTGGACGTCCAGAGGGTGCTTCGCAAGTATTTAAAGTGAGCCAATCCTTTCCATAAATCAGACTATTTGTTTGTCCTATTTGGCGGGCCTTGAAATGGTGAGGTAGTGTCCAAGGTCTCAGTGGCCCGCTGGCTGTGGGAGACCATTACTTCCGCTTACTGCTTAGCCGCAAGCCCCTGCCCTATGGCTTGTGGTCCCATTCCACTAGAGCACAAGTGGCTTCCTGGGCAGAGTGTGCGCTGGTGCCATGGACATTTATAGGACAGCAACATGGTCCTCTCTGCATACCTTTGTGCACCATTATCTCCTGGACATTCAGGCTGTGGTGATACAAAATTTGGTTCCACGGTGGTGCTAGCCGGGCTTGCGGGACCCTCCCATGTGAGTACGCTAAGGTACATCCCACGCATCTGGACTGGAGGGTCGATTATGGAAGGTGAAATTAGACCTTGCCTGCTAATTTGCTTTACTTGAGTCCCTCTAGTCCAAGACCTTCCTTTCTGCTTCAGTGTTTTTTCATCTCTAGCATGGATGAAGAATAGTTTGTTTTGGTTGTACCGGGGTCACTCACAAGAATGGGTTGTGTCGATGACGGTTTTAAAATAAATATTTTTTTTGCTAAGAGTTTAAGTAACATGTTACATGTTTGAATGTTTGGTTGATGACTGTTTTTAACTGTTGCTCTTGGAGTCTACTTTGTCAATAGTATACTGGCCTTGATGGGTGGGTAGAGTGCCTATTGTAGTGTGACATCATCAAGACCTGACATGCTCAATCTCCAGCTGTTAGTGGGAGGTGATATAACCCATATGCATCTGGACTGGAGGGACTCGGGGAAAGCAAATTAGCAGGTAAGGTCTAAGTTCCTTATTGTCCCTCCTGTCCAGTCCCAACCTGTGGATTGTCACACCTCACTAGCAGCTTGGAGACCGAGCATGTCAAAAGTCATGACATCAGCACACATAGGCAGCTGGCACCACTATCAGCCCCAGTATTTTAGTCTCCAAGCAGCTGGAGAGACACAATCCAAGAGATTGGACTCACTATAGGGACAACTAAGAGTATTTTCTTTATCCTTGGACGGTGTTTAATTGTGTTGAGATCAGTTGATCAGCAGGGTAACCAGTCTTCTTCGGAAGGGAACTCTTCCCCTTTAAATTTCAGTAATCCCAGAGCTGGAGATAGAAAGTTTTTAAAGTAAAAAAGAAAAAAAAAAGGGATCGTGTTTACTGGCATGGTATCTCTCCCTTAAGTTGGGGGAAGAAGTTTACCTTGCCTTGTTTTGAGCCTCATAGCGGCTCCCGAACTCTTCGGTGGGTGAGGAGCTGCTTACTGCAAGGAGGCCAGTCATTTCAGCGCCTTTGGAGAAGTCATGTCGCTGTCTGAAGGCTGAGCAGCAGGTCAGTGTTTTTGTGGCTCTGCTGCCGGGAGTTGGGTTGCTTAGGAGGTCGTCGGCAGGGGGTTTTGTTTCGATTTCAGCCGCATGGTTTGAGACACAGCAGAGCTGCAGGTGCACAGGGAAGCTGCTTGGCAGGTTAGGCTGTCTCGAGGTGCACAGGAATGGCGGCCATTTTATTCTTTTTCCTTCACAGCACCGATAAAAGGAGAGGGGAGGGGGAACCCTGGGGTTTTTTGGATGCTGGGGGTTCTCTGTTTGCACTCGCAGTTTATTTAAGTTGGACCATGGTTCCTGGTACCTAGCTCAGGAGTTTAAAGGGGAAAAAAAAGAAGGCACATCAAGCGAGTAGGCATCAAGCTGCCTTCAGGTAAGGGTAAGATGCCTTCAAAGGCCACGTGCCTGGCATGTGGGTCCTGGAGAGGCTCAGTCTCCACAGAGGAGTTCTGCCAGTGCTGCAAGGTAGAGACTCGCTCTGCAGAGAATGACCTAATGGTGGAGAAATCACAGCAGAGGTGATCTTCGTGGGGGGGTGGAATCAGACATCCTCCCTCTGGTGTCTGAGGAGCGCCCTTCACCCACGGACACAGTGGCTCAGCTTGAGGGGGAGGGGGCACGGCTCGCTCCATCCCAGCAGCAAAAGAGAAGGTGTCCAGAGCCCTGTGGCTCTGCTATGTCACGGCCCGCTCCATCCCAGCAGCAAAAGAGAAGGTGTCCAGAGTCCTTTTGCATGAGGCAGTGTGGAGGGGACGTTCCTGAAGGGGTCCGCGAAAAGACAAAGAGGAACCCATCTGCAGTGGGTTTGACCACCAAAACAGGGCAAGCCGCAGGCGATTGGACCGGGATCCTTGGGAGGACACTGGATTGGTCCATTTGGATGAGGCGGAGGATCAGGATGCAGAGGTAGACTTGGGGATGGAGCCCATGGAACTGGAGGAAGGAAAGATTCCCCAGGGGAAGGAATCACGTATAGTATGGGTCTTCTATCGGGAAGAATTGGCTGCATTGATCTCCCAGTCTTTAAAAACTTTGAACGTGGCCGCAGGGGTATCAGTAGAGAACAAGTCTCTCAAGGATTCTTTATTCCAGGCAGTTTGGAAGGCACAAACCATGTTTCCTCTGCATCACATGATCAGTCAGATGATTCAGGACAAATGGGACATCCCAGAAGCCAGCCTTAAGGGGACACAGACCATGGCACGGCTTTATCCACTTCTGGACCTTTTCTGCTCTCCTAAAGTGGACACAGCAGTTTCAGCAGTCACTAAGAAGACCACTATTCCGGTGGAAGGTGGCATGCCACTCAAGGATGTGCAGGATAGGAAGTTTGAGACCCTGCTGAAGCAGGCATTTGATATCGATGCCATGTCATTGCAAGCATCAGTTTGTGGCGGTTTTGTGGCTAGCGGCATGTTTGCGCTGGGCTCAAGGCATCATGGAGGTGGCAGGAGATTCCTCCCCTTCTCCATTGGAGACGGCTAAGTTGGAGTCTGAGGCTGCCTATTTAGCAGATGCTTTATATGATCTTATTAGGAGCCTGGCTAAAAGTATGGCATTAGTCGTGTCTGCCAGACGGTACTTATGGCTTAGGAACTAGTCGGCTGATGTTTCCTCTAAATCTCGCTTGAGCAGGCTCCTGTTCAAGGGTAAGCTCTTGTTCGGAGAGGCATTGGAGAAGCTGGTGAAAAATTTGGGGGAGTTTAAAGGACGCAGGCTTCTCAAAGATAAACAGAAGTCACTGGTGCAGGGCCCGTCTTGGGATTTTCTCTGGTTTTGAGCGGTGCATTTTGCCCCCTTCCAGAGGGGGGTGCTTCCTGGCGAGGGGACAGGTGTTTTGCAGATTTTGCAGGTCCAGACAGGGTTTCTACTCTGCCACTGCTACCAAAAAGCCCCAGAGAAGCGAAGGGGGCCTGGGCGGGGGTAGTTCCTGTAGGGGAGCAGCTCCAGGAGTTTTACCCCGCCTGGGTCCGGATCACCTCCAACAAGTGGGTGCTGTAGGACATGAGGGAAGGCTATGCCCTTGAATTCATCCTCCTGCTCTCGGAGGCCTTTGTCTGCCACGGAAAGCCGAAGCGACGTGGGAGACTCTACAACTGCTTCGAGACCTCCATGCTGTGGAGGAGATGCTGCATGATCAGTGCGGATTGGGTTGATACTCCATATATTTATTTATTTTTTATTTATTTCTTTAATGCTTTTATATACCACGCTCTTTAAAATCAGTGCGGTTTACAGATAACATTTTGTGCAGAGCAGGAAGAGCCTGCTTCGCACTTACATTGAACAGGAAATACAACTTGGGTTAATAACCATGGGGAGGTAAATACAGGCTATATACAGTGTGGGCAGGAAGTCGCTGCGCAGCTATGGTAACAAGGTTCTCCTTGCAAGCTATGTACAGGGATGTGAATTGGGTCATAAGGTTGTGTCAGGTAGGGATGTGTTATTAGCCTGGGCATAGTGCAGGAGAAAAAGGTGGTGCTTTAGTGATTTTCTAAATTGTGCGAGGTCAGTGATCATGCGGATGGACACTGGGAGCTCGTTCCAGCAGTTAGGTGCATAGAACATGAACGCTCTTGTTTTTTGTTGCCTGAGTGCATTTTGTTACTTCACTGGGGGTTATTAGTGTGTTGGTGGCGAAGGACCTTCTTGATGTGGGTGTGGGGTGGATAAGGTTTGTCAAGGAGCCGGAGGTTTTTTTTGTTAATGGCTTTGAAAGTTAAGAGAGCAACTTTGTAGATGAGTCGGCAGATTGGTAGCCAGTGGAGGTCCTTTAGGATTGGAGTGATATGCTCTCTTCTAGAGGCCCCCTGTAGGAATCGGGCAGCGGCGTTCATTGCTAACTGTAGGGGGTTAAGTGAGTTCTTAGGGAGCCCATGAAGGTTCACATTGGCGTAGTCAAAGTGGGGGGTTACTAGCGCCTGGAAGACTGTCCGGAGGTCCTCTGGTTGTAGTAAGGGTCGGAGATGTCGAATTGTCCTCATCTTGTGGTAGACTTTCTTGACAGTATTGCTTATGTGGGCTTTGAGGTCAAGGTGCTGGTCAAGTGTGACCCCCAGGTAGCGGATGGTGGGGCGGCTCGGGAGCTCGGTATCTCTTGTCTTTAATGTTGCCGGAGGGATGAAGGTTTGATTTCTCATGATGAACAGCACTTCTGTCTTGCTGAAATTTATTTTGAGACTCTGTGAGTTAAGCCAGTCAGTGACGGCATCAAAGCATTTTACCAGTGAGGAGAAGTCTGGTTGATCAACGGTGAAGGGGGTGAAGAGTAGTACGTCATCCGCGTAAATCAGGCAGGAGATGTTGAAGGAGCGGATGATGGCACATATGGGCTGCATATATATATTGAATAGGGCAGATAGTGAAGAACCCTGGGGAACTCCATGTTTTTGTTGGAAAGACTTGGAGGTCGTAGAGCCTGTGCGTACCTGCTGCCATCTATCTGTTAGGTACGATTTGCACCAGCTCCAGGCTGAGCCCTGGATTCGTTTTTCCTGGAGACGTGTCAGGAGCTGCTCATGGTTGACAGAGTCGAAGGCCACGGAGATGTCCAAGAAAATCAGGGCATATCCTTGTCTGTTGATAATCCCTGTGATAAATGTGTTAAAAAGCGTGGCAAGAAGCGTTTCGATTCCATGAGGTTCCCTGAAGCCATGTTGGCATGGATCAAGGGGGGCAGTGGAGTCGATGTGTTCTTGGATTTGCCATTGAACTACCTTCTCAATAATCTTGGCTAGAAGTGGGATGCTTGAGATTGGTCGGTAGGACTCCACTTTCCGGGGGTCCAGTTTGTTGTTCTTCAGAAGGGGTTGGATCGACGTCTGCTTGAGGCATGCTGGGAACATTCCTGTGGAGAAGGATCGCTCCATGATCCTGGCTAGCGTCGGGCTGAGTTCTTTGCGCAGAGATCTTATCCAGTGAGCTGGACATGGGTCATTTGGAGCCGTGGTGGCATTGATGGTTGCGATGATGTCCTTGATGCCTCTGGCTGATGGTGGTGTGAGTGAGTTGAGTGGTAGTGGTTGACTTGTGTTGTGTCCGGGAGTAGGTTTCTTGGCTATGGTGATGTTGCTGGCATTGGCTAGTATGTAGTCTGCATATTCCTGTGGGTGTATCATTGTAGTCTGTGTGGGCGATGGTTCTTTTGTCATGGACTTCACTAAGTTGAAGAGGTCGTGAGGTTTGTTTAGTGAGCGGAGTAGGAGTTCGGAGTGGTATTCTTTCATTTTCACTGAGATGGAGTCTCTGTGTGAGTTAAGCTGGGTGATGTAGGCTGCTTGGTCGGTAGGGGACCAGGATCAATGCCATCTTCTCTCCAAGATACCCACGCCAAAGCCTTCCTTGAAGCACTCAACGAACATGGCTACGATCAGATAATTGAAACACCTACCCACCGGAAGGGAAATATACTAGAACTCATATTCATCCCACGACCCGACATAAGCCCAAATTACAACTTCAAGCTAGATATCACCCCAGTCCCATGGACCGACCACAACCTAATTAAATTCCAGATACCCATGCTTCAAGACAGCAACATGCCTAAGAGAACAGCCGAAAGCCCGCCCTCACCCATAAGACGATTCAGACCGTTCGACAAAGAGGCGATCCTAACTGAAGTCCTTCCAAAACTCCAGCTAGACTCGCCTGACCTGGATGATCTGATGGCCACATGGAACAACAGCCTGAATTCCTATGCATGCCTACCTACCCCAACCAAGCCAACCAGCCCATGCAAGTCACCATTGTGCTGGTTTCTTACCTCTAGGTGACTTGCATGGGCTGGTTGGCTTGGTTGGGGTAGGTAGGCATGCATAGGAATTCAGGCTGTTGTTCCATGTGGCCATCAGATCATCCAGGTCAGGCGAGTCTAGCTGGAGTTTTGGAAGGACTTCAGTTAGGATCGCCTCTTTGTCGAACGGTCTGAATCGTCTTATGGGTGAGGGCGGGCTTTCGGCTGTTCTCTTAGGCATGTTGCTGTCTTGAAGCATGGGTATCTGGAATTTAATTAGGTTGTGGTCGGTCCATGGGACTGGGGTGATATCTAGCTTGAAGTTGTAATTTGGGCTTGTGTCGGGTCGTGGGATGAATATGAGTTCTAGTATATTTCCCTTCCGGTGGGTAGGTGTTTCAATTATCTGATCGTAGCCAAGTTCGTTGAGTGCTTCAAGGAAGGCTTTGGCATGGGTATCTTGGAGAGCTGGAAGGTTAAAGTCTCCCAATATCCAGTTTGGTCTGTGAGTGTTCTTAGGGTTACAGGCAAGGTCAATTATAGTTGCAAGGTCTTCAGGGGAGGAGGACGGTGATCTGTAAATTAGGTTGATGGTGTTGTGGCTGTTGGATATGGTGAGGTGTGTTGTGCTGCTGGATTTGATCGGCTGATACATGAGCTCTGTTTTTGATAGGATGAATGTACCATCACCTCTGCGGTTAGGTCTGTGGCAGGTGTGGCTTGAGAAGTTGGGGGGGATGAGTTGGTTAACGAGGACTGCGTCTGAATCCGTGAGCCATGATTCAGTGACTAGTAGGATGTCTAGTTCAAGGTGGGTTATAAGGTCGGTGATGGCTGGCCATTTCCTGCGGACTGAGCGTGCATTTATGAAGGCACATTTCAGGTTTCGCTGACCTAGGGGCTGTGCCGCTTTGGGTTTTGCGGAGTGTTGGATTGGTATGTGGATTAAGTGTGGGTATGGGCTTTGAAGAAATTCTGCTGGTTTTAAAATGTGAGCTGCCTTGATATCTTTTTCCTCGGTTTTGAAGGGTTAGAATGAGGTTGTAGTTGGAGGTCGGATTGGGAGGGCTGATGAATGTGCTGCTAAAGAGGTACAGGCTGGTTAGGGTTAGGATGGATATGGCCATGTTAAATTGTGAGTCAACACAGTGTACTGGTATAGGGGACAGTTTGTGCAACAATAAATGCTAGCCTTCAATGAGGCTAACCTGTACAGCAATGTAGTTCCCTAAAAGGAGGGTACCTTCAGGCCTCTCTTAGACCTAAAGCACCTAAATTGGTACCTCCAGGTGCCCCAGTTTCACATGGAGACACTCCGGTCAGTCAACCGCCCTAGGAGATCAAGCAGTAACAATAAATTACGTACACCAATTGGATTTCAAAAAACAAAACAATTTACCTCTGCCAGAGCTTTATCTTTATCAGCACCAGCCTTTTGGAACTCACTCCCGGATAATTTACGGGCCACAAATGACTTAAAAGACTTCCGCAAATCACTCAAAACCTATCTATTCATGGAATATTATGATCAAACAGACTGTGAACTTCATTAACAATGTATGATTGTAGTCAGAGTATTGTTATATTAATACATTCTTTTACAATATCCCTTTGTAAGTTGTCACCTCTTATCCAATGTTATGTTACTTCTTCTATTATGTAATTTATTTTGTATAACCCACCACTTTGATTGAAGGAAAAAGTGGTATACAAATCTAAATAAATAAATAAATTGTGGCCGTCAGACAGGGCGAGTTCTTAACCTCACTGGATCTCGCAGAGTACTACCTGCGCATTCCTATCTGGCCAGAGCACCGGAGATCTCTGCGATTCACAGTACTTTTCAGTTCAGGGTGTTACCCTTCAGCCTTGCAACTGCTCTCTGCACGTTCACCAAGGTCATGGTAGTGGTCGCGGCTGCTCTCTGGTAGGAGGGTATTCTAGTTCATCCATACCTGGACGATTAGCTTATTCAAGTAAAATCTAAAGACTAGAGTGAACGAGCCACGGCCAGGGTGGTCCAGTTTTTGCAGATTCTCTAATGGGTCATCAATTTGGCCAAGAGCTGGCTTCAGCAGACGCAGGAGTTTGTGTACCTGGGAGCCTGATTCCAGACTCATAAGGGCAGGGATTCCTTGTCTCTGGACTGCATCCTCAAGATTCAGCAGTAGATTTGGGAGTGTCTCAGGCTAAGGCCCCCAACAGTGTGTTATTACCTTCAAGTGTTAGGGTCAGTGGCAGCATCGAGTTGATTCCGTGGGCAGGAGCCAACATCAGACCCTTGCAGAGGGCTCTGTTGTGGAGATGGTAGGCACAGCTTTACCCGTTGGAGAAGCAGTTGCCCTACCCGGAATCAGCCAGGGTGGCTCTCCATTGGTGGCTGCGGAGAGAAAACCCTCTGGCGGAGATGCCACTGGAGGCTCTCAGTTGGGTCCCCCTTACAACGGACACCATTCTTTCGGTATGGGGGTGCATTGCAACAATCAGTGCAGGGGGTCTGGTCTCAGAAGGAGGCTACTTAGTTCATCAGCCGGTTGGAGATGAGAGCGGTGTTCTTGGTGCTTCAGGAGTTTCCTGTGAGGAAAGGCAGTGAGAGTGTTCTCAGACAATGCCACCATGGTTGCCTGCATTTATTTTATTTATTTAAATCGCTTATATACCGTGCTCTTCAACATCAGTGCGGTTTACAAAGAACATGAGGTATTATCTCCAGGAACAAGCAGGAATAAGTCCTCACATATGGGTACGTCGGTACCGACGGAGCCCGTGCGGGAAAGCTCCCCAGCTTCTTAGAATAGAAGCTTTTGGGACCTCCCACTGCACATGCGCACTGCCTTCCCGCCTTCCTGAACAGCTCTCCTCAGTTTCTCTTTTTCCGCGGAGCCAGCAGGTCGTGTTCCTGTCACCGCTGAAGAAATTGTTATTTTATTTGTTTCTTTAGACCGCGTACCTGCCTTCCCCATACCGGTATCGCCGGTCTTTTCTTTCTTTCTTTAAAAATTATAATTCTTTTTTCTTATTTTTTAGCTTTTTGGTCACTTCAGAGAGGCCTCTCGGCCTACTCAATTTCTCCTCATGGAGAAGCCAGCCCCTGGATTTAAGAAGTGTACCAAATGTAATGCTGTTATTTCAGTCACAGACACCCATGAATGGTGTCTGAAATGTTTGGGGCCTGACCATTCCATACCGGACTGCCCATCTTGCTCCCACATGTCTAAACGTGGGCTGCAGAACCGGGCCAACAAATTCCATGTGCTGTTTGCTTCAGAGAATACAGCATCACAGTCATCCAGGTCTTCTTCTCCGGATGGATCTCAGGTAACCAAACCTTCTGTGGGCAAGTCCTCAAAGAGCAAATCTCCTTCAAAGCATCGAGAGGCTCTTAGCTTAGAACTTGAGGACCCTGCCCCAGCCAAAAAAACCCGGCGGGAAGTCCAACTTCCAAAAACGCCAATTCAGGGGTCTCAGGTTGATATCGATGCTACGGCCTCGACAGATCACCTGTTAGCCTGCTCTGGGGTACCGGGTCACTCCGGTACCGACATCCAGGCAGCTATGGCGTCCATGGGCGATACTGTACAGTCCATGCAGCAGGCCGTCATGGCTTTCATTAAAGCTGCAACGCCATCGGTTCCGCTTTCAGCGGTTCCGGGCCCGATACCGGTATCGTCCGCCATGCCGGTATCGAGGCCGTCCACCTCTAAACGCAAGTCGGTACCGTATGGGCTTTCGCTCCATACCGGTTCCATACCCGATACGCCCGATATCGATACCGATCGGTACGCGTATCGTGCGTTAGAGGAAAGCACCGATTCCTCTGAGGATTTTCACTCCTCTGATGATTCTGCTGAGTTTTCACTCAACTTACCTGAGGAGCCCTCTTCTCCTAAAAGGAGAATGTCCCCTCCAGAGGATTTGTCCTTCCAGGACTTTGTTTTAGATATGGCTACAGCCCTTTCTATTACCACATCCTCTGAAAAGGAACCCAGATCCAAAAAACTGGATATTTTGGGATACTCAAAGGCCCCTAAGGAGGCAGTTACCCTGCCTATCCATGAAATCCTTCAAGAACAACTGATGGATTTCTGGGAGAATCCTTTGACTTTGTCTCCTTATTCCCGTAGGTTGGACACCATGTATAGGGTCCCTCCTTCTCCTGGTTTCCAAAAGACTCAATTGCCCCACCACTCTATTGTGGTGAAGTCTGCAATGAAGAAGATTAGGAGTACCAAAAGGCACTCTTCCACCCCTCCAGGACGGGAATGTAAGACTTTGGACTCTTTTGGTAGGAAAATTTTCCAGGCTAGTATGCTTATAGCCAGGATTAATTCCTACAGTCTCTATATGGGCATGTTCCTGGAGGAACTTGCCAAAAAGGTGCGGCATTTTGCCCCCTTTATCCCTGAGGATAAAAAGCAGGGATTCCTTTCCCTAGTGAAACAACTCTTAGAGGTTTCTAAGTTCTCTAATAGGGCAGCATATGATTCCTTTGAGGGAGCCAGTAGGGCTTCGGGCATTGCTATTGCAGCCCGACGTCTTGCTTGGCTCCAGGCCTCTGATCTGGAACCTTGGGTTCTAGATGGCTTACGGAATCTGCCCTGTACAGGTGAGAACTTATTTGGGGAAGAGTGGCAAATCAAAGCCACCCAGATGGATGCTGAAAATGCCACCTTGGAAAGACTTTCAAAGTCCACTTCAATTCCTACTAAGAAAAAGTCTTTTAAAAGGCCTTACTATAAGAAGGCCAGAGTTGCTTCAAATACTGGCCAGCAGTCTTCTCAACCTCGCTATACTGCTAAGCGTCAGCAATCCAAACAAGCACGAGCTAAGCCTGCAGCAGCTACTGTAGCTCAGCAGGCTCCAACCCCTCAGGGGTTTTGACTTGCTCCTAGGGAACTTGCCACTTCTGGTTCTAACACAACCAGAACCTCTCACCATACCCGGAAGGTTGGTTCACTTTGCTCCCAGATGGGAACAAATCACAACAGAACAATGGACCCTCTCTATCATTCGAGACGGTTACAAACTTCATTTCTCCAGCCTTCCTCCCCATCATATGGTGAGACCATTCAATTCTCCCCCATCTCTCCTAACCCTGTTGGGTCAAGAGGTTTCCTCTCTTCTTGCCCAAGGGGCCATAGAAGAGGTTCCTCTTCCTCAACAAGGGTCCGGTTTCTACTCCCCTTATTTTCTCATTCCAAAGAAGACAGGGGGATTCAGACCAATCCTAGATCTGAGAGAATTGAACAAATTTCTCTTCAAGGAGAAATTCAAAATGCTGTCTCTTGGCATTCTCCTTCCTTACCTCCAGGGTCAGGACTGGCTTTGTTCTCTAGACCTACAGGATGCGTATACACATATACTCATCCATCCATCCCACAGAAAGTATCTTCGCTTTCTGTTTCAGGGAAAACATTTCCAATACAGAGTACTCCCCTTCGGTCTAGCCTCTGCTCCAAGAGTATTCACAAAATGCATGGCAGTCGTAGCCGCATTTCTAAGAGGCATGGGAATCTTTGTCTTCCCATATCTGGACGACTGGCTCATCCGAGCTCCAACTCAGTCACAGGCCCAGATTTCCCTGGACCACACAAGGAGCCTTTTGCAGTATCTGGGACTGGTAGTAAACCTTCCCAAGTCCCAACTCATCCCTACTCAATCTCTAGAATTCATAGGGGCCCAGTTGGACACCATCACTGCAAGGGCCTACCTTCCACATGTTCGAGGCCAGCGCCTCCTGAGTTTGGCCTCCCAAGCTCAGTCCAGCACTCACTTGACAGCCAGGGAAATGCTACGCCTACTGGGTCATATGGCCTCCACAGTGCATGTGGTGCCCTATGCTCGTCTTCATATGAGAGCAGCTCAATGGACCCTGGCCACTCAGTGGACTCAGGCGTCAGGAGCGCTCTCAGACCAAATACAAACCTCCGATCGTCTGTTTTGGTCCCTCCACTGGTGGACTTCCACCAAGAATCTGTTGTTGGGGGCTCCATTTCAACCATTGCTACCCCAAGCAACCCTCACAACAGATGCCTCCCAAACAGGGTGGGGAGCCCATCTGCAAACTCTCTCCACTCAGGGCACTTGGTCTCTACAGGAGACCACCCTTCATATCAATCTTCTGGAACTGCGAGCAATTTACCTTGCCCTCAAGGTCTTCCACTCCCCCTAGCCAACCTCACCGTCCTAGTTCAGACGGACAATCAGGTGGCCATGTTTTACATAAACAAACAAGGAGGGACGGGCTCTCTGTCGCTTTGCAACGAAGCTCTAAGACTATGGGCCTTCGCCAGAGAGCATCAGATTCACCTGCTAGCAGTGTATCTCCCAGGAGTTCAAAACTCTCGGGCAGACAGGCTCAGTCGAGTTCTGCTGCCACACGAATGGTCCCTACATTTGGACCAAATAAACCGAATCTTTCAGGAATGGGGGACCCCGGACATAGACCTCTTTGCAAGTCCGTGGAATGCCAAACTTCCCCGGTTCTGTTCCAGAACTCCGTGTCAGGGAGCTCAGGCTACGGACGCCTTTCTCCTGAATTGGAATCAGGCATTCCTATATGCCTTTCCACCCATTCCTTTGATTCCCAAGACTCTGTTCAAACTCCAGAGGGATCATGGAACTATGATCCTCATAGCTCCACGCTGGCCACGCCAAGTGTGGTTCCCTCTACTTCTACAGCTATCCAGGGATCCTACTTGGATCTGGGAGCTGCGCCAGACCTCCTGTCTCAGGAGGAGGGGACTTTGTGGCACCCAAACCCCAAATCCCTTCACCTCAGTGCTTGGTTACTGAAGGCTTAAACCTTCAAGACTTTCATCTTTCCCAACCAGTGAAAGATATCCTTTCTGCCTCTAGGAAACCCTCTACCAGGCGTTCCTATGCTTTCAAATGGAAACGTTTTTCCATTTGGTGTGCTCAGCAGGGTCTTGACCCTCTGGCACTTCCTTTGAATTCTCTTCTTGATTATCTCCTGCATCTCTCCAATGCAGGCCTCAAGACGAATTCGGTAAGAGTCCATTTAAGTGCTATTGCAGCATCCTTGAAACATATAAATGGACAACCTATCTCCTCTCATCCTCTTGTTGCAAGATTCATGAGAGGCCTGACTCTCACTAAACCTCCCATCAGACCACCCCCGGTCGCATGGGATTTGAATCTAGTGCTCGGTCAACTTATGAAGCCACCTTTTGAGCCAATGTTTTCCACCTCCTTGAAATTTCTTTCCTGGAAGGTCATCTTCCTCATTGCAGTCACTTCGGCTCGCCGCATCAGTGAGCTGCAGGCTTTAGTGGCTAATCCACCTTACACAAGATTTCATCATGATAAGGTGGTCCTTAGGACGAATCCCCACTTTATGCCTAAAGTGGTCTCGCCTTTTCATCTTAATCAAGAGGTATATCTACCTGTCTTTTTTCCAGCTCCTCATGCATCCAATGCAGAGAGGAACCTTCATACTCTGGATTGTAAAGAGCTCTCGCTTTTTACCTTAATAGGACTCAGCCACATCGAAAGTCTTCTCAACTTTTTGTGGCCTTTGATCCTTCCCATTTGGGACTTCCAGTCTCCAAGCGTACACTTTCCAATTGGATTGCTCAGTGTATTTCTTTTGCTTACCAGAGCAAAAACATTCCTCTGGAAGGCCATGTCACTGCTCACAATGTGAGGGCCATGGCAACTTCTATGGCTCATCTGCACTCTGTTTCCATAGATCAGATCTGTCGAGCCGCTACCTGGGCCTCGGTTCATACCTTCACAGCCCATTACTGTTTGGACAAGGACTCCCGCCGGGATGCCTTGTTTGGCCAGGCGGTCCTCAAGCACCTGTGCCATTCCTAAACAACTCCTGCCCACCTTCCCAGAAGGGATGCCTGAGATCCATACGAAGATGGCGAACCTTTACAGGGGATCCCATGCATCTAAGCTAGGGAGTCCCCATATGTGAGGACTTATTCCTGCTTGTTCCTGGAGATAGCACAGTTACTTACCTGTAACAGGTGATCTCTGGGAACAGCAGGAATTAGTCCTCACAACCCACCCACCTCCCCTAGGAGTTGTATCTTTTATCTATCTATCTTCCTGTCCTCTCTCTGTTGACTCAGCTATAAACTCGAAACTGAGGAGAGCTGTTCAGGAAGGCGGGAAGGCAGTGCGCATGTGCAGTGGGAGGTCCCAAAAGCTTCTATTCTAAGAAGCTGGGGAGCTTTCCCGCACGGGCTCCGTCGGTACCGACGTACCCATATGTGAGGACTAATTCCTGCTGTTCCCAGAGATCACCTGTTACAGGTAAGTAACTGTGCTTTACGGTGTGGGTTAACACCGTATTAGATATAACAGGTAGCTCAACTTGGATAACAGTATTAACTATTTACATTTGTAATAACAGTATCATTATTTACTGCATAAATCGGCAGGAAGGCACAGGCAGTGTTTGGCTGGAAAGTGAGAGCCCCATTTATTGGAATGGGTGGAGGAGAACTTGCAAGTCCTGTCAGCGGCTCATATGGCCGGCAGGGAGAATGTAGTAGCAGACTACCTCAGCTGCATGCGCATGGATCCTGGAGAGTGGACGCTGAATGAGGTGGTGTTTGTGAAGCACTGGGGGGCCATCGATCATGGATCTTCAATCAGCAAAAGTGAACAGCTTTTACAGCTGGAGAAGAGAACTCCATCTCCTCTTTGTGCTCCCTCCATGGGCGTTCATCGGGCGAGTGGTGCAATGGATAGAGATGCATTGAAGACTGGTCATCCTGATTGCTCCATATTGGCCATGCAGACTGTGATATGCTGATCTAGTCTGGCTGGCAGTAGACCGACCTCCGTATCTGCTGGCTCAGACGGATCTATTGGTGTAGGGCCTTGTCTGGATACCTCAAGTGGATTACTTTTCGCTTATGGCATGGCTCTTGATTGGGCTCGGTTAAGGAAGTGAGGCTACTCAGCCCAGGTAATTACGCTCCACTATGCCGTCCTATATATGGATTTGGAGAGTCTTTGAGGATTCATATGTAGGGCATGGCTGTCAGCCCTTGACCGCCTTCATGCTGGAGGTGCTGGCTTTTCTTCAGGCAGGTTTGGAGAAGGGCCTGGCGTGTAGTTTGTTGCAAATACAGGTGGTGGCCATAACCTCTTACTGTGATAGAGTACAGGGTGTGTCTCGCAGCCCATTCAGATGTTATACCTGTGAGCAGTGAAACAGATGCACCCTCCATTGAGGTCAGTAGTCCCACCCAGCGACCTAAATCTGGTGGTGTCGGTGCTAACAGAGGTACCTTTTGAGCCACTGTCGGCTTATACTGTGAAGGACTTGACTTTGAAGACACAGTTTTTGGTTACGATTTATTCGGCCAGGAGAATTTCTGAGCTTCAGGCACTGTCATGTTGGGAGCCCTTCCTCTCCATATCCAAGGAGAAGGTACTTCTCCAGGAACAAGCAGGAAGTCAGTCCTCACATATGGGTGACGTCGGCACTGACAGAGCCCTCGTGCAGAGCAATTCCCCAGCTTTCAAAGAAAGCCTTTGGGAGTGCATCGCACATGCGCAATCCCCTTCCCGCCCAAGAGTGCCATCTTGCTCAGTCTCCCTTTTTCCGCGGAGCCCAACGGACGTAGGCCAACTTCCCTCGCGGAAAAAGTGCATCAAAACTCCTGAAGATTCTCCTCTTGGCCTGGTTCGATGCCGGTTCCCCTTCCCACCTCGGTTTGGTATACCGGTATCGAATCCATTCTCTATTTTTCGTTTTTTGCCCTTAGTGGCTAGCATTCGCGTTCTTTTTTTCTTTTTCACTGGCAGCCTGGTTGTTTGACCTCGCAGGGGCCCTTTCTCCCCCGATGGCTGCCAGCGGGTTTAAAAAGTGTGATAGGTTTAAGAAATTAATGTCCCTCACCGACATACATGACTGCTGTCTCCGCTGCCTCGGGCCCAGCATGACCCGAAGGTCTGTGGCCCGTGTAGAAAAATGTCCTCTAAGGCACTTAGAAGTAGGCAGCAGCAGCGTGAAAGGATTTTCACGCTGTCTGAATCCACCCGGGTCTGGACCTCTTCAGAAGCCTTGACGTCTCGGGAGCTATCTGACTCCGAGCATCGTCGGGGGTCTTCTGAACAGGGGTCTCCCTCGCGGGAACACTGGAGGAAGAAGAAACCTGCGAGGGCAGCAGCATTGGATGCCTCTGATCGGCCTGGGCCCTCGTGGAGTCCTGACCGCCGACCCGGAGTCCCGACCGCTGCCGGAGCACCCTGCAAAAGTACCTCACACAGAGCCGGAGACGCCGAGGAAGGTAATTGCTGTTGTCCTCGTTGACTCTCCTCCAGGAGAACCGGCGTTGGGCCCGAGGGTGTCAGGACCCGAGCCCGGAGGCTGCATAGTCTTCTGAGCTCGGTCTCAGAATGACGGCCTTGGAGCGCAGCATGTCTGCCTTCATGGAGCAGCAGTGGGCGCTGATAGCCGGTCTCACCAGTCCATCCGCCCCGACCACTGGGACCTCGACGTCCAAGTTGACCCTGGAGGCCGAGACAGTCGTCGAGACTCTTCGAGCTCGAGTCAATCCTTGACTGAGGTCTCCCTCAACCTCCCGTTCAGGACCGAGGTCATCGACGCTGGTGCCCTCGGTGTTGGGGCGGTCGAGATCGAAGCCCTCACGGCCGGAGCCCATTGATACCTCCTCGGAGGACTCGGCTTGGGAGACGGAATATGAAGAGTCCCTGGACACCCACCGGACCCGGTGTGTCCCATCGGACTTGCTGGGGTCCGAGCCTCGGAGAAGGTCGTCCCCCCCCCCTCCCTGGAGGATACCCGGTTCTTGGGCTTCGTCAGGGACATGTCCAAGGCTTTGGCATTCCCAGTGGACACCGAGGAGGAGCTTCGAGCCGAGGAGCTCAAAGCCCCCCAGTATGACTTTTCCCCTCAGGAAGCCCTTACGGTACCGGTTCCTCCAATGTTGGAATGGCTGATGCTCCGCATGTGGGAGTCACCGGCCTCGATGCCGGTTCTCAGCAAGTAGGTCGATTCCATCTATCAAGTCCGCAAGAGTCCTGGGTTCCAAAAGGCACAGCTGCCGCACAACTCCATGGTTGTGGAATCGGCCATGCACAGGCTCAAGAGCCAAAAGATGCACTCCTCTGTGCCCCCTGGCAGGGAGGCCCGGAACCTGGATGCCCTCGGCAGAAAGTGCTACCAGGGCTCGATGCTATCATTCCGTGTCCAAACATACTAGCTGTACATGGGCATGTACTTGCGGGACCTGGCAAAGGAGATTGCTGGGTTCTCAGCTGGCCTCTCCGAGGAACCCTTGCAGTACTTCAAGAACTTGTCCACTGGGATTCGGGAGTGCTCAAAGTTTGTCTCAAGCAGCCTACAACGGCTTCGAGGCTTCGGCCCGGATAGCCGCAGCCGGCATCGGTGCCAGACACCAGGCATGGCTAATGTCATCAGACCTGGAGCCATGGGTTCAGGCAAGATGGTTGATGTCCCTTGCCGAGGTGACAACCTTTTTGGCAAACCCATGACTGAAAAGGCTGCTGAAATCGAGACCGAGTACTTGACCCGGACAAGACACTCTCCAAGAAAACATCTGCCCCCTCTAAAAAGAAGGGCTCGGGTAAAAAGCCCCTTTTCCCGAGGAAGGGTGCTGCTTACCGCAATTACCCCACTCACCAGGCTGCCCCGGCTCCACAACAGGGGCAGCAGGCCAAGGGAGAGGGGTATGGCCCGCATAAGCAGAAGAGCCCAAGCCCCAGGCACTGGCTCCTTCCCAGCCGGTAGGGGTTTTTTGACTGCCACAGCATAGTCTCTCTCCAACCAGGGGTCAGGCTGGGCACAGGAGGAAGGCTGACCCTGTACGCTCACAGATGGCCATCATTCACCACAGATACCTGTGTCCTACAAATAGTCCAAAAGGGCTATTTGCTGCATTTCAACCAGGTACCTCCCTCCTACTTTCCAGGAGAGCCTCTCAGACCCCCTCTACACAGGAACCACCTCTTACAGGAGTTGGCCGGTCTTCTAGAGGATCAGGTAGTGGAGCCGGTGCCCCACAGCCTGCTAGGACAAGGCTTTTACTCCAGGTATTTTCTGATACCAAAGCGAACAGGAGGCCTCAGGCCCATCCTCGACCTGCGAAAACTAAACAAGTTCCTGGTGAGGGAAAAGTTTAAGATGCTTTCCCTTGGAATATTGCTGCCTTACCTCCACCAGGGAGACTGGCTATGCTCTTTAGACCTGAAGGATGCGTATACACACATCCTCATACATCCAGACCACAGACAATATCTCAGATTTGTAGTGGGAGGAAACCATTATCAGTACAGAGTACTTCCATTCGGCCTAGCCTCTGCCCCCAGAGTATTTACCAAATGTCTGGCAGTAGTGGTGGCCTTCCTCAGGAACCAGGGAATTTTTGTCTTCCCGTACCTGGACAACTGGCTTATCAGGGCCCTGTCGCCTCAAGAAGCCCAACAGGCCACAGCTCGCACTGTCAGCCTACTGCAGCATCTAGGCTTTGTCATAAATCAAGCAAAGTCCACTTTGCTCCCCATTCAAAACTTAGAGTTCATAGGGACAAGGCTAGACACCCTTCAAGCGAAGGCTTACCTGCCAGAGGGCAGAACACACAGGCTTCTGGAGCTAGTACACCAAATCAGCCACAAGTCTCAGATATCAGCGAGGCACTTTCTACGTCTTCTGGGACACATGGCCTCCACGGTTCATGTGACCCTAAACGCCCGTCTCCACATGAGGACAGCTCAGTGGTGCCTCAGAGATCAGTGGACACAAGCCACAGGAAGACTTTGAGACAGGATTAGAGTGTCAAAACGACTACTAAAGTCATTGACCTGGTGGCTTCAGTCATCCAACCTGCTCGAGGGAGTGTCTTTCCAGCCTCCCTCGTACACAAGAGTGCCGACAGATGCATCTCTGCTGGGCAGGGGAGCCCATTGCCAGGACTTATGAAGGGTTGTGGTCTCCTCAGGAGAGGACACAACAAATCAACCTCTTAGAGCTCCGGGCGATACGCCTAGCTCTTCAAATCTTCTCTCATGTTCTCTCATATCAGTCTGTCTTAGTACAAACAGACAACCAGGTGGCTATGTTCTACGTGAACAAGCAGGGAGGGACGGGGTCCCGCCTCCTGTGTCAGGAGACACTGGACCTCTGTTCCTTTGCAATCCAACAAGTTATGTCTCTCAAAGCAGTTTACCTGCCAGGTCAGGAGAACTGCCTAGCAGACAAGCTAAGCAGAATTCTCCAACCTCACGAGTGGCAACTGAATCCAGAAGTAGCCCAGCAGATCTTCCATTGCTGGGGACATCCGGCCATAGATCTCTTTGCCAGCCTGCAGAATCATTAGTTGCCCAACTTTTGCGTCAGACAACCACACCCCCAAAGGAGGGCTGCAGATGCTTTTCTAATCTCCTGGTCCATGGGCCTCCTGTATGCGTTTCCTCCCACGCCTCTGGTGGCCCGAACTCTATTCAAAATCCTTCGGGACAAGGCCTCAGTCATCCTGGTAGCCCCCAGATGGCCAAGACAACCTTGGTTTCCGCTTCTCCTCCAGCTGGCAGTGGAAACCCCACTGCCTCTGGGGACACAGTCCGGCCTCCTGTCCCAGGAGCAGGGCTCTATCTTACACCCCAACCTCAGGTCCCTCAACCTTTTGGCATGGCTGCTGAAAGGGTAGTGCTGGCTTCTCTCCTCCTGCCTAAGAATGTGGAAGAAGTGCTACTGGCCTCAAGGAGGCAGTCCACCAGGAAAACCTATGCTTTCAAGTGGCGTAGGTTTGAGGTGTGGTGTAGCCAGCACAACGAAAACCCTTTCTCTTGTCTAGTACCAGTGGTGTTGCAGTACCTGCTGCACCTCTCTGAATTAGGCCTCAAATCTGTCAGGGTCCACCTGAGTGCTTTGTCAGCACCCCACTCTCCAGTGGAAGGACAACCTCTTTCGGTTCACCCCTTGGTGTCCAGATTCCTCAGAGGTCTACTTCTACTAAAACACCCAGTTCGTCCTCCGGCAACCGAGTGGGATTTGAATGTGGTCTTGCAACAGCTTACTCGCCCACCTTTTTAGCCGATATCCACTTGCCATCTGTGCTTCCTCTCCTGGAAGGTGCTCTTCCTGGTGGCACTCACATCTGCCAGACAAGTGAGTGAATTACAAGCTCTTGTGTCAGAAAGACCGTACACACGGTTTTATAGGAACAGGGTGGTCCTGCGCACCCACCCCAAGTTCCTTCCAAAAGTGGTCTCTCCATTCCACCTCAACCAAGAAGTGGTTCTTCCGACATTCTTTCCCAGACCGCATGCTAGCCGGGCAGAGGTGGTTCTACATACCCTTGATTGTAAAAGGGCTTTAGCCTTCTACCTGGACCGTATGCGGGGACATCGAAGGGCTACTCAGCTCTTCGTCTCTTATGACCCCAGTAAACTGGGGCTACCTGTCTCCAAGCGCACGTTGTCCACCTGGGTGGCAGACTGCATTGCCTGGGCGTACAGGGCAGCCGACCTCCCGTTGCAGGGTCGAGTCACGGCCCACCATGTCAGGGCTAAGGCCGAATCAGTGGCTCACTTCCGCTCTGTTCCGCTGGCAGACATCTGCAGGGCTGCAACCTGATCTTCAAGCCAGACCTTTGCAACCCATTACTGCTTGGATGGAGAGTCCTGACGGGACAGCGCTTTCGGCCAGGCGGTACTCCGTAACTTACCTGAGGTTTAGGAAACGCCTACCCTCCGGCCCTTTGGTGTCAAGCTACCGGAGGTGTTGAGTTCTCTGCTGAATTCCTATCACAGCTGCTATGGCTCTTCTAGAGGGAGCCATTTTTCAGCAATGAGTTCTCGGTAGCCTATAGCTAGGGAGTCCCATATGTGAGGACTGACTTCCTGCTTGTTCCTGGAGAAAGCATAGTTACTCACCTGTAACAGGTGTTCTCCAGGACAGCAGGAATCAGTCCTCACGACCCTCCCTCCTCCTCTGAAGTTGCAGTCCTATTATTGATTTTATTCTTTTTGCCATCTTTTTAGCTATATCATTTTAACTGAGCAAGATGGCACCCTTGGGTGGGAAGGGGATCGCGCATGCGCGATGCAGTCCCAAAGGCTTTCTTTGAAAGCTGGGGAATTGCTCCGTACGAGGGCTCCGTCGGTGCCGACATCACCCATATGTGAGGACCGATTCCTGCTGTCCCTGGAGAACACCTGTTACAGGTGAGTAACTACGCTTTCTCCATCCATTATTTTCCTTTTTGCCCAAGGTGCTCTCGGCTTTTCATGTTAATCGGTTGGTAACGCTGCTGGTTTTCTCGGAGGCGGGGTGGAACCCTGGAAGACTCCCACCTACGGCTCTTGGATGTGCACCGGGTTCTTTGGCGTTATTTACGGAGTACAGATTCATTTTGGAAATCAGAGTGCCTTTTTGTCCTGTTTGGAGGGCCGCGTAAAGGGGAGGCAGCTTCCATGGCCTCCATTTCACGAAGGGGGAGGGAAGCCATTTCCTCGGCATGTTTATTGCGGAGAAGGGCGGTGCCCGCAGGTTTAAGGGCTCACTTGACGAGAGCCCAGGCCATGTTGTGGGCAGAAGCTAGTTTGATTCTGCCAGTGGATATCTGCAAGGCAGCGACATGGTTGTCCTTGCATACCTTTGTGAAACACTATCGCATAGATGTGCAGATGGCGGGGGATGCAAGGTTTGGATCAGTAGTGTTACAAGCTAGGCTCGCGGTTCTCTCCCGAGGTTAGTACTGCTGTGATACATACCACAGGTTGGGACGGGACGGGACTGGACTGGAGGGACGATAAGGAAGGCGAAATTAGGCCTTATCTGCTAATTGGCTTTCCTTCGGTACCTCCAGTCCAGTCCCAGACCCTCCCTGGTTCTGTTTGTACAGTGACTGATGGCAATTCTGAGCCTAAAGAAATCCATTCCGCTGTAGAGATCCAGGAGATGTAGGGCGACAATCGGTGGCATGGGACTACTTGAAGGGTGCCACACTTTTCTTCTGCAGGGGCGGGGCTTCCAAGAGGGCAAGGATATGATTCTTCCCTGCCAGAAGGAGGTGTGAGATTTGAAAGGGGGGATGAATGACTGGATCTCTCCGTCCCCTGTTTGCAGTTTGGCTTAGTAGATAATCGTCTTTCCTTAATTTTGGGGAGGACTTCTCTCTGCCTTTTTAGGGGGATGTAGTTCTAGGTCTCTGTTGGCAAGTGCTATTCTTATTTGTTGCTCCTGTGACTCTGCTTTGTCAATAGGATATTGGAGCTGGTAGGTGGTGCCAGCTGCCTATGTGTGCAGATGTCGTGATTTTTGACATGCTGAGTCTCCAAGCTGCTGGTGAGGCATGACAATCCACAGGTTGGGACTGGACTAAAGGTACTCAAGGAAAGCCAATTAGCAAGTAAGGCCTAATTTCACCTTCACCATCCTTTTCTTTGATTTGCATCTACTCTCGTTTCCATCAGTTGATAGAGCCAGAATGGGAAATTGAACTAAGAATCTTTTTTCCTCTTTGTATCTCTTGTTTAGTAAACTTTATGTAACTGGCACCTTTTAGTATCTGTTGATTTTAGATGTCTTCATATTAACTTGTAAGGCCTACGCTATCTTGATATTTTTAATATTACTGTCCCCTTTTTCCCAGGGGCAGCACATTCATACATTGTTTCCTTCCTCAGTCTGAAATATTTTGCGGTTTCTACTGATACTATCACTTTAATTCAGGATCACAGTGGTGTCACTTCTGTCAGTCAAAGATGATCATTGGTGTCACCTCACCTTTTTCTTGAAGGTACACCTTTAACGATGACGACGACGAGCTGCCTGAATGGTTTGTGGATGAGGAAAAGAAGCACAGAATAAAGCAGCTTCCTGTCAATCGCCAGATGGTGGAGGAGTACCGGCAGCGCTGGCGGGAGCTTAATGCCCGGCCCATCAAGAAGGTGGCAGAAGCCAAAGCCAGAAAGAAGAGGCGGGTAAGAAAATTCCCTGTTGTATTTCTTTGCAAGTAACTGGTTTGTGCTGGTGGGTTTGTCGATTTTTGAAATTAGTACTAATCATCTTTACAGGAATAGGAAGAATTTAGATCTGTCATGTCATCTTCCTGCATGCTAATTTGTTACGCACAATTGCAAAACTGCTGTGCTGCAGCCAGGAAGAGCTCCAGGGCCTTTGCATGGGAAAAACAAATGGCAAATGTGCACATACAGTGGGAAATACAAAATGTTACTCCAGAAACCATTTTTCTATCAAAACTGGACGCATGAGTGGTTAAGGAGAGGTGAACTGAAACCGAAGGATGAGAGATTGTGATAGTTGCAGCCCAGGACAGTGTCTTACAGACAAGATGATTTATAGCAAGCATAGAAAAAAACTGTCAAAAGAGACAGATTCTGTAAGAAAAAGGTGGAAACAGTTATCTCGTAGCTGCTTGTGAAGTTCTGATGGAAGAAAATTTCCATACAGGAAGGCACAATAAAGTGGCATGTCTCAGCAACTGGAAACTCTAAACGCTAAAACATTGCAGTATTGGAAAAGCACTGGAACCACGACCCTAAGAGAGTTACGGAGTATGAAGAGGTTATGATCATGTGGGATACTGCCATTCCCACTGATAAAAAAAAAAAAAAAGTTGGATGCAAGGAAACCAGGCACAGTGATAAAAGAGAAAAACATCATGATGGCATTGGTTATAGAGGTGTCAGTCCCAAGCGACTATTCTGAGAGATTTTGAAAGCGAGAAGATCCTCAGATACCAAGAAATGCAGTCAGAGACCAAGAAAATGTGGCAGAAAGATACCAAGTTATTTCCCATCATGTTGAGTGCCAAAGGCTCATATCAAAAACATAACAAAGTCGGTGTACCATAAAATCCGGACCCTCCGCAATCTGCGTCAACTGTTAGAACCTGATGACTTCCGAACTGTCTTTCAGGCCCTAATAATGCCTCACTTTGACTATGCCAATGCGATCTTGTATGGTCTACCTAAGTGCACGACTAACCCCTTACAACTTGCAATGAATTCAGCTGCAAGAATCCTTCATGGAGCCTCAAGAAGTTCTCATATTACCCCAATACTAAAACAATTGCACTGGCTACCCATACAAGCCAGGATCTCATTCAAAATCCTAATTATGACCCATAAAGCCATCAATAAATACCCTGCTACTGCCATTACTGATCTAATTTCAATCACACCTCCCAATCGAGCAAGGAGATCGAATGCTGCAAGTACTCTCATATTACCTAAGGCAAGCACGAAGTGTTCTCAATTCACTAGATCCAGAGCCTTCTCCTTCTTTGCTCCATCCTGCTGGAACGCACTACCAGCAACTATCAGAACCATCAGTGAACTCTCCCAATTTAGGAAGGCACTGAAACGGCACCTCTTTCTTCATCACTACGATGATGCAGTCTTCTCCCCACACTCACATCTCAATGCAGCACCTCAAACTCATGCACGTCACATTCCCAGACTGATCACTCGCAATCACACCTTCCCCTCCAACCACCATGAGAAACTTATGCAGTGCCGCATAACTCATTATATTGTTGCATAAAGTAGACTGTAGTTATTCATCGTGTCTCCTTGTTAAGGGACTGGTTATTTATACCCTATTTTACCTGTTATACCTGCTTAATGCATACCCAAGTTTAATTTTCCTGTTTAATGTATACCCAAGTTATTATACCTGTTTCACTGTAAGCACAAATCACAAAATTGAGATGTGCAACTCTTATGTTCATTGTAAACTGCACTGATGTCGAATAGCGCGGTATAAAAGAGACTACAAATAAATAAGAGGAATTTCCAAGCACACCTGGATAAATTGCCCATACATGTTACATCTTACAAACTCCAGAAGGGCTCACTTTGGCACGAAGCAAGTACTACGCTGGGCATTAGCAGTAAATTTGAGAGACTGAGATCATACTCCACATACCCTGGCTTAATAGTAAGGTTCATTACTACCATACTATGCGCAAAACTAACCCATTTGGAGAAATTATCCCTGAAAGAACCCACTTCATTGAAATGGATTTTCCCAAGGGCTGCCAGGGCGTGTGTCAGCACATAATGCTCCATAGCTTGGGTCAGGGAAATTTGGACCCAGTGTTAACATTTTCTAGTCATACATCAGTGAACGATACAAATGATATAGAGGTGGACATGAGCATATGGAACTCTGAATTATTTATTTAACACGTTTTATTTATTTATTTAACACGGGGCAATTATTTAACACATTTTATTTATTTATTTATTTAACACAGGGCAATTATTTATTTAACACATTTTTTATACCATATTTCTGCAAGTCAAGATGGTTTATAAGTAACTTAGTGCGCTAATAGGAAGGCAAAAAACAGTGATGCACATTACAGTGAACATAGTGAACACATTGTAACTGAAGCTATTAAAGCATAGTTACTCACCTGTAACAGGTGATCTCCGGGAACAGCAGGAATTTAGTCTTCACATATGGGTATTGTCGGTACCGATGGAGCCTGCACGGGAACGTTCCCCAGCGTCCAATAGGAAAGCTTTTGGGAGCATCCCACAGCGCCTGCGTGCTGCCTTCCCGCCTTTCCCAACTGTCCCTCTCCAGTTGAGTTTATAGCTGAGACAAAAGAGAAGAGGGAAAGAGAGAAAGATAGAGAGATACAACTCCTAGGGGAGGTGGGCGGGTTGTGAAGACTAAATTCCTGCTGTTCCTGGAGATCACCTGTTACAGGTAAGTAACTATGCTATCTCCAGGAACAAGCAGGAATGTAGTCTTCACATATGGGGACTCCCTAGCTGCAGATGCCAGGGAGATGGCCCCAGAAAGTTGTGTGCCCTTGTGAAAGGGCTCCACTTCCCCCTATGGATCTCTGGCATCCTACCAGGGATGGTGGGTAGGAGTTGATTAACTCTGGGACAGGTGTTGAAGAATAGCCTGACCAAACAAGGCATCCCGGCGGGAGTCCTTGTCTAAGCAGTAATGGGCTGTGAAGGTATGAACCGAAGCCCAAGTAGCTGCTCGACAAATGTCGTCGATAGACACAGAGTGAAGATGAGCCATTGAGGCTGCCATGGCTCTCACATTGTGAGCTGTGACATGGCCTTCGAGAGGAAGGTTCTTACTCTCATAGGCAAAAGATATACACTGTGCAGTCCAGTTGGACAGTGTCCTTTTGGAGACTGGAAGTCCCAAATGACTAGGATCAAAAGCAACAAAGAGTTGAGAGGATTTTCTATGTTGCTGTGTCCTTTGCAAGTAAAAGGCCAAAGCTCTTTTACAGTCTAAAGTATGAAGGTTCCTTTCTGCATTTGAGGCGTGAGGCCTTGGAAAGAATACAGGAAGGTAAAACGCTTGGTTCAAATGAAAGGGTGAAACCACCTTTGGCATAAAGTGTGGATGAGTCCTAAGGACTACCTTATCATGATGGAACCTTGTATAAGGGAGGATAAGCCACCAAAGCTTGCAATTCACTGATGCGACGTGCTGATGTGATTGCAATGAGAAAGATATCTTTCCAGGAAAGGAATTTCAAAGAGGTAGTGGCTAATGGTTCAAAGGGCAGTTTCATGAGCTGCCCAAGTACCAGATTCAAGTCCCATTCCACCGGTGGCGGCTTAATGGGAGGCTTTGTTAAAAGAAGGCCTCTCATAAATCTCGCTATGAAAGGAAATAGGTTGTCCATTTAGAGGCTTGAAAGAAGCTGCAATAGCACTCAAATGGACTCTCACTGAATTAGTCTTAAAAGCCCTGCATTTGATAAATGAAGGAGGTACTCCAGTAATGATTCCAGAGGTATCGCAAGAGGGTAAAGACCCTTCTGCGAGCACCATATGATAAACCTTTTCCACTTAAATGCATAAGAGCGTCTTGTGGAAGGTTTCCTGAAAGCATGAAGGATATCCTTCACCTGCTGGGAAAGGTTAAGACCATGAAGTTCTAGGCTTTCAGCAACCAGGCCCTGAGATGCAGAGACTGGGGACTGGGATGCCACAGCATCCCATCCTCTTGAGAAAGGAGATCTAGAGCAGATCCTAATTCCAGAGGCGGAGCTTGAGAGAGATGTAGGAGCAGAGGGTACCACATTTGCCGTGGCCAACGTGGAGCTATGAGGATCATATGACCTCTGTCTCTCTGAAGCTTGAACAGGGTCTTGGGAATTAGGGGAATGGGTGGAAAGGCATACAGGAAGTCCTGACCCCAATGGAGGAGGAAAGCATCCCTGGCCTGACAACCTCGAGCTGGAATTCTGGAACAGAACCGGGGAAGTTTGGCATTCAGCGGACTTGCAAAGAGGTCTATGTCCGGGGTTCCCCAAATTTGAAAACTTTTGGCCACCTCGTCTGCATGGAGAGACCATTCGTGTGGAAGCAGAACTCGACTGAGTCTGTCTGCCCAAGAGTTTTGAATGCCTGGAAGATACACCGCAAGGAGATGAATCTGATGCTCTCTGGCGAGACCCATAGTCGCAAAGCTTCATTGCAGAGCGACAGAGAGCCTGTTCCGCCCTGCATGTTCACATAGAACATGGCTACTTGATTGTCCGTTTGAACTAGGACTGTCTTGTAGCTGAGCTGGGTGTGAAATACTCGAAGAGCAAGGAAGATTGCTCTGAGCTCCAGGAGATTGATATGGAGATAAGCCTCCTGTGGGGTCCAGGTACCCTGGGTAGAGAGGCCTTGCAAGTGGGCTCCCCAACCCACCTGTGAAGCATCTGTTAGAGTGGCTTGGGGTAGGGTTGCTGAAAAGGAGATCCCACCAAAAGATTTTTGGGTGACTGCCACCATTGGAGGGACAAAATAAGGGGATCTGAGTTTGCTATTTTGTCTGACAGGCAACCTGACACCTGAGTCCACTGAGTGGATAAAGTCCACTGGGCTGCCCTCATATGGAGGCGAGCATAAGGAACCACATGCACGGTGGATGCCATGTGGCCTAGCAACTGTAACATTTCCTGAGCAGTGAGGTGAGGTTTTAGCACTGCTTGGGAAGCTAATTGCACAATGCGAAGGCAGCGGGGCTGTGGAAGGTAGGCGCTTGTTTGTCTGGTATCCAGAAGAGCTATAAACTCTAGGGATTGAGCGGGAGCAAGGTTGGACTTTGGGAAGTTTATGACAAGTCCCAAATACTGAAGGATGCGCATTGTGCGAGACTGAGCAACTCTGGCCTCTTGCTCTGAAAGGGCTCGAATGAGCCAGTCGTCTAAGTAAGGGAAGACGAATATTCCCAGGGTGCGGAGAAATGCTGCTACCACAGCCATGCATTTTGTGAACACCCTTGATGCAAAGGCCAGGCCAAAAGGAAGAACCCTGTATTGGTAGTGCTTCCCTTGAAACAGGAAGCGAAGGAACTTTCGGTGAGTTGGATGGATGAGAACATGAGTGTACACATCCTTGAGA
Source organism: Ichthyophis bannanicus (assembly GCA_033557465.1). NCBI lineage: Eukaryota > Metazoa > Chordata > Amphibia > Gymnophiona > Ichthyophiidae > Ichthyophis > Ichthyophis bannanicus. The sequence continues at coordinate 102,334,683 of CM066043.1, forward strand.
TCTAGAGAACAAAGCCAATCCTGACTCTGAAGGTATGGCAGCAAAGTTCCTAGAGAAATCATTTTGAATTTCTCTCTGAATAGGAATTTGTTCAATTCTCTGAGGTCTAGAATGGGTCTGTGACCTCCTGTTTTCTTTGTAATAAGGAAATAGGGGGAGTAAAACCCTGTACACCGTTGGGGAATGGGTACCTCTTCTATTGCCCCTTGAGCAAGGAGCATAGTGACTTCTTGACCTAACCAGTCGTTGAGAGAGGTCTGAGAATTGAACTGTCTTACTATTGTATGAGGGGGCATGCTGAGGAAATGAAGCTTGTACCCCTCTGTTACAATAGACAGAATCCAATTTTCTGCTGTTATCTGACCCCATCTGGGGGCAAAATGACATAACCTTCCTGGGATGGTGGAGGGTTCTGGGCTGTTCAGGGCCAGGAAGGCAAAATTCTCTAGACAGGAGTCAAAGCCCCTGTGGAGGCTGAGTCTGCTGAGCCGGTTGAGGCTTAGCTACTTTTGGTTTCCTTTGTTGCCTAGGTTGTTGGTGCTATCTCTTTTGGGCAGACTGACCTAAAGGATGTCCCTGCTGGGTATAGGAGGGGGTAAAACCTTTTCTTCTTGCTGAAGAATGGTTTCTTAGAGGATCTTTTCCTTGCAGGATCAGCTGTAGATTTAGACAATCTATCCAAAATGATATTGTCATCTATCTCATTAGCTTTTTCCTGCCAATTCTTGCCAAAGAGATTCTCTCCTGTGCAAGGTATATTCCCCAGTTTGTCCTGTACCCAGATTTCTAAGTCAGATGCCTGGAGCTAGGCAATTCTACGTGCACCTGTGGCAATAGCAGAGGTTCTGCTTATGCATTCAAAACAGTCAAAGGCTGCACGATTCACAAACTTGGAAACATCCTGAGCATGTTTAACAAGAGCAAGATAATCTTGCCTTTTATCATCAGGAAGGAGAGGGCTCATAAGCTCTAAGTCTCCTGTGTCTTCCTTAAGGAACATTCCCATATACAAGATATAGGAACTGATCCTAGCAGAAAGCATGGAAGCCTGGAAGGATCGACGTCCAAAGGCGTCAAGAGTCCTACACTCACGTCCTGGAGGATTAGATGCATGTCTTTTTGCACTCTTTATCCATCTCATGGCTGATTCCACCACCATGGAATGGTGTGGTAATTGAGTCTTCTGAAACCCAGGACAAGGAGGAACTCGATACATGGTGTCGAGTCTTCGAGAGTGAGGAGATGTGGTCAGAGGTGTTTCCCACATCCTTAACATAAGATCATGCAAGATCTCATGAATAGGTCAGGTAGCTGCCTCCTTGGGAGCTTTAGGGTATTGTAGGATTTCTAATTCCTTTGCCCTAGGCTCTTTTTCAGGAGCCACTGTGATGGAAAGACCTCGGGCCACATCTCGGATAAAATTCTGAAAGGACATATCCTCTGGTGGAGACATCCTACGCTGAGGAGAAGAGGAATCCTCAGGAAGAAGTACTCTGGTATCGGCAGAGCTTTCAGAGTCTTCAGACTCGTCTGAGGATTCGAAGTATCTCCGATCCGGGTGATCGTGCAAGGTACGGTACCGGTACCGATCATAGTCGGCATCGGAGTGGTCCGGTACCGACTTGTCTGCCGGATAGAGATGGATGACTCGGTCCCGGTAGAATACCTGCCTATGTCGATGCAGTCCAGAGTCGGTGCCGGTACCGGTTGAATTGTCTGAAGCAGTTTCAGGGACATCGAGGCCGTGAGAAGAGCCGCCAGACTGCGTTTGATAGCCAAGAATCTCTGGTCTATCGACGCTGCCGATGCTTGGGTATCGGTGCCAGATGAAGCGGCCGGAACCCCAGAGCATGGCACCAGTAGTTCTGTCGAGGTTGAGGCCTCAAGAACATCCTGGAGCCCCGTTAGTGCTTTGGAAGCCGAAGCCTCCTGCCGGGGCAATTTTGCCGGTGAAAGTCCCTCAAGGGCAACGCCAGAGGCATCTCGATGCTTAGAAGGAGATCTACCCTTTGAGGACCGGCCAGATTTATGTTTAGTTACCTGAGATCCATGGTAGGAAGATGAAGCCCTGTAAGACGTCGATGCCACGGAGGCTGCATCAGAGGGAAAAAGGGTGCTAAGTTTAGCAGCTCGGTTTTGCTGGCCCCTTTTCAACATCATCCCACAGGCAACACACTCTGAAATAGAGTGGTCAGGGCCTAAACATTTGAGGCACCACTCATGGGTATCCGTGACGGAGATGGTACTGCCACACTTAGAACACTAATTAAAACCCGATGCGGGTTTTTCCATTTTGAGGGAAAAAAATTGGGCTTAGGTGCCCAAAATGGCGTGTGGCACCCGAAAAGAAAATTACTGGAGAAAGACTCAAGAAACAAAGGTGGGGTTTTTTTTTTGTTTTTTTTAGAAAAAAGAAAAGAACAACCGGCGGTACTGGTATAGTGTCGACCACAAAAAAGAATAAGAAGGGAAATTTTCTGCAGTGACAGGATGTGCGATCTGTCGGCTCCGCGGAAAACAAAGAACTGGAGAGGGACAGTTGGGAAAGACGGGAAGGCAGCACGCAGGTGCTGTGGGATGCTCCCAAAAGCTATTGGACGCTGGGGAGCGTTCCCGCGCAGGCTCCATCGGTACCGACGATACCCATATGTGAAGACTACATTCCTGCTTGTTCCTGGAGATCAAGTTTTCATAAGGGTAAATTAACTATGTAAATAGCATGATGAAGGGTTACAAACTGCATGATGCCAATTGTGTGTGCTGTCTGCTTGGGGTTAAGTGCAAGCTATTTGTCTTTTGTTGCTGGTCCATAGTATTCCGTAAATAAATGGGTTTTTAAGCATTTGTTGAAGTCCAGTAATAGATGAATGTCTCTTATTTGAGGCGGGAGTGAGTTCCACAGTGCGTGGGCATATAGTGAATAGGCCCTGTTGCTGGTTCTTTGGCTACATTTTGTTCTTTCTGTTGGAATGCTTAGTGTATTGGATGTGATTAATTAAGCAATTCTTCTCTTCCCTAAATATCTCCTGCCCTCTCAAAAAATGAGTCGATGTGGAGCCTTGCTGACTTGGGAAACTCGATTTAGACTTACGCCTTCACATCGTTGTTGCATGGGGGGACAGGGAAAGGGAGAACAAGGCAGCTGTTCTGGGAGACATTAACTTCTTCACCCATTTCTTACAGATGCTGAAGAAACAGGAGCAGGCGAAGAAGAAAGCTGAGGTAGTGGTGAACACTGTGGATATCTCGGAGCGAGAGAAGGTAGCCCAGCTACGCAGGTGAGATCAGCCCTAGTGATTTTACTTTTGGTGTGGTAGTAATGCGCATCGTTAGTGCACACTTAATCCATTTAAGGCATGCCAACAATCCAAATGTGCACTAAGATTTTTAGCACATTATCCTATGAATTGATGCATGTTAAGCTGAATAGTGCAAATTAAAATCTTGTATCATAGTTGACAGGAAGTTCACCAATCTTTTGATCATGGCTATATCTCTCTTCTGGTTTCTGTGGATCTTTCTTCAGCTTTTGATCTGGTCAACCATGATATTCTTCTTTCTTGTCTCTTTGGTATCGGTCTTCACGGGACCGTTTTCTGATGGTTTCATTCTTTTCTGACCAACCGCTGTTTTGTAGTCTCCTTTAACTCTCACTTACTCTTCTCACTCTTTCGATTGTGATGTTCCACATGGTTCAGTGCTTGCACCTCTTCTCTTTAACATTTTTCTGGCCCTGCTTACCCTCCTGATTCAGCAGTTTGACATTTTCATTTATTACTATACTGACAACATTCTTCTCATCCTTCACACAAACTCACTTGCCCCTGATCTTTCCTTCCTATATGCCTGTCTTTCCACGGTAGCATCTTGGCTACATGACAGTCATCTCCTATTGAATCTTCAAAACACTGCTGCAATCTGGTTATTCCCATCCTCTCGATCTTCAACACTTGCTCCTTTGCTCTCTTGATACTTGCATTACTCTGACCCCCACTCTCAAATACTTGGTTGTAACCCTTGATTCCATTCTGTCTTTTCATGATCATATCAGCAGCATCATTAAGCATTCCTACTTTGCCCTTCACCAGATTCGATCTATTCATTCCTTTCTGACACCATCTGCTCTTGCCATGCTTCTCCTCGGTCTTGTTATTTCTAGGCTGAACTATTGCAATGTAGCTTTCTCAGGCCTACCTGGTTATGAAATCAAGAGACTGCAACTTGTCCAGAACTCTGCAGTCAGTATTCATACTCGCGCTTCCAGGTTTATTTTATTTTATTTATTTATTATTAGTCATGCCTTTCCAGGAAATGATCAAGACGTGTTACATTCAGGTACAGTATGTATTTTCCTGTCCCCAGAGGGCTCACAATCTAAGTTTGTACCTGAGGCGATAGATTGTTAAGTGGCTTGCCCAAAGCCACAAGGAGTGCCAGTGGAATTTGAACCCTGCTCTTTTTAGCTCTAGGCTGCTGCCCTAACTACTGGGCCACTCCTCCACTCCAAACTACATTTCCCTACTTCTGATTAGCGAGCACTGGATCCCTGTTTTCTTCAGAATTCAATAGATAATCCTAATTCTAACTCACAAAGCTGTGCATACTGGTCTCTCTTCCTATTGCTCTTTACTCATCCTCTTGCACACTCCTCATAGGGATCTTCGGTCACTACACACTAATCACCTTCACCTTCCCTCTGCTGTACAAGTAAAAGTAGAGTCTATGAGACAGTTGGCTTTCTACTTTCTCGCACCTAAACTTTGGAACAATCTCCCTCTTGATCTCCATTTGGAATCATATGGTTTATTAAAATTTCTATACCACTCTTGAGTGGGAAAAAAGGAGAAAAGAACTCCAATAAAAACAGGAAAGCACAGTTACTTACCTGTAACAGGTGATCTCTGGGAACAGCAGAAATAAGTCTTCACATATGGGTACGTCGGTACCGACGGAGCCTGCGCAGGAACGCTCCTCAGCTTCCCAAAAAGGAAAGCTTTTGGGAGCATCCCACAGCGCCTGCACGCTGCCTTCCCGCCTTTCCTAACCGCCTCTCCTCAGTTCGAGTTTTAAAGCTGAGACAAAAGAGAGAGAGAGAGGAAAGGAAAGACAGATAGAGAGATACAACTCCTAGGGGAGGTGGGAGGGTTGTGAAGACTTATTCCTGCTGTTCCCAGAGATCACCTGTTACAGGTAAGTAACTGTGCTATCTCCAGGAACAAGCAGGAATGAGTCTTCACATATGGGGGACTCCCTAGCTGAGATGCCTGGGAGAACCCCAAGGATATGAGACCCTGAGAAGGGTTCTACCTCCTCCTATGGATCTCAGGCATCTATCCAGGGATGGAGGGTAGGAGTTGATTAAGAATGGAACAGGTGTTTGAGAACAGCCTGACCAAACAAGGCATCCCGGCGGGAGTCCTTGTCCAAGCAGTAATGGGCTGTGAAGGTATGAACCGAGGCCCAGGTGGCTGCTCGACAGATCTGGTCGATGGACACAGAATTTAGATGAGCCATAGAGGCGGCCATGGCCCTCACATTATGAGCTGTGACATGGCTCTCCAGAGAAAGGTTCTTACTCTGGTAGGCGAAAGAAATACACTGAGCAATCCAATTGGACAGTGTCCTCTTAGAGACTGGAAGTCCCAAATGAGAGGGATCAAAAGCAACAAAGAGCTGGGAAGACTTTCTATGTTGCTGTGTTCTTTGTAAGTAAAAGGCAAGAGCTCTTTTACAATCCAGAGTATGAAGATTCTTCTCTGCACTTGATGCATGAGGAGCTGGAAAAAAGACAGGTAAATATACCTCTTGATTAAGATGAAAAGGTGAGACCACTTTAGGCATAAAGTGTGGATTGGTCCTAAGAACTACCTTATCATGATGGAACCTTGTATAAGGTGGATTAGCCACTAAGGCCTGCAGCTCACTGATGCGGCGAGCTGAGGTGACTGCAATGAGGAAAATAACCTTCCAGGAAAGAAATTTCAAGGAGGTGGTGGCTAAGGGTTCAAAAGGAGGCTTCATAAGCTGACCAAGAACCAGATTTAAATCCCATGCCACCAGAGGAGGCCTAATGGGAGGTCTAGTTAAAGTTAGGCCTCTCATGAATCTTGCAATAAGAGGATGAGAGGAAACAGGTTGTCCATTGATAGGCTTAAGGGATGCTGCAATAGCACTCAAATGGACCCTTACTGAATTCGTCTTAAGGCCTGCATCGGAAAGATGCAGGAGGTATTCCAATAGAGAATTCAAAGGTAGTGCTAGAGGGTCGAGACTCCTTTCAGCACACCAAATGGAAAATCTTTTCCATTTAAAAGCATAGGAACGCCTAGTGGAAGGTTTTCTGGAAGCATGGAGGATATCCTTCACTTGTTGAGAAAGATTCCAGCTTTGAAGGTCTAGGCCTTCAGTAACCAAGCTCTGAGGTGAAGGGACTTGGGGTTTGGGTGCCACAAAGTCCCTCCTCCTGGGACAGAAGGTCTGGAGCAGCTCCCAAGTCCAGAGAGGGGGCTTGGGAGAGATGCAGAAGTAGAGGGTACCACACTTGGCGTGGCCAGCGTGGAGCTATGAGGATCATAGATCCTTGATCCCTCTGGAGTTTGAACAGAGTCTTGGGAATCAAGGGAATGGGTGGAAAGGCATACAGGAAACCCTGACCCCAGTGAAGGAGGAAGGCATCCTTGGCCTGAACTCCCTGACACGGAATTCTGGAACAGAACCGGGGAAGTTTGGCATTCCACGGACTTGCAAAGAGGTCTATGTCCGGGGTTCCCCATTCTTGGAAGATTCTGAGTACCTGATCCATGTGCAGGGACCATTCGTGTGGGAGCAGAACTCGACTGAGTCTGTCTGTCCAAGAGTTTTGGATTCCTGGGAGGTATACTGCCAGGAGATGGATTTGATGCTCTCTGGCGAAGGCCCACAATCTTAAAGCTTCGTTGCAAAGTGACAGAGAGCCAGTTCCTCCTTGCTTGTTTATGTAAAACATGGCTACTTGATTGTCCGTATGAATGAGGACTGTCTTGTAGCTGAGCAGGGTATGAAAGACCTTGAGAGCTAGAAAGACTGCTCGAAGCTCCAAGAGATTGATATGAAGAAAGGTCTCCTGTGGGGACCAAGTGCCTTGAGTGGAGAGGTCTTGTAGATGAGCTCCCCAACATGTTTGGGAGGCATCTGTTGTGAGAGTTGCTTGGGGCAACAACTGTTGGAAGGGGGACCCCAGCAACAGATTCTGAGTGGACATCCACCACTGGAGAGACCAAAAAAGACGTTTGGAGGTTGCTATTTGGTCTGAGAGAGCTCCTGATGCTTGAGTCCACTGGGTGGACAAAGTCCATTGGGCTGCTCTCATATGTAGGCGAGCATAGGGTACCACATGCACTGTGGAAGCCATGTGGCCTAGCAGTTGTAGCATCTCCCGGGCAGTTAAGTGGCTCTTTGACCGAACCTGAGAGGCTAACTGCACTAGGCGTAGGCAACGGGCCTGAGGAAGATAGGCCCTTGCAGTGGTAGTATCTAGCCAGGCCCCTATGAACTCTAGGGACTGAGTAGGGGTGAGACTTTGGGAGGTTTACCACAAGTCCCAGATACTGTAGAATGCGCCTTGTGCAGTCCAGGGAAGTCTGGACCTCTGACTGAGATGGAGCTCGGATGAGCCAGTCGTCCAGGTATGGGAATACAAATATTCCCAGAGTGCGTAGAAATGCAGCTACTGTTGCCATGCATTTGGTGAACACTCTTGGGGCAGAGGCCAGACCAAACGGAAGCACCCTGTATTGATAATGTTTTTCTTGGAAAAGAAAACGGAGGAATCTTCTGTGAGATGGATGGATGAGGACATGTGTGTATGCATCCTTGAGATCTAGAGAACAAAGCCAATCCTGACTTTGAAGGTATGGAAGGAGAGTGCCCAGAGAAAGCATCTTGAACTTCTCCTTGCATAGAAATTTGTTCAATTCCCTGAGATCTAATATGGGTCTGTATCCCCCTGTCTTCTTTGGGATGAGAAAATAGGGGGAGTAAAACCCTGACCCTTGTGAAGAAGGGGAACTTCTTCTATTGCCCTTGGGCAAGAAGGGTAGCCACCTCCTGACCTAGAAGGTCGAGAAGAGATGTGGGAGAATTGAAATGTTTCACCATGGTGTGGGGAGGAAGGTCTGAGAAATGAAGTTTGTAGCCCTCTCTTATGATGGAGAGGGTCCACTGCTCTGATGTAATCTGCTCCCATCTGGGAGCAAATGAGCTAACCTTCCTGGAATGGTGAGAGGTTCTGGCTGTTTTAAAGCCAGAAAGGCTAAGTTCTCTAGCATCAAGTCAAAAACCCTGAGGAGGTTGGGTCTGCTGAGTTGCAGCAGCCCCTGTAGTCTTAGGCCTGGCCTGTTTAGGTTGCTGACGCTTAGTAGCAAAGCGACCTGTAGAGGATTGTTGGCCAGAAGTAGAAGGGAATCTGCCCTTTTTGAAAAAAGACTTCTTGAAGGGTTTTTTTCTTGGCAGGAATGGAGGTTGACTTTGTAATTCTATCCAGAGCAGTATTTTCTGCATCCATTTGAGTGGCTTTTATTTGCCATTCTTTGCCAAACAGGTTTTTCACCTGTACAGGGAAGATTTCCTAAACCATCTTGGACCCAGGGTTCTAAATCAGAAGCTTGGAGCCAAGCAATTCTGCGAGCAGCTATGGCAATGCCAGAAGCTCTGCTGGCACCTTCAAAGGAATCAAAGGCTGCCCTGTTGGAAAACTTTGAAATGTCTTGAGTATGCTTAAGCCAAATGAGGAATTCATCCCTTTTATCTTCTGGTAGAAAAGGGAGGAAAGTGTGCAGTTTATCTGCAACCTCCTTTAGAAACATACCCATGTAAAGACTATAGGAGTTGATTCTGGCAACAAGCATACTGGCTTGGAAGATTTTTCTACCAAAGCATCCAAGGTCCTGCATTCTCTTCCTGGAGGAGTAGGAGAGTGTCTCTTTGTACTCTTTATCCTCTTCATAGCTGACTGCACCACAATGGAATGGTGAGGAAGCTGTGTTTTATGAAAACCAGGACAGGGAGGGACACGATACATAGTGTCCAATCTGCGAGAATGAGGAGAGATAGTGAGAGGAGTCTCCCATAAATCAATCATGTGTTCATAAAGAATCTCATGAATTGGTAAGGTGACTGCCTCTTTAGGAGCCTTAGAATAACCCAAAATATCTAATTTTTTTGCTCTAGGCCAGTGGTTCTCAACCTTTTTTGTACCGTGACCCCTTTTACCGTTGGTCAACTTGTGGTGACCCCCAATGATAAAATCAAATGCGTCTCTCTTCCTTTACCGTTAACGCATTGTCGCTGTAATCATTTGTTGAATTATAATTATATTATAGGCCTTTGCAATATGTTTTTATTTATAAAATACTTATTTAAATAATCAAACAACAAGTAACAATATTTGATTTCAAAATTATGATGATTTTGTAGTCAAATCACTAATATGAAATAAAATTATTTTTTCTACCTTTGTTGTCTGACCAATTTATTCTCTGATCATGCTGGTCCCGATCTGAGGCTTCTGCTTTCCTGTCTTCTCTTAGCTCTCTTTCTGTGGTCTATGGTCCATCTGCCAGTTCTTATCTCTTTTGTTTTCTTCACTTCTTTCCATCAGCCTATTTCCAGTCCCAGTAACCCTCCCCAGTATCAGCCCCTTTCCAGTCCTCACTCCCAGTATCTTCCAATGTCAACTTGCATTCCCATGACTGCCACTGGTGTCCATTCCCTTCCAGTCCCCCTCCTTCCCCACTGATCAGTCCCTTCTAGTACAAATACCATGGCAGCCCCTCTCAGATCCACTCCCTTTCAGTTCCATGCTCCCATCCCCTTGTATCAGCCCACTTGTAGCCTTAGCCCCCAGTTTTCTTCCAGGGTCAGCAGCTCTATCCTCCCCTCCCCACAATCAGCCCATTACCAGTCGAAGCCCCCTAATCAGCTCACTTCTAGTGCTAATCCCCCTCAACCCCATTACCAGTCCTACCCCCCCCCTAATCAGCCCAATACCAGTCCTACCCCCCATCAGCTCATTTCCAGTGCTAGTCCCCCCCTCAACCCCATTACCAGTGCTAGGCTCCCCTAATCAGCCCATTTCCAGTCCTAACCTCACTGATCAGCTCATTTCCAATGCTAGACCCCCATCAGTCCATTACCAGTCCTACCCCCCCTTGATAAGTCCATTCCCAGTCCTAGCCTTCCCTAATCAACCCATTACCATTCGTAGCCCCCCCATCTGCCCATTACCAGTGCTAGCACCCCCATCAGTCTGGTGCATCCCGTCACAATTTAAATTGGGATGCCCGCGCACGTCACCCGCATCTGCTACACATTGCGCTCCAGCACTCTGTGCAATCCAAGAAGGTGGAAAACTCCTACCCTCATAACCTAAAATGTGCCCTCATTAATGCCCGTTCTATCCGAAAGAAGTGGCCAGCTGTCATCGACTTGATTTCCCTCCACGACCTTGATATACTCTTAGTCACTGAGACATGGCTATCCGAATGAGGACAACGTCATACTCAACCAACTCCTCCCTCCGAACTTCACAGCTCACACAAGTCATAGACGAGACAAGAGAGGAGGAGGGGTGCTCATCATCACCAGAACAGATCTCCCTTCCAGACGGTTGACGCCACCAACGCTAATCACCTTGAAACCGTCACCATATCCAACAAACGCTGCTCAATCAACCTGCTCTACAGAGCACCTTCAGCTTCTCCGGATGATCTTGCTGCAATAATTGACCTCGCCTCCAACACGCATAACCCAAACATCTCAAACTGGATCCTAGGTGATTTCAACCTGCCAAACACTGCAGGACAATCAAGTGTTATCCTTCCTTGATGCCCTTACAAATCTCGGCTTCAAACAATTAGTGAAGGAACCTACCCTAACTAAGGAAATATTCTGGACCTAGTATTCTCGCCCCTCAGATATCTCTTAACACATCACATGACCCGATAACGTCCATAATAACTCCTGTTCAATGGTAATATCACAAACTGATCATACTCCAGATCCCTTCGCACAAAACTGAGAAAAAGTTCAATAATAAACCAAGAAACACTACTAGAATGCACTCCAGATGATACAAGCCGTTCAACAGAGACCTTATCCTCATGGAAACGCAACAACTCATTAGCGAAACCACCATGACCTTGACCGACCTGATTACTCACTGGAACAAGTGCCTTAGCGCAATCGCTCTAACGCACACCAACTAACAAGCCCCCAAGGAAAAGAATGAACGCTCCATGGTACACAGCCGATCTTAGAGCCTCTCTTACCCAATTACGGAAACTCGAGAAGCGTTGGCGCCGATCCCACTCTTCAATTGACCAGACTGCATACAACTGTCATCTGGCTGCTCACCGCAAGGCAACCACTGATGCAATGAAACAATACTACTCAGAGACCTTAAAGAGATCACTTAATAAACCCCATGATCTTTTTGACCTAGTCAAGACTCTATCAAAGGAACCAACCCCCGGACCGCAATTTGAGATTCACCCACAAGATTTTGCTAACTATGCACAATCCAAGATATGCCGGATTATCAACATCTCGCCTACAACCACCACCCCTGAACGAGATGGCCCCACAGCTCTAACCATATTCTCTACCCCTACCAAAAAAGGAATTGAAGACACGATTATGGCCCTCAACACCACCACATCTCAGTCTGACCCATGCCCAGCCTTCTGGATTAAGGAGCTCCGCAGCCACTTCAGCCCAATACTATCCACTATCATGACCCTCTCCTTCACAACAGTTCCTCCCTCCGCTCTTAAGCCACCTCTATCAGAACCGCTTTTGAAAAACTGCAAACTCGACCCCCAAAAAGTGGATTCATATAGACCTATATCCAGTAATTCCGTTACTTGCGAAGATCATCGAAAAAGAGTTACACGACAACTACTACAAGATCACGTCGACATTGCCTCACCATTAGACCCCTGCCAACATGGTTTTAGGAATCCCACGGAGTGGAAACCCTTCTTACCACCCTTTTCTGCAGGATATATTACTGGCATTGATGACATCCGTCAAGGATTTGCTCTCATCTTTCTGGACATCGCTGCAGCTTTTGACTCAGTAAGTCATGAGCTTCTCTTAGGTCGACTATTTGAGAAAGGAATTACTGGCAGAGCGCTTGATTGGGTGCAGATCTTACCTGTCTGGAAGATGGCAGCATGTGCGTTCTGGAGGGATGACATCAGAACCTTTCCACCAAAGCCAGGGAGTCCCACAAGGTTCTTCCCTTTCGGCCCTCTTGTTTTAAACCATTTACATGCACCAATTTGCAAGATCATCCGATCCTTCAATGTCGACTGCATGTTATACGCTGATGATGTCCTGCTGTACATACCCTTCTCTACGGAACATCCGGACCTCTCTCCACTGACGAGTTGCTTCTTCAACGCAATATCTGACTGGCTTCTCTCCCAAAACCTCCGAATACAACATAAGAAAACGGAAGTACTCTTCATTACTAGGAACACTACTTCACCACCACCACAATTCCTTAAAGTAAAAGAAGCAGAGCTACAAACTAAACCATCAATACGCTACCTGGGAGTCACCTTGGATCAGCGCCTAGACATGAAGCCCACATAGGGAACACAGTCAGAGCAGTATACTACAGATCCGCTCACTTCGGCATTTACGATCTATGCTGGAACCAAATGACTTCAGGACTATATACCAGGCATTGATCATACCTCATTTTGATTACGCCAATGCCATCCTTCAAGGCCTGCCCCTATCCACCCTACACCCGCTGCAGCTCGCCATGAACGCTGCAGCAGGGTCATCCATGGAGCCCCCAGAAGCGACCACGTGACACCTCTGTTGATACAATTACATTGGCTACCTATCCAGGCTAGAATCGTTTTTTAAGACTCTGTACTCACTTTTAAAGCTATTACAAGCTCTCCCCTGAATCATAATGGCCCTCATCCATACCATATCTCCTAATAGAGCAAGGAGATCCACAGCTACAAACACCCTAAAAGTCCCGAAAGCATTAACAGTTTGCACTTCATCTACAGCCAACAGGGCGTTAGTATCAGCGCACCAAGATGCGGAACGCATTACCTCCAGATATCCGGGCTATTAAGGGCCTTACGCAGTTTAGGAAAGCCCTCAAGTACCATCTTTTCAATAAGTACCTCATAGAACCCAACCTCACCCACCGAGACAGAGATGTAACCACTAAGCAAATATATGGTTTTCCCAACAACATGCCAAGAAAGATTCTCTAACCCTTAGTGGTGCATTTGTTTTCTATAGAATTCATGATCATACAACCTTATGTAGCAATATTTGTAAATAGTTTACAAGCTTATGTAGCAAGTTTTTGTAAATAGTTTACCCCTGTTATCTAAGTTACTTGCCCTGTTATCTGTAAACTCATACATGTTAACTGTACTGAGCGTTTCTGTTCCATGTAAACCGCGCTGATGCTGAATAGTGCGGTATATAAGAGAATGTAAATAAATAAATAAATAAATAAATAATCCTAACCCGCACTGTCTCTCGCCTCTGTCCAGCATTTATCCCGTCTGTCCAGTATGTCCCCATGTCTCTCCCCTTTGTCCATGCCAGCCTACTCCCTCCATGTCAGCCCCCCTCCCTCCATCCATCCATATCAGCCCCCTCCCTCCCTCCCTCCATGTCAGCCCCCCTACTTCCTTCCGTCCATGTCAGCCCCCCTCCCTCCATGCATCCCTCCATGTCAGCCCCCATCCTTCCATCCGTCAATGTCAGCCCCCCTCCCTCCCTCCCTCCATCCATCCGTCATGTCAGCCCCCCTCCCTCCATCCATCCATATCAGCCCCCTCCCTCCCTCCCTCCCTCCATCCATCCATATCAGCCCCCATCCCTCCCTCCCTCCCTCCCTGTCAGCCCCCTCCCTGTCAGCCCCCATCCTTCCATCCGTCCATGTCAGCCCCCCTCCCTCCATCCATCCCTCCATGTCAGCCCCCATCCTTCCATCCGTCCATGTCAGCCCCCCTCCCTCCCTCCCTCCCTCCCTCCATCCATCCATCCATATCAGCCCCCATCCCTCCCTCCCTGTCAGGCCCCTCCCTCCCTCCCTGTCAGGCCCCTCCCTCCATCCATCCATAACAGCCCCCAACCCGCCCTCCCTCCCTCCCTCCCTCCCTCCCTGTCAGGCCCCTCCCTCCCTCCATCCATCCATATCAGCCCCCATCCCCTCCCTCCCTCCCTCCCTGTCAGGCCCCTCCCTCCCTCCATCCATCCATCCATATCAGCCCCCATCCCTCCCTCCCTCCCTGTCAGCCCCCATCCTTCCATCCGTCCATGTCAGCCCCCCTCCCTCCATCCATCCCTCCATGTCAGCCCCCATCCTTCCATCCGTCCATGTCAGCCCCCATCCCTCCCTCCCTCCCTGTCAGCCCCCTCCCTCCCTCCATCCATATCAGCCCCCATCCCTCCCTCCCTCCCTGTCAGCTCCCTCCCTCCCTGTCAGCCCCCATCCTTCCATCTGTCCATGTCAGCCCCCTCCATCCATCCATCCATATCAGCCCCCGCCCGCCATCCCGCCCTCCACGTCAGCCCCATCCGGCCAGCAGCCCATGTCAGCCCCCCTCCCTCCCTCGCTCCCTCCATGTCAGCCCCATCCTTCCATCTGTCCATGTCAGCCCCATCCTTCCATCTGTCCATGTCAGCCCCCCTCCATCCATCCATCCATATCAGCCCCCTCCCTCCATGTCAGCCCCCATCCTTCCATCTGTCCATGTCAGCCCCCTCCCTCCCTCCCTCCCTCCATGTCAGCCCCATCCTTCCATCTGTCCATGTCAGCCCCCTCCATACATCCATCCATATCAGCCCCCTCCCTCCATGTCAGCCCCCATCCTTCCATCTGTCCATGTCAGCCCCCCTCCCTCCATCCCTCCCTCCACGTCAGCCCCATCCTTCCATCTGTCCATGTCAGCCCCCCTCCCTCCATGTCAGCCCCCCTCTGTCGATGTCAGCCGTGTTGCAGGTTGTCTGCCTCCCTTCTAATGCAGCCGCGGCTCTCTGCCTCTTAGGGAACCGCGGCTGTACCTGTAAAATCATTGCGGAGCCCTTCCTGTCTCGATGGGCTCCATGCAGCATTGTCCCGCCTCCAAAGGAAGTTGTTTACCACTTCCTTTGGAGGCGGGACAATGCTGCACGGAGCCCGTCGAGACAGGAAGGGCTCCGCAACGATTTTACAAGTACAGCCGCGGTTCCCTAAAAGGCAGGGAGCCGCGGCTGCAGAAGAAGGCGGTGAGTTTGCCGGAGTTTGCTGCTGCCGAGAAGCGGACTCGGCAGCAACTTGTGCACATCTTAATTTTTTTTTTAAACTTGGTGGAGGCTAAGCGACCCCCACTAAATCCTGTGGCGACCCCCGTTGGGGTCGCGACCCACAGGTTGAGAACCGCTGCTCTAGGCTCTGATTCAGAGGATACTGAAATAGAAAGACCTTTAGCTACTTCTCTTATGAAGTCTTGAAAGGACAAGTCCTCTGGAGGAGACATTCTTCTTTTTGGAGAAGAAGGCTCTTCAGGAAGGGTTATAGATACTTCAGCAGACTCCTCTGATATATCAGAATCACCAGAGGAATCAAAGTACCGTCTGTCAGGGTGCTCTTCTAACGCTCGATACGCGTATCGAGCAGTATCGACGTCGGGCGTCATCGGAACCGGATCGGTACCGATGAGCATCCCTGGACAAGGAACCGCTGCAGTCGGTATCCTGGTCGATGCCGATGCAGTCGGTACCGGTATCGGCGCTGGTGCCGGTACCCGAGTCGATACCGACAACGGAGTTTGTTGTGGTATCAACGGCGTCGCAGCTTGGATGAAGGCACTGATAGCCTGCTGCATGGACAGAACATTCTGATTCATCGACCCCATGAATGCCTGGAACTCAGTACCGGAAGGTTGTGCCGGTACCCCAGAGCATTCTAACAGGTGATCGGTTGAGGCCGTGCCATCGATGTCAACCTGTAACCCCATAGGTGGAGCTTTGGAAGCCGGAGCTTCCTGCCGGGGTTGTTTTGCCGGTGCAGGAACCTCGAGGGCAAGCCCGGAGGCATCTCGATGCTTAGAGGGAGATCTACCCTTCAAGGACCGGCTGGATTTATGTTTGGTTACCTGAGATCCATTGGGGGAAGAAGAAGCCCTGGAAGACGTCGATGCCACCGAAGCTGCATCAGCGGGAAACAGCACATGGAGCTTAGCTGCTCGGTTCTGCAAACCCCGTTTAGACATCAGAGAGCAGGACGGACAATCCGAATTGGAGTGTTCAGGACCCAAACATTTAAGACACCATTCATGGGTGTCTGTAACAGAAATAGTACCGCTGCACTTAGTGCATTTCTTAAACCCGGAGGCTGGTTTTTCCATGAGGAAATTTTCTTGTGAGGCCTAAGGCCCAAAGAGAAAAATACACTAAGTGAGGGAAAAATATATAGTTTTTTTTTTTTTTAAAGAAAAGACCGGCGGTACCGGTCCGGAGTCGGGGAAGGCAGACACGCGACCAAAGAAAGAAAATAAAGAACTTCTTCAGCGGTGACAGGGCTCGACCTGCTGGCTCCGCGGCAAAGAAGAACTGAGGAGAGGCGGTTAGGAAAGGCAGGAAGGCAGCGCGCAGGCGCTGTGGGATGCTCCCAAAAGCTTTCCTTTTTGGGAAGCTGGGGGAGCGTTCCCGCGCAGGCTCCGTCAGTACCGACGTACCCATCTTTATCTTTATCTTTATTTAAAATTTGATAAACCGCTTTTCGTCATAACATAAAGCGGTGTACAATAAAAGGTTGACAGTGCACAAACAAGGAAAGGAACGCCCATATGTGAAGACTCATTCCTGCTTGTTCCTGGAGATAGAGGGTTATCACAAATTTGCATAACAATGAAACATGAGGAAAGGGAGTAAGACAGGGTCATAGAGGGGTATGTTAAGCGTATCACGGGTGGGAGGGGAAGAAGGATCCTGCATTACTGGGATTTCAAAAGCTAAGCAAAATAAATGAGTCTTGAGGAGGGACTTGAATTTGGAGTAGGAGAGCTCTAGACAAAGGTGAGATGGCAATGCATTCCATAGACTGAGATTGAGAAAATAGAAAGCTGAATAGCGGGTGAACTTGTATCATGCATGGGACAGGGGAGGGAGATAAAGATGGTTATCATGAATGGAACGTAGAATATACGAGAGTGTGAAGAACAGTATAAAATGAGAAATAGAAAGGTATTCCAGAGTGCAGAATCTTATGGACCAAAGTGAGGATATTATCTAGAATTCTATTTCCTATGGGCAGCCATTGAAAATGGATGAGGAGGGATGTGACATGGTCAAACTTAGAAGCATGAGCTAATAGTCTTAGGCTGCATTTTGAACAGTTTGTAAATGCCTAAGTTGGTAGTTTGGATGACCAGCGTAGATAATGTTACAGTAGTCTAGATGGGACAAGACTAGGGAAATAAGGAGTGTGGTTTATTTTTATTTATTTATTTTAAAGGACTTATACACCGCCGATTGCTAAAGCATTCACGGCGGTGTACAAAATTATAAAATTAAATTCAATACAATCTATCTTAAAAACAAACTCAAAATAAATAAATCCCAACCTAAAAACAAAGGTGGGAGTCAAAAGAAACGGATGGATGTTTCTAATGTGACAAAAGGCATAGAAAGAATATTTCACTACTGAACTAAGGACATTATCAAGTATGACCCCTAAGTATCTAAAGGAGGGTGTTAGGGAAATAGGGGTGCTGTCAAGTAGTGTGGTAAGAGATGGAACAGTGATGAAGCAGTTAGCTAGGTGACGGAAGTTTTAGATGTGTTAAACTTAAGGCGATTATTTTTTAACCAGAGAGCTGGGGCCGACCGATGTGCATGGAAAAGTAGTAAAATATCATCATCATAATAACATGCAGAGATACACAAAGTTGCAGAATAAGAATGGTCAGTGGAGCCAAAAAGATATTAAAGAGGAGGAGGATGAGGACAAAACCCTGAAGAACACCACAGCAAAAGGGGGGGGTTAGTAGATCTTTATCTTTATTGAAGCATTTGATATACCGCCCAGGCTATTGCATCAGAGCAGTGTACATACAATGATATAGAGGATGTGATGTTGACAGAATATGAGCATTCTGAAATAAAGGATTGGAACTAGTGGAGGACAGTACCGTGAAGACCAATGTCTTGCAACCAAGAGAGTAGAGTACAGTGATCGATCAAATCAAGAGAAATGGCTTACCTTCATCAATGGCCCCACTGGCTTCACTAAGAAGAGAGTAGAACGGTTTCCATACTGTGTCCAGAACGAAGTCCCGATTATCGTGGATAGAGAGAGTCAGTTTTTTCAAGGTGTTCAGATAATTGGGAAAAGACTAGTTTCTCCAGAGTCTTGTATAGGAAAGGAAGGTTGAGACTGGACGGTAGTGTTATGGGGAGGCGGCATTTAAGGAAGGGCTTTTCAGGATGGGTCAAACTAAGGCAGTTTTCCACAAAGACCTGTAGCCAAGCTATTATTAAAGATAGAAAGGACTCGTGCAAGAAAGGCCAGTGAATCAATGGAAATTGAGGAAGAAGGGATGGGATGGACATGCATGCAATTTTGTGAGAGGCAGCAATGGACATCGTAAGAGTCTCAAGAGAAATAGGATTGAATGTAGTCCAGGTGTGGGGGAGAGAATCACATGGAGCAGACATAGAACTCTGAGCTGACTAAATGCTTTTGTCAGGTGAATTTTGAAAAAATTTGTAAAATCAGAGTGGTCTTATGGAAAAATTGGGCAAGTTATTCCGCGGAGGGCTTATCTTCCTGGGGTTTTGAAGAATCAGAGGGGTGCAATAGTTGTAACACCACTGAGTAAAGTTTCTTTGAACGGTTAACAGACTCAGTGATGAGTTTGACAAAGTAGTCTTTTTTTTTTTTTTTTTTTACAATGGTTACCGCAGGTCTATAGTAAGTATGAAGGGCCGTGAAGGCAGAGAGAGAGTCCAAAGTACGTAGCTTGCACCAGGTATGTTCTGCCTTGCATAGTTGTCGATGCGTAAGAGGGAGACCATGATGATACAAGGGATGATAGCGATGTTTACGTAGCAGTCGCTAGGGATGAAGGTGGGCTAGTGAGTCTAGGGTAGAGCGAAGTAGAGTATTCCGTGTTTCAGCCTGATTGTTAACTGAAAGGGAATCAAAGTCAGTAGGAAGAGAAAGGGTATCAGAGGATGGGAAAGCTGAGAGAGTGGCTAGAGAAATGAACTGTGAGCAGATGAAAGGCGATCTAGGCAGTACAGCTGTTTGAGGATGAAGGTTCGAATATTGAAATTGAAAAAAAGATACAGAGATGCTGTTCGGGGGGGAGTAAGAATGGAGAAGGAGAATAAAGACAAAGGAGATGAGCTTGTGGTCATGACAAGGTCCACAGTATGGCCTGCTACATGTCAAAGACTGGATATATTGGATGAGAGAGAGGTCTGCTAAAAGGGAGAGGAACAACTTGTTCCGTAATTTAAGCGATGAATCAAAATGGACATTAAAATCACCCATGATTATGAGATTGCTAAAAGAGATAACTGTTTCGATGATAGTGAGGAGAAGAGAATCCTGTAGTGGGGTGCTCAGTATAGGGGGGATATAGAGGAGAAGGATGTGGATAGTAGGGTGAGATGAGAGGCAAATAAGCAGAGATTCTGAGTAGTGTAAGGTAGGGAAATTCACTTCTGAGATATTTAAAGAGGTCCTAAAGAGTATGGCTATGCCGCCTCCTGATCTAGAAGTGCATTAGGTGGACAGAGTATCATAGTTAAGAGGAAGGCAGTGATAGAGAAAGGGCTCTTCTCCTTTCTTGAGCCAAGTCTCCGTTAAGAAAAAGAGATCTAAGGAGTACTGAAGAATTAAATCTGATACAAGGGTAGACTTAGAACGGAGAGACCTACAGTTAAGAAGGGCACTTTGGCAGTGAATCAGAGGGAAATTGAGGCTCAGCCTGAGTAATAGCAAGGAGACTAATACAAGGAATCAAATTAGTTATGTTTCTCCAGTTTAGGACTCTGGAGGGAACAGCAGTGCAATGACCCCAGTGTATGGGGATGGAGCACTTCGTTATGAGCAGTAAACCAGACACTAAAAGGAGCTTGATCAAGCAACAGTGGGAAAAAGATGGTGGTGATCTGTTGGAGGGAAAGGTTTTTTGGTTAGTAAGGCTGTCCAAGCTGCCCCAAAGATCTCGCTCAAGGAGCAGGACCTGTCCTTGGGTGCACTCCTCCGGTGCAAAACGTCACAAAGGTGTTGAATTTAAGCTGATGACTTCTGGGTCACCTGATCAGGGTGAGTCACGTGACTGGGGCTTCGGGGCACTGGCAGCAAGCAGGGGGACACGTTAAGGCAACGCACAGGACCTGATCGAGGTGAGTCACATGATCAGGGCACCGGCAGCAAGCAGGAGGACACGTTAAGGCAGCGCACAGGACCTACAAAGATAATTAAACATAAATACTCATATATAACAGGGAGAGCACAGTAAGCAATGCCACAAATATCTCAAATTCAAGGCATCTCTCAAAACATACTTGTTCCTACAATCTTTCCCTTCCCTTGGATAGTAGGGTGACCTGACTTTCTCTCTTTCTTTTTTTTTTTTTTCTTTTCCCTGGTTGAATCGTCTTTCCTATTTTGCATTGCCATTCTTTTCTTATTTTATACTGTTTTTAATTTAAACCGCCTTGCTGCTTCAAACTTTTTAATAAATGAAACTAAATATGTATATGTACAAAACAAAGTTTTAGTATTTAAAAGTATGATGTTCAAGTATGCATTTTTACAGGCTTGTTCTAGGAGGTCGATATGAGGAGATCATAATTGTTGAGTTTAATTATCAAACTTTACAGGTGGGGCAGGGGCGCTAGAGCCTGAAGGTTAATTGTGGGGAAAGGATGTAAGGCTGAAGGTTTGCATAGGGCAGCTAATCCCCTTGCACTGGCCATGACCCAATGTGGAACGTTTGTAAAATTCACATAATGTGGAGGATTTAGTCAGGGTATGAGAGGAGGTGTTCTGGATTTCCGGCAGATAGAATTCTCCTCACACTTCAGGCGTGAAGGGTCCTTCTCCCCTTTTCTCCTGGAGGATACAGTTGAGGGGAGGTAATACATACTATGTGTGAAAGGTGAGCAGTATGATTTTTATGTTTTTAGGTTAACAGTTTTCTTTTTTTCAGCATCTATAAGAAGGCAGGACTTGGAAAAGAGAAAAGAGAGGTCACCTATATTGTTGCGAAAAAGGGAGTTGGACGCAAAGTACGTCGACCTGCTGGTGTCAAAGGACACTTTAAGGTGGTGGACAGTCGCATGAAGAAGGACACAAGGGCTCAGAGGCAGAAGGACCACGGCAAAAAACATGTGCGCAAGGGAAAGAGGAAAACTCACTGAGAATTATTTCTGCATGGCTGGGAACAGAAAAAAAACAGGACATTATCCTAAGCATATGTCTCTTTTTTTCTGAAAAGGACAATATGTTTATGTATGATAACAGTGAAGTAATGCAATTGTCTTCTGCTCAATTA
The DNA here is from genome assembly GCA_033557465.1 of Ichthyophis bannanicus. NCBI lineage: Eukaryota > Metazoa > Chordata > Amphibia > Gymnophiona > Ichthyophiidae > Ichthyophis > Ichthyophis bannanicus. The sequence continues at coordinate 102,356,264 of CM066043.1, forward strand.
TAAACCACCACTTGTATTATGGGAGGTCACTTCCTGTTGGTGAGGAAATGTTTATCTTTGGAGTGGAGATTTTATTAAAGAAACCCAAATTTGTAAGTTTTTAACCTTGATTCCTTTGGCCAGTCTCACATCATGATTGGTCATGTCAAGTCACTATTTATACATCACAATAAATCTTGACTGGAACAGAGAACTGATTCTGATTTATTTTATTTGATATACCGCCTTTTTCAAAGCATACAAAGCGGTTTACAATTACAAAATCAGAAGATTCAAAAAGTTGTGAAAGGAACTCCAAAATGTCGACAGGAGAGAGGAAAAGATGATAGTAAAAAACACACAGTCAAGCAGCACATAGAGAGTATTTGCACACTTACAGAACAACACTTATCCCATGTAGGCACCAGGAGAGCCTGCCAGCCCCTGCTTAGTCAGAGTATTCAAAGGCTTGTTGAAACAAGTATGTTTTTAGCTTTAAAGCGTACACATGAATCCTGGAGACAAAGTTGTGATGGGAGACTATTTCGTAGCAGTGGTGGTAGGCAGAAAAAGGCCAATTTCCTAATTGATTTGTAATGTGATCTGGCTGGGGAGGGTAAACAGATATAGTTACTGTGCAGTGAGTGTAAAGATCGAGTGGGGCAGTATGGAATGATTAAAGATGACAAATATTCTGGTGCATTTAGGTGGTGCGCCTTGTGGGTTAATATTAGGACTTTGAATTGAATGTGTTCTGTAACTGGTAACCAGTGAAGCTGAGTGAGAAGGGGAGGTCACGTGGCCCTGCCTCCTGGCATGAGAGAGGATGCTTGCAGCAATATTTTGGATAGACTGTAGCCTTTTAAGTTCATGGATAGGTAGCCCTGCATAAGTGGCATTGCAATAGTCCATGCAACTAATGACTAAAGCTAAGGACAACAATAACTTGGGTGGAATAGTTCAGAAATGGGTGAATAGACTGGAAAAATCTCAGGACATGAAAAGAGGATTTTACCACTGAGCTGATCTGCTTTGAGAAGGAAAGGTCTGAATCTAAAGTTACGTCCAAATACCTAAGAGTTAAAGCTAGCGCAATTGGTCCTGAATGGGGAGATGGGGAAATAGTTGGGGGAGAAAAGCCACCTGTCAGCCATGTTGCGGTAAACTTGTTGGGATTTAATTGGAAGCAGTTAGCATGTAGCCAGTTTTCTACTTGAGTGAGACAGTTAATTGGACGTAGATCTAAGTTAACAGTATCAATGTAAACGATAATATCGTCCACATAAATAAAAGCTGAGCTCTGAATCAGGGTTAATAGCGGGCTGATGAAGATGTTGATGATAATATTGAGCCCAATGGGACTCCATAAGGAAGTGGCAGGGAATCAGAAAGACTATCTTTGATTGAGACAGAGAACGAACAATTCGAAAGGAAAGAATGGAACCATCAGAGAACTTGGCCATGAATGCCATCTGAGTGAAGGCGGATAGCAGATCATGGTTTACCAGATCAAAGACGCAAGAGAGATCCATTGAGACAATTAATGCAAGCTTGCCTGCATCCAGTGCCCCATGTACTTCAATGAGGAGACAATTTAGGGAAATCATCTTTAGTTTGGTTCACATAAGATCCCTTCAGAATCTATTTCACCTGCCGCTTGGGCTCAATATCTGTCTTTGGATCTGGGACAATCTAGGAACTCTATTGCCGGGCAAGGTTCGCGGAATTTAGCTGACTTTCTTGAGAGTTCACTTGAAGTTACTACAGAAAGGACACCACCCTGCTTGTGATTTTTGCACATGAACCTGATCAGAAATATGTTTTTACGTTTGTTTTTTAAAAGTATGAATGTGCTATTTTTGGGCTCTATATATTTCCCGATTTTTCTCAAGAAACAGCTTTGGCGCAAGGAATTCCTGACTTTAAAGCCAGGGTCTTTGCTTTGGGAGTTGTTTTTATGTTAATTTCCATGTTGCTGTATTGTTTCTTTTGATTCAAAAAATGTCCTTTTCTTTGAACCCTAGCAGCTTCTTTAATTCTTGTTACAAAGGGAGAAAAGGAACCTATCAGATGTTCCTGGATTTGAAATGGAATTTCGTCTATTTCCTATGTCTATATATTTTTTTCCTCTTATTTGAAATTTGCCTGTATCTTGTCCTCGTTATTGTGGGCTGAAATGTTGTTTTTCCTTGGTTCTGTTTTGATTATGGAATCTGAGAAATTGCAATAAATATTAAAAAAAAAAAAAAAAAAAGCCTATGGTTTAATAGTGCAAATAATTGGTAGTAAACTAAGGGCAACTTCCCCTGCCCATTACGAGGGGATAGGATCTAATAAGACACAAGTGGTTTTCATACAAAAAAGTCTTTTTTTAGAGCGTGCTCAGTGGTCAAGGTAAAAGCAGACCAGGTGTGAATGAGAACGGACAGGTGAGGAAACTGAATCATGGATCCGCAAAAGCTGCAGGTATTGGTAAAGACTGAAAACTCTCCCCAGACATTGTTTCTAATAAACTGGAGAGTAATTAATAGCAAAGAACCTTTAGTGCCTTACAAAAGTCTTCAGACTCTGCAATGTAAAGTTTTCATTCTCCAGGAACAAGCAGGAAGTCAGCGCCGATGGAGCCCACATGGAGCATTTCCCCAGCTTTCAAGGGTGCCATCTTGCTCAATCTCCTTTTTCTGCAGAGTCCAACAAACGCACATCCAGTTTCCCCGGAAAAAAAATCCTTAAAAATTAGCTGTTCCTGGTTTGTGTACCGGTTTCTCTTGCTGGCGCTGAGTCCGGCGCTGTTCTCTGCTCTTTCCCCCTTTTTTTTTTTTTTTTAGTCAAGGCTTACCTCGACTGGCGTTCGTGCCATTATGTCACAGACACCCATGACTGCTGCTTACACTGCCTGGGACCGGACCTTGATAGCACCTCTTGTGACCTGTACCAGGCCATGATGCCTAAAACCAATAAAAAGAGGTCAGAATTGCAGGAGAAGATGTTCCTAAGGTCCAACTCGGCAATAGCCTCTCTGATGCTGAGTTCGAAGCCCAGCACCTCTCGTGAGGCTCGAGTGTCCTCAGAGTCCCATGGCGGTGGCGGCTCCTCCGAGAAGGCTTTGGACTCCAAGCGAAAGAAGAAAAAGTCCTCAAAGCCCGTCGAGGTTCCACCGGGAAAATGCAGTAAAATGAGTTGGAGGACTCGGGTGACTCCGAGAAGCGTCCCATCAAGGTCCTCAAGAAGGACGCCTCGGACAGCGAAGACTGTGTGAGGTTCCTCGAGGCCATAGTCCTCATCGAGGATGCACTTGCAAGAGTGCTGGTACCGGGCCCGAAATCCTTGGTGCCCACGCCAAAAGCTGCGGAGCCTTCTGGCTTGGAAACCAAAATGGTAGCCATGGAGCAGAACATCTCTGTTATCCTGACCATGCAGTAGGTCTGCATCATCTGCCAGGATGACCGGGCCCCGACTGCGGGAGAGTCCCCAGTCGTTGAGCCAAACTCAGAGCGCCACCGGCCTCAGGTAAGTCCTCAGCCCCCGGTGAGATCCCGGTCTCGGTCCCGTTCCTCAGGCATCCGGTCCTCCCTGATGAGTTTCCGAGACTCGGATCTTAGGTCCTCGGGGGGCCTCTGGCCTAGGCCTCGAGGCACAGAGCCGCAAGGCCTCGGATTTGTCGTCTCCCCTCGACTCCAACTGGGAAACCGATGACAAGGCCTCCCTGGAAACCACATGGCATCGAGACATCCCCTTGGACCCATCTCCCCTGGCACCCCGGCGCCATTCTCTGGAGGACGTGGCCTTCCATGACTTTGTCAGAGAGATGGCCCGAGCCCTCTCGGTGCAAACCGAAGCGGAGGACCACCCCCCACACCAAGGAACTGGAGATCCTCCAGTTCAAGTCTCCACCCAAGGAAACTCTCACAGTGCCAGTGCAGCCAATCCACGAGGGCTACTTTTGAGAATGTGGGAGACCCCGGCATCGGTGCTGGTGGTCAGCCGATGCCTCAACACTATATACCGCTTCTGGAATGGGCCAGGGTTTCACAAGCCCCGACTCCCACATAACTCCATGGTTGTCGAGTCAACCATGCAAACGTTCAAGAGCCAGAAGAATTACTCTTCTGTCCCCCCTAGAAGGGATGCTAGAGCCCTTATTGCCCTTGGGCACAAGTGCTACTAGGGCTCGATGCTGGGATGTCGAATCCAGGCCTATGAGTTGTTCATATGCATGAATCTGAAGGCCTTAACCCAGGAGTTGTCCGGGTTCTCGTTGGGGGCTAGTCGGGGAACCTCTTCAATGGTTCCAAGCCCTGACCTCTGGGATCAAGGACTGTTCAAAGTTCCTCTCCCGAGCAGCTTATGACGGATTCAAGTCAACAGCTTGAGTAGCAGCAGCAGGCATCAGGGCTCGACACAAAGCCTGGCTACAGTCATCGAACCTTGAGCAATGGGTCCAGGACAAGTTGCTCGATGTCCCCTGCACTGGGGAGAACCTGTTCGGCAAACCCATGGCCGACAAAGTGGCCAAGATAGAAGCCGAAGTGGTGACTCAACAAAGGCTCTCAAAAAAGACCTGTTCCTTTCCCCGTAAGAAACTCTTGGGGAAAAGGCCCTGTTCCAAGGAAAAAAAGGGGCATCTCCACCAGCCCTTCTCAGACCAGCAACAGGGTTCTCACCAGGCCACTATCAACTGATGTCTGTAAAAAATGACTCGCACCAGCTGCTTTCTTGGCCTGTTTTAACAGGGACTCTAAGCTCTTGGCCTGAAGTAGCCTAGCATGCAAGGTGCCTCATCTCTGGATTCTGCTTTTCTTGCATGGCAGCTTCTGAGTCGACCCTAGAGGACCTGCTCTTTCAGCTGGGGATGCGATTAGTCCGGCCTTGACTGCCTCAGGGGAGGACGCGACAAATGGTGCTATGGGTAAGGATGTCCAGCTGGCTGGAGGATCCGGCGACAGTGCTGTGAGCCACTCATTGTCCTCTAGGGGGTTTGTGGTAGCTGCGCCCCCCTGGTGTTGAAGGGTCATTTCCGAGAGGAGAGCTTCTGGACTTCGGATTATCCTCCCTGAAATTATTTCTTTTTTGCAGCAGACCTGGTCCTTCTGGTGTGGAAATTCAGACCTTGTGGCCTCTGGGTGCCCCCGGGTGTACTTTCATGCGGGGCAGGTGGATAGTGGAAGCCTTGTTCGATTGCCTTAGACTAAGTGTCCCCTGCATGGGGCACCCCCTGGTGATGGGGAACAGCTGGGAGCAGTCCGTGATTTTGACTATGGCTTGGCTTCAGATGGCTCAGTACTGGGCTCTGACATGGATGTAGATGCCTTCAGAAGACAGGAGGCTGGTGTGATTCACCTTTTTTGGGAGGAGGAGCTGGAGGCATTAATTGCTAAGGTCTCATCCGCCTTGATCTTGCAGATTCTTTCAGCATGGAGCAGAAGCCGAAGGTGCATCAGCTCCTTTAAAGAGTGCGAAAATCCAATGCTGTCTTCCCATTTCCGGATGTGATCAAGGATATGACCTGGTTGGACTGTCACGACTCCCTGCCTAAAGGATTAAGGGTGTGTAAGAAGATCTCTGCTCTCCCGGAGGAGGCGTAGACTGAGCGATTTGACAATTCCTAAGATGGATGTCCAGGTCACGACGGTTACCAGATGGACCACCTTTCCTGTGGAAGGCATAACAGCCTTAAAGGATTTTCTGGATGATAAGGTGGATTCATGATTAAGGAGCCAGTTTCACCATGGTGGTGGCTATATTCTGCAGTGGTGGTATGTACCAGCCTGATGTCTCGAGCCTGCTCCAGTGGTTTCAGTCTCTTCCAACGGATGATTCTACCCCTCTTTTGGAGTCTGTTTTGGCCTTCCTTTTTGATGTCATGTATGACCTGGTACGTTTGGTGGGCATGGATGGTGCCCTGATGATGGTGTCATGGTGATGGATTTGTCTCCCGCGCTGGGCACAGACACATCTTCCAAAGCCCAGATGGCCCAACTGGTTTTTAAAGGGAAGCTTCTGTTGGGAGCTGATTTGGAGAAGCTGATGAAGGACCTGAGTGATTCTAAAAAAATAAGATGGGAGAGTTAGAATATATAACTCTAAATGAGAGGTTAAATATGATTGGTATCTCAGAGACCTGGTGGAAGGAAGAGAGCCAGTGGGACCCAGTGATACCTGGGTACAAATTATATCACAATGATAGAGTAGATCAAATTGGTGGAGGGGTTACACTTTTTGTTAGGGCATTAAATCACGCAGGATTAAAGTTTTGCAGGAAAGAAAACACACTGTAGAATCTCTATGGATTGCAATTCCATGTTAAAAGGGGAAGACGATGGCAGTGGGGTTGGCCAAAATGAACATATGGATGATGAAATGCTCAAAGAAATCAGGGAGGCTAACAAAAGTTATAACACAGTAATAATGGGTGATTTCAATTACCCCGGTATCTACTGGGTCAGTGTCACGGCAGGACATACTAAGGAGATAAAGTTTCTAGATGAAATAAATGATTGCTTTTTCAAGCAGCTGGTTTATGAATTGACAAGAGGGGAAGCCATTTTGGACCTAGTCCTTAGTGGAACACAAGATTTGGTGCAAGAGATAAGGGTGTTGGGGCCACTTGGCAATAGTGTTCATAGCATGATTTCATTTGATTTAATAAATGAAGGAAAAACAGCAAGGAAATACACAGTACTACCTTTTAACTTTCAAATGGGAGACTATGATAAAGTGAGGAAAATAGTTAAAAACAAACTAAAAGGAACAGCTGCAAAGGTTAAAGATTTATATCAAGCATGGGTATTGTTTCAAAATACTATCTTGGAAGTATGTATTTCATGCTGTAAGGAAAGTGGAAGGAAGTCCAAAAAACTGCCAGCATGGTTTAAAGGTGAGGTCAGAGAGGCTGTTGTAGCCACAAAAGCATCTTTCATGAAATGGAAAAAGGAGCCAAATGAAAAAATTGGAAACATAAGCATTGGCAAGTTAGATGCAAGGCAATGATAAGGCTGGCAAAGAAAGAATTTGAAAAAAAAAGCTGCTGTGGAAGCAAAAATGCATAATAAAAACTTTTTCAAGTACATTCATAGCAAAAAGCCTGTGCTGAGTCATTTGGACCATTAGATGATAAAGAGATAAAAGGGGCACTAAGAGGGGACAAGGCCATAGTGCAGACACTGACTGAGTTCTTTGCTTTGGTCTTTACTGAGGAAAATGTAGGGATGTTACCCATGACTGAAATGGTATTTAAAGGCAATGCCATATCGTAGAGACTGAATGAATTCTTTGCTTCAGTCTTTACTGAAGAGTATGTAGGGAAGTTACCCATTACTGAAATGGTATTTAAAAGTGATGCATTAGAAGAATTGAAAGAAATATCAATAAACAGGGCGAATGTATTGCAACAATTTGATAAGCAAGAGTAGCAAATCACCTGGACCAGATGGTATACATTTGAGGGTTTTGAAAGAACTGAAATATAAGATTGCAGACCTACTATTAGTAATCTGTGAACTATTATTAAAATCATCTGCAATACTGGAAGACTGACGAATGGTCAATATATAATGTCAATTTTTAAAAAGGATTTCAGGAGTGATCTGGGAAACTATAGACTGGTGAGCCTGTCAATACCGAGCAAAATGGTAGAAACCATTGTAAAGAACAAAATTAATGAACATATAGATAGTCGGTCATATTTTAATGAGAGAAAGCCAACATGGCTTTAGCAAAGAGAGGTCTTGTCTTACTAATCTGTTATATTTTTTTGAAGGTGTAAATAAACCGGTAGACAAAGGTAAGCCGGTTGATATAATGTATCTGGATTTTCAGAAAGCCTTTAACAAGGTCCCTCATGAATGACTCTTGGTGAAATGAAAAAGTCATAGGATAGGAAGCAGTAAACTATTGTGAATCAGGAACTGGTTAAAAGAAAGCAGAGGGTAGGGTTAAATGGCCCATTTTCCTAATGGAGAAAAGTGAATAGTGGAGTACACCAGGGATCTGTGCTGGGTCCGCTGCTTTTTAACCTATTTGTAAATGACCTGGAAATGGGAATAATGAGTGAGGTAAACAAATTTGCAGATGACACAAAATTTATTCAAAGTTGTTAAAAATTGCAAGAGGACCTTGATAAATTGGAAGACTGGACGTTCAAATGGTAGCTAAATTTATTGTGGACAAGTGCAAAGTTATGCACATAGGAAAGAGCAACTCAAACTGCGGTTAAACAATGCAAGATTCCACATTAGGAAACACCACTCAGGAAAAAGATTTAGGCGTTATCGTAGATGAAACCCTCCCCCCAGTATGCAGTGGCGGCCAGGAAGGCAAATAGAATGCTAGGAATCATAAGAAAAGGAATGAACAGTAAAACAAAGGATATTATAATGCCTCTGTATCATTCCATGGTGTGACCATACCTTGAATATTGTGTGCAATTCTGGTCACTGTATCTTAAAAAGGATATAGTGGAATTCAAAAAGGTACAGAGAAGATCTACCAAAATGGTAAAGGGGATGGAAGGGTACCCCTAAGAGGAGAGGCTTATGGGCTCTTCAACCTGGAAAAGAGACAGCTGAAGGGAGACACAGAGTTCTATAAATTAATGAATGGATTGGAATGAGTAAAGTAGATCTATTGTTTACACCATCAAGAAGTAGAAAGACTAGGGGACATGCAATGAAGCTACAATGTAACCCGTTTAAGACTAATAAGATTTATTTTATTTATTTTTATTTATTTATTTAGCTGTATTTATATCCCGCTTTTCACTGGGTCAAAGCGGTCAATTGGGGGATACATTTAACATGAGGGGATATGACACACATACGCTAATACTTACAGGGAACATGGAGGGTTAAGTGGCTTTCCCAAGACCACAAGGAGTGCCTATAGGACTAGAAATCCCAGTCCCTCCGGCCTGAGATTGCTGTCCCCAGGTGGGACTTTAACCCCCCCCGCCCTCTGGCCTGAAGTACCTTGTCCTAACTACTAGACCACTCCTCCCCTAAGAGGAGGAGTGGTCTAGTGAGAAAATAGTGGTCTAATAAGAGAAAATACTTTATCACTCAAAGCGTAATCAAACTCTGGAATTCTTTACCAGAGAATGTAGTAAAAGCTGTTAGTATAACTGGGTTTAAAAAAAGGTTTGGACAAGTTCCTGGAGGAAAGGTACATAAATCATTATGAAAGAGGACCTGGGAAATCCACTGTTTGCAACAATACAAGCGTGTTGGAGTCTGTATGTCTTTTTGAGAAACTGCTAGGTACTTGTGACCTGGATTGGCCACTGTTGGAAACAGGATACAGCACATTACTTACCTGTAACAGGTGATCTCTGGGAACAGCAGGAATGTCTTCACATATGGGTACGTCGGTACCGACGGAGCCTGCGCGGGAACGCCCCCCAGCCTCCCAAAAAAGGAAAGCTTTTGGGAGCATCCCACAGCGCCTGCGCGCTGCCTTCCCTAACCGCCTCTCTCCAGTTCGAGTTTTAAAGCTGAGACAAAGAGAGAGAGAGGAAAGGAAAGATAGATAGAGAGATACAACTCCTAGGGGAGGTGGGTGGGTTGTGAAGACTTATTCCTGCTGTTCCCAGAGATCACCTGTTACAGGTAAGTAACTGTGCTATCTCCAGGAACAAGCATAAGAACATAAGATATGCCATACTGGGTCAGACCAAGGTCCATCAAGCCCAGTATTCTGTTTCCAACAGTGGCCAATCTAGGTCATATTTTATTTTATTTTTTATTTTAGCTGTATTTATATCCCGCTTTTCACCGGGTCAAAGCGGTCAATTGGGGGATACATTTAACACGAGGGGATATGAGACACATACGCTAATACTTACAGGGAACATGGGCAATGGAGGGTTAAGTGGCTTGCCCAAGACCACAAGGAGTGCCTATAGGACATATGTACCTAGCAGTTTCCCCAAGAGACACAAGTTCCACAATGCTTGTACTGGGTCAAGCATTGATATCTTCGGTCACTTCTTAATAATGGTTTATGGACCTTTCCTCCAGGAACTTGTCCAAACCTTTTTTAAACCCAGCTACACTAACAGCCTTTACTACATCCTCCGGTAACAAATTCCAGAGTTTGATTACACGTTGAGTGAAAAAATATTTTCTTTTATTAGTCTTAAATAGTTTACCCTGTAGCTTCATTGCATGTCCCCTAGTCTTTCTATATTCTGATAACGTAAACAATCGATCTACGTTTACCCGTTCCACTCCGTTCATTAATTTATAGACTTCTATCATTTTTTAAATTTATTTATTTATTTATTTATTTAGCTAGCTGTATTTATATCCCGCTTTTCACCGGGTCATATCTCCCCTCAGCCGTCTCTTTTCCAGGTTAAAGAGCCCTCCTTTTTAGCCTTTCTTCATAGGAGTATCCTTCCATCCCCTTTACCATTTTGGTGGCTCTTCTCTGAACCTTTTCTAAAATCGCTATATCCTTTTTAAGATACGGCAACCAGAATTGCACACAATATTCAAGGTGCGGCCTCACCATGGAACGATATAGAGGCATTATAATATCTTTTGTTTTATTTTCCATTCCTTTCCTTATCATACCTAGCATTCTATTTGCTCTCTTGGCTGCCGCTGCACACTGGGCCGAGGGTTTTAACATGGTATCCACAATGACAACTAAATCTTTTTCCTGGGTGGTGGTTCCTAATGTGGAACCTTGCATCGTGTAACCATAGTTTGGGTTGTTCTTCCCTAGGTGCATAACCTTGCACTTGTCCACATTAAATTTCAACTGCCATTTTGATGCCCAGTCTTCCAATTTATCAAGATCCTCTTGCAATTTTTCACAATCCTCTTGGGTTTTAACAACTTTAAATAGTTTTGTGTCATCTGCAAATTTGATAACCTCACTCATTATTCCACTTTCCAGGTCATTTATGAATATGTCAAAAAGCAGGCGACCTAGCACAGATCCCTGGGGTACACCACTATTCACCTTTCTCCATTGGAAAAATTGGCCATTTAGCCCTACCCTCTGCTTTCTATCTTTTAACCAGTTCCTGATCCACAATAGTACACTGCCTCCTATCCCATGACTCTTTAGTTTTGCCAAAAGTCTCTGATGAGGGACCTTGTCAAAGGCTTTCTGAAAGTCCAGATACACAATATCAACCGACTCATCTTTGTCCACCTGTTTATTCACTCCTTCAAAAAACATAACAGATTAGTAAGACAAGATCTTCCTTGTCTAAAGCCATGTTGGCTGTCTCCCATTAGGTTGTGACTATCTACATGCTGAGTAATTTTATTCTTTATGATGGTTTCTACCATTTTTCCTGGTACTGACGTCAGGCTCACCGGTCTGTAGTTTCCCGGATCACCCCTGGAACCCTTTTTAAAATTGGTGTTACATTGGCGATCCTCCAATCTTCAGGTATTAGAGATGATTTTAATGATAGTTCACAGATTACTGATAGCAGGTCTGCAATCTCATATTTCAGTTCTTTCAACACCCTTGGATGTATACCATCCGGCCCAGGTGATTTGCTACTCTTCAGTTTATCTAATAGTTGTAAGACATCTTCCCGATGTATCGATATTTCCTTCAATTCTTCCGCACCTTTAAATACCACTGCAGCAACTCTCAAGCCTCTCAATGGACAACCTGTTTCCTCTCATCCTCTTATTGCAAGATTCATGAGAGGCCTTCTTTTAACTAAACCTCCCATTAGACCACCTCCAGTGGCATGGGACTTGAATCTGGTTCTTGGTCAGCTCATGAAGCCACCCTTTGAACCCTTAGCCACTACCTCCTTGAAATTTCTTTCCTGGAAGGTTAACTTTCTTATTGCAGTCACCTCAGCTCGCCGCATCAGTGAACTGCAAGCCTTAGTGGCTAATCCACCTTATACAAGGTTCCATCAAGATAAGGTAGTCCTTAGGACCACCTTATACAAGGTTCCATCATGATAAGGTAGTCCTTAGGACCAATCCACACTTTATGCCTAAAGTGGTCTCGCCCTTTCATCTTAACCAAGAGGTATATTTACCTGTCTTTTTTCCAGGTCCTCTTGCATCAAGTGCAGAGAGGAATCTTCATACCCTGGATTGTAAGAGGGCTCTTGCCTTTTACTTGCAAAGGACACAGCAACATAGAAAGTCTTCTCAACTCTTTGTTGCCTTTGATCCTTCTCATTTGGGACTTCCAGTCTCTAAGAGGACACTGTCAAATTGGATTGCTCAGTGTATTTCTTTCGCCTACCAGAGTAAGAACCTTTCTCTGGAGGGCCATGGCAACCTCTATGGCTCATCTAAATTCTGTGTCCATCGACCAGATCTGTCGAGCGGCCACCTGGGCCTCGGTTCATACCTTCACAGCCCATTACTGCTTGGACAAGGACTCCCTGTTACAGGTAAGTAACTGTGCTATCTCTGGGAACAGCAGGAATAAGTCTTCACATATGGGTACGTCGGTACCGACGGAGTCTGTGCGGGAACGCTCCCCAGCGTCCAATAAGAACGCTTTTGGGAGCATCCCAGCACGCCTGCGTGCTGCCTTCCCGCCTTTCCCAACTGCCTCTCCTCAGTTAAGTTTTAAAGCTGAGACAAAGAGAGAGAGAGAGAGAGAGGAAAGATAGAGATAGAGAAATACAACTCCTAGGGGAGGTGGGTGGGTTGTGAAGACTTATTCCTGCTGTTCCCAGAGATCACCTGTTACAGGTAAGTAACTGTGCTATCTCCAGGAACAAGCAGGAATGAGTCTTCACATATGGGGACTCCCAAGCTAAGATGCCTGGAGGAGTCCCAGCATGTTGCGAATCAGAGAAGGCCATGCTATTCGACAGAACCTCAGGCATCCTGGGGATGGAGGGTAGGAGTTGAACTAAACAGATATACTATGGACCAACTGGACCAAACAGGACGCCTAGAGAGGAGACCCTGTGTAGATAATATCTAGTAGTAAACATTGAACTAGAATTTAGTGATATGGACCTCACCTTGGGGTATTGTAAAAGTCTATGGAGGTTCATATGGGACTGCTAATATGAACCAGCAGAATATCCTCAAGGAATACCTCAATCGAGCAGAGGTAATAACTGTGCAAAAGACAGGTTGAGGTCAGAACCTTTAGGGCGAGAGAAGTCCCAGCGGAGACTGGGGTAGTTCAATGGGGCCGGACTTTTGCGGAAAATGCAGAAGTCCCTATTAGATAAACCTGAAGTTCTTTTGACCCTAAAGAGACATAGTTCTTATAGGAGAAGAGGGGTTTTAAAGACCCCTATATCCGATAACAAAGAAGGACAGAAGTATGAGGCATTGTAGCCCTATTTACTGAAAATTCAGAATGTCCTTCTTAAATGACGTTACTTAGGAAAAAGATGGTACATGGAGGACTTCAGATGTAGCTAAACTGAAGGTTATGGTGGAAACCTTTTAACTACCACAGGGAAGTGGTTTGTTATGTAGCATCCTGAACATGCTGGAGCAGCATTGAAAAGGATAGTGACTATCTGTCAAGACTGTATAGGAAAAAGAAAATATGTATATAAATATATATGAACCTAGGCAGACAAATAGAAAGAAATATATATATATATATATATGGGTACAGAAATGCAGATGTCTATATACATGTATTCATAAATATATATACCCATGTCCCCACAAAGGGATATGTGAAGAGAGAAAGATTCATCTAATAACAAGAAGGGAGTACCTGCTTGAGGAGATGTTTAGAGAATCCATTCTCCCTTGTTGTGGGTGGGAGAGCTAAGGGAGTGCTCTCACTGACAAGGAGAAGTCTAGAGTATTCTAAGAACTCTAGCCCTTGAAAAACCAGGAATGGAGGATGTTTTAATCCGCTGACAGTAAATTTGGATCCTTCCATAACTCCAGCATGACAGTTGGAGAAGAAGATGCAATGAAAAGAGATACCATATTTACCCTTGTAAGAGGGCAAAATGAGTATGATGCATTCTTGCGCTCAATATGAATTACTCCACGAGGAATTGAGGATGGAAGGAAATACACAAATAAAGACTGGCTGTCGGAAAGAAAACCATCCCTGGTGAAGGGGTCCACTGGGAATGTGGACCAACCCAGGGGATTGGATAATTCTTTAGGTCTTCACTTAATTAAAGGCGTGTGTCCTTTAGTGAAGAAGAAGACTTTAATGGAAATGGTAAAGGTAGGGAAGAACTCAGTAAAGTCCTTCTTAACCATCTGGAATTATTTGCTCTCTAGCAAGGGCCCATAATGCAGAGCTGCTCTGTAGAGATGCAGAGAGCATGTTGCAGGTTGGCTAGAAGAAAAAACTGGCTGTTTAAGAGCCAGTATGTGACCTAAACTACTCCGCCAACGCCAAGGATTGGGGAAGGCTAAGGACAGAAGGTATGCTGCAACAAGAAAACCTGAGAAGGTTCCAAGTCTGTCTGGGACTTAGTACTAAGGCCAGAAAGATTGATGTTGGAGATCAAGCCCTGGGTGCTTGGTTAGCAAGTTAGTGGTTTAAACACTAAGAGCCCCTGCATTCTAACTATTGTTAGAGCGGCAGAACAAATCTTAGGTTTCAAGATTAGAAAAGACCTACAGACATAAGTAGGAGTGGTAAAAACTCCATCATTGTCTGAGAAGCTGCCATGAGCAACAAGAATGCAAGGTGGCGATAACTCTGAAAAGAAACTCAGGGCTTAGGGATAAGCCCTCAGTTAAGTAGTATACTCTTACAGACCAAAAATGTCTTAGTAAGAGGGGCAGAGTTGAAAAAGACTTATGATGGAGTAGATCTTTGAAAAGAATAGTATGAGGCATGCTGATACAGGAGAAACTGTCAAAGATAAAGGTATAGACCACCTTATTGACAGTTGTTACTCCTCTATCTACCTAGAAGGAAGAGGAGTAACCTTATTACCTGTAAAGCATAATCATGCTAAGGAGCTCTATGAGCTAAAAGTCAGGATGTCTCTTTAAAGTAAAGTTTGGGATGGAACCGATGTAGATGCTTGTAAGAGAAGAAACAAACTACAGGTTCTAAACCTCAAAGCAGGAAGAAGGATTCATTGAAGAATCTATCAGCAACCCTGCGACTGCTGAGTTTGCTGAAGTGGTTGAGGTTGTGGTTTCTTTAGCCTGGCTTGATGTTTCCCCTGTTTGGAAACAGCTGTATGATGGGTAGAGAAAGGATAAAACTTTTTCCCCTTGGAGGAATAAAGTTTGGTAGAAGATTTCTTACCAACTGGGATAGAGGAAGGTGTAGACAATCCTTTGAAAGCAACAGTGCCAGTGGTTAACTGAGCAACTTGGCGTAAAGTCTCTGTGTTAAAGAGATTCTCCCCAGTACAAGGAGTATTTCCCAGCCTTTCTTGTACCGATGTATCCAAGTCAGAAGCTTGGAGCCAGGCCATGCATCGTGCCCCTATGGCTATAGCAGAAGTTCTGCTAACAGACTCAAAACTGTCCAGGGTAGCACGAGTAAGAAACCTAGAGATATTTTGAACATGACTAACCAGTAAAGAGTAGTCTGCTCTTTTGTGATCCTGAAGAAAAGGAGTCAAAAACAGCAAACTGGTCGTGAGCTCTTCAAGAGATAGTCCCATATAGAAAATATATGAGAGAATTCTTGTTGAAAACATGGATACCTGGAAGCTTTTACGTCCAAAAGCATCTAAAGTTCTCACGACCTGGCGGATAAGAAGAGTGCCTTTTAGCACTTTTCACACGCCTCATTGCTGATTCCACAACAAGAGAATGATGTGGAAGTTGAGTCCTTTGAAAACCTGGAGAAGGGGGCACCTTGTACAGAGAGTCAGTGGCCCTTGAAGGTGGGGATACCTTTAAAGGAGTTTCCCACATTCTAAGTAAAAGATCCTGTAAGGTTTGATGCAAAGGGAGCATAATAACCTTCTTTGGAGTCTCAGGGAGACACAGAAACTCTGAATCCCTTGGAACAGGATCTTGATCAGGTATAGAAATGGCAAGTAACCTTGCCATATCAAGCAAGAATGCTTGAAAAAATATTTCCCCAGAAGGGGATCCTGTATTATGAGGAGTGAAGGTCAGATCTGTTGAAGATCTAGCCTTAGCACTAATGGATTGATCCATTAGAGTACCAGACCCAAAAGGGTGGAGCATCGGGTTGTCCTGAAAGGATAGTCGACGGTACCGCTCAAGATCGGTACCGCGACGAATCGGTGAAAAACTATCCAAGCCAGGGATGGACTCCAAGCTCGGTACCGAAGGAAGCGAGCTTGTGGAAGTAAGCATGGAAGGCACCGGTACCGATGCAAAGGTAGAAAACGGAACCGGCAGTGGTATTGCAGCCGGTACCGACACCGGATGATCAGTCTGAAGCGACTCTAACGGTACCGAAGGTACCGAGAGCGGTAGACTTTGATCTCCGGGACAATGTCTTCGGCACCGAGCGAGGTCGATACCGAGACGAGTCGGTACCCAATCGTCCAGGCTAGAGATCGATTCTAGACTCGGCATCGAAAGCAGCGAATCAATCGAAACAGACCTGGAGGGTACCGACATGGATGCCAGAATCGGTACCGGGATCGATACCGATGCTGGAAGATTGGTCTGTAGCAGCTCTGGCAGCACCGAAGATACCGAGAACACTAGACTCCGATCATCGGTGTGGAGTATTTCATACAACACCGTTGCCGATGCCGGGGTATTGGCACCGCTCCCAGTGGATACCACCACTGAGCATGGCTCAGGTATTTTCGCGGAGGTGAAAACCCCGGAAATAACCTGAAACCTCATTAGTGCTTTGGAGGCCAAAGACTCCTGCCGGGGTTTTAAAGCCAAATTGTCCTCGAGGGCAAAGCCGGAGCCATCTCGATGTTGAACATGAGATCTTCCACCCAAGGACTGGCTAGTCTTTACAGACTTTTGTGGGGTTACCTGATCCTGTGAAGACGTTGTTGTAGCTGGTACCCTCAGAGCTGACGGGAACCACGTATCGAGTGGAGCTCGATGCTGAAAACTTCTTTTGGAAAAAATGCGGCAGGAGGGACACTCCAGCGGATAGTGGTCAGGACCCAAACATGGGAGGCACCAGTTATGGGTGTCCAAGACTAACTTAGTACCGCCACAGTTGAAACATGTTTTAGGGATAGTGGATAACGTTTCCATGAAGGAAGTGGAGTAGTCTAGTAAGCCAAGAACCGTCAGGCACTAAAAAGGGAAAGAAATTCCCTACGAAGGAATAATTTTGTTCAAGAAAAGAAAAAGAAAAAACACCGGCGGTACCGGTGCGTCGAGGGAAGGCAGACGCGATCACAAGAAAAAACAAAAATAAAGGAAGAATTTTCTGCGGTGACAGGAGTACGTCCTGCCGGCTCCGTGGAAAAATGAAAACTGAGGAGAGGCAGTTGGGAAAGGCGGGAAGGCGTGCTGGGATGCTCCCAAAAGTGTTCTAATTGGACGCTGGGGAGCGTTCCCGCGCAGACTCCGTCAGTACCGACGTACCCATATGTGAAGACTCATTCCTGCTTGTTCCTGGAGATTGGGCTTTATGGACTTTGGTCTGACCCAGTATGGCATATCTTATATTCCTATTGTCTTATGTTCTTACAAGGGGTTTGTGATGCGGGCTGGTGCCCTTTCTTATCAGCATCCGCCCATCCTTCGAGGGTTTCTGGCTGGATTTCCGGGGGTCTCGGCACTGTTGTTGTTACCAACCTAGGAAACCTTTCTTTTCTTCTGTTTCTGGGCTTCAGGTTCGTTTTCAGTTCTTTCATGGCATGCATGTCCCAGGGACTCTGTCCCCTCAAGAGGAGTACCCTCCCAGGTTGCACAATGAAGGTTTATGGGCTCATTCCCTGATTCCTTGAGTTGGAGGCAGGCTTCACCTTTTCTTTCAGGAATGGTGAAGCCTGTTATTACCAAGGATTGTGGGGTCATAGAAACTGTTCAGTTTGGCTATGTACTGGAATGCCAAAAAGTCGATTCTAGATGCCTTCCCGTCATCTCCCCTTGTGGGTCTGTGATCAAGAGTGCTGCGGTGTGGATCACTTTGGACAAGTTGCTGTGCCTAAAGGTGGTGATGCCCTTCCTGCTGGATGAGTGGAGCTATGACAGATACTTCATCTATTTTGTGGTGCCCAAGCAGATGGTTACTTCTGGCCCTTCTGGACCTCAAGGGAGTCGATGAGCACTTGCGCGTCCTGCGTTTCTGAATGAAAAATCTTGCACTCGATGATTCAAGCAGTGAGCCGAGGGAAGTTCTTGGCTTCTCTGGATCTGGCTGAGGTGTATTTTCATATGTTGATCCAGGCGGATCAGCAAAATATCTGCAAGGATATACCCTAATGGTTCCCTGCAAAATTATATGGGTTTCTTATATCTTTTATCTTTATTTGCATCATTTGATATACCGCCCTTACCGAGGTGTCATTGCGGTGTACAATAAAAAATCAAAATGGCTAGAAACAAAAGAAGAAAAAGAATGCCATGTAGTCAAATGTCCTTTATAATGTTAACACGTTCCATGTAATGTTATGTTTTGTTTTGTTATATGTAAACAATATTGAACATTGGAAATGTGATATATAAACATCTCAAATAAATGAAATAAATAAGTGTTGCAGTGCTTGGCTCTCACTATTAGTTTTCCATCCTCCCTTTTGGGTTTTCCACTGCCCCAAAGATGTTCTCCCAGGTCATTGTGGTAGCAGCTGCGGTGCTGTGGCACCAAGGGATCTGTCCTCCTTAGCCTTGGCTGGGTGATCAATCTCTGGAGTTTCTGGGAGGACGTTTTGACTTTCAAGTGGGCAAAATCTGTTGGATTGCTTGGTGCTGTTCTGTGCACAGCAGGCTCCCAGAATCAGATTCTCTTCAGCTCCTCGGATTAATGGCGGCACTCATGGTGCTTTGGGTGCATGCTCATATCTGACTGCTCCAGCGGTCCTTATTGACTTGGTGGTCCCCGAGTTCTCAGAAGTTTGAATGCAGGCTCCCACTCCCATTAATGGTGGTCCAGCCAGCGGTGATGGCAGCAGCCCTGACATCTGAGGAAGGGTGTGCCACTGGACTATTCCTTCTGGATCCTCCTGATGACAGATGTCAGTCTCTTGGCTGGGGAGACTGTTGCCAAGATCTAGGGCCATTAGAACCACAGGGAAGCAGTGTTGTCCATCATCTGCCTCGGAGCAAGGGCCATCAAGTTGGCTCTTCTCAGTTTCTGGCCTCTGATCAAGGGTTGCGCAGTTAGATTGTTTTCAGATGATGCCACGGCGGTGGCTTATGTCAATCAGCCAGGTGGCACAAGGAGTACTGAGGTAGCTCTGGCTTTTATGTTTGCCTGGGGGAAAAAAAATCTCCTAGCCTTGTCAGTTCAGCACATTGCAGGGGTGGACATTGTGGAAGTGGACTTCATCTGGCACTTTCTGGATCCTGGAGAATGGGAGTTGAGTCAGGAGGTATTTCAGTTGATTCTGCACCACTGGGGTCGCCTTGAAATTGATCTGGTAGTGACCCACTCCAATGACAAAATTTGCCGCTGCTTCAGTCGCCACATGGAGATGAGGTCCAAGGGCGTTGACGTCCTGACCCAGCCATGGCCAAGTCAACACCAGTGGGGTGTATGATTCATCGCATAGAATGCCACCCAGGCAGAATTGTTCTGGTGACACCAGATTTGCCAAGGAGAGCGTGGTTCAAGACCTAATATGGCTCCTGCAGGCGCCTCTTCTTCAGTTGCCTCCATCTTGGGGCCTATTGCGGCAGGGACCGATTGTCCTGGAGAACCCAGTTTCCTTCTTGCTTACAGCTTAGCACTTGAAAGGAGACAGCTATCACGTAAGGGTTACTCTTCAGCAGTGGTCTCCATTCTGATTGGAGCCCAGAGGAGATCTACCAAGCTGGCATACATGCAGATCTGGTGTCTCTTTTGAGCAATGTTGCGGCACTCGGCAGTTGGCTCCTGAGGCAGCCAAGCTGCCATTTCTGTTGATCTTTCTGCAGGATGGCCTGGAGAAAGGTCTTTCCTTAGTTGCCTGAAAGGTCGGGTAGCAGCTTTGACCTGTTTCTGAGGTCCAGTGGCTGCTAAGTCTCTAGCCTTGCACCCGGATGGTCTTGTGCTTTCTCCAGGGGGTTCAACGTCTGCATCCTCCCCTCTGGTCTGAGATCCCTTCCTGGTGCTTAGGATCCTGATGGCAGCTCTTTGAGCCATTGAAGCATGCTACTTTAAAGGGTTTGACGCTCAAGATGGTCTTCTTGCTCGCAATTTGTTCTGCAAGGCGATTTCCAAGCTACAGGCTCTATCTTGCTGAGATCCTTATCTGTCTCTTTTGAGGAGGCCGTTTCCATTTGTCCTCTGCCTTCCGTCTTGCCTAAGGTGCCTTCTCCTTTTCCCATGAACCAGGTGGATGTCCGGAGGGTGCTTCTCCTGTACTTGGAGGTTACAAATTCCTTTCGTAAGTTCGACCATCCTTTTTTGGTGATGTTTGCTGGCCCACACAAGGGTGACACGGCAGCTGAGTCGACTTTGGGGTGCTGGACTAAGGAGGCTATTGCCTCTGCGTATCTGTTACAGAATCGTCCTGTTCTGGAGGGTTTGTGCACCCATTCTACTCAAGCACAAGCATCCTCATGGGCAGAGCAGAGCTTGGTAGCCCCTGCAGACATTTGTCAGGCAACAATGAGGCCATTTCCAATAGGGGCACATGTGGGCCCAAAATGTACCCAATTCTGCAATCGCGGGACCTAGATGTTCCCACGTTTGCAGAATTGGGCACTTAGACGGCTGGAGTGCCCTTGATACCGCCACAAGAGATGTCCTCTGCTCTGCTTGGCCAGCCCGCCCTATGCTCCTGCTGGTCTGCTGGTGCCGTGGCATCCTGTCGCCATGGTACCGGGACACCCAGCAGGAGCGCTGAAAGCCCGTCAAAGAAAAGAACTTCCTTTCCCCACTGCCTGACCCTTGGCAGGGTCTGCCAGGGCCAGGATTGAGCAGAAGTGCCTCACCTGCCGCAGTCCCGTAGGCCTGGGATCACTGCCTTTGAAGGGACTTATTCTACCTCCAAGGTGGAATAAGTCCCATGTCCATCTTCCGACAACCAGACGTACCGGGCCCTGATTAGAATAGGGACTGTATGTCTGGGTTCTGCAGCCTGCCCCCGCTCCGCTCACTCTCCGCCTCTGTACTGTTCCCGTCCAGCGCTTCCCGCACAGTGGCTCTCTATGTTCGGGGAGTAATGGCACCAGAATACGGTCTCTGTGAATAGCAGGGGTTGCATATCCAACCCAGATGTACATCCCCGCTATTCACAGGTCAAAATGACCCCCAATGTGGGCATCATTTTCCACTTTTGTCAAGCATTACTGCTTGGATGTCCATGCATGGGCAGACATGGCCTTTGGCTGAAGTGTTTTGTGAGCTGCTGTGTCTTCTTCCTGCCCAGTGAAGTTGTAGATTCAGTCCATACCATTTGTCTAGCAGGACGATATGGAAGGTGACATTATACTTACTAGTTAATGTCCTTACCTTGAGTCCTGCTAGACCAGTCCAGGTCACACCCCTGAAACTGTATTTGCTCTGTTCTTCTGCTGTGGTACTCATGGGTCCGCAATGATTTTTATACTTGGCTCTGCAAGTTTATCGTCTGCTTGACAGCCTTATGTTTATGCTTTCCTGTACACTGTTCTCTACTATTGATCACTCATTGTTGCTTATGGTTGAGGTTGTGTGAAGCTTGCTTTGTTTCTCCCATATGCTTGGGACGAATACTGAAGGCACCTCTGGTGGCTGAGGCGAATAGATGCATGGGAGTGATGTCATTGAAACGTGGGCTTTTCTTTGGTTCTTTGTCTCCATCAGTCTGCTGGTATGGGAACACAACCCACTTGTGTGGACTGGTCTAGCAGGACTCAAGGAAAGGACATTAACTGGTAAGTAAAATGTTACCTTTTTCTGCTTCATTTATGCATCTTTTTTGATGAGTGAAATACCTCAAAGGTATAAATACACAAGAAGCAAGTCTTTTATCAGAAAAGAATACTGTAGAACAGGGATGGCGAACTCCAGTCCTGGAGTGTCACAATCCAGCCTGGTTTTCAGGAGGTCTCTAATGAATATTCATGAGATATATTAGCATCTACTGCCTCCCATTGTATTCAAATATATCTCATGAATCCAGGCTGGATTGTGGCACTCCAGGACTGGAGTTCACCACACCTGTTCTAGAACAACAGGCCATGGAATGAACCACCCAGGAAGTAGGCTCCAGAACAATATTAGAAATTATTTCTTGACCTAAAAGGTGGTTGATATATGGGAAGGCCTCCCCATGAAAGTGATGGCGACAAAAATGGTAACAGAATTCAGTAAAACCTGAGATAAGCACAGAGGAGTCCTAGTTAAATTCAGGAAGGCCAGAGATCAGCTGGGGCCTTAGTATTGCACCAGGAGTAAGATTGGGCAGCCTGGATGGGCTTCATGGGCCTATTTGCCATTATGCTCTATGTTTCCTTGTGTTAGAAATCATGGGAGAGAAGACTGCATAAGGTACTTTTACTTGGTTGATGGCTCCTCTGTGAAGATGGATATTATAGATTATTGGAGGGATTCACTGATGAACAGATTCTGCACAGAGAACCTTTTTGGATTGATATGGTCAAGAAAATGAATGTGTAAACAGGGAGAGTCACTGGCATAAATTCTGCCCAAGCAGACCCCGTAATGCCGGGGGACCAACCAGAAAGGGGGCTTACACAGCAGCAGTGGTGGCAGCAGCAGTATCGCATCAAACTTAATCATGGTTGCCGTGATGCTCCACTCTTTTAAGTCTGCCATGGGCCCTGTAGCTGTTCCTTGCTGGGCTGAAGTCTTGAGATAACATCCACAATGTAAGACTTCAGCCTGGTGGGGAACAGCCACCGGGCCCACAGTGAACTTACAAGAGTGGAGCAGCACGGCAAACATGACAAAATAAGTTTGGCGTGCTGCCGCTGCCATTGCATGGAGCCCGCATGGGAGGGGTGCCATCACCGAGACAATGGGAAGTCCTCATTGTAAGTTATGCCACTGAGGAGAGTGAAACACCTTTTTGTTTGGTGGGGCCAAACAAAGCAATCTCTGGCTCTGCGCCCAAATCCTTGAGTTGCTGGTGCTGCATGGAGCAAAATATTGGTAAGGCCATGGCCCCAGTGGCCCACCTCATTCCACTGCCTATGGGTATGAGAGATGTAGGTTATTAGGTTAGCTAGATGGACAGGATGGTAGATGGATGATGAACGATAACTCATTGTATCTGTGTAGGAAAGGACCAACTGAGGTGGACTTTTTTTTAATAAGATTAAAACGCAAAGCCTGAGAGATGCTGAGTATCTCACCTGTGAACGAGGATTAATCTCCCTCTGTCATCGTGTTTAATAAGCTCAGGATCAGCTATTGAGTGGGTGATATGAGGAAGTGTGAGATGAGAGAGGCTTGGGGATGCTGTGTGCTGGCAGCTGGGAAGATGGATGAAGCATACAGGCGAGGTGCAGACGGGAAAAGTTAGCAGGGGGTCATAAGGCCTGAGGCCTGAATATCAACAAGGATGCAAGTGTGTTTGCAGTGGCTAATTATCACATTCTGCCAGCAAAGTTTCTGTACTCGTCTGCTCTTTCTTTTCACTCTTTATCCCTATTGCTTTTTGTCTCTTTTTTTCCTGCATCTTCTGTCTTTTTCCACCCGTTATCCGGGGTTCTCTTGCAAAACAGTAATAATACTAGGGCATTTTTTTAAAATATAATTAAGCTGTCAGTTTTTTTTTTTTTTTGATAAATCTGTTTATTGATAGTAAAGAATACAATAACCTACAAACAACCAAACAATATCCAAACAATATCCAAGCATGTACATCAACTTGTTCCATATTACCTCCCGGGTAGGGCTGTGTCTTGTCCACCACCCAGGGAGTATATCAACAGCAAACAAATACAGCAAGGCATCACATCCAGTACACCCAAGCTTCCCCCCCTCACCCCCCCCAACCCAGGTCACCAGTGCATTCCTAATTAACTGAGGAGCCCCCCCCTATTCCTCCCCCGACACTAGGCTACCTTGAGTATCTCGCTGCGGATTTTGGGCTCTAATGATTGTATATAAGGCATCCAAATTAACAAAAAGGTGGCCCATCTCCGGGGGTGCCGCTGCGCACTCCGCCGCTCCAAGAGCATAAACTGATGCAGGGTGTTACGCCATTCCCAAAACGTAGGGCCAGTAGGTTCCCTCCACCGGTGAAGTATGGGACCCTTACCCACCAGACAGGCCTTTCGCACCAATAAACCTTCCCATCTGCCCTTAGGGTGGAGTGGTCCCATCTGGTCCAAAAGTACCGACAGCCCAGACCAGCTAATCCGCTGTTGTAGCAAACCACCCAGGTATTCGCCTATCCGTGACCAATACCGGCGAATGACGGGGCACCCCCACCACATATGGCCCAAGTCCGCCAGGCCACAAGGACATTTGGGGCATCCCCCATGTGTTGTAAGACAACTTCGCAATGCTCTTCGCGGCGAGAAATGGGCTCGAAGAATGCCTTTGAACTGGATTTCGCGCCACCGGGCCCCCTCCACTAGGCTCGCAATCCTACCCAATGCGCCCTGAATCGAGCCAACGGGTATCTCCCTGCCTAAGTCTCTCGCCCATGCATGTTCTACCGCCGCATAATACGGGGTGGGTCGAATAGATCAAATTTCCTCTTAAACAGAGCAATCGTCGGGGGCGTTTCCGACCCCAGGGCCAAAAATTCCAGAATCCTCGCAGAACGCTCCGCTTGCAGTTCTCGCCCGGGTAATGTTCCAATATAGTGAAACAATTGCATGTATGCAAAAACGGAGTTCCCAGGATTCAAACCATATTCCCCACAAATAACGTCGAGGGCCTTACATCGCCCCTCGGTGTTCACCACATGACCTAACCGCTTAATCCCCGTCTGCTCCCAGCGCTGAAAGAACACCGAGTCAGACCCCGGAGTAAAGCAGGGATTCCCCCGCAGGGGCAGCCAACTGGAGACCTCCGGGTTACACCCCCAATATCTGTTCAACTGTTGCCATGTACGTCTAGTGGCCTGCAACAAGACACTTCTAGTCAGGCGTGCCGGCAAGACCCTCCGCTCAAGATGCAACACCGCATCAAGAGTTTGCGGCGCCACAAAGGCCTCCTCTAAGGCCCGGGGAGTATAGACCTCAGTGTCTCCCATCCAATCGGCTAGGTGTCGGGCCTGACAAGCCAAGGCATATTTCCAAATGTCGGGCACTCCCACCCCTCCTGATTTCCATCCCCCTTTCATCCGGGCTAACGGAATACGTGCTCGAGCACCTTTCCAAAGAAACCTCCCAATTGCCTTTTCAATACGCCGCAAATCCCGTTTCAACAGCCAGACCGGGAGGGTCTGTAGCCAATAAAGCATCCTGGGGAGAACCACCATCCCCAAAGCCGCTACTCGCCCCAAAAGGGACAGTGGGAGGGGTGCCCACGCCTGCATCTGTGCTCCGATTTTAGAAAAGTTACGCTCAAAATTCGCTTTGTAAATCTGGGATGGTGTTCGAGTCAGCAATATACCAAGATAAACGAAGGAATCCGTAGCCCAACGAAGCGGAAAGTTCCCATGCCAGCTATCTTTCAAGTTCCCGCCCACATCTAATGCCTCCGATTTAGCCAGGTTAAGTCTGAAGCCTGCAAATCTACCATAGAGGGAAAACTCCTCCAACAGCCGGGGCAACGTTTGTTGAGGCTTCGTAAGATGCACCAGTAGGTCGTCGGCAAAAGCCGCCACCTTGAACCCATATGAGCCAATGCACACCCCCGAGATATCCGGAGCCTCCTCTATGCGCCGTATCAGTGGGTCCAGGGACAACACAAAGAGCAGGGGGGAGAGAGGGCAGCCCTGACGCGTGCCCCTCTCCAGGTTAAATTTCTCTGAGACCTCCCCGTTACATAATATTCCCGCTGTTGGATCCGCATATAGTAATTCCACCATCTTACAAAAGGAATCGCCAAACCCGTAATACGGCAGGAGGCCTTGCAAATAGTCCCACTGCACTTGGTCAAACGCTTTTTTCCGCGTCAAAGCTGACTAACAACGATGGCCACTCGCGCTCGTGCACCCATTCCAGCGATAACAAGATTTTGCGCAGGTTGCGCACGGCATATCTCCCCCTAACAAAGCCAACCTGGGAATCATGTACCAAATCCCCCAAGAGCGATGCCAACCTGTCCGCCAGAACTTTAGCCATCACTTTGAGGTCAAAATTCAACAAAGAAATCGGCCTATAGGACGACGCCTGAGTGGGGTCTTTTCCTGGTTTGGGTATTAAAGTAATATAGGCATGGTTAGGGCCCCATTTAAAGCTGCCCTGTGCCACCCGCAGGTGATACATTGCCACTAGGGTGGGGGGCACGAGGTCCCCCAAGATTTTGTAAAACTCTGCCCCAAATCCATCTGGGCCCGGCGCCTTACAGCAGGCGGCTGTCTGTATAACCCTACTAACTTCCTCCACAGTGATCGGGGCGTCCAAATAAGCCCGTTGGTCCACCCCCACCTGGGGCAGATCAAGTTTACTCAGGTAGTTCTGCATGGCAGCCGGAGACCCGTCCCGCCGCGCGTATAGCTGTTGAAAAAACGCACGGAACGTATGAGCTATAGCCCTCTTTCCCCGTTGCAGCCTTCCCTGCTCATTCCGGAGTGCCGGGATCAGCCTAGACGCCCGACTGCCGCGGAGGCAACGCGCTAATAGTTTCCCCGGCTTGTCTCCAAACCGGTGTAGCTGATAGCGGTAGTATTCGTAGGACTTCTTCGCCCTCTGATGCAACAATTCGTTGAGTGAGGTTTGCAATTCCCAAAGCCGGCGCTGATGTGTTCTACGGGGATCCCCCGCACATCGCCGTCGGGCACGGACTACCTGTTTCTCTAGCTGCACGATTTGCGCTGCAAGCAATTTACGCTTCCGCACGACATATTCAATAGTATTACCACGCAATACAACCTTGGCTGTCTCCCATAGCAATTCTGGTTCCGATTCATGTTGCTTATTGTACGTCATGAAATCCTGCCAACACTTCCCGAGGTGGGCGTGGAAATTAATATCATAATACAGGTCCATAGGGAACCGCCAGACACGCGTAGAGGTGGACAGATCTCCCCACCGGAGTTCCACCCAGACTGGGGCATGATCCGATATTACCGAGGGGGCTATTTGCGCATCCATTACCCTTTCAAAGAGCCTCTCCGAGACCAAAACATAGTCAATGCGCGCATTTGAGCCGTGCGCCCGCGACTGGTGCGTAAAATCCTTTTCGAGGGGGTGAAGTATACGCCAGGGGTCTATCATCCCCAGACGACGACACAACTCTCGCAGCGTTTTAGTCGTCGGAACACGCGCTCTCTCACTCCCCCCTCCACACGTATCCAGGTCTATGTCCAACACCCCATTCAGGTCCCCAGCCAGAATTAATGGCGCGTCTGGCAACTGTACCACTCGAGAGGCCAGTCGGGCGTAAAACGGCCGATCCAATATGTTGGGTCCGTACACATTACCCAGCACAATAGGCCTGCCCTCTAAGTAGCCATACAGCAGGATAAATCTACCCTCTGGGTCCAAGCACTGCTGTTCCATCTCAAAGCGGACCCGGGCGCTGATCAGAATGACCACTCCACCCTTTTTCCCCTTAGCCGGGGCGCCCCAACTCTGCCCCACCCACATTTTCTGTAGTTTAGCATGCTCGTCGGCCGTCTGGTGGGTTTCTTGTAGCATGGCAACATCGCATTTCAGTTTGGCTAAATTCTGCAACACTTTATATCGCTTTATGGGATTCCCTATACCACACACATTCCAAGATACGACTTTCAGGGTGGGTCATATTCAAACAGGTTATATTTTTCCAGTATGTGATAGTAATGAGGTAGGACCCCCCCAGCCTGAGGTCTCCCCCCTGGTAAGGCAGTGCTCCTTCCGACTATTGCTCTGAACAATCTAGGTGCACTCGGTGACCCTGGATCCCCACCCCCCCGATCACCCAACTCCCCCCCTCCCTCTCTTGTCCCACCCCCTCCATCCCGCCTCTCCCCTCCCATCCCACGTGTCCCTACCCCCCCCCTTAACTACACCAATACCCCCCTAGGTCCTTCTCCCCCTCCTCCCTAGGGAGCCTACAAGGTCCCACTGGGTGCCCTCCACCGCCTCCCCCCACCCCACCCCACCCCATTACTACCCGTGCGTCTGTCTCTAACCCCCTTCGCCTAGAGGCTAACCTCGCCGCAAGTCTACTATGATCCACTCCTCCCGTTCACTAGCAGCCATCCAACCCCCCAAATCGCAGCAACAGCACAAACATCAAGATAAAAGGAAAAGGTAGTAAAAGTACGAAGGGAAAAGAAAGAAGGGGGGAGGGGAAAAACAAATTTGAAAGAAGAAAGGGAGAGAGGAGAAAAAGGGGGAAGAGAGAAAGAAAAACGAAGGGAAGAGAAAAAAAAGGAGAGAAGCAGGGGGAGCAACCCGCATCGGGCTGCCCCCTCTGCCTGCATCGCAGGTAAATATCCTGCCCGTAGGCCCACCGAGGCCGTAACGAGAGCCCATTAAACCTCCCACCCGGCGAGCGGCTAGCCAAGCTCCCCAGAGACAGAGCAAAACAGTATCACTGCAGGTAGCTGTTACAGTAACAAAATAATGAATGGGAAGGGAGCAGAGCCCCCCCTGCAGTGGAGAGCCCACCAACCCCCCCATCCAGAGAGCGGCTGGCCAAGCTCCCCAAAGAAAGCGAATACAAAAAAGAAACAGTAACACAGCACGGCTATAAATGTAACAGAAGGAGCAACAATCTAGCAAATTAGGGATATGCCAGTCTTAATCAGGCTTTCCTTCTCCGGCCACACTCCACACACTCGGGAAGCTGGCAGTTCGCTTCAAGTATCCAAATGGGGTACGCTACCAACCCAGAGTGTACAGAAAATACAGGCGACATCTCCCAGTCTTCAAATCGTTGAGGGAGATAGGCGGTCCGTCCGTTCCCGCGCAGCTATCTGCTCCACATACGTTTTTGCGGCCGCAGCAGACTCAAAGGCACGATGGACTCCCTCGTGTGTCACATGCAGGCGGGCAGGATACTGAACTGTGAAGCGGATCTTGGCCTTTATGAGTTGCTCGCAGAGCGGTGCATATTCCCTTCGTCTCTGGCTAAGAACAACAGAGTAATCCTGCGCGATCCGCAACTTAGCATTGTTGTGTACAATCTCTCCCATCTGTCGGGCCGCCCGCAGTAGCCGCTCTTTCTCCGGGAAGCGCAGGAACTTCACCAGCACTATCCGGGGTCGTCCATCTCGGGCCTGAACTCGGCCCACCCGGTGAGCCCGCTCAATCTGCATCGGCTCTGCCTGGCCCGAGTCCTTCAGCAGCAGCGCCATCAGGGATTCCAGGTAAATGTGAAGATCTTTGTCAGTCACCGACTCCGGAACCCCCATTATCCGAAGGTTCTTTCTTCTGGAGCGATTTTCGATATCATCAAGTTTTGCGTTCTGCGACTCAACTTGGGACTTCAGATCGGCCATCTCTCGGGACAGCGTCTCCACCCTATCCTCTGTCTGGCCCAGTCGGTCTTCCGCCTCTCTCAACCGACTCCCCAAGGCGTCAATAGAGCTCTGTAGCCCATCCATTTTATCATGGAGGGCGGAGAATTGGGGAGACAGGACTGCCGCTACAGCTGCTGACACCTCCTCGAGGTGCGCCGTGGTTTTCGGAGAGCTTGGCGCCCCAGCCGGCTCCGCCATCTTGCCGGTCCCCGCCATGCGTTCCCTGTCTCTGCGGGTGGCTTTTACCGCAGTCGCCATGCCCCTCACTTCCACTCGGAGGTCGGCTACCAAGGCAGTGAAAGCTCCGGTACAATCCTCGCTAGGGCAGGACTCGGACACGCTACTTTTTTCGGTTTAAATCGCCGGTTTGGGCTGGGGGGTTGCGGAGCGCACCCAGGATGCGACCACTACTCTGCCCGCATCACGTGACCCTCCAAGCTGTCAGTTTTAAAATCACTAATCTATTTTATTCACATTTTTTCTTTCAACTTAAATGATATGGGTGTTTGAAATTTGGAAAGGTCTTCTCCTGCTTAACTGCTCCCTCCATTAGGAATCAATTTAAATCAGGGGTCTGTTCTGTTGCCCTCCAGAACCTCATGGAGGCCTCACACTGATACATGTAAAGCATGGACAACTTAGGAGTGGACACTTAGCAAATCCTTTGTAGATATCAATGATAAACACACCAAGTATGATGAACAGATGCAGAAGGAAGTTTTTAAAACAAAGAGGAATGGCCGCAAGAACCCATCAGAAGAAAGAAGAAGGAAAATTAAGAATAAGACTAGATTCTTTTTAAGGTGTGATCTTTAATTGGACTAACTAATGAAGGGATCTGTATAGTCTTCTCGAAGGTTCTCACACACTTCATCAACTTTTGATAATTCCTTTTTAGGTGTCCGTAAAAGATATTACAGCCTAAAAAGACTCCAGATTTCTCTCCTTAACAAGTTACAGATCTCAGAACTCTGTATGATGGAAGAATAATTTTTAAAAAGAAGGCAAAGTAGCCTGCATGACAGACACACCACATATGCACGTACAAATGACTGAAGTGGACACCAGGAAGGCAATTTTAAAAAATCAGTTGTAAGTAGAAAAAGTGTAAAAAAAATATATTATGCTAACAAATAAGAATATAACGAACAGAAAACATAAGTGTCCAGAAATGGGCAAGCTGATCTCTGGAGGACTCTAGCATTACTGCTGCTATGAGACATTTCAAGAGAGATCATTGACTTGCAGGACCTGCATGCTGAAGCAAATGCTTTCTACTATAGCATATATACTTGCTATTTGGTTGGCTTTGTGACTGAAATTCCTGTTTGGATCATTAGTTTCACTGATTGTCCAGTAGTGCTTGGTTTGGTGCTCACAGAGAACAGGACCTAAACGTTCAGCCATTGCTTTCCACCTTTAACCAACGAGAGGGACCAACAGTCTGGCAGCATCCCTGTTGCCATGGAGGAGAGAGGTCACGTGACAGGAGAGCATCACCCTGGTGTGGCAGGAAGTGATCCTGTAACTAGGACCTGTCCTCCAGGTGATGTAAACCCCTCTCGCACCGAGGAGGTTTCTCCAGGGCCAAGTGCCCATGCGGGAAGGGTTAGGACAGCAGTTATAGTTGGTGATTCGATCATTAGGCATGTAGATAGCTGGGTGGCTGGTGGACGTGAGGATCGCCTGGTAACATGCCTGCCTGGTGCGAAGGTAGCGGACCTCACACGCCACCTAGATAAGGTCTTAGATAGTGCTGGGGAGGAGTCTGCTGTCTTGGTACATGTTGGTACCAATGACATAGGAAAATGTGGTAGGGAGGTTCTGGAAGCTAAATTTAGGCTTTTAGGTAGGAAGTTGAAATCCAGAACTTCCAGGGTAGCGTTCTCCGAAATGCTTCCCGTTCCACGCGCAGGACCCAATAGGCAGGCAGAGCTCCGGAGTCTCAATGCGTGGATGAGACAATGGTGCAGAGATGAGGGGTTCGGATTTGTTAGGAACTGGGGAACATTCTGGGGAAAGGAGGGGCTCTTCCGAAGGGATGGGCTTCACCTTAACCGGGATGGAACCAGGCTGCTGGCATTAACCTTTAAAAAGGAGATAGAGCAGCTTTTAAACTAGATAATAGGAGAAAGCCGACAGTCGCCCAAGAGCGCATGGTTCGGAAGAATGTATCCTTGAAGGATACTACAAAAAGCAGAGGGGTTCCAAAAAAGAGTAAAGTAGCCCAAATGCCCTCGAGTATGGAGCAGACAGAACTTAAAGATCCCAAATTACCCATGTCTACCAATAGCCAAATTAATATGAATAAAATACAGTCTCTAAAATGCTTGTATGCAAATGCTAGAAGTCTACAAAACAAGATGGGAGAGTTAGAATATATAGCACTAAACGAGAGGTTAGATATGATTGGAATATCAGAGACATGGTGGAAGGAGGACAACCAGTGGGACACTGTGATACCTGGGTACAAACTATATCGAAATGATAGAGCTGATCAAATTGGTGGAGGGGTTGCGCTCTATGTTAGAGAGGGCATTGAGTCAGAAAGGATTAAAGTTTTGCAAGAAACAAAATTTGCTGTAGAATCTCTATGGATTGAAATTCCATGTAAAAAGGGGAAGGCGATGGCAGTGGGGGTGTACTATCGTCCGCCTGGCCAGAATGAACAAATGGATGATGAAATGCTCAAAGAAATCAAGGAAGCTAGCAAAAGTTACAGTGCAGTAATAATAATGGGTGATTTCAATTACCCCGGCATCGACTGGGTCAGTGTCACAACAGGACATGCTAGGGAGATAAAGTTCCTAGATGAAATAAATGACTGCTTCTTGGAACAGCTGGTTCATGAACCGACCAGAGGGGAAGCAATATTAGACCTAGTCCTTAGTGGAACACCAGATGTAGTGCAAGAGATAAGGGTGTTGGGGCCACTTGGCAATAGTGATCATAGCATGATCGCCTTTGATTTAATTAGTGGAGGAGGGATAGTAAGGAAATCCACAGTACTACCCTTTAACTTTCGAAAGGGAGACTATGATAGAATGAGGAAAACAGTTAAGAAAAAACTAAAAGGAGCAGTTGCAAAGGTTAAAGACGTACATCAAGCTTGGGTGTTGTTGAAAAATACTATCTTGGAAGCCCAGACCAGCTGTATTCCACGCTTTAAGAAAAGTGGAAGGAAGTCCAAAAAATTGCCAGCATGGTTTAAAGCTGAGGTCAGAGAGGCTGTTGTTGCCAAAAAAGCATCTTTCAAGAAATGGAAAAAAGAGCCAAATGATGAAACCTGGAAACAGCACAAGCACTGGCAAGTCAAATGCAAGGCATTGATAAGGC
Organism: Ichthyophis bannanicus; assembly: GCA_033557465.1. Lineage (NCBI taxonomy): Eukaryota > Metazoa > Chordata > Amphibia > Gymnophiona > Ichthyophiidae > Ichthyophis > Ichthyophis bannanicus. The sequence continues at coordinate 102,389,109 of CM066043.1, forward strand.
AGGCAAAGAGAGAATTTGAGAAGAAGCTTGCTGCGGAAGCAAAAACGCGAAATAAAGACCTTTTCAAGTACATTCGTAGCAAAAAACCCGTGAGAGAGTCAGTTGGTCCATTAGATGATAAAGGGGTTAAAGGAGCACTAAGAGGCGACAAGGCGATAGCGGAGAGACTGAATGAATTCTTTGCTTCGGTCTTTACTGAGGAAGATGTAGGGATGTTACCCACGACTGAAGTGGTATTTAAAGGTGTGGAAGAATTGAAGGAAATATCGATACATCGGGAAGATGTCCTACAACTATTAGATAAACTGAAGAGTAGCAAATCACCTGGGCCGGATGGTATACATCCAAGGGTGTTGAAAGAACTGAAATTTGAGATTGCAGACCTGCTATCAGTAATCTGTGAACTATCATTAAAATCATCTCTAATACCTGAGGATTGGAGGATCGCCAATGTAACACCAATTTTTAAAAAGGGTTCGAGGGGTGATCCGGGAAACTACAGACCGGTGAGCCTGACATCAGTACCGGGAAAAATGGTAGAAACCATCATAAAGAATAAAATTACTCAGCATATAGATAGTCATGACCTAATGGGAGACAGCCAACATGGCTTTAGACAAGGAAGATCTTGTCTTACTAATCTGTTATGTTTTTTTGAAGGAGTGAATAAACAGGTGGACAAAGGTGAGTCGGTTGATATTGTGTATCTGGACTTTCAGAAAGCCTTTGACAAGGTCCCTCATGAGAGACTTTTGGCAAAACTAAAGAGTCATGGGATAGGAGGCAGTGTACTACTGTGGATCAGGAACTGGTTAAAAGATAGAAAGCAGAGGGTAGGGCTAAATGGCCAATTTTCCCAATGGAGAAAGGTGAATGAATAGTGGTGTACCCCAGGGATCTGTGCTGGGTCCGCTGCTTTTTGACATATTCATAAATGACCTGGAAAGTGGAATAACGAGTGAGGTTATCAAATTTGCTGATGACACAAAACTATTTAAAGTTGTTAAAACCCAGGAGGATTGTGGAAAATTGCAAGAGGATCTTGATAAATTGGAAGACTGGGCATCAAAATGGCAGATGAAATTTAATGTGGAGAAGTGCAAGGTTATGCACCTAGGGAAGAACAACCCAAACTATGGTTACACGATGCAAGGTTCCACATTAGGAACCACCACCCAAGAAAAAGATTTAGGCGTCCTTGTGGATACCATGTTAAAACCCTCGGCCCAGTGTGCAGCGGCGGCCAAGAGAGCAAATAGAATGCTAGGTATGATAAGGAAAGGAATGGAAAATAAAACAAAAGATATTATAATGCCTCTATATCGTTCCATGGTGAGACCGCACCTTGAATATTGTGTGCAATTCTGGTCGCCATATCTTAAAAAGGATATAGCAATTTTAGAAAAGGTTCAGAGAAGAGCCACCAAAATGGTAAAGGGGATGGAAGGCTACTCCTATGAAGAAAGGCTAAAAAGGTTGGGGCTCTTTAACCTGGAAAAGAGACGGCTGAGGGGAGATATGATAGAAGTCTATAAATTAATGAACGGAGTGGAACGGGTAAACGTAGATCGATTGTTTACCTTATCAGAATATAGAAAGACTAGGGGACATGCAATGAAGCTACAGGGTAAACTATTTAAGACTAATAAAAGAAAATATTTTTTCACTCAACGTGTAATCAAACTCTGGAATTTGTTACCGGAGGATGTAGTAAAGGCTGTTAGTGTAGCTGGGTTTAAAAAAGGTTTGGACAAGTTCCTGGAGGAAAGGTCCATAAACCATTATTAAGAAGGGACCCAGGATATCAATGCTTGAACCAATACAAGCATTGTGGAACCTGTGTCCCTTGGGGAAACTGCTAGGTACGTATGACCTAGATTGGCCACTGTTGGAAACAGAATACTGGGCTTGATGGACCTTGGTCTGACCCAGTATGGCATATCTTATGTTCTTATGTTCTTATGTTCACACTACCAGTAGATGGGATGGCTAGGGGGGCTGATATAAACAAAGACAGTGCATTTGCATACAGCCACTTAATCAACTTTTCCAGTGCCACTCTTCGGCTCCCCCTTTTCTTCCCACAAATGCTTCATTGCACATCGCAATCACCTATTCCCCCTTTATATTCCTGTCTCATATGCGTATCCCCCCCTCTTCCCCTCCCCCCCCTCCTACCTTATCTCTATGGATACATATATTCCCCCCTTATCTACTGGCATTCCAACGCATATATTTCCCCCACACTCTTAAAAACTTTTGTGGGCTATTATGTTGCACTGCCGTTAATTTGCTTAATAAATAGGCCTGATCCAATGAGTTGATATATTCACCCATTGTCGGCGCTGATTTTTGCCACCACTTCCTGGCAATCAATAATTTAAAGGTTATACACCCCAAGTTTACAAAGAGGCTTTCCGCCTGTGTCACATTCTCCGGTTTCACCCCCAGCAGGCCTGTTGCTGGGTGGGCCTCAATCTCTTTCTCCAGAATCCTACTTAGGAGCTCAAAAACCGCCTCCCACCCTCACTCACCACCTTACAAGCCCACCATGTATGGAAGTATGTCCCCTCCTCACCACACTCCCTCCAACACTTAGACATCTGATCCTTATACATGTGTTGTAACTTCTCCGGGGTCAAGTGCCACCTGTACATTATTTTATAATTATTTTCAATAAAATTCGCCGCTAGCAAACCTTTATATCTATTCTGGTATATCCTTTCCCACTGAGCTCCCTCCCAGCATGTGCCCAGATCCTTTCCCACGCTTCTTGGAAACTCTTCTTAGGGCCCACCTCCTCCATCAAGTTGTAGAATTTAGTCACAATCTTCTTCTGTTGTCCCATCAAAAATACTTTTTCTATTTCCGTTGGATCCCTAGGTAATTCTGGTAAAATTCGATGTCTCAGGTAGTGACAAATCTGGTTATATTGATACACATCTGGGGCCTCCAAGCCATATTGTTCCACTAGTGCAGAGAACCCTTTTAAATGTTTACCCTCTATAAGTTGCCCAATATAAGTCAACCCTTTCTTAGCCCATCTCCTAAATTCACTATACCCCACCACTGGCAGGAAATCAGGGTTATCATTAATGGGTATCAGCCTTGACACTCCTCCTGTTCCTAACCAGATTTGTTTCCATTTACTCCATAGATACAAAGTTCGTTGAGCAAAGGGATTACTATTTCGCCCTCCCTTTTGCTTCCCTTGGAGCAACCAAATCCATTCCCCTAGCCTCCCCTCTGTGACAGCTTCCGCTTCCATACATACCCACTCCTTCCCTTCATCCACCCCCCACTCCACCATGGCACTGAGATACGTCGCCTCCATATACCTATTCAGATCTGGTATAGCCATCCCCCCATTCCTCCTACTCTTAGTGAGAACCGACCAGGCAACTCTACTTCTCTTCCCCCCCCCTATAAACTTCATAATTGTCCCCTGAATCCTTACCATTACAGCCCTAGGCACCCCCACTGGTAGTGCCCTAAAAAGATACAACCACTGGGGTAATATCATCATCTTGATCGCTGAGATCCTCCCCATCCAGGATAATTTCTTACTCTCCCACATTTCTAATTCTTTCCGCATTTTCTTTTCCATAATATTAAAATTTACCCCTCCCATATCCATGACATTAGCCAATAAATATATCCCCAAGTATTTTACACACTTATTTGCCCATTTAAAGGGATATTTACTCTGTAAGAGCTTCTGCACCTCTACCTCTGTGGATATGTTTAAGATTTCAGACTTGGTGGCATTTATTTTAAATCCGGAAAACCTCCCAAATTCCTTCAATATCTGATACACCCCCCCCAAGGGATCTCTCAGGCTCCGTCAACATAAACAGTAGGTCATCTGCAAATAGAGACACTTTGCTCTCCAGCTTCCCCCCCTGCACCCCCTTCACCTCTGGGCTTTCCCGTATCTTTTGTGGCATAGGCTCCATAGACAACACAAAGAGGAGTGGCGAAAGCGGGCATCCCTGCCTTGTTCCTCTTCCCAATTCAAAAGCCTTAGTATACTCTCCATTAATACAAATTTGTGCCATGGGTTGCGTATAAATTGCTTTAATCCAGTTTAAATATAACTATTTTACCCACTCCTCCACTCCGATCCCCATATGTTCTAAGACACGCAACAAGTAGGGCCAGGCCACGCGGTCGAACGCCTTTTCTGCATCTATGGTCAACAGGATCATTTGGGCCTTACTCTGCTTCCCTTTCCATATCGCATTCAACACCTTCCTAATATTATCCGCAGTATGTCTGCCCGGCACAAACCCCCCTTGATTCTCATGCACTAAGCGCGGCATAAATGGCAGCAACCTATTAGCCAGGATTTTAGTAAAGATTTTAAAGTCCGTCCCCAGCAAAGATATGGGTCTATAGGATCCGCATAAACTCAGGTCTTTCCCCTCCTTCGGGAGCACTGTGATCCCCGCTGTCCGCATTGTCTCCGGGATACCCCCCCCCCCCCCCACACACACCTGAAAGGAGTTATATAGCCGAGCTAGCGGTTTGCTCAACACTTCTTGAAAGGTTTTATAAAATTTATTAGTAAAACCATCCAGCCCCGGGGCCTTTTGCGATGGGAGAGACCTAATTACCTCCCCTACCTCTACCTCTGTTATGGGTCTAGATAACTTATCTGCTTCCTCCCCTGTCAACTTAGGTAGCTGCATTTGCAGGTATCTATCCATTTCCTCTCTTGCGCAGGGCTCCTCCGCCGTATACAACTGTTGATAAAATTTAACAAATTGTTCTTTAATCTGTTCCACAGTTCATACTTCCTTCCCCCCAGTATCCCGAATTTTGGTGATTAAATTCCGCTTGTGATGTTGCTTCAACCTATATGCCAGCCACTTTGTTGGCTTATTACCTAATTCAAAGAATTCTTGTTTAAGCTGATCTTGGGCAAATTTAATTTCTCCCAATTCTATTTCCCCACGCTCTCGCTTTAGGTCCCTTAGTGCCTGCATTTGTGCCTCTCCAAATTCCCCCCGTTGTTGGCACCTCTCCAAATCTCGGATCTTGCTTCGCAGTAAATCTTTATGCCCCTCTTTAGCTTTTTTCACAAACGTTCCAATTAAAATCAATTCACCCCTTACCACCACCTTTAAACATTCCCAAAGGGTATCAATTCTACAGTTATCTCTGTCATTAAGTTCCAGATAACTTTTTACCGCCTGTACTATTTTTTGCCTTACTTCCGGGCTGTCCAGTAGGGACTTATTTAATATTCACCTCCTCCTCTGCTTCCCCCTACCGCCCACTACACAATCAATCCAGACCGGTGCATGGTCCGTCCAGGTGCGCTCCCCAATTTCACTATTCACCACATTTGCCAACATGGTTCTTGACACCCATATCATATCCAGTCGGGAAAACGACTGGTGTACCGGAGAGTAAAAAGTGAAATCTTTCTCCTGCCCCCTCATCTCCCTCCATGCATCTTGAATTCCCAGGTTTAAACCCATTAATTTCAACTTTTGCCTGCTCTTGGCACTTCCATCACTACACCCTTTGGAGTTGTCCAAATGGGGGTTAGTTGTTAAGTTAAAATCCCCCCCCATAATCACCTGTCCTTCCGCAAAGTTTTCCACCTTTTATGTTAACCCCTCAAAAAATTCCCCTTGTGATATATTTGGGCCATAAATATTCACTAGAGTGAGCATCTGCTCCTGTATTTTGAGTTTTAACAGGAGAAAACGCCCTCCTCTATCCCGTTGCTCCTCGCATACAGTATATTGGACCTTCTCATTTATCAGGATTCCCACTCCCCCTTTTTTCAGGTCAATTCTGTTAGAGGCATACCACTGTCCTGGGAACTTCTTGTGCCGCACCCTCCATTCTTCAGATTTTTTCAAATGGGTTTCCTGTACAAAAACAATGTCTCCTCCCAGTCTATTAATATCTTTGTACATTCTTTGCCTTTTAATCGGGGAGTTTAACCCCCTTACATTCATCGTTAAGACCCTCAATTTAGCCATATCCACTGATTACCTGTATACCAGTAGTAGCATACCGCTTGGTAGGTTTTCCCCCCCCCCTCCCACCCCCTTCCCTATTCCAGTGCTCACCACCACCTCTCCCAATTCTCCAAGGCATGACGTACCAGCCCCCAACAGTAGTACACACATATCTCAATTATCCCTGCAAATTAAACAACATTTCAACCTCCCACATCATTGTCCACTCCCTGTATAGCCTTCACACAGAGCTTCAGCACCGCCGAACATAGATCTGGACCAGACCTATGAATCAGCCCCTCTCCCCTGCAGGGGCCGGGTTCCTCTTCTGCCTCCGTAGTCGTTTATCCCCCAGGGATGCTTTCTGCCAGCGTCCTTCCTCCTCTCGCCGTTTCCCTGCTTTAGGCCCAGTCTCAGCTGTCGCCTCCAACCATCCAGCCTACTTCATCATTTCCGTGGCCTCCTCCACTGTGTGGATATGCGAAGAGACCCCTTCCCAACTAAATAGCAATCCAAAAGGGAAGGTCCACTTATATTTGATATTCTCCTTTCTTAACCGTTTCGTCAAGCCAGCCAGCTCTCTTCTCTTTCTCATAGTGATCGCCGATAAGTCCACATATATCTCTATTTTTTGGTTCTCCCACCTCACTTCCGTGAGTTTCCTTGCTGCAGCTACCACCATATTTTTTGTGGCATACTCATGGAAACATGCCATAATGTCCCGTGCTCTGCCATCCCTCTTCGGGGCTAGCGCCCGGTCCAGCGTCCAGCACAAAGCAGTACCATCCAATCCGGCCTGCTCCAGAATCTGGCGGCTCAGCTGTTCCACCAATTTTAAACAGTCTTCTCTTTCCTTTCTTTCCGGTACTTCCCGGATCCTGATGTTTGATCTTCTAGATCTATTTTCAAGATCTTCCACTTTGGACCACAGGTCCTCTTGCTCTCCCTGAATACCATCCAGCTTCTCCTACAGCTCTTTAATGGTGCCTTCTTGCGCCTCCATTTTGCTCTCCACCTCCTCTAGTCTCTGGCCCACCTCCTTCACATCTGCTTTCAATTCCTCAATCCAATTCTGAGCTTCAGCTTTGAAGTGGGCCAGGTCTTGTCTAATGGTCAGAAACCAGCTCTTTAATTCTCTTTTCAAATTTTCAAACTCCTTTTCTCGGGGGGCCACAGTATCCGCCGCCCCGCTTGCCTCCTCTGCGCTCAAGGCACATGCCGCCGCCATCTTACTTTTCCCCGCGGCGCTCCCGCCTGCGTTCTTGAAAGCAAATGCCTTCAAATCCGCTGTACTCTTCCTCGGCGCAGTCATCTCTACACCACCCCCGTCTCCTCCGGCAGCGGAATCAGTTCTCGTTGCTTCCTGGGAGTTATGTTTCTGCAGGTTTTTAACTTTTACCGACGGAGTTCCGTGTACCCGCTGCCGTCTAGTCTCGTGACATCATTTCCTCTAGGGGGGCTGATTTTTGAGCAGAAGAATAACATTAGAGTAGCAAGTTCAATATTAGGGAAGCTAGAGTTCAATTTTCATTTTTTCATTTAATTTTGATTATTTATACACTGTCTATCCACATTCCTAAGTTATTAACAATCTATATTACATCTATAAATAACATAACATCAGAACATACAATATAAATAAAACCAATAAAACCTTACCTAAAAGCACAATCCAGTATTTAAATTACATCAGACCTTATAATAATGGAACAAAATCAAGTTTCGCTATAGGTTTGGTGGACAAGCAGGCCTTAAGCCTTCTCTGGAGCACTAACTAGTCCTGTCTTGCTTGGATATTGCTTGATAATATATTCCAGTTTGTTGGGACCATAACTTGAAAGGCCCCTTTTCTTATCATTACTTTTCTGTCATTAGTTGAAGGGGAAGGGATACATAATATCGCCTGCTGGCATTGTCTCATTGACCTTTCTGATTAATTCTTTTTGAACACAGAGGACAACAACTTCTTGCCATCATTATTTAATAATTTGAAGACCAGACACAAACGTGAAAAGAACACGTTACTTAACCGGCAGCCAGTGCAACCCTTTTAGCATCGGTGAACATAAGATATGCCACACTGGGTCAGAGCAAAAGTTTCATCAAGCCCAGTATGATATGGAAGGGCAGAATAGATAGGTAATTTGGTTTTTTTCTGCCATCAGGTTTCTATTTATCCTGTTTCCAACAGTGGCCAGCCCAGGTCACAAGTACCTGTCAGGTTCACAAAAGGTAGACAGATTCCATGCTGTTTATCCCAGGGGTAAGCAGTGAATTTCACCAGTCCTCTTTAATAATGGTTTATGGACTTTTCCTACAGGAACTTGTCTAAACCTCTTTTAAACCCAGCTACACTAACAGCTTTTACTACATCCTCCGGCAACAAATTCCAGAGTTAAACATAGAAACATGACAGCAGAAAAAGACCATATGGCCTATCCAGCCTGCCCTTCCATATCAACTACTATAGTCCCTTTTTTTCCTTTAGACATCTCCTGTGGTGTTCCCATGCTTTCTTGAATTCAGATACTGTCCCGGTCTCTACTATCTCTGCTGGGAAACTGTTCCACGCATCTACCACTCTTTCCATAAAGAAATATTTCTGCATAGTACTCCTGAGTCTTTCCCCTTTCATCTTCTTCCTATGCCCCCTCGCTGCAGAGCTTTCTTTCAATTGAAATAGGCTCTCTTCTTATGCATTTATGTCATGGAGTTTGTATGTAAAAATATTTTCTCCAATTAGTCTTAAATGTGCTACCTCGTAGCTTCACTGTGTGTCCCTAGTCTTTCTACTTTTTGAAGGAGTAAACAACTGATCTATGTTTTCCTATTCCACTCCACTCATTATTGTATAGATTTCTATCATATCTCCTCTCAGCCATCTCTTTTCCTGGTTGAAGAGTCCTAACCTTTTAAGCCTTTCCTTGTAGGGGTATCCTTCCATTCCCTTTATCATTTTTGTTGCTCTTCTCTGTACCTTTTCTAATTCTGCTATATCCTTTTCTAGATATAGTGACCAGAATTGCACACAGTACTCAAAATGTGATCGCACCATGGAACGATACAGAGCTATTATAATGTCCTTTGTTTTATTCTCCATTCCTTTCCTTATGATTCTTAACATTCCATTTGCTTTCTTGGCTGCTGTTGCACACTGGGTGGAGGGTTTCAGTGTATTATCTACAATGAGGCCCGGATCCTTTTCCTGGGTGGTGATTCCTAATGTGGAACCTTGCATCATGTAACAGTAGTTTGGGTTGTTCTTCCCTAAGGGGGTCATTCTGATCCTAGTTTAGCGGGTCTGGACGTCCGATCTGGACATCCAGACCCACTAAATGTCTGGATCATGCCACCAGCATCAGAGCTCCCCGCACATATAGCTGACTTGTGCAGGGAGCTCTGTTCGTGAGTGGGAGGGGATGGGCTTAACGTACAGGACTAATTCTGGAGGTCGGCCCTGAACATCCAGGACCTTCATTGTAGATGGGGGACTCATTTTACCTCAAAGGTGGAATAAGTTCCCCTGGACAGCGGAGAGTGGAGGAGCAGGTGAGGGTGTGTAGGGGGTTCCCCACAGCCCAACCCTGGCCTTGGAAGGCCTGATCGGGGGTTGGGCTGTGGGGAAACACAGCTCTCTGTGTTGTCTGGTGATTGTGGCTCCTGAATGGAGCCATGGTGCCATGGCAACGGGACACCATAACGCCATGGCTCCAATCAGGCGCTTGACTGAGTTAGCCAGGTATGTGACTGGGCATGTGGTCAATCAGAATCATGGCCCAATCTGCACATCCAGGCTGGTAGACCCGATTCTAATCCCGCAAGCACGTCTACCCCCCAGGGATCAGAATCGGGTGCTACCACTGCACGCCCCGATTCTGCCCAGCCATACAGGGGCAGGATGTGCAGGACAGAATTGGCCTCTAAATGCATAACTTTGAACTTGTCCACATTAAATTTAATCTGCCATTTGGATGCTCAGTCTCTCAATTTCTCAAGGTCCTCTTGCAATTTTTAAACTAGTCTCTGGTGGTCCCATAAATGGTACATTACAATAATCCAAATGGGACAATACCATTGTTTGGGTGCCAACACTAAAGTATTGGGAGTCTAAGGGGCATGTTTACTAAAGGTTAATGTGTGTTAAGTAAAGTTAACATGTATTAAGTGCTGCAATGGCCCATAGAAATAAATGAGCAGTGTCAGCATTTAACGCGCGTTAACCTTTAGTAAACAAACATACCTTAAGAATAATTGCAAGTGTTGGATTAGCCTCAGTTTGAAAAATATTTTCCTCAGCAGGGCTGAGAGATGTGATTGAAATGTCAAATTTATGTCCAGTGTGATTCCCAAGTACCTACCTTCTTTTTGAAAGGGCAAATCTATACTTCAATTTTCAGTGAATCGAGGTGGGCATAATCTTTTCACAAAGAAAGGACCATGTTTATTTAATTAATTAATTAATTTAACAATTTTTATATACCGCCTTATCTTGAATCAAGGCAGTTTACAATATAACTTCAGTTTACAGAGAACTTACAATGCGAAAACAACGCTTAACCGATTACAGATTAATTTCATTGGTATTCACAAAGGGGATGGGAGAAACTGGGAGTGTTAACGTTAAACGTATGTACAAATGTGTGTGTAAGTGTTCATGAGGGGGGGGGGAGCAATCAGGTTTCGTTGAAGTGTTCAATGAAAAGAAGGGTCTTGAGCTGTTTTTGGAATTCCTTTATGTTTGTGGTGGTTCTCATTTTCTCTGGGAGATTGTTCCAGATAGAGGGAGCAGCAAGAGAGAAAGCTCTCTTGGAAGTTGTTTGTTTTTTTGTGAACAGATTGGGTGTTGGTATGGTATTGATGTAGCTGTTTCTCACAGGTCTGTTAAGTTTGGTGCAGATGAGGTCCTGGAGACTTCCGTCTGTCAGGTTGTTTTTGATCTTGAAGATAGTCAGGGCAGATTTGTATTTGGCACGTAGTGTAATTGGTAGCCAATGCAGTTGGTGCATGAGGGGCGTTATGTGTTCTCACGAGATGATCCCATGATGGTTCGGGCAGCGGTGTTTTGGACCAGTTGCAGGGGTTGGGTAGTTTGTTTCGGCGGTCCTTGTAGGAGAGCATTACAGTACTTCAGAGATGGCATTATGATGGACTGACATACTGTTGTGCGGAAGTGTTTTTGATTGATGAGTCTCCAAATTATTGCAAGCTTGTGGAAGGAAGACTTGGAGATTTTGTTAATGTGAGCTTGTAGGTTGAGATGCTTGTCTATAATGACACCTAGGTTTTCCCGGATGTGTGTCGACTCACCCAGAAACGTAGGAAGGCTTTTTTGGCATTGAAATCCCGCGCATTGGCAATAGGGGCCTCCTTCTTCCTTAAATATCCTTGTAAATGTATTTTGATTTATGAACAGACAAAATATGTCTTTATGGAATCTGATTCATTGATAGCATTCCTAGATAACAAAGAATGTGGTTAGAAAAAATTTTTTTTTCTTTACTTCCTTTCTAAGTCTTAGGGTTAGTTGTTATTGATTCCAAGTCTGGCTCTGTAAAAAATGGTTGTGTATCATTATTATATTTGTTTTTGGTCCTATTGCTTCCTTGATGTGGACTTGATTGTAATTCTTTTCTTTTATTGAAAATAAAGATTGTTAAATTGGAAAAAAAAAAATGACACCTAGGTACCGGACTTCGTCCTTTATTGTGCTATGTGAATTGGAGATTTTGATTGAAGCAGGAGGGTTGAAATCAGTGTTCCTTTTAATGATTATTGCTTCCGTTTTCTTGATGTTAATGTTGAGGTTGTTTTCGGTAAGCCATGTTGTCATTTTGTGGAAAAAGGTTGACATTGTAGTGAGGTCTAGTGAGTCTAACTGGATTGGTGTGTAGGCCATGATACAATATGCCATATATGCAGATGATATGTTGTTAAGTGCCATCAAGTCGGTGTCGACTCATGGCAATCCTCTAGATAGTTGACCTAAATTGTGTACAGTCTTCAGTCAGGCGGCTCATTGTTGACAGACTGGCACACATAGCTGCTGTTATTATATCGATCTATCTCATTGCTGGCTTTCCTCTTTTACGTTGACCTTTTACCTTGCCATGATGTTTTTCTCTAATGATCTCTCTCTTCACATGATGTGTCCAAAGTATGAAAGTCGAAATCTTGTCATCTGAGCTTCTAAAGAAAGTGTAGGTTTGATCTCCTCTAGTACTGACTGGTTTGTTCTTTGGGCAGTCCATGGCATACACAGTATTCGTTGCCAGCACCATAATTTAAAGGCACCAATTTTCTTCCTGTCTATATTTTTCACTGTCCAAATTTCGCATCCATATGATGTTACTGAAAATGCCATGGCTTGAACAAGTCAAATCTTTGTATGGAGAGAGACAACCCTGCTCTTGAGACTCTTGTCTAGGTCCTTTATTGCCATTCTGCCAAGAGCAATGCATCATCGGATTTCTTGACTGTTTGTTGCTTCTTTATTGATAGTTGAACTAAGTAGGTTAAAGTTGTCCACTATTTCAATTTCTTCTCCATCAACGATAAACTTATTCATTTTGCCAGTTGTCAGGATATTTGTCTTCTTAATGTTAAGGTGCTGACCTATTTTAAGACTATATTCCTTGATCCTGAGAAGCAAATGTTTCAAATCGTCTTCACTTTCAGTCAATAATGTTGTATCATCAGCATAGTGAAGGTTGTTGATGAGTCTTCCACTAATCTTCACACCTCGGTTGTCTTCATACAGTCCTGCTTCTCTGATGATTTGTTCTGCATATAAATTAAAGAGGTAGGGGGAAAATATGCAGCCTTGTCGTACACCTTTGTTGATTTTAAACCATTCTGTTTCTCCTAGTTCCATTCAAACTTTTGCTTTTTGATCAATGTAAAGGTTGTGCAAGAGAACGATCAGGTGTTCTGGTATACCCATGCTTCTTAATGTGGCGCAGAGTTTCTCATGGCTTATACAGTCAAAAGCCTTGCTATAGTCAATAAAACACATATGGATATCCTTTTGGTATTCTTTTGTCTTTTCAAGGATCCCTCTCACATCTGCGATAATGTCTCTCGTTCCTCACCCTTTCCTGAACCATGCTTGCACTTCAGGCAGTTCTTGTTCCAGGTATTTCTGCTGAATGATCTTGAGTAGAATCTTGCTGACATTTGGGATCAAAGCAATTGTGCAATAATTTCCACAGTCAGGTCACCTTTCTTCAGTATTGGTATAAACACTGATCTTTTCCAGTCAGTTGGCCATGAATTTGTCTTCCAAATTTCCTGACAGAGAGCCTTGTAAGTATGGTAACAGCGTCATCTGATTGCTATAATACTTCTATGGGAGTGCTATCAATGCCCGGTGCTTTGTTCTTTGATAAAGCTTTCAATGTTGCTTCGATGACTTCTTTCATCACCAATTGTTCTTGATCATAAGGTATAGGTTGAAACGACTGTTTGTGCCACTTGAGTTCCACTTGATCTTTATGGTATAATGACTGTATATTCTTTCCACCTTTTTTTGATTTTCTCAGCATCATTCAATATGAATCCTTGAGCATTTTGTAGCATTCCAATTTGAGGCTGAAAATTTTTCTTTAACTCTTGTAGCTTTAGAAAAGACATTCTTGTCCTTCCTCTAATAGTTTCTGATTCTATTTCCTTGCATGTGTCATTGTAGTACTTTTCCTGGTCTTGTCTTGCTGCATGTTGGAAATCTATGTTGAGTTCTGCAATTGCCTCTGTTTCTCCTCTGGCTTTAGCTTCTCTCTGTATCTGGACAATTTTCAGAGATTCTTCAGTCATCCATTTTGGCTGTTTTTGCTTTTTCACCTTATGTAGAGACTTATCGCTTTCTTCCAACACAACATTCTTGATGTCATCCCATAACTCTTCTGGAATTCTGTCATGTGTATCCAAAGCAACAAATCAATTTCTCAGGCAGTCCTTAAATTCCAGTGGTATATTCTCAAGGTCATATTTTGCTACATTCATGAATGACTTGCTCTTTTACAACTTTAGCTTGAGTTTGCATACTAGCAGTTGGTGATCTGTACCACAGTCAGCTCCAAGTTTTGTCATTGTTGATGTTATCGAGCTTTTCCATCGTTGTCTTCCACAGATGTAGTCAATTTGATTCCTGTACAATCCATTGAGTGAAGTCCATGTGTACAGTTGGCACTTGTATTGCTGGAAGAAGGTGTTTGAGATGAATAGATCATTGGTCTTGCAAAATTCTATCAGTCTTTCTTCAGCTTCGTTTGTTGCCAAGTCCATATTGTCCAACCACTTTGCCTTCTTCTTTGTTGCCAACTTTTGTGTTCCAGTCACCTATGACTATCCTGTTTGCATGTTCTGTCAATTTCAGCTTGTACTTGTTCATAGAACTCATCAACATCTTCCTCTTCTGCAGCTGTTGTTGGGGCATATACCTGAATTATAGTTGTGTTGATGGGCTTTCCTCATAGATGAACAGAAATTAAGCATTCACTGACCTGCATTGTATTTCATTACAGTTCTTTCAAGTTTCTTTTTAACTATAAATGCAACACCATTTCTTCTTTGTCTTTCATTTCCAGCATAGTAACCCATATGATCATCAGATGCAAAGTGCCCAAAGCCAGTCCATCTCAGTTCACTGACGCCCAACAGATCGAGCTGTACACGTTCCATTTCATTCTTGACCACCTCCAACTTCTCTTGGTTCATGTTTCGTACGTTCCATGTCCCAATATTTATTTATTTAAAATGTTTTTCTATACCACCCCTTCCAGAGATCAGTGGTGGTTTACATTGTAACAAAACAGAACTTTACATGGAACATTATGAAGGAGTTATAACAGTTAACTATTTACATAAAGATATGTAAGATATCTTTGCAACTTCTGATTCTTTTTTCATGCGCAGCTTCATCAGCAGATCCAACCACATCATAAATGCTGGTTTTACTCTGAAAAGTCTTCAGCTCATCCCCAGTAGCCATTTGAGTGCCTTCCAACCTGGGGGTCTCCTCTTCCAGCACTATAGTGCAATTTGTTTTGTGACTATCCATTGGGTTTTCGAGGCAAGATACAGAAGTAGATTTGCCAAGCCTTTCTTCCATGCAGTTAATTCCAGTGTTGTTGCATTTGTCACAGAAATATGATCCTCCACTTACAACACCGTCCCATTCTGCTGCTGCCACAAAGAAAGGACCATAGCTTCTGTTTCTTGCAGATTGGTAGTGAAGCCATTTTCATTAAACCAACCATTGATTCTCTTAGAGTTCTGTATAATATTATTATTGGAGAGATTGTCTTCTGCCATGAATGGTGCAAAAAGCAAAATATAATTTGCATATATGCAGAATTCTATTCCTAATCTCTGTAGTGATTTCCATAAGTGGGTCAGGTAGATGTCAAACAAGGAAGTAGATTGTGATGATCCTTGTGGAACGCCACAGGGCAAACCAAACTATTTTGATGTTGTATTCTTAATGGTGACCTTTTCTTGCTTATCTTCCAAGAAAGATACCAATCGACAAAAAAACATTGCCCGTTATTTGAATCTCCCTCAGTCTCAGCAATAACCTCCCATGACCTTGAAGGCTGCAGTGACACTCCAAAATAGCAAAAGGTATCCCATATACTCTCTTTATAAACCAAGAAAAACAGTATTTATAAGAGAGGCAAGTAAAGTTTCTGAGCTATGGCCTCTACGAAATCTATACCGCTTTGGATCCAACTAACACTCCTTGTGACCTTGGGCAAGTCACTTAGCCATTCACTGTCTCAGCTACAAATTTATATTGTAAGTGATTCGAGTGCAGGGAAACCTGCTATAACTGACCTTGAGTTACCACTGAAAAGGCCTGAGCTAGATGCAAATCCCCTTGCCTTTTCTGTCTTGCAAAGCCTGATCTCAGATAAAACCTTATATTGATCCAGCTTTTCTTTTTTTTTCCCCCGCATGCATGTTTTGTGGTTAGAGACACTGCTTGCACTAGATTTGTGAGAGCAGCAAACACTTTCGGGCCAGTTTTCAAAGGCTTTTATCTGGATAGTAGGCACTATCCAGAGAGTGCCACTGAATATTCTCTCTGACCTCCTGGATAGTGCCAGGGCAGTTTCTTGATAATGGCGGTCATTCTAATCCCCAAATAGTGGGGGTGTACATCAGCCTCGGAAGTACAACCCGCGCATAGGCCCTGGAAGCTATTCTGGTTCCAGTGGTCCTCACACGTACAGAGCGTTTGTGCAGGGAGCGCTGGATGGGGGCGGGATGGAGGTGGAGCGGGGACAGGCCAACTTGCCCGGTCGTACAGAGACCATTCAGGTCAGACCTCTGTATGTCTTCCAGCACAGAGATGAACACCATGCTTATTCCACCCCAAAGGTGGAATAAGCCCCGGGGGTCTCCACTGCACAGCGCTGCACACCCCCGCCAAGCATGCCACCAGCCGCACTGTGCCCCTGCAGCCATGATCTGGCCCACAGGAGCCTTTGGTGCTGGCAGAATCGCAGTCTGCAGGGGCGGACATGGATGATGGCATTCCGAGCTGTCAGATAGATGGCTCATTACCATGATGCCAGAACACCACGGCTCCTGTTGTGTCCCAGCCATGCTGTTTTGGCATCTGGATGGGCAGATCTCCATACGCCGATCTCATCAGCATACGAGGAGTGCCCAGACGTCCAAGCCCCAATTCTGCAGTTGCAGGTACGTCAGGACTCCGCGGCGGCAGAACCGGGTACATTTCCTGCATGTCTGGTTTTTGCATGGCCGGATGAGCAGGAACCAGAATCGGCCTTCACACCTATAGCAGTGATTTTCAATGCTACTTTTCATATAGTTATGCAGGTAGCTTAGAACAGCAAACGGCTATCGGTATAGTGGTGCTGAAAATTGTCACTATATGGCTAGTGGTTGCAGTTGACTGCAAAAAGCAGATATTCAGTGCCTTCCACTATCTGGATACCAGCACTGAATAGTCAGTTTTCATATAACTGCAGCAGCTGACATTTACAAAATGCTGCCACTGTGGTTAAATCAATGACCTGAATCTTCTCTCTGAAAGTTTTTCTTTAGGTTCCTGTAACATAAGTGCTTTGATTACAGAACCACCATCAACAGCACACGAAACCTATGTTGGGCCAGCACAGTGGCTTAGATGGCACATGGGGTATGCTTTTATGCAGTCAACAGTTTGCTTCTTAGTTTGGGTCTTCTGTTTCCTGGTTGGGTTGGGGTTGCTGTAAAGTATGTGTGTGGGGTGGGTGAACTACAGCCCACCAGCCAGAACCAGCCTGCCAGCACAGAAAGTTTGGCCCAACATCTCGCTGCAATAAAATAGTTCAATCAGCCTACAAAGCTCTTTCTGCAGCTCATCATTACCCCATAGCCTCCAAAATGTCATCCCTCTGAGATGGCAGATCACTTTTAATGGCCACGGCAGGATCAGCATCAGTGGCAGTCGACAATAGGTGATGACAAGCTTTGGTTCAGTAGCTCCTTCCTCTGTGGTTGTCACTGTTTCCGTGCTGCAGTGCTCCTCCTCTCCCACTGCACGGAACATGGTGGGTGTATTTTATAGTTTTTTTAAAAATGTGAAAATAAACATGAACGCTATCCAGAGGATCGTTTCGAATTGATATCAACTCGACAGCACTTAATAACAAGGTATCTATGCATTACTACAAACCCAACTGAATTATTTAATTTTGGTCCAAGGGCTGTATTGGGAAGTATGATAGAGTCAGAGGGGACACCCCTCCCCCCCTGCCCAGTCCCAACTCTCAATGTGGTCTTTGGACCAAAATCTTTCTTCATCCCTGCTGTAAAGGCAGCCTGGGGGAGAGGGAGCTGTGGACATTGTACAGAGTAAAAGCTGAATTAAGCTTCACAGCTTCAAGAGACTACACACTCAGCTGAGGCTTTCAGACTTTACAATTGCCTGTTTTTAATATAAATTTTAACTGTTGGATAGAGGTTTTTAAGAATATTCAAACTGCTTATATTCCTTGCATAGCCTTTAAATCAGATATCCGAGTGTGCCCTCAGCTCATATAAGGTCTACTGGCCAGGGACACTTGTGATATATAGCTACTTGGAATAGAAATATTAATTTGCTTTTAGGTTTGCAGAGACCTGGTCTTTTACTTAGGTCTCCTACTTAATTTTGCAGCAAGGGTATACATTTTAAGGTTACAGACACCTTTGCATAGTGGGCTGATACATAGTAGTACGATTTCAGTTTGAATATTTCAGTTTCCATTGTCTATTACAAGCCTGCTTCACAGGGTGGCGTAAATTGAATCAACTCTACAGCCCTGAACTAGTCTGCTCATCACAGTTTCAAGAGACTACACACTCAGCTAAGGACAGATAAATTAGCATGTTGTATATTCAATGCAATAACTGTGGTGCTTTCATTCTGAGAAGAATCATTTGAAGCCTAAGAGCTTGCTTGCCCTATATGCCTCAGGTTAGCTGCTATGCATAAAGAATTGACTCTACTAAGGGAAGAATTAGCTGCAATTAAACACACCTCCTCTAGGGTACAAACGGAATAAAATCCACCACCGTTCCCACAAAGTATCAGTCCAGGAACAAATGGATCACAGTGGGCTCTGGTAGGTTGCGACCTGTAACGCAGAGACACCCTATACATCAAGAGATATCCCTGCATAACAACGTCTCTGCCTTAGATAACGAGGGTGCCCATTCGATGGAAACTGAAGTGCCCTTAAATGAAAGACTCAATGCCAAATCTACTGATAATGCACCAAATAGGAAAAACAATCACAAAACAAAAAACTACTATTACTTGGAGATTCCATCATCAGAGGCACCAACTTGGGAACACAGTTCAAAGGAGAGAAGATGGTCAAATGCCTCCCAGGCTCTTCAGCCAGCAGGAATACAAACCAAATTGTTGGTATAGTTAGTGCGCTGAAAGTGAGCATTCCAAAACTGATGTCATCCACTTGGGTACAAATGACCTGGCTAGAAACAGTGCCTCTGCAGTTCAAAGGGACTTCCAGACTCTGGGAGAGAAACTCAAGCCCATTGCTAACACTATAACATTCTCAGAAGTTCTACCTGTTCATGGTAAGGGGGCAGAAAGACTGCATCGCATAAACAACTTTAATACATGGCTCCAAACCTGGTGCAAACAAGAAGGATTTAGATTTATAGGTGTCTGGGGAAACATATGGATCAACAAGAGACTATACTGTTCTGATGGACTACATCTCTCCGCTGCAGGGAAAAGGATCCTAAGTGAAAAAGTCAGGCATTACATGGACAGGCATTTAAACTAGGGAAAGGGGGTGACGGATGGAGAAGGACAAGTTCAGTACGTCACTCCCAGCAAAAGAAAAAACATTGGAAACAGCCACACTTTTAAACCACACATCAATGGCAAATGGGATGTAGAATAAAATCCATGCAAAACACAGGCAAGCCAGTTAAAAAAATGCTGGAAAGCAATGAGCACACATGCTTGAAGCCTAGCCAACAAAGTTCCTGATCTGGAAGCCCTAATGGTGGAAATGGACTTGGACATTGTGGCCATTACAGAAACATGGTTTAACCAGTCACATGAATGGGATATAGCCATAGCAGGCTATAATCTATTTAGAAGAGACAGAGGGTAGAAAAGGAGGAGGAATAGCCCTATATGTCAAAAGCAATATTAAAGCTGCTGAAATGCAGGGGATGTGGGGGAAAAGAAGAAGAAGTGCTATGGATTATGTTGGAAAGAGGAGATGGCACTGTCATCTATACTGGTGTAGTCTACAGGCCTCCAACTCAAATCGAAGAAATGGATAATGAATTGATTGCTGATATTGCAAAGATAGCCATGAAGGGGGAAGTGATCATATTGGGTGATTTTAATCTACCCGATGTGAATTGGTGTATTCCTTCTGCAAATCTGGAAAGAAGTAAAAATAAATTGTGGATGTCTTCCAACATGCATTACTTAGACAAATGGTGATGGAACCGACCAGGGAGAGCTTGGTGCTGGATTTAGTGCTCACCAATGGAGATAGCATGTCGAATATCTGGGTGGGTGCCCATGTGGGCAGCAGCGATCATCACGCGGTGTGACGTCAGATAAAAGCCAAGGCAGAATCTAATCACAGCAAGCTTAAAGTCCTAGACTTTAAAAACACTGACTTCAGTAAAATGACCAAATACCTGAAGGAGGAAGGACTTGGCAGGGTGGGAGGGGATAAGGGAAATGGAATTGCAATGGGCTAAACTAAAGGAGGCAATAAAAAGGGCAACAGGAAGAGGAAAAGGAAACCTATTTGGTTCTCCAAAGTAGTGGCTGCACAAATAAAGGTAGAAAACACAGGTTTCACAAAATTCAAAAGTTCACAAACAGAGGAACACAGAAAAGAATAAAGGATCAAACTAAAAGAGACAAAAAGAGAAATAAGGATTGCAGAATCAAAGGCAGAAGCAAAGATGGCTAAAGATGTGAAGTGTGGCAACAAAACATTTTTCAGGTATATTCGGGAGAGGAGGAAAATCAGAGGTGGAACTGCAGGAGTCAAAAGTGCTGGGAATGGATTTATGGAAAGTAACATTAAAAAAGTGAAATTGCTAAACAAATACTTCCGCTCTATTTTCACTCGAGAAAATCCTGGAGAAGGGACCGCCTGTGATTGACAAGTATACAAATGGGAATGGAGTAGATACCACGGCACACCATTCACAGAAGATGATGTAGAGCAACTTGCAAAACTGAAAGTGGCCAAGGCCATGGGACCGGATGGGATACACTCCAGGATACTAAAAGAGCTCATAGAGATTCTTGCAGGGCCGTTAAAGGATGTTTTTAATAGATCCTTGGAGACAGGAGAAGTTCCACAGGACTGGAGAAGGACTGATATGGTATCTCTTCAAAAAGTGGCTGTAAGGAAGAAGTGACAAACTACAGGCCAGTAAGCCTTACGTTGGTGGTGGGAAAAGTAATGGAGGCACTCCTGAGAGCGCGAATAGTGGACTTCCTTGAAACCAACAGGTCTGAGGCAACATGGTTTTACCAAAGGACGATTCTTGCCAAACAAATCTGATTGAGTTCTTTGACTGGGTGACCACAGAACTAGATCAAGGGCATGCAATGGATGTGATCTACCTAGATTTCAGCAAAGCCTTTGATACTGTTTCTCATAGGAGGCTTATCAATAAACTGGGGATGGGTCCCAAGGTGGTGAACTGGATCAGAAATTGGTTGACTGACAGACAAAAGGTGATGATAAACAGAACTCACTAGGATGAAAGGAAGGTGATTAGTGGTGTGCCCCAGGGTTCGGTCCAGGGACTGGTATTGTTCAATGTATTTGTGAGTGATATTGCTGAAGGACTGAATGGAAAGTCTGTCCTTTTGCAGATGGCACAAAAATTTGCAACAGAGGGAGTGGAGAACATGAGGAAAGATCTACAAAGCTGGAAGAATGGTCTAATGTTTGGCAGTTAAGATTTAACGTGAAGAAGTGCAGTATTATGCACTTGGGAAGCAGAAATCCAAGGGAACTGTATGTGATGGGGGCAAGAGGTTGGTGCATATAGACCAGGAGAAGAATCTTGAAGTGACTGTTTCTGAGGATCTCAAGGTGGCGAAACAGTGTGACCAAGGCGGTGGCAAAAGCCAGAAGGATGCTGGGTTGCATACAGACAGGAATTACCAGCAGAAAGGAAGAGGTACTAATGCCACTGTACAAGTCGCTGTTGAGGCCTCACTTGGAATATTGTGTTCAGTTTTGGAGACCATATATCTCTCATAGGACATAAAAGGCTGGAAACAGTTCAGAGGAAGGTGGCCAAAATGATTTGGTGCCTGCTTCAGATGATTTATAAGAAGAGACTTGAAGACCTAAATATGTACACTCTGGAGGAGAGGAGGGACAGGGGAGATATGATTCAGACCTTTAAATACTTAAGAGTATTAATGAACAAACAAACCTCTTCCAGAGTCGAGGAAGCTGTAAAACTAGAGGGCATAACATGAACCTGCAAAGGGGTAAACTGAAAGGCAATGTCAGGGAATACTTTTTCACTGAAAGGGTGGTGGATGCTTGGAATGTCCTCTTGATGGAAGTGGTGGGGGCAAACACAGTGACAGAATTCAAAATGGCATGGGACAGACACAATGAATCTCTTTATAGCAACAGGATAAAATCAAAACAAACAGAACTCTCTTTTATATCTCTGTAAATAGGGCTGACCTAAACAGAGCGGTAGGTACACCCCTAAACAAAGGCCTGGGGAAGGGTGACCTGCACAGAGCGGCAGGTGCACCTACTCTTGCCACCTTGCTGGGCAGACTAGATGGACCATACTGGTCTTTATCTGCCGTCATCTACAATGTTACTGTGTTACTAAGGGTTTATTTTTGTCAGGATATGAAGGGAACCAGTCTACTTGTCCTCTGCCCAGGATGGTTCCTATAATTAAAGTAAGTGGCATAGGATGAGGTGGGGAGCATATCAAATAAGGGAAAAGGAGAAATTAGACCTTACCTGCTAATTGTCTTTCCTTGAGTTCTCTCCAGGCCATTCCAGGAAAGGTAGGGTTGTCAGCCCCCTCCAGCAGCTGAAAGATACATAGTTCTGTTGACACCTTATCCAGCTCCCCCTGGTGCCACGGACTCAGTCTTCTAATGACAAAGCAGCTCCATACTCAGAAACACCTATCAATCAACTTTAAAACCTTAAGTATGGGCAACCAAAGACCTATAGCTGATCTATTTCTTACTACTTTTTTTTTTTTTTAAACAAAAATCCCTGCCCTCCCCTCCCTCACCCCTAACGGAGAGAGACAACAGAAGGACAGAGACTGCCTTTTGCGTGCATTGACCCCCAGACCAGCCGCACTCTTATTCTGTAATCTTAAAGATACGTGCGGAGAACTGTACGGCCTAGAAAAGCCACCAGTTGCTTACATCCAACGTACCCCCACCACCTCTGACTCATGCAAATGACATGGGAGGGTCCTGGACTGGCATGGAGAGAACTCAAGGAAAGACAATTAGCAGGTAAGGTCTAATTTCTCCTTCCTATTCGTCTCTCCAGGCCAGTCCAGGAAATGTAGGGTTGTACCAAAGCAGTACCTAAATTCGGGAGGGACCCGCCAGCCCCGCCATAAGTGTTGCAGCTCCAACATTTGCGTCCTGTCTCGCCTGTACATCCAACCTATAATGTTTCGCAAAGGTATGAAGAGACAACCAAGTCGCTGCTCTACAAATCTCCACCGGAGGAACCAAAGCGAACTCCGCCCATGACGTCGCTTGCCCCCGAGTCGAATGCACTCTGAGCCCCTTAGGAGGATTCTCCCCGCTCGCTATATATGCAGCCCCAATAGCCTGCTTCACCCATCTAGCAATGGAGGCTTTGGAAGCCGCCTCCCCCCTCCGTGGACCCGCAAACAGTACAAATAAGCGATCCGTCTTGTGAAATACCTCCGTCCTCTTCAAGTACCGATGCAAGACTCTACCCAGGTCCAACTTCCGAAGTGCTAGATGCTCATCTTCCTTACCCAGAGCTGGAAAGGTAGGAAGTGAAATAGCCTGATTTAGATGAAAAGCTGAAACTACCTTAGGCAGAAAAGAAGGGACCGGTCGCAACACCACCTTCTCCGCCGAAAACTGAAGAAAAGGCACTCTACAAGAAAGTGCTTGAAGATCCGAGATCCTCCTTGCCGAACACAGCGCCACCAGAAAGGCCGTCTTCCAAGACAAATTCCGCAAGGACACTGAAGCCATCGGTTCAAACGGAGAAACCGACAAAGCCTCTAGTACCAAGTACAAATCCCAAGAAGGAACAATTGGCCTAATTGGCGGTCTAATATTCTTTACCGCCCTGAAAAAAATGTAGAACATCTGGATGAGTTGCCAACGTACCTCCCTGCACACGACCTCTATAACACGCCAGGGCTGCCAACTGCTCCTTTAGGGAACTCAACACCAGACCCTTATCCAGGCCACCCTGCAAAAACAGCAAAATGTCCGGCACTCCCGCAGAAACCATCCTTCAAAAATGCACCATGTGCGAATATAGGACAATGATGTGGTATGCTTCCTGGACTGCAACATTGTCGCTACAACCGCCACGGCATACCCCCTGTGGCACAATCTCTCCCTTTCAAGAGCCAAGCCATAAGCGAGAATCGAGCTACTTGCGGCATCAACACCAGCCCTTGCCCCAGCAGATTGATTCGATCCGGCAGCCTCATCGGGCAATCCACCATGAGGCGACTCAAATCTGCATACCAAGGCCTCCTTGGCCAATCTGGTGCCACCAAAATCACCGGTCCTCCGTGCAACGCTATCCTCTGCACCACCTGACCTATCATCGGCCACGGAGGAAACACGTAAAGCAGCTCGTCCCGGGGCCAGGGTTGCACTAGCGCATCGAACCCTTCCGACATGTGCTCCCTGTGCCTGCTGAAGAATCTCGCCGCCTTGGTATTTGACAGCGTAGCCATTAAGTCTATGACCGGCTGTCCCCACCGGAGCGTAATGTCATGGAACACCGCTGCGTTCAACTCCCATTCTCCTGGATCCAGGAAGTTCTGACTGAGATCGTCGGCCTGGATGTTGTCTTTTCCTGCCACATGAGCCGCCGAAAGGGCTACTAGATGGGACTCTGCCCACTGCAGTAACAACTGGCTCTCCTCCAGCAAGGAGGCACTGCCCGTGCCCCCTTGGCGATTGATATAGGAGACCGTCACCGCATTGTCGGAGAAGATTCAAACTGCCTTTTCCCACACCAGAAACTCGAACTGTACCAAGGCCAGACACACTGCCTTCAACTCTAGGCGATTGATCGACCACTGAGCCTCTTCCAAGGTCCAGCTGCCCTGCGCCACCTGAGATAGACAATGCGCCCCCCCAGCCCGAGAGACTGGCATCCGTGGTGACCAGGACCCAGTCCGGCTGCTGCAATGGCATGCCCGCGAGAAGATGTGTGGACTCCAACCACCAATCCAGACTGCCTCGCACCTCCAGCGGACACACCAGCTCCTGGGACAACTCTTGCAGCTGCAGCGACCACCGAGATAGTAGAGATCTCTGCAGTGGTCTCATATGCACTCTGGCCCAAGGCACCAGCTCCAAGACTGCCGCCATTGACCCCAAGAGTTGCATGTAATGCCACACCGTCGGAGCCTTCATGCGCAAAAACCGCCGCACTTGCCCCTGAAGCTTGTGCATCCTGTCCTCGGGTAGAAAAACCGACCCGACAACCGTATCGAACACTGCTCCGAGATACTGCAGCCGCTGTACTGGTTGCAGCCGACTCTTGACCCAGTTCACCACCCAACCAAGCTGTTCCAAAAACTCTACTACCCGCTTGGTTGCTACCCTGGACTCTGCCACGGAGTCTGCCCGAATCAACCAGTCGTCCAGATAGGGATGCACCCGAATGCCTTCCTGCCGTAAGGCCGCTGCCACCACGGCCATAACCTTGGCAAAAGTACGCGGAGCCATCGCCAGCCCAAACGGCAGCACTCGGAACTGAAAATGACCCATGGGAAGGGCAAACCGCAGAAACTTGTGGTGTTCCGGCCTGATAGGAATGTGCAAGTAAGCTTCGGTAAGGTCTATTGACGAGAGCACTTCCCCCGGTCTTACCGACAAAATGACTGACTTCAGAGTTTCCATCCGGAAGTGCGGCACCCGCAAACAGCGATTTACATGCTTGAGATCGAGAATAGGTTGAAACGAACCTTCCTTTTTTGGTACCACAAAATAAATGGAGTACCAACCTAGTCCGCACTGGTGCAATGGAACTGGACTCACTGCTCGAAGCTACAGTAAGCGCTGCAGTGTAGAATCCACCGCCTTGTGCTTTCCTTGAGCCTTGCATGGGGACATCACGAACGAATCTGTCAGAGGTTTGTCGAACTCCAGTGCGTAACCCTCTCGGATTATCTCCAACACCCACTGGTCTGAGGTGATGGCGGTTCAGGCGGAGTAAAACTCCTTTAAAAGTCCCCCGACCGGAACCTCCGCCTGGACCTTCCTGACTTCATTGCGGTTTCTTGGAGTGGGCCTGCTGGGGAGAGGAGTAACCTCTACCAAATCCACGCGCTTCCCGAAAGGACGGACCTCTGGCTTGACAACGTCCTCATTGATAGGGAGCATAACGCGTTGCCCGAAACCTGCGGAAGTCCCTGCCTTGCCCCTGCTGCAGCCCCGCTGGTTTCGGACCCTTTGGACAATCCTCTGGCAGGCACCCTCCCTTCGAATCGCCCAAATCCTTAACAGTCTTTTCCAAGGCCTCGCCAAAGAGCAGCTTGCCCTTATAAGGTAACTTACTAAGTCGAGCCTTTGAAGATGCATCCGCAGCCCAATTCCTCAGCCAGAGGAACCTCCTGGCCGCAATCACAGACGCCATCATCTTAGCCGCGATCCTAACGAGATCATAAAAGGCATCCGCCAAATATGCCGCTGCCGATTCGAGGTTGGCCCCATCTGAAGCCGTACCGTCCCCCCCCGCGGAGGAAACCTCCCCCTGGAGCCAACGATTGGAAGCCCTAGAAACATAAGCCCTGCACGTCAAAACCTGCAACGCCAGCGCACTAGCCTCAAACGCCTGTTTCAGAATAGCCTCCAACTTACGATCCTGAAGGTCCTTAAGGGCAGCACCGCCCTCCACCAGAATAGTCTTCTTTTTTGTCACAGCAGCGACCAAGGCGTCCACCTTCGGCATCCGCAACAATTCCTTCTCGTCCTTCGGTATCGGATACATCCGCCCGATAGCCCGGCTACCCCTCAACGAAGCTTCTGGGCACTCCCATTCTGATCCTATCATCTGCTTGATAACTCTATGTACCGGGAAGCACTTCTGCTCCGCTTTAAAGCCCTGAAGCAGCGGATCTTCAAGAGGCTCTTCTGGCGTAACTGGCAAGGTTATGTTCAAAGCTGCGAGGGACTGCGCAATCAGCGCCCCCAATTCCTCTCTACGGAAGACTCGGAACAAATTTGGATCATCACCTGGAGCAATCTCACCTTCCTCCAGCTCCTCACCCCACGGGTCGACCCCCGTATCCGACAGGGCCTCTCCCCCATCAGATAATTGAGCACCTGCGGCCTGTGGACTCCATACGTCCAAGCCCGGTGTCCACTCGGGCTGTCTATAAGAGGAACCCTCCCCCGGGTCTGCCTCTAGCCTACCATCCGCCTTCGGGACCCCCCCCCAGCTTCCACAGATGCTGCTCTGCTCTGCGTCTGTTCTTTCTTAAGGCAATAAGCCTTGTGCAATGCCAGAATATAGTCTGCCGAAAATAAAGATTCCATGTTCAGTCCCTCCACCTGAGGCTGAACAGAAACCCCGGCTGAGGGCCGTTCCAAAGACTTTTTAGACTTTACCTTCTTTTTTGGCTGATCCTCCATTACCGCGGGAGACAGCAGTGCTGCAGGTAAAATGGCCGCTTTTCCCTCCTTTTCTTGCGGCCTCCCAGAGAGCTCCTCTGAAGCTGCTCCCTCCATTAAAACCAAACGCTGCTCTAAATCGTTGCCGCGGCGAAGACACGATCTGCAGAGCCCCGGGCCAGACAAACCCGGTCCTCCTCCGCACTGCACACACGCCACCGCAACCAGCAGCATGCGCAGAACTGAGGCCCCCCTTCGCCGCCAAACAATGCACCGCTGCGCTCCCAACCAGCACTAACTGTGATCGCTGCCCGCACTGTCAGCCTGAGATCCGCCGACCCCCGCTGCTAGCGGAAGGCACCCCGGCAGATCTAAACTCAAAGAAGGAATACCTGGTGCTCCCAGACCCTTTCTCCCAGGCAGGCCCAACGGAGGCTCCGAACACCGCGAGGCAGGCTCTGGCTCTGCCCCTGCTGCCTGTACTCTCAGGGAAGCTTTCAGTTTAAAAGGCAATGTAATGCCGAAGTAAATTGAGCTTCTTCTTTATTTTCTAACACTGAGCAGGAGCAAAAATAAAAACGGTCCTATCGAGCTGCTGAGGACTGAAAGACTGAGTCTGTAGCACCAGGGGGAGCTGGATAGGGTGTCAACAGAACTCTGTATCTTTCAGTCCTCAGCTGCTGGAGGGGGCTGACAACCCTACCTTTCCTGGACTGGCCTGGAGACTACCTTTCCTGTACTGGCCTGGAGAGACGAATAGGAATAAGGTTTATGCAAATGATCTGGAAAAAATAGTAAACTGCCAAGTCATAAAAAGATGCAAAATTACATGGCAATTTAGAAAGGGACATTGAGGGGCATGTTTACTAAAGTGTGCTATTGTAGTATTCAGTAGGCCCCAAAACTAAGCATGGGGTTGATGCTGGACCCATGCTAAGAAATGGGGCATGCCTGGCATGTCCCCATGAAGTTAGTATGAGTCCAGCACCATGCCTGTGCTAATCCATCTGGCCATGATTGCCATGGGTGCAATTAATCCCCAAACAATAATAGAGAAATGTGCATGAATCAAACAACTGGCGTGTATGTAATAATGTCGGAAGAACAGCCTTGAGGTTTTGGCCGCCTCTTGAAGCTAAACTTCCATTTTGCTCAAATTTTTTGTTTTTGAGCTCAAAAACAAAACATTTGAGCAAAATGGAAGTTTAGCTTCAAGAGGCGGTCAAAACCTCAAGGCTGTTCTTCCGACATTATTACATACACGCCAGTTTGATTCATGCACATTTCTCTATTATTGTATGGGTGCAATTAATGGCACTCCTTGAGGTGGCGGTAAATGCACCCACTCTAACTGCTGCTGAGATGGTTAGCATGTGGCTACACCCCCTATGCTGACCACTCCAAGCAATCACCACCTACTCGCTGCCCCAACCTGCCCTATGCAGTCACCATGGGGATTTTACTGCTGTCTTGCACTAGGCGCCTTTACCATGCGGTAACCATTACTGCACTTTAGTAAACATGCCCCTTAATGACTTTATGGTATGAGGGGGGTGGTGTGCATAGGAGAGAGTGTCTAGGTAGAGTGCTTTCCCATCTTCCCATTTCATCCTTGCCTTAGCATCAGTCTTCAGCAGCTCAGGATAGGCCCTGCTGGGCTGCTTCAGTGTTGTTGTGTTAGTCTTTGGTAGCCGACAGGCTGAGCTCAGCTGGGCACTCTGGTGCCACTTGTCAGCAGTCCACTAGGAAAGGCTTCACATGACTGCAATGATAATAGTCACAGTCTCCACCACTCATAATTTCAGCTTGTTTGTGCATGCCCCTAGTCTCCATTCGTGATCTCCTACCTAGACAGATAAACTAAAAACATACAAGCTTTTTTGAGTTCATAAAATGCACTAAAAAATAAACGATGAAATATAAATTGTTATATTTAAGATAGCTGCCACAGATACCCACAAGACTGATAGAAACTGCGTCTTAGATTAATGGTCATCTCTAAAGCTGCTTAAGGAAGGGACAGTGTATGTCCAGTCCTGGGGAGGGGTCATTTCCTCAGCTCCCCACTCTTGTCCAAAACACGAAGGGTAAACTTTCTGCTCGCCAGTTCCATAATGGAGAGGATTGAAAATACTTCTTATCTGCTCTTTATACTCAGAAGATAAAGGATTTTATAAATATGTTTGAAATTTTCAGATTTTGAGAGGTGGGAATGTCGGGGATGTCCTTAAGAGTGAAAACAAATTTTTTAGCTAGACAGTTCTCCCAGAGGAGTGATTCCTGCCGCAAGCAGAACAGCCTCCCCCCAGGACTGCGTGATACTGGCTTCATTTTATTTAATCAATTTCACCCTCAGGAAATAGAAGAGAAATACATGAAGATATTTGTAGCCACAGCACTCTTCCCTGTGACCCCACCCTCTCCTTTCAGGCTGTCCTTCATCCTCTTACAGAAGTGGGCTCCTGTTCCTGCCGTAACTGTTTCAGAAGACAAGTGCGGCACATGAGCTGCAGCACAGGACCAGAAAGATGCCCGAGTTCTAATCCGAGCGGGGCCGGCCCCAGACTTGATTCAAGGTGTTGGTGCCCTAGGCAAACCTTAAGCTTTACACTCCCCCTGGTTGTCGAAATCTAACTTTTAGCTTTGCGTTCCCTGCTCTTTGCCACTCCCTAAAAGTTTCCTCGCTAAGCGACCGCCTAGTTTGGCTAATGGTTGTCCTGGCCCTGGCTTCAGTTTACTATACATTCTTCCGTCTTCCATACAGTGTGCAGACTGGTATGTACTGTCATGAACTCTAGAGATGGTTGTGTGCAGGACGAGATTTGCCCTTTAAGAAAATGATTTTGAGTGCTTTCTCCCCCACAACCTCTATGCCTACTGTGTCTAAAGGGTGATCGCTCTAGATATGCATCTGCTTTTACAGCGTACTGAAGTGGTATTACAGTAAAACAGTTTGTATAAGGAATGGTATTAGAATTATCAAGTCAAAAATATGAAACTCAAGGCCTGATATTTAAAGCACTAATCCAGACAGCACTACCGGCTATCTGGACAAGTGCCCCTGGCCAAGTTTATCAGTTTGCGCATCCTGTTCAAATTTCTACTGACCTACAAGTGCATTCATTCTGAGGTTCCTCACTATCTTTCCTCTCTTATTTCACTCTCAGGGCCAGCCCATCCACTAGGCAAGCTAGGCAGCTGCCTAGGGCAGTGCCTGGGTGGGTGGCTGCGCTGCCGATTCCGTTTGGGGGAAAGCGGGCAGTGGCAGTATTTTCAAAAGTGGCGGCAAAAGTTGGGAGGGGGCAGCGGCGAAAGCGGCATCAGCGGGGTGTGTGTGTGTGTGTGTGTGTGTGTGGCAGTGGAAGCAGGGGGGCAGTGAGTCCGGGGTTTCTGCTTAGGGTGGCAGAAACCCTTGGGCTGGCCCTGCTCACTCTACACCCTCCTTGGGAACTCCGTTCCTCTGGCAGATCTCTTTTATCTGTGCCCTTCTCTGCCACTGCCAACTCCAGACTTCGTTCATTCCATCTCACTGCTCCACATGTCTGGAACAAACTACCTAAGTCTGAGTGTCGGGCTCCTTCTCTAGCTCTATTCAAATCCAGGCTAAAAACCCACCTCATTGAAGCTGCTTTTGGATCCTGATGCTCCTCACTCTCTTGTCCACTACTTATGTGTATCTTACCATACTCTAGTCCCCAATTTCACTATGGGGGTCATTCTG
The DNA here is from genome assembly GCA_033557465.1 of Ichthyophis bannanicus. Lineage (NCBI taxonomy): Eukaryota > Metazoa > Chordata > Amphibia > Gymnophiona > Ichthyophiidae > Ichthyophis > Ichthyophis bannanicus. The sequence goes on from CM066043.1 coordinate 102,420,175, forward strand.
AAAAACGAATAAGCTGTGTGGACGTGCACAGGAAATGGATCTTCTAACACATCTATATCCATATGCCGGAAAGCGGTCCCCATGTACGTACACGCCGTGAAGACGGGGATCTCAGAATGCGCACATTAGGGGTGGAACAGGGCAGGGGCGTGGTGTGTGGCAGAGACGTATAAAAGTCATACAGTTCGTACCCGTGTATGCCCAGCATCTGCCCCACAGACGTCTAAAGTAGACCAGCAGAAACATGGTATAATGGCAGGACTTCGAGAAAAAAAATGAGCTCGGCACACATAGCCACTGTGACTGTAATAGGAGAAACTAGCATGGCTGTAGCCAGGAAAACACTTCTATATGGGAGCAGCTGCCAAGCTTATGGCACCCTGTGGCAGTACAAAGAATGCAAACGTGAGCAGCACCACAGAATGAAGCATAAGGAGACATGGAGACAAGTAGGTGTGATGCAAACCCATTTATTCATGTCAGAAGCAGAGATACAGCACCCTCCCAAGGCATGATATCACAAATGCCTATCTCTGCCCACCCACACAACCCATAGTCACACCCATGTGCGAATAGAGATCACAAGTGTGCCCACATCCCAATGCACCCCACATATCCAACTGCACTTCACCTGCAGCCATCCCCACACCCCCCACCTGCACCAACAGAACAGCAACCCCACACCACGCCCCCCATGTGACAGCTACTTTGACCCCCCCCGACCCCTTGCTCTCCTCCGCCCAAAGGGTACCTGCACAAGTGCAGGCACGATGGCTCACACAGGTGTGGATGGTGGTGTGCCATCGGACCCTGAACTGCTGCTGTCCCCACTCTCCTCTACCAGATACTCATGGAAGGGTGGGAAGATCAATTGAGGTCCGAGGCCCCATGCCCCGAGGAACAGGGCCCAAAATATTGGAAGGTGCCGTGGTGGCTGAGTCTGCTGCTCAGGCAACCCTTGCACTAGCGCATGTGGAGACCCTGCTGTAGGATGGCACAGATCCTGGTGCAGGAGTGCTTGTGACGGAAGGGGCGCCAGCAGCAGCAGCAGGACCTTGAGCCACTGGGTGGGTAGTGTCACTGCCCAGAACAGGGATAGAGATAGGGATGGGGACAGGGATAGCCTGTGGCTGGGCCAGCTGATCCAGCAGACGATCAATGTTTGCTTTGAGGCGGCACACGGGTGCTCCATAGCAGCTGCTCAGGTGCTCTGTAGCAGTTGCTCAGAGGTGTGCTGGTGGCGGTGATGCCAATGTTGAGCCGCACCCCGCCTCATCACCACCCAAACCCACATGCCCCTCTGCACATCAATATGGGCTGCTGGGTTGTCATCAGCCAGGGTGTCGGGTTGCAGATTCCCACCCTGAGGTGGCTCAACAGAGGTGGCAGTATGTGTTTTAGGCTGCACCGTAGGAGGATTGGCAGGCGTGGTGGCAGGATCAGGGTATTGCTCAGTCCCACAGCTGCATCTGCACCTGTGGACATAAGGAACAAAGATGTGTCCTACGCCGAATGATGTGCCCAACACACACACACACACATACACACATGAATGTCAGTGTAGCAGAGAACACCAAACACCTGACATCACTGAAATAGGAGAACAGTGTTAGGTGGGGGCTGGTATCCCAGTGTGCCATGCAGCAATGTGAAACAGGTCACCACCTCAACACAACATGCCAGACCGACAACCATAGGCAGTTAAGCCTCAATGCCTGAGCAACATGCCCTGAGCATGCCCCACCTCTACACCCTCAGATATCAGTGCATGCCCCCTGTAACATGCACCACTATAGATGCCCACCCCTATACCCCCAAACCTCTGTGACTGGGAACCCCTGTTGAGCCTGCATAGGTGTGGCAGCTGCAGATCCCACAGAACACACAAAACTGCAGCAGCCGATCAACATAAGGGATATAGCACGTCACATCAGCAGCAACAACACCTTACATAAGAAAAAATGGCTTCCCCTATTGATGACAGAACAAGGAAATATGGGGAAAGAAGTATCCAATGGCACTGTAGAACCTTTGGGCCTTTTTGGGAACCTGCTAGGATACTGGGCTTGATGGACCTTGGTCCTACCCATTATGGCATTTCTTATGTTCTTCTATGTTGTGGAAATCTGGACAAACTGTTCCCCAGTTGTGCATGGCTGCTGCATAACCATCACCGTCTCTTTATTACTCTCAACTCTCTCCTCAAGGTGCCTCCACCTCTGACCCTTCCCTCCCTTTCTGCCCAAACCTTGGCTGACTATTTCTATGACAAAGTCCACAAGATCACCCTCCAATTCCTCACAAAGTCAGCTAAATCCCTTCCTCCCCCTCTTCACTCCCAACTTTCCCCTTCTACCTCTGCTACCCTTTCTTCCTTTTCTATGATCTCTGAGGGGGAAACCAAACACCTTCTTTCCTCTTCCAAACTCACTATCTGCTCCTCTGATCCTATTCCTACCTGTCTCCTAAGCTCTATCTCCTCCGCTGTTGTCCCTTCCATTTCTCATATTCTCAACCTATCGCTCTCCACTGCAATTGTCTCTGCAGCCTTCAAGAATGCTGTAGTTACACCTCTCCTCAAGAAACCCTAACTAGATCCTACCTGTCCTTCTATCGACCCAGCTCCCTCCTCCCCTTCGTTTCTAAACTACTTGAACATGTGGTTCACCACCATTGCCTTGACTTTCTCTCCTCTCAAGCCCTCCTGGATCCTTTACAATCTGGCTTTCATCCTTTACATTCTACTGAAATGGCTCTTGCCAAAGTCTCCTGGCAAAATCCAAGGGCCTTTACTCAATCCTCATCCTTCTTGACTTTTCTGCTGCTTTTGACACTGTTGACCACAACCTTCTCTTTGATACCTTGTCCTTGCTTGGTTTTAAGGGCTCTGTACTATCCTGGTTTTCTTCTTATCTTTCCCATCGCTCTTTCAGTGTTCTGTTCTGGTGGATCCTCCTCTGCTGCTATCCCGCTCTTAGTTGGTGTACCCCAAGGATCTGTCTTGGGTCTACTCCTTTTCTCTCTCTCTATACCCAGTCCCTTGGTGCACTCATCTCTTCTCATGGCTTTCAGTACTATCTTTATGCTGATGACCCCCAGATCTAAATCTCTACACCTGAAATCTCTCTGGCAATCCAGGTCCAGATTTCTGCCTGCCTTTCTGACATTGCTACTTGGATGTCTCACTGCTGCTTGAAACTGAACATGGCCAAAACTGAGCTTCTTATTTTTCCCCCTAAAACCTCCTCTCCCCTTCCATCTTTCTCAGTCTCTGTGGATAACTCTCTGCGCCTCCCTGTTTCCTTGGCTCGCAACCTTGGGGTCATCTTTGATTCCTCTCTCTCTTTCTCCACACACATCCGATAGCTAAGACCTGCCATTTCTTTCTCTACAACATCAACAAGATCTGCCCATTCCTTTCTGAACACATTACTAAGACCCTTATCCACTCTTTAGTCACCTCCCATCTTGACTATTGTAACCTATTCCTTGCTGGTCTCCCAAATCATCTCTCTCCCCTTCAATCTGTTCAACACTCTGCTGCGCGGCTAATCTTCTGCCAGCCTCATCATGCTCATATTACCCCTCTTCTCAAGTCACTTCATTGGCTCCCTATCCATTTCCGCATCCAGTTCAAACTTCTCCTGCTGACCTATGTGCATTCACTCTGCACTCTTCACCATCTTTCCTCTCTTATCTCTCCCTACACCCCTCCTCTGGAACTCCGCTCTTCTGGAAAATTACTTCTATCTGTGCCCTTCTCTTCAATTGCTAACTCCAGACTTCACTCCTTTCACTTTGCTGCTCCTTATACCTGGAACAAACTACCTAAGTCTGTACGTCAGGTGCCTTCTCTGGCCCTTTTCAAATCCAGGCTGAAAACTCACCTCTTTGCTTCTGCTTTCGGATCTTGACTCATCCAATCTCCTTTGTGTTTCCTTACCAGGCAGCTGTGTCAAGATGCATCATGCAGTTCCTTTGTGGGACATGCTGCAAACTACATTGCCCTACCGCAAGCACCACAGCAGAAGCAACAGGTGATGGTGCAGTTCCACGAGGTGGCTGGATTTCCATCAGTCCTTGGGGCCATAGACTGTACGCATGTAGCCCTCAGGCTGCTCTGACAGCATAAGGCTACATACCACATGAAGGCATACCACTCCATGAATATGCAGGTTGTCTGTAATGCGCAGGCTGAGATCTTAGATGTTGTGGCATGCTACTTAGGATCCTTCCACGATGCCTACATACTCAGTTGGTCTGGGATACATGTTGCCTTTCAGGGTGAAGCCATCTCTGGTAATGGGACATAGAGATTGTACCTTGCATGCTCACAAAGGCCTGCCCTGGGGATCACATGAACATGGGGGATTGTGGGTTTGCAGGCTGGCAGTACCCCCCGCTGGCAGGTGTGGACAGGTATGCAGGGATGGGATGAGAGTGTTGCTGGGGCATGTGCAGAAAGCACTTAAGGGGTCACATGAGCAGAAAGAGTACCTACCATAGGCAGTGGGATTCATTCTTGCCAGTCCAATATGGGAGAGGTGGTGTAGCCAAGTGGGAAATGCATCTACCTAGGAACTGATAGATTGGAGGTTTGAATCCCACTAGCACCTGACCCCTGCTCACACAGTGCCAAGGACACCCAGAGGCTGCAGGGTCACCAGGAGTCAGCACTGACCTGACAGCTAAATGCATGAAAAGTGCTGATACCTAAAAGGTACCACCACTGCACAGAGACAGATCACAATTAGTCACAGAAAAATCCCTACATATGGCAAAACTATATGAAAATGGCAATAATGAAACAAGTCCATGGCTCAATTGGGACTAAATCTTCCATAATACAGTTCTGCTCCAATAAAAGTCCCTAAGAAATGAAGACAAAACTGTTCCAATATAAGTATTGAAACAAGGAGCAAAGGTCTCAGTTTAAGCAAGCTTCCTCAAAATGACTAGAAATTAATCTTGCCCAAAGGGGAACGTGCCAAAGGCCAAAAATCTCCCCGAACCAGATGCTATGTATCACAAGATATGAACCAATGAAGTAACCAATTGTAGATTTTCATTTCTGCAGTTGTCATCTTTGCCCCCCACAAAATGATTTAATTTTATGTACCCATGAAATACTCTGTTCAGTCAACACTCATGTCAGATTACATTTAATCGGCACCCAACCAAACAAATTTGCTGAAGGCTAATGTCTATTGTGTCACAGGTTCTACTTTTTGCTTGGTTCAGGAGTGAGTTCTGAGAGGTCCAGTGACATCAGATGCCAAAGCTAGCAGGCAATCAGTTCTGACACAATGAAAAGCAGCCCCCGATGAAGCCATTGGTGAAATGGAGATCTTTGTAGGGTGTGAGATGTGAGGACCTCGAGAGATGCAGTCTGGCTTTCGCAGTGATGTAGAATATTGAATGGGTCTAGAGAGTGAGGTCATATTGTGGAGAGCAAGGATTGAAACATAACAAATGATGATCTACAATTGGTTACCTCAATGGATGATAATAATGTGATTGTAATTGATTCGAGGAGTGTTCCGGCCACTGATGGTCATAGATGGCACATTCCCCTGTGGGCAAGAATCATCTCTAGCCAAATCGAGGGAGATCACTTAGACTGAGGCCTTCTCCCCTCTTTTGTATGTATTAAAACTATTATCTGCAAACCATATCTTGGTAAATTCCTGTCTGCATCTCTTAAGGGTTTTTAATGATGCAGATATGCCCAGTAGAGGAATTAGTCCCAGTTGAGCCATGGATTATTTTCATTAGTAATATGTGAGTACAGTTTAGTGACATGTAAGGGTTTTCCTGTGAATGATTGTGAAAAGTGGTGATGCAGGAATCAAATCCCTGACCTGTGGGTTACAAGGTAGTTGCTCCAACCTCCAGGCTACTCCCTCACTCCCCGAAAAGGGCTATCCCAGGCCAAACTGTACATGCTGTCCATCTACGGAGTGGAGTGGAGGAGTGGCCTAGTGGTTGGGGCAAAGTACTTCAGGCCGGAAGGTCGGGGGTTCAAATCCCACTGGAGGACAGCAACCTTGGGCCGGAAGGACTGGGGTTTCTAGTCCCACAGGTGCTCCTTGTGGTCTTGGGCAAGCCACTTAACCCTCCATAGCCCATGTTCCCTGTAAAATAGTTATCTCCAAGTTATAATGCCCTGTTCAATGTAATTTCAGTTTGTTCAATGTAAACCGCACTGATGCAGAATAGCGCGGTATATAAGAGAATGTAAATAAAATAAATAAATAAATAAATAAATCTATAGTGCAAAGCCGCGGTTGCTGGAAAGCAGCACAGGCCCCTTGTCAGCCAACAATGACGCCAAGGCATGTTGCATGAGCATCACTGTATGGCAACTGGCACTGTACCCATAGATGTGGCTCGGTGTAGCAGCATGGACCACCTATGCAGATACATGAGGGGACAACAAACTGTAGGATACATACCGCACAGTGACCATCTGAGAACCATGTGCATGTTCAGTGAGACCAAAATCAAACTGCCAGATAATAGCATAAACAACCCCCATTGTCAACTGGCTGGTGCATAATGTTCAAACCTAGCTCAGCTGGGCCCAGTGCACATCCACCACCTCACAACAGCATTACCAGAAGGCCCACTGCACCTACACAGACAGATCTGTGGGTAGCACTACACATATGAATCCAAAATATTGCGGTTTGGAAGAACAGATGTGGGTCCACAACATAGCACGTAGACAGACAGCATGGCACAGGTCTGTCACACTGGCACAATTGACAGGCTGTCTGGGAAAACAGGATATGGGTGGCACATCCCCTGCAATGTAACTCGCCACACATCTCTGAGACTAGTGTTTCCTCCCCTCCCCATATCTATGCAGGTGAGAGAAGATACCCCCTGAGGGAATGGTTGACCCTATTGTCCATCCCTGCATGCTAGCAGAACAGCGGTATGATCGAGCACACAGGAGAACCATAGAGCGGACCTTTGAAGAGCCACTTCTGATGCCTGGATCACTCAGGCAGTGAGCTACTGTACAAGCCAGGGAAGGCGTACAACATATTCCTTGCCTGCTGCATGCTCCACAACTATGCACTACGGCGCAGGCAGCCCATGTCCAATGCAGCGGACATAACCCTGGAGGACAATGGTGATGACATCTTAGTCCCACAGGTGTCCTGTAGACAGGTCTACAGGAGGGGATTTGCATCCCGCCAGAACCTGGTGCAAACACACTTTGCATGAGGGATGAAAAGCCACCTGACGAGGACAAGAGGAGGGGGGAAGGGAGTGGGGAGGAGGTGCAGGGAGGGAGGAATGTAGGCTGGGGGGAGGATGGTCTGGAGAGCCCACGCTATTGCCACGCCACCATTCCCATGTACCCATTGGTCATTCCCAGGAGCCACCTACCCTGTACATCCACTCCAACCCCCCACTCCCACACCCTCAACCCCCATAGGCAGGGCCATGTGCAGCTGCCATCCACTCTGCTCTGCCCAGTGCCCCAATGATCCACATGCTATGCAAAGGGCTGGCCCTACCCAGTGAGCTGGGTATGTTCCGCAGGGGGGTGCTAATGGCACCATTGCTAGCTTCCCTTCCTTGCTGATTCGCCTCTGAGTGAGCAGCAAGAACACATCTCTTTTCCCGTTTCTCCGTGATCATGTACACTGTTGGACCGCAGTGTTGCCAGCGGGAACAAGCATTTCCCTTTCCTTGTGTGCAACTGGAAATGCGTACTACTGCTTTTAGAGATGCCACGGTCCAGCAGTTTCTAATCTGGCAGAGTCACAGTACGACGACTTGCCCTTGCTGCTCTTTCAGTGGTACATCAGTGAGGGGGGAGGGGGCAGGCAGCTAACGACAACAGCAGTTACTGGAGGGAAGGAAGGGCCTGGAAGGGAGCTGACATGGGGGAAGATGAGGGCTGTAAGGGAGAAGAAAAGAGGGGAGGGAGGCGACTGTGAGGGAGCAGACATGAGACAGGGCTGGATGTGAGCTAAAGGGAGAGGAAGGAGGGGATTGGAGGGTAGCACACACAAGGGGGGGAGGCATTCATAGTAATGAGAGAGATGGCACCGAATTATAGGTTGCAGGGGGCGCAAGACACCATAGCATCTGCCCTGACTGTGCGTGCACAGACCCTCCTCCCCTCACACTCATCAGGCCCACATAGTACCCCTGCCCGATGACCATGCCCCCTCGCTCAAAGGGCACATAGCCATGTCCTGCCATTGGACGATTTGAACCTCTGCCTGTCCAACCCAGAGCACCGTGCTGTGCATGCTGCAGTGCCCTCTGTGGCCCCAACTGAGCAGAGCAGTGGAGACCAGCATATTCCAAACACACAGATATTTATTGGTATATGTATACACATCACAGTGCCTTGACAACAGGCCTTTGCAATAGCAGTTGGGGATGTGCAGATCAGACCTGACATAGAGGCGTGTTCACCCACGCACAGATCCTGGGGTGTACATAATCCGCCACATGGCAGATGTGGCATGCTGGGAGCCCTGACCCTTGGTAGACTATTAGCCCTCTTCCCCACAAGCTGGAGGGTCTGGAGGGGAGGTAAGTGCTTCTGTGAGGTGGCGCATCTCCTGTGTCAGGGCACGAAACTCCGCTTGCATGCTCTCTAGGTGCAGCATGATGAGGTCCAGTGACCTGACCAGGGCAGCAAGGCCCTGCAGCACACAGCGCTTTGAGTTCTCCACCTGCTGCAGGGTCTTCATGTCTGCAGTGGCTGCTGGTGCCTCATTGTGTTGCACCATGGCTGGTGGGGAGGTGGCCAGTGATTGCTGTCTCCTCCCCCCATCTGTTCCCCCAACCCCCAGGCCCACTTCCATCCCCACCCTCCTCACACAGTCTCCCCTCAACAGCTCCCTCCTTTCCTGAGCCACAACCATCCTCTTCATTCACCCCATCCCCCTCCCATCCCCAGCCTCCTCCTGCAGCCCCTGTGGTACCCCCTCCTCCTGTCACCCCCACCCCACTGTCATCAGTCCCCACCTCCTCATGACCCCTGGCCTCTGTGGGTGACACCTTGTCCCTCAGCTCCCCCCCTTCAGGGACTCCCCATCAGTCACTTTGTGTCCACCCCGCTGGCCCACACCTTCTCACTCAGTTCCCCCTCCTCCATCATGGCGGCCTCCGCCTCCTCCTCCGGTGACCTTTCCTGGTGGGGCTCAGCCTCGACCACCTCTGCCCAGCCCTCCTGTGCTGTGGCATCCTCCAGGGCACCTTTCTCACTGAGCTGGGCTCCCCACTGAAGGGGCCACTCCCCTAGCTGCACAGTGCTATCGGACCACTTTCCTTCAGCAGGATCTGGCATCTCCATTAACATGAGGACCATCTCCTCATCCTCCCCACTCTCCTCTGAAGGGGAGGTGCTTAATAGCACTATGGGGCTGGATGTGCTAGGCGTGGCTTCGGTGCTGGCCTGGCTGCTGGTGCTGCTCTGTCTCCTATCATGCCTCCTGACACAGGGAACTGGCTGTGGCTGCTGCTCCTCCTTCTCCCCCCTCCTTGGTGGGCTCCTCTGGTGTGGGGTGTGGCAAGTCATCCTCCGGGATAGCTGCGAGTGGGATGCAAAGAGATGAGCATGAGGTACAGCATAGAGGTTGGGTTGCTGTCATGTGGCAGTTGTCAAACCATGCTTGAACACGCTCCTTGCAGCTTCAATATCAGGTACTGGTGTGTACTGGCAGTGATGTGGTTGGCCATATGTTTCCTTGGTTACATGATCAGTGGTGGGACGTGTGCAGCTGTCAGGCCACTACTATTTCTGTCCTGAGGGTCTGTTAGTAGTTGTGCACCCATGGATATTGGCATTTGGGGTTGGCAGGGTCCCATGTGACTTTGAATGGCTGGGCTTGCAGGATCTGGACATGGGTTGTGTACAGCTGACTGGGATTGGTGAGTGTCAGCTATCATGGTCCCCTCATGTTGGTACTCCCTGTGGTGATGTGCCTGTCTGATATGATCTGGCCAACTGGTACTTCGGCTGTGAAGATTGGTTAGTCCTGTCTTCAGGGTGACCATTTGGTGGAGGTGGTGCCTTGGGAGGTTGGATGCTGTCTCTGGGGCAGTGTTTGTGTTGCTGACCGCTAACCTCTGGAAACATGTCAGCCAGGGGATCATATTGTAGTGACATCTGAACCCTCTTGGGTAACAATTGGAAGCCTATGGGCCTCTGCTCTGACCATGCCTAGTGTACAGACAGGTGTCAGGCACCAACTCCTGCTGCAACCTCTGTGCAGACCCTGCTGCTTCTGCCCTTGCTACAGGGCAGGTACCTGCAATGCTGTTGTCCAACGAATGCAGGATAGTTGCCATGTGCCTAAGATAGTTGTTCTCAGATAAGGGGGTCTCTCCTACTATATCAGTGACTACCAAAACAGAGTTACTGTACTATCTTCCTGTTACTCACACATTGTAACTCCCTCATATATTCACAAACATGTTTATGTTTTTTATATGTGATGTGATATCAGGTCAGTGATGACTCCTGGTGAACCAGTAGCCTCTGGGTTTTCTTGGCAAGGTATGAGCAGATGTTGCTTGCCTGGCCTTTTCTTCTGAGGCAATGGAGGGTACAGTGACCTGTCTATGGTCATAAGGAGTCCAACCCTTGATCCTTTGTGTACTAGGCAGTTGCTCTTACCACTAGACCACTTTTCTACCCCTCACACACATTTCCATATTTTATGAGGCCACCAGACATGTCAGCTACACTTAATTCATATGCCACAGCACCATCATCTGGTATATCCACCCTGTGCTCTATTGATTTAAACATGTGTCTTGTTCACATTTCATGTCTCATACACATATGTGATATTGATCCACAGAGGAACTGATACTACTCATCCCCATGACATCCTGTGATGTAGCTGGTGGTGGAGCACTGGCTGCCTTCTTTTCCCCCTGCATCTCCTACAGCATGGGACGCACCACATTCCCATCAGCATCCTGCGCTTTCACTTGGATCCAGGCCACCTGCAGACCACTGCTCTTGTCCTACCACTCTCCTGCTGCTCTTAGCTGACACTGCTCCCATCTCTGACCAGTGTACCATGTATGTGTCTCTTCCCACGGTTTCACCCCCAGTGTTCATGTGTTGGTCTGGATCAGATGGACAAGCATAGTGTATCTAACCTGTCTCTGACATCCACATACAGCAGTGCTTCTGCCTTGGGGGGCTGTGCTACACTTTGTGGCTCAGGGTTATGATTGGGGACACGTCTGGTGGGGGTCTGGTGACCTGAAAAATGTCCTTTCTCTATGGACACTCAATTTGCTGCAGCTGCTGTTGAATCCGCTATTGCAGCCTTGGCCTCGTGCGGCATATGGTCCTGTACCTGACCCTGTAGGCCTCCATGTCCCTCATGATGTGAAAGTGTCTGTGGACAGGAAAGATAGAGCCCTTCATGAAGGCATGTGCTTTGCCCTACTGGGTCAGACCAAGCTGCAGTGTGTCCACTGTCCCATTTTCTATGGTGGCTGGACCATGACACACTCAGCTGACATGTGTCCACAGTTCCCATGGCATGGACAGTGGCTTGCCCTGCTCCTCCAGGCTTCTTGTTTAATGAGTGGAGGCATAACCTATTGGTTGAGGCATGGGCTAGGGGCCCTGGGTTCAATTTCCAGTACCACTCCTTGTGCAGGTCACCATTACCCATTGTTCTGACAGACCTAGGATGAACATTGTGGACTCTGCATGCATTTTTGGGACCTGGCAGGTTCTTGTGACCTGGATTGGCCACTGCTGGACATGGGATACTGGGCTTGTTGGACCTTTGTCTGACCCAATGAGGCTTTTCTTATGCTCTTATGCTGTTCTGACCTTTTGTCATCTATCTTGTGCTTAACGTTTCTATGGTGTGCCTCCCTGACATCTTGGCCAGATGCATTCAATCACAGATTGCAGCATTGCATGACACATTGGTTGCACTTGTCTTTTATGCAGTCCCTGTTGTAGGGCTTCCACAGTAGCCTCATTGCATGTTCATTGCTGGCCTCGTGGTCAGTGTCTCAGACTGTGGTGGGGTTGGGTGGGGTGGCCTTGTGGTTCTGGCACTGGCCAGGGACACATGGGAACAGGGTTCAATTCCCACTGTCACTCCTTATGGACATGGGCATCTCATGTCCTTGGAATTCCAGGGTCACAATGTCCCTGTTTTCTGTTTCCATTACAATGTATAACACATTGACTTAAATATTTCCTTATTTTATCTGCTGACTCCTGGGAGCCCAGCAGCCCCTGGGTTTCCAGCCAGGATATCGGTGGTAGTTGATTGGCAGCCCTGGGGTGTGCAATGACTTGTCCCAGCCCACATGGCCTGCATGTGGGACTCAGACGCAGCTCACCTGGGTTGCAGGACATAGCTCTGGCTACTGGGTTACTCCCCCACTGGGATTTGGTGATGTGATTCATCAGTTCCATATGTAACTGTTGTCAGTACATGACAACTTGGGGTGGGTTTCCACAGGTGTCTCTTGTGTCCTTGTGCTTCTCACTTTGCTCTCCATCAGATATGATTCATGGGCCTAGGTATGTGCCTCAGGACATACATTTCCTATTGGGCATTGGTGCTGTGGGGTCACCATGTGTCAGCACGGACCTCAGGGGACTATCTGGATCAGACATATAGCTGCCCATTCATGTGTTCATATGCAATCATGACTTCGGGGGCATTATCATATCTCACCTGGGTCCTCTTACATATGTGGACCTTTCATTATTGGGGATGCGTCACATCCCCTTGCGCATGTTATATATGTTCCCCGTACATGTGATGGTCACCCTCCCCCTGTCATGTATGATAGGTAGCAACCAGGACTACACACACTGTGCAGACATCATGGTGTGGCATGGTGGCCTCGTGATTCTCACACTGGCTTGGTGTCTAGGTGTGCTAGGGTTAATGCCCACTTGCTCCCCATGTTTTACCAGCCATGTTGCTTTACCTCCCATATTTTTTCTGTTTTGGGTAATCTTTATTTGTCTATTCTTTTATACCACTCTTCCACAGGTCAGAGAGGTTTACAGAAAACACAACTGAGTTTTACATCGCACAGGGTGTCCTATAACTTGGACTCATAACACAGGGATGAAGCTGCATATGCTATATACATGTTGGTGGGTAATGCAGCTTAACTATATACATTTTAGGGGAGAGTGGAGATAGTGTATGAGATACATGGTGAGTTCAACTGTACGTGATCGTGTGTAGCTAGTTTGGGTCTTCTGTCTTTGGCCTTGGGCCTCAGTATTGTCCCCATAGTATTCTCTGAGGAGGTATGCTTTTAGTTCCTTGTTTCTTGTTGCTAACTGTGTGGTGGTTTCAGTAGTCACTGCTCTGCCCACAAGATATTCAGGTAGGGGCACCCTGCTTCCTATTTCCCTATTCAGAGCCCTGTTTTGGGTGTCCACACATTTTGTGCTGTTGCCTCACTGTGTACCTGCTCTCTGGGTCCACAGGACACACAGGGCAGTGGCCTTTGCATCCTGTCACTCACATTTTGGTTGTTCAGTAGTGCTGCATTCCTTACTCTCTGCCCTTTTGTTGTTCCTCCACATTTATTCATCCTGCACATAGCTGGTTTCTCCCTTTCATGCCCTCTCTCTATCCCTCACTTTGTGATTGCCTGTTTTCATCTATCCATGTCTGCCAGCTTTATTGCTATCTCCTACTCTGAGAAATCTGATTGCCTCGTTGTCATTGTTTTTCCTCTGTGGCCTGGATTTCCCTGCGTAGTTTCCTGTTGCACGTGGACCACAGTGCAGGTAGGCACATTTTTGGCATTATATGTGGACGGCGGACTCACCGGACTCGGGTGTGGGCATAGACAGGCAGTGCACATACACTGCAGGGGCGGTTTTAACAGGTGGCAGGGGGACATGTTTTTGATGTTGACACGTGCAGGGCACGCATGCACAACGGGGTCCGATATACATGTAGGTGCAGATATGTCTTTGGAGCGATTCCGTAGGTGTGAGTGTGTACATATATGCGCCTATGGAACCGCCACTGTATTTATTTTAAATACAGCTAAATAAAATAAATAAATGTCCATTTCCGATGTGCACATTTTCGCTAGGACTAGCTGTCCTTTCCTGAATTGGCCTCAATGGGTTTTGTCTTGATTAGATTGTAAGCTCTGATGAGCAGAGCCTGTGTCTTACATCTATATGCACAGCGCTGCGTACACCTTGCAGCCCTGTACAAATGATTAGTAGTAATAGTAGTAGCTGGTGATTTTCAGTGGCACTATCCAGATGGCACTGCTGAAAATCATTGCTGACTGCCCCAGCACTGTCTGTATAGTGCCAGGGCAGAGCGTGAGTGGTCCCTTTCTGGATTACAGCAATATTTAGTCTATTAGACAGCAAAAGGGCTGTCCTAAGTTATCCAGTCTGTCTATCTGGAGAGCGGATGGAATATTGCTGCTATCCAGATAACGCCATACTATACGCATGTTCAGAGCTGGCCACTGGCTGGTAGCAACACTAAATGTACATATTTTATTTAATTGCTGTGTCTGCAGCTGAATATTAGCCTTCTGATTTTATATTACAATGGGGGGGGGTGCTATTCTTAAATCACAGTTCTTTCTTGGTTATCACCATCTGGTTTTCTATTAGAATTGAGGGGCTGACCAGGTCTGTGACTCAGGTGGTAAGTACTATGCACTGCTATGTGGAAGAGCCCCAGTTTGATTCCCGAGTCAGGGATTCTGTAGAAACAGTCCCACGGGGGGGGGGGGGGGGGGTTGGGGGGGGGGAGGGGGGAGGAGTCATGACCTATTGCTAAAGGGTGACATCTAGTGGCTCCATTCACAGCCCATGACTCCAAAGTTATGGAAAGACCCCCAGTTGCATGGACCATGTCCATCACTGCGATGACCAGATTAGGCATATTAGAGGGGAAAAATCCACAAGTAGTTGCTAATGAAGGGGCATGATGCAAGATCCAAAACCCTGGTTTGGATTTAGTTGCCCAAAGGAGCAGGAGGGAACTACCAGGTAAAAAAGAAAATGTGGGAGGGGGCCTCAGGGGGGCTTCCTTAGTGACAGTTCTGTCTTGGGTGTCATTGTCTTCCTTTCCTCTCTCTTTGTCACATAGTCACACTTTACAGTTTATTAGGAGGAAAACTCAGTGGGCTTGTTTCCATCGGTCTGCCTCTCTTTTGTTCCCCTGTTGTCTGTGAGTCTTTGACATAAACTCTAATAACTTAGTGTCATTAGTAGTGTTGAGTTCTATATCAGTCCAAGGTAAGAACTGAGGGTGAAGGTCTTGCAAGCTAGCTTACATCCTCACCCCGGAGCAATGTTTCTGTGACTCCTCCGCCCACGCCGATTCGAGGAGGGGGAGGCGCTGCGATATTGCGCTTTTTAGGCATGAGGAACAGGCAATGCCTGCTCCTTACAACTAAAACATGATATTGCAGCGCCTCCTCCTACTGGCAGCAGTGTGAGCAGAAGACTCCTCTGCAGCTTTGTGGGAATTTTGCCCTGGACATATCTCACATCAGCCCAATAAAAGCCATCTCACTTTGCAAAGGGTCCAGTTTTCTCCAGGACCAGAATGGCTACTGGTGCTCTTAATATTGCTTTCTCATTTAGATGGTAATTTCTCTTCTGTGTTTTTACAAGGGAGTTGAGGGGGGGGGGTACATCAGTCTCTCCTCCACCTACCCCCTCCCTTACCCCCCAGGGGAGATCACTCTGCCTCTGAATTGGAGGCTTGAAGCCAAGTCCTGAGTTACTCTTGTTGGACTGGGGACAGGTGCAGGACTGACTGAAGAGGCAGTGCGACGTCTTCAGGAGCTCCCAGGTGCTATGTCAGGTAACCCATACTTTTTATTTTAAAAGAACAGGCAGACTGTTTCCATTAGTGCATGATGTTAGTGCTTGATTTACTTTATTTAGTCCCCAAAAATCTAAAAGCCTGTGTTATTTAATTCTTATTGACCTTAGTAGTATTGTTATAGAGTCTTTTTATTCCTTCGGTACACCACTGGCTTGGGAGGTTAATTATTTTAAACCAGAAATCACGTTCTAATTCTGATTCCTTTAACATTCCTGTAGTTGGAATCAACATTACATGAATCTATCTATCTTGTTATTACTATTTAGTTTGTTTAAATGTTCCAATCAATCCTCTTCCATTTTATTCTGCATTAATGCAGAATATCTAATGATGATGATACACAGGGCTTTTTTTGAGAGGGTATTCAGCGATTCGGGTACCGGCACCTTCTTCCTCACCTGCTAACATTGACCCATGGTCTTCATGTATTAATGAAAGAACCCTGCATATCAACATCGGCACCTGTTTTGCTAGGAAAAATGTACTTATGATATATAACAAGAAATTCCATGCAGAAGGAATGGAGCCTGCTTTCTGGAACATGTGGATCCAGCAAAATACAAAATAACCTACGTCAGGATCCCTTTGGAGCCCTTGACGTGCCCTGACAATTTGGTGGGGGCAGACTTCTAAACATAAAATCATTGGAGGAGTTACATGGCCACAGAGACACACACATACAAACTGAGCTCAAAAGCCTTAACTCCTTCGAAAGGTGGATTAGAGGGTTGGACTGACTCGTAACCTCTGGGTCTGTTTTGCAGCTTTAAATGAATTGATTTTGTTGGTAATGATAAAGCCATCTTGATTGATAATAAGTGTATTGGGAGCCCAGGAAATACTGACTAAGAACTACTAAACAGCAGAAGGCTTAGGTCTGGGATAATTAATGTTTGTGTACATGAAACAGTCATGCTAACACACACAGATCTACCATCATATCACTATATATATGTCACTGCAGAGTGGAGGGGGGGGGGGGGGCGCAAATCTCATACTACCAGTGGAGCTGCAGAGCCCATAGGTGCTTTTTAGCCATGAGCTTTGCACCAATTTTTAAAGTGACAGTACAGTACCTGGATCCTTTCACTATGAAACGCGTCAGACACTGGCTTGTGGGTAATTTACTCAAGCTAAAATAAGATGTGCTCTTTTGAAAATACAAAAGCATGCACACACTAAGCATGCTCCTGGAAGCATCTCTAATGAATGTGGGTAACAGTCGGTGATGCTTCCAGAGAGCGTGCTTGCATGGTTAGATGACTGGCTTGACCTGTAGGAATGGCTTTGAAAATTGTCTGTTCTAGCATTATAGTTGTTGGCCATGGAATTCAATACCACTAACTATTTGGGCAGAGACAGATAATCAGGAATTCCAGAAATGGGTTTATTTATTTTATTTATTTAACAGTTTTTATATACCGCGCTATTCATCATCAGTGCGGTTTACATTTTAACAACATTGTACTTAAGCATAAAACATATGTAAGTTTACAGCTAACAGGAAGTAGAACAGGGATAACTGGGGTTAAAGATAATATAACAACAAATAATGTGTTAAATAATGGGTTAAATAATAGGTTAAAATGTGGCTTTTTGGCGAATGTTGACAGCTGGGATGTAAAGATCATGTTTGATTTGTTTTAAAGGGTGGAGTGTAATGTATTGGGTGGGTGTGGTTAAGTTATTTTTATCAGATGGGGATGTGTGGTTGTGTGAGGTTATAAAGCTGATTACATTTTTATTTTTCAATGATATTTTATTAAGTGTACCACGCTGTGTGTGATTTAATAAGGCATTCTATCAAATCAAATTCATGAAGACCTGGATATACCTTGTATATTGCTAAGGAGATCTATCAGAACTTGGAGAAGCTGTGGGTAGGGTTGAGTGATATGGGTCAGTGGTGGGGGGCTGAGGGTTAGAGTGAGAAGTGAAATGGATCAGGTCAGTGTCGGGGGGTGGTGCAATGGAGAGAGAGCATGGGCTGGTGTGATTTGTTTCTCAGTGTAACTTGGATGCTGTCTTCCCCCAGTGTTCACAGCGACCAGTTTGAGCATCCTGACATCCTCAGCAGAAGGGTACCCGATAACCTCCAGCCCTGACTGGGGGAGCAGCGTGGGTGCTCCCTGCTCCTTCGTACAACCTCAGGGCTATGGGCAAAATGGAGCCTCTGCTCTTATGTTGGAGGGTGACGAGAGAGGATTACCATGCTCTAGGAGAGGCAGTGGGGGATCCTGTATGCCACAGGACGTACAGAAGAATGTGAGGGTGTCTGGTGTCAGCGTGCAGCTTGAGATGAAGACACTCTGGGAAGAATTCAATCGCCTAGGGATGGAAATGATTGTCACTAAAGCAGGAAGGTAACAAGACCCTCCCCACTTCCTCTCCTGTACCCCGATCAGCATGATTCCTGCTTCCATTTGTATTCCCTCCTCTCTTCTTTCCATCTCTTTCTTCTTCCTCGCTTTCTCTCTTTTTTCCTCTCTTACTCTACAGTGTTGGTACTCACAAAACTAATTCCTGAGGTCTGGGTTTCATGACAATCAAAGTACACCAATCTTTAGAGCAGATGTGTGTAAAAATGTCATGCTGAAAACTAGAAACGTTTGGTGACCTCCTTGATGGGCACTGGGAACTGCTGCTTTAATGCCACACGTTATTAGTTTCAGGCCACACAGATTGACTGCAGAGTCTCCTCTCCACGGAGGCCTTTGCATTTCTGCTTCCTCCTAACAACCCAGTGGGTTCTGTCTCCACAGGAGGATGTTTCCCACGTTCCAGGTGAAAATCTTCGGCATGGACCCCATGGCAGATTACGCTTTGCTGATGGACTTCGTACCTCTGGATGACAAGAGATACAGGTACCAGGAGCAGGGGCCTTGCATACACTACAGGACAGTAACCAGAGGACCTGGGTTCAATCATAGGCAACACAAACTTGATGAAGTGACCAGAGTAGCATATTTTGGGTGGAAAAGGTGGACACAGGCACAATTAGCCTGCTTTATTTGTTGTTGTTGGTGATGGGGGAAGTGTTATAGAGATCAGAAGATAAGGTGACATTTTACTTATCAGTTAATGTTCTTTCCTTGAGTCCTGCTAGACCAGTCCAGACATGGGTTGTATTCCCCTACCAGCAGATTGGTGGAGACAAAGAACCAGTGAAAAGCCCAGGTTTCAATGACATCACTCCTATGCCTCTATTTGCCTCAGCCACCAGAGGTCCCTTCTGTATCCGTCCCAAAGCATATAAGAGAAACATAGCAACCTGCACACAACCTCAATTGTGGACAACAAGGAGTAATCGACAGTAGAGAACTATGTACAGGAAAGCCTCAACAGAAGGATGTCAGTGGAAGATAAACCTGTAGAGCCAAGTATAAAAATAATAGTGGACCCAAAGATACCACAGCAGAAGAAAAGAGCAATACAGTTCCAGGAGCAGGCCCTGGACTAATCTAACAGGACTCCAGGAAAGGATATTAACTTATAAGTAAAATGTCACCTTCCATATCGTCCTGCTAGACCAGTCCAGACAAGTGGAATGTACCAAAACTATAACTCCACTGGGCAGGAAGAAGACGCAGCAACTTTATTTATTTATTTTATTATTTATTTAACATTTCTTATATACCGCCTTTCATGATATCAAGGTGGTTTACATTGAACAAACTGAAATTACATTGAACAGGGCATTATAACTTGGAGATAACTCCCCATTGCCCATGTTCCCTGTAAAATAGTTAAGTGGCTTGCCCAAGACCAACTTGCTAAACTCTTGAGCCAAAGGCCGTGTCCGCCTATCCGTGGACATCAAAGTGGAAATGCTTGACAAAAGTGGAAAGTGATTCCCACGTTGCTGCCTGACAAATGTCTGCGTGGGTCAGCAAATTGCACAAAAATATGGTCAAAAATACAAAAGGAATTTGTAGCCTCCAAGCACCCTTTGGACATCCACCAGGCAAAGATCCTTAGCCCTCCCCTGACACTGCTCGTGGTTCACATGAAAGGGAGAAAGCATCTTAGGCACAGGCTAAATGGAAACAGCCTCCTTCAAAAAAGACAGATAAGGATCTTGGCAAGACAGAGCCTGTAGCTCGGAAATTTGTCTAGCGGAACAAATTGCAACCAAGAAGACCGTATTAAGCATCAAATCCTTTAAGGTAGTATGCTTCAATGGCTCAAAGGGTGCCACCATCAGGGCCCTGAGCACCAGACATAGATATCAGGAAGAGATCACAGACCGCAGGGGAGGACGCAGATGCCGAAGCCCCTGGAGAAAACGTGAGATGTCCGGGTGCAAGACCAGAGTCTTGCCCACCACCAGACTCTGGAAACATGCCTGAGCTGCCACTTGAACTTTCAAGGAGCTAAGGAAAAGGCCCTTCTCTAGTTCATCTTGTAGAAAGGCCAACAGGGAGGACACCTTGGCCACCTCAGGAGCCAACTACCATGTGCAGAACCAGTGCTCAAAGGTACCAAATCCGTACATATGCTAGCTTGGTAGACCTCCTCTGGCCATCAAGCAGAGTAGGGACCACCGCTGGAGAGTAGCCCTTATACGCTAGCCTTCTTCTTTCAAGAGCCATGCTGTAAGCACAATGTGAACTGAGTCCTCTAGGATGATCGGTCTCTGCTGCAGTAGATCCCGAGATAGAGGCAACCAAAGAGGAGGTGCCTGCAGGAGCACATCAGATCTTTGAACCATGCTCTTCTCGGCCAATCTGGCGCCATAGAACAATCCTGCCTGGGTGGTGTTCTATATGCTGAATCACACGCCCCACCAGGGGCCACGAAGGAAACGTGTACAGCAGTTGCTGACTTGGCCAAGATTGGGTCAGGGTGTCAGCGCTCTTGAACCCTCTCTCCATGTGGTGACTGAAGAAGCTGCAAGCTTTGGCATTGGAATGGGTTGCCATCAGATCTATTTTGGGGCGAACTCAGCGACGCAGAATCAACTGAAATGCCTCTTGACTCAATTCCCATAAGGGCGGGATCTGCTCCTGCCTCTGCCAGGCTTTTTTCCATATGCGCGGCCAACTCCCGATGCACCAGACTCCCCTGCCGCACACACCATCTGCACCAGCCTACTGCCGACAAGCCGCGGCTGCTGCCACACTTACCGCAGACAGTAGGAGCTGGGAGTATGCAACTGCGCTGCGGAGGACTGCAAAACCAAAAGCAACTTTGCTTCCCCCTGCTCTCCCCGACTCTGCCGCTTTTAGGTAACCACCGACCCCGATGCAATGGCATTTCCCCCCTTCACCGAATTAGGAAGGACCTGCAAACGGGGACCCCAGCGGCAGCGCTACCTTTTTTTTTTTTTTTTACTTACTGAGAGCAGGATAAGGGTGGCAGAAGAATAGCAGAGTCCCCATAGCTAACGGCCTCTTGCTATCCTGCTGGTAAGGGAATAAGAGAGCCACTGTAGCTAACAGCGCTTCACCTCTTGCTGTTACTAGGGAGGGAGAGACCTGGGACTCCCAGGTATCACACCCCTGGGCAGACTTTAGCCCCTTTAGACCCTGGTGCTGGAGCAGACCCTGCCCCTCTGCCTGTCTCACTCCGAGGTTCTCAAGCTCTCTCTCTTTTTAACAGGTTATCTCCAACCTTCCTCTTACCAGCACTAAGGCTCTCACTGATTTCATGGATAGCCTTCTGACTGCCCAAAAAATTTCTTCCTAACAAAAATCCTTCAAAGCTTCCTGTGAGAGAGACTATTCAGAAGGAACTCTTTCCCATCTGCTGAGGACTGATAGACTGGTGTCTAGAGCTGTAGGGGGACCATTATACTGATACAACAAGACTCTATCATGATCAGTCCTCAGCTGCTGGAGGGGGCTGACAACCCACACATGTTCCCTGTAAAATAGTTATCTCCAAGTTATAATGCCCTGTTCAATGTAATTTCAGTTTGTTCAATGTAAACCGCACTGATGCAGAATAGCGCGGTATATAAGAGAATGTAAATAAATAAATAACGGGACTGGCCGGGAGGAATGATAAGGAAATTATCATTTGCTTTTCAAACCTTCCCCCTTAAATGCTCCATCCATCAACTGACGCTGGATCCTAAATGACACCCTAAATAATATTTCTCCCCTTATAGAATATTGCTTGTATTCTGACCGCGATCACCAACACGGCCTACAACTGCTGAATGGAAGTGGTGAAAGTATAAATCAGTGGCAAATTCTGCTTAAAGCAGAGAATGCTGTTTAATCTACTGTACAGGACGGAGGTATGAACAGCAAAAAAAAAAAAAAAAGATTTGTAAGGCAAGCCGATTCATTCCTAATCATACTATACTTCAAAATTACCAAAATAGCTCCCTGTCCCAGCTCTTTCAATCTTATAACATTCTCCAGAAGTCTTTGCTAGTTTGTTTTCATCCAAGTTTCTGACATCAGGTCTGAGCTTTCCTCAGGCTCGAGCCCTACCACAACCCCAGATTATTCTTTCTGCCCTCTACTATTGAGCAGACTGTATTTGATTCCCTTCTGTCTTGGCTACAAATACTGGGCTTGAGTTCAGCATTTCCCTCTCTATACAGTCTGAATGCAATTTTATGCTTTCTGAAGCCTTTCACCTCTCCTATGGACCACTTCCTTGCCCATTTCATCAAGAATCCTTTCTTGGTCTGCTGGCCGCTCCTTAGAAGCAAGCCATAATTCATCCTGAAGCCTGTGTTGGGGCTTTTCTGGACTTTCCCTCTGTACTTGAGCTAGGCGCTTTGCAGGTTATGCTATGAAATTGAAATTAAAATTTGTATCTTATTAACAGCAAAGCTTGTTGTTACAGGCCTGGCAAATCTAAATTAAAACAATTTTATGCTTTTATGGTGGCACGAGCAATTTGTTTAAGGTCCTGTATATGTATGTTGGGGTCAAACACAAACAGCCAAAAACAAAAATAGAAAATCCCTAATTAGGGGAAGCCCAGAAAAGCCCCAACACCTGACTGTATCCGATGGAGAACGTGTGTCTTATATAAATAGTTTGTTAGCTGTTCCAAAACTACTTTCTCCAATACCTTTGAAATAAATGCGAGACTAGATACTGGACAATAGTGTGATATATTATGTAACAGTATATGCATATTATCAAGGAGAAAAGAGAGGTGTAGAAAGGGAAGAAGAGGGAAAGAAACTATCAACTGTAGCCAGGGGAACAAAGGGAGAAGAACTACAAATCCAGAAAGTATAGGGGCAGGGATTCAACCTGAGGGAACATGGGCGCAGGGGAGGAGCCAGCAAATTGATAAAAGGCAGCTGGGGTAGAAAAGCTTCTTTCAGTCCAGAGGGGCACTAACTGAAGCAGATCTGAGGAGTCAAAGCGACCTACAGATAAAACAATAAGGTAACAATATGAGTAAAACCGGAAAGATTGCTATTGCTTTTTTTCTTGACCTGAGTGCAGCATTTGATCTTATGGATCACTCAATACTATGCCTGACAAGTCTTGGTCTAAACTGGTGACACTGCCAAGAAAACCCAGGAGCTTCTGGGTCGCCAGGAGTCAGGACTGACTCGAAGGCACACATTGCATTTTTGATCTAGTTGAAGGATGGTAATTTTCAACTCAGCTAGTTTTCTACTTCATAATTGTCCATGTGAGCTTCTTCAAGGTTCTATCTTGGATCCTATTCCACGAACTTAATATTTTTCTTGCCCCTGAACTCTGCTTATTCAGTCTTTGGGAATTAGTTCATATCTTATAGCTTCTACCAACCCATATGCCCCTGATTCAGCCCCACTGATCCACTGGATGTTGTTGCAGTTTGGCTTTGGCAAAATAAACCAGAAATTGGGAAGAAAACCTCCATAGTCAACCAATACAAGGAAACAAAAAGCAAGATGAAGATCAACCACAGACTCAGACACATGGATGTTCTTCAAATGTAATTTATTATGGGACACAACTCGGCTGAGTTTTGGCAAACACGCTTGTGTCAGGGGTCAGTAAATCAGTGGTTCATATGCACATATATACAGTTTCAAACAGGACAATGAACCAAATCAATGAGATAGCTACCAAAGAGCAACACAGTTTGGAAAGCACTTATGCAAAACACCATAGTGTAATCTCAAAGCAGGCTTCTATCTTAACTCGCACTTAACGCTACCTCAAGACCCAAATTGCTGCAACCACAAAATTCAGTGTCTGTCTAAGCACTACAGAAAATGTGTTTGCTCAAAGGGCTGCTAGATGACAAGGATTTAGAAACAGTGACTCGTGCACTCATGATAAGCCATTGACTGTTGTAAATGCTTAACTTTGGCTTTAAAATAAACTCTGTTAAGTGACCCTAGTTTACTCATAGCATGGCAGTTAGTATTCTTTCCAGAACAGATTGCATCACTCCCCTGTTGCCTATGACTGGCTCCCAATCTCCTTTCGGAATAAATTCAAGCTCTTATTGCCGACTCATTGTGCCCTCCATATTGGTATGCTATATTATCCGAATAATCTGCTCATTTCTTACACCCATTCCAGAACCCTTTAATCCTATCAGAACAGCCTTCTATTATATTCCTCTGCTCTCCAGAATCTGTTTTGTTACTCAGCATATGGGATTTTCTAACACAGCACCAATTTTATGGAATTTGTTGCTTCTTGATCTTAGCAGGAAGTCATCCTAAGCCAGATTCAAGACAGGGATTAAAACATGGCTTTTGTGAAAGCCTTGGACAGTTGGTTGCTATATGAGTTTGGCCATGGTTACAGAAGTTGGACATTTTTCCTCCTTTTTTCTCTCTATTCTCTCTTCTAATATTGCCTCCTCTCTTGTTTCCTTATTTGCTTCTTTAGATTATGTAAACCATTTTGTTGCTATTGTCATAAAGCGATACGACAAATATGTAACCAAACTAGTGTAATCTTAAAAAAAATGACTGGATCTGTTCTATAGGAGATTTCACAATAAATGTTCTTCAGTCTAAACTCTGACACCTACTGCAGCCTCTGTACACACATCCTCTTGACACATTTCTTGGCGACTTAGAAATATGCACATTCAGATTCGCTGGAGATTTAAGAGTATTATAACAGTGTAGGCTGAAGTCCCTGCCTTCATGAACTGAGAGATTGGATGACTGGACATTCAAATGGCAGACACAATTTAATGTGGACAAGTGCAAAGTTATGCAGTTAGGAAAGGACAACCCAAACTATGGTTATACGATGCAAAGTTCCACATTAGGAACCACCACCCAGGAAAAGGATTTAGGCATCATCGTGGATAACATATTGAAACCCTCCATCCAGTGTGTAGCAGCAGCCAAGAAAGCAAATAGAATGCTAGGAATCATAAGGACAGGAATGAAGAATATGGATATTATAATGGATATTATAATGCCTCTGCATCGTTCCACAGTGCAACTGCACCTTGAATATCGTGCGCGATTCTGGTCACTGTATCTTAAAAAGGATATAGCATTGGCTGTGTGATGGCTGCAATCTAACCTAGCTCCGTTCCAAGTACCCCAAAACTCCAGCTAACATGCGCTAACTGAAGCAATTTTCCCCGAACTCACCTGCCCTGGGTCGGCATTTGCATGTGGTGACCCCTGAAAAACTGACAAGTTGCCCGGTAAGATCCCTGACGGCTGGGACGCTGTGAAGTAACTCTTTGGAGTGCGGCCTGCTATCTGCCTCTCATCGCTGCTTGCCTTGGGCCTGAGCAACCTCACTGCTGACCCTCGCGATTCGCGGCGGATTGGACGGCACCCGAGCAGAGTCCTCCTGGACTGTACTACCGGACCCCTGCGCCGAGTCGGAGCACGTGCGGTAGCCTACCGCCGAGCGGAGCAACACCCTCGAGATCGGGACGCATGAATGCGGTTCTGAAGCCCTTTCGGCTGGGCTGAGGAGAGGGCCTCGCTCCCACGCGGCAACCGCTAGTGTCTATTGCATCCTCCTGCCCTCGCTGCGGCCTTGTCAACGCAAGTCCCCCTGAGGGGGGTAAATACGAACGCTACCTTTTTCTCTTGATACCCTCTGGATCATCAAAGGCACCCACGACAGTGGCAAAGTGTTGGCAGCCTAGCGCTCTGCCGAGGCCCATAATTCTCAGCGCGATTCATCTGTGCCCTGTTGGAATGCCTCTGCGCTCCTATTGATTCTGGATCTTTGCAGCTGTCGGCACTCAGCAACATATTTTCATAAAGCTCTGCAGAGCATTCTGAACAGCCTGGCAGCCCGCCTCTCTTGGAGGGCCAAGGCAGCCTTCCCCTCCTTACATCGCTGTCTTTTCAGTGCCTCTACCTTTGTGGACATTGGCTGTATCTCTCTCTTTTCACTGTGAGACAGTAATTGTCCTGCGGGCTTGCAAAGCTTTCTGCATTGTCATCTTTCCGGTGCTTCTGCCCTTGCTGACATTGACTATACTTTCTCCCAACACTGTGCGGCATTGGTTGCCTTGTGGAACTGTGGGGCTTCCCTTGCTGCTTGCCTGAGAAGCTGCCCGGTATACGCTGATATTTGATTTGTTTGGTGTTTCTCCCTCCTATGGCTGCTAAAGCTAAAAACCCTGAAGCTCGAGAGGGGATGCGTTCCTCCCAGCGACTGCAGATTAAGTCTGGGGCCCCCAGCAGTCCCCTTAAACAACAGCTTCCATCAGGCACGGATGATGAGACTGTAAGTGAAGATGAACTAGAGCCCCACAAGCAGCTCTCCTCTGCTCAACTCAAAAAAGAACTCCGCAGAGGCTTTGCGGAACTAGCCAGCGAGTTTCGCTCACTACGTGAAGAGCTGCTGAATGATGTTGCAGCATTAAGGACTGATGTGAAAGAACTGGGAGCCCGAGTAGAGGATGTGGAGGCCAAAGCAGCTGACCATGATGGGACCCTGGTGGATCTACAATGTGCACTTGACCGCCAGCATGCGCAAGCGATGGAGTTGACCTACAAAATTGATGACATTGAAAACCGCTCCCGCCGCAATAATGTGCGTTTTCGAGGAATCCCAGAGGTGGTGGGGGGCGGAGAGGATTTACCGACAGTGCTTAAACTGTTGATAGCGGAACTGCTCCCGGCGGAGGATCTGGCCGCTCATGTGTCTGGAATGGAAATTGAACGAGTCCACCATGCCTTGGGAAAACCTCCCAATAACCAACCTCGTGATGTCATTGCAAGGTTTTTGCGATATTCTGACGCTGAGCTTCTCATACGGCGAGGCCGGGAGAAAAAAACGGTCCGCTTCCAGGATGCAGCAGTGTCAATTTATCAAGACCTCTCGACGTTCACCTTGGTGCGTAGGAGGGAGATGTAGCCAATTACGACGGTCTTGAACAGCAAGGGGATTCGCTACTCTTGGTCTTTCCCATTTAGGATGAACTTTCTTTTGGGAAATAAAAAGATTTCAGCAAAAGACCATACTGAAGCTTGGCGAGCTCTTCGTCAGGCGGGACTAGTTGATGATAATGCTCAGCCTCCCCCGTCGCTCCCTAAGCCACAGCACTCTAGGTGGACTCGGGTGGGCAAACCCGCTTAATCTCTCTTGGAGAAGGAGGGCTGCTGTTACCTCTAAGGGAGGCTCATCTTGTGGGCCTCCCGGCCTCGTGCTGTGGGGTTAAATGAATGGTTTTTGATGCTTTGCTGTTCCTTGTACTGTTTTTTATTGAGTTATTGGCTATTGGCCCGGGTTAGCCTGGGCCTCCACTCTAATATACATAGGGGGTGGCGGGTGATTTGCAAATGCTTTGATGATGACACTGTTTTGATAAGGGGACAGGATGGTACTGATGACTCAGGGTGGGTGGGGGAGTAATGGGGAAATACTACTATCTGTTTTGTTTGTACTCTTGCTTTAAGGGGACTTGGGGGGAACAGGGTTTGAGGTCAATTTACCGTGTCCTGTATTACTGTTGACAGGCAGGTGGTATTGACGGGAAGGGGGGGGGGGATTGGCTCTGAGGGAGGGTGTTTTAACTTGGAGTTGGTGGGTGTGTGTGGGTATGGGGGGGGGCTATGGCACTTGTTTCTGGAGTATGGAATAAGTGGGCGGGGATAATAAACCTTCTGGGTTTGCTGGGGGATGCTGTCACTGGGACCCTTCGTGTAACTGGAGGGTAAGAGGGTTTAGATTGTGAATATTAATGGTGCGACTTATTTCTTTGAATGTTAAGGGTCTCAACTCCCCAAGGAAGCGGTCGCTGCTGTTTTCAGAGTTGCGCGCTTTGCGGGGGGACATTATTTATCTACAGGAGACTCATCTTCAGAATTGTAAGCAGGGCTGGTTGAAGCGGTCCCCGTACACTAAGGTGCGGGTGGCCTCAGACGCGCAGGGCCGGAAGAAGCGGGGGGTGGCCTTCCTATTTCATCAAAGCCTGTCCTTGCAGGTAGAGGAGGAGAAAAGAGATACCCTGGGGAGGTGGCACTTTCTGAATGTTCGCTTAGAAGGGCGCTTGCTAACTTTAGCTAATATCTACGCGCCCAATGAAGGCCAGGGGTCATTTTTTATGCGGTTGAAAGCCTTACTGGCAGACTTCGCAAAGGGTCCCATTGTTCTTGGTGGGGATTGTAACACACATTTGGTGCCCCATCTGGATTCCACAGGTCGCGCTGGGGGGGGAGTGAGGGGGCCGGCTAGAGCCCTTCAACGCCTTATGTTAGATTTAGGTCTGTGGGATGTATGGAGGGACACCCACGAGGGAGAGCGGGGCTACACCTACTACTCTCCAGTCCATCAGGTTCACACTCGCATTGATTACTTCTTACTGGATCAGCGCCTGATGGATGGGAGAGTGGAGGCTGGACATGGAGCGCTGACTTGGTCAGATCATGCCCCGTGCTGGCTTGCCCTCCCGGCAGGATTGTACAGCGAGCACCAGCGCCTCTGGCGCTTAGATACGCGGTTCCTGCGGCGGCAGGGTGCAGTGCGGGAACATGCCCGCTTCATCACCGAATTCTTTGAGCTTAATGATTCTGGGGATGTCTCCCTTCCCACGGTTTGGGATGCCTTTAAGGCTACGGCCCGTGGTCAACTCATGGCAGAGGCAGCCCGCACACGGAAAATGTGGACACGCGACCACGATCAGTTGGTGAAGGAGTCTACTCGCTTAGCTTTGGAGCATGCCCGAACCGGCTCGCGGCAGGTTTTGCGTCAGTGGCGGACTACGCGGGCCAATTTGGATGCATGTCTGCAGAGGGAATTAGATAATAAACGCCGGAAACTACGGCAAACTTTTTATGAGCATGGGAATAAAACTGGCCGCTTCTTGGCCTTGCGTTTCCGACAACAGCAATCCGCGAGAGTGGTTCGCGAACTGCGCGATTCCGGGGGAAGGAAAAGGGTAATTTCTCGGGAGATACGCGATATTTTTGCTGATTATCTGGAGCAGCTCTATAAGGCAGAATCTTTTGATCGGGATCGTGTCCAGGCTTACTTACAGAGGATTGCTCTGCCGCGTCTTTCTGACCCTGACCGAGCTCAGTTAGATTCTGAATTTACGGTGGACGAAGTGGAAAATGCTATTCGGCGGCTGAAAACTGGCAGTGCACCGGGTAACGACGGCTTCCCAGCGGAATATTATAAGAAGTTTCGTGTACAATTAGCGCCAACCTTGACCATATTGTTTAATGAGGTTCTGGGCGGGGTTCCTCTCCCTTCGTCCCAGTGCGAGGCGATGATAGTGATGATACCCAAGCCAGGTAAACCTCTGCACGACGCGGCGTCGTATCGCCCCATTTCCCTGTTAAATGTTGATGTCAAAATATTTGCTTCTGTTCTGGCTGCGCGCTTGAATCGGGTCCTTCCGGTTTTGGTCCACCCTGACCAGGTTGGGTTTGTGCCGGGTCGCCAGGCCGCAGATAACATAAGGCGTATGTTGCAGGTTATTCAGGTGGCCCGACGGGAGCCGCAGCCGGCTTTGCTGGTGGGGATCGACGCAGAAAAAGCTTTTGATCGGGTCGATTGGGGATACCTTTGGTGTGTTTTGGCGACAATGGGCTTTGGCCCTAATTATATTCGTTGGGTTTGTAGTCTCTATCAACGCCCTCAAGCGTGCATTCGGATAAATGGGGGACACTCGAGAAACTTCCTCCTGGAGAGGGGCACACGGCAGGGCTGCCCACTTTCGCCTCTGCTCTTCGCCCTCGCGATGGAGCCCTTGGCACAAAGCTTTCGTGAACATCCAGGCTTGCAGGGGGTCCGCATTGGCCCCGCGGAATATCGGATTGCGCTCTTTGCGGACGACATTATATTGTCCCTGGTGGATCCGTCTACTTCCCTTCCAGCCGCGATGCAGCTGTTTGAAAACTTTTCTCGGATATCCGGTTTCAAAATTAACTACACTAAATCGGAGATCTTAAATGTCGGGATCCCTGGGGCAGTCTGTGCGGAGCTCCAAGCGGCCTATCCTCTTCGATGGGTATCGGGTGCCTTACGCTATCTAGGGGTGCAATTGACCGTGGAGTGGGCGGACCTCTTTAAAGCTAACTATGAGCCTCTGCTCCGTCAGGTTCGACGGGACTTAGATATCTGGAATGGCCTGCTCCTTTCCTGGTTTGGGCGTATAGCGGTAGTCAAGATGGTGGTTGTTCCCCGTTTTCTTTATTTTTTTCAGATGCTACCGCTTCCCATTGCGCAGGCCACTTTGGCGACTTGGCAGCGGTTACTTATGAAGTTTATATGGCACTACCGTCGCTCGCGGTTGGCACGGCACGTTCTCTATGCCCGTACGCACACTGGAGGTATGGGCATGCCCAACTTGCATTGGTACTATGCGACGGCACAATGTCGGGCGGGGGTGGAATGGATGATTACTGACAGCACCAAACGATGGGTACAGATAGAAATGAGTTTGGCTGGGGGAGCAGGGCTGGGGGATTGGCTGTGGCTTGGTCCAAAACTTCGGCGCGGTAAATGCATCAGTAATCCCTATGTACTTCATACCCTCCATTGCTGGGATCAGCATTTTCGATCCCGGGGTACAGACTTGTCCCCTTTGGCCCCTATAGTAGACAATGCTTCCTTCCCGCCTGGGTTGAGTGGCTTAGTCTTTCGGCAGTGGGGACATCATGGCCTTAGCCGGGCCGGGCAATTCTTTGATGAAGGTCGGTTGCAATCCTTCCGCGCATTACAAGATGAATTTGACATTCCGGGTGGGCATATCTATCAATATACGCAAGTGGCACATTGGGTTCAATCTAGGCTTGTGCGGCCCCAGGTGGCTCGGGACCTGACGGATTTGGAACGTTACTGTGGGGGTGCACTACTACTAAGGGACTCGTGGCGACCCTATATGCACACCTACAGGGGCGTCAACCGCGATCTATAAGACACCGGGAGCTTTGGAACTCTGATCTGAATCTTTCTTACGCTGAGCAACAGTGGGAAAGGGTGGAAACACGCTTATGGAAGAGCTCGGTAGCGATTAATGCCCGTGAAACTAATTATAAAATAATGTACCGTTGGTATATGACCCCGACGCGGATTGCTCGTATTTATCCAGGGGCTGCGGACCTCTGTTGGCGTAATTGTGGGCAGCGGGGCACCTTGGGGCATATTTGGTGGGATTGCCCCCGCATTCGCGCCTTTTGGAGGGGTGTACAATTCCGGCTACAATTGCTTTTGGGAGTGAGTATTCCCTGGGATCCGGGGATCTTTCTTTTTGGGGCCTCAGTGCCGGGCGCACGGGCCCCGCAGCTTGCTTTACTCCGCCACGGCCTGAATGCGGCCCGATTATCCCTTGCAGCAGCATGGAAACGTGATTTGCCCCCCTCCTTCCAGGTTTGGCTGGAAAGAATGTGGGATATGTATATAATGGAGCGGGGGGTAGCTGTTAGCAGGATGCGTTTGGCGCGCTTTGAATTGATATGGGCACCCTTTGTTTCTCGTTATGGCGCGTGATTGTTACAAATAATCATAAGGGAAAACACAAACTTCAAGGGAACTTTCCCCTTGTATGTGCTTCTTGCTCCCTATCTTCCCTTGTCTAAGGATCAGCAAGCCATAGAGGGGGGGATTGGGGGGGGGGCTTGGTTTAGGGAGATCTTGGGGGGAGGGAAATGGGAGATTGGGGGGGCTGTAGCCCCTTTTCTCTCTTTGGAGCTTTAATCTATGTGTCATCAAAGTTGAATGGGGGAGCAGTGGGGAGAGAATGGGTGGGGGAAGGGGGAGGGTAGTTGTTTGGTACTTATCTTAAAAATACCAAAATGAAGGCATATTGTAGGCTACCATTGTGTTCTAAAGCCCTGCTTTTGATGTTGCATTCTTTTTGATGATGTATTTGGTTTACGGTTCTTGTTCTTATATATTCTTTGGAAGCCTTTCAATAAAAAAAAAAGGATATAGCATTATTAGAAAAGGTACAGAGAAGAGCCACCAAAATGGTAAAGGGGATGGAAGGATACTCCTAGGAAGAAAGGCTTAAAAGGTTAGGGCTCTTCAGCTTGGAAAAGAGACGGCTGAGGAGGGATATGATAGAGGTCTATAAATTAATGAATGGAGTGGGACAGGTAAATGTAGCTCGGTTGTTTATACCATCAAAAAGTAGAAAGACTAGAGGATATGCAATGAAGATAGAAATTACACTTACCTGGTAATTGTAGTTCCTGGAGGGTCCAGTTTAGTCCTCCACATCCGGGTAGTGCACCTCCTCCTGCAGCATGGAGACTGGACCAATCAGAATCTTGCCATCCCAGGATGTATGCTGCTGGAGCTCCCATAAGCCCCCAGTGAACTAGTAACAAAGCAGACTTAAAGAGGCAACACATTAGTCAAGTAAAAACACCTGAACTATAAGCTAACTTACTTCCCTTACCTTTAATCTGACTCCCTCCCCAAATGAAGAAGCCAGAACTCTGCACCTTGCGTCTGCCCCATCAACGGAACTAATAAGCAGACACAGCAACCGACAAACACGAACTGAACAGGCGACAAAAAAGGAGAGAGAGCTGAAGGATCCCCACCAAAAGGACCCGAAAAAGTTGCTTAGAAAAAAATTCTCCTCCTTTTACATCAAGCGCGCCGCACCAACAAACCTGTCTCTTGGGAGGGAAGGAGGACTAAACTGGACCCTCCAGGAACTACAGGTAAGTGTAATTTCTATTTCCTGAGCGGTCCTCCAGTTTAGTCCTCCAGATCCGGGATGTAACAGAGCAGTTAACACCGGGCGGGACCTTGCAAACCGGCGCGCAATACCGCTGAACCAAAGCCAGCATCCCGAGCGGCCAAAACATCCAACCGGTAGTGCCTACTGAAAGCATGAAGAGACGACCAGGTCGCCGCCCTGCAAATCTCCACAGGCGTAACAAGACTATGTTCTGCCCAGGACGTCGCTTGCGCTCTAGTAGAGTGAGCCCGCAACCCCAGCGGGACCGCACTCCCCTGCAGAATGTACGCCGATGCAATCGCCTCCTTAATCCACCTGGAAATGGAAGCCTTCGCTGCTGCTTCCCCTTTCCGGACTCCACCGAAAAGTACGAACAGACGGTCGGACTTACAGAACGTCTCCGAAACCGCGAAGTACCGACGCAGCACTCGTCGCACATCCAGACGGTGCAATCCCCGGCCCGCAGCATCTTCTGCCTTCGAGCTAAACACCGGCAGAAAAACAGATTGATTCAAGTGGAACGGGGAAATGACCTTGGGCAGAAAGGAAAGAACAGGTCTCAACACGACTTTATCCCTAGAGAAAGATAAGAAAGGTTCTCTACACGACAGAGCCTGCAACTCCGAAATCTGCCTCGCTGAACAAATGGCCACCAGAAAAAACGTCTTCAGCGTTAGATCTTTAATGGACGCCTGGTTGAGCGGCTCAAAGGGTTTCTGAACCAAGGCCCGTAACACCAGATTCAAGTCCCACGGGGGCACCGACACTCTGCGCGAGGGGCGCTGCCTGAACACAGCCTTAAGAAAACGCTGAACATCCGAGTGCGCCCCCAGCGGACTCCCGAGAATCTTGCCCAGGTAGCATGCGAGTGCCGCCAGCTGCACCTTCAAGGAACTGGCAGCCAACCCTTTCTCAAAACCGTCCTGCAAGAAACTGAGTATCACCGGCACAGAAGCAGTCTCCGCCTGAACACGATGCCTAGAACACCAGTCCTCAAAAATGCGCTACACCCGGACATACGCGAGCGAAGTCGAGGATTTCCTAGCGCGAAGAAGGGTGGCAATCACTGCTGAAGAATAACCCTTCTTCCTCAACCTAGCCCTTTCAATGGCCAGACTGTAAGTGAGAACCGATCCACCTGAGGCATCCGCAGCGGCCCCTGAATCAGAAGATCCACTAAGGGAGGAAGCCTCCACGGCCATCCGTCAAGTAGACGCACCAGATCCGCATAACAGGGGCGGCTGGGCCAATCTGGAGCCACAAGCAAGACCCTGCCGCGATGCGCTTCGATCCGTTGCACCACCCGGCCGATCAGAGCCCACGGCGGAAAGACATAGAGGAGACCGGACTCTGGCCAAGACTGAATGAACGCGTCGATGCCCTCCAACATTCGCTCCCTTCGCCTGTTGAAGAACCTGCTTGTTTTTGCCGATTGAAAGGTCGCCATGAGGTCCATGACCGGAGCCTCCCATCTGCGAACTATTTGCGCATACACCTGCGGGTGAAGTTCCCATTCGCCGGCATCCACCCACACTCTGCTGAGAAAATCTGCCATCACGTTGTCTTTGCCCGCGATGTGCGCCGCTGAAATGGCCAACAGACGAGG
The DNA here is from genome assembly GCA_033557465.1 of Ichthyophis bannanicus. Lineage (NCBI taxonomy): Eukaryota > Metazoa > Chordata > Amphibia > Gymnophiona > Ichthyophiidae > Ichthyophis > Ichthyophis bannanicus. Next base: position 102,454,711 of record CM066043.1, read on the forward strand.
CTCCACCCACTCGAACAACTTCTCCGACTCCTCTTCCATGGCTAGAATTCCTGTACCGCCCTGCCTGTTGAGATACGCCACCGTCGCTGAATTGTCCGAGAGTACTCGCACCGCTCGGCCTGTCATCGAACACTCGAAACTCTGCAGCGCCAGCCGCACTGCCCTCAGCTCGAGACGATTGATTGACCAAGAAGCTGCGCGTACTGACCCTCGCAATGGGCTCCCCAGCCCGTCAGACTTGCATCTGTCATCAGAGGGATCCAAACCGGTTGTTCGAGGGGTAAACCCGCCTGCAGCGACCTCGGGGATAGCCACCACCGAAGGGATTGCCGAACCCGCCTCGGGCAGGGCAATTGTCAGTTCAGAGAATCCGACTGGTTCGATCAGCGTCTCAGAAGTGCCCTCTGCAACGGTCGCATATGAAATCTGGCCCACGGAACCACCTCTAGAGTCGCCACCATCGTCTCCAATAGCCGCAGGTACCACCAAGTGGAAGGCGCGGGGATTCCTAAAAACGTGTGAATGAGCTGGCGCAAGGCCAGAGCGCGGCGAGCCGGCAAGAACACCAATCCTCTCACCGTGTCGAAGCGAACCCCAAGGTACTCGAGGGCTTGAGAAGGAATCAAATGACTCTTTTGTACGTTGACTACCCAGCCGAGCCTCTGCAGCAGGTCCACCACTCTGTCCATGGCTCGCACGCTCTCCACCTTGGACTTCACTCGAATCAACCAGTCGTCGAGATAAGGGTGAACCAGAATACCCTCTTTCTGCAAGGCCTCCACCACCACTACCATGACTTTGGTGAAGATCCACGGAGCCGTAGCCAACCCGAACGGCAGCGCCTGAAATTGGTAATGTCCCCACGGGAATGCAAACCTCAGGAATTTTTGGTGAGCTGCTCTGATTGGAATGTGCAGATAAGCCTCCTTGAGATCCAGAGACGTCAGAAACTCTCCTTGGCGCACCGCCACAATGACGGATTTCAGAGTCTCCATGCGGAAATGAGGCAGCCTGAGACAACGATTCACGCCCTTGAGATCTAAAATAGGCCTGAGGGAACTGTCTTTCTTTGGCACCACGAAATAAATGGAGTAACGACCTAAACCGTGTTCTGCCTCCGGGACGGGAACCACCGCTCCCAGAGCCAGAAGGCGATCTAACATTACCCGAATTGCCAGCTCTTTCTGCTGACCTCTGCTGGGCGAGAGGACAAACGCGTCCCCGAGCGGGCAGGCTAACTCCAGCGCATAGCCCTCTCAGACTATCTCCAGCACCCACTGGTCTGAGGTTATTTGGACCAGGAAGAAAGAAAGCCCTGAAGGCGTCGTCCAATCACTTGAATTCCCCCCTGGGTCCACCTCGCTTCATTGTGGCTTGCGGCTAAAGGAAGAAGAGGACGAGGAGGCAGTCGATGCGAAACCTCTACCTGCTCCCCGAAACCCCCTAAAGCCTTGGGGCCGAGAACTAAACCTTCCGCGCTGTCCACCCCCGAGGTGGGAAGAGCGGAATCGACGAAAATCTCGAAAGGAGCCGCTGGCAAACTTCTATTCTGCTTAGGCTTATCCTCCGGGAGTCTTCCCCCTTTAGACTCCCCCAAGTCCTTCACTAACTTGTCCAGATCGTCTCCGAACAACAACCTGCCCTTAAAGGGGAGCTTACCGAGACGGGACTTAGACGACCCATCAGCCGCCCAATTTCGAAGCCAAATAGATCGCCGCGCCGCCACAAGGGACGCCATACTATTTGCCAAGGTTCTGATCAAGTCATAATGTACATCTGCCAAATAAGCTGACCCGGACTCCAATCGGGTGACCTCCAACAGCCCCTGCTGATCCAAACTAGGGTCCTGACACAAGCGCTGAAACCATCGCAAACAGGCTCTCGCCACCCAGGCCCCACAAATAGAGGCCTGCAAAGAAAGAGCATTGGTCTCAAAGGCCTGCTTCAACAACCCATCCACCTTTTTGTCTTGTGCGTCCTTAAGGGCAGTACTGCCTTCCACCGGTATCGTTGTCCTCTTGGTGACCGCCGATACCGCCGCGTCCAGCCGTGGCGACCGGAACCTTTCCTTGTCCTTGTCCGCCAATGGATAGAGCCGGTTCATTCTTCTAATGCCCTTCAAGCCCGACTCCGGCTGGTCCCATTCGGTTTGAATCATCTGCTGTACAACCCTGTGCACTGGGAACACCATCTGAGGCTCTCGAACCGCCTGAATAAGGGGATCCTCCAGCCTGTCCTCCTCCACAGGACGCGCCACGGCGAGATTAAGAGTTTGGAGAGATTCCGTAATCAGGGGAACCAGTTCCTCCTTACGAAACACCCTAATGATCCTAGCCTGATCTTCGGGGTCTGGAATCTCTCCCTCCTCAAGCTCGTCCATGACCTCCTGCTCAGCCTCAGCCATCTCAACCTCCTGCCACTCCATATCCACCTGCTCAACTTCCGTGGACCGCAGCCGCTTGGCAGGTTTCGGTGCAACCCCTCTCGCATCCTCTCCTTTAGAGGATGGCAAAGGTGCCGGCGTCACCAATGTTTCTGGCAACTTTCCAAGACGCCCCAACCGGAAAGCTTGATGCATAAGGAGAACAAAATCCGGAGAGAAATCCCCCAAAGATGTCTCCGCCACTGCAGGCATCGAACCTGACTGGCCCACGGGCGTAGCCGGAGGCAAAGCCGCCGGAGATCTAGGAGATGGCTCTGATCCGCCCTGTACCACAGTATCTACAGGGTCTGGAATCGCTCTGCCCTCCATTTGCTGCTCTACCTCTGAGGAAACTAAAGCATCAGGCAGAAAGCAAACCATAGAAAGGAAAAGAAAAAAACCTGACGTTTTTTTTTTCAAGCAACTAAGAAAAAAAGGGAGTGGAGGGAGAGTGAACGCTAAACAAGCTCCAAAATCGCGCGAAGGAGAAGCTGACGCCACAGAACAGTGGCAGGCTGGTCTCCCGCACAGTGCGGGAACTTCACAAAATGGTCGCGATAGATTCCAGCCTCAAAAAAAAAAAAGGCGCGAAAGTCCCCCGAAGCAACGAAAGCCGGAGAGCGCACTGCCGACCGACCGAGGCTTAGCAAACTTAAATAACTTACTGAGCCGGGAAGTCGCGCCCCGCTGGATACCGCGGTGCTGCCTCGGTCCTGCCCGGGGCGTTCAAAACTGGAGCCGGAGAGACCCGAACACGGGTGTCCGTTGCCGCGCAAGATCGTCGCCCTGCAAACCCTTAGAGCAGGACGCGAAGCTACGCTAGCCTGATCTCCCCTCCGTGCCGTCAAGGAGGGGAGGGCCAGAGACTGCTGCCTGCACTCAGATCCGCTCAGCCAGGACAGAGGCAGATGGGCAGTGAAGGGCTCGGCTCTTTCCTCTTTTTTTTTTTTTAAAGAAACATGACTCTAAAAACTAACCCAAAGGAAAAAAAGGCAAAGGACTCCCAAAATAAAATAGAAAACCTAACTAGTGTTGCCAGTCTAGTCCTAAAGTGAGCCCAGTGCCAGGCTCACACGTCCTCCAGCTGCAAGGAGACTGGACACACACTGGGGGCTTATGGGAGCTCCAGCAGCATACATCCTGGGATGGCAAGATTCTGATTGGTCCAGTCTCCATGCTGCAGGAGGAGGTGCACTACCCGGATGTGGAGGACTAAACTGGAGGACCGCTCAGGAACTACAATGCAACCCATTTAAGACCAATAAGAGAAAATTCGTTACTGGAGGATGGGTTATAAAAAAGGTTTGGACAAGTTCCTGGAGGAAAAGTCCATAAAGAGGACCCGGGAAATCTACTGCTTGCCCCGGGACAAGCATTGTGGAACCTATGTGCCTTTTTGGGAACCTGCCAGGTGCTGGTGACCTTGATTGGCCACTGTTGGAAACAGGATATTGGGCTTGATGGACCTTGGTCTGACCCAGTATGGCATTTCTTATGTTCTTATGTTCCTATGACCTGAAGTACTGAACACACTTTCTCTTGATCCCCCTTTCTGTTGATCCATAGGCTACCTGCCTCATGATCTCCAAAGCTGTTATTCTTCTCTTAAAAGACTTCAGCTTCACCTTCATTTAATTGGGGTAGCTACTTTAGACATCTCAAGTGTATTAACTTAGTTGAGTTTAGTCTAGTTTAATTATCCTTCATATACCACCTTATAACTTAAAACAAAAGCAGTTAACAATAAATACTAAGGGACCAATATTCAGCAGCAGGCGCTAGGTGCTTTTAAAAAAAATCCAAATGTTCAGCACCAAAACTTGTCTGGTGTTGAATATCTGGTTTTGCTGGTCAGTGCCTTGCTAACTGGTCAGTAGCAATATTCAGCAACTAACCGAATAGTGATAACCAGTTAGAATAAGGACAGCAATTCAGCTGTCCTAACTTTAACTGGTTTGGCTATTCAGTTAGTGGCTGAATATTGCCACTGACGGGACAGCTACCAAGCCCGCCCCTGATCCGCCTACAGACCCCCCGGTTTTAATCAGGCATTTTTTACCCAGTCTGTGGGGATATTCAGCAGCACGATCCGGATAGTGCCGCTGAATATTGGGATCACCGTGTTTTAGCCAGTTAGCAGGTCAGCTAACTGGCTCAAACACTTTGAATATGCTCCCCTCATATCATAACAATTACATTCCAAAACAACAAACCCAAACTAAAAAAATCAATATGTACCCCAATATGCGCCCCAAAACACTGGAACTCCCTACCACCTGACATACGTACCTTAACCGACCTAGCCCAGTTCAGAAAGGCCCTCAAATTTAACCTATTTATCAAATATTACCCTACATAAAGTTCAATAGAATAGCATTACCACAAACGTAACCACAATCTCCTCCTGACCCTTGCACTACTGCTATTTTATGTAAATAGTTCTTTCATGCTATCGAACTAATTGATTATTTATTCTATGTATATAGTTCTCCCATGTTATCCAAGTTTATACTCCTGTTATATGTAATACCGAACAGCCTGTTGTTCTGGTCTTTGTGTTCATCTGTAAACCGCGCTGATTATAAATAGTGCGGTATATAAAAAACTGAAATAAATAAATAAATAAAAAATATAAAACAACCTTGATAATCAAAAATACAAATAGCATAAATGCGAGTTAAATTAATTACATGATACATAATACTAATAATAAAATACAATATGCGCACATAATAAAAATAGACAAACAAGTAAATCCAGACCTTAGCTGCTCTTCATCATATTCTGCTACCTTAAAATTAGTCAGATGCTTGTAAAAAAAGGATAAGATTGCATTTGAGATTTAAGCTGAGGGTAACCTGTTTCCAGTGTCAGACACTGCACTAAACAGGTGCAATACAAGAAAAGGCTAACTGAATAACCTGTTTCCAGTGTCAGACACTGCACTAAACAGGTGCAATACAAGAAAAGGCTAACTGAATAACCTGTTTCCAGTGTCAGACACTGCACTAAACAGGTGCAATACAAGAAAAGGCTAACTGCCAAGTAGATTGCAACTGAATATATAATAAACTTTGGGAAAAGGTCTTAAATGGTGTGTAGGGGCATATGGAATGAGCAAAACTGATAAATATGATGAGACCCTAAATGAACTGTCTGATGAGTCAAAATTAAAATTTCAAACTTAATGTGCCACAAAACTGGCAATCAGTTATATGATCTCAGCATAGATGATACATGGACACAGTCCTGAGCATTGCCTACTTCGTGTCTCCTCCTGGTTATCTGTAAATCTTCTCCACCTCAACACATCCAAATCTGTTGCCGCCATCTGGTTTATCTTCAAAACCTCTTGCCCTCACTGTCCCCTCTGATCTCACACTTCCTCTTGTCTCTTCCCTCCATTATCTTGGGGTTATTCTGGATACTTCCCTTTTCTTCCATGAGCATTTATTCTCTCTTATTCACCGCTCTCTTTGACAAATCTGTGCAGAATGCTCTTTCCTCTCTCTCCTCTCTCTGACATTGCTTGTTCTGTTCTTAGTCATTTCTAGATTCGATTACTGCAATATTACTCTAGCTGGTCTTCCACACTATCAACTTCAACGTCTTCAGCTCCTTCACAACACATATATGTTTTTTCAATATGATTGGCTGATGTTAGGCCCCGTCCCCATTCCTTAAATACAGCCTTCCAAGCTTGAGGGATGATTTCCTCTCCTAAGTCTCTTTCCCATTGTAGCTGATAGGTTGCTTTCCCCTGAACTAAATTAGTACATTTATTTTATTTATTTAGACAGATTTGTATACCACCTTATCCTACAATCAAAGTGGTTACATGACATCACAATTGGGGTTACATTTAACATGTGGGTGCTTTACAACATTTAACATGAGGGTATTTAACAACATTTAGACAGCACAATTGGAGGGTTACATTTAGCATGAGGGTATCTTCATGAGTCTAGTTGGGCTGATTGGGTACTGAGTTGGCCGGGGTAGTTGCAATACTGCTCGGGTGGGGACTGTTGTCTATCTGCTCATAGGTTTCTGTAAAGAGCAGGGTTTTAAGGTCCTTGCGGAAGTCTGTGAAGTCTTATAATGCCCTTAGGCTCGTTGGGAGGGAGTTCCATAGTGTGGATGCCAGTAGTGATGGTGCTCTTCTTGAAGTATTTTGTTTAGTCTTGTGGTATCCTGCAGGTGTGCCGATCATGTTGTCATTATTGTTCCTTCTTGGTCTATTAATGATATCCCTTGTTATGATTTCTTGTAGACTTAAACTAAAAGTTTGCTCGATCTGTAACTGTGGAAATTCAATTACATACGTGCTCCCATAGCTTGTTCTATCAAACGTACTTTAGACATTATTATTGTGGTCTTTAAGCGACTGGTCTCAGACTTCACTGGAGCTGCACTTCCAGTTTTTACATCTTAACCTTACAAGCGCTCCTTATTGCATCAATGACCATTTATATCGCTTGTCAGACTTGTGTTTCAATATATTAGTCAATGATTTCTTGTAGTACATCTGCCGAGAGATGGTGGATGATTTTGAAGATGATCAGGATTGTTTTAAATTTTGCTCTGGCCACCATCGGGAGCCAGTGTAGTTGTTGTAAGATGGGGGTGATGTGCTCAGATCTTGGAGTGTCAGTAATGATGCGTGCTGTGGTGTTTTGCACCATTTGGAATGGGTGTAAGGTCTGCTGGGGGAGGCCTTGATATAACGAGTTTCCGTAATCAAGCAGAGGTGTGATGAGTGCTTGGCACACTGTGCGGAAGTGGTCTTGGCGGAGTAGTGGTTTGATCTTTCTTATGGTCCTCAATAGGCCTTGTTTGCGGTTTTGGTGATATGAGATTTCAGGTTCAGAGTGCTGTCCGTTGTGATGCCCAGGTACTTTATTTATTTATTTTTATTTTATTTATTTCTCTTATATACCGCGCTATTCAATATCCGTGCGGTTTACATGGAACATCAAGGTATTTTACGGTGGGGGATTACACCGTAATTACAAATAACAGGTAGCTCAACTTGGATAACCATATTAACTATTTACACATATATGAATAGCAGATAAGTATATACACACATATACATCACTTTGAGGGATAGTTAAAACTTAACTTCATCTTTGACTACTATGTGTTTGTTTAGTATGCTGACAGTCTGTGGTAGACTGAAGATAGGGTTCTGGGTGATGAACATTGCCTCGGTTTTATCGAAGTTGACCATCAGGTTATTGGCTGCGAGCCAGGCATTCATGTCTTCAAGGCATTTAGTTATTGTTATGGTGTTAGGTGCTAGTAGGTTGATTGGAGCATACACCATGATGTCATCAGCATAGATGTGATAGTAGAGTTTGTGTCATTTGATGATGTTGCATATGGGTTGGATGTAAATATTAGAGCATTGACGACAGGGCTGATCCCTGAGGTATTCCCTGCGTGACGGGGAATTGCAATGATTTCTTTTGGGCGCATTTGACTTGTTGCATTCGCTCTTCCAGGTATGAGGTGAACCATTTCAGAGTGTTCTTGCGTAGTCCTATATGTTGCAGGCACTGCAGTAATCTGGTGTGAGACACTTGTCAAAGGCTGCTGAGATGTCCATGAACACAAGCACGAATCCATTTTTTATATTATCTATACCTCTTATGAGGTTGTCAAGGAGGGAAGTGAGTAGCGTTTCCACACCGTGCTGGGGTTTAAAGCCATGCTGATGGATGTCCAGTGGGGCATTCATGTCAATGTGGTCCTGAAGTTGTCTTTGCACTGTCTTTTCAACGATTTTCACAAGGAATGGTAGGCTGGAGATTGGAGATATGATTTTGGTTCAGATGGACTTAGGTTGTTGCTTTTAAGTATCGGTCGTATCATGGCGTTCTTGAGGGATTGCGGCATGTGTCCTTGTTGGAGTGAGTCTTTGACGACTTTGACGATTTTGTGGATGTGCTGGGAGAGATGGTTTCTTGTGACTTCGATCCAAGCCACTGGGCAAGGGTCTGATGGTGAGATTGTTGTGTTGAGTCCATGTATTATGTCCTCTACTTGCTGTTTTGATGGTATGTTGAATTCTTCCCAGGTTTGATGTTGCTCTTTTATTTCATGGCCATCTGTTTGTAGTGTGATGGGGCATGTCTGGTTGGTGTTTTTCGTTTTCATGTAGTCCGCATATTCCTGTGGGTCAAGATGGTGGGTACAGTGCTGCATGGTGTCCCTAGTGAGCTTTTGGACAATGCTAAAAAGTTCTCTTGGTTTGTTGACAGATTTCATGATTAGGTTGGTGTGGTGATGCTGTTTGTGCTCATTTATCAGATTGTTATATTCCAGTAGTTTGGCTCTGTATAGAGTCAGGGAGTTATGCGACTTGTTCCTCCATTTTCTCTCCAGTCTTCGGAGAGTGCGCTTTACATCTCTGATATCATTTGAGTACCAGGGGGCGTTGGGTCTCCTTCGTGCTTGTGGTTTTGTACTCGTAGGGGCTGATGCTGCATTATATATTATGGAGTTCCATTTCTCTATGCTTATGTCAAGGGTGTCGCATTCTTGTTGTAGTTGAGGGATGATTTCGTCTATGAATGAGTCTTTATTGAAGGCTCTGTATCGCCTGGCTATATACTCTCATCTTCCATGTGTTGGGTGGAGTTGTTCAGGGTCAGGGTGAATTCTATCACGTGATGATCTGACTATGGGACTGGTGTGATTGTTGGTGTTGTGGCCTTGCCCTGTTCCACTAGATGCATTGGAATAAAGACCATATCGGGAGTTGTGCCATGCTGGTGCGTTGGGGCGTTGATTGTCCGGCTATATTTTAGTAATGAACGACAGAAGACTTTTCTTTATCTCCTTTACGCAACACAAGGTCTCATACTCTGATAGAACCTGTTGGATCACCTTCCCCCATGACTCTGATTGTCAGCCAATGTCGGACCTGTAAATACTGATAGAAATTGTGTCTGTGGATCCCATGGTCTTCCACTAGATCCCTTGAATGAGGAAATGTGGCCTTCCTTACATAAATGGAATATTCTCTGCAAGCCCTTGTTTTCCCACCCTCGAAACACTGGATAAGTGATGCCTGGGGGGAAAGCTGTATCTCCCCTAATTGATTGTAACATGGATTTGTCTCTCCACAGACATTGCACCTCTCTCCTCCTCCATCACAGCAAATCCACCTGCCTTGCAAAAGGGTTCCTTATTTCTCCCTGGGCATTTGTCATTCATGGATAAAATTTCAATGGAGTTCCCTCTACCTCCACTTCTCCTAGGTGAACCCACTTGCGACCAGTACCATCTTGCCAAGCTAATATATTTGTCAACTGAGCTGCCAGATAGTACCACCAAATATTAGGAATCGCCAGACCCCTTGCTAACCTACATTTATACATAACTGTTCTCACCACCCGGGGGGGGGGGGGGAGGCAGCGGCAGATCCAGATATAGTGGAATACCCTGCGCTGTATTGTACAGATATCTTTCCTCAGTACTACTACTACCGGGAGTGTCTGAAATAGGTATAGGATCTTGGGCAGGATGGTCATCTTTATGCTTACCATTCTACCTAACCATGAGAGCATGTACTGTATCCAACTCTCAAGTTCTTTGGATACCTTTCACCACAGGGGAATATAGTTTAGTCGATAGAGTTGGGAGATGTTTGCGCTCAGCTGCACCCATAGGTATCTAATTGACTCCCTTATCCATTTAAATGGGAAAATACTCTGCAACTGTTTTTCCTCAGTTCCCCTTATTATGATATTCAATACTTCTGTCTTGTCTAAGTTAGCCTTAAGGCACAACACTGAGTGATATATTCTCAGTTTGTCATGTATCGCTTGCAGTGATGTTTCTGGTTGTGTGAGGATGAGTAAGATGTCATCAGCAAAGAGAGAAATCTTATAAGGTTCACTGTTGGCTCATATCCCATGTATCTCTGCATTTTGTCTAATGCTTTCTGCAAAGGACTCTAAGGAGACAGCAAATAACAGGGGTGATAATGGGCAGCCCTGTTTAGTGCCCCTGTACAAGGGAATAAATCCCGAGTACCCCCCCGTTGACCTTTACTGCAGCCACTGCGCATGCGTAGAGGGCCTTAACCCATTTTTATTTTATTTATTTAGCTGTATTTATATCCCGCTTTTCACCGGGTCAAAGCGGTCAATTGGGAGATACATTTAACACGAGGGGATATGACACACATACGCTAATACGTACAGGGAACATGGGCAATGGAGGGTTAAGTGGCTTGCCCAAGACCACAAGGAGTGCCTACAGGACTAGAAATCCCAGTCCCTCCGGCCTGAGATTGCTGTCCCCAGGTGGGACTTGAACCCCCGGCCCTCCGGCCTGAAGTACCTTGTCCTAACCACTAGGCCACTCCTCCCATCTGGTGAAATTGTTCCCTATGCCCAGTTTCGCCATACTAGCCCACAGAAATTCCCACCATACACGATAGAAAGCCTTTTCGGCATCGACCGCCAAAATTAATGCCTGTTCCTGTGTGTGCTGAATTTTTTGTATTAAGGTCACCACCCTCTTGGCGGTCATGAATAAATACTCTTTGGTCTGCATTAATCAGCCCTGGCATGTATTTTCCCAATCTAGCTACCAGTATCTTTGCTAAGACTTTAGCATCTAGGTTGATCAGCGAGATTGGCCGATACGAGGAACACAGAGTTGCATCTTTCCCTGGCTTAGGAAGGACACTTATGCCCGCTTGTCCCATTGTGTTAGTCAGGCCACTGTTCTCTCTTACCGTATTAAAGATCTACACCAACCACGGTATCAATTCCTCTTTAAAGGTCTTATACACATGCTGTCAACCCCTCTAGCCCTAAGGCTTTATCATTCACTAATGACCTGATTGCGGTGTCTACCTCTTCAGCTGCTATAGGCTGGTCAAGGCTCTCTTAGGCCTTCTCAGGGAATTTAGGCAGTTCAACTCTCGCTAGATAATCTCTCTCGCTTATGTTCCCCCCTGCTTCATTACAATACAGATCTTTAAAGGATTGTCCAAATTCTGATCATATGTTTTCATCTTCCCAGACCCACTCACCCTTGTTTGATCTAATTTTTGTAACCGTGTAAGCAGCCTGCTGGGACAAGGCTCCTCACCATCCTCTTCATTGGCCTGTTCCCATGTTCATAAAACCGCTGTTTCACTCTCAAGAGCTGAAAGGCCAGGGAACCCAGTTGCATCTCTCACACCCTTAGCATGGCTTCTACAAGGACCTGCTTGGATACTCTGTCCCCTCTACGTCCATGGGTCTTTTCTAATTCTTTTAACTGGGTATAAGCCCTTTCTTCCTCCTGTTTCTTTTGGAATGCCCCCCCCCAGCCTATAAATTGTCCTCTAAGGTACTGTATGCCTTAAAGGCATCCCATACCACTGCAAGCTCTGTTTCCCCATTTATATTGTTGTCAAAAAATTCACTAATATACCAAGGAAGCATTTTGACCTGTTGGTGTTTTGTTTTTTTTAAATTTAAAACTTTATTAAATTTTATGTTAAACATCAGAAAATGCTCTGACCAAGCATCAGAATTACATGAAACACAATAAAGCAACCTCACCGGAGGATAACAGGTAAATATACAACTTACTGGAACAGACCACAAAGAAAAACACCTCAATATGGTCCAAGAAAAAAGCAATAACAATAATCTGGCATGTTACACCATCATACAGTAACAGATTATATCATTGGAGCATAGTTATTGTGATATGACAGCTGATATGGGACTCACCCCTGCCTCACCAGCTAGTAAAAATTGCAATAGTTGTTGGGACTCAAAAAACATAAATTGTTTTGACCAAAAATTAACCACACATTTACAAGGATATCCTAACTTAAACTGCGCTCCCAAGGTGATAGTTCTCTGACGCAATGTCAGAAACGCCCTATGCCTTTTCTAGGTGTCTCTTGCCAAATCTGGAAAAACTAAAATTTTTGAGCCCATAAACTGAGATACTGACATTTTATGGAAATACAATTTAAGTACAGTGTTCCTATCCGATTCAAAGGCGAAACTAACCAAAAAAGTAGCCCTACGGGTCACCACCTCTAAGGAACTCTCCAAAAAATCTGAAAGTTCCATCTGAGGAGGCACAGGCTCTACAACCTGACCCTGTTGCCCAACAACATCCAACGAAGAGATTGTCACATATTGAGCCCTTACCACCAGAGGCAGTGAGTCAGCGGGCATCTGAAGAACATCAAGAAAATATTTCCAGATCAAGTCCAAAGGAGCCATCAGAGGAGACCGAGGAAAATTCAGGAATCTCAAGTTATTTCTTTGTAATTGATTATCCAAATATTCTATTTTCCTTGCTTGTATTAACCGGTCCTTCACATTAACAGCACCAATGGATTGCAAATCCTCCACCTTTAATTCAAGTTGTGAGACTCTAACCCCCTGAGCTGCCACCTCTGAAGCCGTTGAAGAGCACTGATCCTTAACATCTGATATCTCCTGTGTAACAGCCCCCACAAAAGGAAGAAGGGACTGCTGAAGGGCAGAGATAGCTTCCCACAAGCTATCTAATGTTACAAGCGCAGGTTTCATCACACACCCAGGAGGTCTAATCGCTGGACCGCCGAGGGAGCTACCCACAATCTGCTCCACTCCAGAGCTGCTATCGGAGGGAGGCATTCCCACTCGACCTCCAGAGGCAGATACCACCATCTGGATCTTCGCAGGAGCACCCTCCACAGCCGCGATGACCTCTCGAACCGGAGACTCGACGCTCTGCTGCCCCTCCCCGAAGCGTCTTCCGGGCTGAGGTGGGAACGCTTGAACGGGGCTAAGAGAAACCCCCTCCACGCTCAGATCCACACTCCCACTCTGCGGATCTCTCGAAGCCATACGATCCAAGGGGGTACAAAAACCGGCAATTGAAGACTGCACCAACCGATCTGCCGGAGACGAGGTACCGGAGGGTTTTTGGGCATTCTGTTTCCTCTTCTTCCCCATTAGCGGTAAGTGCAGGAGCTGGCTCAGAACCAACTTCCCCGGCGTTCTACTCCGCCGCCATCTTGGACTTGGTGGTTTTTTAATAAGGTATCATTCATTTGCCAATATTTAAGCCCCGGAGGAGATCCAAATCATGATCCTCCTGTCACTGCCTGCATCAAATGGAAGTTCATCAATATCATATCAATTAGAGTGTATATATCATGTGGAGCAGAATAGAAGGAATGCACTCAGTTCCCTGGATTTTTCTCTCTCCATCCATCCAGTAATTGCCATATTTTCTTCAGCTCCCCCTCCTTTTCTTATGCATCCTTCTGCTCCCTTCCTTTCCTTTTGAGTGGTCTAATTCGGGATTGACTGTTGTATTGAAATCACCTGCCAGAATTACAGGACCTTCCAAGAATCCCAACAACTCTGTTGTCAATTGTTTAAAAGATTGGCCCTATCCCTGGTTGGATGTGTAGATACAAATCAGTGTTATCAATCTCTCCAGGACTGTCCCCTTTAATACTATATACCTTCCCCCTTTGCTCGCCATAACATCCATCTCCTCCCACGAGATTGTGTTCCGCAGTAGAATACCTACACCCACCTTTTTCCCTTGTCTTCGAGGGGAGGCACAATATATATGTTGAAAATATTTATGGACTAATAGTCTTTGGGTTTGTACCTTTAAATGTGTCTCTTGTACACATATTACCAATAAATTCAACCTCTGTGCCTCTTTAAATAACAATTGGCGTTTTTGAGGCATATTCAACCCCTTTGTGTTGATAGAACCAATCTTCAAGCTCTCCATTTAAACCTAGTTGCTATTCCTCACATGTTCTGCTCTCTGTGCTGCAGCCCCCACCCTAAACCTCCATCTCCCCACCCATCCCCTCATCCCCCCTTGCCACCTTTACATTTCAGGTAGCTTTTCTGTTAGTCCCAATTGATGCCACTTGCTTGGCTCCCCCGCCTCCTTCCTTCTTCCTCTGTTTTATCCCTCTAGTAATGCTTTATGCCTCCCCTGTTCATAATACATCCATGTCCCCTTAAGTACACCCCTCTCCCTCTGCATATGTCTGCCCACATTCAATCATTCTACTCCCCCCCCACCCCGGGTTAGCCTCCCTTCCATTATTATTATTATTTTTTTTTTTTATACCGCGCTCTTTAGAATCAGTGCGGTTTATATGTATACTAACAGGTACTTTTTATTCCCTTGTCCCTGAAGGGCTCACAATCTAAGTGTACCTGAGGCAATGGAGGGTTAAGTGGCTTGCCCAAGGCCACAAGGAGTGGCCATGGGACTAGAGACCCCAGTCCCTCCGGCCTGAAGTTGCTTGTCCCCATGCACACTGATTACTTTGTATTTTGACCCTCCCTACTTTCTATCCACCAACGTCCCTCCCATCTACTCATTCCATTCATCCTTCCCTTTCCCTTTCTCACTTATCTCTTACACACTTCTCCTTCCCCTGTACAACTCAAATGTCCAACCTCAGTCTTTTGAAAGCGCTTCTTGTTCAGGTCTGAAAGCTGTTATGTCCCATTAACACCATTCAGCCCAGCCATTCGATCCTGGGGCGTCAGCCAATTGCCCGTTCTGTCTCTTCAATCTCCTGCCTCCCTCGACTCTTTGTCATGCAGCCTCCTTGTGTTGCAGTGTGGTAGTAAAGTCCTGTATGTCCTCTGCTCCTTCAGTCCCAAGATCCTTCATCGCCGCACAAGCCTCCGCTCTTGTCGTGATCCTCACCATGCGGCTGTCCTTAGTAATTGCCATTGCAAATGGAAATAACTATTTATATCTTATTCCGGCCTTCCTTAAGGTTTGCGTTACTTCTCGCAGCTCCCACCTTCTGTGGAGTGTGGTCGGCAAGAGATCTTCATAAATCTCCACACGTTGAGAGTTCCAATCTGTATGCCTGTATAAAGACCTGCTCTTTGTGTGTATAATTGTGAAAGCACACTATATCTCTCGGGAGGTTGGCCCTTATAGGTCCCATTGATCTGTGAGCTTGGTCGAAAATAATTGTGAGCTGCTCTGCTCCTTCCTATATGGTAGTGATCACCACCTCTTGCACTACTTAATGGTAGACTGTGTAAGCCTGCTCCTCTGGAATACCTCTGAACCAGAGGTTATTGCATCTACTTCTGCTCTCTAAATCTTCCATTTTATCTGCCATCAGCACTTCGGCTTGCTCCAGAACCTTCAGTTGGTTTTTTAAGGCATCGCATGTGCTAACTTGCTCCTCCATCTGATGCTCAACGTCTTCTATGCACCGACCAAATTCGGACATTTCTGAGTGCAAATCCGACGCCATCATGGTCATATCTCCCCTCAAAAGCTGCATCTCCATTTTCATCTCTGCCATCTATTGTCGCAGCTCTCCCAAGGGATTTGCTTTTTGCCCCCATTACTTTCAACCATTTCGCCACCCATTTGGTGCCTTGATGCATCTGCCGACACCATCTTAGGGGGTCTTTTTTAGAACCTACTGGGAGGTCAAAAGCATAATCTGTGAGATTTATTGTTTTCTTTTTGGTTGTCATTTCTTCTCCAAGGAGTGGGCTATTGAACTCTTTAACTTCGATTCACTCAATTTCCCTAGAGACGCATATATTTTAGTTTGCATGGAAGGGGTTAGTGGAGCTCAAGTCTTATGCCACCATCCCTATCAGCGACATCCTTCCACCTTTTTTTAAGCATGGAATACATCTGGTCTAGGCTTCCAAGATAGTATTTTTAAATAACACCTAGGCCTCATGTAAACTCTTAACCTTTGCAGATTGTTCTTTTTAGTTTTTTCTTAACCATTTTCCTCATTTTATTATAGTCTTCTTATTGAAATGCTAGCGCAGTCAATTTCCTTTCTACCCGCCCTCCATTTATTAGCTGAGGATCCAGGAAGGTATTTCATCTTGATGGAACCTTTGGAAGATGTTCCTAGGTTAGCGTCTCTGATAACAGAGTCTCCAGCAGTAAGACTTTTCAGTTTTGTGATGCTTTGTCAGTTCTTTGGAGATTTTATTTGCATTGAGTAATTCTTATTCTTTCTGGCTCCACTTTAGCTTTCCTTTCATGAGCATTGTAATGTTCCACTGCAGCAAAGAAATTTTGTAGGGGCAACAGTTAGAAGAATGGATGCCTGTTTGTCACAGGTTGTAATCTATCTGAGCCCATTATAATCCATCTTTTCATGGGTCATTTTATTCTCTGTGGGAGTGGGGGGTAAGTGTGGGAGTGGGGGGTAAGTGGGGGGTATAATCTGGGAGGCACTTTTAATTGCAACTAATTCCAGTTTGAGTTCAGTGAGCTCCGTTTTCACTGCAGGGACAGATGGGGCAGGCTCCTTGTCTCTAGAAGGTCTGCCTTAGGACTAAGGCACCGCAGTGATTGCACGGAATTATACTCATTGGTTGATATGAGTTAAAATGATTTCCAAATAGCAAGATTACTTGATGGTCAATTAACAGAATAAAATGGATTAGATGAATAGTGAAACCTACAGTATGTAAGAAAAACAAGCTATGGGGTGAGTGGTAGGGTGGGGAGGAGTTTAACGGAAAGAAGAGTGTTAATAAACTATGGAGGTCCTCTTGGAAGTCCTATTAATGCTTTTGACTTGCAAAAATGGGCATAGAAACATCCTAAGCACAGAGACATCTGTAGAGCCATTTTAGAAGCTGGGTCTGTGGGCATCCCCAGTGTGAGGATGCCCAAGTCTGAATGGGGGTACAGTGAGGGTGTTCCCAGGAACTTGGACATCCCCACCTGATCTCAGAAACATCCTGGACATTCAGAGTTGCGTCTGAGTTTAGAGCTGCTCCAGGCAGGAACCCGCATCTGAGAAGTGCTCGTTTTGGCTGAAAGACATCCAGAGGGTGTAGAGAAGAAAACACTCCATCATCCCCAGTACTCAACACAATTTCAATGACAGCAGCAGTGGGATTTGTCCTAGCCCACTATTCTAACCATTAGGCTATTCCTAGATGTCTAGGTTCTGAAATACAATTCAGGGAATGTCTATGTAGACGGCCCCCTTAGACATCCATATCAAGGATGTGCACATTTGTGAAATCATGTCTGCACCTGGACGTGCCTGCTTTTTTTTCAGAGATTCTGGCTTAGATATCCCAGATTGCATTTGAATGTCCTTTCTAAAATCCCCCTCCATATGTCTGACCTCCTCTGCCAGAGACCCCTGCTGGGCAACTATTAACTACCAGAGCCGAGCCTTGTTAGTGCGAGTATAGGCCAAAGCTTTTCCTTTAAGCAACTATTTCAAAAGGCTGAAAATCTGAACAGTTTTTCTATAGCAACAGATTTATGAAAAGCAAAAGAGCTAGATAATTCCTATATAGAACCAATAATACCTGGCAGTATAGTCACGCATAAGTATCTGTGGTGACAAAATGGTGCATACTTAAATGCACCACGTAGAGACGTTTCTGGGTGAGTGGTTGCAATGAAGCAGGGGAATAATTGCAATGTGTGGGTGTATTTTATAAAATACGTGAGTATACACATAAGGATATGTTTACAAAGCAGCGGTAGCGGCCTCCGTCCGATATCGCATGGAGGCTGCTACCACGGCTTTGTAAACATACCCCATAGAGTACATGCACACAGTTATCCTTCGGAACAGATATAAATTTGCATGTAGGCATTTGCACGGTAGAAGGGCTGGTTCTGGACGCTTATGGTGTCTTTATAAAATAGACGCCTTTTTGGATGTCACATAGGCGTCCTGCTAAATAATCAAGCCTATCAATATTTGTTTATTTATTTATAGGTTCTTGCTATACCACTTGCCAAATAAAAAATATCAAAGCAGTTTACATTAAAAGAATATATAATATTTGGTAGTAGTTTATAGATGATAAGTAGGGACAGTATGTAGGTTGGTGGGAGTGAATGAAAGAGTCTGGGAGCGGGGATACAAGAGGGGCAAAAGAATAAAACAATGGCTGTTGGGGAGCAGGGAAGTGAGACAGGTAAGGGAAGGCTAAGGAATGATTAGGAGGAAGTGTTGCTGCATATCTGCTTGCTGAAGGCTTTGGTGCAAAAGATGAAATTAGACTTGCCTGTTAATTGTCGTTCCTTGAGGAACTCCAGTCTAGTCCTGAATCTCTGGGGGTTAAGCACCTCCTCCCGGAGCTTTGGAGACTGAGCACGTCACTCTTTTGGTGACCCCCATATAAATAGGCCAGGATTGGCCTTCTCGCTCCAGTAACCTATTGACAAAGCAGACTCACGAGAGCAATAACTAAGTAGTTAAAAACAACAGTAACTAACTCTGTACAGATTAACACTTCAGAAGCTTCTCTGAACAGAACCTCTTGAAACACACCTATTCTGCAATAGGTATTGTCATTTTGCGCTGCTGAGGCTAACCTCACCCTCTACCGAGGACCTCCAGGTAGCCCTTAATCCCTTACACACCAACAACTCCCCTCCCCTTATGAACCACAATCTGCCCAGCCGCATCTGTGGCCTACTTACACAATTGTCTTCTGCTTCAGGCTATAGCCCAAGATACACCAGGGAGGGATACAGGACTAGACTGGAGTTCCTCAAGGAACAACAATTAGCAGGTAAGTCTAATTTCATCTTCCTTATCGTCCCTCCAGTCTAGTCCTGAACCTCTGGGGATGTAACAGAGCAGTGAATCAATCACCAGGAGGGACCTACTAGACCAGTCTGAAGCACCGCTGATGCAAAACAAGAATCCTTTTCCGCCTGAACATCCAACTGGTAATGCTTCACAAAAGAATGAAGTGAAGACCACGTTGCCGCCTTACAAATCTCCACCGCCGGCACTAGGCTGAACTCCGCCCAAGAGGCCGCTTGCACCCTCGTCGAATGGGCTCTCAGCCCCACCGGAACTGACTTGCCTTTCAACATATAAGCAGACACAATAGTCTCTTTCAACCACCTTGCAATAGAAGACTTTGACGCCACCTCTCCTTGTCTCGGCCCCCCAAACAACACAAACAATCTTTCCGACTTGCGGAAGGGAGCCGTTCTATGCAAATACTTTCGCAACACACGCCCTACATCCAGCCTATGTAGCCGTCCTCCAGGCCCCTTTTTGTAGTTAACATTGAAAACTGGCAATACCACCACCTGATTCAAGTGGAATGCTGACACCACCTTAGGCAAGAAGGAGGGTACCGTCCTCAAGACTACCTTCTTGCCCTGAAAGGACAAGAAAGGCTCCTTACAGAACAAAGCCTGCAATTCTGAAATTCTCCTAGCCGAACAAATAGCCACCAAAAAGACCACTTTGAGGGTGAGATCCTTTAACGTAGACGCACTCAAAGGCTCAAATGGCTCCCGCACCAAGGCCTCCAACACCAAATTGAGATCCCACGCAGGTACCGCTGTCCTGCATGGAGGCCTCAAAAGCAACACCGCTCGCAAAAATCGCTTCACATCCGGATGAGTCCTGAGGCTCATACCGTGCACTTTCCCCCGAAAACAGGACAGCGATGCCAGCTGAACTCTTAGGGAAGCGGCTGCCAAGCCCTTATCAAAACCATCTTGCAAGAAAGACAGAACTTGCGCAACCGATGCCTTCAAGGCTGGCTCACTCTTACCTTCACACCACGACTCAAACAGCCGCCATACTCTAACATATGCCACCAAGTTAGAGCGACGCCTGGACCTCAACAGGGTAGAAATTACCTGTGGCGAGTAACCCTTCACCTTCAACCTCGCCCTTTCAAGAGCCAAACCGTAAGCGAGAATCGATCCACCTGAGGCATATTCAACGGCCCCTGCACTAACATATCTCTTCTGTACAGCAACCGCCATGGCCGCCCCACTAGGAACCGCATCAGGTCCGCATACCACGGCCTTCGAGGTCAATCCGGAGCAATTAGGATGATCTGACCCTTGTGCCGCTCTATCCACTGCAGCACCCGCCCTATTAACACCCAGGGCAGAAACACGTCCAACAGCAGCTGCTCCTCCGGCCAGACCTGCATCAAGGCATCTAAGCCTTCCGACATCCTTTCTCGTCTTCTGCTGTAAAACCTTGTGGCCTTCACTGACTCGAATGTTGCCATGAGATCCATCACCGGTGTTCCCCAGTGACGCACCAGCAAGTCGAACACCTCTTGATGGAGAACCCAATCTCCTGGATCTACTTTGACACGACTCAAGAAATCGGCTGTCACGTTGTCCACCCCCGCTACATGAGCTGCCGATAACGCCTCTAGATGTTCTTCGGCCCAGCTTAAGAGCTCTCCTGCTTTGCTCTCCAGAGCTATGCTTCTGGTGCCCCCTTGGCGATTGATATAGGCCACCGCTGTGGCATTGTCTGACAGCACCCTGATCGCTTTCCCCTGCAGCCTGTGCTGCAAGGCCCAAAGTGCCAACTTCACCGCTCTCAGTTCCAACCTGTTGATGGACTATTCCTTTTCCGTTTCCGTCCACTGGCTCTGCGCAAACTGTCCTTCGAAGTGTGCCCCCCATCCGAACAGACTGGCATCTGTTGTCAGAGGCATCCAGCTCGGCGACTCTAAGGGCATCCCCTTCTGTAGACTTTCGGGCTCGAGCCACCACTGAAGGGCTTCCCTTGTCTCCTGCGGACAGGGCAACCTCTGAGTTAACCAATCGGACTGATGTGACCATCTCCTGAGTAAGGCCCTTTGTAACGGCCTCATGTGGGCTCTGGCCTATGGTATGACCTCTAGCGTCGCCACCATCTTTCCTAGCAGATGCAGATAATGCCATGCCATAGGAGCCCCCCCCCCTCTTTAGAAAGGCGCAGATGAGCACCCTTAGCCCCTGTGCTCGGAGGAGCGGAAGAAAGACTCTGCCTGCCCTCATGTTGAAGCGGGCTCTCAAATACTCCAACTCCTGTGAAGGCTCTAGCTTGCTCTTTTCTGCACTGACTACCCAGCCCAGACTCTGCAGAAACTCTATCACTCGGCTGGTAGCCTCCTTGCTTTCTCTTCTTGACTTCACTCGGATCAACCAATTGTCCAGATAAGGATGCACCAACACTCCCTCTTTTCGCAATGCCGCCGCCACCACCACCACCACCACCACCACCACCACCATCACCTTGGTGAAGGTTCACAGAGCTGTTGCCAACCCGAACGGCAATGCCTCGAACTGAAAATGTCCCAAAGGGGGACTGCGAAGTGCAGAAACCACTGATGTTGCATGCAAATTGGTATGTGCAGATAGGCTTCTGTCAGATCTAAAGACGTGAGAAACTCCTCCTGCCTTACTGCTACTATGACCGATCTCAGAGTCTCCATCCGAAAATGTGACACCCTGAGGCACCGATTCACCCTTTAGAATCGGCCGAAAGGTGCCCTCTTTCTTTGGGACTACGAAGTACACGGAGTATTGACCGCAACCGCACTGGTCCTCCGGCACCGGCACTACCGCCTTGAGAGCCAGAAGCCTTTCTAAAGTCTCTTGTACTGCCAGCCACTTCGACTGGGCCCTGCAGGGAGAGAGAACGAAGGTGTCGAGCACTGGGTGCTGGAACTCCAGAGCATAACCATTGCGAATGACCTCCAACACCGACTGGTCTGACGTAACCCGGATCCAGGCAGGATAGAACTCCCTTAACCGACCCCCCACGGGTATCAACCCTGCCTGGATCCCCCTTACTTCATTGAGGTTTCTTGAAAGTCGAAGACGAGGAAGCCCCGAAACCTCTTCCTGCTCCTCTGAACCCTCAAAACCCCTGGGACCTGTAAGCCGAATGTCCCCACTGAAACTGACCAAACCTTGGTGAGCGAAAACGCCGGAACTCCCTCTGCTGATTTTTCGTCGTCCCCAGGGCATGTCCCAACTTCTGCTTATCCTCCGGTAACCTTCCGCCCTTAGATTCTCCGAGATCCTTCACTAAGTTATCCAAATCCTCTGCAAAAAGGAGCCTGCCCCTGAAGGGAAGCTTACTCAACCTTGCCTTAGAGGAACCATCTGCAGCCCAGTTACGGAGCCACAAACACCTCCGCGCTGCTATCACCAATGCCATACTCCTGGACAGGCCTCGAATAAATCATACTGGATATCCATCAAATAAGCCTCCCCTGTCTCCAACCGGGCTGCCTCCTCGGCTGCGTCCTCCCACTGTATTCCACTAATTCTCTGACACCATCGAAGACAAGCCCTCGCCACCCATGCCCCACAAATAGAAGCCTGCATGGAAAGGGCATTGACATCAAACACTTGCTTCAACAAGGTGTATAATCGCCTATCCTGGGCATCCTTAAGGGCTGCACTACCTTCTACTGGTATGATCGTCTTTTTGGTAATGGCTGCTACTGCCGCATCTACCTTCGGAGACTTAAAAAGATCCTTATCCTGGTCCGCCAAAGGATAAAGGCGCGCCATTACTCTCGATCCCTTCATCCCTGCTTCTGGCATGTCCCATTCCTCTTGAATCATTTCCCTAAACACTTTATATACTGGAAAAACTTTCTGGGACTTGCGAACTGCCTGCAATAACAGGTCCTCTAACGCAGAATCCTCCGCCGGACCCGAAACCGGCATGTTAAGCGCCTTCAGCATTTTTGTGATAAGCGCCGGCAACTCTTCCCGCTGGAACACTCTCACCACTCTTGCCTGTTCCTCCTGCTCTGTGAGCTCACCTTCCTCCAACTCCTCTTCTATCTCTAACTCCTCCAAATTCTCTGACTGCTCTTCCACATCTGCTGTTTGTTCTGTGATGTCATTCAACAATCTCTCCTTAGATGGGACACTGCCCACAGCTGAGTCTAGCTGAGGTCCTGGGAGTTTTCCCCCCAGTTCCCCCTCTCCTGCCCCTGCCGGTACACGCACCCCCTTTCCCCCCAAGGGCTTGTTGCAGCAGGGTTACGAATTCCTGGGAGAAAATCGCTGCCAATCCACCCTGAATCAGGGCTGGTGAAGAGGGAACGTCTGGCGCCGTGGATGGTCCTGCTACCGACTCCAGGAGGGGTTCTGACGGAGAAAGTGGATCAGGAAGGCCAAGAGGTTGTCCCTTTTGGCTCTCTCCCCCATCTTCCGTGGCTATATTCGCCAAGGCCGCTTCCTGCAGACATCCCCTGCACACCCCAGCCTCAGACAGTGACCCCTTCCTTGCCCCAAATACAGTGGTGTGCAAAAGTCTGGAATCACTTGTAAATTTGATGTTTTATCAACTTCGTGACCTTATATCTTAATTTCTTTTTCCTCCCTGTGGCTTTTTCTGTGTATCTCATGATAAGTGATAGATTTGGCTATTAGGGCTAACTTTTAGTATTGGTTTGACCCTTATTTTCTGAGTTTGTTCCCCATAGTTGTCCTGTTGATAGATTTTCTGTGAAAATCACATAATGTACATCGTTGGCCAACGATATATTATTGTAAGTATACTTTAAAATATTATGGACGCATGCCAGGTTTCCTTCAAATTAATCTATGTGGCCTTGAAAAAGGCCATTTTTGTGTGTCAGTGATGGCTCAGTATTTGATGGGCCACCCTTTGTTCTTGATCACCTGACTGCACCTTGTCGGCATTGAATGAACCAGTCTGACAAGGTGATCATTGGTGACAACGCGGTTCCAAGCTGCAATGAGTGACTCAATCAGCTCTCGTTTTGATGTCGGATGCCTCTTGGATATTTCCAAGGCCACCTTGTGCCACAGGTTCTTGATTGGATTCAGATCTGGAGACTGGGCAGGCCAGTCCATTGACTTGATGTTGTTCCGCTGCTTCCAGCTGATCACCTATCTGGAGCGATGGCAAGGTGCATTGTCATCTTGGAACAGGAACTGGCCAGGAAACAGCTGGTGTGCTGATGGCACCATGCACTTTTGCAGTATGGTGATGTACTTGGCCCTGTTGACCATTCCATCGACGATGTGAAGACGTCCAACACCACTGGCAGCCATGCAACCCCAGACCATGACCTTCAAAGGATGCTTCACAGTGAGGTTGAGACACTTGGGCTTGAATTCCTCTCCAGGAAATCTCCTCACATAGGCGTGGGCCTGGTTACCAAACAGGCAGAAGGTGCTTTCATCACTGAATAGCACCTTTTCCCACTTTTCAGTCGACCAGGTTGAGTGCTTTCTCGCCCACACGATCCGGTTGCGCCTTTGTATGTCAGTCATCAGTGGCATATTCCGTACTTTGCAGCCACGGAGACCAAACTGCAGGCACCGGTGACGAACTGTTGATGAGCTGACACTGACCTCATTCTTGTCTGACCACTCTCGAAGTAGCTGAAGAGAGGTCAACTTGTGATTAGTCAGTGAAATGCGTCATAGTGCGCGGTCCTGGCGTGATGTTGATGCACGTGGATGACCTGAACAAGGCTTGTCCACCACTGAACCTGTTTCTTTCTTCTTCTGTGCATTCTTAACAACAGCGCTCTGACTGCAGCCAACTTTCCAGGCTATCTGATGGCTTGAAATCCTTCCTCGCTCATAAAGGACACACGAACACGCTCCTCCAATGTCAGGGTACGAGTCATCTTCATGGTCGATCCAGAAAGCATATGAAATTCAAAAATTCCGCACATTTTTATAGCTGTACTGTTGACTAGATATCTGCATTGTGATTGGTTAGTGAAACCAGCCTCCTGATTGGTCAGAAATAACGTGTGCATATTGGATAATCTCGATCCAGTTTTGATGCAGGATCCACAAAAATCGCAGTAGCTATCTCCCAGTGTCTGTAAAGTATTTAAATTGGAAGCAAGGAATGCAAAAAAGTCAACTCTAATAGCCAAATGTATCCCTTTTAACGTGGTAGAAAGATGAATATGCTGGGCTAACGCAAAAAAAAAAAAAAAAAAAAAGTTAGAAAGTACGAAAAATGCAAAACTCACAAGTGATTCCAAACTTTTGCAGACCACTGTAGCAAACACAAAGGCTTGGAAGGCATGTCTGTCAGCCAGCACCTCCGGTTCAGCACTTACTCAAAACAAATTTTTTTTTAAACAATACCAGGAGACCTTACAAAAAACTCTCCCTACTAGCCCCTGTCATCCACAGATAGTTTTCTACTCGATGGCAGACGCAACGCTACCACAATGTCTCCCACGCTTTTCCCCACGTGGCTGCGGCTTAACTGGGCCCGAAATTACCACGTGCTCTACTGCCCACTTGGCTGGCTGCCTGCGCGGCGCTTACCTCATTAGCTTGCTTTCTAACCTTTCCGACTTCAAAAACCACTTCTCCTGCTCAATTCCACCGCGCTCTGCCTATCAGCAGCATCAGCGTTGGGAAGAGCACCAGCGAGCCAGCGAGAGAGAGACAGTGAGACTCCATCTGAGATGGCACCGTCCAAATCGCTGATGCGATCCCTGGCTGCCGCCCACTGCTAGCTCTCACTGGCATTCTCCGCTAGCCGGCTTCTCACCCATGCAGTGGGTTCGGGAGCCGGAATCCTCCTCCTGCACTCTGCACCCGCCGGTACTCCCGATATATGTAGCTAGTGAGGAGGGTGAGGGGGGTGAGGGAGGAGGAGTGAGGAGGCAGCCCCTGCAGCCTAATTCTCCCGGGCAGGCTGACTCTGCCTTTAAAATCTGCAGAACAACTGCAGATCCCTCTTCTCTTTTCTTTTAACCAATGAATTAAATTAAACCCACTAAGCTAAACTAACTCTCCTTATTCATTTCTCTAGTGAGTCCAGAACCTCCTAGGGTCAATACTCCTCCAGCTGCTTTGGAGACTGAGCTTACTGGAGCAAGAAGGCGGATCCTGGCCTATTTATATGGGGGTCACCAAAAGAGTGACGTACTCAGTCTCCAAAGCTGCGGGAGGAAGTGCTTAACCCCCAGAGGTTCAGGACTAGACTGGAGGGACAATAAGGAATAGGGATTTGAGATCTTTTATAACAGCAGCTAGTCTGCCAACAATGAGCCGCCTGACTGAAGATCGAACACAATTTAGGACAACTATCCAGAGGGTCGCCATGAGTCAACACTGACCCGACGGCACTTAACAACAACAACATGAAGATAATGTAATTTGATACTGAACGGATATAAGCTGGGAGGAGTTCCATAACGAGGGTGTTATATGTATAGCTCCTTTTAGTTTGGTGTATTGTTATTCCACTTCACTTACCTACTCCCACCCTGTTAGCACTTTTTAAGGTACTTATCCATTGTATACATTTTTGAAATTGTATAAATTATCCATTGTATACATTTTTGAAATTCAGAACCTCAAGCTTTGTGTGATCCTTTTCCTTCTTAGCAGTTACATCAAACCATACCTTTTTGAAGATCACTGCAACTCAGGTAATCATCTACTTTCTCCATTTGTAAGTACCAAGTCTAGTATCGTTGCATCACCATTTGTGAAGGGCATCCACAGTCTCTCTACTTCTCAACATAGATGAGATGCTCTAATCTGGCAAGTTAAAGGCTCCTACCTACAACACTTTTTTCTGTCCTAACTTTTGCAGCCAAAGATAACCAGGCAGCAGGACCCAGTTAGCTTCCGGCTTCCACAGCTGAACCGGTTATTCATTGCCAGTGGCCCGTAGTGTATGACACAGAAGTAAATCGATGTTCAAATAATTATTTTCAGAGATATTCCCCTCTCAAGCAGCCACCTCTCTGCCTCATCAATTGTTAACCTTCCCCCATTTGCAGATGATCTTCTCTCTCAGCAATCCTCTCCATTTACACTCAGTCTCTTGATCTCCACCCTTCACCTTCAAGCCCATCTCTTCTCCCAGTTTCTCCAGACTCCAACGGATCTTTCTGAGAGGCCCAAGTCTCCCTATCCAGATGCTTAAGAAACAACAAATGCTTTACTCACTAGCTCCAGCAGCAGAGGTCCCGCTGCTGTCTGTTCGCTGCCTCTCACTCAATACCGTCTTCAGCTGATAACCTTCAAGGCCTGGCCTGGGTTTCTCCTCCGAATCCTGCCTAATGTTTTCTAGCCTTTGCTGTTCCGGTTGCCTTGGCCTCTTGATGTGTTGTCTTCTTCCTCTTCTCTAGAATGCGATTCTTCCACCAATTTGCAGAGTGGCTTGGTCACTCAGTCTTCTTTCTACCAACAGCTACTGTTGTAATTTTCACCTGTTTTCTGTATTGTGGTGTCATTTCTAATCTCACACATTCTCTAGAACTTGTGCCATAGATGGAAGCTGTTCATTTCCGCTCACCAGGATTGCCAGGGCCAAGTTATGTTTTGCTTCTTTAACTAGAAGGATCCCTTAGCTGGCTCCGAGCTGCAAGTTTGAAGGAAATGTTTCCTAGCAACAAACGTTCCATAGTTGTGACATGTTACGTGGTCTGTGATGTCATCAGTCTGCAGCCATCTGGGCTGACGTGGTCACTTCTGAAAGGCCATTCATCACAATAATAGTGTGTTCAGAGGGCGAGGTTATCACTGCACTTTTCCTCCCTAGTCAGTGTTTTTTAGGCAGAATCTGCTTTCCTGACGTTCTTTAATGGCAAAGTGTATCACTGTCCTCATGGTAGCTCCTAGTGTAGGGTTGCCAACTTTTTAAAGGAGAGAAACCTGCCACCTGTTTATCCCCTTTGCTATGGCCCCTCCTACCCCTCCCCCCCCCCCCGGCCAACAAATATTCCACCAAAAACATATTATTGGTGAACCCTCAGAGGAGAGCCCTCCCCTATTCATCCCCAGTCCCAGAGCTCCCCAGCATACATATGATTCTTCCATATGCATCACCGTCCCGGAGCCCCCAGCCCTATACATGATTCTCCTCTCGCCTCCACTTCATTGCAAGTGTGTGGGCCTGCATTAAAAATCATTTTCATCCAGTAAAGCTACAGCTGCCTCCTGACTTCCTGGCACTAACTGGGATGGCATGGAGGAGTAGCCTAATGGTTAGAGCACTGATTTGTGAACCGAGAACCCAGGGTTCAGTTCCCACTAGCACTCCATGTGGCCTTGGGCAAGTCACTTAACCCTCCATTGCCTCAGAAAAATCCAAATTATCAATGTCCCTGTTTAATATTACCAAGTTTAAGTTACAATGTAAACCATTTTGACTGAAATGATAAAGCAGTATAATAAACCTGTTAAAAAAATAACTGTGACCATATATGTGCACTGTGTAACCCCGATCGACTGCCTCCTATTTATTATGCATCCTCCTCCCTGGGACCGTGGCAAACTGAAAGTGCATGGTCTGTCAAAAGACCATGCTTGTCCTGCCATAGAGGAGCAGCCGGTGCACTGCAAAGACTACTTCAGCATCAGCACTGTGCTGCACTGAGGCACCCTCCCTGGTGATCCACAGTAAGGCGATTGCAGCAGAAATGCCCGTTTTTAAGCTGTCAGTTTAAGCTTCTGCCTTGCCAGAGGAAAAGCGGTCATTTTGGCAGAGAACTCGCCAGTTGGCTTCCCTACCCTAGTGTTCTGAGAGAGATGCAGTTTTGTTTCTCTCAGCCACCACAGCAGTGATTCTGAAACTTTCAGCTGGCATGACCTTGGAAATTTACATGACTTCAGGTGACTACCAAACCAACCTTCAAAACCCATCTGCTGTCTCAGAAAATGCAGTACTCACCAGCTCTCAGCAGCAGAATCCAACTCCCCATGGTGTCTCGGGTCTTTCTGTCCCACTAGAGGAGCTTCGCGCTGACATCCTGCCTCATCCCTTCACCATGCCCTTACCCCAATCACAGAGGTGGGGCACGAGCAAACTCTGGTCCACTGCTCAAAGGATATAGCTTTGCAGCTGCAGTGCAGGAAGGGCCATAACTTGCATGTATTCTCCAACCCCTGCATGGGAAAGCATGCGGTCTGCAGGTTCTGCAGAGCACTCACTTGGGATGAGGGGTCTACCGTCTGAGCCACAAGCAGCTCCCCAGTACACCTGAACCCTTATTTCCTGTATGAGAGTGTGGATGGAAGCCACCTCCTGATTGGTAGCCCTGGAAAGCTGCTGATTGGTCATTACTTTGTAGCTCTCAGGCCCAGCCGTGCCATTGGTTAGTATGATTTATTCTCCATCCACCACCAGGTTGCTTGGATCAGAGTCAGAAGCTGGCCTGGTAGAAGTGACTGTGCACTTGACTTACAAATTTCAGCTGGACCCACTGGATAATTTTGTGCCCCTATATGGGGTCATGATCCACAGTTTAGGAACCAATGCAGTGTAGCTTTTTATTCTCTATAATATGGCCCCGGCCCCCATAGTTCTAAATCCATCTTCTTTAAACCAGCCTTTGAGTCAGGTACTGAAGTAACTTATATGACAGAGCCTTTCCTCTCCCTACCTCTGCAAAACCACACATGTCTAAGATCATCCCTTTACTTGTGGGACTCTCTCTGAGTCTGTACTGCAGTGACTATTTCCAAACAAATCATTGTTTCACAAGTGGGATTATGAGATCCAGGCCAGAGTTTGTTTGCTCCTCTCTGCTAGCTGAGGATCCCCAGTACTCATCTAATCTTTTTGTTTCCCTCCAACTATTACTCTAAGCTAATACCTTTGACATTACAGTCCCTCAGCAAAAGGAGTTATCTGTTTTGGGATGTTTGGGCAATGATTTTAGTTTTTTTGCGAAGAGTGAGCATCTTTTTTTCATTTATGGTACGCTTCAGAAGTCTTTTCTCAGGAATATTATCTGTTTTATGCTGTGAAGGTATTTTGCATGGGTGCTGTTTGGGAAGGGTGTCTCTCTGTCACAGGCCTTGTCCTATCAGAGTCCACCTATTCCTTGTTTGTGTTTTGTTCTTTGTAGAAATGGGGACAGAAATTTTGGGAGGTGCATTACCGGGGTGTCTTTTTTTTTTTTTATTTAACCAATTCATCTTTTAATGATTGATGGAAGGAGGAAACCACAGATCAAATAAAACCTCTGTCAGAATGGTAGGTAGGACAAGATGAACCAAGTGGGTCTGTAGCAGCAGAGCGCAGACAAACCAATGATACCAGGAGTCTGTTCAGAAGGTCCAAATCATTTATTTGTGCACAAGTCTCAAGCAGAATCAAATTCAAAATGGCTGAGCAATGGCTGTTAGTAAAACAACAACTTTTATAGACTTCTTGTCCATTCTAGGTATAGGCAAACTTCTCATTGGTCCCGGTAACCCCTCGTACACCTTCTATTGGTTCCGGTACCGATATGGCTATCCAATGATGTCCCTCGACTGGGCTCAGCACCTGCTTACCCCCCTTCTAGTCCCAGTTACAATGGTCAGTTCACCAACTTTGATACTTCTCTCCTCCAAGGTCACTTAGCTAGCTAGAACATGTGGGAAAGCAGGGCACTGTAACTTTTCTTTCAGCAGTGTTAATTAATTCCACAGAAGTTATCAATACCAATTAAACTTGTTTTTCTATATTTTCTAAGTTTCGATTCTGCTTAGCTAAGCTTAATTATACTCAGTTAAGTTTCAGTTCTATGGTAGCAGCATTTTGGGGAATGTGTAATTCCTTTGGGCCTCTCCACAGGCTTCATTTACAGGTCAAGCTACTCAGGCCTGTCTGCTTATTTCAGACACCATGGATCATAGGCCTTCGCCTACCACAGGTCCATTCCTGCTGATGTTCTGTGTCATGTTTCTATATTATCCCTGGTGTATAAAGTCCCTGACACTGTAAGCAGGGACTCAGGTTCTAGCTCTGACCTGGGGCATTAACCAAAGGTCTGTGGTTTAGCACTAGCTTGTAAGTCTCCATGGCACTAATCAGGAGTTTGGGTTCTATCCACAACTGCAATGGTGTTAATTCTAATTTTGTCCCACTCTAGCAAAGATTATCAGTGGGCCCTCATAGTAGCCAGATCATCCCCTTCTGATCTAGGAGTGAGGGGTGGAGTCCCTTCTGAATACCAAGGAGTGAGGGGAATATAGAGGTAGCCTTCTTCCTGCCTCTTCTCATAGAGACTGGAAAAGTGTCAGGGCACAGTTTCCACCACAAAACACAAACAATGAACAACCGGTGGAGTATTATTAATTTTTTAAAATTAACTTATCATTATTGCAATTTCAGATTATCAGACGGAATGTAACACCAATTTTTAAAAAGGGTTCCAGGGGTGATCCGGGAAACTACAGACCAGTGAGCCTGACGTCAGTACCTGGAAAAATGGTAGAAACCATCATAAAGAATAAAATTACTCAGCATGTAGATAGTCACAACCTAATGGGAGACAGCCAACATGGCTTTAGACAAGGAAGATCTTGTCTTACTAATCTGTTATGTTTTTTTGAAAGAATGAATAAACAGGTGGACAAAGGTGAGTCGGTTGATATTGTGTATCTGGACTTTCAGAAAGCCTTTGACAAGGTCCCTCATCAGAGACTTTTGGCAAAACTAAAGAGTCATGGGATAGGAAGCAGTGTACTATTGTGGATCAGGAACTGGTTAAAAGATAGAAAGCAGAGGGTAGGGCTAAATGGCCAATTTTCCCAATGGAGAAAGGTGAATAGTGGTGTACCCCAGGGATCTGTGCTGGGTCCGCTGCTTTTTGACATATTCATAAATGACCTGGAAAGTGGAATAACGAATGAGGTGATCAAATTTGCAGATGGCACAAAACTATTTAAAGTTGTTAAAACCCAAGAGGATTGTGAAAAATTGCAAGAGGATCTTGATAAATTGGAAGACTGGGAATCAAAATGGCAGATGAAATTTAATGTGGACAAGTGCAAGGTTATGCACCTAGGGAAGAACAACCCAAACTATGGTTACACGATGCCAGGTTCCACATTAGGAACCACCACCCAGGAAAAAGATTTAGGCGTCATTGTGGATACCATGTTAAAACCCTCAGCCCAGTGTGCAGCGGCGGCCAAGAGAGCAAATAGAATGCTAGGTATGATAAGGAAAGGAATGGAAAATAAAACAAAAGATATTATAATGCCTCTATATCGTTCCATGGTGAGACCGCACCTTGAATATTGTGTGCAATTCTGGTCGCCGTATCTTAAAAAGGATATAGCGATTTTAGAAAAGGTTCAGAGAAGAGCCACCAAAATGGTAAAGGGGATGGAAGGATACTCCTATGAAGAAAGGCTAAAAAGGTTAGGGCTCTTTAACCTGGAAAAGAGACGGCTGAGGGGAGATATGATAGAAGTCTATAAATGAATGAACGGAGTGGAACGGGTAAACGTAGATCAATTGTTTACGTTATCAGAATATAGAAAGACTAGGGGACATGCAATGAAGTTATAGGGTAAACTATTTAAGACTAATAAAAGAAAATATTTTTTCATTCAACGTGTAATCAAACTCTGGAATTTGTTACCGGAGGATGTAGTAAAGGCTGTTAGTGTAGCTGGGTTTAAAAAAGGTTTGGACAAGTTCCTGGAGGAAAGGTCCATAAACCATTATTAAGAAGTGACCGAAGATATCAATGCTTGACCCAGTACAAGCATTGTGGAACTTGTGTCTCTTGGGGAAACTGCTAGGTACATATGACCTAGATTGGTCACTGTTGGAAACAGAATACTGGGCTTGATGGACCTTGGTCTGACCCAGTATGGCATATCTTATGTTCTTATGTTCTTATGTAAAGGTATATTCCTCTTCCTCTCCCTTTTCAATGTGTTACAAAAATAACAAACGGGGTAAAATTTCTACAAACCCAGAAACTGCTACCAAGACAGTCTCAGCAGCCTGCCGCCATCTTGATACTGAACAATTTTATTTTCATTTACGTTACATTTCCTACTGATGTGCCTTCAGCTCAGCAGTCATCTCTTAGTTTCTGCAGATGCATGCTTTTAACACATGCTGCTTCAATGTGTGACAAAGCAAAGTTTTCCTAAAGTCTAAGATCCTCGCTTTTGAATGTATTTTATCAACCCTAGTCTTAATACTGAATCGCACCATCTGGTGATCACTGGATGCAAGATGATCTCCCACTCAGGACTGGCCCGTCTACTAGATGAGCTAGGCAGCTGCCTAGGGTGGTTGGCCCGGGTGGGCGACAGTGGCGGCACACGTGGGCGGCTGCCCACTCCCCGCCTCCAGCTGCCACCAATTCTTTTTGGGGAGAGGGAGGCAGGCAGCAGCAGTATTTCCAAAAGCAGTGGCAAAAAGTCACTGTTTTTGGAAATACTGGTGCTGCCACTGCTTGCCTCCCCCTCTCGAGACGGAATCAGCAGCAGCAAGGGGGGGGCAGCAAGGCCAGGGTTTCTGCCTAGGGTGGCAGAAACCCTTGGGCCTGCCCTGCTCTCACTATAACATCAAAAACACTTTCTCCATCAGTAAGCACCAAGTCCAGTATGGCTCTTTCACGCGTGGGTTCTGTTACCAGTTGACTGAATCTCTCCCTGTAGAGAATCCAGGATCTCCTTACTTCTAGATGATACTGCAACAGGGATGCACCATCAACTTCCAGCATATTGAAATCCCCTATCAGTAGCACTTTCCCTTTCCTAGCAATGCTGAGTATGTCTTCTATTAACTCTCCGTCCACCTCTTCAACCTGTGAGGGAGGCCTGTATATCACGCCAATGCAAATTGATTTATCTTTCCCTCTTTCTAATTTAACCTACAGTGCCTCCTCTCTCCCTTTTAAGCCCTGTAATTCTATAGTTTTAATATTATTTTTTACATATAGTGTCAATCCTCCTCCCCTTCATCCTACCCTATCCTCCCTGAATAAAATATAGCCTGATATAATTACATCCCAGTCATGGTTATCTATGAACCGTCTCCATAACCACTATTAAATCCAAGTCAGCCTCTCCCATTAAAGCCCCAACATCTGGGATCTTATTTTCCATGCTACGGGCATTTATTCACACTGCTTTCCAGATCTTGCCCCTTTTACCCATTTCTATAAAGTTATTTAATATTTCACTTACCTGGGGGCTTTCTTCATCCATCCCCAACAAATCTGGTTTAAAGCCCTCTTCAGTAGGTTAGCCAGTCTGCTACTGAAGACATGTCAATCCTTCTTCGACAGATGGATGCCATCTCTGCTCTGCAGCCCTTGGAATATCAACAGGGAGGACTGAAGAGAAAATCACCTGTGCATCTATGTGCTTCATCCTCTGTCCCAGAGCCATGAAGTCACTTTTGATACACTCAGACGAATACCTGGCAGTATCATTTGTGCCGACATGGATGAGCAACATATTTCACAACTTCTTGTTTTGGCACATTAAACTTCTTCTGGTAGTTTGATAATGCACCCAATGCTGCTAGTAGGCGTTCTCTTGCTTGAGAAGCAGTGTGTAATTCACTTATTTATTTATTAGTATTTAGCACATGAGAAGATCAAGGTGAGTTACATTCAGATACAGTAGGTATTTCCTTGTCCCCAAAGGATTCACAATCTAAGTTTGTATCTGAGGCAGTGGAGGGTTAAGTGGTTTGCCCAAGGCCACAAGGAGTGCCAGTGGGATTTGAACCCTGCTGTTCACTAGGCTGGCTAGGCGGCTGCCTAGGGCAGGAGATCTCTGCTGGTGATAGGCCATGTGTTTCGGCACACATGGCCTGCCGCCCCCAAGCGTCACCCTTCCCCCCCCCCATGCTGAGCCATACCATGCTGCCGTCATTCCCCCCTGCGGAGCCATGCCACGCTGCTGCCCCCTGCTGCCTCTGATTCCAGTGGCCCGAGGGACGGCTAGGTTCGGTGGCAGGCCATGTGCTTTGGCACACAGGCCTGCCGTTAAGCCGAGTTGCACCCCCCTTAACCTGGCCGACGGAATCAGCGATAGCGTGGCTCAACATGGGGTGGGGGGGACAGCTC
Source organism: Ichthyophis bannanicus (assembly GCA_033557465.1). Classification (NCBI taxonomy): domain Eukaryota; kingdom Metazoa; phylum Chordata; class Amphibia; order Gymnophiona; family Ichthyophiidae; genus Ichthyophis; species Ichthyophis bannanicus. The sequence goes on from CM066043.1 coordinate 102,489,739, forward strand.
GGTGCTGCTGCCCTAACCATGAGGCCACTCCTCCACTCCACTTAGTACCTTGGAGAGCAGAACAAGGATGAAGACAAATTCTTCAGATGCGCGGCTTCTTCTCTTCTTTCTTGTTACTCTCGAGAATAAGTCAACAGAGCACCTTCATCAGTTGTATGTATCAGTATTTTATTCCAATTAGAGACACTGGATAGCCAGCCCAATGTGTGGGATCGAGTCTTGTAGCGTGACTTCAGATTCACCTTTGAATGAGGACAGCAGTTCCAAAGAAATGTAAATCTCTTCCAGTGTCCCAAAAATCAGTTGAATTCATGGACGGCAGTCATTGTATCATCTATAGGTAAATTTAAATTGTGTGCTGCGCAGTGTACATATAATAACATAAATGACAGCAGATAAAGACCTGCATGGTCCATCTTGTCTGCCCAGTGAGTTGGCGAGGGTTGTACCCACCGCTCTGTGCAGGTTACCCCCCACTGTGATTATGTTTAGGGTTTGCAGGTCACCCCTGTCTGTTTTTTGATGTGTAAAAGCTAACTTAAGTTTACTTTGAGTCCCTCCTCTTGCTATAAAGAGGTCTTCTGTGTCATATAAACGTAGAAACATGACAGCAGATAAAGACCATACGGCCTGTCCAGTCTGCCCTCCCAAACGAACCACTAAGCTTTACAGTCCCTTTTTTTCTTTAGAGATCCTCTGTGTTTGTCCCATGCTTTCTTGAATTCAGATACAGTTTTTGTCTCTACCACCTCCACAGGCAGACTATTCCATGCATCTACCACTCTTTCCGTAATGAAATATTTCCACAATTATTCCTGAGTCTACCTACTTTCACCTTCATCCTATGCCCCCTTGTTGCAGAGCTTTCTTTCAGTTGAAATAGACTCTCCTCCTGTGCATTTATGCTATGGAAGTATTTAAATGTCTCTATTGCATTTCCCCTCGCCCGTCTTTTTTCAAAAGTATACATATTGAGATCTTTAGGTCTGTCCCCATATGCCTTATGGTAAAGCCCATTGACCCTCTGCACCGACTCCTTTCTGTTCATTCTCGTATCCTTTTGAAGGTGCGGTCTCCAGAATAGCATACAGTACTCCAAATGAGGTCTCACCAAAGACAGGCACTATTGTCATCTTTTTCCTGCTAGCCATTCCTCTTCCTCTGCACCCAAGCATCTTTCTGGCTTTCGCTGTCGCCTTTTCTACCTTAAAATCATCAGAAACAATCAACCCTAGGTCCTGCTATTCTTTCGTGGACAGAAGCACTTTACTCCCTATACTGTATCACTCCCTTGGATTTTTGCAGCTCAAATGCATGACCCTGCATTTTTTAGCACTGAATCTCAGCTGCCAAATTCTCGGCCAATCTTTAAGCTTCGCTAAATACCTCCTCATGTTATCTACACCTTCCTGGGAGTCCACTCTGTGGATGATACTAAAATCTGCAATAAGGAGCCAAATCTTACCTAATAGCCTTCTGAAATATTGCTTACAAAAATGTTAAAAGAATCGGACCAAGGACAGATCCTTGCGGCAAACCACTGGTAGCATCCTTCTCCTCAGAGTAAGTGCCATTTATCTGTACCCTTTGTCGCCTCACACTCAACCAATTTCTAACCCAGTCAGTCACTTTAGTGTCCATCCCTACGGTGCTCTATTTATTTATAAGTCGCCTATGTGGAACAGTGTCAAAGGCTTTACTGAAATCTAAATACACCACATCTAGAGTTCTCCCTCGGTCCAACTCTGTGGTCACCCAGTCAAAGAAATTAATTAGATTTGTCTGAAAAGACCTACTTCCAGTAAACTCATGCTGCCTTGGATCCTGCAATCCATTGGATTACAGAAACCTCACTATGCTCTCTTTTAACAGTGTTTCCATTAATTTTTTCACCACAGAGGTGGACTAACCTGCCTATAGTTCCTAACCTCTTCCTTAGTTCTGCTTTTGTGTAAGGGAGCCACATGCGCTTTTCTCCAGTCTTCTGGGACTATGCCAGACTATAAAGAAGCATTGAAAAGGTCAGACAGTGGAGCCGCTAGAACGTCCCTAAGTTCCTTCAGCCCTCTTGGATGTATCCCATCTGGCCCCATTGCTTTGTTTACTTTTAGTTTAGCTAGCTCCTTGTGAACACAGTCTTTTGAAAATTGTTCAAGATCCAGTTCACTTCTGTTCCTATTTATGGGTATTTTCTGAGGTTCTGTTCCAGGCCCGTCATCTGTGAACACAGAACAGAAATATTTGTTAAGCAATTCTACTTTATCCTTATTAGCTACTACATATTCCTTCCCTTCACCCTTCAGTCTGACAATACCACTTTTGCACTTCATCCTCTCACTAACATATCTGAAAAATGTTTTGTCCCCTCATTTTACTGCTATTTTTCTTCCATTTGTATCTTTGTTTTCTTGACTTCTTTCCTAGCTTCTCCAAGCTTTTCTGAATATTGATGCTTGTCTTCCTATTTCTGTGATCTCTTGTATTTTATGAAGGCCATCCTCTTTTTCTTCACCTTTTCAGCTACTTCTTTAAAGAACAATAGTGACCTTCTTTTGCTTTTACATTTACTTACTTTCCTAATAAAAAGATTTGTTGCCTTTAAAATATCCCCTTTCAGTTTTGCCCACTGCTTTTCTACATCGTCCAGCTGTTCACATCCCGCTAACGACTGCTTGAGGTATTGTCCCATCTTGGCAAAGTTAGCTTTCCTAAAGTCTAGGACCCTCAAGTTTGACTGGACTTTATCAGCCCTAGTGCTAATACCGAAGCACACCATCCGATCACTGGATGCGAGATGATCATCAGAAGCACTTTCCTCATTCATTAGAACCAGGCCTAGTATTGCCCCCTCACGTGTGGGTTCTTTTACCAGTTGCTAGAATAGTACTGTACTCTCTTCAAAGAATCCAGGATCGCCCTACTTTAAGATGACACTGCAACAGAAATGTCCTCATTAATATCTGGCATATTCAAATCACCTATCAGCAGTAACTCTTCTTTCATAGTGATACTGTGAATGTCTTCAATTAAATCTGTGTCCACTTCTTCTGTTTGTGAAGGGAATTTGTATATCACAGCAATGTAAATGGATGCTCCATTCCCTCTTTCCAGTTTAACCCACAATGCAACCCCTTCTCTCATAAGCCCTGCAATTCTATAGCTTTAATATTATCTTTTACATATAGTGCCATTCTCCTCCCTTTCTCCTAGCCTGTCCTTCCTGAATAAATTACATCCCAGTCATGGTTCTCCATGAACCTTGTCTACATAATTGCCACTAAATCCAAGTCAGCCTCTTTCATTAAAACTTCAACATCCGGAATCTTATTTCCCATACTACAGTCATTAATACACACTTCTTTCCAGATCTTGCTCTTTTTACCAAATCTGCAGAGGTATTTAATGTTTTACTTACCTGGGGGCTTTTTTCACCCATCCCCAATAAATCTAGTTTAAAGCCCTCTTCAGTAGGTTAGTCAATCTGCTTGTGGAAGACATTTTGACCCTTCTTGGATATGTGGACACCATCTCTGCTCAGCAGCCCTTGGAAGTTTATCCCATGGTCCAGGAAACCAAAATGCTCTCGATGACACCATCCACATAGCCATACTTTCATCTCTAGGATGCGAGCTTCTCTGCCTCGGCCTTAACCCTCAACAGGAAGGATTGAAGAGAATACCACCTGTGCACCTATCTGTTTCATCCTCTCTCCCAGAACTGTGAAGTCACTCTTGATATGCTCGGAGGGATACCTAACTGTATCATTTTTGCCAACATGAATAAGCAGCATCAGATAATAGTCAGTAGGTTTGACGAGTCTTGGCAAACTCTCCGTAACATCTTGGATTTTGGCATCTATCAGATAGCACACCTCCTGGGACATCAAGTCTGGATGGCAGATGGATGCCCCAGTACCCCTCAGAAGAGAGTCATGAACCACCACTACCCTTTGCTTCCTTGTGGTCACTGATTCTGCAACATTGGGGTGCTTGAGCTGTGGTTCTTACTGTTTTTGGGATATATATGCCTCCTCCGCTTCCAGGACAGCATACAGGTTTTTCAATTTGAGGGATGGTGGAGCTGGAGATTGGGTGTTGATTCTACAGCCTCTGGTGACTTGTGTCCAGCTTTCTTTTTTCTGTGGCATACCATCTTCATCTCTGTTGGAGAAATTGGATGCCTCATGAAGCATCTCAATGATGGACTTCTCACAGTCACGGATGCTTCTTAGCCTTGCCACCTCTCAGTTCCTCTACTTCTCTCATGAGGGATTCAGTTTGCAGGCATCGTGCACAAGGAACCAGTCCCTTGCTTGGGATCAGGCTGTCTGTCTGGACAGAGGCAGAAGCTGTAGCAGGGGCAACAGCTTTGGTACCACAATTTTTCCCAGCTAATCGCTCAATTAATAGAGCTTTGGTACCCATTGAAAGAAATGGAGACCTACCAAAGTCCCTAACATTTCCTCAGCTGCCCTTAAAGCAAAGAGCAGTTAGCCTCTTTTATCTGAGATCTAGTAATTCTGTCCTATGTCTCTATGTGTAGTCCTGCTTGTTTGCTAAACAGTAATTGGGTATGGAGCAGTTTATTATCACTTTAAGCTATTAAAATCAAATATTTGTGTCTGAGGTGTGTAGTGTAATGTGCACCCTTTGTAAAATTACCTAACATAAGAACATAAGGTATGCCATACTGGGTCAGACCAAGGTCCATCAAGCCCAGTATCCTGTTTCCAACAATGGTCAATCTAGGTCACAAGTACCTAGCAGTTTCCCCCAAAAGACACAGGTTCCACAATGCTTATATTGGGGCAAGCAGTGGATATTCTGGGTCCATTTTAATAATGGTTTATGGACCTTTCCTCCAGGAACTTGTCCAAACCTTTTTTAAATCTGGCTGCACTAACAGCTTTTACTACATCCTCTGGTAGCAAATTCCAGAGTTTGATTACACGTTGAGTGAAAAAATATTTTATTTTATTAGTCTTAAATAGGTTACCCAGTAACTTCATTGCATGCCCCCTAGTCTTTATATATTTTGATGGTGTAAACAATTGTTCTATGTTTACCCATTCCACTCCATTCATTAATTTATAGACCTCTATCATATCTCCCCTCAGCCATCTCTTTTCCAGGTTGAAGAGCCCTAACCTTTTTAGCCTCTCTTCATAGGAGTATCCTTCCATCCCCTTTACCATTTTGGTGGCTCTTCTCTGTACCTTTTCTAATAACGCTATATCCTTTTTAAGATATGGCGACCAGAATTGCACACAATATTCAAGGTGTGGTCGCACCATGGAACGATACAGAGGCATTATAATATCCTTTGTTTTATTTTCCATTCCTTTCCTTATGATACCTAGCATTCTATTTGCTCTCTTGGCTGCTGCTGCACATTGGGCCGAGGGTTTTAACATGTTATCCACGATGACGCCTAAGTCTTTTTCCTGGGTGGTGGTTCCTAATGTGGAACCTTGCATTGTGTAACCATAGTTTGGGTTTTTCTTTCCTAAATGCATAACTTTGCACTTGTCCACATTACATTTCATCTGCCATTTGGATGCCCAGTCTTCCAATTTATCAAGATCCTCTTGCAATTTTCCACAATCCTCATGGGTTTTAACAACTTTAAATAGTTTTGTGTCATCTGCAAATTTGATAACCTCACTTGTTATTCCCATTTTCAGGTCATTTATGAATATGTTAAAAAGCACCGGACCCAGCACAGATACACTATATCAGCCGACTCACCTTTGTCTACCTGTTTATTCACACCTTCAAAAAAACAGAACAGATTAGTAAAACAAGATCTTCCTTGTCTGAAGCCATGTTGGCTGTCTCCGATTAAGCCATGATTATCTACAGTGGTGTGCAAAAGTCTGGAATCACTTGTGAGTTTTGCGTTCTTCGTACTTTCTAACTTTTTTTTTTTTGATTTTAGGTTAGCCCAGCATATTCATCTTTCTGTGTAGCATAACTGGGTTAAAAAAAGGTTGGACAGAGTTGGCCCAAGGTATCTGACACCCTAGGTAAATCTTCAATCATGCACTCATTCCCCTCCCCCACCCCAGGGGTGACGCAAGGCAATCTGCTGCCTGAGACAAAGGATGAGATGGCCCCCCTCAGAGCTCTGGTTAGGGTGCAAGGAGGAAGGCAGAGAGGGTTCCCTCAATCAGAACACCAGCCTGGTGGTGATTGCCCCATGAAAAAAAGAGTGCAATTTATATCCCCAGGCTATATAATAAAGAAATGAAAACTCTTAATCTCTGGTTATACTGAGCAAAACCTGTAGCAGTTAAATGACATAGACTAGGACTCTAATTTAAGAAATACTGATCCTTGAACCTACACACTGGATTATCATGGTGTTAACTGTAACTGTAAACATATATTCTGCATTCACAGAAGTTCCCCTCACCCAACATATATGCAGAGGAGAACTAGGACATTTCCATATAGAATTTGCCATACAAAAAATGCCTGATTCTGGTTTTATCTCAGTAACAGCAACAAAAGCCCTCTTTAGTACCAGACATATTATAAAGTAATATAAAACTCTTCAAAAAGCACTCACACACAACAAGCACTCACTCACAACAAGAAGCCTACCCAGTAAAGGATAGCAACATAAATACTGCAATGGGCTCTAGAAAATAAATATGTCCACTGGAAAAATTGAACAAGCCAGATTACTACAGGTCCCTGAATAGAAATTTCATGCTAATGGAATACCTAGCCTTGGTCATAAATGCTGAACACAGATAGACCCTCACCAAGAACAGAATAAACTACCAAAAACTAAAAATAGAAATGTGTAGACAAAAATTAAACTGAAAACGCAAGAATTCACATGCTGCATGCAGTGAAACACCAGAAAACAGAAATAGCAATGTATTTCACTTGTACTGTGTAAAATATAAAAATAACTGAAGTAAATAAATTCCAAAAACTGACATATTCCAACCATTAAATTTAAAAAAAATATTGTTTTCTATCTTTGTTGTCTGGCCATTTTATTTTTCCAGTCATCTCACTCTCAGGCTCTGTTTTCTGCTTTCCTCTGTCTTCTCTTAACTCTGTTGCCAGGGTTGCTTGTCGATTTGCCACTTCTTTCTCTCCTCTTGTCTTTAATTCCTCCCCTACATCCATCTCTTTATTGATCTTTCGATTTCAGCTTTCTTCCATTTTTTTCTACTTTCTGTCTACTCAGATTTCACCCTGTCTCGCTATTCAGTCCTCAGTCTTCCCTTTTTTTTTTAACTGCTTCTGCCTTTAGCTTTCCATCACCCTCATCCTAATCCTCCTGTTTCACATATCTCTAAATCCTTCCCCAACAGAGTCAGCACCAGGGTATCCGATGCTCTAGGCAAACCTTCAGTCATGCATCCTATCTCTGCCCATAGTTCAGCATCTCCCCTTCCTTACTCTTCCTCAGTATAGCATCTCTTCTTACCTGTTTTACGCCCCTCTCCATGTCTAGCATCTCCTCTTTGCCCCCCAGATGTTCATCTCTCCTTCCCTACCCCCTCCAGAACCCAGATGTTCAGCTTCTCCCCTTCCTTTCCCTGACCCCCCCATAGTCCAGCATATACGCTTCCATGACCTTCCCAGTAGTCCATTTCTCATTCCTTGTCCCTGCTCGCTTACAGTGTTCGGGATCACCACACTACACCGTGTCTATGATTGCCCTCTCCATCCCGTCCCTCTGTCATCACTGCTGCCCTAGAGGAAATGCTGGGGGAAGGGAAGGGAAGATAGAGAGAGAGTGGAAGAGTGAGAAGGTGGGAACAGGGCTGGCCCTGCCATCAGGCAGACTCGGCTCCTGCCTAGGCAGCAAAAGTCATAGGGAGCACTTGGAGCGCTTCTCTGACATTCAGTAGTCCAGTATTTCTCCTTCCCTATCCCCTCCCCCTTGCCTTATCTCGGCGAGTTCTGTATGGAAATGCCCTACTTCTGCTCTGCATCCATGTTGGGCAAGGGGGGCTTCTGTGGATGCAGAATATATGTATACTATTAACACCGTGATAATCCACTGTGCAAGGTCAGGGATCAGTATTTCTTATATTAGAGTCCCATCCCTCTGTTGCCACTATTGCCCTAAGTTCTCCTCCCTTGCCATGGCTACAAGCAAACTCTGTGTGGCAGTGGGCCTCCAAACACAAGCGTGTGCTTTAAACTGGCTTCATCCTGCCCGTTCTGACTGGAAATTTGCATTGGAAGGGGCAGGACAAAGCTAGCATAGAGTGCATGCAAGTGCTAGTTCAATAGCTTCCCTTTTCTTCCCTTCCCTCTGCTCCGTGTCCAGCATTTTCTTTTCCTCACCTCACCCAGGAGTCCAGCATCCCCCCTTCTCTTCCATGCTCTGTGTCTAGCATCTCTCCCCTTCCCTTCGTTACCCCCCTTCAAGGTATCCAGCATCTCCCTTTTCCTATGCTTCCAGGAGTTCAGCATCTCCCCTTCTGCTCCCCATGTCCAGCAGCTTTTCTTCCCCTCCCTACCTCTACCCTTGCCACTGTTGCTGCCAGCACCTGTGCCCAGCATTCTCCCCCCTCCTTTCTCTTCTCTTCTCCTTGCTAGGCCTGTTCCCTCCCTAATCCACTGCTACTGTCACTGTCATCATACGTCTTCTAGAGCTGCTCTGCAGCATTAATAAACTGTGGTCACAGTATAGGGCCCTTGAGCACAAGGCCGGCCCATCCATTGTGCGACAATGCTGTTCACACAGGGCCCTGCGCAGATTTCATTCTGTAGGGTTTGCAGGACCAGCTTCAGAGGGAGTGGGGACGTCAGAGGCCCCGGCTCACCTCTGCACAGTGCTGGAGTGAAGAACAGCATGCTCTTTCACTCACACTGTGTTCACGTGAAGTCACCCGAGTGCCAGGAAACAAACAACCTTTAACCTTTTCTGGCACTCAGCGGGCTTCACAAAAACACAGCGCGAATGAAGAAGCACACTGCTCTCCACTCCAGCGCTGTGCAGAGGCGAGTCAAGGCCTCTGGCATCCTCGGCTCCCTCGTAAGCCACTCAGACAGGCGTGGCACTCTTTAGGGTGGGGGTGGGGGCTAGGATAGGACTGGAGATGGGCTGATGGGGGGCTTGAACTGTAAATGTGTTGATGGGCGGCTGGGTTAGGACTGTAAATAGCTTATGGGGAAGGCTAGGATTGGAAATAGAAACATAGAAACATGATGACAGAAAGACTACATGGCCTATCTAGTCTGTCCTTCCATATCAACCACTACAACAGTCCCCAAATCCACTGGCTGGACATGAACCACAACCTTCTCCTTCTTCATTCAGCAACTGTGTGGGATGCACCACTGTGCTGCTACATTGCCACAACCATCCATGCTGATTGCATGATTTCCATGGAAATGGGCTAATGGGGAACTGGGATAGGACTTTAAATGGCTAATGGGGGGGGCTAGAAATGGAAATGGGATGATGGGGGGGGGCCTAGGATAGGACTGGAAATGAATGATGGGGGCTAGAATGGAAATAGACTGATGGGGGCTGGGATAGGACTCGAAATGGCTGATGGGGGGCTTGGCCTGGAAATGGGCTGATGTGGGGCTAGGATAGGACTGGAAATGGCTGATGTGGAGACTAAGAATGGAAATGGGCTGATGAGGGGGCCAGGATAGGAGTGGAAATAGGCTGATGCGGAGCTTGGACTGGAAATGGGCTGATTGTGAGCTGGGATATGACTGGAAATGGCTGATGGGGGGCTAGGAATGGAAATGGGCTGATGGGGGGCAGGGATAGGACTGGAAATGGCTGATGGAGGGGGCTAGTATTGGAAAAAGGGTGATGAGGGAGTTGGACTGGAAGTGGGCAGATGAGGGGCTAGGATAGGACTGGAAATGGCTGATGTGGAGACTAAGAATGGAAATGGGCTGATGAGGGGGCCAGGATAGGAGTGGAAATAGGCTGATGCGGAGCTTGGACTGGAAATAGGCTGATTGTGAGCTGGGATAGGACTGGAAATGGCTGATGGGGGGCTAGGAATGGAAATGGGCTGATGGGGGGCAGGGATAGGACTGGAAATGGCTGATGGAGGGGGCTAGTATTGGAAAAAGGGTGATGAGGGAGTTGGACTGGAAGTGGGCAGATGAGGGGCTAGGATAGGACTGGAAATGGCTGATGGTGGAGCTAGGAATGGAAATGGACTGATGGGGAAGCCTGGACAGGAAAGTGGCTGATGGGGGGCTGGGATAGGACTGGAAATGGCTGATGGGAAGGGATGGGAGAATGGGACTAGAAGGGAATGCATGCAAGGTGGGACTGGAACTAGAAGGGAGCTGATGTTGGGGGAGGACTAGAAGGGGAAGGGGCTGGGGGAGTGAGGATGGAGAGGGGAAAATATATTTTGTGTGGGAGGGAAGAAAAATCTACGATTGGCCAGGTATTGGGAGAGTAAATGGGGATTGAGGATGGAGGGGTAAAATTTAAGTGGATGATAAAGAAATAAAGAAAGAAATGAATGAAAGAGCAAAAGGGGAAGATCAGTATGTTAAAGCAGATTTAGAGAGAATGGAAAAAAAAACCCTAGAAGAGAGAAGAAAGGACAAATGGACAACAGACAATGGAGAGTTAGCCGAAGACATGAAGAAACCAGAAGAAAGTGACTGAGGCAATTGCAACTGAAAAATAAAATGCCCAAATAGCAAAAGGTAGAAAAATACTTTGATATTTTGAATTTATTAACTGGAATATGTCAGCTCTGAGAAATGTGCATTGCTAACGTCTTTGTATTTTGTTTAGTACAAGAGGAAATTAATTTAGTTTTATTTCTCCAGTGTTGTACATTCCAAGTTTGACTTTTGGGGTTCCTAATTTATTGTCTGTCTTTTTCTAAATTGTGATCCCTTGTTCTTTGTTTGGTGATGGTCTATGTTACTACTACTATTAGTACTACTACTGAGCATTTATATAGAGCTACAAGACATACTCAGCGCTGCACAGACATGTAAGAGACAGTCCCTGCTCATCAGAGCTTGCAATCTAGTCCAGACAGACAACACAGTAGGTGTAGACATGGAATACATCTATGTTCTGCATGTGTAACCGAGCTGAGGTATTCTGTTTATGTAGTTTCTATATGACAGTGCCACTTGTTCTCTTTCCCCAGTAGGAGATGTATTGGTATTCTGTGAGATGTATTGGTTTAATATTTGCAGTGTTGCCTTTTGATAGGTAGGGTTTGGTGCTTTGTGAGTCCTGGTAGTGCTGTTATGATATGGCGGGTTTGCTATGGATTCTAAATGAGCAGGGTATATAGTACTTCCTAATGTGCCTGGCAGTTGGCACTGGAGTATAATAATGTAGAAATCTGGTACTCTTTCTTTATCCAGACACTCATTAAGAGGCATGTTTACTAAACGTTAGTGCATGTTAACATTATGCAAATGTTTATGCAAATGTTTATGCAAACAAGGCATCTTATGCAAATGAGGCCCTGGAGTCAGTCTCCGCACGTGGCCCTGCACCCCCTTTGAGCCGTTTCTGCTTGAGCACATGTACACACTCAAGGCCTGCCATGTTCTGACGCCTCCAACACAGCAGAACCCAAATTCAAGCCGGTTCAAACTGAAATAAAAAATGTTGCTTCACATTGTAGACATGTTAATACAACCCTATACTGCCATATCTCAAGCTATAGGGTCACCTTCTGCATAGCACATTTCTAATGATTTTGTTATAATAAAGTAGCGATTTTGTTGTAATTTGTAGCCAGGGTTGGCCCAATGGTTTTTGCCATCCCCCCTTTCTGAGCCACACCGAGCTGAGTTGCACCATCACCCCCCGCTGCTGCTGATTTCGTCAGCGGGGGGAGGGATAGCACAGCTTGGTGCAGGGGCAGTGGCGGCCTGTGTTTCGGCACATATGGCCTGCCGCTTCTGGCCCCTATTTGATACATCTTTCTTCCTGTCGGAGGGGGGTTAGAAGCAGCAGGACACTTGTGTCAAAGCACATGGAAGACTGCGGGCGCCGTGCCATGCTGCCCACAGAGTTCTGCCACTTAGGGGCCATCTAGCCTGCCTAGTGGATGGGTCAAGCCTGATTGTAGCAATAACGTCTCCATAATGTGTCAAGAAATAAATCAAAATACTAAGTTTAGAGACCAAATACTTCCACTGAATGTTTTTCTTAAGGACATTGACAAGTCCTTATACATTGATCCAAATGAACACTCTAGAAATAGTTCACTTACTAGTCATTGAACTGGGTTTAATCCAGTAACAGAACTGCTCCTAGGGAAAACCTTTAGTGCCATGTCTAACTCATTGTCACCAACAGACCCTACATCAGTTCCTCTGATAAAGAAATCTGTACGAACTAAAACCTTATATATGTACAATAGTGAACGACGGTATGGCCAGAGGAACAGTGCCTACAAAATGGAAAGAAGCTGTAGCCCAACCGAATCCTAAAGGCCATAACCCATATGTGACTCAGCTTTCTATCAGTGTTGAATTTACCTTTTATCTCCAATGTCACAGAGGGCGGTATTCCTCGAACATCAGACTGTGTGACCAAAACTAATTGTTTTCACCCTAAGCAAGCAGGTTTTCATCAGGGGCACAGGACAGAGACTATTCTTAGTGCTCTAGTCAATGACATTCACCCCACACTAGAGGCATAACATTATGCAATTGTGAAGTCATTAGACTTAACAGCCGCCTTTGAACTGATTGATCACCATCTATTGATTTGACAGTTAATACCTATTAGACTAGAAGGGATAGTATTTGAGTGGTTCCTCTCTTTCTTAGAATTGCAGATCTTTAGGTTCTATTGGAATTCTTCCAGCTCTGATAGTCGAGATTTTCCCTGTAGCATTCTCTAGAATTCACTCTTATCACCATTATTGTTCCTCTGTCCATTGGCCACTCTAATTCAGGATCATGGCATAGTAGGCTATTACTATGCAGATGATATTCAACTCATGCAGTGTGTTGATAGAAGATCATTGGATATTTAAAAACAAACCACTGTTTGACTGTAGTAGCCAACTGGCTTACCAGAAATCCACTGCTATTTGGGTTACTGGGAGTTTGGTGCCTCCTACTGTGTCTCCCTCAGTTCTTGGAGTCCCTCTAATAGTACAGGATGCTGTCAGTATTTTAGGAGTTACTTTGGATCACAAACTATCGTTTGATAAGCAGGTTACACAGATCATTCAGTCGTGCTTTTTTCTCTCAGCCGTATATTCGGTCATATCTAGATATTAAAGATTTACAAAGATTCATGCCCTAATCCTCACAAAATTGGCTACTGTAATTCTCTATATAAGGGAATTAAATTAAAATCCATAAAGCTTCTACAAGTCATTCAAAGCACTGCACTTAAATTGATATCCTATGCAATTAAGTATGATCATGTGATGCCTCTACTCATCGAACAAGAATGGCTTCCAATCTCATATCCAAACTCTTATTGTTGGTACATAGTATAATTTATTAAGGCATAGCTGAATATCTAGCTAATTATTTAATTCTTTACACTTCTCAATGAACTCTGTGATCCTCAGTCAGGCAATTGTTTAACAATCCCATTTTCAGCACCTGCTTATTTGGAATTGACTCAGAACTCAGAATTTTTCGTACTTAGTCCTACACTTTGGAACATTCTTCCTCATTCATTAAGATTAGAAACATCCTGCACAACATTTAACTTAGGGTTAAAGCTTATTTTGTTGAAACAGTTTGGCATGGCTCTCTATAACCCATATCATACCTCTTTGCAAATTAGTCACTGTGATGACTTGGGATGGGGTCCTTAAACAGAGGGTTGCTTCATGCTGATTTTATTGTTGCTTGTTTTTCATTCATTTGTTTTTGATTATCTGTTTATCTGTCTGTTCATTGTTTTTAGATTTCTATGTATTTTATAATTTTATTTTGTTTATTTTTGGCATCGTTTTGTTTTATGTTTTTGCATTTTATGATTGCTGTTATATTTCCGTAAACCATTCTGTTGTTTTATAAACTAAACTAAACAAAACATGGCAGACCTCCATGCCACACTGACCATTTTAAAGTGCCACATTGCTGTCCCCCAAATTGTGCCACTCTAGACATATGCCTAGTTTACCTAGTGGTAGAGCTGTCCCTGAGTTCTTGGAGGAAAAGTCTATAAACCATTATTAGCTAAGTAGACGGAAAATGGCCATATCAAGCCATAAATGCGCCCTATGTGACTTGCACATTCCCCCCCCCCCCATCATTTGCCCCATACCTGGCATCTCCCCGTCTTACCCTCCATATCCATCTGGCTCTCCTCTGCACTGCCTGCCCTTGCCCAGTCGCCAGTGCCGCTTTTCGTTTTGCCTTGTCAGTGGTGATGGCGATGACAGCAGCAGAGCAGATATCCAATTAAAAAAAAAAAAAACACGGGTCTTTCCGACTCCGCACTTGCATACAGGTCTGATCCTTCCCTCCTCTGACCTGTGCTTGTATCAGAGGAGGAAGGGACCAGACCAGCCATTCTAACATGGGTCTTTGCAACTGCACTCTTGAATGGCTGGTCTGCTCCCTCCTTCATCTGATGCGGCATACATCGGAGGAGGGAGGGATCAGACCTGCATCTGTTTTTTTAATTGGATGTATGCTTTGCTGCTGCTATCGCTGCAGCTGCCAAGGCAACAGGAAAAGCGGCGGCGGTGGGGCAAGGGCAAGCAGCATGGAAGGAAGCAGAGGCTGGCAGCCCCAAATGTGCCCCTATTTCTTTGCGCGCTTTGTGGCTGCACCACACGCACAGGGGCTAGGTATGGTGCTGCTTGGGAAAACCATCATTTATCCTTGGGAATAAGCAACAAGGGATTCCGATTGGCCACTGTCAGACAGGATGCTGAGTCTGATCGATCTTTGATTTGTCTTAGCATTGCACATCTTATGCTCTTAATGGCCAGTTTGAGATTTGTGTAATTTTTCAATGGCTGCTGTACCAGTACATGAACAGCCCACTCACAGCTCATTGCCATCTGCACAGGAGCTACAAATGAACAAATTCCTTATGTGCAGAGTCAGCTGATCAGTCTGTGCATTTCTCAGGTATGCCTTCCACAATTCCTCATGGCTGGTTGCAGGGAAGGCGGACCCCGCCACACCAGGAAGGGTGCATTTCCATCCAGATTCACCTGCGAGGGGGGCCCAGTGGATGCGGCAGATTGTGTCTTTTGACAAACTGAAGCTCACTAACAACCTGCTGGATGACAACGGACACGTGAGTACTGAACCAGAACCTGCTCTGGGGGAGGGATGCAGAAGGGCTGGCCAAAGCTATCATAAGGAGTGTGTGCGAGAACTGGGACCTTCTCCGTGGATCTTGTAAGGGAGGACGTAAAATATATCAGGCATTGAACATATAGGGCCCGAATTCAGCACTGCTAATGTGGCTAGCCACTGGTGCTGAACATTAAACCCAGATATTCGGTGCCCTTGACACCCTGGAATGCCCTTAACACACTCAGATGATAAGAGGTTAGCATTGGGGCAGGTAGAGCCAGCAGCCACGGATATTTACAGCACTCACTGTGTTAATGCAGCTGAATATCCCATTCACCACAATTCACACGGCTAGCTGCTCTATGAACCACGTTAATTGCGTTTATCCCATACTGTTTCAAATGCAAATCGGAAATGTTTTTAGCAAATTAAAATCTCCCTGGCTCCAGTTTATATTATGTAAAGGGAGAATAATTTTCGTAATCATCTTGTGTTGTGTTCAGGCTGGTGAGGGTAGTGATGGCAGGGAAGAGTGCACAGCTGGCACAGGTGAGAAGCAGCCCTCATGCCCATCATCAACAGGGATACTGACAAATCCTTCAACTGTACTGAAGAGAGCAGGCATTAGGCAGTAGGTGGAGAGAAGAGGGGAGAAAAGTAGGGGAGAGATGAGAAGGTGTACATACATAATGCTTTTGCATTATCCTGGGCAGATCATCCTGAACTCGATGCATCGGTACCAGCCACGCTTCCATGTGGTCTTTGTGGACCCACGCAAGGACAGTGAGAGATACGCTGAGCAGAACTTCAAAACCTTCATCTTCCAAGAGACTCAGTTCACAGCCGTCACTGCCTATCAGAATCACAGGGTAAGAAGAGGTGGCTTCACGTTGTCAGGTCATAATCTTGTCCCTACAGCAGGAGCCTCGTGGTCGGGGCTGGAAGAGCTTTCCTAACAAATGAAACTTCTTATGCATTTACCTTAGCCATGCAATACCACCATCCTGGGGATTACCATATAATCTGGAAATTCAGAGTGATACTATATACTTTCAGCACCCCTTAAAATGATCTTTTCAAATCTGTCATTCTCTTTCCTGGACTCGTTTTCTTGTCACCAGGAAAGTCAGCATGAAGGCCGATACCCAAAATGGGAGTTTCCTACTCCTTGTTAGCTTCTATGGGATCCTCCCCTATTCCGCAAAGGGAAGTCCCCATACCCCTTTTCTATTCTGCACTGATTTAACAGTAATTGATGGTTTTCCCCTGCTCAGGGAGACTAATCATCAGTCTGCCTGTGGTGCCTGCTGCCCAAAGGAACTGCAGGCTGATTGGCAAAGGGAACCTCCCTGTGGAGTTTTTCCTTTGGCAATCTCTTGGTGGTCAGTCCAGCAGGTGCAAAGTACATCAGATAAAGAAGGATAAATAACATGTGTGTGCTACGGGTGTGCATTCATTAGCCTGCATTTGTTTTGACAGTATACCTTAAAAAATTGAAGGCACCCTAAACTGATTTAATGTGCACTTATCAACTTAAGAGGGCCTTCATTCATTTGTTAGAGCACATTTAATCAATTTACTATGCTCTAAACATACTCACATACTCACAAAAAGGCCAAAAGGTCAGGAAACATTTGTAGCTTCTGTGGCTGTGGAGGCTGTGCAGTGAGCCAGGATATTCTATGACGAGGCCACATACCCCGGCACTGAATATCCGGGTTTAAAGTTCAGCACCGACGGCTAAGTACTGTACTCACACCTAGCCGCCGGCACTGAATATTGGGCCCCGTAATTTTAATTAAACTTTGCTTTCTATGCTCTTTGAGTAGGTGTGGCTGTCAAGATCTATTGTTTTGCTACCTTTGCCACCTCTTTGAAGATGATGCCCTAGGCAACTGCCTAGCCTTTCCCAATGACTGAACCGGCCCGAGCTATGGTTAAAAATGTATGCACTCTAATCAGACCTTGGTAAAAGCATTATTCCTGGGATAAGCAGCATTGAATCGTGCTACTTTTGGATCTGGCCGGGTATTTGTGACCTGGCATGGCCACTGATGGAAACAGGATATTGGGCTTGATGGACCTTTGATTTCAGTTTTTATGTTATGATTCAGGCACAGAGAGACCAATAATCATCCCACTGGATTTCCTCTTGTCTGGAGGAATAATTTTCCCTGAATTGCTCCGCAGCCTTCTGTTTAAGATCCAAGTGTTAGGTGGTCTGCATCATTAGCTGAGTTCAATCTCTTATTGGCATTTTGATGGCAATTGATGTGATGATCAATTTGTTTGATGTACCGCTCCTCTCTATAAGCATTGAAGGATTTACAATATTTTAAGCAGATTGTGTAATACAGAAGGGTAATGCCCTACCATTCAACCCCATTGGGAACATGGTATTAGATCCTAACTAAACCGGGGGACAACTAAGCCATAAAAAAACCCAGCTAAATACATTTCCTTAGGAGAACTCATCTTCCTGACCAGAAGGGCTTACCTGATCCCCTCTAATAACCAGATGACGGAGGGAGTGTTTGCAGAGATAGATGGGAAGAAACGTTATGTCTTTTCTCAGGGCTCACTTTCTTCTTCTCATTTCAGATCACACAGCTAAAAATCGCCAGTAATCCATTTGCGAAGGGTTTCCGGGACTGTGACCCTGAGGACTGGTAAGAATATAGTAGAATCCTTCACCACTTTGATTTTATGTTTTATCTTAAATTTCTTCTATCATTTCATGGTCATAAGCATTCTATGGAAGCATAAAACCAACCCTACATAAACATGCAGGCCTGGGGACCATATTACACCTTTTAATACCTTCTGAATATTAAGAGTGGCATTTTAGAAAGGACATCCAAGTCAAATACAGTAGACTGTATTTATTCATCGTGTCTCCTTGTTAAGGGACTGGTTATTTATACCCTATTTTACCTGTTATACCTGCTTAATGCATACCCAAGTTTAATTTTCCTGTTTAATGTATACCCAAGTTATTATACCTGTTTCACTGTAAGCACAAATCACGAAATTGAGATGTGCAACTCTTATGTTCATTGTAAACCGCACTGATGTCGAATAGCGCGGTATAAAAGAGACTGCAAATAAATAAAATAAATAAATAAAAAATTAGTGATGCCAGGGCAGAACATGCTAAGAACCACCAGGGACCAGAGGCATACCAATAGTGGGGTGGTGGCTTTGGCCCAGCCCGAGTGCCAGGTAGGAAGAGGGTGCCAAATCCCAGGCCCACATGGCAGAGCCAGCATGGCAAACCTACCTTAATGTGATGGGTAGCTTGCCACGTTGCTTCAGCTCTTCCCTGAAAGGGTGGTGTGTGCCATGGGGGGAGGGGTGCCTGCTCTGGGTACAGAAGCCCTTGGAACGCCACTGTCAGGGACATCTATGTCTCTGCCTGATTTTAGTAGCATAGACATCCACAAAGTAGACGTCCATGCCAGCGGAAACGGAGACATCTACTTTAGAGGGGGGACATCCCTTCCATGCAAGTTAGCATAAGGGGATGTCCAGAGATGTGGCAGTGTACAGTCAAACTCTAGTCCGTGCTTCTCTCTTTTTATCGAGCCTCTCTTCATCCAGTCTTCAGCACACGGACAGAGGGGAGCTTACAGTTGTGGTCAACATTATTGGCACCTTTACAGTTCAATCCCATTAATGTCCAATGTCTCCTAAAAAAAAGTGGCCAGTGAAATTGGTTTGGACTATATATGCTCACCAATGTGACACATAAAAGAATCAAATAGAACAAGACCAATTAGAAAAGGAAATAGTAGGAAATAGTATAAAAACTGGGACATTGCCAGGACATGATTATGGCACCCTTATAAACAATTCAAATCAGTTTGAAGAGAAGAACCACATTCCCACTGCAGTAAAATAGACACATATTGTCAGTACTCACATGACTTGAATCAACCAATGAATGATGAGTCTAATATTTAAAATGGCCACATTCACTCCCTATTCCATTTTCACAATGGTAAAGACAAGAGAGCAGCCTGAGACTGTCAGAAAAGCTATAATCACCAATCATCAAACTTCAAAGGAGTACAACACCATCTCCAAAGACCTTGGGATTCCTGTGTCTACAGTTTGCAATGTTATTAAAACGTTTTCTGCTTATGGAACTGTCAAGAACCTCTCAGGACGTAGTGAGAAAAATTAATCCAAGAAGTCTTTGAAAGTTAGTGTAAACTGTTGGAAAAACACCACATACAATGTCCAAAGAACTTGAGACTGACCTGGAGCAATCTGGAGTGGTGGTTTCAACCTGCACCATACACCGCACACTAAACAAAAGGACTTCATGGGCCAAGGCCAAGGAGGATCCCACTTCTCAAAGACAGACAATGCCTCCTGTTATCCTCTCATTTGCCTATTCTATTGCCGCTGATTGGGTGGGCCTGATGCCAGAGTGGAGGGGCATGGCCCACCCAGACCCACCCTTGGCTATACCACTGCATGCAGTACAACATCAGGGAAATAGTAAGAGATGTGTATGCCCCTGGAATGCGCAAAATATAAAGATAGAACATGTAAACTCCAAAAAACTGACATATTCCAATGATTAAATTAAAAATACAATTAATTTTTATACTTTTGATGACTGGCCATTTTATTGATCTCAGTCTCTAGATTCTGCTTTCCTCTGTCTTCTCTTAACTTGCTTTTTAGGGTCTCCGGCACATTTGCCACTTCTCTCCTGTTTTCTTCACTACATTACATCTCTGGTATTTATTTTTTCCTTTCAGCTTTCTTCCATTTATTTTTCTTTTTTTATATCTCTATCAATTCAGATTTTGCACTTCCTCCTTATCTTTATCTTTATCTTTATTTGCGGATTTAATATACCGCTCTTTACCGGTGGCATCAGAGCGGTGTACAATAGTAGGCAAAATACACGCTGCGAAGCAGAAACAGGAAAGGAACGCCATTGTATAAAGGACAGGACAGAAAGGAGAAAGCAAGAGGCCGTAGATAGTGCATCAAAAAGGAACAGAGCCAAGTAACAACAACATACAGGCAATACTATCACGGAGGGGGGGAGGCAGGTGGAGGAGGGAGACTGAAGGCGGTGCAAAAAAGGTGTGTCTTTAGCTTGGATTTAAAGGTCTTATATGAGGGTTCCAGGCGGAGGGCGACGGGGAGCGAGTTCCACAGTCTCGGCCCCAAAAAGAAAAAGGCTGAGGAGCGGGTGGACTCGAGGTGAGCCTGTGAGGGGGAAGGGAGGGACATACGATTCAGGTGAACTGATCTGAGGGAACGGTGTGATGAGTGTAGATGTATGAGATTGGCAAGATAGAGAGGGACCCCGGTGTGGATAGTCCTGTGTACGTAGATGAGAATTTTGAACTGAATGCGGTAGGAAAGGGGAAGCCAGTGAAGGTGGATCAGAATGGGGGTGATGTGCTCGAAACGAGATGCATGGGTGAGGAGACGTGCAGCGGCGTGATGGACGAGTTGTAATCTTCAATCCTCCTTTGATACTGCATCTACCCCTTTCAACCCTTATCACAGTTCTCTTCTTCCCCAGCATCTTATTCCACTCAGCCTTTAAATCTCCTCTTTCACTCTTCCTTTCCCCATGTCCAGCATCTTTCCCCTTTCTCCTCCCTCCATCCAGCGCTTCAGCTTATTTTTTTTCACCCACCCCACCATGTCTACCATTCCCTCTCCATATTCCTGGCTCATGTCCAATATATTCCTCTTTCTTTCCATTCCTATGTCCAGCATCTTCCTACACACCATGTCCATCATTTAACCTCTTCCTCCCCTTCTCCCTCCTCTATAGAATTTCTTCCAATCTCTCCTCTTTCTCCTCCCCCAGTCCACCGTCTTTCCTCTCTCCCTCCTCCTGTTTCCAGCATCTCTCATTCTCCTCCCCCCAAATGTCCAGCATCTCTCCTCTCTCCCCCCCCCCAGTTTCCAGCATCTGCCCTTGCTCCCCTATCCTCCAATGTCCAACATCTGCCTTCTCCCCCATCTTCTCTCCATGCCCCCATGTCCAGCATCTTCCCTTTCTCTCCATCTCCCCTGCATATCCTGCTTCTACCCTCCATGCCCCCATGTCCAGCATTTACTTTCTCCCCATCTCCACACTATGCCCTGCATCTACCCACCATGCTCCCATGTCTAGCATCTGTCTTCCATTCCCCCATGTCCTGAATCTGCCCTTTCTCCCCTGTGCCCATCATGCCCAGCATCTGCCTTTTTCCCCTATCTGCCCCACGCCTTGCATCTGCTCTTCATCTTTCCTATGGCAACCTTCTGCCCACTGCCTCACTCATCCCATGTTCATCATCTGCCCTCTGCCTCCCCAGTGTCCATCATCTGCCCTCTCTCCCCTCACTGCCAGCATCTGTCCCCCTGCCCCTCCAATCCAGCATCTTTCCCTTGCCCCCCACTGTCCAGCATCTGTCTCCCTATCCCCCCTTGTCCAGCATCTGTCCCCTATATCCATCATCTGTCCTCTTGCCCCCCTCTGCCTATCATCTATCCTCCATCTATGTGCTGCCCCACCCCCACAGCCAGTGTCCAACATGGCCTCTCTCCCTTCCTACCCCAAATTGTCATTGTTGCTGCTTCTCAATGAGCAGCAGCTTCAAAAAAAGCAAACAAAAGCATGGGGTCTTCCTGACTCCAATGCAATTGTAAGTCTCTGCCTGTCCCATCCCCCTTTGACATGACTATGCATCAGAAGCAGGTGGAACCAGTAGAGCCTGGAATTGAGAAGACCCCATGCTTTTGCTTGCTATTTCTTTTTTAGGTCGCTGCTTTTGTTGGAGTGGGATGATTGATGCTGCCACCACCACCACAGACCCAGGAGAAGCAGCAATAGTGTCATCAAGTCAAAGGCAGAGTGAGGTAGCTGCAGTCGAGCTGTTTAGGGGCATTTTTTGCCACCCACAAAACTTTGCTGCCTGAGGCGGCTGCCTCACTCTGCCTAATGATAGGGTGGTCTTGCTAGGCCCCAAGGATGGTCCATCACTACACTGCACAACACTCTCTGTGCATCACTCCACCACCCCAGGATCCCAGGGATTATATATGTGCAGGCAGGATCAACCGACACCTTCGCTCCCTACTTGATCCAGACGCTTTCCGGACTATTTTCCAAGCCTTAACCTTACCGCACCTAGACTATGCGAATTCCATTCTTCAAGGCCTCCCTCAGTCCACCTTAAACCCTTTACAACTTGCCATGAACACCGCGGCCAGAGTCCTCTATGGGGCATCAAAAAGGGACCATGTAACACCAATTCTAAAACAGCTTCACTGGCTCCCCATCCATGGAAGACTGTTATTCAAGACCTTGGTACTCACCTTCAAGGCCATTAAGGGCATCACCTCCCCATCACTAATAGACATCATTCAGACCATCCCACCTAACAGATCTAGGAGAACGACATCTACAAACGTGCTAGTAATCCCTAAGACAGTCACAAAATGCACACTAGCGACGTCTAACAGGGCTTTCTGCTTCTATGCCCCCAAGTGCTGGAACTCGTTACCACCTGAGATTCGGGCGATCACCGATCTAACTCTATTCAGAAAAGCACTCAAATCTCACCTGTTCCCACAATACTACCATACCAGTCAACCACCGACCTGATTGTCCATCCCCTTTTTGACCTCCTGTTCTACAAGACTTTATCAAACTAAGAATACTGTACATACATGTATATACAGCATGTAAATAGTTTCATTTAACAATGTTCCCCATGTATATCCAAGTTGCTCATACCTGTTCTATGTAAAACCAAACAGCTTGTTGCTCTGGTCTTTTGTTATACTGTAAACCGCGCTGATACTAAATAGTGCGGTATATAAGAGCCTGTAATAAATAATAAATAAATAAAATAAATGCAGCCATTCTGAAAGGGGATGATACAATAAATGGCCTGCACCTCCTATCTAGGCTAAGATAGCATAGCCCTGAACACAGGAGCATGCTGGCCTAGTGAGGGTCTACAAATGGATTTACAGAGATAATCCTCAGCCAACAGGCCACAAGTTCCTCTAGAGCCGGTATATGTGCAATGTGTTATCATCAATCTGGGCCACTAGATGTCATTATTGTGCAATAGTTGAGTCTCCCTGTCCCTTGGGGCTATGAATGCTGCCTCTGCAGCTAGAACTAAATGTGATCTTTGTTAGATATGTAATCCCGCATTAAGCATTTGAGTGTCTGACTAGGTGACAGGATTTCTTTAAAATCGACATCATCATCTGTGTACAGAGGAGCTCTGAAATTCACCCAGAACACACGAGATACCACTGTAACTTCTGTTCATGTTCAGTGATTTCTTTCAGACATTTCAAGTTATTTCTGTGCATGAGGGATCCCGTGTCTTGGGGCAGTCCATCAGACAATACACACTCCCAAGGTTCCACAGACCATTTAGTTTTTTCCAGAGCCTTCCCCTTCCTTTCACTCAGCACATGCACACTCTTCTCCCAAGGAGGGAGGCGGGATGTCCCATGAAGGCCTAGAATAGATCCAGAGACTGATATGAAGTGCTTCATCTAACTTTTCTGTTCTTTCAGGATCTGGTCCTCTTTAAATCTAGGCTAAAACCCCACCTCTTCAAGGCTACTTTTAGATTCTGATCCCCTATTCTCCTGTTTAACACACCCATGTGTGTGTTTAATCATTTCCCTTAAAGACTTACCCTAGTTCCCTATGTGTCCTCTTTGATTGTCTTGAATACACTGTCAGCTCTATGGAGAAGGGACTGTCTCTTACGTGTATGTCTACTGTGCTGTATATGCCTGTAATGCAATGCAATTGAGAAGTAGCACTAATTTATGTAAAACATGTGAAGTGACATTTTAGAAAGGACTGTCCTAGTGCAATCTGGAATGGCCAGGGCAACACATGCAGAAATACACCAGAGACGTCTGTATTTCGGCCTGATTATAGAAGCAAAGACGAACCCAAATGTGGATACCTACGCCAGCGTCCCCATAGACATCTCTGCTACAACAAACGTGAGATAGGACATAAGAACATAAGATATGCCATACTGGGTCCAACCAAAGGTCCATAAAGCCCAGTATCCTGTTTCCAACTGTGACCAATCCAGGTCACAAGTACCTGGCAGGTGGGTTTCCCTGGTTCTCTTTAATAATCCCACTAGAGGACAGCAACCTTGGGCCGGAAGGACTGGGGTTTCTAGTCCCACAGGTGCTCCTTGTGGTCTTGGGCAAGCCACTTAACCCTCCATAGCCCATGTACCCTGTAAAATAGTTATCTCCAAGTTATAATGCCCTGTTCAATGTAATTTCAGTTTGTTCGATGTAAACCGCACTGAAGCAGAATAGCACGGTATATAAGAGAATGTAAATAAATAAATAAATAAAAATAATGGTTTATGGACTTTTCCTTCAGGAACTTGTCCAAACCTCTGTTAAACCCAGCTACACTAACAACTTTTTCTACATCCTCTTGTAACAAATTCCAGCTTTTGATTACACAATGGGTGAAAAAATATTTTCTCCGATTAGTCTTAAATGTGCCACACTGCAGCTTTATTGGGTGTCCCTTAGTCTTTCTACTTTTTGAAGGGGTAAACAACTGATCTACATTTACCTGTTCCCCTCCATTCATTAATTTATAGTCCCCTCAGCCATCTCTTTTCCAAGTTGAAGAGCCCTAACCTTTTAAGCCTTTCCTCATAGAGGTATGCAGGGAAGGAGGAAGCCCTTTTCCTTTGGGGGGGCCCAAGCACCCCCTCGAGCTCCGCTCTAACTCCACCCTGCAAGATCAGATTCCTGCAGGAAGAACAGGAAGGATCTTTGCCGCAATCGTGACTTCTCTTCTTCTGCCCATGGAGGATGAGATCCCTGTGGGAATCCTTCTGCCTGCCGGCTGTGATCATGACAATGACCCTTCCTCATCCCCATGGGAAGAACAGGAAGCTGCGACTGTGGCAAAGATTTTTCTTGTTCTCGCAGGGATCTGATCTCCTGTGGGCAGACAGGAAGGGTCTTTGCCACAGTTGTGGCTTGTCTTCTTCTTTTGCCCATGGGGGATGAGATCCCTGCAGGCAGCCTGCTGCAAGCCATGCTGCGATTTTTGATGGGGGCCAGTGCCTGTGGGGATATTCTTCCATCCACTTTACCATTTTGATTGCCCTTCTCTGTACCTTTTCTAATTTTGCTATATCCTTTTCACATGCTTTTTCACTCTGTGCACCAGGACTCTGGAATTCACTAGGAAGTTAAGAGCCACACCAGTCCATATAACATTCCGTAAGGAATTAAAGACCCTACTCTTCAGAGAACATTTTGGATCTGAAACACAGCATTTACAAACTCAACCAGGAACCTAAAATGCTAAACCACAGAATAGCAGAATCTAACAGAGGCACACGCACTCCCAGAGCAAAACCAACCATCAGAAGGAGCAAGACGAAGAAAGACTCAACCCTTCGTATGTTGAACCAGCCTTATTGACCATCCCTACACTGGTAGTGTTTCGGCACACAAGCCTTTGTCAGGGGGTACGTTTTCAACCTCCAACAGATGAAAACATAAAGAAATATTAAAACTATAATAATATAAAACACTAATATAATAATAATTAAAAATAACATTAAAACAAAAAACTAAAATAGAATAAAATGATAGGAGCAGCCATATTGTGAAATGTTATTAAAAAAGCTTGCTACAAAACCTTCATAGCACAATATATATAAAACAAAAAGATTATGAAAATAAAGATCCCAAAGTATACAACATTATTGAAATACAGGAATAACCGGTATATAGTGAAGCGCGACGTACTGCAACTGAATTAGTAAATCATACCAGACCAACAACTTAAATTATAAAGTGAATCAAAAACGGTCTCAGGTAAAATAGTAAAAATCAATACAAATAGGTGGACTGCCAAAATGAACTTACCTCGTGATAATGAAATCTATTACCAACATCTGAGAAAACTGTGCCATCCGGACGCTGCTACCTTTTAAAGTCCCAAAGGTTGGCACGAGACTTGGGGTAACCATGGCAAGCCAATCTGGACGCTCTTTAAAGAAACTAATTTTTTTAAAAAGGGGGTTAAAAATGAAAATGATATTATAAAGTTATCTTTTTAACCAATATTCTGGAAGAATTCATAGCAGCATCGTAAAAAGAACTCATGACATTGAGATCTATATATAAAAGAGAATAGATCTGTAGAGTTAATACATTATGGGCTCGACTCTGAGACGCAAATAGCGGGGCTGAACATCCTGGTAGGAGGTGCAGCTACGCTATTCGTTGGGACCGTATGCTGCTTCACTTTCTCCCCGCATGCACAGAGCCACTGTGGGAGAAGAGCTAGATTGGAGCGGGGCGGGGTGAGTAATGGGTGGAGTAGGGGTGGGCCAAGGCACCCGGATATACAGGGCCAATTCAGGTCATGTCCTTGTAATCTGGTGGGTGGGGGATAGACGTGCTGCTTATTCCACCTTGGAGGTGGAATAAGAAATGGTGATGGAAGTGATCGGGCCCGGCAGCCCCCCAAAGCAGGGAGCAGCATCAGGTGAGGCCCTTTTACCTGATCCCAGCCCTGGCAGGCCCCGCTGAGGGGTGGGCAGTGGCGAAACCACCTCTGTCTCTGTGTTGGGCCTTCAGTACTTCTGCTGGGCATCCTGGTGCTATAATGATGGGATGCCATGGCACCAGCACGCCAGCAGGAGCATAGTGCAGGCTGGTTGTGCTGCTGTAGAACGTCTCCTGCGGTGGATTCAGGGGCACGCCAGGTCATCTCAGTGCCTGATCCTGCAACCATGGGAATGTCTAGCTCCCGCGCTGCAGAATCGGGTATAATCCGAGCTCGGCCGATGTTTGGACGTTCCAGATGTGCCCCTTTTAGGATCGGGCTCCATCTATATCATTCTTCCCAGCTTGTGTGGCATTATTGTAATCCTGGTTTTAGATCATTTTTGTCTCTAGTGCTGCGTTTCACAGTAAGTGTTGCTGTACTTGCCTTTTGCTCATGTTCTATATCTTTTTCACTTATTCCAATTTGATATATTTAACCTACTAAATAATTACAAATGTAACAGCACATTTTATTACCTGTATATTCGGCTCTACTTAACTTCTTTAGTTTTCGTACAATCAAGCTATAGGTCGTGTGATCCTCTAGTCACGTATACATTTTGTTTACAAAACTTATGCTATATCGAAGTTTCTTAATAATCTTTTTGTTTTGTATATATTGTGCTATGAAACGTTTGTAGCACTCAAGCTTTTTTAATAACATTTCACATTATGGCTGCTCCTGTCATATTATTATATTTTAGTTTTTTGTTTTAATGTTATTTTTAATTATTGTTATATTAGTGTTTTATATTTTATTTATTTAGACAGATTTGTATGCCACCTTATCCTTCAATCAAGGTGGTCACGTCACATCATTATTATTATAGTTTATAATATTATAGTTTTAATATTTCTTTATGTTTTTATCTGTTGGAGGTTGAAAACATACCCCCTGACGAAGGCTTGTGTGCCGAAACACTACCAGTGTAGGGGATGGTCAATAAAGGCTGATTCAGCATATGTAGGTTTGAGTCTTTCTAAACCACAGAATAGCTCCAATGATAACCCCATGATTGTATTACGCACTGTTATCCATGTTATCTGAGTTAAGAGTTAAATGTTATATGTAAAGTTTACTTTACCATTGTTAATTGTGAATCACTTTGATTCAAGAAAAGCAATATATAAAAGCAAATAAATAAATAATAATAATAAATAATAAATCCCTTAAAAGATTTGGTAACCAAAATTGCACAATATTTGAGGTGCAGTTGCACAATGGAGCAATACAGCAGCATTATGATATCCTTGGTTTTATTTTCCATTCCTTTTCTTATGATTCCTAGCACTCCATTTGCTTTCTTGGTCACTGCTGCACACTGGGCAGAGGGTTTCAACATAATATTCATGAGGACACCTAAATCCTTTTCTTGGGTGGTGGTTCCTAATATGGAACCTTGCATCTTGTAACCATAGCTGGGGTTCTTCTTCCCTGAGCACTTAACTTTGTACTTTTCCAAATTAAAAGTCAGCTGCCATTTGAACACCCGGTCTCACAATTTTTCAAGGTCCTCTTATAATTTTTCACAATCCTCTTGTGTTTTAACAACTTTGAATAATTTTTTATCATTTGCAAATTTAATTACCTCACTCATTTTTCCCATTTCCAGGACATTTATGAATATGTTAAAAAGCAGCGGGTCCAGCTCAGATTCCAGGGGTACTCCACTATTTACCTTTCTCCAATGAGAAAATTGTCCATTTATCCCTACTCTCTTTTTTCTATCTTATAACCAGTTCACAATCCACAATAGTACACTGCCTCCTATCCCATGACTTTTTAAATTTCTCAAAAGTCTCTAATGAGGGATCTTGTCAAAGGCTTTCTGAAAATCCAAATACATTATATCAACTGGCTCACTTTTATCTAACTATTTATTCACATCTTCAAAAAATATAGCAGATTAGTGAGACAAGACTTTTCTTGGCTAAATCCATGTTGACTTTCTCCCATTAAATCATGGGTATCTAAACATTCAGTAATTTTGTTCTTTACAATGGTTTCTACCATTTTGCTCGGTACTGGGGTCAGGCTCACTGTTCTGTAGTTTCCTTTTTAAACACTGGCGTTACTTGGCTACTCTCCAATAATCAGATACTACAGATGATCTTAATGATAGTTTGCAGCTTACTAATAGTAGGTCTTCAATCTCATTTTTTTAGTTCTCCCAGAACCCTGGGATGTATGCTATCCAATCTAGGTGATTTGCTACCCTTTAGTTTATCGAATTGTTGTAATACATCTTCCAGGTTTGAGATTTGTTCCAATTCCTCTGAAACATCACCTTTAAATATAATTTCTGGAATAAATAATTTCCCTACATCTTCTTCAGTAAAGACAGAACCAAAGAATTCAATTCAGTCACTCTCTATGGCCTTGTCTTCTCTTAGTGCCCCTTTTGCCTCATTATTATCTAATGGTCCAACTGACTTTGTTGTTGTTGTTGTTAACTACTGTTGAGTTAGTGTCGACTCATGGCGACCCTTTGAATAGCTGTCCTAAACTGTATTTGGTCTTCAGTCAGATCTATCTCACTGCTAGCCTTACTGTTTTGCACTGATTTCAACCTTGCCAAGCATGATGTCTTTCTCTAATGATCTCTCTCTTTGCATGATGAGTCCAAAATATGGAAGTTGAAATCTTATCATCTGAGCTTCTAAAGAAAGCTTTAGTTTGATCTCCTCTAGTACTGACTGGTTTGTTCTTTGGGCAGTCCATGTATTTGTTGGCAGCACCATAATTCAAAAGCATCAATTTTCTTCCCGTCTATCTTTTTCACTATTCAATTTTCGTATCCATTGAACGTACTATGGCTTGGACAAGTTGAATCTTTGTATAGAGAGAGACATCGCTGCTCTTGAGAATCTTGACTACGTGACTGGCTCTATCACAGAGTTTTTGTTACGAATGTACTTGAAAAAGTTTTTATTATGAGTTTTTGCTTCCACAGCAAGCTTCTTTTCAAATTCTCTCTTTGCCTGCCTTATCAATGTCTTGCAATTAACTTGACAATGATTATGTTGTTTCCTGTTTTCATCGTTTGGCTCCTTTTTCCAAGTTCTGAAAGATGCTTTTTTGGCTATAACAGCCTTTTTGACTTCACCTTTAAACCATGCTGGCAGTCATTTGGCCTTCTTTCCACTTTTCTTAAAGTGTGGAATACATCTGGTCTGGGCTTTCAAGATAGTATTTTTAAACAACATCCAGGCTTGATGTAAACTTTTAACCCACTGGAAGGAGCGGTATAAAAAATGAGGACTTGCTCCTTTTCGTTTTTTCTTAACCATTTTTCTCATTTTATCATAGGCTCCCTTTTTAAAGTTAAAAGCTAGCACTTTGGATTTCCTTACTGTCCTCTCTCCATTTATTAAATCAAATGTGATCATATTATGATCAGTATCGCCAAGTGGCCCCAACACTGTTACCTCCCGCAACAGCTTTTGTGTTCCACTAAGGACTAGGTCTAAAATAGCTTCCCCTTATGTCAATTCATGAACCAGCTGCTCCATGAAGCTGTCATTTATTCCATCTAGAAACTTTATCTGCCTAGCATGTCCTGATGTGACACAGTGAAATGTAGCAGTTAGGGAATTGCTCTTTTCAAATTGTCTCCCTCCTCTACTGTTCTGCTCACAGACAAAGGCACCTAAACAAAACACAGATATATACAATGGTATTAGAAATAATTCCGTGAGGCACGCTCACTTGCTTTCCTCATGACGGCCCTCCTCCCCCCCCACCCCGCCACGTTGCCACAGTCCTATCCATGCTAGACTGGTTCTTAGTTATTCAAATATGTATTAATTTTTTTTGTAAATTTCACTGTGAAGATTAGCAATTGAGCTATATAGTTTTCTTGGTGGTTGTTATAGGTGGTGGGACACTACTACTGCTACTAATCATTTGTATAGTGGTACAAGACATACACAGCGCAGTATATATAGATGTGAGACACAGTCCCTGCACATCAGAGCTTGCAATCTCATCAAGACAAAACACGTGGAAGCACATTCCAATGTGGGCATTCAAGCCCCCGTGCAACCAATCGGAATCGGGACACCCAGAGGTAGACCTGATTCTGATCCTGCGGGGGCTAGACATGCCCGCTAGATCAGAATTGGGTCCCCGATTCTGATCAGCCTGCACTCACAGCCACTTGCCCAGCTACCTCAGTCAGGCTCCTGAATGGAGCCGCAGTACCATGACATCCCGTTGCCATAGCACTGCGGCTCCATTCAGGAGCCGCAAATGCCGGCCGCCGCCGATTCACTTCTTTCCCCACAGCCGGACCCTTGATCTGGCTTCCCATGGCCAGGGTCCAGCAGAGGGGAACTTCCTGCACCTTACTATCTGGGCCTGGCAGATGGATCCTCAGATGTCCAGAGGGATTTATTCCACCTCTGCGGTGGAATAAGTCCCCCGTCTAAGTTCACAGCCCCGAACGTACAGGGCCAACCTCAGAATCGCCCCTGTATGTCCAGGGTCATGGACCGCCCATGCCCTGTCCTCTCTCTCCACCTCCAGAATGCCCCCTTCCACCCCCGTCTAAGCCTCTGCGTACAAATGCATTGTTTGTATGGGAAGGTTTTTGACAGGGCCAGCAGGGGGGGCGAATAGCAGGGATGGACACCTCAACAGGACATCCATCCCCACTATTCGCAGGACAGAATGACCCCCATAGTGAAACTAGGGACTAAAATATGCTAAGATACACATAAGTAGTGGGCAAGAAAATGAGGAGCATCAGGAGCCAAAAGCAGCCAAGTGCATCTTGTGGATAAACTGTGACATCTGTCCTTTGAAATATGTTGACATCTAATGCTTTCATTTATTACCATAGTCAGATTCATTTTATTGTTCTTTCCAAACCAACAGAATATTTGGATATTGCTCCATTCAAACATCCCCTTCCCTCTCTCCAAATTAGAGACACACATAGACAATACAGATGCACTCACACACACAGTGGTTGGAAAGAATTCAATGATCCATGCTCTGTATGCTTTCCCCCCTTGTTTATTCTGTAACACTCTGTCTTAGAGCTTAACTCCTTGTTGCCTGGAGTCCTGATTTGCTGACTTTATTACTACTAAAGAGCAGGGTCTTACCAAGGTCTGTGTGAGCGGTGCAGCTACACAAGGTGCAAGTACAGGAGAGGCACCAATGACATCACTGGGCATCCAGACAGCCCAACAAGACCGAGTTCCTGCCTGGGTTTAGGTGAGGGGGGGGGGGGCACTAAGTTCGAGTCACACAGGACACATTTCTAGCTTGGTACAGTCCTGCTGAGGAGGGTGGGTTTGTCACTGTAATTGCTCAGCTGTTTAGAATCATGTCCTAAGGTTCTTTCCCTTTCCTGGTTTCCTCCAGGCCTGGCACCCATCGACCATTGCTGGGATCCCTCCTACGCAGTCGTTCTGCTGGAACTGTCACTTCACAAATCAAACAAGCCGAACGGGAAAAAGGTAAAAAGCTGAGCTTCTGTATCATTTTACTGTGTAATAAATCAATCAATCGTGCATGGTGAGATGAAGTTATAAAGAGAGAGAGTTGAAATTCAACTATAAGCTCCAGTCAGGGCTGGCCCTAGCCCTAGGAGGAATAGGCACCCGCCTAGGGCAGTACAATTTTTGGGGTGGCAATGGCACAGCAGTGGAGCATAAGCAGATTGGCTGTAGAATGGAAGGGATGCAGCCCACCACCATGAGCACTGAAGCAGCCGTCTTTGCAATCATCAAAAAGTCACAGTCGTGCCATCAACTGCAATCCTTATGCTCCATTCTCACTCAGGCGGTTGACCTGGCTGATGCCATTTGGACCAGATACAGGAGATACTGCCCCTCCTCCTCCAATCAAACCCAATCCCAGCCATTGGTGCAGCTTGCAGCACTCTTCTATGGTTCCAAGTAGACAGTGTCAGCCGCCTTCTCTGACTCCTTCCCTGCCTGGCCACTCTCCACCACCACCACCACCACCACAGGATAGAGGAAATGACATCACACACAGTCATCATTCCACTGGAACACGCTGAATAATGGTGTGAGTTCTTTTCCTTTCTCCAGGAACTTATGGGTGACGTCGGCACCGATGGAGCCCGCGTGGAGCAATTCCCCAGCTTTCAAAGAAAGCCGTTGGGATTGCTGCCATGCATGTGTGGTCCTCTTCCTGCCCAATGGTGCCATCTTGCTCAGTCTCCCTTTTTCCATGGAGCCCTTCGGACACACATCCTTGTCCCTCGGAAAAAGTGTTTCGTCTTCAGCCTCTGGCCTGTGTTTTTTCCAGTAGCACTGGTCCTCTTCCGTCCTCCCCTGCTCTCTTTTTTCCCCTGAGCGAGGGGACATTCTTTTGTGGAAGTTTTTTCCATTTTTGCAGGCTTCGCGGCCTTTTTCAACCGCTGGCCGCAAAGGTCTTCGACCTAGCAGGCCCTTTTTGCCCCATTGGCCACAGGTTTTAAAAAATGCAACAGACGCTCCAAAAACATGTCGTTCACAGACACCCATGACTGTTGTCTTCGATGTCTTGGGGCCGACCATGACCCAGAGCTCTGTCCTCTTTGCAAGAAAATGTCCTCCAGGGCCCTGCTAAGTCGTAAGCAGAGGCCCGATGACATTTTCCAGAAGGTGACCGCAGAATCCCTGGCAGCACCCTCGGTCATACCTCTGCTGGTGGGATCCCCTACTTCGGCCCCGCGCTCTCGGCAGCACTCCGACCAGGGGTCCCCTGAAGTGGAGAGGCATAAGAAGAAGACCTTGAAGTCATTGTTGGGGGCTCCAGACAAATGCGAGCGCCCCCGCGCTCAGCCCCCTCCCTGGCGTTCCCAAGAGTCGGACAAGAAGCGGTCTTGAAAGGTACCTCGTACAGATACAGAGGCCTCCAGCGATGGCACCCGGTCTCCTGAGGGTCGTCCCGGTGAGGACCCCCTCTCCTCCTCCATGCCAGACCCGGTAACCCCAGTGTTGGTGTTGCAGGGTCCCACACCCATGTGGGAGTCTCGAATTCTGGCACTAGAGTGCAGCATTTCTGCCTTCTTAGCTGCTCAGCACGGTTGGCCCGCGCCTTGAGACCGAGGTTCCATTGAGAGGGATGCCGCAACCCTCCCTGGAAACCCCTGAGAGCAATGGGCCTCGTGAGGGTCCTTGGCGTCGGTCTCGCTCGCTTTCCCGGTCCTCGGGAGCGAGATCCTCCAAGGCCTCCGGCTCCAAGTGGACCTTGGCCTCTGGACGGGGCGACCTGCCCGAGTCGGGCTCCTCCTCGGACCTCTTGGGCTGGGAGTCAGATAGGGATACTTCCCTGGAGACCCGTGCCCACAGGGACCTCCCCTTAGACCCATCCCCGCCCGCCTCTCAGAGGTGTTCACCCGCCTCTCAGAGATGTTTGCCGCCTGAGGACACATCATTCCTGGCGTTCGTGTGGGACATGGTGCGGGTCCTCAGTCTGGCTACTCAGACTGAAGAGGAGCCGCGAGCTGAAGAGCTCGATATTTTACAGTATGAGTCCCCGCCTCGGGAGTCTCTTACTGTTCCAGTTTCCCCCATTTTGTCAAGGCTGCTCCTCCGCATGTGGGAGACACCTGCTTCGGTCCCCATTGTGAGTAAGCACCTCGACGCCATGTACAGGGTCCAACGCAGCCCGTGGTTCTGGAAAACACAGCTTCCGCACACCTCCATGGTTGTGGAGTCGGCAATGCGGAAGCAAAAGAGCCCGAATTCTCACTCTTCGGTCCCCCTGGGTAGGGAGTCGAGAGCCCTTGATGCCCTGGGGCGCAAAGCCTATCAGGGGTCCATGCTCACATGCCGCATCCTTTTATACGAATTGTATATGGGCATGTTCCAGCGTGACCTCACCAAGGAGCTTGGCGGGTTCTCCGCAGGCATCGGGGATGAACCCCGTCTAAGGTTCCAAACCCTCCTGAAATCTGTTGTGGCGTGTTCGAAGTACTTCTCCCACACCGCATATGATGGGTTTGAGTCCTCCACCTGAGTGGCAGCAGCCGGCATCGGGGCACGATGCCAGGCATTGCCCCAGTCCTCAGACCTGGAGCAGTGGGTCCAGGAGAAGCTCCTGGATGTCCCTTGCCTTGGCGAACAACTGTTTGGTAAGCCTATGGAGGATAAGGCCGCTGAGATAGAAACAGAATTCGGTCTCTCGCGTAAGACTTCCTCCCTCCCTAGGAAGAAGCAGCAAACAAAGAAGTCATTCTTCCAAAGAAAGGGGCTCCCCTACCAGGGTTACCCACCCTTCCCATCTACCTCTGTGCCAGCTCCTGGCACACAGGGGAAGGGAGGCACGCATGGCCACTGCAAACCTAAAGGGCCTAAGGCCTAGCCGCCAGTGCCACCCCAGCCTGCGCAGGGGTTTTGACACCGACGGCATAGCCTCTTGCCCCCCCCGGCAGCACTTCAACCGGTGGGGGGACGCCTGTCCCAGTTTGCCCCACAATGGGCATCGATCATGTCGGACACCTGGGTCCTCCGGGTGATCCGAGATGGATACCGTCTTCTCCCCAGCGGAGCCTACTCGACGCCTCTCACACCAGACCTTCTTGCAGCGGGAACTGTCCAACCTCCTCGCCCAACTGGCGCTCAAGAAGGTACCACTGCACCTTCAAGGACAGGGGTTCTACTCCCGCTACTTTCTCGTTCTGAAAAAGATGGGGGGCCTACGCCTCATCTTTTATCTCCAAAACCTGAACAAGTTCCTGGTGCAGGAGAAGTTCAAAATGTTATCGCTTGGCGTCCTGCTGCCCTTCCTTCAGCAGCGCGATAGGCTATGCTTCTTGGATCTCAAGGATGCCTATGCCCACATCCTAGTCCACCCCAGCACAGGCAATACCTGCACTTCAGAGTGCAGGGGGAACACTACCAATACAGCGTTCTCCCCTTCGGGCTCGCATCTGCACCACGGGTTTTCACAAAGTGCCTCTCCGCGGCTGCCGCCTCCCTCAGGGTGGCCCGGGATGCGTTTTGGTGATCCTAGTGGCCCCCTCGTGACCTCGACAGCTTTGGTTCCTGCTTCTGCTCCGGCTCTTGTCTGAGCCTCCAGTCCCCCTGGGCTTTGCCCCAGGCCTGCTAACACAAGAGGAGGGTCGGGTGCTCCACACGAACCTGGCCTCACTGTCCCTCACAGCCTGGCAGCTGAACGAGTCGCCTTAGCACCTCTGTACCTCCCAGAGGAGGTCTAGAGGGTTCTCCTCGCGTCGAAGAAGGACTTGACGAGACGGGCATATGCTTTTAAGTGGTGCCGCTTCTTGGTCTCTTGCTACGAGTTCCAGATCAACCCGTTCTCCTTCTCTACCCGGTGGATTCTTCAGTATCTCCTCCACCTCTTGAAGGCGAGGCTGAAGTCCAATTCGGTCAGGGTACACTTGCACCATTTCGGCGAACCATCTCCCCGTCGAGGGGAAACCCCTCTCGGTGCAGCCCTTGGTCTCCCGCTTCATGCGAGGTCTCTTGCTCTCTAAGCCTCCCATCCAGCCTCCTCTGGTGGAGTGAGATCTCAACGTGGTGCTTGTGCAGATTACATGATCACCCTTCGAGCCGATGGCGACCTGCTCGCTTCGGCAACTCTCCTGCAAGGTGGTCTTCCTGGTGGCTTTGACTTCGGCCCGCCAAGTCAGCAAACTCCAGGCCCTCATGGCTGAGGCTCCATACACCAGGTTTTACGGGAACAGGGTGGTCCTCCGCACCCACCCCATGTTCCTACCGAAGGTGGTCTCAGACTTTCATCTCAATCAGGAGATACTCCTACCGACCTTCTTCCCGAGACCGCATGCTGACCGGGCATCAGTGGTATAAGAACATAAGATATGCCATACTGGGTCAGACAAGGTCCATCAAGCCCAGTATCCTGTTTCCAACAGTGGCCAATCTAGGTCATAAGTACCTAGCAGTTTCCCCAAAAGACACAGGTTCCTCAATGCTTATATCGGGTCAAGCAGTGATATCCTGGGTCCCTTTTAATAATGGTTTATGGACCTTTCCTCCAGGATCTTGTCCAAACCTTTTTTTTAAACCCGGCTACACTAACAGCTTTTAATACATCCTCTGGTAACAAATTCCAGAGTTTGATTACATGTTGAGTGAAAAAATATTTTCTCTTATTAGTCTTAAATAGGCTACCCTGTAGTTCATTGCATGTCCTCTAGTCTTTTTATATTCTAATGACATAAACAATCAATCTACGTTTACCTGTTCCACTCCATTCATAAATTTATAGACCTCTATCATATCTCCCCTCAGCCGTCTCTTTTCCAGGTTGAAGCGCCCTAACCTTTTTAGCCTCTCTTCATAGGAGTATCCTTCCATCCCCTTTACCATTTTGGTGGCTCTTCTCTGTACCTTTTCTAATAACGCTATATTCTTTTTAAGATACGGTGACCAGAATTGCACACAATACTCAAGGTGCGGTTGCACCATGGAACGATACAGAGGCATTATAAATATCCTTTGTTTTATTCTCCATTCCTTTCCTTATGATACCTAGCATTCTATTTGCTCTCTTGGCTGCCGCTGCACACTGGGTGCAGGGTTTTAACATATCCACGATGACTGTAAATGCATCAACATCACTGTACGAGAAAAGCACTGAGACCACGACCTTGAGAGACTTATAGAAAATGAAGAGGTTGTGATCACCTGGGACATTCCCATTACACTGCTAAGAAGCTTGATGCAAGGCAACGGGATCGTGGTAAATGAGAAAAGCATGAGAACGGTGTTGATAATAGAGGTGTCAGTGCCAAGCGATTATTCTGTGCATCGACTGAAGAGTGAGAAGATCTTTAAGTACTAAGTGATGCAGTCAGATACTAAGAAAATGTGGCAGAAAGATTCAGAACTATCGGGCACCATAGCTTTGATTAAAAGCAATTTCCAAGCGCACCTTGATGAGTTTCCAATATGCATTACATCCTTTAACTCCAGAAGGAAGCTCTTTTTGGCACAATGCCAGGTACCAAGGCGAACACGAGCAGTACATTTGAGAGACTGAGATCATTCTCCTCATACCCTGGCTTAGGAGTGAGTTTCACGACTGTCATAGTATGTGCAAAAGTAACCCAAAGGGAGACACTGCCCCAGACAGAATATGCTCCCCACAGTCCCAGCTCCTTTCCCAGCTAACTGCTTCTCTTCTCTCCCTTTCCCTCTCCACCTGGGTCCTCTCTCTCCTCCGCACCCTCTAGTCTTACCTTGGCCATCAGGAAGAGAGCAGCGCTTCTTTCCCATGTGCCATCCTGTGGTGTGTGGGTCCAGTTCTGCAGTAGGATCCCTATGGTGCTAGTAGGACTTTCAAGATATACAGGCCGCTGTATGATTCATTTTGTGAAATGTGACCTGCATAGCAGAAAATGCTGACAAAGTAGTGCTCTCCTCTTGCTAGCCAAGGGAGGGGATGAGGGATCGAGGATGGGTGGGGGGAGGAGGGCGACGACACAACACTAGGGATAAGGGAGAGAGAAGCAAAGGAAATTGTGGGTGAGGGAGGGAGATGGTGAGGGAATAAGGACCCAGAATCAAGTAGAAAGGGACAAAGGCTCAAATCTCCTGAGCTGGCTCTCTCCTTGTGGCTGGTCTTGTGTTGGAGCCTGTACTCCAGGGCTATCATTAGGCCGCTGCAATGGGACCTCTGAAGGACTTCTTCAGCTCAGAGGCCTTGGCAGCTGCAACATTCAAAGCAGCCTAAAGACAGAGGATCCCGGGAGGTGAAATGCTTTGTACCCCTGATTCTCTAGCGATGAATGATTTTGTATTTTTTTGTTCTACCTTCACTTGCATTTCCTTTTGTTTTTGTGTTCTTTTTAGATATGGCCCAGCACCGACGCTTTGGTCGCAATTTATTGTCCTCCGTCCATGGAGACACATCACAGGTGCACCACCTGCCGCTTGGTCCCAGTGCCATGGCTTCCTGTGGAATCAGTGATCTCACCGCTCCCCGTCTCAGCTCTGTTCACTCAGCCTCAAACATAGACAACCTGGCAACCCTGCCCGAAATGCTGAGCTCTCCCTACAAGCACCTCTCTTACCACAGTGTCTGCCTGGGAGCAAAGGGGCGCATGACACCCTACCCAGCACTGCCATCTATGAGGGCATCTGGATTTCACACAGTCAATATCTATGCGGCCGGCTCCTCAGCAGTGCTCAATTACAGCCAGCAGTAGGATTCTGGACTTCTGCCCTGGTGCCAATGATTAATCTGCACGGTCTTTGAAAGATGCCTTCTGACCAGTACACAAGAAGTGGCTTGGCCACAGCTCTCCTTGCAAGCGAGAACAGTTATTTGCCCCTTTGCATATTCCCCTTCTCCCTCCAAACCAAACTCATGCCAGTGCTCTGAGTAAGTTCTGTTTGCATTGCTGGTGGGTTGTAAATGTACTGGGAAACATTCTTGGAAAACAGAG
This sequence comes from Ichthyophis bannanicus, assembly GCA_033557465.1. Classification (NCBI taxonomy): domain Eukaryota; kingdom Metazoa; phylum Chordata; class Amphibia; order Gymnophiona; family Ichthyophiidae; genus Ichthyophis; species Ichthyophis bannanicus. The sequence continues at coordinate 102,528,983 of CM066043.1, forward strand.
GTTACGTGATCAATTATTTGATAAACTGTTGCTGCTTTCTAGAGGAAAACTGGAAGTATGCCTTGCACCGAGAGCTACTTTTCTTTCAGAAAGACCCCACCCGTAACCCTGCTGCTATCATGCCTGCCCTGCACAACAACCTGGAGGCCCTTGTGAACAATATAACATCTTGACTCCCAGTCTTTGCAAATACTGTGTGTGTGTCATAAATGCCAGCGATGAATATCATGATGAAATCACATGCTCTGTGTGCTAAAGGTTTTGATTGGATCCATTCTGCCAGGGTTCGATTTTTTTTTAAATATTTTGTGCAGATGTTTGAGATTCTTCCAACTTCATTAACCAGAACATAATCCTTCTATTCCTGCTGCATTTAAAGTGAGGCTATTGGGTCAAGGGTTTCAGAATTTTTTTCTTAAGTTGCCCTGGCTTGTAGGGCCTGCCTGTGGCTGCGGGAGCTATGCATTGTACTTTCAGCAACATCTAGTGGTCAGCCAGAGAATAGCATGGGAAGTAGCTCCTGCCTCTTTGATGCATCTTGTTCTCTCAGATACCAGTGCCAATATTTTCCTGAGACCGAGTATCAGATAACACCGCATTATCTAGGGCAGCAGAAGAAAACCATGACCCAAACAAGAATAGCTTTTGAGTTTTCATAAAATTGCAATGAAGGGCTAGAACATCTACTAAAATTAGATGTCGTTATTGCTCATAAGCATAAGTACATATGCTAAAATGAAAAACTCAGGCTATTTCTCTTATACACCGTGGGAAGGGTGAGCGTGCTTGTTCCTGATCTCCTTCCAATCTGGATCACAGCGCTGACAGCGCTGCCCCACATCGGATCTGTTCTGTAGCTTTCTCACTCTTCTGCCCCCTCTCTCTTTCCCTGCTCTGCCTTGCCCCTTGCCAGTGTTATCCTCCCTGATGCTCCTCTTGCCCATATGCCTCCATACTAGAGTTGTCACCTGACTCCATGGGACAAAAGCTAATCCAGTCCTGGTTTTACTGTATTGCATGCACGGCTTGTAGTTTCGATTTTCCTCAAAATCTCAATGGGACAATTAGAACTGCAAGCCAATGCTTGCCATAGCCAGTTCCTTATGACACGGCGTTGTATGGTAACCCTGCTCCATCACTTTGAGACATATGGTGCCTGTGCTTCTGGACATTGTGAGAACAGTGCGGGAGCAGGAGTACTGTGTGACTTCAGCATACCAGGAGCTGGGTGCAGCCAGGAGTTGGCAGCACAGTGTCGAGGACGACCCAGCACTTTCTCTCCTCCTCTTCCAGGGTCCTATGGCTTTGGAGAGGAAACATACAGAGACGGTAGTTGGCTGAAACTGTGATGTTGAAAAACGCTATTCTTGGACAGGCTGAACCAGGCTTGATTTTAACCCCTTTGCTGTCAAAAAGATGATGTCTTGCTTTTCAAGGGAAACCAGGCTTATCATTCCTGCATGTCATGAGGGAAACCAGGACTGGCTCAGTCTGTCCAGGGTAGCATGGCATCACCTGGGAATCCTGTCCTAGGGGCTTTATGTTTAATAGCTCACTGAATTCCTAGTGAAGGATTTGTGTCAAACAGCACTGGCCTGTCTTACAGCCGTTTTAAACAGTGTTCTCCATCTTCTGATTCACTCATCATTACGGCAGGACTCCCTAAAACCTATACTGGTGACGACCAGCTTATTGGAGTTTCAGGACATCCACAATGAATCTATGTGAAATATATGTGCATATGTTGGCTTTCCAATGTATGCCAATTGATCTCACGCCTGTTAATGGCTGCCACATTTGCTCCTCCTGCCTGGAAACATGTGAATAGGACTTTGACTAATCATTTGTATAGCACTACAAGGCATGTGTAGCACTGTACAGAGACATGTAAGAGACAGTCCCTGCTTATCAGAGCTTACAGATTAGTCATGACAGACAACAGAACAACTGCGGACTAAGGTATATCTAGGGGAATGGTCAAGATACACATAGGAGGTGGACAGGAGACTAAGGGGAATAGGATCCAAAAGCAGCCTCAGAGAGGATTTGAATAGGGCCTGAGATGGAGCCTGACACACTGTCTTGGGTAGTTTTTTCCAGGCATAGCAAGGTGGAAAGATCAAAGTTGAGTTGGTAGCGGAAGAGAAGGGGACAGATAGAAGAGATCTGCCAGAAGAGCGGAGTTCCCTAGGAGGGGTCTATGGAGAAATAACAGAGGAAAGGTAGTGAGGAGCAGCCCAATGAAGGCACTTATAGGTCAGGTTTGAACTGGATGTGGAAAGGGATTGCCACTCTGCTGTGGGCGGAGCAGAGACTAATCTGATTCCCACACTCAACACCTTCACTGCAGGATCATATGAGGAAGACAAAGCTAAGCCTGGCTGGAGTTTAGGAAAGAGAGGAAGCAGGTTGATCTGGGGTTTAGAGGCAGGGCAAGTTGGATTGTGAGAAGAAGGTGACAGATACACAGACTCTGGGTTATGACGTTCTGTCAGCTTCTTCTACAGTCAGTAGCAGAATGAAAGTGGTGAGAAAATCAGCACCTCCTGTCTTGTTTGATTCTCATGCTGGAAAGGTACATCAGCTAGACAGTTTGCTCTGTGCAGTGACAACATCCAAATATTGTTATCAAGACTAGGATTATAACCAGCTGGATGCCAAGGAGGCGAGGAGGGAACTGGAATCCTCTCTGCCTGTATAAGAGGCGTTTTATCTCTTTTTGAATATCACACATAGACTTTTTAATGTTTTCTTTGGGTTCAGAGACAAACTCGTTCCCATGCCCTATCATTTGCCTTAGAAGGAGATGGCCTCCAGTCATTTAGCTTGAGGGGGGCTTCTTCCTCCTCTCCAACAACTAGATTATGCAGCCCCCTGAGGGCCTAATCATCACTAAGGTGACCCTTCATCCAGAAAACGGGGTTACTTACCTGTAACGGTAGTTCTCCGTGGACAGCAGGATAAGTCAGCCACACATGGTGACGTCCTCCGGGCGGCGCCATAGGTACGGAAGTGCTCTCTAGAGCTCAGAAAGGTGAACCTTTCTGAGCATGCCCAGGTAGCCCACCTTATCGGCCCGCCCCCTAGCCCAGCCAGTATGTTCCTAGCTAGTATATGCGGCTAGGGGCGGACTCTGAGCTGTGCTCCTCCAGGGGAGGTGGGTGGGATTGTGTGGCTGACTTATCCTGCTGTCCACGGAGAACTACCGTTACAGGTAAGTAACCCCGTTTTCTCCATGGACTAGCAGGATTGCGTCAGCCACACATGGTGTCTCCCTAGCTGTAGCAGTTGCTGTGGTGGAGGAGACCAGCGTACACATAGACGAGAAGGAGACCTGTATTTGGTTATAACTTGTTTACTCAGTAGAAACATATGGAGTTCAAGTCCATTCAAACAGTGCGACCGTGCATACAGTGCAAACAATGTAACAGTGTATTCCCTTTAGACAGTGCAAAAACAGTGCAAACAGTGCAACAGTGCAAAAACAGTGCAAACAGTGCAACAATGCATACAGTGCAAACAGAGCAAACAAGGTGCAGCAGTTGAACAATGTGAGTTCAAGGCGAGTGCACACATTAGTCCGGAGTCCCTGAAGGACGGCTTGCTGCCATAGAGAGGACGGCCATGGCGAGGGCACCTCCCTCCTGGGACCTAAGGTCGAGGCAGTAGTGTTTTTGAAACGTGTGTGGAGAAGACCAAGTGGCAGCCTTGCAGACATCGCTCAGTGGGACGTTGCGAAGGTTGGCAATAGAGGTAGAAAGTGCCCTGAGCTGGTGTGGGCCCACTCTCGGACACTCCTGGATACCAGACGGGTCAAGGCAGAAAGCTACACAGGTTGTGACCCAATGGGAGAGGGGTTCTCTTGTTGACAGGCCTCCCGGGTCTTTTCGGGTCGAAGGACACGAACAGTTGGTCGCCCTGCCGGACAGGCTGCATTCTGTGCAGATATATCCAGAGGGCTCGAAGGCAATCCAGAGTGTGCAAACGCCGTTCTTCGTCTGATGTATGCGGTTCAGGAAAAAAGCAGGAGAGTTCGATGGACTGGTTTACGTGGAAAGCGGAAGGTACTTTGGGTACGAACCTAGGGTTGGTCCGCAAGGAAGCATGCGTTTGGTGCAGTTGCGTGTAAGGGGGGTGAGAGACTAGCGCTTGCAGCTCACTGATCCTCCTTGCTGATGCGATGGTTACCAGGAAAAGCGTTTTCCATGTGACGAACTTCATCTCGGCTGAGTGGAGTGGTTCGAAGGGCTCCTGTGTCAGACGGTGCAGGACTGTGTTGAGGTCCCAGGTCGGGACCGGGTGTCTTACCGGAGGCTTCAGGTTTGTTAGGCCTTTCATGAAGCGCGCCGTGAGGGGCAGTGCCGCGATGGAGCTAGCCCCTTCAGGCGGGGCGTGTAAAGCTGCGATCACCAAAAGATGCACCCGGATGGACTGGGTTTTCAGTCCGAGGCTGGATAGAGAACTAAGGTACTGCAGGACGTCAGGTAGCGGGCAAGAGATGGGATCAAGGTCTTTGGCCGCGCACCAGATGCTGAATCTTTTCCATTTGAGCCCGTAGGACTTTCTCGTAGAAGGCCGTCTGGCTGCTAGAACCACGTCGTGTACTTCAGAGGTTAGCTGGAGAGCAGAGAGGTTTCGCCGTTCAACCTCCAGGCAGTGAGTGCTAGGGCTTCGAGGTTGGGGTGCCATGTGGTGCCTCCGTTCTGCGATAGGAGGTCCTGCCTGAGTGGCAAGCGAACTGGGGCCTCACAGGACAGGCGCAGGAGGAGAGCAAACCACATCTGGCGTGGCCAGTGGGGCACAATTAGGATGGCGTGGGCTTTGTCACGGACAATCCTTTGAAGTGTCGCTGGAATGAGGGGGGTCGGGGGAAAGGCATAGACGAGAGACCACTCCCCCCAGCACACGTCGAATGCATCCGCCGCCAACCTCTTGGTTGATGGGTGCCTGGAGCAGAACAGAGGGCACTTGGTATTCTGTTCCGTGGCAAACAGGTCGATGTTCGGTGCTCCCCATAGTTGGAAGAGACTGTTGGAGACCTCTGTGAGAAGGGACCATTCGTGAGGCTGTAGCTGTCTGCTTAGTTTGTCTGCCAAGATGTTCTTATCTCCTGGGAGATAGGAGGCTCTCAAACTGCATCTGTTCCTTAAGGCTAGGAACCATATCCGTAGGGCTTCCTTGCAGAGGGAGCGAGAGGCGGTGCCCCCTTGTTTGTTGATGTAGTACATGGCTACTTGGTTGTCGGTCTGAATGAGAATTGTGTTGCCTCGCAGTTGCTGGAGGAAGGCTGTGAGAGCGTATCTGATGGCTCTTAGCTCGAGCAGGTTGATGTGCAGGAGCTTCTCCCGCGGAGTCCATGCTCCCTGTGTGCTGAACTGCCGCAAGTGAGTGCCCCAGCCGGCGGTGGAAGCATCCGTGGTGAGGATCGCTTGATGCTCGGGCGGGTGGATGTCCTTGCCCCCTGATAGGTTGTTTGCTTGGGTCCACCAGTGAAGCTGAGCCTTGATCTGCGAGGTCATAGGGATGCGTTTGGAGATGGGCTGAGAGTGCTGATTCCACTGGAGTGGGCGCATCCGAAGTCTCGCCATGGGGAGGACTGATGTGGTTGCAGACATGTGGCCCAGCAGACACAGTAGGGATCTCGCTGAAGAGGCTTCCTTTACTGTCGCTCTGCATGCTAGGGAGGTGATGGCGGCTAATCTGCGGTCAGGCAGATAGACAATGTCTTACTTCAACAAAGGCTAACACACCTTGTTAATGAAGACGTGCATTTATTTATAATACAAAGCAGGGATAACTTGAATTTCACTTATTTAACTTCTTAATTCATACTTATTTAGAAAGGCAAGTAATTCATATATCTACCTATGATTAGTTAAAAAGATATCTGGAAAACTATTAGAATAAAAGCACTTAATTACAGAATAGATAACTAGAAAGATAATTACAGAAGAAGAATATACTTCACCGAAAGACTACTTCATCTCCTGTCACACTTCGATTGAATGGATCCCTGATTCAACCAGACAAGAGAGACTTCTCAATCGGGAGTTTCTCTAGGCAATGCGTCCATTCCTAGATGAATCCATTTCTCTCTCTGTCTAGCTGAAAACAGGTACCCATTTTATCCAGTTGCAAGAACAATCCAGTTATTTCCTATCATGTGACACATACGTAGTATAGAGTCATTTATCCATTAAGCACATCCAAGACACTGGCCAGGTGCTTGAAAATGCTCAAGGGAACCCCCCACCCCCCCTGGTCTACATTACAATTGATGAATTCTTAGGAGAAATGTTTCCAAGGCAAGGTGAATTGTCCTGTTTTGTCCTGTTAATAGGTTTCAATTTGTCTGCTAGTAGAAAGGCTCCTAGGTGAAGTGTTCTTTTGTTCTCTGTAATGGGTCTCCATTTGCTTGCTAGGAGAAGGTCTCCTCCCTGATCTTTCCAGTATCTGTAGTTATGTAAATTGTTTTCAACAGTTTCAAGTGCCCCTATTTACAGTTGAGGCATATTCACTACTGAGGCATAATCAATAGTCAAAATGCATCTGTACCACATTCGGTCCTTTGACTATTGATTGTGCCTATAAGATACTGGTAACATTGTGGGGACTTTGGGTGGATGAAATATAGTAATGAAACTGGGTATGCATTGAATAAAACAACATATCATAATTAATAAACAAATACAAATAATAATTCCCCCAATGATTTGTCTGAGGCTACCCATACTGGGCAGCCATCCAAATACCCAATCCCACCAATTAACATTAATATCTTGTTTAATATCTTTGGCTAGTTCTTGCAAAGCTTGAATATGAGACTGAATGGAAGTAGCATGGTCAGTTAAATTAAAGCAACACATGCCTTCAAAATGTTCACATCCATAATTGTGTTTTAAAAGTAAATAATCTATTGCTACTCGATTTTGCAAGACTGCCTTCCTAGTACTACTTAAGTATTACAATTCATAGTATTAGTTACATTTCTACATTTCCTAGTTGCATCACATAAAAGTATTATATCAATGTCCCTTGGCAATTTCTTGTTGCAATCTTTAGTTGTTGGCATTTCGGTATTTCATCAGGATTACATGTCATGTTATAACATACATCGCCTGGGGCGATATTATGGGTGATTATTTGAGTCATGTTATCCCAAAAATTGAAATTAGTGGGACAATCTCTGCAATATTCGTATAGCATGGGGTGTGTCCTTATATCTTCTTCATTTGCCCAACTGTCATTTTGTGTAGCTTTAAAATAGTACAACAAAACTCGAGCTGGTGTGGGTATTGCAATCAAACATGTAGTTAACAGATCCACTGGATTACGCATGTCCGAAAGGCAAAAGTTAGAAATATTTAAAACTTTTCGGGCTAAATAAGTCCAGATATTCTGATTCGGTGAAGTATATTCTTCTTCTGTAATTATCTTTCTAGTTATCTATTCTGTAATTAAGTGCTTTTATTCTAATAGTTTTCCAGATATCTTTTTAACTAATCATAGGTAGATATATGAATTACTTGCCTTTCTAAATAAGTATGAATTAAGAAGTTAAATAAGTGAAATTCAAGTTATCCCTGCTTTGTATTATAAATAAATGCACGTCTTCATTAACAAGGTGTGTTAGCCTTTGTTGAAGTAAGACAGACACGAACGCCTCAAAAGCCTATCATGGCTCCAATGAATTCCAACTTCTGGGAGGGCATGAGATGCGACTTGTGGAGGTTGAGGACAAACCCCAATGAGGTGATCAGTGACGTGGTTCTCCTTAAGGACTCGAGAAGGTCCGGGACCGACGGGGCCGTGAGGAGCCAGTCGGCCAGATAAGGAAAAATGGACACATTGTGCTTGCGGAGGTGTGCTGCGGCAACGGCCACACACTTCGTGAAAACTCGAGGAGCCGGAGACAGTCCGAAGGGAAGGACCTTGTACTGGTAATGCTGTCCCAGTACTTGGAAGTGGAGGTACTTCCTGTGTGATTGGTGGATGCTGATATGAGTGTAGGCATCCTGCAGATCCAGGGATACCATCCAGTCGCCTGATTGGATTAGGGGAAGGGTGGAGTTGAGGGAGTACATCCTGAATTTTTCTTTGACTAAGAATTTGTTGAGGCCACGGAGGTCGAGGATTGGGCGGAATCCACCCGTCCTCTTGGGAATCAGAAAATATCTGGAGTAGAAGCCAGAGTTCTTTTCTCTAGGAGGTACCTCCTCGATAGCGCGGGTGGCTAGCAGGTTTAGCAATTCCGCAGCCATCATCAGGCGCAGGTGTGACGGTGTGTCGCTGACGGGGTGCTTGCGTTGTCTTGGTGGGGTTGCAAAGCGCAGGCGGTAGCCTTCTCGGATGATCCGTAGAACCCAGGAGTCTGAGGAGATCCGCTGCCATTCTCTGAGAAATTGTGTCAGGCGACACCCAATGTGGGTGATCGCCTGAGATTCGTCGTCAAAAGGAGGGCCCACCTTTGTTAGCAGGGGCGTTGTTGGGCTTTTTCTGCTTCCGGTCCCTCTGGGGGTTGCGTTGATGTGAGGACCCATGGTAAGAGTTGTACTTGTACCTCGTGTTCTGCCATCTGCAATTGTAGGGGTATTTTTTGCTGGAGCTGTAGTATGGCTTCTTCTGTGAATTGCTTTTCTGGGTGCCACTGTGGCGCTCGAAACTGTCTTCGGCTAGAGTCTGGAGTGTGGTACAGTGCTCCTTCATATCGTTTACTGTATCTTTGACTTTGTCTCCGAAGAGGGAATCGCCCGTGCAGGGTGCATCTGCAATCCTGTCATGGGTGTCATCACGCAGTCCCGATGCCCTTAGCCAAGCCCACTGTCTCGCGGAGATTGCCGTACCAGCCGTCCTCAACGCTGTGTTGAAAGCGTCAAAGGTTGCGCTGGCCATATGCTTGCTGCACTCGGACATATCCGTGAGCACTCTGGAAGGTGCGGCTTGAGTGTCTTTCGGTAGCGATGCGATGGAGGCTTTAAACTCCGCCATGCATGCATCCAGGAAGAGGACTTGCTGGAACTGGTGCGCTGCAATCTTTGCGTTGAGCATGGCCCCCAGGAAGACTTTCTTCCTGATGTCATCCAGGAGTTTGTGGTCTCTACCAGGCGGGCTGTTGGCATGGGTGCGAGAGGATTTGATCCGCTTGAGCGCCGACGATACCACAATGGATTGATGAGGTAGCTGGGGGGCTGTGAAACCAGGAACAGGTTGCACCTGATACTTTGTTTCGAGCCTCCTAGGGAAGGGTCTTCCAGAAGCTGGGGTTAGCCATAGTCTCAAGTGATTTTCACGCAGAGTCTGGTGTATAGGCAGCGCGAAGGTAGGCTTCGGGGTAGCAAGGTATTTTAGAACCTCCGGCACCGGTGCGTTGTCATCAGCTGCGCCTTTCAGGGACAAGGTGGAGGCTAACTTGATAATGAATTTAGGGTATGTTAGGTCCTCTGGAGGGGGAGGGGGGTCCTCTGCCTCCGTGTTGCGTCTGTCTTCAGAGGTTGATGACTCGTTGGATGCGGAGCCCACAACTGCCTCTTCTATTTCCTGCTCCTCGGCTGTAGTGTCTGGAGATGGCTGTACTGCGGACCTTTTCTCTGGGGTGGAAGTCCTGATAGCCGGATTGGCTCTGGATGACTCCTGGGGCTCCAGTGGTTTTGCCACAGAGGGAGCTGTCAAAGGAGCTGGAGGAGGGATTAGAGAGGAAGGTTGTCTTACCAGCTGGGACAACAGGTTCAAAATGCTAGAGGATCTTCGTCTTTCACTCCGGTGACTGCGGTCCTTACTGTGGCGTTGTGGGGAGCGGTGATAGCGCTTGAGATGCTTGTTCCTGCTTCTTCTGTGACAGGAAGCGCTACTGCTGCTGCTGCTAGCGTCGGAGTAATTACGCCTTCTTTCCCTGCTTCTCCTCCGGCTTTTGCAGCGTGTTCTGGCTCCGTGATGGCGGCGTGGGGTTTTTTCAGCACCGATGGAACTCCCGGCGCCGACGTACGAGGCTTGTGGAGCAGGCAGAGAGGGGCTGTGTGGACGGCCGGAGGGTCGGCGCCGATGGCTGCGCTCCTTTCCGCGCCGTGCCGAGGCTTCCGGGTCTAAAGTCCCGCCCCTTAGATGGGCGGAGCTGGAGGACTGGCAAGCCGGAGTGGAGGACTGTAGACCGCTGCCATCTTCGTTGGCTGCATGGATTCCCTCTGCATTGTGATGCATCCCCGCGGCGTTGGAGAGTCCGGGGGAGTCGGTAGCTGCGGGTGGCCTCAGACACATCGTAGGGGTGGAGATTTCTCCCCCGGCTGCACGGCAGGGAATGGAGGCCGCAGCGGGCACATCCGGAGCCGGAGCCAGCAGCGAGCAGACAGCCAGGGCAGGGGCAGCAGCAGAAATTAACGAGCAGACTGCCGGGTCAGGAGCAGCAGCAGAAATCAACGAGCAGACAGCCGGGGCAGGAACAGCAGCGGAAAGAAGAAAATTTGCAGAAGTACTTGCGATTTCATTCAGGTAATCATTCAGAGCGTGCCATCTGGATCTCTTGGCCCTGGGGGACATTTTCCTGCAATGATCGCAGTTCTCCACATTGTGATCAGTGCCCAGGCAGCGCAAGCAGGCAGTATGTGAATCGGTGTTGCTCATTTTCCTCTTGCATTGGTGGCATTTCTTGAAACCAGGTTTCGGCATTTTCTTGCTTTGGCTATTGTTGGATAGAGAGCAGAGTCCGTCTTGCAGGCAAGGCGGAAGGATGAATACTGGCTGGGCTAGGGGGCGGGCCGGTAAGGTGGGCTACCTGGGCATGCTCAGAAAGGTTCACCTTTCTGAGCTCTAGAGAGCACTTCCGTACCTATGGCGCCGCCCGGAGGACGTCACCATGTGTGGCTGACGCAATCCTGCTAGTCCATGGAGAAATGTTCCTTATCCCTGATATATACATTGAGATGGTGATACGCAAGCGAAATGTCCATTGTAGGAAGCTCAACGGGTAGCTTAGCAACAATTAGCAGAAACTTAATCACCAGAAGGATCAGCAGAAATGACAGAGGCAGGTCGCACCACATAGACTAACCAATTTATTGAGACATGAGCTTTCAAGAACTACTACTATTGCTATTACGTATCATTTGTATAGTGCTACAAGACATACACAGCACTGCACATAAACACATAACTCCATGCTCCACAGAGCTTACAATACACGTTGTATGCAAGCTTCTTTCATGCATATTCATTGTGGATAGCCGGAAAACCTGACTAGCTGGGGAGGTCCCTGACAGGTTTGGGGACCTCTGAATTAAGATAAACTGGAATCCCAGTATAGGATGCTCAGTGAGCTAGCATCCAAATTCTACAACTGATTGGGAGCCAGTGTTGCTCAATCAACCAAGAGGTTACATGGTCAGATTCCTTAGCACATAGGTTTTCAACCCAGTCCTCGGGGAACCCTAGGCCAGTCAGGTTTTCAGGATTCCCAGAATGAATATGCATGAGAAAGATTTGCATGTTCTGCCTTCATTGTATGCAAATCTATCTTATGCATATTCATTCTGGGAATCCTGAAAACCTGACTGGCCTAGGGTTCCTGAGGACTGGGTTGAAAACCTATGCCTTAGTGTCTTACAAAGTGACTTTATTGCTATGTTTGGTAAAAGCTGGCTTTGTTTCAGGTTATAAAGAGTCACACCAGCTAGTAAAGAACTGCAGTAGTCAAGTCTGTTAATTACCAGGGTGTGGATAAGGGTTTTATGTGATTCCAGGAATTATTTCAGAGTGCTTATCTTGTTAAGGGTGCTAAAGGTCTTGTTTATCAATGAGGAAATGTAAGAGGCAAATGGGAGTTTATTGCCTCACAAGACATCTAAGGGGAGGATAGAGACCTTGTAGGGAATCAAGGAGCCAGAAAATACAATGCTAAAAAAGGGGATATTTCTAGAAAACCAAATGATTTTGGATTTCAGTGGATCAAATTATGGGATCGAATCCAATCCGCCACTCCTTTCAGGCTGTCCTTAAGATTCTGTTGAGTTTTAGGAAATAGGTGGTCTTAGATGTTTGTTTCCATCCCTTCCCCCCAGCTAACCTATGCAAGGTTATCCTCTATGTAATGTACAAAGTAGACTCACTTACATAGTGCAACATTTCATGTCCTGTTGGTGCTTGTAAAAGTAAACGCTTTAAAGGTTTTTTTGAAAGTCCTATTTGTGCTTTGGACATCTAGAAATGGGCATAGAGACGACCAAGGCATTGAGATGTCTCCAGAGCCATTTTAGAAGCTGGGTCTGTGGATGTCCCTAGCATGTGGACGTCCAAATCTGAATGGGGGCATGGTGGAAGTGTGACTGGGGCATTCCAAAGAACTTGGACATCCCCTCCTGATCTCAGAAACATCCAGGACATCCGGCATCGCTCCAGGCATGAACGGAAATCTGAAAAGTGACTGTTTTGTCAGGCAAATGTCTGGAGGTTGTGGAGAAGGAGCTACACTAATACCCCCTGTATTTTTCAGTACGACAATGAACTGCTCCACGCTTTCCTAAGGCCACCAGCATGGACATCCACATCAGGGATGTCCATGTTACAAGAAGATTGCTGGTGACATAGGCATCCCTGGTGGTTTTTCCACGTTCCACCCTGTACGTCCCGGATTTGTCTTGGATGTCCTCTCGAAAATGCCACGTCACATCATACAGTCTGACCCACACCCAACAAATGATCTGCAGTAAATAAAACTCATTATTATACTCATTTACATTTATTTACTAGAGCTCTGCACATATTGTTGGCCTAGTAAAAATAATAATTATTAATAATGGGAAAAACAGGACAAAATTGGAGTGCATATAGAAACATAGAAATATGACGACAGAAAAAGACCACATGGTCTATCTAGTCTGTCCTTCCATATCAACAACTACAACAGTCCCCTTTTTTCCTTTAGAGATCCTCTGTGTTTGTCCCATACTTTTTTGAATTCAGTTACTGTCCTCATCTCCACCACCTCCACTGGGAGAGTATTCCACGGATTCACCACTCTTTCCGTAAAGAAATATTTCTGCATATCACTCCTGAATCTATCCCCCTTCACCCTCATCCCATGTCCCCTCGTAGCAGAACTTGCTTTCAATTGAAAGAGGCTCTCCCCCTGAACATTTATGCCATGGAGGTATCTAAACATCTCAATCATATCACCTCTATCCCACCTTTCCTCTAAGGTGTGCATATTAAGATCCTTAAGTCTCTCCTCATATTCTTTATAATGAAGACCACTAACCATTTTAGTAGCCACCCTCTGTACTGACTCCATCCTGTTTATATCCTTTTGAAGGTGCGGTCTCCAGAATTGCACACTATACTCCAAATGAGGTTGCACCAAAGACTTATACAGAGGCATTATCACCTCCTTTTTTCTGCTAGCCATTCCTCTCCCTATGCACCCAAGCATCCTTCTAGCTTTTGCTGTTGCCTTTTCTACCTGTTTAGCTACTTTAAGATCATCATACACAACCACGCCTAGGTCCTGCTCTTCTTTAGTGGACAAAAGTACTTCACCCCCTATACTATATTGCTCCCTTGGATTGCTGCAGCCCAAATGCATGACCTTACATTTTTTAACATTAAATCCCAGCTGCCAAATTCTAGACCATTCTTCAAGCTTAGCTAGATCCCTCCTCATGTTATCTACACCTTCCTGGATGTCTACTCTATTGCAGATTTTGGTATCATCCGCAAAGAGGCAAACCTTACCCGACAGCCCTTCCGCTATATCACTAACAAAGATCTTAAAAAGAATCGGATCAAGGACAGATCCCTGGGGCACACCACTGGTAACCTCCTTCTCTTCAGAGTGAGCTCCATTTACCTGTACCTGTATGTTAGCAGAAGGGCAGTGGGAAAAGGTGTGAATGGGTATCTGAGCTTTCTGTCCTCGGGAAAATATTCACTTAGAAACCCAGGTGAATTTGATAACTGTATATTGGTTTGGATTGAACTTTGGTTTAAGGAAGGTGGTATATAAGTACAATATAATGCAGTATAACAGAGTTGTGTGCTGAGCAGGGGATGTACATTTTCAGGAAACTTTGGGTTAAGGAGAAAAATAGTAAAAAATTAGGAAATAAATGTATGTGAGTAGCAACATATTAAGCTATGAAGTAATTTAGATGATAGAAGTATTCTTTTGAAGCTGTACTAAACTGGAGACATATAATTGATTGTGTTGATATTTAATTATAGTTTTAAATGCATATGCATTAAAACGCTCCTTTTCCCTTCCAGAATTTTGTTTTTTACCCTCTCCGTATATAGCCATGCCACCCCGAATGAGCATGATTTTATCTGAAGTTGGAAGCTAAGCTGGGTTGGGCCTAGTTGGTTCTTCGATGGGAGCCCACCTTGGGACACCAGGTGCTCTATGTTTACTGGGCAGAAGAAAGGCCTGTCAAGCTACTTCCAGTCATGCCTTGCCAAGAATACCCAGGGGATGAGTTGTCAGGAGTCAGCATCGACTCAACAGCACATATCAACGGCATCTTTAATGCCAAACACTCTACTAAAAGCTTAGGAATGTTTTACAAAGATGACTAATTATATAGAGAAGAGCCCGGCTTTTACTTTCATGCTATGTTGGGAAAGCAGACCTTCAGGATCCAGTCTATACTGAATGACCCTGGGGCCACATTGCAAATATCTGAAAAATAAACCAGCATCTGAAATGGAACCCCAAAGATTGCTTATGGGGTGATCTTTGACCACCTCACGTTGTCTCCAGTGAACAGAGAAAGTAGAAGCTACAGAGAGCAGGGAGAGTCCTTGTCACAATCTTTTTGAAGTTAGAGGACGGCATGGATAGCGTGTAACAGAACATAACAATGAATTACAGACACACGGCATCTATAAATTTGGCAGCAGAGCACTAAATGAAAAGAAGAAACAGAAGAAACAGACCGATGCACAAAGTTGATGCTGAAATTGCACGCTATTAACTGTGTACGCATTTTCATAGTGCGAAATGTCAGCGCCGGTATGCAGCAAAGGGTGTGCATGCAAAATGTCAGCGTAAAGCCGAAAGGAGAGGAACCAATGCATGTGCAAACAACAGATGTGCTACAAGTGGCCATATGCACATGCGTATAAATGTCAAATGCCCGCATCATGTAGTGCATCTGTCGTTCCATGGTGAGACCGCACCTCGAATATTGTGTGCAATTCTGGTTGCTGTATCTTAAAAAGGATATAGCAGAATTAGAAAAGGTACAGAGAAGAGCCACCAAAATGGTAAAGGGGTTGGAGGGATACCCCTATGAGGAGAGGCTTAAAGGTTAGGGCTCTTCAACCTGGAAAAGAGACGGCTGAGGGTAGATATGATAGAAGTCTATAAATTAATGAATGGGGTGGAACGGGTAAACGTAGATCGGTTTTACACCATCAAAAAGTAGAAAGACTAGAGGACATGCAATGAAGCTACAATGTAACCCATTTAAGACTAATGAGAGACAATATTTTTTCACTCCGCATAAACTCTGGAATTCATTACCGGAGGATGTAGTGTAGTGTAGCTGTGTTTACAAAAGGTTTGGACAAGTTCCTGGAGGAAAGGTCCATAAGTCATTATTAAAGAGGACCCAGGGAAATCCACTGCTTACTCCAGGATGAGCGTTGTGGAAGCTGTCAACTTTGGGTGCCTGCAAGTACTTGTGACCTGGATTGGCCACTGTTGGAAACAGGATATTGGGCTTGATGGACCTTGATCTGACCCAGTATTTATTTATTTATTTTGCTGTATTTATATCCCGCTTTTCACCAGGTCAAAGTGGTCAATTGGGGGATACATTTAACACGAGGGGATATGAGACACATACACGAATACTTACAGGGAACATGGGCAATGGAGGGTTAAGTGGCTTGCCCAAGACCACAAGGAGTGCCTACAGGACTAGAAATCCCAGTCCCTCCGGCCTGAGATTGCTGTCCCCAGGTGGGACTTGAACCCCTGGCCCTCCGGCCTGAAGTACCTTGTCCTAACCACTAGACCACTCCTCCCAGTATGGCATTTCTTATGTTATTATTTTCATTTTTTAAGTGTGTCTTTTTGGGAAACTGTCAGGTATTTATGACCTAGATTGGTCACTGTTGGAAACAGGATACTGGGCTTGATGGACCTTGGCCTGACCCAGTATGGCATATCTTATGTTCTTATGTTAT
This sequence comes from Ichthyophis bannanicus, assembly GCA_033557465.1. Taxonomy (NCBI): domain Eukaryota; kingdom Metazoa; phylum Chordata; class Amphibia; order Gymnophiona; family Ichthyophiidae; genus Ichthyophis; species Ichthyophis bannanicus. The sequence goes on from CM066043.1 coordinate 102,545,156, forward strand.
GCACATAGGGTGTGCAGATTCTTTTGGTGCTCATCCATAGTAATCAACACTATTTTGCCCAAAAACATTTTTTTATGAAATCACAACAAAGAGACTTAACAGTAAATGGAGAATGATTATAAGTGAGCCCAAAGAAAAGGATAACAAGCAAAATACATTTCTTCTTGAATACCGAACTTTCGCTTATACGCTGAAAGATACATGCAGAAAATGTTGACATCGATGATAACTGTTCACCGGTACATACCCTGAAACAGTCTTTCCCTACATATGTAGGATTTTTAAGTTACCTCAAACCAGGCGTAGAGATAATGGCTCTCCTGCTGATTATGTAATCCTCTACGCCTTTCTCTGTATTGCCTGCAGAACTTATTAACATTCCATTTTAATATGTACAGCTCATTTGAATATTGTTTAAATATGCTTGGCGTTGCTGTGTGTGCATACTGTTTTTGCTGTTTACGTGCACGTGTCAATCTCTTTTCTGCATTTTGCAGAGTGGTACTTGTATGTATATGTTCCTTATCTGCGTGCTAATCTTTCTGCATCGGTCCAAAAGTTTGTAACTAAGGCCTTTTAGAGGTAGTGCAGATCATCTCCAACAATCCCCTGTCCCAAGTTTCTCACAGCTCTGGGATGGGCAGGGCAGGGTAATGGGAGTGGTGAGGAGTAGGAGAGTGGAAGAGGATAAGAGATTGGTTGCCTGCATGCCTTAGTGATGAACACACTCTATGTTGTGTCCTACGATGAACCCTGTGCCCTTGGAATTCTGGAAGAGAAGTCTCTCAAATGGTAGCTCATCAGTGTATTTCTGTTCATCAGATTCCTGTGGCAAAAGGGAAATTAAACTGGATTACAGGCTCCATGAGTTCTTTGCTGGGACCACAGAAAAACTGACTGCAAATCTTCTCATGCTGTCCCTCTATTACATGTCCTGCATTGGCTCCCTTTCTAGCCAGGATTAATTTAAAATTTTTGACACTGATGTTCTGGAGTTTGCAATAGAATGACCCTAAACTTATTTTTAATTGATTAATATTTAGTTCAGGCCTTTCCATTAGTAGTTCAAGGTGAGTTACAGTAGGTATTTCCCTGTCTCCAGAGAGCTTAGAATCTAAGTTTGTATCTGAAGTAATGGGGGGTTAAATGGCTTGCCCAAGGCCACAAGGAATATCAGTGAGATTTGAACCCTGGTCTTGCTAGTCCCAGCCTGCTGTCCTAACCACTGGGCTACTCTTCCACTTGCAACTTGTGAGACTTAAACTGGGAGAGAGAGCCAATGGGCCTGGATCAGAGACACTGCAGCAAGCCATCCGGCTTTTAGGTAACCTTACCTTGCTGTCACAGAAGTCTGGGCCAGGCTGGAGTGTACCCCTAGGTAGGCCAAAATTATAAGGATCCTCACGTTTGTAAAATATATGCATATGCATGCCACTGCTTGTACATACATGCACACGATTACACCTGCCTTGGAGTAGATATAAATGAGTGTTCCTACATTCTTTGAGGTAATTTTATGAAGGCACATAAATGCATATCCTGCCTTAATAAAATAACTCACAAGTGGCAATCCAGTCTAGTGCCTTAAATTCAAACAGGATTGATTCATTTAATCACAACCATACATCGAACACACAAATCCTTATTTGTTTAAAAGGATCTCAATCAATATGCAGAGAGCAAAACAGATATAGCGGTGTATCCCCCAATTGTGTTGTGACCACTTTGATTGAAGGATAAGGTGGTATACAAAACTGTCTAAATAAAATAAATAAATAAGTAATAGCTCTCTATTATTATCATTATAGGTCCAGATTAAGTCCAAAAAAGATTTTCATATTCAAATCTTCCATCATATAAATTCCTAATGCATAGACAGTGTGACGGAGAAAAGCGGAATACAGAATATGAATGTAATCTGCTAAGGTAAGTATATATTGTTTAAGTTATTTGAATTTATGATGGAAGATATGAGATCCTTTCAAATCAACAAGGATTTGAGTGTTTGATATGTAGCCTTTATTAAATAGGCACAGAATATACACCTATGTGTCTTTTCTGTGTAGGGAACCAGTTATAAAATTATCCTCCATATGGTTAGGGAACAGGAGGCACCAAGGCTGGCCCAGAGTTGGTTCAGGCAAACCTTAAGCCTTATGCACCCCCCCCTGGCTGTCAGACTCTATTGTTTAGCTTTGAATGCCCTGCCACCCTAGGCGATCACCGAGTTTGCCTAATGGTTGAGCTGGCCCTGGGAAGCACATGCTGACATAATTATGTAACATATCTACAATCATTAGGGAGGAATTAGGAAACTAGTCTGTCGGTGGTCACGGCAATGACAATTTTCAAAGCCATTTTCTTGGGTAAATCTATTTACTCAATTAAACTGGTCTTATTGAGAATTCCTCCTCACAAATATGGCTAGGAATATGTGTAGTGTCCATGGTGCAGCATCATGTGGGGATCGTTCTTAGCCCTAGCACGACCCACCCTGGAAACCCCTCCTTTGAGCTGCTTTATGAAGATTGATCCTGGGGATGTGTTTAGATGGAGGGATAAATATCACATGTACAAACTATTTTTAACTGTACCCACTTGATCACCTGCAGTTTAACAGCAGGTCAGAGTACTCAAACTCAGCAGTTTAAGTTTTAATGAAGGACCTCAAAGTAAAAATTTGCCTAGGGACCCCCACTGTCAGGGGTGAGTGGACATGGGTGCCCCCCCCCAGCAAATTTACTGTACTTGGAAATGTTTCTCATGCTGCCTCTGCTCTTCTCATTTAGGTTTTAAGGCCCGACAGCCATTACCTGCTGCTGTGGGACCAAAGTCCTTTATTGCGGCCCGGCAGCAGGAGGTGACGGCTGCTGAGTCTGAAACTTCAAGACAGGGAGAAGATGAGCGGGAGGCAAAGCAGCAAACATTTTCAAGTAAGTTTGCTGCTCTACCTTCACTGCCTCCGTGTGGACTCCCTTCCTGCTTGGACTTCTCCCGGGTTGCTTGGGCGGAATATACACCACAGCTCACAGCGTTTTAGCACACGCGCTTTGTGTCTGCTCATTTTCTGAGGGAACAGTGTGAGCTGTATCCTTTCTGAGAATCTGCTGTCATGTGTATGGATATTGTACACAATGTGGCCTTCTTGACAAGTTGCCAAACCTACGACCCAAACCTTGTCATTTCTATAAGCATCAGACCTAAAGCTGTCTGATAAACTTTGTAAGAGTTTACTACAGAAGGCTTTACTGAGAGATTTCATTAAAGGATCATGTTTTCAAATGGTTGGTTGTGATATTTTAGGTATAGGTAGTTTTGATGTAGGGGGCTGAACTGTGATATTGTAGTGTTTGGTATTTTTTCATCATAAGTAGAGTTGGACAATTTGGGCTGCACATTAGCCATATAATACAGAATATATCCACTAAATATAAACATAGAAACATGACGGCAGAAAAAGACCATATAGCCTTCCATATCACCCACTACAACAGTTCCCTTTTTTCCTTTAGAGATCTTCTGTGTTTGTCCCATGCTTTTTTGAATTTAGATATTGTCCTCATCTCTACCACCTCCACTGGGAGACTATTCTATGCATCTACCACTCTTTCTGTAAAGAAATATTTCTGCATATCACTCCAGAGTCTATCCTTTTTCACCCTCATCCTATGTCCCCTCGTAGCAGAGCTTGCTTTCAATCAAACGAGGCTCTTCTCTTGTGCATTTATGCCACGGAAGTATTTAAACATCTCTATCATATCTTCTCTGTCCTGCCTTTCCTCTAAAGTATACATATTAAAGTCCTTAAGTCTGTCCTCATATGCTTTATAACAAAGACCTTTAACCATTTTAGTAGCCACCCTCTGCACCGACTCCAACCTGTTTATTTCCTTTAGAAGGTGCGGTCTCCAGAATTGCACACAATACTCCAAATGAGGTCGCACCAAAGACTTATAGAGAGGCACTATACCTCCTTTCTTCTGCTGGCCATTCCTCTCCCTTTGCACCCAAATATCCTTCTAGCTTTCAAGGTCGCCTTTTCTACCTGTTTAGCTACTTTGAGATCTTCAGACACAATCATGCCTGGGTCCCGCTCTTCTTTCGTGGACAGAAATATGTCACTCCCTAACCTATATTGCTCCCTTGGATTGTTGCAGCCCAAATACATGACCCTATATTTTTTAGCATTAAATCTCAGCTGCTAAATTCTAGACCATTCTTCAAGTTTAACTAGATCCCTCCTCATGTTATCTACACCTTCCTGGGTGTCTACTCTATTGCAGATTTTGGTATCATCCATAATGAGGCAAACCTTACCCGACAGCCCTTCCTCAATATCACTAACCAAGATGTTAAAAAGAATCGGACCAAGGACAGATCCCTGCGACACTCTACTGGTAACTTCCTTCTCCTCAGAGTGAACTGTATTTACCTGTATCCTTTGTCACCTCCCACTCAACCAATTTCTATCCCAAGAGGTAACTTTAGGGTCCATCCCTAGGGTGCTCAGTTTGTTTATAAGTTGCCTGTGTGGAACAGTGTCAAAGGCTTTACTGAAATCTAAATACACCACATCTAGGATCTTCATGTAATGATGTTGCTGTTAACTTTCTGGTTGCAGTTTAAAATACGGGCTATGGTTTTTAGGATCTTGAAGTTAGAGGCACCACAATATTTGGCTGCAGGACTACTGAAAGGATATGAGGCACCCTAGATGTACCTTATTCCTGTGTCCCCTGCTTCCACCCCTGACCCCAAAGCCGCGGTTGCCCTGCAATTACTTTATTTATTTATTTATTTATTTATTTAAAACTTTCTTATATACCGCCTCTTCCATAGATCAAAGGCGGTTTACATATAACAAGTGTAACAAGAACAGGTTTTACATAGAACAGATTTTTAAATTATTTACAAATCAACTTTAAACAGGGACACAGCGCTGAAGGTTATGGTAAGTGCTGCATTGCCATTTAAAAGTAATCGGCGCCACTGCAGGTCCCATAGAGGGATGGTGGCAGCGGCAATGGGCAGCTCACTGACCACTGGCACTCTAGGTGACTGCCTAATTTATTATTTATTTATTTAACATCTGTTTGTTGTTTTTTATACTGTCTTTCTATAAGTCAAGATGGTTTACAGAGAACTTGGTGCAGGTGAACTAAGTAACTTTAAGAGTGAGGTGGTTACAATTAACATCATGAATAACATATAAATCAACTCTATTAAAGAGATGGAAGTGGGTCAACGGTCATAGAAGGGGTTGATAGAGTTATATAACGAGTATAATAGGGTTGGAGGCACATGCAAAGTTATGTACAGAGTGATAACATGAAAACGTTGGGTGGATGGTTCTGGTTAGTGCTATTGAGAGTACGGCTTAGTTGGCTTAATGATAGCCCCGGCTCTCTTCAGCAGAATGTGTGTCTCGATATGTGCCTGAGAGTTCTCTCTGCTCATCTCAGAATCTCTTGATATATAATTCCAAGTCCAAAGGAAGGTACTTATGTGACACAAAAAAAACCCCATTTTCATGTTCGGCTCCACCTCGATGGAATTTGCTCCCATCAGACCTTAAAAAAAATCAAAACTGTATTCTGGGTTTCGGAAAAAATGGTGGTTCTTTGAGCGTGCTTTTTCCCAGGGAGGATAGTAAGGGGTGGTTATGTAATACTTATTTTGGATTGGGGTGGTGTTGTGGTTGTACGATTTTTGTAACTGTACGTTGAAAATGTAACTTATGGTTTTATGTGATTGAAAGCTCCTGGAACCTTCCTGATGGGTAGAATAAATAAGAGCTAAAAATAAATATAATAAATAAAAATAATACATTGATTATCCCTAAATGCCTCTGTATTGTACATAGAGCAATGTGAGTGGATGTCAGTAGCAGTAACCCCCCTAACTCCCCCATACATACACATTTCAGTTTCAACTATGGAGGGTTTCCCAGGCACCTCTCCTTGAGATAGGTTTATCCTACAGCAACAACATATGCCTCAGGGTGATTTTCTTGTGTTGATCCCTTTAGAATAGGCTGGATTTATTTATTTATTTATTTAATTGGACTTATACCACCTTTCGAAAATCAAAGCGGTTTACATTAAAACTTGAACATAAAAGAAAATGCAATAAACATTTAAAATTTAAAATAAAATACAGAGTAATTTGAAACAAATGTTAAAGTGATCTATAAACTAATACATAAAAAGTAATAAATACTCTTAAAGTTAAATATATTAAAATTTATAAATTTACATCGCCAAAAAATTCCTTAAAAAGAAATGTTTTTAAGAGTTTACGGAAAGACTTTGGATCATCTGAAGATTGTATACGCATACATTTAAGAACTACAAAAGGGGACTGCTACTTCTGGAGAGAGATCTGCAATTGTAAGTATTTACTTCTGGGAATTTTTCTAAATCTTGGGGGAAAAAGGAATTCTTTAGATTAAAGCTGATTAATATGTGAACCCAGTGTATTTGTTAAATCAGTAAGGGCCTAGTAGCAGCAAAGAGTTTTCAGTTTAAATTTAAAACACAACAGACAGCTTCCAGTTTAAATTTAATACTCAATCAGGGCCTAGTAGCAGCAAGGCGCCTTCAGTTTGAATTTAAAACACAGAAGAGCGCTTTCTGGTTAAATTTAGAACCCAAGGCACCCTTTATTCAAGCAAGGCCTGTGGGACTCCCCCTGGAGATTGGTCACAGATTACCTTAGAAGCACAGGACAGGGTACTGTGTAACAGCCAACTTTTAATAAGCCTTCTTTCCCTCCCTCCCTCCCCGACACCCACCCACCCCTGCGATAATTGTACCTTTATAGGTGCTTAAATCTCTTAAGGGAAAGGAGGTGCCATATTCACTCTCAGGTGCAGCTGTTTATTCTCATCAGCCTACATTAAGGAACTGAGATTAATTAAACTTCAGGTGAACAAAGTACATGAAACATATTAGGTATGGTTTTATTAGTATAAGTATTCCCAGCAACCCTTAGTAAGTAAAAAAATTAAATATCTAAACACAACCTTAAAATGAAGATGTAAACAGTAGTCCAGCAGCGAGATGGGGGCTTTTCAATCTTTTGCATTGAGTGTCACATGTATGATTTTCTCTCAGTTGGTGAGGGGTCTTACGTGTGCACAAGGTGCAAGGAGCTCTTTGCTCTCAGGGTACGAGTCCGATCTGCTGAGGCAAAAATAGCAGACTTGGAAGACATAAGGAAGACAGAGAGGTACAAAGGTGAGACCTACAGGGATATAGTCTTGATGTCCCACCTCCAGTCCGGCAGCATCCCTGTTGCCATGGAGGAGAGAGGTCACGTGACAAGAGAGCATCACCCTGGTGTGGCAGGAAGTGATCTTGAAGCTAGGACCTGTCCTCCAGGTGATGTAAAATCCTCTCACACCGAGGAAGTTTCTCCAGGGTTCTGTGCCCATGAGGAAAGAGTTAGGACAGCCGTTATAGTTGATGATTTGATAAGTAGGCATGTAGATATCTGGGTGGCTGGTGGATGTGAAGATCGCCTGGTAACATACCTGCTTGGTGCAAAGGTAGCGGTCCTCACGCTCCACCTAGACAAGGTCTTAGATAGTGCTGGGGAGGAGTCTGCTGTCTTGGTACATGTCGGTACCAATGACATAGGAAAATGTGGTAGAGAGGTTCTAGGGGCTAAATTTAGGCTTTTAGGTAGGAAGCTGAAATCCAGAATTTCCAGGGTAGCATTCTCCGAAATGCTTCCCGTTACACGCACAAGACCCAAAAGGCAGGCAGAGCTCCGGAGTCTCAATGCGTGGACTAGACAATGGTGCAAGGATGAGGGTTTTGGATTTGTTAGGAACTGGGGAACATTCTGGGTAAAGGAGGGGCTCTTCCGAAGGGATGGGCTTCACCTTAACCGGGATGGAACCAGGCTGCTGGCATTAATCTTTAAAAAGGAGATAGAGCAGCTTTTAAACTAGATAGTAGGGGAAAGCCGACAGTCGCCCAAGAGAGCATGGTTCGGAGCAATGTATCCTTGAAGGATGCTACCAAAAAAATGAAGTTAGGGCATATCAGCAAAGAGGTTCCAATAAAGACAAAAGTAGCCCAAATGCCATTGAGTACAGAGCAGACAGAGTTTAAAATTCCAAATTACCCCCTGCCTACCAGTAACCAGATTAATATGAATAAAATGCAGCTTCTAAAATGCTTGTATGTAAATGCTAGAAGTCTAAAAAATAAGATGGGAGAATTAGAATATATAGCACTAAATGAGCCTACCACCACCGGAGGGAGTGAGCTGGAGCTCCTCCTCACCTCCTCAGGCCACCAATCAGTAGCCCTGTGCAATGGATGAAATTGCCGCATTGGGGGCGCGCCCCGCATCGGGACTGAGCCTACCACCACCGGAGGGAGTGAGCTGGAGCTCCTCCTCAGGCCACCAATCAGTAGCCCTGTGCAACGGATGAAACCGCCGCCTCGGGGGCATGCCCGCGCCTTGCGGGCCTCGCAAGAGAGCCCTTTGACATAGCCCTTAGGCGCGGCACGATGGTGAGGCTCACACAAAGGACCCCACTGCACTGGGCTACTGGTTAATCATCCGCAACTTGCCTGTATGTATGTATTGTAACCCCTGATTTGATGTTACGTTTGTTATCCTGTGGGTATTTATTTTTTGTTGTCTTGATTAGATTGTAAGCTCTGATGAGCAGGGACCGTCACATTTATTTGTCTGTACAGTGCTGCATATGTTGTAGCGCTTAATAAATGTTAAATAATAATAATAATATGATTGGTAACTCAGAAACATGGTGGAAGGAGGACAACCAGTGGGACACTGTGATACCTGAATACAAACTATATCGTAATGATAGAGCTGATCAAATTGGTGGAGGGATTGCACTCTATGTTAGAGAGGGCATTGAGTCACAAAGGATTAAAGTTTTGCAGGAAACAAAATTCACTGTAGAATCTATTTGGATTGAAATTCCATGTAAAAAGGGGAAGGCGATGGCAGTGGGGGTGTACTATCAACCGCCTGGCCAGAATGAACAAATGGATGATGAAACGCTCAAAGAAGTGAGGGAAGCTAACAAAAGTTACAAAACAGTAATAATAATGGGTGATTTCAATTACCCTGGAATTGACTGGATCAGTGTCATGACAGGACATGCTAGGGAGATAAAGTTTCTAGATGAAATAAATGACTGCTTCTTGGAACAGCTGGTTCATGAACCAGCCAGAGGGGAAGCCATTTTGGACTTAGTCCATAGTGGAACACCAGATCTGGTGCAAGACATAAGGTGTTGGGGCCACTTGGCAATAGTGATAATAGCATGATCGCGTTTGATTTAATTAATGAAGGAGGAATGGTAAGGAAATTCACAGTACTGTCTTTTAACTTTCGAAAGGGAGACTATGATAAAATGAGGAAAATAGTTAAGAAAAAACTAAAAGAAGCAGTTGCAAAAGTTAAAGGCTTATAGCAAGCTTGGTTGTTGTTTAAAAATACTATCTTGGAAGCTCAGACCAGTTGTATTCCACGCTTTAAGAAAAGTGGAAGTCCAAAAAACTGCCAGCATGGTTTAAAGGTGAGGTCAGAGAGGCTGTTGTTGCCAAAAAAGCATCTTTCAGGAAATGGAAAAAAAGCCGAATGACAAAAACGGGAAACAGCACAAGCAGTGGCAAGTTAAATGCAAGGCATTGTTAAGGCAGGCAAAGAAAGAATTTGAGAAGCAACTTGCTGTGGAAGTAAAAACACATAATAAAGACTTTTTCAAGTACATTCATAACAAAAAACCTGTGAGACAGTCAGTTGGACCATTAGATGATAGAGGGATAAAAGGAGCAAAAGAGGGGACAAGGCTATAGCGGAAAGACTGAATGAATTCTTTGCTTCGGTCTTTACTGAGGAAGATATAAGGATGTTACCCATGACTGAAGTGCTATTTAAAGGTGATACTGCGGAAGAATTGAAGGAAATATCGATACACTGGGAAGATGTATTACAACTATTTGATAAACTGAAGAGTAGCAAATCACCTGGACCGGATGGTATACATCCAAGGGTGTTGAAAGAACTGAAATATGAGATTGGAGACCTGCTATTTGTAAGCTGTGAACTATCATTAAAATCATCTGTAATAACTAAAGATTGGAGGATCGGCAATGTAACGCCAGTTTTTAAAAAGGGGTTCCAGGGATGATCCGGGAAACTACAGACAGGTGAGCCTGACATCAGTACCGAAAAAAATGGTAGAAACCATCATAAAGTAGAAAATTACTGAACATGTAGATAGTCATGGCTTAATGGGAGACAGCCAACATGGCTTTAGACAAGGAAGATCTTTTCTTACTAATCTGTCATGTTTTTTTGAAGGTGTGAATAAACAGGTAGACAAAGGTAAGTCGGTTGATATACAGGGTGGCCCAAAAAAATGTGAGAACATCTCGTAGCATATAAGTTATTTAAAAATTCAAAAAGACAGATGTAAACGATTGACAAATTAAAAAAAAAAAGATGGTGACCGGAAATTGTCGAAATAAAGACGTTATATAGCTAAAAAGGTAAATAAGTAAACTATTTAAGCTTTTAATTTATGAGATGTTCTCACTTTTTTTGGGCCACCCTGTAGTGTATCTGGACTTTCAGAAAGCCTTTGACAAGGTCCCTCATCAGAGACTTTTGGCAAAACTAAAATGTCATGGGATTGGAGGCAGTGTACTATTGTGGATCAGGAACTGGTTAAAAGATAGAAAGCAGAGGGTAGGGCTAAATGGCCAATTTTCCCAATGGAAAAAGGTGAATAGTGAAATACTCCAGGGATCTGTGCTGGATCCGCTGCTTTTTGACATTCATAAATGACCTGGAAAAGGGAATAATGAGTGAGGTTATCAAATTTGCAGATGACACAAAACTATTTAAAGTTGTTAAAACCCAAGAGGATTGTGGAAAATTGCAAGAGGATCTTGATAAATTGGAAGACTGGGCATCCAAATGGCAGATGAAATTTAATGTGGACAAGTGCAAAGTTATGCACCTAGGAAAGAACAACCCAAACTATGGTTACACGATGCAAGGTTCCACATTGGGAACCACCGCCCAGGAAAAAGATTTAGGCGTCATCGTGGATAACATGTTAAAACCCTCCATCCAATATGCAGCGGCGGCCAAGAGAGCAAATAGAATGCTAGGTATCATAAGGAAAGGAATGGAAAATAAAACAAAGGAGATTATAATGCCTCTATATCGTTCCATGGTGAGACCGCACCTTGAATATTGTGTGCAATTCTGGTTGCCGTATCTTAAAAAGGATATAGCATTATTAGAAAAGGTACAGAGAAGAGCCACCAAAATGGAAAAAGAGATGGAAGGATACTCCTATGAAGAGAGGCTAAAAAGGTTAGGGCTCTTTAACCTGGAAAAGAGACGGCTGATGGGAGATATGATAGAGGTGTATAAATTAATGAATGGAATGGAACGGGTAAACGTAGATCGATTGTGGCCATTACAGAAACATGTTTTAATGAATCGCATGAATGGGATATAGCCAGGCTGGCTATAATCTACTCAGAAGAGACAGAGAAAGTGGAAAAGGAGGAGGAGTAGCCTTGTATGTAAAAACCAGTATTAAAGCTACTGCAATGCAGGGGGCATGGGGAAAAGAAGAAGCGCTCTGGATTGTGTTGGAAAAGGAGATGGCACTGTCATCCATACTACTGTAGTCTACAGACCTCCGACTCAAATCGAAGAAATAGATAACGAATTGATTATAGATATTGCCAAGCTAGCCACAAAGGGGGAAATGATCATATTGGGTGACTTTAATCTTCCCGATGTAGATTGGAGTATTCCTTCTGCGAATCTTGCAAGAAACAAAACAATTGTGGATGTTTTCCAAGATGCGTCTCTTAGACAAATGGTGATGGAATCAACCAGGGAAAGCTCAATGCTGGATTTAGTGCTCACCAACGGTGATAGCGTGTCAAATGTCTGGGTGGGTGCACCTGTGAGCAGCAGTGATCATCACACGGGGTGGTTTGAGATCAAAGCCAAGGTGCAGTCCAATCATAGCAAGCTCAAAGTCCTAAACTTCAAAAACATTGACTTCAGTAAAATGGCCAAGTACCTGAAGGAGGAGTTGGCAGGGTGGGAGGGGATAAGGGAAGTGGAATTGCAATGGGCTAAACTAAAGGTGGCAATAAAAGGGGCAACAGATAAATATGTAACGAAAGTAAATAAAAACAAGAGGAGAAGGAAACCTATTTGGTTCTCCAAAGAAGTGGCTGCTCAAATAAAGGCAAAAACCACAGCTTTCACAAAATTCAAAACTTGCAAACAGAGGAACATAGAAAGGAATACAGGATCAAATTAAAAGAGACAAAAAGAGAAATAAGGAAAGCAAAATCAAAGGCAGAGGAAAAGATGGCTAAAGATGTGAAGTGTGGTGACAAAACTTTCTTCAGGTATATTCGGGAGAGGAGGAAAATCAGAGGTGGAATTGCAGGACTCAGAAGTGCTGGGAATAGATTCGTGGAAAATGACATTGAAAAAGCGAAATTGCTAAACAACTACTTCTGCTCTGTTTTTACTAAAGAAAATCCTGGAGAAGGACCATCTGTGATTCCCAAATATAAAAATGGGAATGAAGTAGATACCACACCATTCACAGAAGATGATGTGTTAGAACAACTTGCAAAACTGAAAGTGGACAAGGCCATGGGACCGGATGGGATACATCCCAGGATATTGAAAGAGCTCAGAGAGGTTCTTGCAGGGCCATTAAAGGATGTTTTCAACAGATCCTTGGAAACAGGAGTAGTTCCTCAGGACTGGAGAAGGGCGGATGTGGGTCCTCTTTACAAAAGTGGTGACAAGGAAGAAGTGATAAACTACAGACCTGTGAGCCTTATCTTGGTGGCGGGAAAAGTAATGGAGGCACTTCTGAAAGAGCGAATAGTGGACTTTCTTAAAACCAACAGGTTGCATGATCCAAGGCAACATGGTTTTACCAAAGGACGATCTTGCCAAACAAATCTGATTGAGTTCTTTGACTGGGTGACCAAAGAACTAGATCGGGGCAAGCGATGGATGTCATCTACCTGGATTTCAGCAAACTCTTTGATACTGTTCCTCATAGGAGGCTTATCAATAAACTCAGTTGTTTGGGGATGGTGGTGAACTGGATCAGAAATTGGTTGACTGACAGACGACAGAAGGTGATGGTAAATGGAGCTCACTCGGATGAAAGGAGGGTGATTAGCGAGGTGCCCCAGGGTTTGGTCCTGGACTCGGCACTGTTCAATGTATTTGTGTGTGATATTGCTGAAGGGCTACATGGAAAAGTCTGTCTTTTTGCAGATGACACGAAAATTTGCAACAGAGTGGACTCCCCTGAGGGAGTGGATAACATGAGGAAAGATCTACAAAAGCTGGAAGAATGGTCTAATGCTTGGCAGTTTAGATTTAATGCAAAGAAGTGCAGTGTCATGCACTTGGGAAGCAGAAATCCAGGGGAAACGTACACGATAGGGGGTGAGAGGTTGGTGTGCACGGATCAGGAGAAAGACCTTGGTGTGATTATTTCTGAGGATCTCAAGGTGGCAAAACAGTGCGACAGGGTAGTGGCAAAAGCCAGGAGGATGTTGGGTTGCATACAAAGAGGAATTACCAGCAGAAAGGAAGAGGTACTAATGCCACTGTATAAGTCACTGGTGAGGCCTCACTTGGAATACTGTGTTCAGTTTTGGAGACCATATCTTGCAAATGGGCTAAACTAAAGGTGGCTTTGGCTGAGCTGGACTCACCTTTGTCTACCTGTTTATTCACACCTTCAAAAAAACATAAGAGATTAGTAAGACAAGATCTTCCTTGTCTAAAGCCATGTTGGCTGTCTCCCATTAAGCCATGACTATATACATGTTCAGTAATTGTGTTTTTTATTAGGGTTTCTATCATTTTTCCTGGTACTGACGTCGGGCTCACCGGTCTGTAGTTTTCCCGGATCACCCCTGGAACCCTTTTTAAAAATTGGTGTTACATTGGCCATCCTCCAGTCTTCAGGTATTACAGATGTTTTTAATATAGTTCACAGATTACTAATAGCAGGTCTGCAATCTCATATTTCAGTTCTTTCAACGCCCTTGGATGTATACCATCCAGTCCAGGTGATTTGCTACTCTTTATTTTATCAAATAGTTGTAATACATCTTCCCGGTGTATCAATATTTCTTTCAATTCTTCTGCAATATCACCTTTAAATACCACTCCAGTCATGGGTAACATCCCTACATCTTCCTCCGTAAAGACCGAAGCAAAGAATTCATTGAGTCTCTCTGCTATGGCCTTGTCCCCTCTTAGTGCCCCTTTTATCCCTCTATCATCTAATGGTCCAACTGACTCTCTCACAGGTTTTTTGCTACAAACGTACTTGAAAAGGTCATTATTACACATTTTTGCTTCCACAGTAAGGTTTCTTCTCAAATTTTCTCTTTGCTTGCTTTATCAATGCCTTGCATTTAACTTGCCAGTGCTTGTGCAGTTTCCAGTGTTCGTCATTTGGCTCTTTATCAATTTCCTGAAAGAAGCTTTTTTGGCAGCAACAGCCTCTCTGATCTCACCTTTAAACCATGCTGGCAGTTTTTTGGACTTCCTTCCACTTTTCTTAAAGCATGGAATACAGCTGGTCTGGGTTTCCAAGAGAGTATTTTTAAACAACACTCAAGCTTGGTGCAAGTCTTTAACTTTTGCAACTGCTCCTTTTAGTTATTTTTTTAAACTATTTTCTTCATTTTATGATAGTCTCTCTTTCGAAAGTTAAAAGGTAGTTCAGTGGATTTCTTTACCATCCCTCCTCCATTAATTAAATCAAACGCGATCATACTATGATCACTATTGCCAAGTGACCCCAAAACCCTTATCTCTTGCACCAGATCTGGTGTTCCAGTAAGGATTAGGTCCAAAATGGCTTCCCCTCTGCAGGGGCGGCCCAAGGGGGGTGCGGGGCCATGTGCGGAGACTCGGTGCGGGGCCTCATTTGCATAAGTGGTCTTATTTGCATAAATATTTGCATAATGTTACCATTCACTAACTTTTAGTAAACATGTCTCTTAATGAGTGTATGGATAAAGAAAGACTAAAAGATTTCTACATTACTATAATCCAGTGCCAACCGCCAGGCACATTAGGAACTACTACAAACGCTGCCCATTTAGAACCCATAGCAAACCCGCCGTATCCTGACAGCATTACCAGGACTCACAAAGCACCATACCCTACCTATCAAAAGGCAACACTGCAAATATTAAACCAATACATTTCAGAGAATACTGGGGAAAGAGAACAAGTGGCAACGTCAAATAGGAATTACATAAACAGAATACCTCAGCTCAGTTACACATGCAGAACATAGACCATCACCAAACAAGGAATCACAATTTAGAAACAGGAAGGCAATAATTAAACTGGGAACCCCAAAAGCCAAACTTGGAATGTACAACAACACTGTAGAAATAAAACTATAAATTAATTTCCTCTTGTACCAAACAAAGCGCAGATGTAAATGATGCACATTTCCCAGAGCTGACATATTCCAGTTAATAAATTCAAAATAAAGAGATATCTTTCTACCTTTTGTGCATTTTTTTTTCAGTTGCAATTGGTCCAGCCACTTTCTTCTGGTTTCTTCATGTTTTCTGCTAACTCTCCATCGTCTGCTGTCCATTTGTCCTGTCTTCTCTCTTCTAGTTTTTTTTTCCATTCTCTCTCTCTCTCTACATCTGCTTTAACATACTAATCTTTCTCCTTTTGCTCTTTCCTCATTCCTATTTCATCCACACAAATTTTACCCCTCCATCCTCAATCCCCAATTACTCTCCCAATACCTGGCCAATTGTAGATTTTTCATCCCTCCTACACAAAATATTTTTCCCCTCTCCATTTTAATCTCCCAGCCCCATCCCATTCTAATCCTTCCCCAACATCAGCTCCCTTCTAGTTCCAGTCTCACCCAGCATCCATTCCCTTCTAGTCCCTGCATCAGCCAATTTCCAGTCCTAGCCCCCCATCAGCCCATTTCCAGTCCTAGCTCCCCCATCCATTTCCAGTCCAAGTCCCTTCATCAGCTCATTTCCAATCCTAGCCCCCCCATCAGTCCATTTCTAGTCATTTCCTAGCCCCACCATCAGCCCATGTCAAATCATAGCTCCCCTCCACTCAGCCCAATTCCAGTCCAAGCCCCCCCATGAGCCTACTTCCAGTTCTAGCCCCTCCATGAGTCCATTTCAATTCAAGCCCCCACCACAGCCCATTTCCAATCTTAGCTCCCCCCAACAGCCCATTTCCAGTCCTATCCTAGCTGTTCCATCAGCCCATTTTCAGTCCTAGCTCCCTTCCCTCACAGCCCATTTCCATTCCAAGCCCCCTCCCCATCAGCTATTTGCAGTTCAAGTCTCCCCTTCCACTCAGCCCATTTCCAGTCCTAGCAACCCCCCAACCCATTACCAGTCCTAGCCCCCCGTCAATCAACTTCCAGTCCTAACCCCCATCACCCCATTTTCAGTTTAAGCCCCCCCTATAACCCATTACCAGTCCTAACCCCCCATCAGCCCATTTCCAGTCAGCCCCCCATAGCCCATTGCCAGTCCTAACCCCCCCCATCAGCCCACAGCCCATTACCAGTCCTAACCACATCAGCCCACCTCAAGTCCTAACCCCTCCCCATCAGCCCATTTCCTGTCCTAGCCCCCCCATAACCCATTATCAGTCCTACCCCCCCATCAGCCCACTACCAGTCTTAACCCCCCCCATAGCCCATTACCAGTCCTAACCCCCCCATCGCCCATTATCAGTCCTACCCCCC
The DNA here is from genome assembly GCA_033557465.1 of Ichthyophis bannanicus. Lineage (NCBI taxonomy): Eukaryota > Metazoa > Chordata > Amphibia > Gymnophiona > Ichthyophiidae > Ichthyophis > Ichthyophis bannanicus. The sequence goes on from CM066043.1 coordinate 102,561,993, forward strand.
CATCAGCCCACTACCAGTCTTAACCCCCCCATAGCCCATTACCAGTCTTAACCCCCTCCCCAGCCATTGCCAGTCTTAACCCCCCCAGCCCATTGCCAGTCTTAACCCCCCCTCCCTAGCCCACTGCCAGTCTTAACCCCACCCCCTAGACCATTGCCAGTCTTAACAACCCTCCCCAGCCCACTGCCAGTCTTAACCCCCCTCCATAGCCCATTGCCAGTCTTAACCCCTCTCCCTCCCTCCCTAGCCCATTGCCAGTCTTAACCCCCCTCCCTCCCTCCCTCCCTCCCTAGCCCATTGCCAGTTTTAACCCCCCTCCCTCAATAGCCCACTGACAGTCTTAACCCCCCCATTGCCCTTTGGCATTCGTAACCCCCCAGAGCCCACTGCCAGTCTTACCCCCCCTCCCCCGCCCCTTGCGTGTCTTTACCCCCCCCGCCCCGTGCCCGTCTTAACCCCCCCTCCCTAGCCCACTGCCAGTCTTAACCCCCCCCATAGCCCACTGCCAGTCTTAACCCCCCTCCCCAGCCCATTGCCAGTCTTAACCCCCCCTCCCTAGCCCATTGCCAGTCTCAACCCCCCTCCCTCCCCAGCCCATTGCCAGTATTAACTCCCCCTCCCTAGCCCATTGCCAGTCTCAACCCCCCCCTCCCTAGCCCATTGCCAGTCTCAACCCCCCTCCCTCCCTAGCCCATTGCCAGTCTTAACCCCCCTCCCTCCCTCCCTAGCCCATTGCCAGTCTTAACCCCCCTCCCTCCCTCCCTCCCTAGCCCACTGCCAGTTTTAACCCCCCCATAGCCCATTGCCAGTCTTAACCCCCCATAGCACACTGCGAGTCTTAACCCCCCTCCCCAGCCCACTGCCAGTCTTAACCCCCCTCCCTAGCCCATTGCCAGTCTCAACCCCCCTCCCTCCCTAGCCCATTGCCAGTCTCAACCCCCCTCCCTCCCTCCCTAGCCCACTGCCAGTCTTAACCCCCCCATAGCCCATCGCCAGTCGCACCCCCCCTCCCCCCCCCCCCCGCCCCCTGCCAGGCATAAACCCCCCCCCCCCGCCCATTGCCAGTCTTACCCCCCCTCCCCCGCCCATTGCCAGTCTTAACCCCCCTCCCTAGCCCATTGCCACTCAACCCCCCTCCCTCCCTAGCCCATTGCCAGTCTTAACCCCCTCCCTCCCTCCCTCCCTAGCCCACTGCCAGTCTTAACCCCCCCATAGCCCATTGCCAGTCTTAACCCCCCATAGCCCCCTGCCAGTCTTAACCCCCTCCCCAGCCCATTGCCAGTCTTAACCCCCCCAGCCCATTGCCAGTCTTAACCCCCCCTCCCTAGCCCACTGCCAGTCTTAACCCCCCCATAGCCCACTGCCAGTCTCAACCCCCCTCCCTCCCTCGCCCATTGCCAGTCCTACCCGCCCCCCCTCGGCTCATGGCAATTAAAAAAAAAAAAAAAAAGCTGGCCGCTGCGGCATGGAGTGTCCCGCGGGGCTCCCTCTGCCCGGCGGAACTCTCCCGGTGCAGCTGAGCCCCTCTCTGCCGGCTTGCAGATACGCGAAGGGAGAGAGTCTCTCTCGCGTCTCTGTTAAGCCCGCAGGGGCTGATGGGAAGCAGGGGCTGATGGGAAATTTCCCATCTGCCCCTGCGGGCTTAACAAAGACGCGAGGGAGACTCTCTCCCTTCGCGTATCTGCAAGCCGGCAGAGAGGGGCTCAGCCGCGCCGGGAGAGTTCCGCCGGGCAGAGGGAGCCCCGCGGGACACTCCATGCCGCAGCGGCCAGCTTTTTTTTTTTTTAAATTCAATTAAGAAAAAGCAGAATGTTCTTTGCGCGGGGCCCCCCGAAGCGCGGGGCCCTGTGCAAAAAACATTCTTGCTCAATGGACGGGCCGGCCCTGCCCCTCTGGTTGGTTCATGAATCAGCTGCTCTAAGAAGCAGTCATTTATTTCATCTAGAAACTTTATCTCCCTAGCATGTCCTAGCATGGCTGAGGGGAGATATGATAGAAGTCTATAAATTAATGAACGGAGTGGAACGGGTAAACGTAGATCGATTGTTTACCTTATCAGAATATAGAAAGACTAGGGGACATGCAATGAATCTACAGGGTAAACTATTTAAGACTAATAAAAGAAAATATTTTTTCACTCAACGTGTAATCAAACTCTGGAATTTGTTACCGGAGGATGTAGTAAAGGCTATTAGTGTAGCTGGGTTTAAAAAAGGTTTGGACAAGTTCCTGGAGGAAAGGTCCATAAACCATTATTAAGAAGGGACCCAGGATATCAATGCTTGAACCAATACAAGCATTGTGGAACCTGTGTCCCTTGGGGAAACTGCTAGGTACGTATGACCTAGATTGGCCACTGTTGGAAACAGAATACTGGGCTTGATGGACCTTGGTCTGACTCAGTATGGCATATCTTATGTTCTTATGTTCTTATGTCCTGCCATGACACTGACACAGTCAATACCGGGGTAATTGAAATCACCCATTATTATTGCTGTGCTGTAACTTTTGTTTGCTTCCCTGATTTCTTTGAGCATTTCATCATCCATTTGTTCATTCTGGCAAGGTGGTCGATAGTACACCCCCACTGCCATCGCCTTCCCCTTTTTACATGGAATTTCAATCCATAGAGATTCTATAGCAAATTTTGTTTCCTGCAAAACTTTAATCCTTTGTGACTCAATGCCCTCTCAAACATACTTTAGAGCGCAACTCCTCCACCAATTTGATCAGTTCTATCATTGCGATATAGTTTGTACCCAAGTATCGCAGTGTCCCACTGGTTATCCTCCTTCCACCATGTCTCTGAGATACCAATCATATCTAATCTCTCATTTTGTGCTATATATTCTAACTCTCCCATCTTATTTTTTAGACTTTTAGCATTTGCATAGAAGCATTTTAGAGACTGTATTTTATTCATATTAATCTGGCTAATGGTAGAGAGGTGTAATTTGGAATCTTTAAGCTCTGTTTGCTGTGTACTCAAGGGCATTTGGGCTACTTTTGTCTTTATTGGAACCTCTCGGCTGATATGCCCTAACTTCATTCTTTTGGTAGTATCCTTCAAGGATACATTGTTTCAAACCATGCACTCGTAGGCAACTGTCTGCTGTCCCCTATTATCTAGTTTAAAAGCTGCTCTATCTTCTTTTTAATGGTTAATGCTAGCAGCCTGGTTCCATCCCGGTTAAGGTGAAGCCCATCCCTTTGGAAGAGCCCCTCCTTTCCCCAGAATGTTCCCCAGTTTCTAACAAATCCAAAACCCTCATCCTTGCACCATCGTCTCATCCACGCATTGAGACTCCAGAGCTCTGCCTGCCTTTTGGATCCTGCGCGTGGAACGGGAAGCATTTCAGAGAATGCTACCCTGGAAATTCTGGATTTCAACTTCCTACCTAAAAGTCTAAATTTAGCCTCCAGAACCTTCCTACCACATTTTCCTATGTCATTGGTACCGACATGTACCAAGACAGTAGACTCCTCCCCGGCACTATCTAAGACCTTATCTAGGTGGCGCGTGAGGTCCTCTACCTTCGCAACAGGCAAGCATGTTAACAGGCGATCCTCACATCCACCAGCCAACCAGCTATCTACATGCCTAATGATGGAATCACTAACTATAACAGCTGTCCTACCCCTTCCCTCCTGGGCATATGGCCCTGGAGAAACTTCCTTGGTGTGAGAGGGTTTTACATCACCTGGAGGAAAGGTCCTAGCTACAGGATCACTCCCTACCACACCAGGGTGATGCTCTCCTGTCATGACTTCTCCATGAGAACAGGATGCTGCCAGACTGGAGGTGAGACTTCAGGACTATATCCCTTTAGGTCTCGTCTATGTACCTCTCTGTCTTCCTTATGTCCTCCAAGTCTGCTACTCTAGCCTTCAGAGATTGGATTCGTTCCCTGAGAGCAAAGAGCTCCTTGCACCTAGTGCACACGTAAGATCCCTCACCAACTGGGAGAAAATTATACATGTGACACTCGGTGCAAAAGACTGGAAGCCCCCCATCTTGCTGCAGGACTGCTGTCTGCATTTAGTTTAGGCTGTGTTTAGATATTTAAATTCTTTACTTACCAAGGATTGCTGGGGATACTTATACTAATAAAACTATACCTAATATGTTTAATGTACTTTGTTTACCTGAAGCTTAATTAATCTCAGGTCCTTAATGTATGTCTGATGAGGATAAACAGCTGCACCAGAGAGTGAATATGACACCTCCTTTCCTTTAAGAGGTTTAAGCACGTATAAAACTATGATTATCCCAGGAGTGGGTGGGTGTTGGGGAGGGAGGGAGGGTAAGAAGACCTATAAAAAGCTGGCTACTACACAGTACCTTGTCCTGTGCTTCTAAGGTAATCTGTGACACAATTTCCAATTTACTTGGATAGAGGGAGTCTTGGGATCTAAATTTAACCAGAAAGCTCTCTGCTGTGTTTGAAATTTAAACTGAAAGCTCTAGGCCCTGACTGATTTAACAAATAGACTGGGTTCACAGATTAATCAGCTTTAATCTAAAGAATTCTTTTCCCCCCCAGATTTAGAACAATTCCCAGAAGTAAATACTTACAATTGCAGATCTCTCTCCAGAAGAGAGCTCTTCCAATTCCACATTGGTTACCTAGCCATCGGAGTTGCAATCTAAGCAGAAGTCGAAATAACTCTGATCTTGTGCTGGAGGGACCTTCTGTATCAAGGGGAATGGGAGCTTTTCCAAGAACAATGATGCTACAAAGCCCATTTGGGTGCAATGGATCCTCAGACTCTGGAGAGGGAAATTGGCTGAGCTGGAACCGGTGTCTGATCCCTTTGATGACCCGAGGTTGATGTCTCAGACGGAGGCAGGGCATGCATCTCCAGAATCAGTTGTACGATTGTCAATGCTGAGGCCTTGGGTGCACTGCATCACAGACAGGGCTGCCATGCAATACTCAAGCACCTTTAGGAACCACTTCTCTATGGCTGCTGATTCCAAAGGTTCAGAGGCCTGGGTAACTTCGACTGATGTACTCAGCATCCGTGCGGGTGTTTCGGCAGCTGGGGCTCGGATATCAGGAAGCTGTTGGTGTCCCTTCAAACTCTTGGAGGTTAATCGGTCCTCCCGGCATGGCACCTTCGAGGGGTGCTCATACAACCCACCGTCTCTCTTGACCCCATGTCGCAAAGGGCTCTGATGCCAATGCATTCGGGCATTTTTCCGCTGCTTGTTCCAAGCACCCTGCAATATCGATGGGGGTGATGTCAGTTCCTTCCTTTCCAGGAGGCCAACTGATGACCGATGGTCCAGGGCAGAGTGGGTGCTCAGCTCTGACTGAACTCGAGAGGTCCTCATTGTCGAAACCCCTCCAACATCCTGAACCACCTTCGAAGGCATGGAGGCCGATGACGTTGATGCCAAGGACAATGAATCAGGCTGTGGCATGCCAAACAGAGTTTCCTGTTGTTTTTCATGACCCTTGAGGCCTCTCTTTGCGACCTGCAGGCACAAATTACAAGAAAAGGGTTGATGATCAGGTCCTAGGCACTGGAGGCACCAATTGTGTTTGTCCGTGACGGAAATGGTCCAGGAACACTTGGCGCACTTTTTAAACCACTGGTTGGTTTTTGGGACATGTTTTGAAAAATAGCTATGGCAAAATCAAACAGCTTGATGGTGGAGAGTCCAACTGGGGCACCATCGGTGCCACTGGATTAGCATCAAAAGATACAAAAGGAGAAAAAAATAGCAATTGAAAAAAAGAACTTCGATGGCAGGCAAGAAAATTCAATGCAATTAAGCACCATCAAAGGGGAAATAGCAATTACTGACAGAGACGTTTACTGGAACACATTCATGGAGCTCCACAGAAAATGAAAGACCGATGAAGATGGCGCTGTGGTGGTAGGCAGGAAGGAGGCGCACAGGTGTGGTGGAGCTTCCCAAAGAAGCTGGAGAGCATTCCCGTGTGAGGCTCTGTTGGGGACATCACGCACGTGTGAAGACTTACTTCCTGCTTGTGCATGGAGAATTTTCTTTATCCTTTCTTGTTACTCACAGCTGTCTTTTTGAGTTCCACTTCTCCAGCCAATCACTTCTGGACTGAGACCACATCTTCCTTCTACTCAATGCCCTGGTCCACAAGAAACAGCTGTATGGGTTCTGCACATATTATGAATTGAGAATAAAAGATGCTGATAAGCAACGACTCCATTCTAGGCATACACAAAATCCTACGGGACCCCATGTGCACTCCTGAGGGTTTGTAAGGAATCCAGTGACTGGTCAGAGACTTCCAAAGCCACAATTTCATTTTTAGATATCTGTCTGGACTATTCCTTGCCATCCCCTGCTCCATCTTTTCTTGTTGATCATTTCCCATTTTTCTCCCCAGTAATCTCTTCCACTCTACCTCCCCCCTCTCTAGAAGGCAGGCTTCGGCAATTCTGGGAGCCTCACTCGTCCAAGAGCTGGAGAGGTGTCTCTTTCAAGGCATGTCATCAGCATCGCTTATTGGTCAGTAGGGCCACCAAAGTACTGGCAATCATCTCCCACTTTCCTTGCCTTCCCTTTAACGGTGAATGAGAACAATGGTACAGAAAGGAGATTTTGCATTGGTCAAGGATTAGGGTGAGATGCCACTGTTAATTTCATTCGCTGCACCTCCTTTCAACAGCTCAAGTTTGAAGAACCTATATGCACTCGACCCATCTCTAGAAAGTGACAATTAGGAGCACCTACTCTCCGAAGTCCATCATGCTGCACAACAGTACTTTGATACACAGGGACTGAGGCAGCTTTCTTACAAAGGAAAGAGGACCACAGTGGAGGAGAGGACCCCTGTAGAGACTGCAAATATACATAGCATCAGAAAAAGAGCAATTATCCCATCCTGTCTATCGTACTTCCCGGACTCTAAATCGCTCCTGAGTATAAGTCACAGAGGCTAAAATTGGGGATTTTACTGGTAAAATCATAGTATAAGTCACAGGTTCTAAGAATAAAGCATAAGACAACACTGCTGTTTTTTTTAAATCCAATTTATTCTGTTTCACTTTCACTTTCACTTTCAAATAACACTCTTGAATAAAGTGCATAACAGCTTAGCAGCTCATTCCACATCAGACTTGATCTGTATCACTTTCGGGAAAGCCGTTGAAGTCTTCATCTTCGGTATCACTGTGAAATAGTTCTGCAACTTCAGATGCCAGTTCATTTCCATTATTGTCTTCTTCTTCACGATTATTGGGGCTCTTTAGTATCTCAGCCTTCGCAAAACCTGATTTTATTATTTTATCACTCACAGCTCTCACCCCCCCCCCCCCCACCATGCTGTTGCAACCCACCCGGAGACTTCTGCAAAAACGGCGAAGCACATACGGCCGGTAGTCGTGAAACTGTGTTTTCCGTGGCACATCCAATTTTCCCATAGGTGACACAACACAGCTTTAAATCTCCTGTTGACAGAAATGTCAAGTGTTTGAAGCATTTTTGTTATATCACCAGGTATAATAACCAGGATAGTGTTCAGAGATTTTATTTTTTCTTTATGTCTTCAGGGAAATGGGATTTTGTACTATCTATGATAAGTAGTGCCTTCTCTTGAAAAATCCGTCCGACTGCTTATTAAAGCAGCGCTGCAGCCATTTCAACATCATGTTCTCATCCATCCATCCTCTCTCATTCACATCAATAATGTTGGTTGGTAGAGTTTCACGAGGCATTGTCTTCCTTTTGTATATAATCGTAGGTGGCAGCTTCTTTCCACTTGCACAGCAGGCCAGCACCATTGTAAAGTGTATTTTCGTGCCCGGTGGTTCCAATATTTATTGTTCTAACCCCCTTTTGACTAACAGTTATCCCTAATAGGATGTCACACTTAAGGGAACCTCATTCATGTTGATTATGAAGTCCGGTGTCACTGTGTATGTGATGATTTCTCTGTTTACGAATTCCCTGAAATTCCGTACTTTATCCAAGAAATCAGCAGGGAGCTGCTGACAAATGGTTGAACTTTAAGAACATAAGAAATGCCATATTAGGTCAGACCAAGGTCCATCAAACCCAGTATCCTGTTTCCAACAGTGGCCAATCCATTTCACAAATACCTGGCAGGTTCCCAAAAAAGTACACAGGTTCCACAATGCTTGTCCTGGGGTAAGCAGTGGATTTTCTGGGTCCTCTTTACGGTTTATGGACCTTTCCTCCAGGAACTTGTCGAAACTTGTTTTAAACCCAGCTACACTAGCAGCTTTTACTACATCCTCTGGTAACAAATTCCAAAGTTTGATTATGCGCTGAGTGAAAAAAAATTTTCTCTTATTAGTCTTAAATGGGTTACACTATAGCTTCATTGCATGTTCCCTAGTCTTTTTACTTTTTTATGGCGTAAACAATCAATCTATGTTTATCCGTTCCACTCCTTTCATTAATTTATACATCTCTATCATATAATCCCCTCAGCCGTCTCTTTTCCAAGTTGAAGAGCCCTAACCTTTTAAGCCAGTCCTCATAGGGGTATCCCCCTCCATCCCCTTTATGATTTTGGTGGCTCCTCTCTGTACCTTTTCTAATTCTCCTTTTAAAAACTTGCACTCTGATCTTCATCTCTCCTCCTGTACCCCAATCCCCAGTCCTCTTCCTTCCTCCCCATCTTCTACCTCCTGCCCTTCTCTTCCTTTCCTCCGCCACGCTGATATTTAAAATCCCCCACTCATAAAAATCCACAATAGTAGACTGCCTCCTATCCCAGAACTTTTTAATTTCACCAAGAGTCTCTCATGAGGGACCTTGTCAAAGGCTTTCTGAAAATCCAGATACACTATATCGACCGGCTCATCTTTGTCTCCCTGTTCATTTGTACCTTCAAAAAAATATATAACAGATTAATAAGACAAGAACTTCCTTGGCTAAATCAATGTTGGCTTTATCCCATTAAACCATGACTATGTACAAGATATGGAATGGTAATTTATATCTCATTGTTGTGTCACAGAGCTTGAATGGGATCCAGCATCGAAACCTTTGCTAGCAAGGACTTCATGGTGCTGGCTTACAGAGCTGTGCTTCAGATCAGCGATGCAAAGCTGCATACAGTTCATTCCATACAGACTTGCTAATAAATGTGCTTTTCAATGAGAACGATAAGAAGACAAAACAGAATGCACCTTAAAGCTCCCTGCCAAATCCATGACATCACCCAAGCCTCAGGGAATGATCGATAATTACAAGTCACGGAAATAAGAGCCAGGCACAACATGTAGAGTTTCTAGCATGGTACATTCACCTGACCCAGAATAGAATAGTATCACGAGCTCTGATATCATAAGGTAAACACTGGATTCGGATCAGCAGTAAGGATCATGGAAACGAGCAAGTGTCTCTTTATTTCTGTGTTCAGATTCTGCACCCCAAGGGACATGCACTCCCACACTACTACGTCAGATCCATTTCTAACAAGACGCAGTACTCTCTCTTCCCGTTACCCCATGCCCAAGAATCACCCAATTGGTGACGCAACAAGAAGAAAGAATAAAATGTGCAAGCAAGCCTAGGATTTATTTTCTTAAGGTGAGCAGGATCTACATTTTCCATTTCAAGCTAGGTCGATATCTGAGGAATTCAACCACTTCATCTCTAGGCTGTTGATAGCATTCGCTTAGCAGCCAAAGTTAACAGACCTAAGTACGAACGCCACACTGCAGACAAGGGAGATAAAGCTGTCAGAAGCGTTACCCTTCAAGGTGAAACACAGAATCAAGATCCTGCCAGTTCTCAGCTCTTGGCCAGATACCTCCAACCTATATCACGATAAGAAAGGTCTGTAAAGCAAAGATCAGCCCACTATGACTTCAGCATAGACCAGTTCCAGTAATGTTGATAACCTCAGGAGAGCATGCGCATAATACATCAGTCATTCAGGCACTTTTACTCGTATGCTCCATTTACTGTCTAGTGTGCTGCATCCTGTGTGCCCCAAAGCACCGCTCAATGCAAAATTATTTTAAAGTTAACAAAAACCTCTGAGACTTGAAAGGTGAAATCAGGGCGGGAAGACAGCTTGCACAGAAACTTAGGGTGCTAGCTAGCTAACTTTGTCTAATGCTTAATTTATTTTTCATCATAAATCAGTAGCACCACAAATAACCAGCCTTGAAGCCCTCAATATTCATTTCCCTGGTGATATGAACGGCTTTGAATCGCACCTGCACAGTGGACAGTCCACGGCCCTGGGCCCTCTGCTCTACAATGAACTGAAGCAGACGTGCTTCTAATTCAGGCCAGTGTGCTTTATAGCCACGATTTTCCTTCTTGCTGCGTTTCATCAAGGTTAGTTTTCTTTGCGTCCTCCAGTCTCTAGCTCTAAATTTCTCAGTTATCCCAAAATTTCGCTCGGCAGCTCTGTTACCATGTTCTACGTAATGAATAACTTTCAATTTGAATTCCATGGTATATGAGTTCTGCACCTTCGGTGTCACCATTTTTACAGTTTTTGTGGAGTTAAAAAGATTTGTGTTGTAATTGAAATTTGTCCGGTATGCTATTTTGTATGCTATTTGAGAGTACAGTCCAAGTACGTACTAGTTTGCTGATCGGAAGGTCTGCTTGCAAGTGTTGGGCATAGAGCGGAGGGTCCAGAGAGAAAGACTGTCCACTGCACAGGTGCGAGTATTTATATGCAGATCGAGAGGCGTGGCCCACCACATAAATTTATTAGATAAGTTGCTCCGTCGTATAGGTCACGCCATCACTTCCCAATGTAAAAAACATGTTTTATATTTATTTTCATTCTCTTATATACTGCGCTATTCTGCATCAGTGTGGTTTACATTGAACAAACTGAAATTACATTGAACAGGGCATTATAACTTGGAGATAACTATTTTACAGGGAACATGGGCTATGGAGGGTTAAGTGGCTTGCCCAAGACCACAAGGAGCACCTGTGGGACTAGAAACCCCAGTCCTTCCGGCCCAAGGTTGCTGTCCTCTAGTGGGATTTGAACCCCCAACCTTCTGGCCTGAAGTACCTTGCCCCAACCACTAGGCCACTCTTTCACTTATATTCTAGGAAATATGGTACTCAGATATTCTTGTCCACCTTGCAAGACTATATCCTAATCGCCAGCCACAGAAGCTTGATTTAAAACTTTATCCATGCCAGGTTTTCTTTTTACCTTCTTCGTTCTGTCTCTACAATCCTGAATAGAAGAGCATGCAAGATACCATACTTAATCCAACACCCACCCCACTCCCCATATCTGATTACCAGCTTTCGTAGGGGAGGATATAGGATGAAGATGAAAGGGGGTATACTTAGGAGTAATTTAAGAAAGTATTTCTTTATGGAAAGAGTGATGAATGTGTCAAGCGGTCGCCCAGCAGAGGTGGTGGAAATGGGGACTGTATCTGAATTCAAGAAAGCATGGAGTAAACACAGGGATCTGTAAGGGAGAGGAATAGATTGTACAGCTTAGTAGTTGGTATGGATAAGCAGACTGGACAGACCTTATGGTCCTTCTCTGCCATTCTTCTCTATGTAATCTAAAGAGCTATAAGTACTAGTGAGGCTGCAACCGAGATGTTCAGCTACCTAGGTCCCTATGGCCTTGCTGGATATCACCTATCTACCACAAACTTGCCAAGTTCTCCCCAGTTGGCTTTGGGTGAGTTGTACCTTGCTGGGGATAAGAAGGTGTTCCATCGACGGCTAATCCTACAAGATTGATTTTGCCTCTTTAGTTATAGATATTGCTATCATTTTTGTTATCTTCTGGTTTTAATTTGCTTACATATTAGACGGATGCAAGCTGTTTCGATCACCAGTATATAGTATACTTTGCATGTTTGCACAGATGTTAAGTTTAAGTTGATGATTTGCACGGCGGCTGTTGACATGTCAGAACAATTTTTTCAATTCAATTAACATAGCGTTTTCGCTTTATAGGCCACTTTTAGAGTTATGAAGAACGTCACTTTTACAATATCATCTTCCATTGAGGTGGTTTCACTTTTTTCCAACTACAAACAGTTAGGTTTTAATTGCGATTGATATTTCATTTCTATTAGATATTTTAAAGTTATGATTCATCGCTAGACCGCTGTTCTAATGTTAGTGACTTTTTAGTTTCTTGTATACTCATATGGAACATTGGGTATTAGACTATTCTTTTGCCCTTGGCTTTTTATTGGTTTTGAAAACTCTAATTTAGAATAGCCCCTTTAGTTTGTTTTTAGTTATTTATTTATTTATTTACTATCTTTTTAGATTATTTATTATGTGTGTCCATCTATATGTAAGTGCAATAGTATTTATTTATTTATTTATTTATTTATCTATTTTAGCGATATCATCAATATTTCTCTTGAGGAATACTGTTCCTTGAGTCCACACAATAAGGTACTTTTCATTTTCGAAGATTGTCACCATGATGTTTAAAGATTCCCCCCCCCCCCCTTTTCGCTCCTGTTGCTTCTCTTAGTCTTTTGCTCTTAAACAGAAGTTGGTCCTTGATTTTAAATAGCTTTCCTTTTAATGAATATTTATGCTTTTTATTGATTATTTAGTTTTAGGATGATCAATATGTATGTATAACTCTATATGTTTAGTAGATATTTTTAAGTTATATTTATCTATTTTAGTTATTGCCTGCCGAGGGCCACCATTTTTTTGGGTTCATATACAAAGGTACCTCTGTAGTGCATTATTGCTTGTCACACCCTTGTGTTGTGTTTTTATTATGACTTTAAATTTAGGTGTTATTAATATTGTGGTCAAATTATATGTGTTGTGAATCCTAATTAGCGTATCCTCACTTTTAGTTTTTAGTTTTTATTATTCCTTTTAGTTTATAAGATATTTATTGTTTTATCCTTTATGAGTTTCATTTGCATGTTTTATATATTATGACCTTGGATCTGTTCTTTTACTCTTTTAATATGCTATTATATTTAATATTTATGTTTTTTATGTTTTTAGTACCTTACCTGACCAACCCCTGATGAAGGTTTGCGAAACATGGCCTGTGTCGGGTTGTTATAGGTTTCGATATTTCTAATAAATTGTTTTTCCACTCATCTCACGTTTTGGACTGTGTCTGTGATACTTAAGTGAGTACTGCCTCCTTGTTGGACTGTTCAAAAGTACTTCACCCCCTATACTATATTGCTCCCTTGGATTGCTGCAGCCCAAATGCATGACTTTACATTTTTTAACATTAAATCCCAGCTGCCAAATTCTAGACCATTCTTCAAGCTTAGCTAGATCCCTCCTCATGTTATCTACACCTTCCTGGGTGTCTACTCAATTGTAGATTTTGGTATCATCCGCAAAGAGGCAAACCTTACTCGACAACCCTTCTGCTATATCACTAACAAAGATGTTAAAAAGAATTGGACCAAGGACAGATCCCTGGGGCACACCACTGGAAACATCCTTCTCCTCAGAGTGAGCTCCATTTACCTGTACTCTTTGTTGCCTCCCACAACCAATTTCTAACCCAAGCAGTAACTTTAGGGTCCATCCCTAGGGTGCTCAGTTTGTTTATAAGTCGCCTGTGAGGAACAATGTCAAAGGCTTTACTGAAATCTAAATACACCACATCTAGGGCTCTCCCTCAGTCCAACTCCCAGGTCACCCAGTCAAAGAAATCAATCAGATTTGTCTGACAAGACCTGCCTCTGGTAAATCCATGCTGCCTCGGATCCTGTAATCCACTGGACTCCAGAAACCTCATATTTTCTCTTTCAGAAGTGTTTCCAATAATCTACTCACCACCGAAGTTAAACTAACCGGCCTGTAGTTTTCAACCACATCCTTACTTCTGCTTTTGTGTAAAGGCACCACTTGAGCCTCTCTCCAGTCCTTTGGCACCACTCCCGACTCCAACGAGGCATTGAAAAGGTCAGTCAGTGGAACTGCTAGAACGTCCCCAAGTTCTCTCAGTATTCTAGGGTGTATCTCATTTGGTCCCATCGCTTTGTCTACTTTAAGTTGAGCTAGTGTCTCACGAACCCAGTCTTCTGAAAATTGTTCAAGATGTCCCTTGCTTCTGTTCTTATTTGTGGGTGTTTTCTGACGTCCTGCTCCTGGTTCTTCATCTGTGAACACAGAACAGAAATATTTGTTAAGCAATTCTGCTTTATCCTTATCAGCTTCTAAATATTCCTCCCCTGCACCCTTGAGTCTGACAATACCACCTTTGCCCTTCCTCTTCTCACTAATATATCTGAAAAATGTCTTATCCCCCCATTTTATTGCATTGGCTGTTTCCTCCTCCTTTTGAATCTTTGTCTTCCTGACTACTTTGCTAGCTTCTCTAAGTTTTTCCAAATACAGATGCCTGTCTTCCTCTGTCTGTGATCTCTTGTATTTCATGAAGGCCTCCCTCTTTTTCTTCACTTTTTCAGCTACTTCTTTCGTAAACCATAGCAGCCTCCTTGTCCTTTTACCTTTATTTACCATTTTAACAAAAAGGTTGGTTGCCCTTAAAATATCCCCTTTTAGTTTTGCCCACTGTTTTTCTACATCCCCCAGCTGTTCCCATCCCACTAACGACTCCCTGAAGTATTGGCCCATCTTGGCAAACTTAGTCTTCCTAAAGTCTAAGATCCTCACCTTTAAATGGATTCCTAACAGCCCTAGTCCTAATACTGAACCACACTATCTGGTGATCACTGGATGCAAAATGATCTCCCACTACAACATCAGAAACACTTTCACCATTGGTAAGCACCAAGTCCAGTATGGCCCCTTCATGTGTGGGGTCTGTTACCAATGGCCTGAATAGTTCTCCCTGTAGAGAATCCAGGATCTCCTTACTTCTAGATGATACTGCAGCAGGAATGTGTCAATCAACATCTGGCATATTGAAATCTCCTATAGTAGCACTTCCCCTTTCCTAGCAATGCTGCGTATGTCTTCAATTAACTCTCTGTCGACCTCTTCCTCTTGTGAGGGAGGTCTGTATATCACACCAATGCAAATAGATTTCTCTTTCCCTCTTTCCAGTTTAACCCACAATGCCTCCTCTCTCCCTTTTAAGCTCTGTAATTCCAAAGCTTTAATAGTAGTTTTTACATATAGTGCCACTCCTCCTCCCCTTCTTCCTACCCTGTCCTTTCTGAATAAAGTATAGCCAGGTATAGTTACATCCCAATCATGGTTTTCTGTGAACCATGTTTCTGTAACTGCCACTAAATCTAAGTCAGCCACTCCCACCAAAGCTTCAAATCAGGGATCTTATTTCCCATGCTACGAGCATTTATACACACTGCTTTCCATATGTTACCCCTGTTACCCATTTCCATAAAGGTATTTAATGTATCACCTACCTGGGGGCTTTCTTCACCCATCCCCAACGAATCTAGTTTAAAGCCCTCAGATGATCCTTTAGCGTCCATGCTGTATCCAGCCCCAAGCAGGCGTAAAGATTCAGTGCTATGAAGGAAGTAAAAAAACTTGCTAAAATTTCACTTTTTTTACATTTAATTTAAAATTCAGGTTTTTGCATGTGTTTTGCTCGCCCACCACACTACCTGTTAGCGCAGTGATTTTGCTGTTGATTTTTCCACTCTAAAAATTCTTACTGCATTGGGAATAAGATTAGCGCAGAAAAAAGAGAAGTAAACCGCTTCACTGAAGGATAGCACAGTTTACTACATCGAGGCCTCGGCCTGTTACCTTTAAATAGGCCATTACAGCTATAGCCTTTATAAGGGCTCTGAAAAGACACAGACCTGATTGTGTTAAGCTGCAGCGAAATTGGGGGGGGGGGGGGAGGGGTGTATCTGGA
This sequence comes from Ichthyophis bannanicus, assembly GCA_033557465.1. Classification (NCBI taxonomy): domain Eukaryota; kingdom Metazoa; phylum Chordata; class Amphibia; order Gymnophiona; family Ichthyophiidae; genus Ichthyophis; species Ichthyophis bannanicus. Next base: position 102,577,769 of record CM066043.1, read on the forward strand.
GCTACTCTATGCTTGTATTGTCATAGGTAATTTCTGATATCTTCTCGAACGACAAAACAGTGGAACATTTGCTAGTTGTCAGCCCTTAAGGCAATAGGCTCCTTTCTGAACCTGATCAGCATTAAGTCTGGTCCCCTGAGAAAGAAATTGCTCAGAAAAGCTCCCTGAAAATGAACACTTTAGTCAAATACACTTTGGATTTGACAAGGTCACTTTAATAATTAAGGAGCCCCCCTTTTTTTTAAACAGAATGCCCCTCCAAGGGACAATTGCTTTAAAATTTTTACTTTGTGTTACCAGTAGGTTAAAATAAAAGGATTACCTGTTTGATGCCCCAGGAGGGGTGCAGGGCTTCAATCCCAGGACCCAGAGAGAGCACTGGAGCCTCAGATAAAGTAAAAGAAGTGTAATCCTGGATCTGCAGGCTTAAAAAAGCCTATTTCAATGCTAAAAATGAAGCTTAATTTAAAAACAAGTCCCGGCCCCATAGGAAAGCATTGAGTGTGCTGCAAGAAGTGAACAGTCTTTCAGGAGAGAAACTGAGAGGCTGATGCAGGAAGTCAGTATTTAAATTTGCTGCTTCAGGTTTACAGAAACAGCACAGAACCCTAAGATATATTCTAATTGGAGGTGGAAAAATACTTGAAACTGGAGATTTGTTTTTTTTCCCTTTTCCAGAGCAGTGCTGAGATACTGTTTGCAATTCTAGCAGTGGAAGACCACTAAACAGTTTATCTTGGGAGGACCGAAGTGAAACTGAAAGAAACAGTTGGAGGCTGAAAAAGAAGAGGGAAGGAGGTCTGTGTGTGCTGTAAAAGTTTAAGGTAACTGGGAATTGGGATAAAAAGGTTTAACTGTTAAGTCATTGGTCTGTTTATTGTTTGATGCCTGATTAGAGAAAGAATTGGAAAACAGAGAGTTAACAGATTCTGAGTTTTATTAATTGTGCCCTGTGCTTGAAGCACAATTTGCTGGGTATAAGCTGTACTGGAGGGAAAGGGTTTGCTCAAACAACTCAGAGCAGAACCTTCTGACAAAGTTTTCATTTTAAAAGTTCTGGTTTTGGACAGAACTAAGAGAGTGTATAAGGAAGGAACAGAAGGAAGCTTCTTTAAGAATTTTTTTAAAGTAGTGAATAGCTTCTGAGCATAAGGAATTGACTCAGCATTTGTCTGTTGAGAAGTATAACCAAAATCCTGAAAAAGGATTTCTTGGAGCAGGGTTTGAAAAGAAACAGAGAAACTTTTCCTGCTTTATACATTGGAAAGTCTCTAAGGAATACTGGACTCAGCTCCTTCAAGGAACTAAATGTTCTGAAAGCTAAGATTGCAGCAAAGCTTCTTAGAGGAAAGAAATAGTTAAATCCTGTGCAGAGGAGCTGATAGTTCTGCAGGGCATGGCTGTTTGGAGTCCTCTGAGCAAGGGGGAAAGGGGAAACTGCCTTCCTTTGAAATATCTTGAGAAATTGGAAGGGAAAGCCATATTGAGCTCCTCTAAGATTACTGGAAGCTAAAACTACAGAGAAGCTCTTTGGAAAATATAGATATATTTAATCATGTGAAGGAATCCAGATAACTCTGCTGAGTCTGGGCAGTTTAGAATCCTAAGAGTAGTGACATTGCTGCATGCTATTGGAAGCAGTACAGAGGGAGAGAGAGAGGGGCACTGGTTTTAGACTTCTGGCAGAAGGACACTGCCTAATTAAGGTTTAAACTGGAAATTCCTGAGCTCTTAAAGGAATACATTTTTATGACTGTAAAAAGTGTGACTGGACAGGGTTTCTGTGGGCTTAGATAAGGACATTCACTTATCTTTTATTTTTGGATAGGAATAAGGACAGTATTCTATATTAGATCCCAGTCAACATACTAACCCCCAAGTGACTGTGGACGCAGCCTCCATTTAGATTAGTTTTATTTATTGATTTATTAAAGTTAGGGAGTAGGTAAAGTCCGGTTCAGCGCTGGATCAGAGGAATCTTGAGTTCCTGTGACATCAGAGCTCCTGGAAGAGGACACTGCGGGACCTCTGGACAAGAGACTGGGCCCCTTTGCAAGAAGGTTTCTGGGAAGAAAAATACCAGTACCCAAATACCCTAAGAGACCAAAAGAACTACATTTCTGAGCTCATACTTTACATTACCCATTGAAATACATGCAGAGCACTCTGGATAATAAGAGAACTCAACTTGTTAAAAGGTGGATGTTCCTGTAGTATATTCATAATAAGAGATGTGGAGGCCAATTCCAATCGGGGGACATCTGCCCCGTCCGGATGTCCAAAATCTGGACAGACCTGATTTGCACCTGATTCTGCACCCGTGGGAGCAGAATCGAGGTACTTGGATGGGCCGGAAAGGCCTTGATTCTGTGGGCCCAGACATGCTGTGCCTACACCGGCTAACCATCCCCTTGCTCCTGCTGGAGCCCCAGGTACCGCAGCATCCTGTTGTCATGGCCCTGGGATGCAGGGCTGGCCCATCCATTGAGCAAGAATGTTGTTTGCACAGGGCCCCGCGTTTCAGGGGGCCCCGCACAGCAACATTCTGCATTAAAAGACTGCCACCCATCAGCCCAGGTAAATTAAAAAAAAACAAAAAAAAAACTGGCTGCTGCTGCCGCTGCCACCGTGACATCGGCAGAATCAAGTGTCCCATGGCCCCACCACCTGCCCAGCAGAGCCTTCCCTGAATCAGTCCCTAGGCGCCGGATTTCAGAGCCGCGAAGGGAGAGTTTCTCTCTTGCGGCTCTGTTAAGCCTGCTGGGGCTGATGGGAAACAGGCATTTCCTGTTTCCCATCAGCCCCGGCGGGCTTAACACAGCCGCGAGAAAGGGAAACTCTTGAACTGCTTGAACTGCAAATAGCTGATGGGGACGGGGGCTTGGAATGGAAATGGGCTGAGTGAAAGGGGGGCTTGAACTGCAAATAGCTGATGGGGAGGGGGGCTTGGAATGGAAATGGGCTGTGAGGGGAGGGAGCTAGGACTGGAAATGGGCTGACTGGGGAGGGGAGCTAGGACAGGAAATGGGCTGATGGAGGGGCTAGGATAGGACTGGAAATGGGCTGTTGGGGGGTGCTAAGCTTGGAAATGGGCTGTGGTGGGGGCTTGGATTGAAATGGACTCATGGAGGGGCTAGGACTGGAAGTAGGCTTAAGGGGGGTTTTGGATTGGAAACGGGCTGAGTGGAGGGGAGCTAGGATTTGACATGGGCTGATGGTGGGGCTAGGAAAGGACTAGAAATGGGCTGATGGGGGGGCTGGGATTGGAGAGCTGATGGAGGGACTTGGATAGGACTGGAAATGGATGGGGGAGCTAGGACTGGAAATGGGCTGATGGTGGGGCTAGGATAGGACTGGAAATGGGCTGATGGGGGGCTAGGACTGGAAATGGGCTGATGCGGGGACTAGAAGGGAGCGGAGGCTGGTTGGGGCTGGAACTAGAAGGGAACTGATGTTGGGGGAGGATTAGAATGGGATGGGGCTGGGAGAGTGAAATGGAGAGGGGGAAAAATATTTTGTGTGGGAGGGAAGAAAAATCTACAATTGGCCGGATATTGGGAGAGTAAGTGGAGATTGAGGATGGAGGGGTAAAATTTGAGTGGATGAAATAGGAATGAGATGAAATAGGAATGAGGAAAGAGCAAAAGGAGAAAGATTAGTATGCTAAAGCAGATGTAGAGAGAGAATGGAAAAAAACTAGAATAGAGAAGAAAGGACAAATGGACAGCAGACGATGGAGAGTTAGCAGAAGACACGAAGAAACCAGAAGAAAGTGGCTGGAGCAATTGCAACTGAAAAATAAATGCACAAAAGGTAGAAAAAATATCTCTTTACTTTGAATTTATTAACTGGAATATGTCAGCTCTGGGAAATGTGCATCATTAACTTCTGAGCTTTGTTTAGTACAAGAGGAAATTAATTTATAGTTTTTTTCTACAGTGTTGTTGTACATTCCAAGTTTGGCTTTTGGAGCTCCCAGTTTAATTATTGTCTTCCTGTTTCTAAATTGTGACTGCTTGTTTGGTGATGGTCCATGTTATGCATGTGTAACTGAGCTGAGGTATTCTGTTTATGTAATTCCTATTTGACATTGCCACTTGTTCTCTTTCCCCAGTAGGCCATGTATTGTTATTTTCTGAAATGTATTGGTTTAATATTTGCAGTGTTGCCTTTTGATAGGTAGGGTCTGGTGCTTTGTGAGTCCTGGTAGTGCTGTTACGATACGGTGGGTTTGCTATGGGTTCTAAATGGGCAGTGTTTGTAGTAGTTCCTAATGTGCCTGGCCGTTGGCACTGGATTATAGTAATGTAGAAATCTTTTAGTCTTTCGTTATCCAGGCACTCATTAAGAGACATGTTTACTAAAAATGAGTGTATGGTAACATTGTGCAAATATTTATGCAAACGAGGCCCCACACTGAGTCTCTGCACATGGCCCCGCATCCCCCTTGGGTCGCCCTTGCTGGGACGCCATGCAGGAGCCCCAATTCCCCGCACTGCACACCGATGTCCTTTCCCCACTTTCTGACCCCTGGAGGGGCCTGCCAAGGTGGGGATGGGGCAGCGAGGCTCCTCCTGCATCCTCCATTGCTGGCTGCCAATGTCGGGGGGACCTCCGAGGTGGAATAAGTTCCCCGGCCATTGTTCATTCGCCGGACGTACAGGACCATGACCTGGATAGTCTTGTATGTACGGGTCATGGACCCGCCTGCTCTCTGCCCTGTCTCCTTGCCTGCCTGCCCCCATCTAGAGCTCCTTGCACATCGGCACTGTATGTGCAAGGAGCTTTGGGGGCAGAATAGGCCCCCACCGAATAGTGGAGGATGTACGTCCAGACCAGATGTACAGCCCTACTATTTGTAGTTCTGGATAATCCCCAAACTGTAAAGAGTATCCTAAAGAGAAAAACTGAAACTCTGAATGTTGATTTATTTCTGAGTTCTAAGGTGCAACCATGTATAAATACCTTATTGATTTAACTTGTTTAACTAACTGTTAAATTTCTCAATCCATCTTTAAGCTTGTTCAACATGTTTTACGAGCTAATAACTTTTTCTGAAAATTCTGTTTATAGGCACTGAGGTGTTCTGTGTCCCATTCTTGCAAAGTCTACCCTATCACCATAACTGTAATATCACCTTGTTAGGGGCTTATCCCAATTTAGCTTATTTTCCTCTCACCCTTTCTCCACCCAACAGTGGAGCTGGATAAGACGAGGTCAGTGACTTCTGTAAGCTTCTACTGGAGGGGGATGTCAGACCCTGAAGTACCCATTTAGCCCACTGGACTACTCTACAACATCCGAGGTATTGTTGGAAGAATCTGGCCATGCCCTTCTCCCAGATTGGGGGGCTACATTTGGGTACTTCTGTTTCTGAGTTGGACATGACATGACATTCTAAAGAGGACAAACAGCTGGGACAAATGCCATGAAGCATAAAGAGGGAGTTTGATGTGTGCCTCCTTTCATCTGCACAAAAGTTGAGAAGTTGGCTGAAAGCTTATGATCAGTGTGGAGTTTGCACTGGGGGAGAGGGAAAGGACATCGAACAACTTGCTTCTCTACTTACCAAAGGAGTTTTGACAATTACTCTAAGGAGTGTGTTTGGGAGATTACCAGCTTGGAGTCCCTTGGGTTCAGGAAACCCACTGAAGAGGAAAGGGAGGAATGTGGGACATGGAAGTGGTTTCCAGGGTTCAAGAGGTGTGGTCTGACAGAGCTTTCAGAGAGCCTGAGGAAGAGAGGCGACCAAAGAAAGAGAAATAACTAGTGCCAAATTTGTATATTGTTTTTTTTTACTCTTGCCTATGTCTATAAAGCTCAACAGATGAAATGCTCTGTTTTTTCTTGATTCACCCAATATATTCAATTTGTTTTTGCACATATAGCCAACTGGAGTGGACAGTGACTTTTTTGGTGTCCATAGATGTCCAAGAGGAAAGGGTGAGAGACATTGGAAGTGGCGAGTGAAAATCCAGTAAGCTAGTGCGTTGAAGAGCGACCGTCTCCCTGTTCTTCAGGACCACCCAAAATAAGGTAAGGAGAGGTTTCCTGTTCCACAACCTATAGGCCTTTGGAGCTGCCACAGACAGTCCACTGAGGGATCTGCTACATAAGGCTCAGCTTTGGGTGGCTCAAGTTCAAAGTTCATGGAACTCATGGCAGGTTTTGTTTGAGATTTTAGGAACATTCTCAGTTCTCCTAAAGAGTGTGTTTTCAGTTACTTCTGCACTGCTATAGCATTCCTTCAGCCTTTCCCACGCTATTTTCAGAATCAGACCTGCTGTTGGATTATTTATATGCACTGCCCTGATTCTTTTCACCCACGCTGAGGAGTCCTTCCCCAGGCACTTTACCAACAGTGCAGACTTCTTCCCTGCAGCAATGTCCAGGTTTCTTATAATGTACCAATGGTGCACATCCATGCTCTCTAGTTTTCAGGACAGTCATCATACTTGGTGAACCTGTATTAGCAAACTCTCCATGAATTAGGTATCTGGCCAAGTGCGAATATCTGATACCCCAGTGTATACTGAGGTGCCTGTGGAACTCTGCTGTGTGATACACTGCTTTGCATTTTACTTAGCATGTCAGTGTGTGACGGGGACTCTTGTTCACAGCAATCTTGCGGCTGTTGTCACAATCCATGTATGGTGTTTGGGAAGTGTATGAAGTAGTGAGTCTCTCTGCATAAGTGCACCCAGATCTGTCAAGCTGTGATGCATTTGTAGGAGTGTGAACGTGTGGATCACTCTGGTGATGACTGGCATCCACAGAAGTAAGCATTTTAGATTGACTTTGATTAGGTGTGGAGTCTACTTCAAGGAAAGGCTGCATTTTTTTCAGCATCTGTTACCTTTTCTGCCTCAGGCTGTGATAGCAAACTGGCAACGTGGTTTAGGATGCAGTTCCTGGTGCCCCGAATTTGGCTAATCTTTCTCTCCTCATCTTCCTGTCCTGCTGGAGCCTCTGAGACTCAGTGGGAACTATCTCCTTTTTCAGACACAGCATTCTACATTAGCATCCAATTTAGCTTTCCTGCCAGTAGCCTTCTCTTTCTCTTCTTTCATTCTAGCTTTCTAACAGTTTCTCCTTTACTAAAGGAAGAGTGCGTTCTTACATCTTCAGCTTCAGCATGTGCTCTGGAAGCGGCTGTGCTTGCAACGCATAGTTCAAGGGTATTTGCTTTATTGACCTTGAAGGAACAAGAATGCTGCAATGTCATTTCCCTTAAGTGCTCCACTCTGGCCTCTGCTTCCAATCTATTGTGGTGCTGATCTGCACCTTTCTGGAAGTCCTTCTCTTCAAGGCTTTTCTAGGTATTGGATTTTGTGATGAAGCTGAAATTTTTATTCAAAAAAATCACAAACAAGAGTCCAAAATTATAGGCTAAAAATAGGATTCCAGTTTACAATAATATATATAAATGTTTCACCAAGTATGCAAAATGAGAAAGGAAGATAAAGAACAAAATCTCCTCAAAGGGAAAAATGGGCGGGTAAGGGGCTCAAATCATTGCCCAAACCACACCCCTCTTATCACCACCACCACCAAATAACACTCTCAAAGTATATACAGTGGAACCTTGGTTTTTGTGATTAATCCGTTCGAAAAAGTCTGACTAAAAGCAAATGTATGAAAACTGAAGCAATATTTCCCATAAGAAATAATGTAAATCTAATTAATCTGTTCCAGACACCCAAAAATATTAACAAAAAATACATTTTATAGATAATAACTATATTTTTACATACAGAAAACAATGAGAAATAAATATAAATGACTAATGAAATGGATAAATGAACATTTAACATCACTTTTACCTTTATTGAAGACTTGTTGGCATATGGAAGACAGTCAATCAGCAAGAGAATCAAAATAAAGAAAATCCCACTTCTGGTCATAAGATGATGCTTCATTTTCAACTGTATGAAAACTGAGACAATGTACGAAAACTGGGATAAAATCTCGACGAAAAAAGTCAACGAAAACCGAATCGTATGAAAACCTAGGGCATACGAAAACCGAGGTTTGACTGTATAGATGTTCCCAAAATGTTATACAAATTTCATAAACATGTTGTACCAATTTCTTATAATTCACAAGCATACTTAAATGAACAGTACAAACAAGCACAGCTTCATAAATGGGTTCAAGCCCAAATAAACAGCACTCAAGAACTGTTAAAAACCTATGGGACAGAAAAACTGAACCTCGGTTTAAGCAGGACCAATAGCAAAGGTTCAGCTATACTTAAGTTAACATTACAAACAGGCAGAGCTTCATAAATAGGCTTCAGCACTCAGGAACTGTTGAAATCTGAGTCACGATTTATGCTGAGCCAACATCAGAAGTTAAGCTGACCACGGCTGCTATTGGTTTCGCAGTATAAACTGCTGCATCAGAGCTCTTTGCTGAAAACCTAAGACACAAACAAAATTATAATAACTATTTCTTAAACCAATAATACACTATAATCATCTTCAGATGCCCCTCAATTTCAAAAACAGAACCATCTCAGTAAGCCACCGCCCCTGAGCTGTCTAGAAAACCCCAGCCCCTATTCAAAGCAGCCAGTAACAAACACCCAGCCACACAACAACCAATCCAAAACATACGACCCAGGGATTAAGGGGGCTGGATTTTAAGGGGGCTGGGGGGTGGTGGCTTACTGGGATGGCGCTGTTTTTGAAATTGGGGGTTTAAGAAATATTCTCATTTTGCATACTTGGTGAAACATTTATATGCATTTATATATATTATTGTAAATTGGAATCCTATTTTTAGCCTGTAATTTTGGATTCTTGTTTGTGACTATTTTTGCGCCTTGAGAGGTGTGTTTTTGGATTTGAGTTGGCTGAAATTTTTATTGACAGGTATGGTTGGGCTTTGGTTGCCGTAGGGTATGTTGGATCACCTTGTCTGTATGCACATTTGAAACATTGACTATGTCATGCTCAGTTTTCTCCCTTAATTTCTCTAGTCTCTCACTATACTCCTCGCTATCTGTTTCTTAGTTTCTCCAGGCCTTCAGGGTTAATATGACTGTCCTCTTAGGCCTAGTGCTTTGTGCTTGCTGATTCTAAGCTGATATGGTTTATGATTAACTCAGTATCTGCAGTCTCAGAAGGCAAAGCTGTATCATCTGTAGAAGGGCTTGACAAATCCCAGATGCCAAGATTTTATTATCCAACCCCAACAATGAGAGCGGCCTACAGGAACCACACACAGTGTGCTCTTTGCCCTTTTTATGCATAAGCAAAATGTCCTCCTGTATCATGTAGTAGGGCCACATGCAATCCCTCTTCAGTGTTAAAAACTTATGAAGGGCTCAACCAACAGGTGCTGAAAGGTTATGTAGAATTTAGCAGTACATGCGTCTAAGCCTGGTGACTTACTCGTTTTCTTAGAACTAATGTCCCTTTCTGTAATTGGTCTATCTGAACAGATCGACTCCTCTTGCACTAACCTAGTGAGAGGTCTTCTCTAGGAGTTCCTGAATTTCTGCCTCCTACTAAGGATGTTCACAGATGATCTTTCTATGAGCATTGCTACCCTTCCCAGTCTGCACCAGCAGCTTTGCAGGTGATCCATGGCTTTGTTACATTCTCTGGCTTTAAAATTAATACATAAAAAACTTAGCCTTGGCTGTGGGAGGTGATTTAAAAGTATATTAAAAAGTGTATTTAAAATAGGAGAAAATAGCTTTTTTTCCTCTCAGTGTATACGTGGAGCCCGATTCCGAAAGGGGCATGTTTGGGCCATCTAGATGTCCCCGTGCTGGATGAGCCCGTTAGGACCCGATTCTGTGCTGCGGGAACAAAATGTTCACATGGCACACAGAATTTGGCCTGAGGGCGGTCCTGCATGCCCCTGCATGCCTGGGGGACGTTCTCCCTGCAGGTGCCCCTGGCTCCCGTGACTTAGATCCCTCCTCTTTCCCACTGCCCAACCCACGGCTGGCCAGCTGGGGCCTGGATCAAGTGGCGGGGACCCCCCCTGCACCTGGACCTAGCCCCAATCGCCCCGCCGGTGCTGATTATTCCACCTTTGAGGTGGAATAATCAGCACGACCCCTCTGACCCTGCAGGACGTACAGGACCATAACCTGAATCAGCCCTGTTAGCCCCCGCTCAGCCCCCACTCTGCCCAGACCCCGCCTCCTCCCGCCCCCTACCGGCTCTCCCCGTCTTGCTGCTTTAGCCATGTAGGGAGAGCAGAAGGGGGGAATAGGGTCAAGATAGCTTGCGGGGCTGTATATTGGGAGGCCTTGCCACTTAAACTCCACTCTCACCTCTTCCCTTATCAAAGTTTTTGTGCTCTGAACCAAACCTTAGAATCACTGATACAATAACAATAGCAAGTCAGAGACAACAAAAATAGAAATTTCTCCTTCTTGTCATGCAGTCGCTTACACTGGATCAATTACTTCTGTTTTTTATTCTGAGGTGTTATCTATATGACCCCTTAAGACTCCTTCCCTGTTGCTGCTGTGGTCCAGCTCCTCCACTTCTCAATATTAGCTCAACTTCCCCTTAGTGAGAACCCCCCTCTTCTGCTCTTATACCTTTCGCAGTCTATCTGGAGCTGGTAATGGCAGGGCCGGCCCGTCCACTAAGCGAACTAGGTAGTTGCCAAGTGCGGCAGACCCTGGTGAGCGGCATGCTGGTCCTCTCTTTGAAGTCAAAGCAGTTCAGCTTCTGCTTCAGCACCACAGTGATCGTTCAGCTGCCACTTCAACACCGCAACAGGCATTAAAACACATGCATGTGCAGTCATGGCCTGCTGTTCCTGCCCCCTCCAACAGGAAGTTACATAGAGGGGGGCCGGAGCGGCAGGCTGTGGGCGCATGTGGGCACTTTAAAGCCCGCCGCAGTGCTGAAGTGTCTCTGCTTCTTCAAAGGAAGGATTGGCATGCCGCCCCCCCCTCAGTGGGTAGATGGATGCCAGAGGGTGGGGTAGTGCTCAGGCATGGGGGGGGGGCAGCACGGATGGCAGAACCTCTTGGGCTGACCCTGGGTAGCGGCACAGGCATTGCTGTCTCTAAGGGTTGGCAGCCTGTGTGCAAAATTTTCATCTCGTGTGCAAAAATTTCCATTGACCTAATTGTGCGAGCAACTGTGTGCAGCAGAGGTTATTGATTAAAAACTGTAAACCTAATGTGACAGAATTAAGGAAATTGCTACATTTTTATTATTACCTTAAGAGTAATACATGGATATTGTTGGTCTTACTTATGCTTTCATTCAAGTAGCCAAATTCTTTCTGAAAAGAGACCCCTTAAAGGGTGCACCTTTGTGAATGATAATATACTGTGACAATTTTATAATCCTGAAACGAGTACTGACCCTCCTGCCATCCCGCCCCTTCCAGAAGGAATTGGCAGGGAGTGTGACGAGCTTCGGGGCAGAAGTGGCGCAAGAAACCGGGTGGAAGTAAGAAGATTTCTTGAGCTGCAGGGCAGAAGTTGACCGTGATGAAAGCCGGGAATAACGAGTGAGGTTATCAAATTTGCAGATGACACAAAACTATTTAAAGTTGTTAAAAACCAAGAGGACTGTGGGAAATTGCAAGAGGATCTTGACAAATTGGAAGACTGGGCATCAAAATGGCAGATGAAATTTAATGTGGACAAGTGCAAGGTTATGCACCTAGGAAAGAACAACCCTGGTTACACGATGCAAGGTTCCACGTAAGGAACCACCACCCAGGAAAAAGATTTAGGCGTCATTGTGGATAACATGTTAAAACCCTCGGCCCAGTGTGCAGCAGCGGCCAAGAGAGCAAATAGAATGCTAGGTATGATAAGGAAAGGAATGGAAAATAAAACAAAAGATATTATAATGCCTCTATATCGTTCCATGGTGAGACCACACCTTGAATATTGTGTGCAATTCTGGTCGCCGTATCTTAAAAAGGATATAGTATTAGAAAAGGTACAGAGAAGACCTACCAAAATGGTAAAGGGGATGGAAGGCTACTCCTATGAAGAGAGGCTAAAAAGGTTAGGGCTCTTCAACCTGGAAAAGAGATGGCTGAGGGGAGATATGATAGAAGTCTATAAATTAATGAGTGGAGTGGAAAGGGTAAACGTAGATCGATTGTTTACGTCATCAGAATACAGAAAGACTAGAGGACATGCAATGAAGCTACAGAGTAAACTATTTAAGACTAATAAGAGAAAATATTTTTTTCACTCAACGTGTAATCAAACTCTGGAATTTGTTACCGGAGGATGTAGTAAGAGCTGTTAGTGTAGCTGTTTTTAAAAAAGGTTTGGACAAGTTCCTGGAGGAAAGGTCCATAAACCATTATTAAGAAGGGACCCAGGATATCACTGCTTGACCCAATACAAGCACTGAGGAACCTGTGTCTTTTGGGGAAACTGCTAGGTACGTATGACCTAGCTTGGCCACTGTTGGAAACAGGATACTGGGCTTGATGGACCTTGGTCTGACTCAGTATGGCATATCTTATGTTCTTATGTACTTGAAAATTCATGCATAGTAGCATTCCCATATAGCTTAGAGAGAATATGCTGGCAACAGTGTCATTGTTACAATTTAATAATCTATGAGCAATATTATAGTGCCATCCAATGGAAGGGATCCAAACAGCCAACTGAACAGAGCCCAATTTAAGTAAAGTAGTGTGTGTGCCATGTTAGTTCATTTTAATGGTAGTTAAATAACAAGAGAAGCTAAACAAGAAGATAAGGTGATAGCTTTTTCTTGGATCAGCTTTTGAAGGTTAAAAGCCTTGTTCGGGTCAGGACAATACGGAATGCTCTATGGATTCCCATAAATATTAAGGTATTGTCATATGTTCTTACCTGAGGGAGATGGTTTTTTTATTTATTTTTATTTATTTATTACAGGCTCTTATATACCGCTCTATTCAGCATCAGCGCGGTTCACAATATAACAACAGACCAGAACAACAAACTGTTTGGTTTTACAGAGAACAAGGTCAGAGAACTTGGATAAAACATGGGACGGCATTTCTGCAACTATTTACATGAGTATTTACAAGTATACACAACAGAATTTGTTATTAGTTATAGGGTAAGGATCGAGATTGGTTAGCTGGTCAAGTAATATTGGGGGAAAAGGTGGGATTTGAGAGCCTTTCTAAAAAGGGATAGATCAGTGATAGCACGAATCTCTGGAGGTAGGGCATTCCAGCACTTAGGGGCATAGAATCTGAAGGCCCTGTTAGATGTCGTTGATAGGCATTTTGTCGCTGCTTTAGGGATAACTAGTGCATTTGTTGATATCGTTCTCCTGGATCTATTGGGTGGGACAGTCTGAACGAGGTCTACTAGGGAGGAAGAGGTGATGATTTTAGTGGCCTTGAAAGTTAGTAGTAATGTTTTGAACAATATTCTGCCATGTATGGGGAGCCAGTGGAGTTGCTCTAGGATGGGTGTTATATGGTCCCTTCTTGATGCTCCGTAGAGGACTCTAGCAGCGGTATTCATGGCGAGTTGCAATGGGTTTAATGTGGAGTGTGGGAGGCCTTGGAGAATGGCATTAGCATAGTCAAGGTGTGGTAGGGTTAAGGCTTGAAATATCGTCCGGAAGTCATCAGGATCAAGCAGGGGGCGAAGATGGCGGAGTGTCCGGATCTTGAGGTAGATGGCTCTGACTACGTTGGTTATATGTAGTTTCAAATCCATGCGCTGGTCCAAAGTGACTCCAAGGTAACGAATGGAAGGTTTGGATTGGAGCTCAGCTTCTTTGACCTTTATATGGGATGGGGGGGTGAAAAGTGGGTCTCTAGTGATGAAAAGAACCTCGGTCTTTTTGTGTTGAATTCGGAGGTTCTGGGATTGAAGCCATTCAGATACTGCATCAAAACATTTGGCTAGCGGGGAGAGGTCCATATGGGCTGTGGAGAAAGGCATGTATAGAAGGATGTCGTCAGCGTATATCAAGCATTCAACATTGAAGGACCTAATGATATTGCAAACAGGCTGTATGTATATATTGCAAACAGGCTGTATGTATATATTGCAAACAGGCTGTATGTATATATTTTAACCTTCATAAGCTACTCTACCAACATATTAAGTCAGTCCAATAAAAAGGTATCTCCTCATCTTCTTTTTTTATTTAACCATAATTTTAGCAAAGTAATTGTGCTCTGTTACTAAGATTGAGTAGATGCAAATAATTTGGTTTCTTTGTGCTGCTTTAGAACAAGTAATTAAAATGTCTCACTATTGTATATTTTTCTGCGCACTATGTTTTGTCATGTGCACAGGGTTCATGATCAGTACACACACACGCACCATAGAGGGAACACTGGCTGGCTCATATCTCCACAGTGGCTGAAGTTCGGCAGGTATTGCGGGGCTTACAATCGAATGGATGTTTACTATCCAGGTAGCACAGAGTAGCGTGTGATTTGACCACTGTGCTAAAAAATCGAAAAATACCTGGGCAGCACAATTCTGGGCAGGGCGTGGACATTTCAGCTGTGGCACCACCAGCAGAGGCCTTGAAAGCCTGTGCTGTCAGCACTTGGTGGGCAGCAAGTATCGCCGGTACAATGGGTGGCATTAATTGCTCTTCCTGGCAGTATCAATGCTGTGAGCTGCAATAGATTCAAGGGGACGGCTGTCTCTGCCCCCTACATCTAGTCCCACGCTGGTAATGCAGCACAAACCCTGTTACTAGCATGGTTGGGGCCTAGTAAACGTGCCCCTAAGTTTGTAGCTGAAGCAATGAAGGGGTTAAGTGACTTGCCCAAGATCACAAAGGACATCGGTGGTATTTGAAGCCTAGTTTCCTAGGGTTGTTGACCTCTGTTCTAACAATTAGTCTCCTCCATTCCTTCCTTATCCTTTCCATTTCCTGATTATTTGGGCCAAGGGTGAGCGAGGATCAGGGAGTTATCTGCAGAGAGTACATGTGCTCTGAGCAAGCAGGGTGAAAGTTCAGAGTGGGACGACGAGGAAGGAGCGGCTCAGATTTCCATATATAGCTAGTTACAGAAATCCATCTGTGCGCAGTCAGCTGTTCTCTGATAGCAGGCAGGTCGCCCCTCCCCTGCTCCAAGCTCTGCCTTGGCTCTCCCAGACCACCTGGTAGCCAGTGGCAGCACTGTCAATCTGCCGGTATTTGGAGTTTGGCTGGCCTGGCAGGTATTGAGTACAGTGAGCCAGCAGCCACCAGGAACTTTGAACACGACTACCCATCTGGGCACCGGTCTCCCCGACGGTGACCAGGCATAGCGCACAGAGCCGAACCAGGGTTTTTCAGAACCAAATCTGTTACTCTGATCAAAACTAATTTTCACAAACTGTTAATATTATGTTTGCCACCTTCCCTATCCAGTTCTCTCTGGGACAGGATGAGAAAACAATAGGAAAGGCGTCATTTGGACTCCTAGGCTTTTATATGATCATTTAAATGTAAGGGGAGATTTAGTAAGTGGCGCTGCTGGGGCACACGCGCTATAGTCCCATTGAATAACATGGGACCTTGGCGCACATACCATGCGCGCACCGCTGCCCCTGCTTAGTAAACCTCCCTCTTCCTGTTTTGTAATTGCTATCTGTGGGGAAATGGACCCGGCTTCGTGAACTGTAGTACACAATGGAGAGTGAATGCCTCTGTAAGTTCATTGCAGAAGTAGTGACTTTAGTGTTTGTGTTTCATTGTTCTTGCAGTTACTGCCCTGGTTCACTCCTGGCTCTGGTGCAATATTGAATTGCTGCCTGGTTAGCGACCCACCGTGAAAGTCAGGCTCAAGAAAGACTGGCTTAACTTTCTCTGCAGAAGCCAACTGGGCAGCAACAATATTGAGCTGTCAGCTTCACAGCAATCTGGGCAACCCAAATAGTCAATGCCACAGCTCGGATATGGCCCCGGCATTGAATATTTGGCTATTAAGTTCAGCAGCGATGACTAGCTGCTGCCAATGAATATTGGGCCCATAGTCTTAAGAAACTGACTCTAACATGACTGAGCCCACTGAGTAGCCGCGTATCATTTAAACCCACTCCAATTCTACTGTTTCTGGGCCCTGCTGGTGTGTCTTTCGTAGAGCTGCTTTAGAGTCTGCTATTTACTGGAATTTCCTGATCCTTCTCTTCCCAACAGCGACCTCCTCCTCCTATACCCAGTAGGAGCTGTGCCTTCCACAGAACACACGGATAAGACATTTGTCTGCATTATATACCTAACTTCCACAATTTTATTAAAACAAGTAACAGGATCTAGAATATACAACTTACTGAATGATGAAATGGCATCAATAATAACTGTTCCAATAGTCTGAAGTTAAAGGGAGCTGTTGTAAGCTCTTAAAGAAGTCTGCCAAATTGCTGTGATGAAAGCAACAACTTTTGAAGGCTCTAGTGAGGCCAGCAGGTAGGGTTGCCAACTGGCTCCAGATGCGCCCGACAGGCTTGATCCAGTCCTGTGTTTACCCCATTGCATGTAGGGACTTGTAGTTTTCCATTTCCTAAGGAGTGCAATGGAGAAAGTAGAATTAAATGTCCCTGCATGCAATGGGGTAAACCCAGGACTGGATCAAGCTTGTCGGGCGCATCTGGAGCCAGTTGGCAACCCTACCAGCAGGTGAGGCTGAGCTGCGGTGCCCGTAAAACAGAGAATCTGATTCCGTTGATTCTCTTTGTCTCTTCACCCAGAGAAAGATAATGAAGTTGTTCGTGCAGATTTCTGAAAGGGTCAGCAGGTGGCAGCATAGCACATAAAAATGCCAACAGAGTATAAGAACACAGAATAAAATTACAACAAAAAATTAAAGTCACTACTAAAGGACACTTCTGCAACGATCTTGCAGATACATTCACTCTCCATTGTGTACTGCAATACACAAAGCCTGCTTCAATAAGACGCTGCATTTCCCCACAGACAGCAATTATAACCCTGATCTGGAAGAGCACTAGGAGGTGTGTATAGTGTCTGCTGCTTCTTTATTTTATTTATTTAATGGTATTTATATACCGCCTTATCATTCAATCCAAGCGGTTTACACAGCAAACAATCAAGGGGGGCAAGTGTTTTCATGCAGTGTAGAGTGTGACGTGTGTGTGTTGGCGGGGAAGTGATTAGGGTTGGCTTAAATACATAGTGCGTATAATACATCATGAGCTATTATACAGTCTTATATACAGTCTCAGGGTGAAGGCATTATGACAAATGCTCTGGGATTGGTTTCAGTGGCAAAACACTAAATATAAATGATCTCATAAAAGCCTAGGAATACGAATGACCCCTTTCCTACTCTTTTTCCCATCCTGTCCCAGGGAGGACTGAATATGGAAGGTAGCAAACATAATATTAACAGTTTTGGAGGCTTGCCCAGGTTCAGCTCTGTGCTGGATGCCTGGCCGCTGCAGGAGGTTGCTTGGGTTCTCGTGTTCATATTTCCAGTTTAGAGTTCCTGTTGGCTGCTGGCTCACTGTACTCAATACCTGCCTGGCCGGCCAAATACCGGCAGGTTGCCAGTGCTGCTGTTGGCTGCCCCGTAGTACTGTCACTGTAATCATTTTGCTTAAAAGAAATGGAAAGGATAAGGAAAGAATGGGGGAGTGGCCTAATTATTACAACAGTGACCTACAAACCTGCAGCAGAAAGCCACAGATCCCATTGATGTTCTTTGTGATTTTGGGCAAGTCACTTAACCCTCCAGGTTCAACCTTAGGAGGGGTTGGTAGACTCGCAAACCGGTTAAACCCCAGCCAGTGGAGGATTCAGCGTAGTAAATGTTTTAGTGCCACTTAGTATCCCCTGCTACCTGGTTTGCATGGACTGATGCTAACCACTTAGCGTCATGGAATTACAAGGGCGGATGGCACCAGGGGTTAGGCACTTAGCGGTGATATTGAGTGTTTGAATGCTTAACCTAATTGGCTAAAGTTAGGCCTAAAAAATGTTATCCTCACTTCAGCCAGTTTAGGTATCCGGCCAGCAGCTGAATCACTGCGGACTGGATAGCTAATCCTCCATCCAGGCAAACCTGGTGGCCAGATATGAGCCCGATATTGAATATCTGGGTTAAATTTAAAGCAGCAGTGGCCTGCCATTTTACTCGGGCTAGCAATTGCCACTGAATATGCCCCCTCCCCCTGTAGATTGCAAACTCTCTGAGCACAGGGAAATATCCCTTGTACTTGAATATAACGTGGCTTGAGCTACCAGCAAGAAGGTGTCAGCTAAATCCAAAAACAGGCTTTATTCTGAGCGCAATCATATCAAACCCATACTGATTCCAAGGCAGGAAAATACCTGCCGAACTTCAGCCACGGTGGAGACATGAGCCAGCAGCTCCCAGGGCACCTTATTCCATACACTTGCTCCTCTCGCACTACTGAACAGTGCCAGTGTCATTATACTGACTTCATATCATGTTCAAATGCTGAAACAGTCCTGTCTTCTTGGGAATTTGATATGTATTTTGATTAGAATGTATAAACAGATGCCCTGTGCCAGACAGACCTACCACTAAACTCCAAAATGCGTGAGAGCAAAATGTCCAGGGAAGTACACTGCAGGCAGAGAGACTGTTGCGACAAATGGACAGAATGAATGCACATACCAGCAGAGGTCCTGCTCCCCTCACAGGCTGCGTGAGCAACCAGGAATATGAGAATAAAAAAGATGTGAAACAGTAAAAGATCAAGGGAGAAAGAATGAGGAAGGAGAAAGTGAGGTTACTTACCTGTAACGGAGGTTCTCCGTGGACAGCAGGATAAGTCGGCCACACCTGGTGATATCATCTGACGGTGCCAAGACGGAAGTACTCTCCATAGCTCAGAAGAGCTTTCTGCCCCTCTGAGCATGAGCCTACTAGCCCAACCTCCTTGTGCCCGCCCCTAGCTGGCCAGTATGTCACTAGCTGAGCCTTTTCTGCCAGGGCATGGGCACTGAAGTATGAGGTAGGCCCTCAGGCCGACCTCTTGGTAGAGGAGGAGGGTGGGATGGTGTGGCTGACTTATCATGCCATCCACAGAGAACCCCTGTTACAGGTAAGTAACCTCACTTTCTCCTAGGACAAGCAGGATGAGTCAGTCACACCTGGTGCCTCCCCAGCTGTGATATGCTGTGGTAATGGGAGGCCGTGTTTAACAGATAGCCAGGTGCCAGGTTCATAGTTAGGAACTTTATTGAACATGGCATGTAGTGCACGGCATAGGGCAGACAGTTCCAAAGAGTGCTAGTGCAGGGTAAGCGGTGTCGCTCAACCTGCGTACAGGCAATTGGCGTAATAGCGCACGCAGTGCAGGCAGCGTAATAGTAAGGTACAGGTCAGATAATTTGTGCAAACCGTGCAAAACAATTTTGTGCAAATAGTGCGAACAATGTAAACTGGTAGTTAGTGCGGATAGTGCAAACAATTTTGCACAAACCGTGCTACAGTGTAACAGTGCAGAAAGTAGTGGTGTCCATAGCAGCGTAAACATTTTTTTTTTTGTAAACAGTGCAACAGTGTCACAACAGTGCAAATGTAACTCCGACATATTGTGAGGGTGGTGCACTCCAAAGAGCGTAGATAGCTCACCGGCCAGGGTGTGTGGCCGATGGTCACCTGACTGTGCGTGGACTTTCTGCTGCGGCTAGGACCGCCTGTCCAAAGGCGGGGTCGCATCCCACTGCCAGGTCGAGGCAGTAGTGCCTCTGAAAAGTGTGGATTGAAGACCAGGTTGCAGCTTTCCAAATATTTGCTGCCAGTACGGCACATAGGTTAGTGATGGCGGCCGCTATCGCCCTGAGCTGATGTGCATTAACTCATGTCGCTATTTGCGCCCCCGCCTGTTACAGGCAGAAGGTGATTCCAGCAGAGATCCACAGGGAGAGTCTTCTTTTTGTAACTGGACATCCCGGTTTGTTGAGGTTGTAGGATATAAATAGTTGTATTGCCTTCCGCATGGATGTTGTCCGGTGGAGGTACGTGTGCAGCGCCTTGATTTCCAGTAGAGCTGTAGCCGGTTTTGCGTTTTGTGGTGGAAAATGACTTCTGGTGGTAGGTCCCTTTCTGGTTGGAAGCAGAGGGTTGCTCCAGCTCCTCCTCTGCGAGGGTCTGCAATGTAGCACACTGATCCTTCATATCATTTACGGTGTCCTTCACCTTGTCACCAAAGAGTGTGTCTCCTGTACAGGGGGCGTCCGCGATGTGGTCATGTGTGTCCTCGCAGTGGCCAGAGGCTCGTAGCCATGCCAATTGGTGGGCCAAGATTGCGGTCCCTGCAGTGCGAGCTGCAGCGTCAAAAAAGCCACCCTGACTTGGTACTTCGTGCATTCCTACAGGTCAGCAAGAGGTGCTGTTGCAGTCCCCTGTGCCTCATTGGTGAGGGAGGAGGTGGTGGCTTTGAAGTTCTGTATGATGATATCTTGGTACAGAGCATGTTGGAGTTGGTGGGCTGCTATCCTTGCCGACAGCATGGCCCCTTGGAAAGTCCTCTTTCCAACCTCATCCAGGAGTTTGAGGTCCCTTCCTGGTGGGTTGTTCGCATGGGTGTGCATGGATTTTACTCGCTTTAAAGCCAACTCCACCAGTATGAAGTTGGGTGGAAGTTGAGGTTTGTTGAAGCTCGATGTAGGTTGCACTTGATACTTGGTATCAAGCTTCCAGGCAGTAGCGGGTCCCATAGTGGGGTTTTGCCAGATCTTCACCAGTTTCTCCCACATCAGGGGGTGGACTGGCAGTAGTACCATTGTCCTGGGTGCCTCCAAGAATTTAGGAACATAAGAACATAAGATATGCCATACTGGGTCAGACCAAGGTCCATCAAGCCCAGTATCCTGTTTCCAACAGTGGCCAATCTAGGTCATACGTACCTAGCAGTTTCCCCATAAAGCACAGGTTCCACAATGCTTGTATTGGGTCAAGCATTGATATCCTGGGTCCCTTTTTAATAATGGTTTATGGACCTTTCCTCCAGGAACTTGTCCAAACCTTTTTTAAACCCAGCTACACTAACAGCTTTTACTACATCTTCCGGTAACAAATTCCAGAGTTTGATTACACGTTGAGTGAAAAAATATTTTCTCTTATTAGTCTTAAGTAGTTTACCCTGTAGCTTCATTGCATGTCCCCTAGTCTTTCTATATTCTGATAACGTAAATAATTGATCTACGTTTACCCGTTCCACTCTGTTCATTAATTTATAGACTTCTATCATATCTCCCCTGAGCCGTCTCTTTTCCAGGTTAAAGAGCCCTAACCTTTTTAGCCTTTCTTCACAGGGGTATCCTTCCATCCCTGTTACCATTTTGGTGGCTCTTCTCTGAACCTTTTCTAATAACGCTATACCTTTTTAAGATACGGCGACCAGAATTGCACACAATATTCAAGGTGCGGTCGCACCATGGAACGATATAGAGGCATTATAATATCATTTGTTTTATTTTCCATTCCTTTCCTTATCATACCTAGCATTGTATTTGCTCTCTTGGCCGCCGCTGCACACTGGGCAGAGGGTTTGAACATGTTATCCACAATGACGCCTAAATCTTTTTCCTGGGTGGTAGTTCCTAATGTGGAACCTTGCATCGTGTAACCATAGTTATTCCCTTTTTCAGGTCATTTATGAATATGTCAAAACAGCGGACCCAGCACAGATCCCTGGGGTGCACCACTATTCACCTTTCTCCATTGGGAAAACTGGCCATTTAGCCCTACCCTCTGCTTTCTATCTTTTAACCAGTTCGTGATCCACCATAGTACACTGCCTCCTATCCCATGACTCTTTAGTTTTGCCAAAAGTCTCTGATGAGGGACTTTGTCAAAGGCTTTCTGAAAGTCCAAATACACTATATCAACCGATTCACCTTTGTCTACCTGTTTATTCACACCTTCAAAAAAACATAACAGATTAGTAAGACAAGATCTTCCTTGTCTAAAGCCATGTTGACTGTCTCCCATTAGGCTATGATTATCTACATGCTGAGTAATTTTGTTCTTTATGATGGTTTCTACCATTTTTCCCAGTAGTAACGTCAGGCTCACTGGTCTGTAGTTTCCCGGATCACCTCTTGAACCCTTTTTAAAAATTGGCGTTACATTGGGGGCCGCCTGTGTTTCTGGGCATTGGTTGGCTGTATCCGTTGAGTTAATTCCCAAGGCTGAGGAGACCTTCTGCAGGAATTTAGGGTATGTGAGGTCTTCAGGTGTGGCTGGGAGTGGTTTGGTTGTGGACATGGAAGTAGCTGACTCTAGTGTTATGAAAAGTTCTGCCATGGTTAGAGATCCTTGTGTGGCTGCCTTCTCCTCATCTCCATTATGCGTTTCTGTGTAGGTCTGTGGTGAGTGTTCTGGGAGCATGTCCCGAGACGCTGCAGAGGATGACATATCTAGGTGATAGTCCACTGCAGGGTTAATGCTAGTACCTTGCGGGGTTCCTAGCAAGACCCTGGTGGCAGGGCTGGCTGCAGTGAGAGTCCCCTGGGTGGAAGACTACTGTTGGAAAAAGTCAGCATTAGAAGGAGTTCCTGGGGCCCCTGGGGTCCTGCTGAGAGAGTTGGTGAAGCTGGAGGTGGCTGGTCAGCTGTGTTGCTGGGTCTGTGCACTGGAGAATACAAAGTGTTCATGACCCAGTAGACCACTGTGTGAGGAGCTGAAGTCCGATAGGAAAGACCCTGGTGGGGGGGGGGGGGGGAGGGTGTATGAGTACCTGGTTCTCCTGCACCGGTTTCCACTGTTGTGACTGCAATGCCTACCCTGGTCTTTGGAGTGCTGGCTCTGATGGCTGCTCTCATGCCTGCTCCAGTGCTTGCCTTTGTGTGCCCTTCGCTCTGCGCTTCTTCTTTCTGCTCTGTGGTGCCATTTTCGGTGTCACCTGGCCCCGGGGCTGCTGGAGGCACTTCTGCATTGGCGCAGGGCGGAGCTGGCACGGCATCAGTGCTGAGGGGCGGTGTAAGGGTCATCTGATGTTGCTGAGAGAGGCTGATGGGAGCTGTTGCCTGGTCCAATCAGCGTCGAGGGGGCAGCGGCTTGCATCAGGGCTCCAATCGCAGGCATACTGAAGGAAGGAGCATGGCTGGAAACAAGATGGCTGCCCCCACAGTCGTCCTCGCGTGTACTGGAGTACTCCGGCTGTCTGAAAAATGCTGGAGACGCTGGAGGGAGGGCGGCCAGGGATGGAAGCCTTTTCAGGCATGTCCTGGGCTGCTGTGGAGGTCTTAGCTTGTCCTTTGGAACGTTTGCTGTGTTCCACATTGTTGAGCTCCTCTTCTGCCGCTGGTGGGACATTTGAGCACAGTGGGGACAATCTTCGACTGGATGGTCCTTACCCAGGCAGCAAAGGCATAGGTCATGGCTATCCATATTGCTCATTTTCTGGAACATAAGAATCATTTCTTGAAGTCCGGCTTCGGCGTGGTGAGACTCTTCTCTTTTCTTCTGAATTGTTGCTTTTTATTGTTAATTGATTTCTGCAAATGTTGGAGAGGAGAGAAATCCGTCTTGCAGGCAAGGTGAAAGAACTGAAACTGGCCAGCTAGGGGTGAGTACAAGGGGGTTGGGCTAGTGGGCTCATGATCAGAAGGGCAGAAAGCTGAGCTATGGAGAGTACTTCCATCTTGGCGCCATCAGATGACATCACCAGGTGTGGCCGACTCATCCTGCTTATCCTAGGAGAAGTTGGATGAAGAAGAGAAGAGTCGATGAAAGTAGACGGAATTCAGTAATACATCCTGTGGGAGTCGCTCTGGAGGTTTTGCTTTCCCTTTTATAGCCCAAACAAGTCAAACAGTATAGGAAAAAAGTTTCAAAATAACCTCTGAGGAGAAGACTGGAGCTCCAAGACTCCAGGCCCAGGTAGGAAGAGCCCCTTACCCAGCAGACAGAAGAAGTGTCATGAGAGGGGCCGGGATCTTCCCCCATCCGTGCTGTCATTTCCATGGTTTTCCTGAAGAATTGGAAAACCTTTTTGCCCAGGTTATGGGGAGAGTTCATGTGTCACACTGCTTTGGGTGCCGTCAACAATTTATCCAGTCCAATGCCACTAGACTAATCTTTCATGCTCACTGTTAAGAAGAAGTTTCTCCGCTTTTCCTTGCTCTTCGCTGGCTCCCTTTCCTTTCTGTTTCCGCTTCAGACTTTTTATCTTGGTCCATCCACTGAGTGCTGTTTGCCTCTTGCCCCCTGTACTTTATTTCTCCCTATGTTCCTTCCCTTCTCTTCACCCTTCTAATCTCGCCCTCCTGTCTCTGCCTCCACCCTCAGCCCTCCACCACGTCACCTCCAAAACCCTTCCTTTTCTTCTGCCGGTTCCCCCCCCCATGGGAACTCCCTTCCCCTTTCACTTCACACTGAACCTTCCCTCCCCACCTTTAAGGAGCATCTCAAATCCCTGTTGTCTCTGCAAGCTTTTCCCCAATCCCCTGCTCCTTAACTTCTTCCCCCGGAGAATTGCCTGCTCTCTTTCATTTTGCCTCTCGGCTTCCCTCCCTGTATAGGAATTGTAATTTCCCCTCTCGAACGACGGCATCTATGTGGCAACGACGGCATCTATTGCAATAGTCTCCTAATAGGCCTCCCCCAAAAAAGCATATACCTTCTCCAAAGAGCACAAAACATCTGTGCAAAGGTAATCTCTAAAGCTCGCCTAACAGACCACGTAACCCCAATACTGCTGGAACTCCACTGGCTCCCTATAAACAGCCGAATCAAATATAAGATTATCCTAACAACCTATAAACTCATAAATGACATAACCCCTTCACACCTATCCACATTACTGCAATCTCCAACATCGACAAGGACCCTCAGACAGAACGCGGCCCACTCCCTCATCATACCAAAAGCCATCCGTAAAACTAAGAATTCCACTAGCTCCAGAGCATTCTCATTCACTGCCCCTACACTCTGGAACGACCTCCCTATTGAACTTCGCACCATAAGAGACCTCACCCAATTCAGAAAAGAATTAAAGACCTACCTGTTCACTGAACACTTCGAAATCCCCTATACCCCCAAAGCCAGCTCCACAACAAACATGGTCACACATACACAAACTCCCTTAATCCCCTAACCCAACAATGTAACCACAAGACTTTTCCCCCCCTCACACCTTGAAGACGAAAAAAGGAACTAAATTCCAGCACCTACACCAATTCCTGCCCCACACACCACACACACCACACACTGTAAATATTCATTTGTATAAAGTTTAATGTGTTTGCTTTAATACCTATAAATGTTATATTTACTGTTTAATGTAAATAGTTGATTTCTATTGTTCTATGTTCTATGTAAAATGTATACAAACTGTGTACATGACTGTTAACTTGTTATATGTAAACCGCCCTTGATCTCTGGAAGGGGCGGTATAAAAGAAATAGTTAAATAAAAAAAATAAATAAATAAACACTGTCCCCCACAGAAGCAGAGGATGAGAAGCACTGCTAAACAAAGAGGCACAAAGAAAAGATGACTGGCAAGCAGCTGGAGCTCACGCCTGCTATAGGGAAGACAGAGAAAACACATGGAAGCACATGTATGAGGCTCGCTGAATGGAGAGAGAGGCTTGTGGAGAGGGACTGGGGGATCAGAGCAGCCAGGAGCTATTAGACCCCTGTCCTCACTCTTCAGGAGAGCAGGGACAGAAAGGAAACAGCCTGATCCGGTGAAGTGCAGCACTCACAGACGAGCAACGGTGCAGAAGTTGCAAGAGCTGACTGTAGAGGCGAAGCCCAGCCCAGAGAGTGAATGCCCGAGAAAGTGGCCAGAGGCAGCCAAAGTGCACAGACAAGAGGCTAGTATGCCGGAGGCTGTAGGAAGTCAGCAGAGATGTAGCCACAGTGTGTGAAGCAGCTGAGGACAGAGACCAGGGCTGAGATGCTGCTGTAAGAAAGAGAGATCGGGCTGTAAGCAGGAGAGCAACCAGAGCCGGTGCCAGAGAAGGTGCTGTGTGAAGACCAGCCGCAATACAGAAGAGACTGCAGGGACATCCTGCGCTTACGCTACCGCTACTTAGGGAATACTTACAGATTAAAAAAGAGCCTAGTGGGTGCTTCCTTAAGGAAGGGAGACAGGTACCTGCATGGGGCAAAAGGCTGGAGAAGAGCTACAATGTGGGAGCCACACCAGTGGTCTCAGGAGCCAATGAGCCACACACACTGCAAGGTAGAAGTGATATAGCAATGATAGGGTAGAGCTAATTGCTGGAGGGGTGGCACTATATGTTAGAGGCATTGTGTCAAACAGGATCAACGTTTTTCAGGTAACAGAATGCACCGTAGAATCTCTATGGATAGAAATTCTATGTAAAAAGAGGAAGGAACTGGTTAAAAGATAGGAAAAAGAGAGCAGGGCTAAATGGCTAATTCTCTTAATGGAGAAATGTGAACAGCGGAGTACCCCAGGGATCTGTGCTGGGTCCGCTGCTTTTTAACATATTCATAATGACCTGGAAATGGGAACGAGTGAAGTGATCAAATTTGTAAATGATACAAAATTATTCAAAACTGTTAAAACACAAGAGGATTGTGAAAAGTTGCATGAGGATCTTGAGAAATTGGGAGACTGGGCATCCAGATGTATTTGAACATGGACAAGTGCAAAGGGAAGAACAACCCAAACTACAATTACACTAGGAATCACTACCCAGGAAATGATTTAGGCGTCATCATGGATTAATAACTTGAAACCCTCCGCCCAATGTGCAGCGGCGGTCAAGAAAGCAAATAGAATGCTGGAATCATAAGGAAGGGAATGGAGAATAAATATTATAATGCCTCTATCACTCCATGGTACGACCGCACCTTGAATATTGTAAGCAGTTCTGGCTGTTATATCTAAAAAAAGGATACAGCAGAATTAGAAAAGTTACAGATAACAACCAAAATGATAAAGGGGATGGAAAGATACCCCTCTGAGGAAAGGCTTAAAAGGTTACAGTTCTTCAGCTTGGAACAGAGAGGGCTGAGGGGAGAGATATGATGGAGGTCTAAAAAACTGGAGTGGAGTGGAACGGGTAATCATAGATCGTTCTTTTAGGTTTCCACGGCTAGTATCATGATCTTTGCAGTTTCCTGGAAAATGTCACCCTGAAGAAAGCCTCAGCATAATTGCAGAAACATCAGTTCCACTCACTAAGGCGCAACATGACCCGGAAAACGGCAAAGATCAATTGTCGATTGGGGGTTTATTTCTTCAAAAAGTAGAAAGACCAGGTGACAAGCAATGAAACTACAAAGTAACACCTTTAAAACTAATCGGAGAAATTATTTTTTCACTCAGCGCATAATCAAACTCTGGAATTTGTGGTTTGAGGATATAGTAAAAGCTGTTAGTATAGCTGGGTTTAAAAGAGGTTTGGACAAGTTTCTGGAGGAAATGTCCATCAGCCATTATTAAAATGGACTGGGAAAATGCACGGCTTACCCTGGGATGAGCAGTATGGAATCTGTCTACCTTTTGGGAATCTACTTGTGACCTGGATTGGCTGCTGTTGGAAGCATGATACTGGGCTTGATAGACCTTTGGTCTGACCCAGTATGGCAGGGAGGGGGGGGGGGGGCGCGGTGCTGGGTAGAAATCCAGGTATGATTCATTAATAGGAATTTGATCAGGAGTTGAGGATAGCACATGTCACTGATTCTCACCTGTGGCTGTATACTAGTTACATTTTAAAGGAAAATTGAGAAAAATTGGAAAACATCTCTCTGGCTGAGGGCTGAGATATCAAGGAACTTGAACAGGAAGGCATATATAATGCAGTATCTTGGAGTAGAGGAAGGAATGACACTCAAGCAGAAATTACTGAGAGAAAACATCAGTAAAGAACACTATAGAAGGTTAAAATCATTACTGAAAAGTGCATTAATGTCACGGAATAAGATACAAGCCATCAATCAGCTGGCAATTCCTGTACTCTCATATAGTTTTGGGATTGTAGACTGACCTCTTAAAGATCTTGAAAACCTGGATGTGCGAACAAGAAAACTCATCCATGCCCATAAAATAATTTACAAGAATCAGATTATGCCAAGACTGTACATTCCTAGAGCTGAAGGAGGGCTAGGCTTCAGAGAGATTGACTACACATATAGAGCTACTATCATAGGTCTCCAGGCCTACCTCCCAGCATCATCAGATCCAAATACTCAAAAAGTACTGAAAACATCCAGAATCTGACTCCATTGTCAAACTTGGACAAGCATTTCAACGACTAGAAGGAATGAGTGAGAATCCACAAGCACACACAGGGAAGGAAGCAACAAAATTTGCAAAACAAGAGAAAAAACTCTTCAAAGAATTAGATCAACAAATGAGGAAAAACAAGTGGCAAATGCCCAAATACAGTGGGAAATACAAAGTGTTATTCCAGGAACCCTTTGTCGATCAAGGATGGACATATGAATGATTAAGAGGTGAACTGAAACCGAAGGATGAGAGGTTAATAATTGCAGTCCAGGACAGCAGATTATGGATGAGATGGTTTACAGCAAGTATTGGAAAAGCTGGCAGCACAGACATATGTCAATTCTGTAAGAAAGACCTGGAAACAATGACTCCTTTCATAACTGGCTGTGAAGTTCTGATGGTGAAAAATTTCTTTACAGAAAGGCACAACAAAGTAGCATGCCTCATCCATTGGAAACTCTATAAACACTATAACATCACTGTCCCTGAAAAGCATTGGGATCATGACCCTTAGAAAATTACAGAGAATGAAGAGGTTATGATCACCTGGGACATTTCCATTCTGACAGATAAGAAGCTATATGCGAGGAAACCCGACATAGTGGTAAAGGAGAAAAACACCAGAACAGCATTGATAACAGAGATGTCAGTTCCGAGTGATTATTCTGTGAATTTTGTGGAGAGGGAGAAGATCCTGAAGTACCAAGAAATGTAGTCAGAGACCAAGAGAATGTGGCAGAAAGATACAGAAATATTTCCCATTGTATTGGGAGCCACAGGCTTGATAAAGAAGAATTTCCAAGCACATCTTTAAAAACTACTCATACAAGTTACTTACAAATTCCAGAAGGAAGCTCTCTTTGGCACTATGCAAGTACTATGCCGAGCATTAGCAGTATATTTGAGAGACTGAGATCATACTCCCCATATCCTAGCTTAGGAATGAGGTTCATGATTGTCATGGTATGTGCAAAACTCACCCATCTGGAGAAACTGCCCCTTAGACTAGATAAGAGCAAAGGTCCATCAGTCTACAGCAGATTCCGAAGAATATATATTTTTTTCATTTTATTTCAAACATATGTTCACAAAAGTGATTAACACCATTTAATGTGGTTTACAACAAAAACCCAGATGCATCACATACAACATGGATATTACAACAATAACATTGGCCTAAAAATACAATAAGCTCCCTATGATGAATGAAAGAAAAGCTTTGAAACACAACCTCAATAATTGATTAAAACCGTTCCTTGTTTATCATTTCCAGGGAGAAATGGCGACTTTCCCAAATCTCCCTGGCTAATAATTTTCTCTGGCTTTCCCGGATGCCTTGACTACATCCTCTAGCAACTAATTTGTTTTAAATGGCTTCCTGTTGTTTTCATGGAGCGTACCCTGGTCCTAGCAGCATCTGAAGGCGTAACCAACTTCTCTTTTCAATCTCACTCGTGGCTTTATAAACTTTTAGCATATCCCTTTTCAATTATTTTTTTCTCCAATCTGAAGTGCTTTAATTTCTTTATGCTTTCTACTAGACATTTGCATTTTTTTTCATTGCCCCTTCGCTCTGGAACAGCTTACCCTCCCACACCCACCTTGAGTCTACCTACAAAAAATTCAAAACATCCTTTTCTTTATCTATACAGAAATACATTTTTTGGTAGAGAATTACCCTGTAAAGAGAAGACTTTTGTAAAGTTTTTTTTCCTGTTAGGTAGTAAAAGAGAACTTTGATATGGTTCAAAGAGTTGTTAACTAAAGCACAGTTACAGATACAAGGGACAAGTTGAAACTGTCCCTCTGTTAAACTAATTGTAGTGTGAATCACCCCAAAACGTCTTAGACATTGCCTTAGAAGCACAGATACATATAGGCAAACCATGGCTCAGTTATTCTCAGTCCTGAGGGAGTGATGAGACACAAGTTGCTACTGTTGGGAAGGAATCTGCACTTGTGAGTATTTACCTGCTGCGAAATTGTCATAAACCTTGGGGAAAAAAAGAGATTTGGATTAAACTGAAATTATTATTTATTGGGCCCAATATTGAATATCATTTAAAGTTTTAAAAACCCTTAAACCGTGTAAATGGTATAGAGGAAAATGGTATAGAGGGATATTCATTGGCACTAACATCAAAGTAGATTTTTAGGCCCACTTTAAATCTTGACTAGGAGGCTTTGGTCCAAAGTGATAAAGGAATGGACTTCCATTGAGAAGATGCCAGAAAATAAAAGGCAGAATTCTGTGTACTTTGTAAGCAGGAAAATGCTGGTGCATGGAGGGAGAGAAGGAGTAGCCCATTGAGAGGGGAGGGTCCTGGTAGGAGGGTATCGTTTCAAAGCATCTGAGAGATATAAAGATAAACAGGACTAGCTCAAGGATATCAACTGCCCTAGACAAACCTTCAGTCATTGCTGCCCCCACTGCCCAAACCTTCCAGGAGCAGCTCCCTTATTTCTGCTATTTCTGAATGTTGGCACTGAAAAGGTAAATGAAGCCTCTGGAAAGCCTCATATTCAAACACGCTGGAAGTCCCTCTACATCCTGCCCCCTCTGACACACACTTCCTGCTGCCGTGGGGGCAGGACTGGAAGGGGCTTTGAGTGCTCTTGAATGTGAGGCTCCATTTTGGCTTCAGTTACCTTTTCGGTGCTGATATTTAGAAACAGCAGGAAGAGATCTGCTCCAGGGGAGGGAAGGGGCAGGGGGCAGTTGGCTTCCTTCTGCTGCAGCTGCTGCCCTTAAAATTGTGCCACAGTAGGCAATTACTTAGCTTTGCTAGGGGAAATGTCGGCTTTGGAAGCTATCCTTGTCAACTGTTAAGATTATGAATCTAATTGAAAAAACCCCCCATATTTTGAGAAGCTTCTATACAAATGCTAGAAGCCTAAAAATGAAGGAGCCCTTTTAGTAAATGCTGCTAACTAGTTCATGCATTATTTATTTATTTAGCTGGGTTTCTTACCGCCTTTCAGAATGTCAAAGCAGTCTACATGGAACGTTTTGTAATAACTGAAACTTAACATCAAGCATACGATTTGGACATATGCTAGGGGTAACAGGAAAAACCTATATACATAATCCAAAGGAAGATATAACATTGGGTAATTAGAGAGACCGACATGCTATAGGTAGGGGGAAGAGGGGAAAGTATTCAGTAGGAAGGGGGAAGTGGGGGGAGAGGGGAAAGCAGAGGAGCGGTGAAGACGGATAGGCTACTAATATCTAATGTATGCTACAGCTGCAGACATAATGTAGGCAGGCCTACTGCCAAAGTGTTCAGTGTCTTTAACATCTTGCGGAAGTCTTCCAGCCAACAACCACCAATTCTCCACGTCTGGAAAAGAGCACAAACTGTACTCAGGTCAGATACACCACAAGCATGCATGCCAACTACCAATACCTCATGGTTTACCTCACACTGCTGCATACTCTAACACTCCACACACATGGAGTCAGACCCGGCACGCAGATCCACCTCCTGCCTATCCAACCCATACAACTTCCCTGGACGTCCCTCCCTCAAGGGTTCCAGCATACTAAACTAACAACACGCAAGATGCACACACCTCACGTACGCCACCCACGCATTCCTCACACGCCTCACACACCAACCCAATCATAACGTCTGCTATCAGATGCCCATGACTGAATGCTAGATCAATCAGAAACAAGCCGAATACTATCTATGACCTTATTCCGGATCAGAACCTGGACATAATCTGCATCACTGAGACCTGGCTTAGTGACTCAGACCAGGCCATCCTGAACCAAGTCACTCCGTCAGACTTCTCAGCATTCAACTGCATCAGAGCACACAAGAGAAGAGGAGGAATCCTGATATTAGCCAGAAAAGATTACAGATTTAAATTGATATCTATCAGTAACTCGACCGAGTCCAGCACAATCAACATATCTAATAAGTACCTCAGCATCTGCCTCACCTACAGGCCCCCTGGTGCCTCGACAGAACATCTTTCCACGGTTCTTGAATCAATATGCGCACATAGCAGACAGCACAAACCCCTCATTGCACTAGGAGACTATAACCTAACCTCCACTCCTATTAAAGAAGCTACAGCCTTAGGCCATGGAATCACTAAATTATCGCCAGACAATTGACGCACTGACACACCAGCATGGAACCACTCCGGACCTTGTCTTTATTCCAATACAACTGGCAGAACTGGGACAAGTAACAACTCCAACAATCACCCCAGTCCCATGGTCGGACCATCATGTAATTGCCGCCTTCTTGATCCTGGATAACCCCGCTCGCTACACCGAGGAAGAGAGTAAAACCAGACGATTCAGAGCATACAACAAAGATGCTTTCCTATAGGAAATAATTCCACAACTCCACAAGAGTGTGACAGCCTCAACAAAACCATAGAAAAATGGAACCTCATAATATTTGAGGCCGCATCAGCTCCAAGCAGAGAGGGACTGCACGCGCACAGGAGATCCAGTGCTCCCTGGTATTCAAACGATATCAGGGATGCAAAACGTGTACTCAGAAAACTGGAAAGGAAATGGAGGCGTGACAAGTCGCATGACTCTATGGTCCAATACAGATTCAAACAATTGGAATACAACAACCTGATCAATGAGCGCAAGCAACAGCACCACACCAACCTAATCATGAGATCAGCTAACAAACCAAGGGAACTATTTAATATTGTGCAGAAGCTCACCAAAGACGCTTCTCAGCACTGCACCCACCACTTGGACCCACAAGAATTTGCAAATTACATAAAAACAAAGAACTCCAATCAAACAATCACCCCTCTCTTCCCGGCATACAACCTGAAAATGACGGAGCTTCAGCAAACCTGGGAAGACTTTAGCATACCCTCAACACAGCAAATAGAAGACATAGTGAATGCCCTTAATACAACAACCTCACCATCTGACCCATGCCCAGTGGCGTAGATCAAAGCCACTAGAGGCCAACTAACCCAGTACCTCCACAAAATCATTAAGGAATCCCTCTAGCAAGGACATGTGGCGCGATCCCTCAAGCAAGCCACGATATGTCCGATCCTCAAGAGCGCCATGCTGAGCCCCTCTGATCCAAAATCCTACCACATCTCTAGCCTTCCATTCCTTACAAAAATCATCGAAAAGGCCGTACAAAGACAACTACAAGATTACATAGATTTGAATGCTCCACTTGACACCCACCAGCATGGCTTTAAACCACAACTTAATGTGGAAACTCTGCTTACCTCCCTCTTTGACAGTCTCCTAAAAGGCTTAGACGACATAAAGAACGGATTCCTGCTAGTGTTCATGGACATCTCAGCGGCTTTTGACACGGTGTCCCACACCATATTGCTACAATGCCTGCAGCAGATTGGAATATGTAAAAATACTCTAAAATGGTTTTCCTCCTACCTGAATGATCGGACGCAACAAGTCAAATGTGCTTAAAAGAAATCACTGCAGTTCTCCATTACACAATGAATACCACAAGGTTCGGCACTCTCACCTATACTCTTAAATACAGGGGTCTCAAACACGCGGCCCGCGAGAGCATCTTGTGCGGCCCGCGAAGTACCGGCGAGTAAAAAAAAAAAATTCCAAACTTGCCGCCGCAGTATTAAGCGTCCCGCGGGCCCCTCTGCCTGGTCCTCTCCTCCCTGCAGTATCAGCTCCAAAAGCGGCGGCTTTCAGAGCCGCGAAGAGAGAGAGTTTCTCTCTCGCGGTTCTGAAGAGCAGCGTGAGAGTCTTCAGAACCGCGCGAGAGAAACTCTCTCTCTCTTCGCGGCTCTGAAAGCCGCCGCTTTTGGAGCTGAATGCTGCAGGGAGGAGAGGACCAGGCAGAGGGGCCCGCGGGACGCTTAATACTGCAGCAGCAGCAAATATACATTTTTTTTTCATCTAATTTGGCTGATGGTGGGAGGGGGGTTAGGACTGGTAATGGGCTATGGGGGGAGGGGGAGGCTAGGACTGGTAATGGCCTATGAGGGGGGTAACTGAAAATGGGGTGATGGGGGTAACACTGAAAATGGGGTGATGGGGGGTTAGTACTGGTAATGACCTATGAGGGGGTAACTGAAAATGGGGGGAGGGGGGTAACACTGAAAATGAGGTGATGGGGGGGTAGTACTGGTAATGGCCTATGAGGGGGTAACTGAAAATAGGGTGATGGGGGTAACAGTGAAAATGAGGTGATGGGGGGGGTTAGTACTGGTAATGGCCTATGAGGGGGTAACTGAAAATGGGGTGATGGGGGTAACACTGAAAATGAGGTGATGGGGGGGGGGTTAGTACTGGTAATGGCCTATGAGGGGGTAACTGAAAATGGGGTGATGGGGGTAACACTGAAAATGGGGTGATGGGGGGGTAGTACTGGTAATGGCCTATGAGGGGGTAACTGAAAATGGGGTGATGGGGGTAACACTGAAAATGAGGTGATGGGGGGGGGGTTAGGACTGGTAATGGGCTATGAGGGGTAAGACTGGAAGTGGGCTATGGGGGGTTAGGACTGGTAATCGGCTATGGGGGGGCTAGGACTGATAATAGGCTGGGGGGTCTGCTAGGACTGGAAATGGGCTGAGTGGAAGGGGGGCTTGAACTGCAAATGGCTGATGGGGAGGGGGGCTTGGAATGGAAATGGGCTGTGAGGGGAGGGAACTAGCACTGGAAATGGGCTGATGGGGGGGAGCTACGATTGGAAATGGGCTGATGGGGGGCTAGGACTGAAAATGGGCTGATGCAGTGACTAGAAGGGAGGGGGTGCTGTGTGGGACTGGAACTAGAAGGGAGCTGATGTTGGGGGAGGATTAGAATGGGATGGAGCTGGGAGAGTGAAATGGAGAGGGGAAAATATTTTGTGTGGGAGGGAAGACAAATCTACAATTGGCCAGGTAAGTGGGGATTGAGGATGGAGGGGTAAAATTTGAGTGGATGAAAATAGGAATGAGGAAAGAGCAAAAGGAGAAAGATTAATATGTTAAAGCAGATGTAGAGGGAGAATGGAAAAAGCTAGAAGAGAGAAGGACAAATGGACAGCAGACGATGGAGAGTTAGCAGAAGGCACGAAGAAACCAGAAGAAAGTGGCTGGAACTGAAAAAAAATGCACAAAAGGTAGAAAAATATCTTTATTTTGAATTTATTAACTGGAATATCTCAGTTCTGGGAAATGTGCATCAATAACGCCTGCGCTTTGTTTAGTACAAGAGGAAATTAATTTATAGTTTTATTTCTACAGTGTTGTTGTACATTCCAAGTTTGGCTTTTGGGGGGTCCCAGTTTAAATTGTCTTGTTTCTAAATTTGGTTCCTTGTTTGGTGATGGTGTATTCTGCATGTGTAACTGAGCTGAGGTATTCTGTTTATGTAATTCCTATTTGACATTGCCACTTGTTCTCTTTCCTCAGTAGGTCATGTATTGTTATTCTCTGAAATGTATTGATTTAATATTTGCAGTGTTGCCTTTTGATAGGTAGGGTATGGTGCTTTGTGAGTCCTGGTAGTGCTGTTAGGATATGGCGGGTTTGCTATGGGTTCTAAATGGGCAGTGTTTGTTTGTAGTAGTTCCTAATGTGCCTGGCGGTTGCCACTGGATTATAGTAATGTAGAAATCTTTTAGTCTTTCTTTATTCATGCACTCATTAAGAGGCATGTTTACTAAAAGTTAGGGTATGGTAACATTATGCAAATATTTATGCAAATGAGGTCCCTTATGCAAATGAGGTCCCACGTCTCATGCGGCCCCCGGGTTATTTTACAAGTCCTCATTTGGCCCTCAAAGCAATTTGAGTTTGAGACCCCTGCTTTAATATATACATTCAACCCATATGCAACATCATCAAATGCCACAAAATACATTACCACCTTTACGTTGATGATATCATGGTATATGCCCTAATCAACCTGCAATCACCTGACATGACATCAATGACAAGCTGCCTTGAAGACATGAACACCTGGCTCACCAAAAACAACCTAATGGTCAACTTTGATAAAACAGAGGCTATGTTCATCTCTAGAGATTCCACATTCAACTCACCCCAGGCACTCAGTATTCTAAACAAGAATATAACAATAAAGGATGAAGTGAGGTACCTGGACATTACCCTGGACAAAGCTCTTAACCTGCAATCTCACATTAGCAAAACTGTGGCAAATGCCTACCAACGATTATGGATCATTAGAAAGCTCAAACCAATCCTCAACCAAGACCACTTCCACACAGTTTGCTAATCAGTCATCACCCCACTTCTAGACTATATGGAAATTCATTATATCAAGGCCCTCCCCAGCAGACTATTCACCCACTACAAATGGTGCAGAATACTGTAGCGTGCATCATCACAGGCACTTCAAAATCTGAACATATCACACCTGTCCTACGGCAGCTACACTGGCTTCCAATAATCGCAAGGGCAAAATTCAAGACAATCCTGAACATCTTCAAAATCTTCCACCACTGCTCGGCAGTCTTGCTCCAGGATATAATCAAGGATGTCAGTAACAGACCTAGGAGAGCCAATAATGGTAACAGACTCAGCACTCCTGCGGGTTATCACAAGACGAAGCAAGCAACAACTAAGAGAGCTCCCTCGCTATTGGTGCCTGCATTATGGAACTCCCTCCCTATGGAATTAAGGACCCTAAACGATACCATGGACTTCCGCAAGGCATTCAAGACCCTGATCTTCACTGAGGCCTATGAACAACTACCATAAGTTGCCAAGCACTAGATACCACCTCAAATGGCCGACCATTTACCTACACCCAAATGGCCCACCAACTACCCATCCTCAAATAAGAGCTATGAGCAGATAGCCTGTATGTATGTGTGTCTTATCCCCCCTCCTGTTAAATGTATACCTCCAATTGTGTTGTTGACCACTTTGATTGAAGGATAAGGTGGTATACAAAACTGTCTAAGTAAATAAAATAAATAAATACATTTATTCTTTGGATGTTGTCTGGGAGGGCATTCCAGATCTACGGTGCAGATGGACAGAATGCCTTATTTGATGATTCCCGTGTACGTTTCCTGTTTGTTAGCAGAATGATAAGTGTGGATTGTGTGTTGGCTCTTATAGGCCTATCATCTGTCGTTTTCTGGAGTAGGGATTGTAGGTATTCAGAAGATAGCTGGTGGTAAGCCTTGAAGGTGGTGATTGTGGTTATAGCGTATGATAACTGGGCACAGTGAAAGCTAATATGCGGCCATGCCAGCTACTGACCCCTAAAAAGCATGTTAACTGGCACTCGCGATCTAATGTGGATAGTAGGCAGGCAAGGGGCAGAGTGTGGGCATAGGATCATCAGTAACATGGCAATTAGCATTGGTGCACCTAAAACTACCCCTATAGGTATCATTAGGTGCACCAATGTTAATTGCACAGCATGTTAATGTACGCAGCCATGTATTAATTGCTAGAACATGCTGGTTACACCCCCAACAGCTAACATGGAGGCTTTGCATTCAGTGCGTAGCCTTACCAGGATTTAGTAAAAGAGCCTCTAAGATGGGAGAGTTAGACTATATAGCACTGAATGAAGAGGTAGATATACAGTAAGAGGCATCTCAGAGACCTGGTAGAAGGAGGATAACCAATGGAACACTGTGAGATCAGGTTACAAACAATAACACAATGATGGCTCAGGCCGGAGGGACTGGGGTTTCTAGTCCCATAGGCACTCCTTGTGGCCTTGGGCAAGCCACTTAACCTTCCGTTGCCTCAGGTACACATAGATTGTGAGCCCTTTGGGGACAAGGGAATGTATCCAGTACCTGTTTGTAGAGATTAAATAATGTAAACCACTTTGATTGAAGGATAAGGCGGTATAGAAAACTGGTTAAATAAATAAATAAATCAAATTGGTGCAGGAATGTAGCTGTATGTTAGAGTACCTTGAGTCAAACAGAATAAAAATTCTGCAGGAAACAGAGAGGCATATTCCATAGAGTGCGTCCAGGCCCTTGTGCGTCCGATCGGAACGAGATGCACAGAGGCATACCCTATTCTGATCTCGCGGGGGCTAGATGTGCCTCGTGGGATCAGAATTAGGTCTGGGCCTGTACGTGTAGGCCAGGACCCGATTCTGATCAGCCTGCACATACAGGCCCCTGTCCGGCTAACTCAGT
Organism: Ichthyophis bannanicus; assembly: GCA_033557465.1. Lineage (NCBI taxonomy): Eukaryota > Metazoa > Chordata > Amphibia > Gymnophiona > Ichthyophiidae > Ichthyophis > Ichthyophis bannanicus. The sequence continues at coordinate 102,616,012 of CM066043.1, forward strand.
CAGGCTGCAGAATGGAACCGTGGTGCCATGGCGTCCCATTGCCATGGCACCGAGGCTCATTCAGGAGCCACGATCCCTGGCCACCAACCACATTCTTCTTTCCCTGCAGCCTGACCCCCGATCTGGCCTCTCATGGCTAGAGTCGGGCTGCGGGGAGTCCCCTGCACCCCCTCATCTTTTTGATGCCGCCCAGATCTGCCATCCCCCGACATCCAGGTTGACTTATTCCACCTCCAAGGTGGAATAAGTCCCCCGTCCAGTTTGCCGACTCCGGACGTACAGGGCCAACCTCAGAATCGGATTGCGAGAAATTGTAGGAGGACCTTGCAAGAATGAGAGATTGGGCATTCAAATGACAGATGAAATTTAATGTGGATAAGTGCAGAGTGATGCACTTGGGGAAGAATAACCCATATTATAGTTGCACAATGTTAGGTTCCATATTAGGAATCACCACCCAGGAAAAGGATCTAGGCATCACTGTGGACAACATATTGAAATCCTTTGCTCAGTGTGCAGCAGCGGCCAAAAAAGCTAGCAGAATGTTAGGAATCATTAGGAAAGGAATAGAGAATAAAACAGAGAATATCATAATGTCTCTGTATCACGATATGACTGCATCTCGAATATTGTGTGCAATTTTGGTCACCGCATCCCAGAAAAGATATAATGGAATTAGAAAAGATACAGAGAAGAGTGACCAAAATGATAATGGGAATGGAATGATTCTCCTATGAGAAAAGGTTAAAGAAGTTATGTTCTTCAGCTTGGGAAAGAGATGGCTGAAGGGAGATATGACAGGTCTACAGCATTCTGAGTGGATGCAATGAGTAAGCATAAATCGATTGTTTGCTTTTTCAAAAAGTGCAAAGACTAAGGGACATGCTATGAAGATGCTAAGTAATTTGCTTTAAACAGATAGGAAAAAAGCATTTTCTGAACACATAATTAAGCTTTGGAGCTCGATGTTGAAGGATATGGTAAAAACAGTTAGCGGTGCTGGGGTTAAAAATGGTTTAGAGACATTCCTGAAGAAATAGTCAATAGACTGCTATTAAGGGAGACCTGAGGAGAGTCACTGCTTATCCCTGGGGGTACGCAGCATGGGATTTGACTACTTTTGGGATCCTGCCAGATATCTGTGACCTGACTGGCCACTGTTGGAAACAGGATCCTGGGCTTGATGGACTTTTGGTCTGATCCAGTATGGCAAGTCTTAGGGGCCCTTTTACTAAAGTGTGGCAAGCAGTTAATATGTGTTTATGCACGTGATAACTTCTTGCTCGAGTCCATGGTAACTGTTAACGTGGGGTATGGCAGTTGCTGCATGCTGTTTCATGGGCTAACTGACACTCGCGTCTCAGGGTTGGAGAATGTGCATGTTGAGCACAGCGCCTGCTAACTATCAATGTTGCCACTAGCGTGCATGCATCTAAGGCCACCTCAGTAGGTGGAGGTAAATACGCCCCTGGTAACAGCACTGTGTATTAAAGTACTCATCCAGTATTAACTGTCTGGATAGTTCCATGGGGGTGTTGACTTAACGCACTTTAGTTTTTAGGCTAAACACGTGTCAAGGGACCCTTTTATTCTTATAACTTGCACACACAGTACTCAAGGCGTGGTTGTACCATGGGTCGATATAGAGACATTATGATATTCTCTGTTTTATTCTCCATCCCCTTAATTCCTAAAGTTCTATTTGCTTTTTGGAGCACCGCTAAATATTATTACCACCCCACAGTGAAACAACTAAAACATCAGAACATCAAGAATCACTGAATCAGCACTTCATTACTTTTATACAATTTTTTTGTCGAAGCTAAGCTGTAGGAGGGATAGCACTGTCATCTATCCCACACCAGACAGCTAGCTGCCTTTTTTTCTTTTTTCGGTCCTGTATCACCAATCAATAATTTTTTTAAACAACATGAAATTTGTGCTTAGCTTAGAACTCTCAATCTCAGCTTTGTCGTTCCGTCACTCTAAAGGAGAAAACATTAGCATGACGCGCGCGTTTCGAGCCGTAGGCTCTGTATCAAATGCTGAAGTATTCGCTATTCCGGTATTTTGGAGCACCGCAGCACAGAGAGCTGAGGATTTCAACATATTGTCCACAGTGATGTCAACAAGATCCTGTCCCTGGATGGTGACTCCTAATACGGAACTCAGCATTGTGTATCTATAGTTAGGATTTATTTTCCTAATCAGCATCACTTTGCACTTCTCCACTTTAAATTTCATCTTCCAGTTAGATATCCAGTGCACCAGTCTTGCAAGATCCTTTTGCAATTCCTCACAATCTGCTCATGCCTCCTGTCTACAACTTCTCTGCTCCTCATATGCTTTCCATTTCTCTACTTCTCAATACTACCACGTGGAATTGCTACACTCTCCTTCCACTCTCTAGTCCTCCTACTGCTCGCTCACCTCCCCACCCCCATCTCATAGGGGCATGCCGCAACAGCAACGCATTCTAGCTTGGAGAGATCTTCACCACAGGAGGGCATATAGTGAAATCCTTGCTGCCCACTGGCCTTGCACTATAGGACCCATGCCCTGGCCCCTCTGAACAGCACATCAGTTCATACCTGGAGCAGCCTGTCTTTGATAACCAGTTGAGACAAAAGTAGCCCAAGGGTTTCACGCAATGGGTTGAGAACCATCGATGCCAGGTCTAAACCTCCTTACCATACCTTTCCCTGCCAAGGTCTTCAAAACCCCCAGTTGCGCTTTGACCTAGAAACCCGTTGGAGCTACAACCTTCCTTTGGTTCCAGCACTGAGCAACCCTGACAATACACCTGATACTGATACAGTGGGGTTTTCACAGGTGGAGGGACCTTATGCAACAGGGTAATTTGTCCTGTTACCAGCAGCTCAGCGCCATGGCAGCCCTAGGACCATGGCCCAAGTTTGTGTCTGCAGAATGACTATGGCAACCATGGTTCACACTGCAGCAGCCCAGAATGAAACAGAGCAAAACAAAGCAAGCCCAGTGTCGAGGGTTTTCGAATGAACCCCTAGACCAATCATCCTGGCTGACCCAAGGGACCTTCCCCTTGTCACCATGCTGGCTTGGTAACACTCTTATTGCAATGATACAAATGGCTCTTCTACTACATCTCCCAGATGGCTTATCACTATAAGCGCACACCCTCTGCAGGGCATATGCCCCCACATCCACCAGATTCTTGCATCACTCCCAAGTTCTCTTTGCCTCTGAGCGCCAGAGAGTGCATTAAAAAAAAAGCAATACAGTTGAACAAGATAGGAAAATGAAGGAGACTATTCAACCAGGATATGGCACTCTTGTACCGTACCACCAACAGCTGGACGGCAAGTCCCTCCCCACAGCTGTACCAATGTCATTTAGGGGGGGATGATGCCAGGCAGCAAAATGGATGGACTTTTCTAACCCACACCCAGACCCTCTAACCATTCGACCGAGGTGCACATACACATAGCCCGCGGTATAGGGCAACAACTCAATGTGTCATAGAGCCCTGCTCAGAGGGTCAGGTGACACCCAGAAGTGGGAGAACCCCGCTATGACCATCAGGTTATCAGACAAGGCGCGTCACTTAAGGTCTTTGGGAGCCTCAACCATTTGTTGCAACGTGCCAAAAAAGAAAGAGAGAAGAGAAGAGAAGGGCCCTAAAGTCCAAGGGCACAGAGAAGGGCCACCTACATGCAGGGATGACTGGATGGGAGGTCCTAGGTCCTAACCATGATAGAACATCAGTGGTCCTCTGGACCCTCATCAAAGGCACTGAACAACACAGCCCCCCCCCCCCCCCCAGGGATTGACTGCATTCCACATATGGGTGCTTCCACTTCCATAATGCGTACATCTGAGACCACCTGCAGAACAGAAAGCCCCACCGGCTGACTTCACTTCATTTATTAAAGCTGGACATATCGCCTTGGATGAACACCAGAACAAAATCAAATAGAATAATACAGGAAGAAACACCTCTCTCTTCTAACATCATTCACCTACAGTACCTCGTAGAAGGGGAAGTTCAACAGGAGGAAGAGGGAAAGGCCAAAGACGTAGGACACCCTTGGCAGTTGCTCCACGGCTCACCTAATGGACAAGGCAAACCCACATGACAAGCGGGCCCATGCCCATCTAACAGCAAAGGCCCATATAGCCCCAATGCAAGATGGCCCCTTCCTTCGCGATCAGCCAGTCTTCCTCAATGACCCCACCCGTTCTGGGGCCACATGTTACTAACCAACTGCATCCCTGTGTTAAAGCTGATATAGGCTACACTCTTGCTTCTGGCACCTGGAAGGTACTCCCTGTAACGAGGGAAGCACAATCTCCAGGTCATCCGAACCACACAGCCTCCTCCTGAACTAGGGGAACGCAGTCCTGGGTCATCCAGGAACACAGCCACTATCAGTACTGCTACTCATCTCATCTTTCACTGTTCATAGAGCTACAAAATGTACATAGCGCTGGGCAGACACATGCAAGAGACAGTCCCTGCCCCCAAGGGCTCATATTCTAACCATCCGCCACCCAAACAAGCAACCTGGCTTCTAACCCAAGCGCTGGACTCAAGGGACCATTAGGGTTGCTCCAAGACCACTACCACTCTCTATAGGGTATCAACAATATTCTCACTGCCCACTGGCTTGTTTGGGTCAAACCAAGGGGAATTGACACCTTGCGCCTCATAGACATCGATACAGGTTAACTGGGCTAAATTGATAGCTTCATCCTATCACAGCACCACACGGGCTGTGAAGGGTGTACAAATTGTGCAAAAAAACAAAAACAAAAAAAGCAAAAAAAAAACCCATCCCTCCTTTACAGCCCTCAGTTGGGGAGTCACCCAGGTCTGGTTACTTACCTTTAACAGGGGTTCTCTGTGGATAGCAGGATAAGTCAGCCATAAAAACCTGTCCGCCCTCCCCTCTTTGATGAACATGCCTACAGCTATAGAACAGACTGAGGTGGGAAGGGGGTGGGACTGTGGTGGGATGGCTGGCACATGCTCAGAGGAGTCCTCCAAGACCCTTCTGAGCTACTGGAGAGCTATTCCATCCATGGCGCTGTTGGATGATGTCACCCAGGTGTGGCTGACTTATCCTGCTGTCCACGGAGAACTCCCGTTACAGGTAAGTAACCTCATTTTACTGTACAGGCATGTAGCCTAGATCATGCATAGGTCTGAAAGGTGGAACACACAGAGCACCGACACTTCTTACTGCTGGAGGGTGGATGTCTCTCACCCTCTCTCTTCAATGCTGTCTGCCCCCCCCACCCCCTCCCCCGTACTTTGGCATGGAATTTTATCTACTTGCAATTTTTGCCAAGTCGGCATGAGCTCAGGATATTAAGGGTTCTTTGCAGATGAATGTGGCTCAGGGCCTAGAATCAGGAGAGAGAGAGAAGTCAGGCACTGAATATAGGGGAGAGAGAGCAAAATGAACAGAAACTAGAATGGAGGAGAGGAGTTCAAAGAGAGGCAGAGAATGCAGGGAAACTGATCCAGTTCCCTTTGTACTCTAAGGAATGCCAAATACTTCACATCTTAGAAAATGTCAAAGACTCTCCACAAAACAATGAGCAAAAGAAAAGCTGTTTATAATGCTGGGATAGTCCACAGAAATGGGGTGAAATGTTAGAGCTGACCGCAGTTACGGGCGCAGTAAGCTGTGAGAGACCCAGAAGTACAGGGCTAAATCCAGTCAACTTTGGCAGCCGGGTGCGTAGCTCTCTCAGGACAGGGTCTGCTGCCCTGTGTAAATGATTACTGTGTTACCCCCTCCCTCGTGGATTCCAATAGAGCCCTTCATTTGCTCTTCTTCTCCCCTCCTCATTCTCTGGTCTTGTCTCTTTCCATGTTTTTGCTCTCTCTTGTTCTGTTAGCCTTTTTTTTTTTCTGTTTTCATCCTCTTTCCCTTTTGTCTCTTTCCTTCAGAGCGAATGTTTGAATGTCTTTTCTTTCCTTCTCTCTTCCCGCATCCCGCTCTCCTCCTCCTCTTTTGTCCTTCCTTTCCTCCCACATTATCTTCCTGGATCTACTCCCACAGCATAGGTGTACTTTGCCTGCTTTGTTTTTGGGGGTAGCATGGGTATGGAGCTCAGATTAGTGGCAGGGTGTGTGTGTGTGGGGGGGGGGGACGACCTTCCCCTTCTCTCAGATTAGCAGCTATCAGCTTTCTCTGTCCCCCTCACACTTCCTCTGTCTTGCACACACACACTCACACACACTATCACTCAGGCTCCGACCCCTCCTCCCAGGCCTGTTGCCACCTGCCTCTGCTTTCCACCTGTTCACTCTGCAGCAAGGTGATACAGTTAAAGCATTTTTCAAAACTTTTGTGTATTTTATCTTTTTCCACCTTTCCTCTCCTCTATGATTTCTAAGATTTTTAGTTCTGTTCCTCATTTTACGCTCTCTGCATTTCCTCTAAATGTTTCCATCCTATTGTCGTTTTTCATTTTGCTTCTGTTATGCTTATTAAATACTCTCCTGTGCCTTCTTTCATGAAATAACAAGACAGTTTACAATGCAAAACAGTGTAAGATAAAAGAATGAAAAGGAACTTCATTTGTTACAGGATAGCAGAAGAGCATAAAACAGCCAGTGAGGAAGTGAGGGGGGATTCTAGAGATCCCATTTCTTTGGGCTTATCTTTTACTTGGGTTTTTATTTATTCTCCTCCCCCTAGCCTCTTGCTCTCCCACACACTCTTTGCTCCTCACTCACCCACCTTTCCATAATTCCCTCATCTTTCAACTCTTATCCTTCTCCATCCCTCTCCCCTTTCTGCTTCCCCCTCCACACCATCCTCTCCCTTCTTCCTTCTCTCTCTACTTCTGCCCTCTTTCCACTCATCTCTCCTCTTCATTCTTTCCTCTTATCTCTCTCCTTTCCCTCTTCCTCCCATCCTCCTCTTGCCTTAACACATCTCTCTTGCCTTCTTTATCTCCCTCCCCAAACCCTCACCTTATCTCTCCCTTTCTCCCTCACTTTCACCCGCCTCCCCCCTCTTTCCCTTTTAGCACACTTCCCCCCATCCCCCCCAGCATTCACTCACTCTCCCCCAGCATTCACTCACTCTCCCCCTCACTAGCACACTCTCTCCCTCTCTTGGCACACCCTCTCTGCTCCTTACCTCTCCCCAGATGCTGTCTCTCCTCCACTCCTCCTAGGCAAGGTCTCTCTCACTTTCTCTCCCTCTCCCAGCACTTTGGTCCCTCTTGATACACTCACTCCCCCCTCCCTTCATCAGGTCCAGCATGCCTCTCTCTTCTTGCCCTCCCCCCAAACAAATCTAGTATCTCTCATTATCCCTTCCCTCACCCAATCAGGTTCAGCTTCTCTCCCTTTTCTTCCCCCCACCCCCAACCATATATGGCATATCTCCCTCATCCCCCAGTACAGCATGCCCCCCTCTCAAGCCTGCGTTCCTGCTGGGGCTCCTCCTCAGAGGAAGAGCAGTGATGGCACAATTAAAACAGGAATGAATAGTTTTGAGCCATTGTGGCTGCTGAAGGCTCTGCCACTTCCTGCCCCTACAGGAAGTGCATGTCAGAGGGACAGGATGCGGCAGAGTCTTCAGTGTGATGGGAGCGCAAAGGCTCCATGCTGCTCATTCCTGTTTTCACTGACACCCCCTCCCGAGAAGGAGCCCTAGCAGTAAGCAGGTTTGAGGTAAAGATGCTGGACGATGGGGGTGGGCAGAGGAGTGGGGAACAGAAAGCAGTGGCAGTAGCAGCAAAAAGAACCGATATGGCCTTTCTCTTTCCCGCACCGGCCTGCAGCATCTGGGAGGGGGGATTGCTCCTTTAACCTTCAAACTATGCCCATGACTGCCACTGAGGTCTGTGGAGTAGACTGGTGTGGGGTGAGAGTATAAGGGAGTGGTGCCACTGGGGTCTATAGAGCTGAATGGTGCAGGAGAGGGAGTGTAAGTCGGTAAATGCTGTGGAGAGAGAGTGTTAGGGAGTGAATAGTGTGTGGAGAGATTGAAAGGGAGTGAATGGTATGGGGATAGAGCGTGTAAGAGTGAATGGTATAGGGATAGAAAGTGTGAGTGAATGGTGTGGTGAGAAAGTATAAGGGAGTGAATGGTGCAGGGGAGTGAGTGTAAGGGGTTACTAGATGTCTCTATTTTTTGGGGGGGATTGTCCATGATTTTAGAGCTCCCTGACTCCCATCTGTTTGGCAACCTCCTGTCCCCAACTTGAACAATGGGAACAGAGGGGGTAGAAGAAACTTTTTTTTTTCAATTTAGTAATTTCAATGGCGGTTCCTTATCGTTCCTCCAGTTTAGTCCTCCACCTCTGGGTTGTGCACCTCCTCCTGCAGCTTGGAGACTGGGCATGTCAAAGTCGTGACATCACTGGATATAGCCTGCTGGTATCTCCCATCAGCCCTCAGTGTGTCCAGTCTCCATGCAGCAGGAGGACATAGTGAGCCTAGCTTCTGGGCTCACTTGGGGGGAACAGATAAGGAGCATTTAGTGTGACAAATTCTATTCTGTTTTTCCTTTGATTTTTACGTTTAATTCAGTTACCTTTGGTTAATTGGCAATCAGGGATTAGTTCCCTTTAGTTATTAGGAACAAATTTCCTTATATTTACAGTAATTTTAAATTTGAGCCTGGCTCTTTAAATTAGTAGCAGCTTTCGCCTTCCCTCCTTGTCAGTTATTTTCACTTGCTGCAGGCATTCGCCAGTGCGGATCTCTCTCCCTGGACAGTACGGGAGAGAGCTCCGGGACCCGTACAGCCACACTGAAGCTGTGTGAGACGGAGCCTCTCCGTTGCTGCGGGATTTTAATTTTACTCTGTGGAACTGGCTAAGCGGTCCTCGCTGCGGCTGACAGGCGCATCAGCGCGGCTTGAGGATCGGATGAATTCAAGGCAGTAGGAGCAGGCTGCGTGGCTTTCGGCCCTGTAGGTAAGGCCTTCGGGTTCTGTCAGTCTGCTGAGGCCTCCTTTTTGTAGCGGCTGTTGTTCTTGGCGCCAAAATTCATTGGCGAAGGGGCGGCCATTTTCTCTCTAGGTATTTGGACCGCATGGCGAGAGTTGCAGGGAGCTGCCTGTGTGAGGAAGACGACAGGCAGAATAGCTAGATTTTTGGGCCTAGTGTTTCTTTCTTTTGTTTGTAGGTTTTTTGAGGCTCGGGGGGTTCCTCAGCCTTAAGGGGGCTGTTGTCAGTCCTCTTTATTTTTAAGTTTATTCTTAGTTTTATAGGACAGCAGTTTTGGCATTGATCTCTGATACCACATGTTCTTTCCCTCCTAATCATGTCTCTGAGGAGCATCTGTTAAGTCCCGTGATATTAGGCAAATTGCCAGCTTTTAGGTTCAAGAGCAGAGCCCTAACTTGTAGTTGGAAGGAGGGACAGGCTGGAAGTGTGCCTTTGTGTATTCTATAGTGAAAGTTGCCCAAATGTCTGTGGTTTCACAGGGACAGGTTTAGGAAACCTTAGGATATAGAAAAGTATATAACAGTTAACTGTCAACCAAGAAGTGCCTGTGCTACGGTCTATGGCCACCAGAGGGCAGCTGGTACACTCAACAGTGCCTTTCTGTGACCGTGTGTATGCAGCCATATCAGATTGATCATTCTCTGCAAGTCAGGGAAGAAATAACCACAGGGCCACCTCATGGGCTCTCAGGGGTTAGTGACTAAACAAGCAACTGTAATGTTCTCAAATCAAGATTATATGACCAAGATTTAAAGCTCTTAACTTCTGTATCGTTTGTCGGGCTCTGATGCTCTAAAGGCCACCGGATGGCAGCGCTGCTCATGAATCACATATAGTATTCAGTGCCCCCATCCCTGGGGGGGGGGTGGTAAAATACAAAATCGTATTGCTCATCAGGTTCACACAGGCAGCAACCTCTAAGACCTCCATTAGCAAGGTTGTCGGGGTATCCCACTGCTATTTCTCTGACTGCAGGAAGGCCGGGGGGGGGGGGAGGGGGGGGTGCGCCGGTGTGGTTCATAGCTCCATTTAGCATGCCCTTCCCAGGAAATTCTCATCTGTTTCTAGAGCAGGATTTCATTTCATTTCATTTCATTTCTCTGGTTATGGTTAATGCACAGCGTTAAGGGGCTGTGTTCGAAGTCTTGGGTCCCACGGACTTTGGTGGGATTTCAAAAAGAAAAAAGAAACTCTCTTTAGTGAGAGATAGCCTTGTTTATTTTTAGCTAACACTGTTGATTTATTCGGTGGCCTTTTGCGTCCTGAACCCCAAGGTCGGGACACTGTTTGCTTCCAGGGGTTCTACTCTCTATTTCGCTCTTCAGCTCCCTGGCAGACGCAGCAGGCTGGCAGGGGGTACGCAATGCGTCCTGCAACGCTGAGTCCCTCAGGATAAGGGGGGAAAGAAAGCTGGGTGCAGCGGGGGCTGGTAGCTTCTTGCAAAGCTATAGGAGCAGTTCGGGTAATTTTAGCTGATCTGCTTAGCTATGTTGATTTACAAGAATCTCCTCCCGCTATCCATAGAAGGTCCTATAAAGCATTAAAGTCGGTTTATATGGCAGGGTAATATTTTGGCTTAGCTGCTGTGATATAGCGCTATGATCCGCTGTAAACATATTCAAGTCAAAAGGAATTATGGTGATAACTCTCTTGGACAGGTGTAACAGGTGCTTGGGTGAGCGCCATGGCCAGTAAACAGATGTGGAATGCTCTGCCATAAGCATTATGTCATGAGAGGGGTTTTATAGTTGTGTGGTTTCTTAATGGAAAATATTCCCGTTTAGTTTGGCTTTACCCAAATTATACGATTTTATGGTAGATTTGTAATGTCTTAATTTTGGCTATATGTGGTTTAATTTTACATATGGAAAAGGCAGCTCAGCAGAGAGAGGTTGCAAAATAGAACTCTGGCCTTTGAAGCTATCTATGCTCCCATTCCATTTATCAGAGGTTCTCCAGTACGGAGAGTATCTGCTAGTGTTCAGCGAATGCCTTAATGGGGACCAGAAGCACGCAGCCAGGCTAGTTCTCTAGCAGCAATAGCAGCCGCTCAGATTCTAGTAGGCATACATCATATGCTGGGCTTACAAGATGGCTTCCACGCTGATCGGCATCAGCCAAGATGGCTGCCGGTTTAGACTGTGAATGTGGAGGCAGCCTGGATGAGGGATCTTGCGTTCTCTGGAAAATGCCCTGCATACCCTGAATCATTTAAATTTGATCAGCTACTGGCAGGACACAATGCACTCTTGCGTGCTTTTTTGCTTCAGTGGTCTAAAAGTGGAGTCTTTACCAGTTGGTATAATGGGAACGTCTGCAGTTTCTCGGCTTCTTCATTGCTGACTCAATTGTCACTGCAGAATGAGAAAGCTGTATTTCCTAACACCAGGTGCTAGTTGAACTTAAAATATAAAGTCCATCTTTGTGCAGTCAGACGGAATGGGGCGTTACTCTAGCAGGAAGGCCGTGGATTATGGATTAGTATGCCTGTGATTGGGAGTTCTTTCTACTTCATATTGTTGGCACGGAAAGAGCTTCTCCTAACATATGCTGAAGGAATTTTTGGTTAAGAGATGTCTTTGTGAAAAAAAAAAAGTATTCAGCTGTCCTGAATTTGCCTGTTCTTGATTGACATTTTGAGGCTAAGCAGGGGCCAGCCTGGGTACTACGTGGGTGGGTGCACACCTTGCACTACCAGGGGGTGTGGACTCACTGTATGGAAGAGAGCTCTAGCAATCTTCTTTAGCGCAAGATAGGAAAGTAGATGGTTCACTGAAGCGATCAGTGGGTGCAATGCTCTGTCCTTACAAGCTCCCATTTGTGGAGCCTGGGGGGGGCGAGAGCATGCGTCAGGTGGTCGCAGTGTTTACGGCAGTCTACTCGCCTGGGACAGGAAAGAATCAGGGAGTTGAATCGACTAGAGCCTGATTTGCTTTATGTGGCAAATGTGCATTATGGTTTAATTCGAGCGCTAGCTAATATTATTGGCTTCCTTGGGGTTCACCCGGAGGTCTCTCTGGTGGAGGAATGGGGCGAATGATGGTTCGTCCAGGTCGAGGCTCAGTAAGCTCCCAGTTAAAAGTCTTTGTCTTGTCCTTTCCCCGTGAGCTTTCATAGGGCAAGTAGTTAGCGTTCGAGGCTTTCTGGGAAAGGTACTCTTGGTAGCGCCCAGTTGGACGAGACGGCCGTACCAGGCTGATCTCATTCACCTACTCGACGGGCATTTCCTAGAAGTTGCCGGTAGCGGACGTTCTGCTGCGGCTAGGTCCATGGCGAATGTCTCAGGTGGATCGGTGCCCACCTACGGTTTGGCCTTTGAATGGGCGGGGCTGAAGAAGAAGGGTTATTCTGCGGCAGTCTTCGCCACCTTGTTGAGAGTAAGGAGGCAGGCTGCGTCTGGTACATAGGTCCATGCTTAGCGCCTTTTTGAAGGCTGCTGTTCACGGCGGCAAGTCCGGGCAACAAAGGTGTCTGTATCCTTGGTCTGAGTTCTCTACAGGACAGTGTCTGAAGGAACAAGCAGTCAGTTCCTTAGAGGGTCCAGCTGACGACTGTTTCTGGCTGTAGAGGTTCTGTGGAGGGAATAGCGCTAGGTGTTCGGATCGATGTGTGGCATTTCCTTAAGTTGGGACCCGACTGCGCTCCTCAAGGAGAGTTCGGGTGCCGCCGTGGGATTCCGATTGGGCCTTAAAGGCATTAACTAAAGAGCCCTTTGATTCTTTACTCCAGGCGTCGGTAAAGGATTTGCTGTTATAGACAGTGGCTTTGATAGCTTTTTGTTCGGCGCGACGTGTTTCGGAGTTTCAGGCATTGTCATGTAATGAGCCGTTTTCACCCTTTCTGGATAGAGGGTGGTGTTTGCGACCAGTCCCGTAGTCCTTCCAAAAGGTGATATCTGATTTTTCTTCTGAGCCTATTGGTTTCTCTTCCAGTTCTCGGTTTTTCTGGAAGGGGAGGTTTTTATGCGTAGCTTACGCTGATAGGAAACATAAAATGCAGGGTGCGGCATTCGTTTCTTTGTTTTTGTGTGTTGGTTTGAGGTCCCCGCGAAGGGGAAGCAGCAGCGAAGGCGGTCATTTCGCACTGGGTTAAGGTGGTGGTTGCCTCAGCATTCTGGTGGCGAGGTTGTACGATTCCGGGGGGCTTTCTGACTCTTGCTACCAGGGCGCAAGCAGCTTCATGGGTGGATCACTGTGTCATTCCACCAGGGGGGATTGGTAGAGCAGCTTCCAGGTCGTCTCTTCATTCCCTCAGTAACCACTGCTGCCTAAATGTTCTGGTAGTAAAGGATGCCTGTTCCGGGTCGACGGTGTGGTGAGTTGGCTGGATAGGTCCCTCCCAGTGATTACTGCCCAGAGGTGGAGGACTAAACTGGAGGAACGATAAGGAAATAGAAATTACACTTAGCTGGTAATTGTCGTTCCTTGAGTGACGACAGTTTAGTCCTCATTCCCGCCCAGGGGTGTGATTTCTTCAGAGTTTATTTTCAGGCGGAGTGGAGCATCAATCTCAAGGAGTAGACAGATCCTTTCAGTTTCTGGATCGCAGTGAGTATCCCTCTCTGTTGTTTCTTCCTTCTCTCTTATTTAAACGAGGGGATGGTATAGGAAACATGTTTGCATAGGGGGGACGTGAATGTAAAGTAAAAAAAAAAAAAAGAGAAAATATAAGACTGATAAGGTTAAAAAGGTTCCTCAAGTTGAGGAATGGAGAGTTATTTAAAGCTATGGTATAGTTACTTATTTGTTGCTCCTTTGAGTTTGCTTTGTCAGTAGTACACTGAGGGCTGATGGGAGATACCAGCAGGCTATATCCATTGATGTCACAACTTTGACATGCCCAGTCTCCAAGCTGCAGGAGGAGGTGCACAACCCAGAGGTGGAGGACTAAACTGTCGTCACTCAAGGAACGACAATTATCAGGTAAGTGTAATTTCTGTTTTTTAGAATTTACATTCGTTGTCTTTATATTTTGCACAGTATGGGAGAAATGCATCACCGTTTCTTTTTCTCTGTTGATTTGTTAGCTTGTAGGTGATGTTGTTGTCAATTTATCCTCCATGCCTTGTTACTCAAATCCGGAACTAAGATGTCCCTTCCCCCTCCCACATTTTGGATAAGTGTCCCAGATTTGCCTGTCCCACACACGTATTGTTGGTAAGGTCAGAGGGAGTGCGTCTGTGATGGTTCATCCTACTGGAATGGATGAGTCTGTATAGTCCCTCCCACCTATTGCTTGCTGAGGCATTTCTTAGTTTTTTTTCCAGAATAATTTTGTGCTAAGAAATGCAGAAAATAGCCAGCAGAAAGTAGAAGGAATACTACCACTTATCCAATGTTCTCCTGTTCATACGGCACATTTATCAAGTGCCTCTAACTTCATTCATAACGCGGTTTCCGATAGATGAGAAAGCAAGATCTTGAAGATTATGATTGTCAGTCATTTCTGGATTGTAGAGTTATCAAATATGCCACATGGATCCCTTAAATAGTATCAAATATTTTTTATAGTTTGCATAACCAACTTCTCCCATAATTGCAGCATTTCTTCCAGCGAAAGTGATGATGAGCTGATTTGCTCTTTTTCCGGGTTAATGATCTAGTCACTCAATAGTTAAAATGTTGGATTTAGTTAATTGTTGACTCTCTCTCTCCCAAATGACACAGTAGCTTCCCATAAGACTTTACAGGCTTTCCTTAGTTGCCATGGTTCTCACTACTAGTCCTTGGGGATGATGGGGCGGTTTTTTCGGGCTGCTGATTCCAAGTACACTTTGAGCTTGGGGCGGGAGGTGATTCTGTCCACATAAGCTGACAGGAAAGGGAAGGTCTTCAAGCAGTCTGGAATCAAATCCAGGTGATTCTGGAGGACGTGCAGGAGACTGAAGTCTGCAAATGAAATCTGTATCAGAGAAGGAACACATAACAACATTATACAATGATGATGGTGGGGTTTCTGCATAACATCAAAGCAGAAGATTAAGGTGATCACATGGCATGACACTAACTGAGGGGCTGACAGCTGGATTAGGGCTGTAACTATAGTAAAACCAGGAACTAGAATGAAACCGGTCATTGCAATTTCATATGCCTAGAAGATATGCAAATTAATAGTACCTGCTGGTAGATGGGGATAGGGACTTCTTAAATAAAAATATAAACTATTTATTCAGGAACATTTACTCAACTGTTCTTCCAGCAGATAGCCAATTAAGGCAATATACAATATAAAATAATGTAATAAAATAAGAGCAATACAAATAAAGTAATCGGTATAGATAACTAATCTACATTAAATAAAAAAAGATACAAATAAAATAATCATAAAAACAAAAATATAAACACAACATCAAGAAAAAGCAGTAAAAATAGCAAATCAAAAATAAACACACAACATAAGTCATCATATAATATAAAATGTATAAAGAATAATAAACCATACAATAATCAACATCAATAAATAGTTTCCCATAAACATATAGCTTGTTGGCCTCCCTCTTACTTATTTATATCAAAAGCTAACTAGAAGTACCATGTCTTAATCCCTTGTTTAAACTTTTTCAGACATGGCTCCTGGCAAAGATATAATGGAAAGGTATTTGAAAGGGAGGAGAGGCCTAGTGATTATGACAAGGTACCTTGGGCTGGAGGTTCAATTCCCACCTGGGGACAGCACTCTCAGGCTGCAGGGACTTGGGTTTCAAGTCCTATAGGCACTCCTTGTGGTCTTGAGCAAGCCACTTAACCCTCCGTTGCCTTGTGAGCCCTTTGGGGGACAAGGGAATGTATACAGTACCTGCTTGTAGTAATTGTAAACCACTGTGATGCCCTTCAGCCTGGGAGTTTTTGGGAGTTATATCAAGAAACTGCATAAACATAAACATACTATTTAGGCAGGCCTTTGACAACTAATTGCAGTGGGTTTGGGTGGTTGCACCATGGACCTCTATCATTACTTTTACTGCCTACGTTTCTGATGGAAACTGCTGTTAAATTTCTTGGAACTCCCAGCATCAGCGAATCCCCTCTAGTGATAGGCAGCACCTACATCCCTAAATACCAGTGACCGTAGATCACCTTGAACTGTTTGGCTCCAGGAGTCCACGTTGAGTGTCTCCACTGACTGCATGCCCAATGCCTGGTGTACATGGGACTGTGCTGCCTGGGTTTCATGTGCCTGCTGTCTGCATTGGAACTGGGGCTGCTATTATCTCCATCCTTGTTTCAGCCCTGAGAGATCTGACTGTCTGGGGAGGCAACTGCCTTGGACCTAAAAATGCCAAATGACCTGTCTATGATGTTGAAGAACCCAACGCTAGCAACAGCAGAGAGGAAAACAGACTCTGACCAAATCCAGGTGAGTGTTGCTAGCAGATCAGGGCCTGCTTATAGCTTGGTAGGGTCGGGAGTGAAGAGAGACCTGTGCTACGACAAAGCAAAAAAAAAAGGAAAGATGATTGTGCTTTGAGAGGTGATTCAGCATTTCCTGAATGCATTATTTGGGGGGGGGACAATCTGAAAAAAATAACAGGGGCCCATATGTGGTTAGAGCAGTCCTGGGCATGGGGCTAGTGATAGGTAGGAGAGAGGAAAGGCCAGGTATTGCCAGGGCAGGCTATGTGTATCAGCGATAAAGGCATTCTACCTTGTTTCCTGCGATGAACCCACTGCCCTTGGAATTCTGGGAGAGAAATTTCTCAAATGGACCCAGATAATTCGGTAGCTCATCAATATATTTCTGTTGGTCAGATTCCTGTGGGAGAAGGTAAGTTCAAATGGGTTACAGGATCTATGATTTCTTTGCTGGGACTACACCAGAAGTTACTGCAAGCGCAGACCTTTCCACGTCACTAGCTGGCCCACAGTGCCAAATCTGCTCCTTCCCCTCTAACTCCATCTACAGTTATTCATAATGCCATTACCTTTCTGTTCTTTCCCACCCAGCCTCCACATCTTCTGCTGACATTTTGCTTCTTCAGTTCTACTTTTGCACTGCCCATTCTTTAAGACAAGCCTGTTCTCCATCTTTGTTCTGTCTCTTGTGTTCCAGTCCCAGATATACATACAAATGCTCACAGACACCCACCACATACACTCTAGAAACCTCAGCCCCAGGTGCGACACCCTGCAGATCCACCAAGCCAGGGTCCGCTGTCTGTTTGCTGCTTCTTGTACCCCTCCTCAGCATGTGATCCACTCCTGAGAATTCTACGCGATGGTGCCCGTCGTCTGCTCTTGTACATTCTATAGTTCGAGACCATATATGCTTAATAATACAGCCGATCACCACCTTTCCTGTTAACCCCTTATGTGTTGGGAGTTACCCAAGCAGAAAACAAACCAATTCCCATTATGACCAGACCAGGAAAGTCTCTTGAGAAAGAAGGGTTTAACTCCCCCACATCCTGAAAGGTGAGTTTCCTCACTGTCTACCTCTCTCCCTCAAAATGCCACTACCTCGCTCTCTACTTACATAGCTGTAGAAGACAAAGCCTGCATATTTCTGGCGCAGGTCCTCCACGCCATCATTCACCATGTCGATTAACGCGGCTTCTTTGTTGTTATTGCCATAGAGACCTGTTGTGGAGAAATTAATGTAGGAAACAAAATGCAGACATGCGATCAGAGGGTGTCTCATGCTCTCACGCTGTGAGTCCTTCCTCTCGACTCTCCAAGCCTACAGGAGCCACCTGAAGCATAGTGTTTTAGCAGCCCCTAGTCTCTCTTACTTTCATAATGACGTTCCCATTTCCACCAGCCTGTTCCATACGAGAAGGTCTCCAGGGTCATGGAACATGTCATCAGCACTCAGCCATTGGGAACATGCCAGGGTAGGAGCCCTTGAAGGCAGCTGTAAGCCTCCCACCCACTAACTCAGCCACCCTAGCCACTAGACCACCAAATCCAGTAAGCCCACTAACCGGCCCCCTAACTTACAGCATCCGATTAATTACTTCCCTGGATAGATATGAAGTTAAAAAAAAGTAATAAAATAAAAATGAACTACGCCTTTAACCACCATTTTAATTTACTGTCATTTTAGGTATATTTTTAACTGCTGTGTGGTATGGATTTCATTAGGTTGCAACATCAGCAGTAAAACAAATTTTTATTTCAGTAGGTTAAAAAATGTGCAATACGTTTTAGTGCAGATTTTTTACTCTTTTCTTATTATATCTGCTCCTTAGATTCTTGTAAGGAATTATAGCTTTCTCGCTTTTCAGATAAATTCCTTAATAGAGGAGTTTAAGAGTTTCATATCTGAATGGGATGGGATGGAAGGATACCCCTATAAAGAGAGGCTAAAAGGTTAGGGCTCTTCAACCTGGAAAAGAGACGACTGAGGGGAGATATGATAGAAGTCTATAAATTAATGAACAGAGTGGAACGGGTAAACATAGATCGATTGTTTACGTCATCAGTATATAGAAAGACTAGGGGACATGCAATGAAGCTACAGGGTAACCTATTTAAGACTAATAAGAGAAAATATTTTTTCACTCAACGTGTAATCAAACTCTGGAATTTGTTACCGGAGGATGTAGTAAAAGCTGTTAGTGTAGTGGGGTTTAACAAAGGTTTGGACAAGTTCCTGGAGGAAAGGTCCATAAACCATTATTTAAAGGGACCCGGGATATCACTGCTTGACCCAGTACAAGCATTGTGGAACCTGTGTCTTTTGGGGAAACTGCTAGATACGTATGACCCAGATTGGCCACTATTGGAAACAGGATACTGAACTTGATGGACTTTGGTCTGACCCAGTATGGCATATCTTATGTTCTTATGTTAACTTTTCAACTTGAATGGTAGCATGTGTAATGGATAGATCCTCAGGCATTAACACCATTTTAATTAAATATATTTTCCCCATGAATGATAGGAAAATATATTTCTGTATTTTAAAATTTAAGAGGGGTAGTTACTGATGTGCATTAAGGGAATAATGCACGATATTCGCTTCTTAAACTGCATTAAGTGGCAAAATCATGTGTTATTTCATCGTAACATATGTTAGTTTACGTAACGTGCATTACATAACCATGAGATGCAAATACATGCAAAGTGTCTCATATTGAAGAACACAGCTTGCAGTGAGCTTTACAAGCTGCGTTATTTGTGGACAAATAATGCCAGCTTTTTAGCTGCTGTTATTTTTCCTTCCAGGAGAATTGGGTTGCTGACTGGCAGCTTGATGTTCCTAGATGCCATCTTAAAGGGGCCATACTTGAAAATGTGGCACATGGACCTCCCTCCTCCTCTCCCCCCAGCCAAGACTCCTCAACCCCCCCGCCCCCCCCCCCCCCACTCAAGACCTCCCAGGACCTACTCGGGGGTTTCCTGGTATCTAGTGACTGGGGTAGGAACAATAGCCAGTCGATTCTGAACTTTGGGCTTTGGGTTCAAAATAGCCCTTGTTGACCCCTTGTGGTAATCTCATGGTCCTACCATTGGGGAACAAGCTACCAAATCAGCTGGATTTATTCAGGCTGAAGAGTAGGTACCTCAATGAAAATTTACCCTTCAATGTTTTCAGATTTCCTTGATTCTTTATTGATGTGAGACTTTTTAGAGTTGCATTTTAATCTTTTTCCTTCATCTCTTTGCTCCATGTTGACTGCCCGTTCTTTTTATATCATTTTGTTGCTGCATCTATGATTTGAATATGTTTATTTTGCTTGGAGAGATTTTCACCCACTATGCTGTTCTTGATGACCCACAAATATAAAGGGCCTGATTTCATCATAGGGCGCCTATGTGGAATGTCTGGGAAAGACACACGTCTACAGCTGCTCTGAAGTAGGCGTGTGTGCCTATTGTACGCATGTATTCGCACATTTTTTAAAATATGTGCATACATTGCAACTCTGTTCGTCCTCCATCCTGTGCCCCCAGGAGATGCTTCACACCTGGAAAGCTTTATATAATCACCCCCCCCCCCCCACTGCATATCAGCTCTATGTCTCAAAACTCATATTATACTTTTTATCAGACCTCTAAATGTTGTACAGAAACTTTCAGGACTTCCTTAAAGCCACGGACAGCGATAACAATGTGAGCGTGACGCTATCACTCTGCAGAACCCCAAACCCTGTGGCATGGAAACCCGCCCTGTCACACACCCATTTCCAGAGACTCACCATACTTCCGCCCAAGGTATCGCAGAATTGCATTAGACTGATAGAGAACAAAATCTCCATCCTGGAATTGTGGTAGCTGGCCAAATACCTAATAAATAAATAATAAACGAGAGCAGAAATCACAAAATGAAGAAATGGATTGGTAAAGCCTTAGCTGGTCAACCCGCAGGACAGAACTCAGAGGCCTAGCACCCATCCTTGCAGGGTCACATATGCAACATAGTACCCAGAGCACTGGGTTCTATCCCCTCAGGCTGAGAACCTATGACAGTATCCAGAGGTGAGCCTGGGCTCAAATTACATATTTCATTTTTTTCTCTTGACTGCCTTTAGCGACTCAGCAACTTGCAGGCATCTCAGGATTCCACAGTCCATTTACCATACAAGGAAAGGAACTATGTTACTATGTGTTACCTAAGGATAGTTGGGCATTCCATTCTCTTTATCTCTGAAGAAAACTTTTAATGAAGATTTTCCATGTATGGTTTACCACCGTAGTGGAAGACGGCAGATAAAAACCCCATATGGTCTTTCCAGTCTGCCAGGAGGCAGTGCAGGCTGCTTTCCCCCATGCCACACACCCTGAGTTTGTTTGATCTTGGAAGCTAAAAGGGGCAGACCTGGTTAGTACTTAGATGGGAGACTAGGTGCTGGAAGCTTACTGCATGGAAGAAAGGCCTGGCAACCTATTTCTGGTCACACCTTGCTAAAAAACCCAGAGGACAGTCACAACATGGGCAACTATCCACAGGGCTGCCATGACTCAATGGCTCTCCACAGCAACCGGCAATGCAGGTTACTTCCCCCCATGCCTTTGTTTTTTGGGGGGCTTGTATGGGAATTGGAGTTGTGAAAAGACTCTCTGCAGACTTTAGATAAGCTTCAGAGTCCACGTTTGTATCTAGATGTCAACTTTTCAAAATTATTGGGGGGGGGGGGGTGCTAAACTCCAGACAAATTACACAGGTACACTAAAAAAAATTTTTTTTAAACTGCCTCTAATGTTTCGATTGATTTTTACGTTTTTTGGTGCGCTGAATCCAAATCTGGTAACCAATTTGCTCCATCACGTACAGATTTTTTGCTACATTGGGTTAGCAGTTTGAGGTGAACGTTTCAGATTGAGTGCGATCGAGATAAAAGTTTCTTGGATGAATTCTTTATACTAATTGTTTAGTAGTTATTCAAATAAGAATAAAGAAAATTGTAACAAGGCAGCACATAAGAATAGAGTAATGTCAACAAAACACACTGTGATGGTAGCAAAATTGTCTGCACTTAAAACAGCCACATACATGTGCACAAACATTGAGCATATAAGAGCGAGGTTAGACACAAAGCAAAGCAAAGAAATGTGCAAAAAATGTTGTACAGGTATGTATGTAAGAATAGAAAACGCAAACCGCACCATTGCAATACATGAAGACAAACACCCGATGGTGTGAAAATAAAATTAATAAATGAGATCCGACACTGTGGTAATAACTAGCAAATTTTTATTTCAAAGTTTAGTAAAAACACGATATTTGTCAACACAGTTTAGATTTTAAAGTCATTCTTGGGTCAATCAATCTCCTGGTGGGCCCGTTTCTTCTTCCCCCGAATGCTTCTCTTGGTGCGCTGCTTGGCGTATTTTTCATCTGGGGTTTCCCGCAGCAGCAACCAGCAGAAATCAGCCATCATAGTGGTGTTCCATCTTCCTTGGTACCTTCTCTCTGCGTCCTTGATGTCCTGGTGAAACCTTTCACCTTGTTCTTCACTGTACGCCCCCAAGTTTTCGGGAAAAGTAGTTCACATGGGAGTGCAAGAAATGGACTTTCAGGCTCATGTTACAGCCTTGTTCTTTGAAGGCATTGAGCATCCTGGCAACAATATCCTTATAGTTCTCATCCCGCCTGTTCCCCAAGAATTTGAGAACAACATCTTTGAAGGAATCCAAGGCTTCTTTTTCCTTCTCAGACATCGTTTCAGCGAATGCTCCATCTGAAATGAGTTTCCTTATATCAGGGCCAACAAACAATCCTTCCTTTAGCTTTGCTTCAGAAAGTCGGGGGAACTTTGAGCAAAGGTACCGAAAGCACTCACCATCTTTTGGAAGGGACTTGATGAATTGCTTAATGAGACCCAACTTAATGTGGAGAGGTGGTAATAGAATTTTATCACGAGGTACCAAGCTCTCATGAAGAACATTTTTCTCACCGGGTCTCAAATACTCCCGAATTGGCCAGTCTTTTTTCCCCCAGTGTAGGTCGCGGGCCCGGCTATCCCACAAGCAAAAGAAGCAGGGATATTTGGTGAAACCGGATTGCTGCCCTAATAGCATGGATAGAATTTTAAAGTCTCCACAAATCATCCACTTATGCTCATCATAACGAATCTTCTGAAGAATCAGGGCCAAATTCTCGTATTTTTCTTGGAGAATAACAGAGTGAGCAATAGGAACTGAAGCGAATGTGTTGTCATTATGAAGAAGAACACCTTTTATGCTGTCTTTTGACGAATCAATGAACAGCCGCCATTCAGCAGGATCATACTTGAGTTTAAACTTTTCCATCACTCCGTATATATCGTTGCAAAATACCAAATCTTCCTCTTTGCTGAAATACTTCAAAAATTGTGTCTCGCGGTTGCGGTACCAATAAAAAGTTGTTCCTGGTGACAATAGATTTTTCTGTTTAAGCCGAGAACCTAGCAGTTGGGCAGCATCTTTTGGGAGTCCTAAATCCCGGACTAAATCATTCAATTCAGCTTGAGAGAAAAGTTCAGGTTTCGGATCTGGTTCAGTTTCAAACTCGGAAGTACTGGACTCATTGGGAAAAGCCATCTGATGAGTCTCATCATGATCAGAACCGTCCACACAAATATGATCCAAAGATTTTGGTGGTTCAGGCACAGGTACTTCGTTGCTATGAGGCATAGGCCTAATTGCTGAGGGAAGGTTGGGGTAACTTATTACGTTCTTATTTTTTAAGTTGTATCCCTTCACAATGCAAGAGCAAAAATAGCAGTCACTGCTGTGGTCTCTTTGTTCACGCCACATCATAGGTATTCCGAAACGAAATGCTTGTTTTTTACCTTTCATCCATAAGCGTAGATCTTCCTCACATGTCTTGCACACTTTGTGAGGAGCCCACGGTTTGTCTTGATCGCCTAACTTCAAACCGAAATAGGCGAAATATACTGTTTTAATAAATGCAGAAATGTTCCTCTGCCGCTTTTTCACGGTATATTCCCCACAAATAAAACAAAAACTGTCCGGAGAGTTGACGCAACCTCTGGCTCTGTGAGCCATCACAAATACACAGCACTGCAAACTACAACTGTAGTGAACCACTTCGGAATAAAGCTGGATTACGACTGAGCAAACAAAAGGTAATAATGAACTTGCAAGAAACTGAAATTTGACAGGAACGTTCATGTCGCAACCACCGTGTTTGAGCGAGCGAACGAGGCGAGGCGAACAGGAAAGAACATGCGCCAGCGCGAGTACTGGATTAGCCCCCCGCCTCCCAATTGTCCTGTTAATGTATAAAATGAATACAAAACACTCTAAAATATCATGAGGGAGTGTTTCTAGTTAGTTAACCATTACAACCTCTATTTTGGGCCAAGAAAATAAACTGCAGTCGGCTAAAAAGAAATTATGTGAACATTCCTTATATGGTTAAGAAATCTAATTTTGCAAGAAAACGTGACGTGATGGAACATTTTGGCTATTTTTCCTGGATTCAGCACCCCAAAATCTATAGGAATCAGTTGCAAAACTGGAGGCAGTTTTTTGGTAGTGTACCTGTGTTATCTTTCCCTGGACATAGTAAAGGAGTTTACTCAACATAGGGGATGCTAAAGCACCCACTGCCCTCTAGAGCTAGCACCTCTGCATTCACATACTTATGTCTCTCTACCTATAGCTCACTATGAAGAGGTCGGTGTTTTTTCAGATGACTCGGTGAAAGCCGTAGCAATAGCAGCCTCCTTAAAGGAAGCAGACACAGAACGTATATATCACATATCCTGTGTCCCCCGCAGCCCCCTCTAGTGGCGGCGTAGTGGTTCCACAGGGGCTGGGGAGCGCATAAGAATTAAAAGGTTCAGGGTTGATCTGTTGTGAGGGTCAATGGGATAGCAGGTCACATTGTCAGCCTCAGGGTCAACAACCTAAAAAGTAACTCTTGCCAAGTGTAGGGTACAAAAAGGCTTTTATTTCCCCTTTTCGCATGAAGAAATTCAAAATATGAGGTAATGAGTAACAGAACATAAATTCAGTTGCATCAAAACGTGAGTCAGCAAAACACTCAAAATAACATGGTTCCTTCACCAACTTAAAGCATAAACTTTCCAGTACAGTTTGCACACATTAGATTTGTTTGCCTTTTACTCAAAGATATCTTCTTGTGCAAAAGTCACATTCCATTGGTTCTATATCTTCACTGCTCTCAGATTCCCCTGGCAGCCATTCCATGTCTATGGGATCTGAAACTGAGGTCTCTGAGATCTCTTGGATATTAAAACCTGGTTTCCTAAAAGCATGCCATACTGTATCCCAGTGCTGGCTTGGGAGTTTGGGGCGTCGGCTTTTAGGTCTAGTATATCTCCCTGGGCTTGCTGTTGTTTCAGGACTAAAAGTTTGCTCCTTCCATTCTCTGGCAACATTAAACTTTTTCCTGTAAAACTTATCAGTTATATCTGGTTTAAAACAGTCCTTATTGTCCAGATAAAAACTAGCCCTTTGTTCCTCTCTAGGCTTCTTGAAAAAGGCTTGAGGCCTAGTCTGAGAGTTTTGTGCTCCAGGTATATCCTTTCTCTCAAGGCTATGAACTTTTCCTTTATCTTTCAAGTTACTTTTGTAAAAGCTTTTAAAAGTACCTTTTTTCTCTTGAAGGTTTCTTCTCCAACCGGAGGGATAAGCACTTCCTTCCTTGGCTGCAGTCCATGATACTGCCCCTTGAAGTTGTGTATGGCCTTTCTCTAGGCCTGCTCTCCCAGTAGCTTCCTTTCCTTTAGCTCTGCTGGGTTTGTCAGTGACCCCACCTCGGTCTCTGAGTCTGGCCTCTGGAGCTTCCCTTGGCACTGCCTCCTGTTCTCCACATGAAGGTCTCTGCCAAGCTCCTTGCCTCCTCCTGTGCTTCTCCTCTGGGTTCTTCCCTTCGGGGTTTCTCTGTTGCCTTTCTGGCTCTCTTGACTGCCTTCCTGGCACCTTTGCCTCTTTTTGCTCTCTCTCTCTTGGCTCTCCCTCTTGCAGTGCTCTGTTCCTACTTAAATCCAGAGCAGCTGCTTCTGAGTCCTGCCCATAGAGGTGTGGTTCTTCCACTTTCAGGTTTGTTCTCCTGCTCCCTCTATGTGTCCCTTCTCGTAATTGCAGGCAAATCCTGTTTTTTTCAAGATTTAAAAGTTTCCTTTCTTGCATCAGAGGGCTTGCGGTATCACATATCCCCCTTCTCAAAATATTACGGGCTGGGGGAAGCTCTTCACCGCAGCACGTAATCCGAGACATGGTGTCTGCGTTACAATGTAGCTTCCCAGCTCTATGCTCAACACGAAAGTCATAAGGTTGTAAAGCCATATACCACCGGGTTAACCTGGCATTTTCGTTCCTCATTGTATGCAGCCATTTCAGGGGGGCATGGTCTGTAATGAGGACAAACTTCCTCCCGGTAAGGTAAAATTTTAATGCCTCAATGGCCCACTTGATAGCGAGGCATTCACGTTCAATGGTGGCATATTTTCTTTCCGCTAATGAGAGCTTTCTGCTAAGGAACAGAATGGGATGTTCTGCTCCTTCTTGTACCTGGGATAAAACGGCACCCAGCCCGGTTTCTGAGGCATCAGTTTGAAGTAGGAACGTTTGCTGGAAATCTACCCCGCGTAGAACGGGGGCCTGGCACAACTTCCCTTTCAATCTTTGGAAAGCAGCTTCTGCTTCGGGCGTCCATCGTACTATATTCGGGGCATTTTTTCTGAGCATCTCTGTAAAGATGTTGCTCTCCTCGGCAAAATGCGGTATGAACCGACGATAATACCCTATGAGTCCGAGGAAGCTTCTCAGCTGCTTCTTATTCTGAGGAACCGGGAAGTTCCTGACACAGTCAACTTTATCCAATAGTGGCCGTACGGTTCCTCGACCTACTAGATGACCCAGGTACTTGACCTCCTCCGCTGCGAACGTGCATTTCTTAGGATTAAGAGTGAGGCCCGCTCTCCTCATAGCCTCTAATATGGTGCCTATCTGCTGGAGGTGTTCTGTCCACGTGGCGCTGTGGATCACCACATCATCCATATATGCGGTCGCAAAATTCTGATACGGTCGAAGAATCACATCCATTAGGCGTTGGCATGTGGCGGCTGCCCCATGCAAGCCAAAAGGCATTCTCCTAAACTGGTAGAGCCCCAAGGGTGTACTAAAGGCAGTTTTCGGCTTGGCATCTCGCGTTAAAGGGACCTGCCAATATCCTTTGGTCATGTCCAATGTCGTCAGGTATTTTGCTTGCCCGAGCCGATCTAATAGCTCCTCTATACGCGGCATCGGGTACGCGTCGAAAGTTGAAATCGCGTTGACTTGCCGAAAGTCTATGCAAAAATGCATAGATCCATCTGGCTTTGGTACTAACACCACCGGGCTGCACCAGGGACTGTGTGACTCTTCTATTATCTCCATCTGTAACATTTCTTGCACCTGATTAATGACCTCCTGCTTTTTCGCCTCCGGCAGTCGGTATGGACGCTGCCGGATAATTTTACCGGGAGGAGTCTGGATCTCGTGCACCACCAACGAGGTCTCTCCAGGCATTGGCGTTAAGACATCTTTGTATTTATTTAACAATCGGGTCAAATCTTCCTTTTGTTTTATCGAGAGTTCTTCTCCTAGCTTTGGGGTAGAGTCTTCTTTACAATCCTCCAGACGAGGGCCCAATGCTTCCTCGGGTGGATCAGCGCCTATGGCCATTAAATTTTCTACTTCTGCTCTCCCCGTCGAGCCAAAACCTCCCACTCCTCGGCTTGTGGGATTTAACATCGGGACTTCCTCCAGATCAGGAAATCCTACCCGCTCACAAATGAGCTGTGCCACTCTGTCGCCGACTTGAACCTCGTAGTCCTTCTCTGAACAATTGCATAAGAGGACCTTTAGGACACCCCTATAATCAGGGTCCACGACTCCTGCAGCTACATCAATGTTGTGTTTGGCGGCCAGTCCGGACCTCGGGGCTATTCTTCCATAACATCCAGGTGGCAGTTCAATTTGTAAGTCCGTGGTCACTAATGTTCTCCCTCGCTTCGGTATGACCATATCCACGGCGCTATGGAGGTCATAGCCTGCAGCTTGTGCCGATGCTCTTTGAGGCGTCCGCGCTCTTGCGGATGTCTTGCAGTAGCGAAGCACAAACTTTTTGAGCAGCTGTGACCGATCCTTTACAACGGTCCTTGGGGGTTTCTCCCACAGCGGGCTAGGGATCGTGATATCCGTCGCAGCAGCCAGGCTGCTCCGCTGTACTGTGGAGTTTTTAATAAAGTCGAGTGGCCTGCCAGTGGAATCTGGTTTACCTTGAGGTAAACATTCTTTCTTCAAAGTTTTTCTAAATTGAGGCCAATCTCGGCCCAGGACTAAATCCTGCGGTAATCTTGGCACCACTGCCATTTTGGCATCTCTTTCACAATACCCATCCCCTTTATCCACAACTTATAAATGGGGTAGCGGGTAGCTGCTCCATGTACACACTTAATCTTGACATACCCCTCGGGTGATTCTGGGACCGACAGTCCATGATCCTGGATGGTCGACCA
Organism: Ichthyophis bannanicus; assembly: GCA_033557465.1. Taxonomy (NCBI): domain Eukaryota; kingdom Metazoa; phylum Chordata; class Amphibia; order Gymnophiona; family Ichthyophiidae; genus Ichthyophis; species Ichthyophis bannanicus. The sequence continues at coordinate 102,643,892 of CM066043.1, forward strand.
TAACCTTTTTGAAAGCATAGTCTGGTCGGCTCCAGAATCTAACAATGCTCGTACACTTATGCCATGTATTTTTACATTGACAAGAAACCCATCATGCACTATTCTTGGTGACTCTCCTACCAAGGCTGTTCTCGCACGACATTCATACTGTACATGTCCTTTTTTTCCACACGCAAAACATTTTTTTGTATTCACTTTCTCCAGGGGTTTATAACTCTGCCACCTACCAGCTGGAGGACGTGAGGGACTTCCCCTACCTTGTGCCTCCAATCCCATGGCACTTCGTGGACTTACACTAGGCTGTGTCACCTTTTCAGCCTCTAAGTATCTTTCAGTAAGCACAATAGCTTCAGTGGTATTGCTACAATTTTGGAGCATCAGAAAATTCTGCACCCTGTTAGGTAGTGCATTCATATATTGCTCTAAAATTATCGCATCCATGAGCGTATTTATACTTCTCCTTTCAGGTTGTAGCCACTTGTAAGCAAGACTACGCAACCTGTGGCCTAATGCCTTAGGTGTTTCATCTACCTTAAGCATAGCAGCTCTGAACATTTTATTGTACGCCACCGGCGTAAGACCAACACGATCTCTAATTGCGTTTACTACATCCTGATATGAATTTGCGAGCTCTGGGGGCATGGACCTGTAGGCCGCCAGCGCTTCACCTGTAAGTGATGCCGCTAGGCGTATGACCCACTGCTCCTCAGGCCACTTAGCCGAATTCGCAATCCTAGCGAAAGTGTCTAGAAAGTCATCAATATCGTCACTTGGACTGAGCTTCCCTATCATTAAGTCCTGCCAACTACGCCACTTATGTCCCCCGCAGCCCCCTCTAGTGGCGGCGTAGTGGTTCCACAGGGGCTGAGGAGCGCATAAGAATTAAAAGGTTCAGGGTTGATCTGTTGTGAGGGTCAATGGGATAGCAGGTCACATTGTCAGCCTCAGGGTCAACAACCTAAAAAGTAACTCTTGCCAAGTGTAGGGTACAAAAAGGCTTTTATTTCCCCTTTTCGCATGAAGAAATTCAAAATATGAGGTAATGAGTAACAGAACATAAATTCAGTTGCATCAAAACGTGAGTCAGCAAAACACTCAAATAACATGGTTCCTTCACCAACTTAAAGCATAAACTTTCCAGTACAGTTTGCACACATTAGATTTGTTTGCCTTTTACTCAAAGATATCTTCTTGTGCAAAAGTCACATTCCATTGGTTCTATATCTTCACTGCTCTCAGATTCCCCTGGCAGCCATTCCATGTCTATGGGATCTGAAACTGAGGTCTCTGAGATCTCTTGGATATTAAAACCTGGTTTCCTAAAAGCATGCCATACTGTATCCCAGTGCTGGCTTGGGAGTTTGGGGCGTCGGCTTTTAGGTCTAGTATATCTCCCTGGGCTTGCTGTTGTTTCAGGACTAAAAGTTTGCTCCTTCCATTCTCTGGCAACATTAAACTTTTTCCTGTAAAACTTATCAGTTATATCTGGTTTAAAACAGTCCTTATTGTCCAGATAAAAACTAGCCCTTTGTTCCTCTCTAGGCTTCTTGAAAAAGGCTTGAGGCCTAGTCTGAGAGTTTTGTGCTCCAGGTATATCCTTTCTCTCAAGGCTATGAACTTTTCCTTTATCTTTCAAGTTACTTTTGTAAAAGCTTTTAAAAGTACCTTTTTTCTCTTGAAGGTTTCTTCTCCAACCGGAGGGATAAGCACTTCCTTCCTTGGCTGCAGTCCGTGATACTGCCCCTTGAAGTTGTGTATGGCCTTTCTCTAGGCCTGCTCTCCCAGTAGCTTCCTTTCCTTTAGCTCTGCTGGGTTTGTCAGTGACCCCACCTCGGTCTCTGAGTCTGGCCTCTGGAGCTTCCCTTGGCACTGCCTCCTGTTCTCCACATGAAGGTCTCTGCCAAGCTCCTTGCCTCCTCCTGTGCTTCTCCTCTGGGTTCTTCCCTTCGGGGTTTCTCTGTTGCCTTTCTGGCTCTCTTGACTGCCTTCCTGGCACCTTTGCCTCTTTTTGCTCTCTCTCTCTTGGCTCTCCCTCTTGCAGTGCTCTGTTCCTACTTAAATCCAGAGCAGCTGCTTCTGAGTCCTGCCCATAGAGGTGTGGTTCTTCCACTTTCAGGTTTGTTCTCCTGCTCCCTCTATGTGTCCCTTCTCGTAATTGCAGGCAAATCCTGTTTTTTTCAAGATTTAAAAGTTTCCTTTCTTGCATCAGAGGGCTTGCGGTATCACACCTGGTTAAGGCTAAGTTTGCTTCACAACCTAACCATGCTATTTCAAAATTTGATCTGTGTTGGCAGCAATGTTCCCTCTAATTTTCTGTAGGCTGTGTGCGCATAAAATATCAGCTGTGTGCAGCTTTTGAAGGAAGGTTAAATTTTTGTGCGCCACATAACGACACTCGGAGTTATATACTTTAAAATTTGACTACACGTCAGAATACAGTATGTACACCACATTGATTTTAATCAAATTAAATGAAAATAGACGATTACTAAATGATGCGGGAAATTTCTAGTATTTACAATCATAACTTTTAAATTTTAAGACATCTGTGTTGTTTTCTATCAGAATCAGAGCCGTAATTTTTGTGCGCTCTGTTGTAAAGTATGTGCGCTCGCTCGGCAAGGTGTGTGCGCGCGCACACGCGCACAGCTTAGAGGGAACAGTGGTTGGCAGTAGAGATGATGGAGCTGATACTGAATGAAATTGATGTTCAAGCTGGCATGATACAGATTTATGCTGACTGTATGGATACTACTAGGTTACCTATGCAACCAAACCAGAAGGTTTCGTGTGAATGTAAGCGGCAGTGTTGGAAGCATCAGGAGGTCAGTACATCCAGAGCAGTGACACTACATTCCTGCTGCGAGGGGACATAGGGGATAGACTCTGGAGTGATATGCGGAAATATTTCTTTATGGAAAGAGTGGTGGATCCATGGAATAGTCTCCCAGTGGAGGTGGTAGAGATGAGGACAGTATCTGAATTCAAAGAAGCATGGGACAAACACAGAGGATCTCTAAAGGAAAAAAGGGGACTGTTGTAGTTGTTGATATGGAAGGACAGACTAGATAGGCCATGTGGTCTTTTTCTGTCGTCATGTTTCTGTGTTTCTAACTCTGTGGATCTCACTCCAGGTCGGTCTTGAAGCCCCATCCAGAGCAGGCGACTTGGCTAACTGGGGCCAGAATTTCTCTTGAACCATGATAATGCTTCATTGGGTTTCAGAGACTCTTTTCTGAGCTTGTGGACTCTAATTGGATACAGAAATCCATCCACAAGGGGCTGTGTTCGCAACCAGCATTATTCCCAAGGACATTTGCCTTTGGAAGCAAACTCCCTGCCCATAATAATGGTACAATCAGTACTTGTGATTGGTGAATCAATGTGAATGGATAAAAGGGTCGGTAAGAACCTTTATCAGATGCATTGCTAAAGCTGGGCTTCTTCTGCCTTGTGAAGCTGTGTGAGCACTATGGATCCACTCGTTTTGTGATTATACTATTGGTACTGACAGATATTAGGTGGAGAGTATTTGTGTACATTGCACTTTGTGTTATGCACGCTGTGGAGGTTGTGGAGGAAATCTGCATTAGCAAGGTGCAACTTTCACACTAGCGGCATTGTCGTAAAATTCTTTTTACCCACAAATTTTGCATCAGCTTTCAAAGTGAAAGCATGTGTACTTTCGCTTTGAAAACTGCTTAAGAAAAAATTACCTACCAATGCCTGCAGCTCTTTCTTTCTGATTAAAGCAGTGCATACAGGGGCCCTTTTACTAAATCCTGATAAGGCTGTGCACTTAACAGTAATTGCAAAGCCTCCGCCTAGCTGTCAGCGGTGTGAACAGCATGTTCCTGGAAGTTAATGTGTGACTGGGCATGTTGACGTGTGGTACAATTAACGTGGGTGCCATACCCATAGAGACATCATTAGGCGCGCTTGCGGGAACTGTCACGTCAATGGTGCTTACATGCTAATTTGCTTTCCATGCCCACAGTCTGCTCTAACCCATCCATTCCCCACATTAGCACTCGCGTGAAGTCAGTTAATGTGCATTAGCTTTCACCGCGGCCAGTCACTGCATACGATAACACACATTAACTGGTTAGCAGCACTTAGTAAAGGGCATTCTTTTACCCACACAAGAGTAAGCAATTTTCAGTAAGTCCATTTCCACAGGTAAAGCACTGATTTGCTCTCGGAAATGGTTTTGAAAATTAACCTTCTCCATACATTAGCAGAAGTTTTGAAACTCTTGCTCTGGGCAAGAAACAGTATGTTTGGGGAGATTTAATTCATCGTCCATTTCCTCTCAGCAACTCTCATCTGTTACAGCTGTCTTCCTCAAGACCAAAGAGAGCATTCATTTGTCATACTTGTTCAACCAAATAGACTAAAGAAGGTTTCAATCCAGCTGTGGCACAGTTCAAAGCCTTTCTTCCAGTAAGTTTTTAATGTTCTCTAGTTTGTTTTTCCTCAGTAAGAACTGGCCTATGTTTCTATAGGAAGCTGAACTAGTGCTTAGATTATGGGAGCCATTCTGAACAGCAAATACTGGGGATGGAGGAGTGGCCTAGTGGTTGGGGCAAGGTACTTCAGGCTGGAAGGTTGGGGGTTCAAATCCCACTAGAGGACAGCAACCTTGGGCTGGAAGGACTGAGGTTTCTAGTCCCACAGGTGCTCCTTGTGGTCTTGGGCAAGCCACTTAACCCTCCATAGCCCATGTTCCCTGTAAAATAGTTATCTCCAAGTTATAATGCCCTGTTCAATGTAATTTCAGTTTGTTCAATGTAAACTGCACTGATGCAGAATAGTGTGGTATATAAGAGAATGTAAATAAATAAAAATGGATGTCCCATTTGGATGTCCATCCCCCACTATTCACTCCCTTGTCAGCCCCAGCTAAAGCCTCCCCATACAAACAGTGCGTTTGTATGGGGAGGCCTATAAGAGGGCGGGTGGGGGGTGTTCCAGAGGCAGAGCAAGGGACATGGATGGGCCATGACCCCAGACATAAAGGGCCCATTCAGAGGTCAGCCCTGTATGTCTGGGATCATGAACTTAGACAGGGGACTTATTCCACTTCTTCCGCAGAGGTGGAATAAGTCCTCCTAGACAGCAGGGGATGATGCTACCGGGCCTGAACAAATAGGTGGTGCGAGGTGCAGGAAATTCCCTGCAGCTGGACTCTGGCCATGGGAGGCTGGATGGAGGGTCTGGTTGCAGGGAAAGGAGGATTTTGGCAGTGGCCGGCATTCGTGGCTCCTGAATTGGGCCACGGTGCCATGGTGATGGGACACCATGGTACTGCGGCTCCATTCAGGAGCCTGACTGAGGTAGCCGGGTGCATGTGGCTGGGAATGCAGGCCGATTAGAATCAGGGCCCGGCCTGCACGTTCAGACTGTAGACCGCATTCTGATCCTGTGGGCACGTCTAGCCCCCGGGGATCAGAATCGGGTCTACCTTTGAGTGTCCTGCTTCTGACAGTGGGCTGGATGGCCTGGCTGGAATGGGCCTTCCCATGTATATTTGTAGAGTGATGTGCGGCAAGGAATTAATAGTTATGTTATGGGGCTATTTTCAAAAAGACGTCAGAGGGTAAGTGAATATCATTTTGAAATTTCTGCGCTTCGTTGAACGTACATACTTCTCACCACAAAGTATGAGGGTTAAAAAATCCTATGGCCCATGACATTTGCTAAAGGAAACATGAGAGAGTTTCCCTTCATGAAATGGCCTGCGAACCAGTGGGTACAAAGCACCTGGGGACCTGCAAACTCCCCCACATTCTGTGAAAATTACCCTCTCTAAAGGCACATCACTGAAAAAGAATGCTTTGACCTTACAAATGGAAATATTGGGATAGATTTTGTGTTCAGTTTGCTATCAGCATTTACTTGCCAAATGTTGAAGAGAAGTGTTCCTGTGTAAATAAAATTTCATTTTACTAACAATAAATTATTTGTCTCATACAGAGCATAAGAATGTGTAACAGGAGAACTTGATAGCAGTAAAGCGTGCATTTCTTATGGATAAATCATTTATCCTGCTCTAATCTCTCTTTTTTACCTCCAGAATAACCTTTAGCCGAGTTTGGAATGATTTATTTGTCCATCCTAATAGCACAGCTGGGCTATAACATCTTTCTTGCTGAGCTCTTGTGATATGGGGACTACAGCAACCCTGTTTCTTAAAGTTTTGGGTATCATCCCCGGTTGGTAGCAGTAACTTTCTAAAACTCTGTCTTGCTACTCACAGTTCTCTTTTTCAGGTCCACGTCTCCAGCTGTCCACTTCTTCTCTGACACCACCTCTTCCTTCCACTCGGCGCCCTGATCTGCAAGAAGCAGGCGTATGGTCTCTGCACGTCCTAGGTATTTACAATAAAAGAAAAAGGGCTTTCACTGGAGAGAACACATAAAGAGTGGCCCCGTTCTCGCCATGCAGAAGATCTATTTTAGGTATCTCCTGTCCCATTCTCTTTTGTGTGTGTGTCTTGTTCCTTTATTCTTTTCTGAGGTCTCTGATGCGTCCCCTACTCCAGGAGGCATGACAGCCTCTGAGACTCTTGCTGACCCAACACCTGGAGCCTCACTGTCTCCTCCAAGGTTCTCCTTCAGTAGCAGTCTTAGGCCAACACGGACCTACAGTATATAGTAGTATAGTGAATGCAGGGGCGGCCCAAGGGGGGTGCGGGGCCATGTGCGGAGACTCGGTGCGGGGCCTCATTTGCATAAGGGGCCTCATTTGCATACATATTTGCATAATGTTACCATACACTAACTTTTAGTAAACATGCTTCTTAATGAGTGTACGGATAAAGAAAGACTAAAAGATTTCTACATTACTATAATACAGTGCCAACCGCCAGGCACATTAGGAACTACTACAAACGCTGCCCATTTAGAACCCATAGCAAACCCGCCGTATTCTGACAGCACTACCAGGACTCACAAAGCACCATACCCTACCTATCAAAAGGCAACACTGCAAATATTAAACCAATACATTTCAGAGAACAACAATACATGACCTACTGGGGAAAGAGAACAAGTGGCAATGTCAAATAGGAATTACATAAACAGAATACCTCAGCTCAGTTACACATGCAGAACATAGACCATCACCAAACAAGGAATCGCAATTTAGAAACAGGAAGACAATAATTAAACTGGGAACCCCAAAAGCCAAACTTGGAATGTACAACACAGTAGAAATAAAACTATAAATTAATTTCCTCTTGTACTAAACAAAGCACCAACGTTAATGATGCACATTTCCCAGAGCTGACATATTCCAGTTAATAAATTCAAAATAAAGAGATATCTTTGTACCTTTTGTGCATTTTTTTCCAGTTGCAATTGTTCCAGCCACTTTCTTCTGGTTTATTTGTGTCTTCTGCTAACTCTCCATCGTCTGCTGTCCATTTGTCCTTTCTTCACTCTTCTAGTTTTTTTCCATTCTACCTCTACATCTGTTTTAACATACTAATCTTTCTCCTTTTGCTCTTTCCTCATTCCTATTTCATCCACTCAAATTTTACCCCTCCATCCTCAATCCCCACTTACTCTCCCAACACCCGGCCAATTGTAGATTTTTCTTCCCTCCCACACAAAATATTTTTCCCCTCTCCATTTCACTCTCCCAGCCCCATCCCCTTCTAATCTCCCCCAACATCAGCTCCCTTCTAGTTTCAGCCCCACCCAGTATCCGCTCCCTTCTAGTCCCCCCCATCAGCCCATTTCCAATCCTAGCTCCCCCATCCATTTCCAGTCCTATACGAGTCCCTTCATCAGCTCATTTCCAATACCAGCCTCCCATCAGCCCATTTCTAGTCCTTTCCTAGCCCCCCATCAGCCCATGTCAAATCCTAGCTCCCCTCCACTCAGCCCATTTCCAATCCAAGCCCCCCATGAGCCTACTTCCAGTTCTAGCCCCTCCATGAGTCCATTTCAATCCAAGCCCCCACCACAGCCCATTTCCAATCTTAGCTCCTCCCAACACCCAATTCCCAGTCCTATCCTAGCCCCTCCATCAGCCCATTTCCTATCCTAGCTCCCTCCCATAAGAGCCCATTCCAAGCCCCCCTTCCCATCGGCTATTTGCAGTTCAAGCCCCCTTCCACTCAGCCCATTTCCATTCCAAGCCCCCCTCCCCATCAGCTATTTGCAGTTCAAGCCCCCCACTTACCCTCAGCCCATTTCCATTCCAAGCCCGTCCCCATCAGCTATTTACAGTTCAAGCCCCTTCCACTCAGCCCATTTCCATTCCAAGCCCCCCATGAGCCTACTTCCAGTTCTAGCCCCTCCATGAGTCCATTTCAATCCAAGCCCCCACTACAGCCCATTTCCAATCTTAGCTCCCCCCAACACCCAATTCCCAGTCCTATCCTAGCCCTTCCATCAGCCCATTTCCTGTCCTAGCTCCCTCCCAAAAGAGCCCATTCCAAGCCCCCCTTCCCATCGGCTATTTGCAGTTCAAGCCCCCTTCCACTCAGCCCATTTCCATTCCAAGCCCCCCTCCCCATCAGCTATTTGCAGTTCAAGCCCCCCACTTCCCCTCAGCCCATTTCCATTACAAGCCCCGTCCCCATCAGCTATTTACAGTTCAAGCCCCCTTCCACTCAGCCCATTTCCATTCCAAGCCCCCCTCCCCATCAGCTATTTGCAGTTCAAGCCCCCACTTCCCCTCAGCCCATTTCCATTCCAAGCCCCATCCCCATCAGCTATTTACAGTTCAAGCCTTCCCTTCCACTCAGCCCATTTCCAGTTCTAGCAACCCCCCCAACCCATTACCAGTCCTAGCCTCCCATAGCCTATTACCAGTCCTAAGCCCCCATCAGCCCACTCCCAGTCCTAATCCCACCAGCCCATTTCCAGTCCTAACCCCCCATCACCCAATTTTCAGTTCAAGCCCCCCCATAGCCCATTACCAGTCCTAACCTCCCCATCAGCCCACTCCCAGTCCTAATCCCTTCAGCCCATTTCTAGTCCTAACCCCTATCACCCAATTTTCAGTTTAAGCCCCCCATAGCCCATTACCAGTCCTAATCCTATCAGCCCATATCCAGACTTAGCTCCCCCATAGCCCATCACCACTCCTAACCCCCCACCCCAGGGAAAATTTAAAATAAAAAAACTGTCTGCTGCCGGGGCCGGGGCAGAATCGAGTGTGCCGCGGGGCCCCCCCTGCCCGGCAGAGCCTGCCCTCCCCTGCCCGGCAGAGCCTGCCCTCCCCTGCATCAGCTCCCTCTTTGCAGCTGCAGTCACACACACCGGCTTTCAGAGCGCAAGGGGAGAGTTTCCCTTTCGCGGCTCTGTTAAGCCCGCGGGGGCTGATGGGAAGTTCCCATCAGCCCCCGCGGGCTTAACAGAGCCGCGAGGGAGAAACTCTCCTCTCGCGCTCTGAAAGCCGGCGTGTGTGACTGCAGCTGCAAAGAGGGAGCTGATGCAGAGGAGGGCAGGCTCTGCCGGGCAGGGGGGGGCCCCACGGCACACTCGATTCTGCCGCGGCGGCCGCGGTCCTGGCCCCAGCAGCGGCAGCAGACAGTTTTTTTTTTTAATTTTAAATTTTACTTTTAGATCAAAATGTTTTTTGCGCGGGGCCCCCTGAAACGCGGGGCCCTGTGCAAAAAACATTTTCGCTCAATGGACGGGCCGGCCCTGAGTGAATGTTCCACCCTTCCTGGGCTTGAGCTCATTAACTTCCTAACCCTTCCTTTTTTCAGTAGGTGAAGGAGAATCATTTTATAGCAAAGAATGCCTTTACTTAGCATTGTTGTGGTGGAATTCCATTGCTTACTTTAGCAACTACCTCCATCTACTGGCGTAAATTTCACCTAAGCAGCCCTCGTAATGTGGGAGGGCCCTGCCTGAAAGGGGGCCCACACAGCGGCAGTGGCAACAGCGTGGCAAACTTACTTTTACATGTTTGCCGCACTGCTCCACTCTTATAAGTTCACTGTGGGGAACACAGGCCTGATGACTGTTCCCCGCCGTGCATAAATCTTGCAAGGAATAGGTGCCAGGCCTGCGTTCCCCATGGCCAACTTACAAGAGCAGAGCAGCATGGTAAAAATGATAAAGTGAGTTTGCCGTGCTGATGTTGATACTGCTGCTGTCAAATGGGGTGCCCACTGCATGAAAGGAAACCCACATGGGGGGCCCTCAAAAAAATTTTGCTTGGGGGGTCCCTTATTGTAACTTATGTCACTGACTCCATCATTCTACTTATCTCCACCCTCCAACTCTTCTCCCTCTCCCAACTCAGAGAGCCTTTCAGACGAAGTCCGCTTATGTATAGTATGCATCACCTGGTTGCAGAAGAGGGAGGTGGGAGCATTGTCTATGCACTCCGGGGACTATGGAGTGAGGGGTACAGAATAGAGTTACACAGGAGACAGGGCACTATGAAAGAGGCTGTCCGAGCACCCTGGCTTGGACCTGGGCTATGTACCTAGCGAGGTTAAGGGTCAGCTTAAAGGGCCATTTGACTGCTGTACTAAATACCAGTCAGGTCAGCCAAGTACCAGACAGTTGCCAACACTACTCCCAGTGCCAGGAGGCACTGCCAGAGAAATGAATCTGTAGGACCGAAAACAAAGCTTCCAACAGGAGAAAGAGCCCCACCCACCAATCTGAGACTAGTAGTAATTGAACGAACTAGTCTCATTAGTTTTCTGACTTAAAACTTTCACTGCTGTTGGTAGGGGGAGATGCTGCCATATCACACTTTTAGTCATGCACCTCCCCCTTCTGTCAGCAGCATGTCTGGAGGTCTCCCGTGCAGCTTGGCGAGAATGTTGATCAGATTATTGTATCGCATGACTCAAACTTATATAAAGGACTTTCAGTCCCACCCACTCTCTACCATACCCACCCATCCAACTGGCTGTTTTTCTTATATAGATTCCTAAGAGCCCCAGCTTCTTGCAGAATTCCTCACAGTTGCCCCTTCCTCAATTAATCCTACCTGGATTTCTTCTTGCCAATCATGGCCTCACTGGTTTACTACTACTACTACTACTACTACTACTACTACTGAGCATTTATATAGCACTACCAGTCATACGCAGCACTCTGCAGAATCTAAACTATTTATTGATTTTAATGTGGATGTATTGTGTTTGTCTGTCTTCACTAACTTGTAAATTCCAGGACTCAGGAACGTCATTTTGTGTGTCTGTAAATCACTGAATGAAAATGGTAATGGCAATAGTAATCATTAATTACAGGCAGGTCAGTTTCTGTAACTTGCTGAATCCTGAAATCCCTCCCTAACCTCCTGCTTTGGACTTTAATTCTGCTTGCTCAGAGCATACATGTGGACAGATATTATCTACAACCACTCTCGGATATCAAGTCCCTGACCCTGAATCATCCTATGCCTTTTCCAGCACCGCCAATCAAATACCCGTATGCAATAATTATTCTAGTTACAAATTACCTTATTCTGAGTAAAGACATATCTAACCCACATTTGGTAAATTATTTATCTACTGATTCAAAGACAGGAAAATTCCTGCAGCACTTCAGCCATGGTGGAGATATGAACCAGCAGATTTTCTGCCCATGATGAGCTCCTGTCAGCAGTCACACTACTGAACAGTATCAGTGTTAACCGCACTGAGTCCATGTCATATTTAGATGCTAATCCAGTCCTAGTTTCTTGAAAATTTCATATTTATAAACAGATCCATAGCACTAGGCAAGCATGGCTGAAGCTGATCTCCCAGATCTGTCTGGGTAACTATGGTGCAGGCAGAGAGACCATCCCATTGGTAACATGCACAAACCAACAGGCCAAGTAAGGAACTGTGAATAAGAGAAGAGCAAAAAGGGGAAATAGTAAAAGATTGAATGGGAAAAGGAGGAGGAGGGAGAAGATGGGTTAGGAACTGAAATCTTACAGTGCAAGTGCATCCAAAGAAAAGAGACCAAATTCAGGAATATTTCTTTTGGGAGTTGCTCTGCAGTGCTGTTTCTCCATTTTGATTATGATCAGGGCCAGATTTAAGATTTTGGTACCCATAGGCAAAGCCATACAGCAGATCCCTGACATTGGCGGAAGGAGGGGGATGTGGGTTAGAGTGGGGTGTCAAGAGAACCCAGAGACTAGAAAGTTAGAAGAGGACCAGAGGAAGTCTATGGTGCCAGAGGGGAGCTAGGGTTGCCGAATTTTGAAAGAGAAAAGCCTGCTTCTGCAACTGCCCTTGCTCTACCCCTTCCCTGCCTTCTGCCCCACCCCAATAAATAACACGGTGGGTTACCAGGGCAGACTTTGGAGCCTGCCATCCACAGCAACGGAGGTGGGGGTACAAGGGGTTGCATTCTTCATCCCTCACTGAGCCACAGTGATTTCCTCATTTCCCTAACATCCACATATGCTTCCCCCATACACTATTAAATCCAGATATATTTATTCTGTATTCACAGAATCCCCCGGCCCCTCCTCCATCAATATGTGCAGAACAGAGCTGAGATTTCCTCAAAGAACCTTAGTAACGGCAACATAAACCCTTTTACCAGGCATGTTGTTAAGTGCCATTGAGTCGATGTTGACTCATGGCGACCCTCTATATAGCTGTCCTAAACTGTGCTCTGTCTTCAGTCAGGCAGCTCATTGTTGATAGAGTGGCACCCATAGCTGCTGTTATTGTATCGATCCATCTCATTGCTGGCCTTCCTCTTTTGCATTGACCTTCAACCTTGCCAATCATGATGTCTTTCTCTATTGAGCTCTCTCTTCGCATGATGCTCTCTCTTCGCATGATGTGTCCAAAGTATGAAAGTTGAAGTGTTGTCATCTGAGCTTCTAGAGAAAGCTTTGGTTTGATTTCCTCTAGTACTGACTGGTTCGTTCTTTGGGTAGTCCATTGTATACACAGTATTCTTCACCAGCCCCATAATTCATAAGCATAGATTTTTTTCCTGTATCTTTTTCACACTCCAACTTTTGTATCCATAAGATGTTATTGAAAATACCATGGCTTGAGCAAATTGAATCTTTGTATGGAGAGAGACATCTCTGCTCTTGAGAATCTTGTCTAGATCTATTCTGCCAAGAGCAATACGTTGTCAGATTTCTTGACTGCTTGTCGTTTCTTTATTGATTATTGATCCAAGCAGAAAGTTGCCCACTATTTCAATTTCTTCTCCAGCAATGATGAACTTACTGATTTTGCCAGTTGTGAGGATATTTGTCTTCTTTGCATTAAGCTGCAGGCCCATTTTAAGATTATGTTCCTTGATCTTGAGAAGCAAATGTTTCAGATTGTTTTCCCTTTCAGACAGTATTGTGGTGTTCCTTATCGTTTCTTCAGTTCAGTCCCACACCTCTGGGTAGTGCACCTCCTCCTGCAGCATGGAGACTGGGCATGTCATATTCGTGACATCACTGGATATACCCCGCTGGCCTCTTCCACCAGCCCCCAGTATGCCCAGTCTCCATGCGGCTGGATGTAGGGAGCCTAGGTGCTGGGCTCACTGAGGAGCAGATAAGGAGCTTTTTGTAGCTAGGATAGATAGGTTTTTTTGGCTATTTCCTTTCCCTAGGGTTAATTTCATTTGGGGATGTTTGTACCTTTAAGTTTAAAAAAAAAAAGAAAGAAAATAGTGAGCTCAGAAGGGGATTAGAGAATACCTGGAGGACTCCTTCTCTTTCCCCTGTGACCTACTTTTCCTACTGCCCACTCTCCCCTCCTAGATTGTATGGAGGGAAGCTGTTCTGAGGCTCCTGTGGGGTCTGATCTGTCTCCTGCAGGCATCGGCGAGTTTCACACACTCTGCAGCTCACAGCAGGGCTTCGGCTGTGCTGCAGCAGAGACAAGACAAAACAGCTGTTAAGCTCATCGTGGCTGATGGTCTGGGGAAGAAAGTGAGTTTGTGAAGCGACAGAATGGAGGTGAGTCTCCCGACAGCGATTTCAGGACCGTGGGGCAATTTTAGGGCCTGCGGCCGTGTGTAAAGCATGTTTAGTAGTAGCAAGAATCGCGGGCCGTTTCCCTTCCTGTGCTTTGGTCTGCGGGGTTCTGAACGGCTATGGGAGCGCAGTCCTTTGCGGGTTTAGACTTTAATTGTTTGTAGGGACAGTCTGTTTATTTAATTTTGTCTAATTTTAGCTAATTTTATTTTATTTGATCGAGTTCAAGTTTATTGGAGTGGTTTTGAGTAGTTTCGTCCCTTAAAGGGGCCACTGCAAAAAAAAAAACACCTATATATAGATGAACAGTTTCTTTTTTGCTGTTTTGTTTTTCGGCCAATTTCTCAGTGGAATGTAATTATTTTTTTCAGATCTCTCCAACTGCGTTCCACTGATGCCGTCGCCCACAGTGTCTGGTGTGTGGGTTGCGTAGGGGCGCAGTCTCGGAAGCAAGGGTTTGTCGAGGCTGCGCAACTGAGGCACTCAATATGGAACAAGAGCTCCACGACAAGGCTACTGAAGGGATTCAGGGGGTTCCCAGTGCGGGGGAAGGGGAGTTTCCGTCTGCTCTTTTGGTGGACAGTTCAGCTGTGCCCGGGCCTTCCACTGTACTGGTGGTGGCTGAACTAGTGCTTGGAGGATTTTCACCAGATTTTGTGCTTGTTATGCATCAAGCATATTGCCTGCGCAATCAGGTGCTGGTAGCAGATCTTTCGTTGTTGGGAGCGTCCGGGAATCAAGTGACCACGGACAAGATCAGAACTGGTTTGACTAGAGCGACTAAGAGGGCTCGCTCGGAGGAAGATCAACCTCTTGATTTGGATTGGCCGGAAGGGGAAGACTTTGAAATAGAACCAGAATCTGGAGTGGAAGAACTGGAAGAAGGCGAAATTCAGGAACCTGAGGACCGGGCGTGGATCATCAGAGTTTTTCAGAGAGAGGAGTTCACAACGCTCATTATGGAGTCGCTTCAGGCTCTTAATCTGTTTTCCGAGCATCCAGCAGAAGATGAGGGACTAGAGGATCCTCTCATTCAGGCGGTGCGTAAGACGCAGGCTGTATTTCCTATTCACCGGGAGGTTAAGCAAATTATTCAGAACGAATGGGATTTGCCAAAGGCAGGATTGTGCGGAGTTCAGTCTATGAATCGGCTTTATCCATTGGCGGATCAAGAAAGGGAAATATCTCGCTCTCCGCATATAGATGCTGCGGTGTCAGCGGTCACGAAGAAGACGACTATCCCAGTGGAAGGCAGTGCGGCTCTGAAGGACGCACAGGATAGAAAGGTGGACACCTTATTGAAACAGGCCTTTGAGGTTAATGCTCTTTCACTACAAGTGTCTGTTTGTGGGGCTTGTGTAGTGAGAGCTTGCCTTCGGTGGTCGCAGTGTTTGCAGCAGCCAGCGCAGCAAGCGCAGGACCACTTAGCGGATGTGACAAGGATCGAGTCAGGAGCTGCTTATTTAGTGGATGTCCATTTTGATCTGATTAGATCATTAGCGAATAGCATGGCTTCCTTGGTAGCCGCGTGCCAGTATCTTTGGTTACGAAATTGGGCGGCTGACGATTCCTCCAAGTCGCGTCTCAGCAAACTTCCTTTTAAGGGGAAGTTGTTGTTTGGAGAGGATCTGGACAAGCTGGTCAAAGATTTGGGTGAATCGAAAGGTGGACGCTTGCCAGAGGATAAGCTGAAGCAGGGTCGGATCCCGGGTTCTTTGAGGGGTCAGTTTCGAGACTTCAGGTGTTTTCGTACCTCCAGGTTAGGAGGTTTTCAAAGAAGAAGATTCCCCTCACAAGGTCAGGGTTTCCGAGGGTTTTGAGGGGCAGGCAGAGGTTATTCTAGCCCCTCATCAACAGCGCTCAGGAAACCCCATTGAAACGAGGTGGACTCAGGCAGGTTTGCAGCTGGTAGGAGGTCGGCTTCGAGATTTTCTTCCTACCTGGGTCCAGATAACATCCGATCAGTGGGTCTTAGAAGTCATTCGCAAAGGGTATGCTCTCGAATTTGCTTGTCTGGTGCTCGACTCCTTTGTCCTGTCTCCTTGCAGAGGACAGGTAAAGTCGACTGCTGTATGGGAAATGCTGGATCGTCTGTTACAGCTAGGAGCAGTGGTGCCGGTGCCCCGAGAGCTCTACTTTAGCTGTCGATACTCAATTTATTTCATAGTTCCAAAGAAGGACGGAGCCTTTCATCCAATTCTAGACCTCAAGGGGGTAAATCATTGTCTGCGAGTGCCTCATTTTCGGATGGAGACCTTACGGTCCGTTATAGTAGCGGTTCATCAGGGGGAGTTTTTGACGTCCCTCGATCTGACAGAAGCGTATTTACACATTCCTATCAGGCCGGGACATCAGAAATTTCTAAGGTTTGCGTTGCCGTGGGGGCATTTTCAGTTACAGGCATTGCCCTTCAGGTTGGCGACAGCCCCGCGCACCTTCACCAAGATTATGGTGGTAGTGGCGGCAGCTCTCCGAAGAGAAGGAATACTAGTTTATCCGTATCTCGACGACTGGTTGATACAGGCAAAATTGGAGGCCGAGAGAGTTTGCATTACAGCCAAAGTGGTACAGCTGCTTCAGAGTCTTGGTTGGATAGTCAATGCGGCCAAAAGCCTTTTGGAGCCATCACAGGTTCTGGAGTATTTGGGAGTGCACTTCGACACATGTGTGGGAGCGGTATTTTTGCCAGATCTCCGAGCTCAAGCGTTGCGGCGCCTGGTGTACAAATTTCTGAGGACTTCAGCACCGTCGGCCTGGGACTTTCTGCGAGTTCTGGGGACAATGGCGGCGACGCTGGAATTTTGCCATGGGCCAGAGCACAGAGGTCCGTTACAGAGGTCTCTGCTTCGTTGTTGGTCGCACCAGACCGATTCTCTGTGCAAACGGCTTCCTTGTCCATTCCAGGTCAGGAGGTCGCAACAGACCAACTTCACAATGTAAATAACAAGTTGTTCCATATACTATTGTACCACTGTTGTATATAGTTAACCAGGATATCCTTCATCAGATAACCCTGCATTGTATTTAGTTTCCCCTATTTCGCCAAGTTATACTTCCTGTTAAATGTAACGACCAGACATGTGTAAACTGTCGGATGTTTTTCTGTTCAATGTAAACCGCGCTGATGTCTAATAGTGCGGTATATAAGAATTGTTAATAAATAAATAAAAAATAAATGGTGGATTTGTCTGCAAAATCTGGCGGTGGGTATGCCTCTCGAGCAACCACAGTGGCTTCCACTGTTATCAGATGCCAGTTTCGCAGGCTGGGGAGCTCATTGCGGAGAGCAGTTCACGCAATGAATTTGGACCGCACAGGAGGTAAAATGGTCGATCAATCACTTAGAGTTTCAAGCGGTAGCACGAGCTCTGCAGGCGTTCGAGGCCTCGGTGCCGGGTCGAGCGATTCAAGTGCTGTCAGACAACAACGCGACAGTAGCGTACCTCAACCGGCAAGGGGGCATGGGAAGCGCGGCTTTGGAAGAGGAGGCGGAAAGCTTATTCGCTTGGGTGGAGCCTCGTCTTCAAGTAATATCGGCAGCACACATTGCAGGAATGGAGAATGTGATGGTGGATTTTCTCAGCAGAGTGCGAGTGGATGCTGGAGAGTGGGAGCTCCATCTGGAAGAATTTGCTCAGAAAGTCGGCAGGTGGGGTCCTCTGATTATGGATCTCATGGCAACCTTTCTGTCGGCCAAGGCGACTCGTTTTTACAGCAGGAGAAGAGAAAGGATGTTGGAAGGTCTAGATGCCTTACTGCAACCATGGCCCAAGCAAGGCCTGCTCTACGTTTTCCCTGCTTGGGCGCTCATAGATTGGGTAGTTCAGTGCATCGAAGCTCATCAGGGGAGAGTAGTGTTAGTGGCCCCAGATAGGCCACAACGCCCCTGGTATGCCGATCTGATTCATCTTCTCGTCGGGGATCCATGGTGAATGCCCTCGAGGGCAGATCTTCTGACTCAAGGTCCTCTGCAAATGCCTCAGGTAGATTGGTTCTCTCTTACGGCTTGGCCATTGAAAGAGCTAGGTTGAGAAAGAAGGGTTACTCTGGGGTGGTAATTGCTACCTTGCTACTGGCCATAAAAAGGGTTTGGCGTATCTTTGAGGACTGGTGTATGCAACATCAGGTCCATCCAACCTCAGCGTCGGTTCCCATGGTATTGAGTTTGTTGCAGTACGGATTCGATAAGGGATTGGCGGCCAGTTCCTTAAGGGTTCAGCTGGCAGCTATTTCTTGTTATCGAGGAAAGGTGCAGGGAGTTTCCTTAGGTTCCCATTCCGATGTGATACACTTTTTGAAGGCAGTTTCATGTTTACGACCCGCTCGCAGGATGGTGTCTCCTCTGTGGGATCTCAACTTGGTGCTAGGAGCATTGACTAAGGAGCCTTTTGAACCTTTGTGCCTGGCTTCGTTAAAGGATTTGATCTTAAAGACAGTGTTCTTGGTAGCCATTTGTTCGGCACATCAAATTTTGGAGTTGCAGATGTTGTCCTGTCGTGAGCCTTTTCTGTCCTTTTCTAGGGAAAAGGTGGTGTTACGTCCGGTACCGTCTTTTCTGCCGAAGTTTGTTTCGCCTTTTCATAGGAATCAATCTGTCTCTTTACCAGTATTAGGCATTTCGGGGGAGGACACATCGGATCATAGTTTGCGTCTCTTTGACATAAAGAGGGTACTGCGGCATTACTTGAAGGTCTCGGAGTCCTTCCGCAAATCAGAACGTTTATTTGTTCTCTTTGGTGGTCCGCGTGAAGGGGAAGTGGCAGCCAAAGCTTCGATTTCCAGATGGGTCCATGAAGCAATAGCATCGGCGTATACTTTGCAGAGATGTCAGGTGCCCGTGGGGCTGCGGGCGCATTCTACTAGAGCACAAGTGACTTCGTGGGTGGAACATAGCTTGGTTCCGCCGGTAGAAATTTGTCGAGCGGCCACTTGGTCTTTGCTGCATACTTTCAGTAAACACTATTGCCTAGATGTTCAGGCGATGCAGGATGCCTGTTTTGGGGTTGCGGTTTTGTGGTCCAGGTTGACAGGTCCCTCCCAATAATTACTGCTCTGTTACATCCCAGAGGTGTGGGACTGAACTGGAGAGACGATAAGGAAAGAGAAATTAGACTTACCTGCTAATTGTTGTTCCTTGAGGAACTCCAGTTCAGTCCCGATTCCCGCCCGGGGATTCTTTTCAGTTTCAGCAGGATTATTTTGGTGAGAAGAGCTTCTACAGCTATGCAGAGAGTGGATCAAGGGAAGTATTACGCTCTTTCTGTGCTAAGGCTATGGTTTCTCGCTGTTCTATCTGCTCTTCCCCTTCTGTACTGTTTCTTCAAAGGGGGGAGAGGGGGAGTTATCCTCTTGGTTATCGGGGCTTTAGTGCAGTTTGAAAGTTAAATGGTTAATTTAATACTATAGCTATTTATTTGTTGCTCCATTGAGTCTGCTTTGTTAATAGGCCACTGGGGGCTGGTGGGAGAGGCCAGCAGGATATAAGCCCCTTTCAACCAAAATCATACCGTCCCATCTCCAGCCTACCATTCCTTGCAAAAATCGTTGAAAAGGCAGTACAAAGGGAACTTCAGGACCATATTGACATGAATGCCCCACTGGACATCCATCAGCATGGCTTTAAAACTCAGCACAGTGTGGAAACACTACTCACTTCCCTCTTTGACGATCTCCTAAGAGGCATGGATAACATAAAAAACGGATTCCTGCTAGTGTTCATGGACATCTCGGCAGCCTTTGACACTGTGTCCCACACCAGGTTACTGCAACGCCTGCAGCAGATAGGATTATGCAAGAATACTCTGAAGTGGTTTACTTCCTACTTGGAAGATCAAACGCAACAAGTCAAATGCGCCCAAAAGAAATCATTGTAGTTCCCCGTCACGCAGGGAATACCACAAGGTTCAGCCCTGTCATCAATGCTCTTTAATATTTACATCCAACCCATATGCAACATCATCAAACGCCACAAACTCCACTATCACCTCTATGTTGATGACATCATGGTGTATGCTCCAGTCAACCTACTAGCACTTAACACCACAACAACCAGATGCCTTGAAGACATGAATCCCTGGCTCACAGCCAATAACTTGACAGTCAACTACGATAAAACTGAGGCAATGTTCATCACCAGGAACCCCACCTTCATTCCACCACAAACTATCAGCATTACAGACAAACTCATAGTAGTCAAAGATGAAGTAAAGTACCTGGGCATCACAATGGATAAAGTTCTGAATCTGAAATCCCACATCAACAAAACCGCAAAAAAGGCCTATCAATGTTTGAGGACCATCAGAAAAATCAAGCCAATACTCCGCCAGGACCACTTCCGCACAGTGTGCCAAGCACTCATCACACCTCTGCTTGATTACGGAAACTCGTTATATCAAGGCCTCCCTCAGCAGACCTTACACCCACGCCAAATGGTGCAAAATACTGCAGCACGCATCATTACAGACACTCCAAGAGCTGAGCACATCACCCCCATCTTACAGCAACTGCACTGGCTCCCAATGATGGCCAGAGCAAAATTTAAAACAGTCCTGATCATCTTTAAAATCATTCACCATCTCTCAGCAGATGCACTCCAAGATATCATAACAAGGGATATTAGCAATAGACCAAGAAGGACCAATAATGAGAACATGATCGGCACACCTGCAGGAGGATATCACAGGACTAAACAAACAACTTCAAGAAGAGCTCCTTCACTACTGGCGTCCACACTTTGGAACGCCCTCCCAACGAGCCTGAGGGCATTAAATGACATCATAGACGTCCGCAAGGCCCTTAAAACCCTGCTCTTTTCAGAAACCTATGAGCAGACAGACAACAGCCTTCACCTGAATGGTAATGCAACTACCTCCGCCTACTCGATACCCACTCATCCCAACTAGACATACGAGTTCATTGTATAATGTTGTTAAGTACCCTCATGTTAAATGTAACCCTCCAATTGTGCTGTCTAAAAGATGGTAAATACCCTCATGTTAAATGTAACCCTCCTGTGATGTGACCACTTTGATTGAAGGATAAGGTGGTATACAAATCTGTCTAAATAAATAAATAAATATCCAGTGACGTCACGAATTTGATATGCCCAGTCACCATGCTGCATAAGGAGGTGCACTACCCAGAGGTGTGGGACTGAACTGGAGTTCCTCAAGGAACAACAATTAGCAGGTAAGTCTAATTTCTCTTTATCAGCAACTACCAGGTATATTGTAAACTAATACAAAACTATAAAAATGTCACTCGGAACCTAGAGCAAATCTACAATGCCAGCACTAATTTCCAAAACTCACAGAAGGACCCTACATAGGAAAACGCAGTACCATAAATATTGCACCCAACCGGACATCCATCCCAGATATTCATGCTGGCTCCTGCCCCTGTATAACTTCCCTGCCGGTTGTGTGGGGAAGTTATATGGGGGTGGGGAAGGGACGGCACAGAGGCAGAGAGTGGGCGGACATTGGGCAGTCGCTGGCCCTGGACGTACAGGGCCGATTCTAATGTCCAGGGCCAGGGCCGGCGAAATGGCTGAGGAAGTTTCAATTTTGCTGCTGGGGGGGGGGGGGAGGGGGGCTGGGTTAATTCCCCGCAGAGAGTGGGCGGGCATTGGGCAGTCGCTGGCCCTGGACATACAGGGCCGATTCTAATGTCTAGGGCCAGGGCCAGGGCTGGCGAAATGGCTGGGGAAATTTCAATTTTGCTGCTCTGGGGAGCAGAAGGGGCTGGGGCTGGGTTAATTCCCCGCAGTCCGACCCTGACCTTAGGAGGCTGTATCAGGGGTCAGGCTGCAGGGAATTAACATTTTGGGCAGGCACCCGGCATCGCACCTTTTAAATGGAGCCGCTGTGCCATGGCAACATGGCTCCATTTAAAAGCCCTTGCTGAGTTAGCTGGGCAGTGCCTGCACATACAGGCTTGTTCACGATTCTGATCCTGCGGGGCTAGACATGCCCCACAGGATCAGAATCGTGATCTCCTTTGTACGTCCAGGTCAGCCCAGATGTACAAAGAAGATGTACAATGGAATCGGAATCGGGCCCTTACCAAATAAACAATAAGGGGGATTTTTACTGTCATTGCAGCATTAAATTGGGAAACACAGCTGGGGTGACAGCTAACTCAGGCAAAATGCAGTTACGGTAGCCAATTTTCCATGGTAGCTGCATTTTATGCGGAAAATGAGGGGGGGGGAGGCAGGATCGGGGTGGGAAAAAGGGAGACAATAGAAGGCAGCCAGCACCCAAGCAACTCTCATTCTCTGGCTGCCCAAATTGCCGCCATCACGGCTGCAGATAACACCACCTCAAGAAGTGGCAATATCTGCAGCCAAGCCTTCAGTGCCGCTTTGCAAAATGCCAATACCTCCCTGTAGCCTTAGTCCCCCCCTTCCAGCACTGACACCAGAGATGTCCACCCCCTATCAGCACCCATCCTTCTGGACAGTACCCAACAATAAGGTGAAAATAGGAATATGTAGACAAAAATTAAACTGAACCCCCCAAAGAATCAGATGTTGTTTGCAGTGCAACACAAGCGAAATAGAGATGCTTTTCCCCTGTACTGTGTACAATATAAAGAAAGCGGATATTAGGGCTGGTGTTGGGCAGGTACTTCCAGGCAATTGCCCTGAGAGGGCCCCAAGCTTTCCTGAAGCTGAAGAAGGCACAGCTTGCTAGTGGACTTTGGGTCCCCTCCCTAATTTCTGCCCTGGGCCACCTCACAAATTTTGTTCTGGGCTGGGCTCCAGTCATGTCTAACACTGGCTCTAGTAGATATGTATTCCAAAAACTGACATATTCTAAACACTAAATAGAAAATATTTTTTCGTGTTTTTTTTACACAGCATTACTAGGAAAGGGGAAGTGCTACTGAAAGGGGATTTCAATATGCCAGATGTTGATTGGCATATTCCTGCTGCAGTATCATCTAGAAGTAAAGAGATCCTGGATTCTCTACAGGGAGAACTATTCAGACAATTGGTAACAGACACCACACGTGAAGGGGCCATACTGGACTTGGTGCTTACCAATGGTGAAAGTGTTTCTGATGTTATAGTGGGAGATCATTTTTCATCCAATGATCACCAGATGGTGTGGTTCAGTATTAGGACTAGGGCTGTTAGAATCCATTCAAAAGTGAAGGTCTTAGACTTTAGGAAGACTAACTTTGACAAGATGGGCCAATACCTCAGGGAGTTGTTAGCGGGATGGAATGGCTGGGGGATGTAGAAAAACAGTGGGCAAATCTGAAAGGGGATATTTTAAGGGCAACCAACCTTTTTGTTAAAATGGTAAATAAAGGTAAAAGGAAAAGGAGACCACTATGGCTTTCGAAAGAAGTAGCTGAAAAAGTAAAGAAAAAGAGGGAAGCCTTCATGAAATACAAGAGATCACAGAGAGAGGAAAACAGGCATCTATATTTGGAAAAACTTAGAGAAGCTATCAAAGTAGTCAGGAAAGCAAAGATTCAAAAAGAGGAGGAAATAGCCATTGCAATAAAATGGGGGGATAAGACATTTTTCAGATATGTTAGTGAGAAGAGGAAGGGCAAAAGTGATATTGTCAGACTCAAGGGTGAAGGGGAGGAATATGTAGAAGCTGATGAGGATAAAGCGTAATTGCTTAACAAATATTTCTGTAATGTGTTCACAGATGAAGAACCAGGAACAGGACCTCAGAAAACACCCACAAACAGGAACAGAAGCGAGGGACATCTTGAACAATTTTCAGAAGACTGTGTTCGTGAGAAACTAGCTCAACTTAAAGTAGACAAAGCGATGGGACCGGATGGGATACACCCTAGAATACTGAGGGAACTTGGGGATGTTCTAGCAGCTTCACTGACTGACCTTTTCAATGCCTCGTTGGAGTCGGGCATGGTGCCAAAGGACTGGAGAGAGGCTCATGTGGTGCCTTTACACAAAAGCGGAAGTAAGGATGTGGTTGAAAACTACAGGCCGGTTAGTTTAACTTCAGCAGTGAGTAAATTATTGGAAATGCTGCTGAAAGAGAAAATAGTGAGGTTTCTGGAGTCCAGCGGATTACAGGATCTGAGGCAGCATGGATTCACCAGAGGCAGGTCTTGTCAGACAAATCTGATTGATTTCTTTGACTGTGTGACCAGGGAGTTGGACCGAGGGAGAGTCCTAGATGTAGTATATTTAGATTTCAGTAAAGCCTTTGACACTGTTCCTCACAGGCGACTTATAAACAAAGTGAGCACCCTAGGGATGGACCCTATACTTATTGCTTGGGTTAGAAATTGGTTGAGTGGGAGGCGACAAAGAGTACAGGTAAATGGAGCTCACTCTGAGGAGAAGGAAGTGATCAGTGGTGTGCCCCAGGGATCTGTCTTTGGTCCGATTCTTTTTAACATATTTGATTCTTGTTTACAAAGCCGCGGTAGCGGTTTCTGATTGTTATTGGAGCCGCGGCCCCAATTGATTTCAATGGGGCCGTGGCTCCGATAATGATCGGAGGAAACCGCTACCTCGGCTTTGTAAACAAGCCCCTTTGTTAGTGATATAGCGGAAGGGCTGTCGGGCAAGGTTTGCCTTTTTGTGGATGATACATTTCTATTCATCTCCCATTTCGGCACACTAGAAAATACCTTACCACTAACAGGAAAGGTTAATAGAGACCTCAGGGAATACCAATTCAAATTTTTTCTATCTAACTACAATTCAAGCCGATTAAATAACTATTTGTAAATCCTGTAAATAGATATATGTAAATAGTTTGAAATATGTAAATAGTTCGATTGTTATTTAACAAATTATTTACCATACTTAGTCCAATCATGTTTAATGTATTTAGCAAAATTGTACCTAGTTAATTAATGTTTCATGTAAAACAGACCTGTTAATCTGTTCATTCCTTGTTCATTGTAAACCGCACCTGATCTGTGGAAGGTAGCGGTATATAAGCAACTGTTAAATAAAATAAATAAATAAATAAATAAAATACCAAAATCTGCAATAGAGTAGACACCCAGGAAGGTGTAGATAACATGAGGTGGGATCTAGCTAAGCTTGAAGAATAGTCTAGAATTTGGCAGCTGGGATTTAATGTTAAAAAATGTAAGGTCATGCATTTGAGCTGCAGCAATCCAAGGGAGTAGTATAGTATAGGGGTGAAGTATTTTTGTCCACTAAAGAAGAGCGGGACCTAGGCGTGGTTGTGCCTGATCATCTTAAAGTAGCTAAACAGGTAGAAAAGGCGACGGCAAAAGCTAGAAGAATGCTTGGGTGCATACGGAAAGGAATGGCTAGCAGAAAAAAGGAGGTTATAGTGCCTCTGTATAAGTCCTTGGTGCAACCTCATTTGGAGTATAATGTGCAATTCTGGAGACCACGCCTTCAAAAGGATATAAATAGGATGGAGTCGGTACAGAAGGTGGCTACTAAAATGGTTAGTGGTCTTTATTATAAAGCATATGCGGACAGACTTAAGGATCTTAATATGTACACCTTAGAGGAAAGGCAGAATAGAGGTGATATGACTGAGATGTCTAAATACCTCCATGGCATAAATGTACAGGGGGAGAGCCTCTTTCAATTGAAAGCAAGTTCTGCTACGAGAGGACATGGAATGAGGGTGAAAGGGGATAGATTCAGGAGTGATATGCGGAAATGTTTCTTCATGGAAAGAGTGGTGGATCCATGGAATAGTCTCCCAGTGGAGGTGGTAGAGATGAGGACAGTAACTGAATTCAAAAAAGCATGGGACAAACACAGAGGATCTCTGAAGGAAAAAAAGGGGACTGTTGTAGTTGTTGATATGGAAGGACAGACTAGATAGGCCATGTGGTCTTTTTCTGTCGTCATATTTCTATATTTCTATATTTCATGATGGTCGCAGACTCTGGTTTCTTCTTTCCTCTGTCTTAATTCTGTTTCCAGGGTCTCCTCTCCTTCTGCCATTTCTTCTCTCTCCTCCTGTCTACTTCCTCTCCTATATCCATCTCTAACATTGATCTTTTCTTTTCAGTTTTATTTTTCTGTTTGTCTGTTCAGATTTTACTTCTCCTTCTTCTCCTCCTCAATCTTCCTCTTTTTACCGCATCTACCTATAGATTTCCTCCTTCACCTCAGCTCTCCCATTCCCCATCTCTATCTCCTTCCCATGCCTTTTATTTCCCAGTCTTTCATTAATCTCACTTCTCTCTCCTCCCCCATGTAAACATTTCCCCTCACTTCCCTTCCTGATCCAGCCTCCCCCTTTCCCCTCTCCATCCAATGCCTCTCTTTCCTCTCATGTCCAACATCTGCTTTCTCCCTAGTTCCCCATGTACAGTATCTCCTCTTTTAGTGCAACCTTAGTGCCTCCCAATATCTAGCATCTCCTCTCTATCTCCCTAGCCACCCACAATGGCCAGCATCTCCTCTCTGTTTCCCTAGCCCCTGCCCCATGTCCATCATCTCCCCTCTGCCATCTTACTTCCTCCTTCTTCATGTCCAGCATCTTCCGTGTCTTTCTATTCTACTCTCCCTTGGTGCTCCAGATATGGCGTATGTCTGTCTTCTAATCTTCCTTCTTCCCATGTCCAGCATCTCCTCAGTCTCCCTGGTTCCCACTTGTCTAATATCTCCTATGTCTGTGCCCTTAGTGCACCCCCCCCGTCCAGCATCTGTCTACCTAGTTCCCCCCCCCCCCCACATCTTCATCATCTCCTCTGTCTGCCTTGTTCCCCTAGGTCTAGCATCTCCCCTTTTGTCTCCCTAGCCCCCCACTGTCCAGCATCTCCTTTCTGTCTTCCTAATCCCCCCAAAAGGTCCACTTTTCCTCTCTGTCTCCCTAGCAGCCCCCAATAATCAGCATCTCCCCTCAGTTTTCCTAGCTCCCCCCCCCATAGCACCCCCTGTCTCCTATTTCTCTTTCCCTGGTAGCTTAGCATATGTTTTCTAATCTTCCCTCCCTTCCCCAAATGTAGCATCTTCTCCCAGTCCAACATGTATCTTCCCCCCTCCCCCCAGCAGACAAGGCTGATTGTAGTGCATCACCTCTGAACTAGCAGCAGCTGCAGTAACAGATAGGAAGTGTGGGCTCGGTTGTGCCCGTCCCATATGAAGACTTCCTGTGTCTGTGGGGGTAGGACATGGCTGAGCTTTTTGCACAGGTGCAGGTTCAAGGTCCCACGCTTCCCATCTGTTACTGCACGTCTGGGATAGGGAGTGATGTGCTGTGATTGGTCTTGGCCCACTGGGGAAGGGAGGGGGAAGGTTTTATGCCGGACAGGGAGGGAATAAAGACAGTAGAGGTAGAAGGAAGGCTGACAGGTGATGACAGCTGTGGTCAGACGAAATCTGGCTTTGAAATCAGCTGTTTTTTTTGTTCTGTCTGCTGCTGGTTTCTAGAAACCAAAACTGACCAGAGTGGCCAAATATTGGCTCCTTGGCAATCCTAAACAGAGCCCTGTTGAAGCAGCACAAGCCCCTGGCACTAAAGTAATCAGGAGCAGGCTTTTCTTTGGCCAGGATACGTGTCAGTTGCAGTTTTCCTAGTTCGCCTGTGTCTAAATCCCTCCATTCCCAGTGCATCCTGGTACAAAACCGTCCTGGGAGGAGAATTTCCAGGATAGATGCAATGGATTGAACAGTAGATGACCAACAAGACTGAACCTTTGGGCTAATAAATTATAGGACACCTGGTTTACCCCTCCCCTTTTTTGCTAAAGGATTTAAGCAGCGATTCTGAAAGAGGAAATGAGCTGGTGCACTATTTCCATCTGCTGGTAATGGTTTCGAGGTGTGCTGTTAGTTCTTTTTCGGGTAATTGGGTGTCTGTATAAAGTGCTTACTTTTTTTAAAAAGAAATTAATCTATATCCTGCTCAAACACAACAGAATACACAATTATCTTGTTTTGCAGTCTGGCCATACATGGAAAAATAACATGTGACTGCAGTTTCTGCATGCACACTGCCATCCACGGTTCAAGGTGCTGGCCCCCTAGGCAGACCTTAAGCTTTATGCCCCCCCCCCACCAGCTATCAGAATCTATTGTTTAGCTTTGCGTGCACTGCTCTTTGCTACCTACCAGAAACTGCCGCCCTAGGAAACTGCCTAGTTTGCCTGATGGTTGGGCCAGCCCTGCGCATGCAATGCCTTGGAAGATCTAAGATTTAGAAAAAGCGAGGGGCGTAGGTGATGTCGATAGTGTGGGGAATCATCATCCCCCAGCTCCTTCCTCCCACTCACTCTCAGCTTCCCTTCTGCTCGTTGACTCCTTTCTCTCCCTTTTTCTCTGCTCCTTCCAGGATCCTTCTCATTTCTATCCCCCTCCCCCAGGATCTTCCCCATCTCGTCTGCCTCCCCCTCAGATACTTCCCTCTCCCTCTCTCTTATCTCCAATTTAAGTTCCTTCCACTCTCCTCCTCTCCACCCTTCAAAGGAGATGCAGTCTAGAGACTGGGAGTGCAGGCACACCGTCCCCACGCTGTCAGGGCGAATAGGAAGCAGAGGATGGGAATTACCAAGGGGGTATTTTATATGCCGGGAATTCATCAGTGGTTACCCCAGTTCTACCCTATGATATGGCCAGTGAAAGAAATGTCCGAGAAATCTAGCACTACATACGACTTGTACAGTGACATATATAGCAGGGAGGGAAGGAAGCAGCTAGAGACTAAGTAGGGTCTTTGGTGAGTCTGTGTAGGGACAAGTAGCCAAGAGGGTCTCGAGGGCTCGTGACCTGTGTCATCTTCAACTCCTACTCAGATTCATATCCATATGACACCTGGACCAGAGCTGCCAAGTTACCCAGTTCCAGGAGGGAGACTTTTTGGCCAGTCCTGGTTTTGACTATACATCCTAAAGCAGTGTGGTAGTTGTGTTCCCTGATTCTTCCTATGGAAATTGGTGTTGCAGGTCCCATGATGCATCCAAGGCTGACCTAAAATCTCCCTCCTAGAAATGGGTGACTGGCTGCTCTGCTGGCCTTCTGGAACGGAGACCCAACACTGCTCCCTTTGCAGAACTGCAGCACAAACCCTTTGCAGTATTCTACGTGTGTGCTGAATCTGCATATCCTTGTGCGACCTGGTACCCCCTGTGTGGCTGTGTGCAGGAAGAGCTTCCTTTCTTCATGGTTCCTGAAGCAAATGAAGAAAGAGAGAGAGAGAAAGTTACAGACTTACCTCGAAGTGGAAAATAGGTGATAACGTAACCAGACACTGCAAAAAGAAAAGAATGTTTAAATTACAAATCTTAGAGAGGTGAATTACACATAGGGGCAATAAATATTTCTTTGTGCAAGAGGGCTTACACTCTGTGTTGTGCACCTAAGGCCACAGAACATCTGTGGAAGAAGCAGAATTTTGGCTTTCCTGATAACTTTTCCCTCTTTGCCTAACATCACTTTCAGAAGGGTTCACTAATAAAGTCACCCCAAGGTC
Source organism: Ichthyophis bannanicus (assembly GCA_033557465.1). Lineage (NCBI taxonomy): Eukaryota > Metazoa > Chordata > Amphibia > Gymnophiona > Ichthyophiidae > Ichthyophis > Ichthyophis bannanicus. The sequence goes on from CM066043.1 coordinate 102,673,225, forward strand.
TATGATAGTTCAGACACACTTGGGGGAACAAGCAGTATGTTAAACCAAAAGATGACAGTGCCATTGGTAGTTCTGGTAAACGGTAGCTTGGGAAACTCGCTCAGAGAGATGCTGGTTAAACAATCCTTTCTGGAACAGGGGGATGGCAGGTGCAGAGGACCAGCTAATAGGTGCACATCTGTAAAGCCCCATGTCAGGGTCCTCCCTGTTGCTGAAATTGGTGGCACCTCTGGGTACTGCTGGGTCTCTACAAACTCACTGCAGTCCCAGGAGTTCATTCAAATAGTGGAGAGTGGGGGTGGGGGGAGAGGAAGAGAGTCCCTAGCTGTAAGCAGTTTATAACTCCATCAATTGCCCTGGCAGTGGCAATGGATCCCCCTGCCATACATTGCCTAGTATGGATGTTTGGTAAGGTCCTGACAGAACTTACATAAATATGCAATCAGCACATATCTGTTCCCTGGAAAAGGGCCACTGCGGCTCTCTCAGCCTCTGTAGAGAAGTCATGTAGCGTTTTGGGTCCAATGAAACACTTTCTTTAACTGTGCAGTGGGGTATCTATGATTTGAAGAAATGTTCGCTGGGGTGTAATTGGCTCCGAGATGCAGACCTAGAATTAAAGGTCACATTCTAGAGAGAGAAAAATTGGGCTGCTGGTGAATGTGGCAGAGGAGCGCGCACCCCTTTTGTACTAGCGGTGGCCACATTAGCTAGAAAAGGTGCTCTGACCCCAGGGTTATAGAGTGGAGGGTAAGAACATAAGAGATGCCATACTGGGTCAGACCAAGGTCCATCAAGCCCAGGATCCTGTTTCCAACAGTGGCCAATCTAGGTCACAAGCACCTAGCAGTTTCCCCAAAAGACACAGGTTCTTCAGTGCTTGTACTGGGTCAAGCATTGATATCCTGGGTCCCTTTTAATAATGGTTTATGGACCTTTCCTCCAGGAACTTGTCCAAACCTTTTTTAAACCCAGCTAAACTAACAGCTTTTACTACATCCTCCGGTAACAAATTCCAGAGTTTGATTGCACGTTGAGTGAAAAAATATTTTCTCTTATTAGTCTTAAATAGGTTACCCTGTAGCTTCATTTCATGTCCCCTAGTCTTTCTATATTCTGATAACGTAAACCATCGATCTACGTTTACCCACTCCGTTCATTAATTTATAGACTTCTATCATATCTCCCCTCAGCCATCTCTTTTCCAGGTTGAAGAGCCCTAACCTTTTTAGCCTCTCTTCATAGGAGTAGCCTTCCATCCCCTTTACTATTTTGGTGGCTCTTCTCTGTACCTTTTCTAATAATACTATATCCTTTTTAAGATACGGTGACCAGAATTGTACACAATATTCAAGGTGCGGTCTCACCATGGAACGATACAGAGGCATTATAATATCTTTTGTTTTATTTTCCATTCCTTTCCTTATGATACCTAGCATTCTATTTGCTTTCTTGGCTGCTGCTGCACACTGGGCCGAGGGTTTTAACATGTTATCCACAATGACGCCTAAATCTTTTTCCTGGGTGGTGGTTCCCAATGTGGAACCTTGCATCGTGTAAACATAATTTGGGTTGTTCTTTCCTAGGTGCATAACTTTGCACTTATTCAGATTACATTTCATCTGCCATTTGGATGCCCAGTCTTCCAATTTATCAAGATCCTCTTGCAATTTTCCACAATCCTCTTGGGTTTTAACAACTTTAAATAGTTTTGTGTCATCTGCAAATTTGATAACTACACTCGTTATTCCCTTTTCCAGGTCATTTATGAATATGTCAAAAAGCAGCAAACCCAGCACAGATCCCTGCGGTACTCCACTATTCACCTTTTTCCATTGAGAAAATTGGCCATTTTGCCATACCCTCTGCTTTCTATCTTTTAACCAGTTCCTGATCCACAATAGTACACTGCCTCCTATCCCCTGACTTTTTAGTTTTGCCAAAAGTCTCTGATGAGGGACCTTATCAAAAGCTTTCTGAAAGTCCAGATACACTATATCAACCGACTCACCTTTATCCACCTGTTTATTCACACCTTCAAAAAACATAACAGATTAGTAAGACAAGATCTTCCTTATCTAAAGCCATGTTGGCTGTCTTCCATTAAGCCATGATTATCTACATATTGAGTAATTTTGTTCTTTATGATAGTTTCTACCATTTTTTCCGGTACTGACGTCAGGCTCACTGGTCTGTGGTTTCCCGGATCACCCCTGGAACCTTTTTTTAAAATTGGCGTTACATTGGCGATCCTCCAATCTTCAGATATTACAGATGATTTTAATGATAGTTCACAGATTACTAATAGCAGATCTGCAATCTCATATTTCAGATCTTTCAACACCCTTGGATGTATACCATCCGGTCCAGGTTATTTGCTACTCTTCAGTTTATCAAATAGTTGTAATACATCTTCCCGGTGTATCAATATTTCTTTCAATTCTTCCGCAGTATCACCTTTAAATACCACTTCAGTCATGGGTAACATCCCTACATCTTCCTCAGTAAAGACTGAAGCAAAGAATTCATTCAGTCTCTCCGCTATAGCCTTGTCCCCTCTTAGTGCCCCTTTTACCCCTCTATCATCTAATGGTCCAACTGACTCTCTCACAGTTTTTTTGCTACGAATGTACTTGAAAAAGTCTTTATTACGTATTTTTGCTTCCACAGCAAGTTTCTTCTGAAATTCTCTCTTTGCTTGCCTGATCAATGCCTTGCATTTAACTTGCCAGTGCTTGTGCTGTTTCCAGCTTTCGTCATTTGGCTCTTTTTTCCATTTCCTGAAAGATGCATTTTTGGCAAGAGCAGCCTCTCTGACCTCACCTTTAAACCATGCTGGCAGTGTTTTGGACTTCCTTCCACTTTTCTTAAAGCGTGGAATACAGCTGGTCTGGGCTTGCAAGATAGTATTTTTAAACAGCACTCAAGCTTGTTTTAAGTCTTTAACCTTTGCAACTGCTCCTTTTAGTTTTTTCTTAACTATTTTCCTCATTTTATCATAGTCTCCCTTTTGAACGTTAAAAGGTAGTACTGTGGATTTCCTTACCATCCCTCCTCCATTAATTAAATCAAACGCGATCATGCTATGATCACTATTGCCAATTGGCCCCAACACCCTTATCTCTTGTACCAGATCTTGTGTTCCACTAAGGACTAGGTCCAATATGGCTTCCCCTCTGGTCAGTTCATGAACCAGCTGCTCCAAGAAGCAGTCATTTTTTCATCTAAAAATGTTATCTCCCTAGCATGTCCTGCCGTGACACTGACCCAGTCAATACTGGGGTAATTGAATTCACACATTATTATTACTGTTCTGTAACTTTTGTTAGCTTCCCTGATTTCTTTGAGCATTTCATCATCCATTTGTTCATTCTGGCCAGGCGGTTGATAGTACAACCCCACTGCCATAGCCTTCCCCTTTTTACATAGAATTTCAATCCATAGAGATTCTACAGCAAATTTTGTTTCCTGCAAAACTTTAATCCTTTGTGACTCAGTGCCTTCTCTAACATAGAGTGCAACCCCTCCACCAATTTGATCAGCTCTATCATTACTATATAGTTTATACCCAGGTATCACAGTGTCCCACTGGTTTTTCTCCTTCCACCATGTCTCTGAAATACCAATCATATCTAACTTCTCATTTAGTGCTATATATTCTAACTCCCCCATCTTATTTTGTAGACTTCTAGCATTTGCATACAAGCATTTTAGTATGTATTTTATTCATATTAATCTGGTTATCAGTAGGCAGGGGTAATTTGGAATCTTTAAGCTCTGTCTGCTCTGTACTCAAGGGCATTTGGGCTACCTTTATCTTAGAAACATAGAAACATGATGACAGAAAAAGACCACATGGCATATCTAGTCTGTCCTTCCATAACAACTACAACAGTCTCCTTTTTACCTTTAGAGATCCTCTGTGTTTGTCCCATGCTTTTTTGGAACCTCTCTGCTGATTGGCCGTAACTTCATTTTTTTGGTAGTATTCTTCAAGGATACATTGTTCCGAACCATGCGCTCTTGGGCGACTGTCGGTTCTCCCCTATTATCTAGTTTAAAAGCTGCTCTATCTCCTTTTTAAAGTTTAATGCCAGCAGCCTGGTTCCATCCTGGTTAAGGTGAAGCCCATTCCTTTGGAAGAGCCCCTCCTTTCCCCAGAATAAGAACATAAGATATGCCATACTGGATCAGACCAAGGTCCATCAAGCCCAGTATCCTGTTTCCAACAGTGGCCAATCTAGGTCATACATACCTAGCAGTATCCCCAAGAGACACAGGTTCCACAATGCTTGTATTGGGTCAAGCATTGATATCCTGGGTCCCTTTTTAATAATGGTTTATGGACCTTTCCTACAGGAACTTGTCCAAACCTTTTTTAAACCCAGCTACACTAACAGCTCTTACTACATCCTCCGGCAACAAATTCCAGAGTTTGATTACACGTTGAGTGAAATTTTTTTTTCTTATTTGTCTAAATAGATCACCCTGTAGCTTCATTACATGTCCTCTAGTCTTTCTATATTCTGATAACGTAAACAATCGATCTACGTTTACCCGTTCCACTCCATTCATTAATTTATAGACCTCTATCATATCTCCCCTCAGCCGTCTCTTTTCCAGGCTGAAGAGCCCCAACCGCAGTTCCCAACAAATCCATAACCCTCATCCTTGCACCATTGTCTCATCCACGCATTAAGACTCCGGAGCTCTGCCTGCCTTTTGGGTCCTGCGCGTGGAACGGGAAGCATTTCGGAGAACGCTACCCTGGAAGTTCTGGATTTCAACTTCCTACCTAAAAGCCTAAATTTAGCCTCCAGAATCTCCTTACCACATTTTCCTATGTCATTGGTACCAACATGTACTAAGACAGCAGACTCCTCTCCTGCACTATCTAGGTGGAGCATGAGGTCCGCTACCTTCGCACCAGGCAGGCATGTTACCAGGCGATCCTCACGTCCACCAGCCACCCAGCTATCTACATGCCTAATGATCGAATCATCAACTACAACGGCTCTCATAACCTTTCCCTCATGGGCACATGGCCCTGGAGAAACTTCCTCGGTGCGTGAGGGTTTTACATCACCTGGCGGACAGGTCCTAACTATAGGATTACTTCCTGCCACACCAGTGTGATGCTCTCCTGTCAGGTGACCTCCATGGCAACAGGGATGCTGCCAGAGAGGAGGTGGGACTTCAGGACTATCCCTGTAGGTCTCGTCTATGTACCTCTCTGTCTTCCTTATGTCTTCCAAATCTGCTACTCTTCCCCCAAGAGATCAGACTCGTTCCCTAAGAGCAGAGAGCTCCTTGCACCTTCTGCACACGTAAGACCCCTCACCAACTGGGAGAAAATCATACATGTGACACTCAGTGCAAAAGACTGGAAAGCCCCCATCTCGCTGCTGGACCGCTATCTGCATCTTCATTTTAAGGTTGTGTTTAGATATTTAAGTTCTTTATTTACTAAGGGTTGCTGGGGATACTTATATTAATAAAACTAAACCTAATACTTTTAATGTACTTTGTTCACCTGAAGTTTAATTAATATCAGGCTCGCATCCTGGAGATGAATGCATGGCTGCGTGGATGGTGTCATTGAGAGCATTTTGGTTTCCTGGACGATGAGATCCTATTCCAAGGGTTGCAGATCAGAGATGGCATCCATCTGTTAAAGAAAGGTTGATGCATCTTCAGTAATAGACTGGCTATTCTACTGAAGAGGGCTTTAAACTAAATTCGTTGGGGATGGGTGAAGAAAGCCCCCAGGTATATGAAACATTTAATACCTTTATGGAAATGGGTAAAAGGGATAATGTATGGAAAGCAGTGTGTATAAATGCCTGTAGCATGGGAAATAAGATCCCTAATGTTGAAGCTTTGGTAGGAGTGTCTGGCTTGGATTTAGTGGAAGTTACAGAAACATGGTTCATAGAAAACCATGACTGGAATGTAACTATACAAGGCTATACTTTATTCAGAAAGGACAGGGTAGGAAGAAGGGGAGGAGGAGTGGCACTATATGTAAAAAATAATATTGAATCTTTGGAATTACAGAGCTTAAAAGGGAGAGAGGAGGCACTGTGGGTTAAATTAGAAAGCGGGAAAATCTATTTGCATTGGCATGATATACAGACCTCTCTCACAAAAGGAAGAGGTGGACAGAGAGTTAATTGAAGACATACGCAGCATTGCTAGGAATGGGGAAGTGCTACTGATAGGGGATTTGAATATGGCAGATGTTGATTGGCACATTCCTGCAGTAATTTCATCTAGAAGTAAGGAGATCCTGGATTTTCTACAGGGAGAACTATTCAGGCAATTGGTAACAGACCCCACATGTGAAGAGGCCATACTGGACTTGGTGCTTATCAATGGTGAAAGTGTTTCTGATGTTATAGTGGGAGATCATTTTGCATCCAGTGATCACCAGATAGTGTGGTTCAGTATTAGGACTAGGGCTGCTAGAATCCATTCAAAAGCGAGGGTCTTAGACTTTAGGAAAACTAACTTTGCGGGATAGGAACAGCTAGGGGATGTAGAAAAACAGTGGGCAAAACTGAATGGGGATATTTTAAGGGCAGCCAACCTCTTTGTTAAAATGATAAATAAAGGTAAAAGGAAATACAGACCGCTATGGCTTTCAAAAGAAGTCGCTGAAAAGGTGAAGAAAAAGAGGGAGGCCTTCATTAAATACAAGAGATCACAGAGAGAGGAAGACAGGCATCTGTATTTGGAAAAACTTAGCGAAGCTAGCAAAGTAGTAAGGAAAGCAAAGATTCAAAATGAGGAGAAAATAGCCAATGCAATAAAATGGAGGGATAAGACATTTTTCAGTATGTTAGTGAGAAGAGGAAGGGCAAAAGTGGTTTTGTCAGACTCAAGGGTGAAAGGGAGGAATATGTAGAAGCTGATGAGGATAAAGCGGAGTTGCTTAACAAATATTTCTATTCTCTTTTCACAGATGAAGAATCAGGAACAGGACCTCGGAAAACACCCACAAACAGGAACAGAAGCGAGGGGCATCTTGAACAATTTTCAGAAGACTCTGTTTGTGAGAAACTAGCTAAAGTTAAAGTAGGCAAAGCAATGGGACCGGATGGGATACACCCTAGAATACTGAGGGAACTTGGGGACATTCTAGCAGCTTCACTGACTGACCATTTCAATGCCTCGGAGTTGGGAGTGGTGCCAAAGGACTGGAGAGAGGCTCATGTGGTTCCTTTAAACCTGGGGTCACCAACCTCCAGAGGGCCGCGGGCCGCACAGCCGACTACCGGGAGCCTCGCGGGCCGCACCCCCCTTCTCCCCGCCCCCGCGAAAAAAAACAACAAACGCAAAATTATGAAAACAATGGCTGATTACCTTTATTGAATTTAATGAGATGGCTGATGATTCATGCTAGCAGACAAACGGTTAAAGTACGGCTTCACAGATGACACTGACAGGAGAAGGGATGCTTGCAGATGGTGGTCGGTGAGCTGCGAGCGCGTGGATGACTTTATCAATTTCATTCGGCTGAACAGCTGTTCGCAGCAGTAGGTTGAGCCGAAGAGAGCAGCGACCTTGCGTGCGTTGGCGGCCATGGACGGGTGGGTGGCCGCCTGTGTCTTCCAAAATGCGACAGGGCCCATAGCCATGAAGCGCGACTTCTGTGCGTCGTCACACTGCAGTTCGATCAAGTCCATTTGAAGGTCAGAGGGCACGTCGGTGGGGTTCATCTCGAAGGGGGCACTGAAGAGGGCAAAGTCTTGCGAGTGCTTGGTGAAGTCTTGGAAACGAGCCTCAAACTCCGTCTTGAGATGACGGATGGTGGATGCGTAACGGCGAGCAGCAGCAGCCGAAGGCAGTGCAGCGAGCTGCGCAAAGTGTGCGAAGTTGCGTGCTTGCAGCTGTTTTCCCACAGCATTAGCTTCACTTGAAAGGCCTTGACCTTGGCGACCATGTCTGAGACGAGGAGTTCTTTGCCTTGCAGTTGGGTGTTGAGCTGATTCATGTGAGCTGTCAGGTCGACAAGGAACGCTAAATCCTGGCACCACTGAGGATCGCGCAGCTGTGGGAAGTCGAATCCCTTGGCTTCGAGGAAAGACGCCAGCTCCTCTCTCAGCTCGTAGGCACACTGAAGCATCTTCCCACGGCTGAGCCAACGCACATCGCAGTTGTACAGCAGATCGCCATACTGTGCGTCAGCCTCTGCGAGCAAGTCCTTGAACTGGCGATGATTCAATGCGTGCGACAGCACCAAGTTCACAGCCTTCACAATGACCGACATGACCTCAGCGATGGTTGCAGACTTGGCACAAAGGGCTTCTTGGTGGACGATGCAGTGCAATGTCTTGATATCCTGTTTGTGGCCGAGGTCACGCACGTGCTTCACAAGAAGCAAGGCAAAGCCGTTCTTCTTCCCCAACATGGTAGGGGTGCCGTCAGTGGTGACACCACACAGACGCGACAAGTCAAGTTCAAAGTCCTTGATCCAGGAGAGCACAGCTGCCAACACATCAGCGCCAGTGGTGGTTCCGCTCATCGGCACAAGCTGAGCGAACTCCTCGATGACGTCGAAGGAGTCTGTGACGCCACGGAAGTAGATCGCCAGCTGAGCGATATCCTTCATATCTGTCGACTCATCCAAGGCAATCGCGAAGTGCTGACAGTCACGGAAGCGCTGCTTCAAGGTGCCCAAGACGTCGTCCTTCATATCTTCGACGCGGCGAGTGAGGGTCGGAGCAGACAGGCTGACCTTCTCGAAGACCGCCTTCTTCTCAGGGCACACTTCGTCGGCGATGGCGAGTACACAGTCCTTTACGAATTCGCCGTCGGTGAAGGGCTTGAGACGAGTTGCGGCGAGGTAGGCAACGCGGTAGCTAGCTGTGGTGTTGCTGGCGGCTGCAGTCTGGGCGGCTGTCACGCTCTTCACAAAGAGAGCAGACTGGCATTGGAGCGCAGACGACACGCGGGTAAACTCCTGCTTCTTCTTGACTGCATCCATCTTGGCGTACTCTGGGTGGACGGACTCGAAGTGGCGCTTCACATTGTAGTCCTTCAGAACGCCAACGGTCTTCTGACAGATGACACACAGCGCACGATCCTTGTGCAGCGTGAAGAAGAGCTTGTTCCACTCAGGGTTGAAGCCACGGTTCTCATCGCTGAGCTTGCACTTCTTGTTCATGGGGGAAGCCATGGGGAAAAAAGAGAACAGGAATTCTATCGATAGCTGCAAAAACAGAATCAAAGTTTAAGCCTTATTGCTGATTGGTCCTCTAATTTATTTATTTGTTTTATTTATTTATTTAATTTATTTAACTGTATTTATATCCCGCTTTTCACCGGGTCAAAGCGGTGTAACACATAACAAGGGAGGGGGGATCAAGGGGGGGGGCCATCACTGGTGTCGTTGTCTGTTAGCCAGGTTTCCGTTACACAGAGGATGTCAATCTTATCTGTTGTGATCAGGTCCTGGAGCATGTGATATTTATTCCTAACTGAGCGGGCGTTTATGAGTGAAATGGAGAGGTGGTGGTGGTTTGTGGGGTCAGTGGTGCAGGTTGGTGTGCAAGGTGAGTGTGTGTGCTTGTGTGCATGGTTGTGTGCATGATTGTGGGTGCTCGTGGGTTGAGCTGTTGTGGTGTCTGGGCAGAGGGGGTTGCTGGGTTTGGCTGAGTGGGGGTGGAGGATTAGGAGGGGTGTTAGGAGATAGATGGGGGCTAGGAGTGGTGGCATGCTGTGTGGGAGTACCTGGGTTCTCCAAGCGGTGTGGTCGTTTTCTTTGCGGGGTGCGCCAATGAGTGGTCGAGATGATCTTTAACCATGAAGGAAGGCTGCGCACAACGAGAAGGGAAAAGGGCAGCGCAAGTAACTCACTCAAACCTCCGCCTGTAATGTCAGGAGCGCGGGGCCGCGGGAAGTCGGAGGGAGCCGGTTACTCGCCGGCCGCTGTGAGGCTCCCAGATGCAGGAGGAGGGGGGTGAAATTGAGGGAAGAAAAATCTACCTGCAAACGCTGCTGAAAAGAGCAAAGGGGGGAGGCGTCTTTCAGGCACTGACAACCGCGCACACCAGCGACTTTCCTAATGCAGTGGGGCATTATCCCACGTTCCCCTCTTGCTCCGTCTTCATATCCTTCATTCCCCACCCTCCGCTACCATCCAGAATGGAGAGACTGCCAGTTCTAGAGCATCCTGGAAGAATGACCAATCAGAGGGCGCCTGGCGTCAACGAGCCGCCTCCATAGGTCCAATCGGCACGGTTTGCCCCGCCTTTCTCGGTAGCTCTCCACCTGCAGGCAGGTCCTTAAAATAGGTTGGTGCAGCTGGTGGAAAAAAAGTGCAGTGTGTGGCATTGCGGAGATGCTGCAGTTGTGTACTTTTCAAAAATAGGCTATTGGTCGCGTTGTAAAAGTTCCTAAATGCAGATATTTTGTGCACAAAGTGCACTTTTGCAAAGTCACTTCACAGTCATGCCGCGGGCCGCAGATACAATGAGGGGAATCCTTGGCGGGCCGCACGTAATGTTAACCGGGGTAGAGCCTCGCGGGCCGCACGAAGGGAAGTAAGGATGTGGTTGAAAACTACAGGCCGGTTAGTTTAACTTCAAAAATGCAATGTGTGCCTTCGAAAAGTAAATTATTGGAAACGCTGCTGAAAGAGAAAATAGTGAGGTTTCTGGAGTCCAGTGGATTACAGGATCCGAGGCAGCATGGATTCACCAGAGGCAGGTCTTGTCAGACAAATCTGATTGATTTCTTTGACTGGGTGACCAGGGAGTTGGACTGAGGGAGAGCCCTAGAGGTGGTGTATTTAGATTTTAATAAAATCTTTGACACTGTTCCTCATAGGCGACTTATAAACAAACTGAGCACCCTAGGAATGGACCCTAAAGTTACTGCTTGGGTTAGAAATTGGTTGAGTGGGAGACGACAAAGAGTACAGGTAAATGGAGCTCACTCTGAGGAGAAGGAAGTTACCAGTGGTGTGCCCCAGGGTTCTGTCCTTTGTCCGATTCTTTTTAACATCTTTGTTAGTGATATAGCGGAATGGCTGTCGGATAAGGTTTGACTCTTTGCGGATGATACCAAAATCTGCAATAGAGTAGACACCCAGGAAGTTGTAGATAATATGAGGAGGGATCTAGCTAAGCTTGAAGAATGGTCTAGAATTTGGCAGCTGGGATTTAATGTTAAAAAATGCAAGGTCATGCATTTGGGCTGCAGCAATCCAAGGGAGCAATATAGTATACGGGGTGAAGTACTCTTCTCCACTAAAGAAGAGCGGGACCTAGGCGTGGTTGTATCTGATGATCTTAAAGTAGCTGAACAGGTAGAAAAGGTGACAGCAAAAGCTAGATGAATGCTTGGGTGCATATGGAGAGGAACAACTAGCAGAAAAAAGGAGGTGAAAATGCCTCCGTATAAGTCTTTGGTGCGATCTCATTTGGAGTATTGTGTGCAATTCTGGAGACTGCACTTTCAAAAGAATATAAACATGATGGAGTCAGTACAGAGGGTGGCTACTAAAATGATTAGTGGTCTTCGTTATAAAGCATATGAGGACAGACTTAAGGAACTTAATATGTACACCTTAGAAGAAAGGCGGGATAGAGGTGATATGATTGAGACGTTTAAATACCTCCGTGGCAAAAATGCACAAAGGGGGGAGAGCCTCTTTCAATTGAAAGCAAGTTCTGCTACGAGGGAACATGGGATGAGGGTGAAAGGGGATAGATTCAGGAGTGATCTGCGGAAATATTTCTTTATTGAAAGAGTGGTGGATCCGTGGAATAGTCTCCCAGTGGAGGTGGTGGAGGTGAGGACAGTATCTGAATTAAAAAAAGCATGGGACAAACACAGAGGATCTCTAATGGAAAAAAGGGGGCTGTTGTAGTTGCTGATATGGAAGAACAGACTAGATAGGCCATGTGATCTTTTTCTGTCATCATTTTTTTATGTTTCTATGTTTCTATTATTGTATGGTGATGAGAATAAACAGCTGCAACTGAGAGTGAATATAGCATCTCCTTTCCTTTAAGAGGTTTAAGCACCTATAAAGTTATGATTATCCCAGGGGTGGGTGGGGGAGGGAGGGATCAAAAGGAGACTTATTAAAAGCTGGCTGCTAACAGTACTCTGGTCCTGTGCTTCTAGGTAATCTGCGACCAATCTCCAGGGGGAGTCCCAGAGCCCTTGCTTGGATGGAGGGAGTCTTGGGTTCTAAATTAAACTAGAAAGCTCTCTGCTGTGTTTTAAATTTAAACTGAAAACTCTTTGCTGCCACTAGCCCCTGACTGATTTAATAAATACACTGGGTTCACAGATTAATCAGCTTTAATCTAAAGAATTCCTTTTCCCCCAAGATTTAGAAAAATGTCCTGAAGTAAATACTTTCAATTGCAGACCTCTCTCCAGAAGTAGCAGACCCCTTTTGTAGTCCTTGAAGAGCTCACTAGATGACTATGGCAGACAGAGAGCTGAGATTGGATGGATTTACTGGGTGGCAAGGATGCGAAGAGAACTGCGATGGACTCTCAATAGGAGGACCCCAGCTCCCAAGGAGAGAGATCCCTGTGACTTTATATGAAGCTGTATGTGTGGGGACCCTCTTAGATTCCATTCGGTAATTTTTCCTGATAGGTTATACCTACCCCCTAGGCATAATAGTGACTTGCAGCCACTTTCTGTGAGCAGTTCCTTGATTTGCCATGGGGTGCATATTGCTGTATGTCAGAAAGGTCTTGTGCCTATTCTTGCTACTAAGGTCAAGTTGGAGGAAAAGAAAAAAAAATACAGTAATCTGCTACCTGAGTAGTAGTAGTTGGACAATCACAATTTATAGGTCTGGAATGGCATTTTCTTGACAACTTGCAGTGTCAATGAGTTGTTGACAAGGATGGCCAGTGTTCACTAGGACACTGGACTAGGATTCAAGATCTCGTCAGCTGGCAAACAGGTGTGCTTGTCCCCTGGGTGTTTGCCTAAAGGAAATAGCAACTAAATTACTGTCAGTTTAGATGAGCAGACTGCTAAGGGCCACTTGTCTTTATTTAATAGGCCACTTTATCATTTCAATTAAAGTGGTTTATGTTGTAACTTATGGAGTGGAGGAGTAGCCTAGTGGTTAGAGCAGCTGCCCAGTACCCAGAAAATCAAGGGTTCAATTCCCACTGGCACTCCTTGTGACCTTGGGCAAGTCACTTTACCCTCCATTGCCTCAGAAGAAAAGGCTGGCATTTATTTATTTAACAAATTTTTTTTATATACCGCAACCTTCCGAGGATCAAGTGCGGTTTACATATAACAATTGATTAAACAGGTAGGCATTACTGTTTTTACATTGAACGATAACATGAACTAAATACAATTAACATTTGAACTTTTAACTTTTAAACTTTTTGGAACTATGTACAATTAACTATGTACAAATATAGTAGAAGTTCAACAGTGTACGAATTATAGGCAGTATTAAGGTCAAAACGTCAATAGGCTTAGTGGTGTAGATCTACTTGTGTTGTATAGTTTATCCCTTTTCATATTGGAGTTGAGAGTTAGCTAATGTGCCGTAGTAGGTGGTGAAAAGGTGAGTTTTTAAGTTTTTGCGTAGATCTTTAAAGTCGGTTAAGGCTCTGAGTTCATCAGGCAGCGAGTTCCAGAGCGTGGGGGCTGCATGTGAAAATGCCTTTTTATTTGTTGTTTTTTTGGACTTTGTGTATTCTTTTGGAATTCTTAATTTATTGGCGTTGCCTCTTCTTTGTGCACTATGGGGTGTGTCTTTAATGATTAATTTATTTAGGGTTTCTGGGGCAGTGTTATTTATTGCTTTAAAAGTAGTTATTATTAATTTATAGTTTATTCTGGATTGAATGGGGAGCCAGTGTAGTTTGGCTAGGTAGGGTGATATGTGCTCAAAAGGGTGAACCTTCATTATAGTTCTAGCAGCGGCATTTTGAGCCAGTTGTAGTCTTCTGATGTTTTGGTTTGTTGTACCTAGTAGGGAGAGGTTGGCGAAGTCAAAATGTGGGGTGATAATGGCTTGGATAATACTTAGGAAATCTTGTAGGTGGACAAGTGGGCGTAGTTGTTTTAAAACTTTGAGTTTAAAGTAAATTTTCTTTGTTGTGTTTCTTATGTGTGTTCATACTGAGTTGAGAGTCTAGTAACACTCCTAGGTATTTTATTTCGCTTTTTATGTGGATGTCATGATTCTGAAGTGTAATGTGGGTGGGTGGGGGGTAAAGGATTTGTTCTTTGTTACAATTAGAATGTCGGTTTTAGAGTGGTTAATGAAGAGATTGTGTTCTTCTAACCAAGTTGCTAATTCGTTGAAGCAGTCTGTTAAGGGTTGGAGGGGAATCGTAGGGATTGTGAATGGGATGTACAGCATAATGTCATCCGCATATATGTGATAAAAGATTTTGAATTTTTTAAAGATATTGCAGATTGGTTGTATGTATATGTTAAATAGTAAAGCAGATAGTGCAGAGCCTTGGGGGAGTCCTATTTCTTGTTTGTATGTGTTGGAGGTTTGATTGTTGATCCTGACTGTTTGGGATCTATTAGAAAGATATGACGTAAACCATTTAAGGACTGTTGAGTTGGCACCGATTTGTGTGAGCCTATTAAGCATTAATGTATGATGAACACTATCAAAAGTCGCAGATATGTCTAGGAAAAGAAGAAGGAATGCATTTTTAGGGCTGTCTATTCCTCTTACTAGTGTGTCTAGGAGGACTGTTAAAAGAGTGTCTACTCCATGGCCGGGACGGAAGCCATATTGTTGTTCGTCAAGGCGAGCTGATGTGTCGATGTAGTCTTGTGTTTGAGTTTGGACTACTTTTTCTATGAGTTTAGCCATAAATGGTATACTGGAGATGGGTCTATAAGATTTCGGTGAGGTTTTGTCCAATATATTGTTTTTTAGTATGGGTCTAATTTGCGCATGCTTTAGGGTAGGCGGGAGATAGCCTTGTTTTAGTGATAGGTTAATTAGTGGTATTATAAAAGGGGATAAAGTTGGAAGGGTGCTCTTTATAATACATTGCCAAGAAAGCCCAGAGGTAGCTGGGTCACTATGAGTCAACACTGACTTGATGGCACTAAAAAAAATGTTGTAACTTAAACTTGGTAATGTACATTAACACTAGAAACCCCAAAAGGCATTTTACCTAGAAACCCCAAAGTGTGTCAATTGACACATTATTACAACAACTGCGTTTAGCATGAAATACAGATGTGAATTAATTAGAAGTTACTTATTTGTTTAATACGTGCAGTATGTGAAGTCATTACATGACGTCATCGTGTGTTTATTGGTTTGTAATTTCAGAGTAAAACTGGAAACAGTGATTGATTTAAAACTGAAATTTACTCTGTTACAATGTCGTGACTTTCGAACACGCCCTAGAACAGGCCGACACTCCAGAACATTTAGTATATCGCTTCCTCCCTGAAATTTTATTCATTTTTTTCTACGATTCTATGTACAGAATGCCGAGACCTCGTAAGAAGACAGCAGTGCCTAGATGTACTGGTGCAAAATCAGTTGATCTGTTGCCAGCTGCGCCTACCACTTCGATGCAGAAAACGAGAGAACCGCGTCCGCAGCGCATGACAGCAGCACAAGCACTTGCCAAGCTGCAAGATATTTTGGAAATTGACAATGGCTCTGATTTGACTGAATCAGATTCAAACGTTCACCTACATGTTACAGATAGTGCAGGCGTAGAGGATTTGTCTGGTTCAGACTACAGCAGAAACACTGATGAAAGTGATGATGATGCTCATTCTCATTATTCAATAATCGCTGAAAACAAGAGCAGAATGACAGGGTCAACAGTGGTAGTAAATGATGGGACTGAATGGAAGATCATGTCACAAGGTGAAAGCAGCGGCAGATTGCAGGCCCAAAATGTATTCACTGCTAAAAGTAGGGTTACTGCATATTGTCGTAATGCTGAAACACCAGTGGATGCATTTAGATTGATCGTTGACCCCGGTTTTGTGAGTCACATCAGGAGCTGCACTGTGGAGTATGCCCGTTTATCAGACCCATCATGGGATGTAGCTGAAGATGAAATAGAATTGATATACTATTGAAAACTAACCCCTATAAAGTGAACCAAAAATTGTATCCTAATATAGAAGATCACTTGCTATGTCCCATATGTGATATCAAAACATGTTCTGAACAGTAAAGTTCAACCAAAATGTGGATTTTTTGTCGGATCGTCTGTCATGAGGATGTAACAACACACTCAAATGACAGACCCTCCTTTTATTCAACTTTTTAAAAAAAGGTCAGTTCGACCTAAGTATGCTGGAGGCTATGATTAGCCCAAAAGGACAAGCCCCTGCATAAATAAAATGTTAAAGTGCATAATATGAAAGCGTTCTTATTCAGAAACGAATCTGCAATTATTTAAACATAGAAGCAAAAACACTTAGCTGAGCTCAAGGATGTCCAGTGAGCTAGGATTGCCGATATGAGGATTCTGTAAAGTCTCCAACTGATGAAATTCCACAGATTCTCCCAAACGTGATGTCTTAAAGTTGGTCTGCCTCCTCAAATGACACCAACAAACCCACAAATAAGCCCGCTAACCAATCTTCTATGAACAAATCGAGCAGAGGTTGGGTTATCTTGCGACACAAACCGTTGTGTTTCAAGCCTGCTGTGATACTGGCTCTTTTTCAAGCAAAACCCATCCCATTTCCTGTTCCGTTCCAACACTTGATGACATCATCATTGTGCACAGGAACTTAAGATGACGTCTGCAACACAAAATCTGAAATTCATTTAATTGACCACCATTCAATCTCTGCATTCATACCAAAGGGAGTAACTGTATGTAGGGTGAAAATCCATCGTTGTTCACGCTGATGCAACAAAGCGCGACGGTCCCCTCCTCTCACTAGCGGAGGCACCCTGTCCAGAATCGTCCATCGTAACTGTGAAAAACTATGAGAATTTGACAGACAATGATGGACTATAGGGGCTGTCAAGGTTTTGGTATTGATACGCGATCTATGTTCCTGTAAACGTTTACGGATGGATCGCGTAGTCATGCCCACATAGAATAGCTGACAGGGACATATGATTAGATATACCACATAATCAGAAGTGCAATCAGTGATATGATGGCGACTATATCGAATCTGGGTATGAGGATCTTGCCATTCTGTACCATCTAATGTAGTGGAACACATGTCACAAGTGCCACAAGCAGAATGGCTCCCTAGAGACTGCTCCCCTGCTTGAGTATAAGTGGCATGAACCACTCTATCAGCGATGTTAGCTCCTCTAAGATAAGCTAATCATAGAGGTTTCTGAAAACAGGAATGAACAGACAGAATATGCCAATGGGAGCGTAAAATTCGTGTAACCTGCGCTGTACAGGACATATAAGGAAGTACTCCCACATAGGGTTGCATCTCATCGTTAGATCGCGTTCGACTTTCCTTTTCAGAAGTGAGGTCATCCCACCATTCAGGGTGATTATTAAGTGCCCGTTTATAGGCCTGATCTAACAATTTCTCAGGGTATCCCCGTTCCAATAACCGATCTCTCAAATTCTGAGCATGAATTTTATATTCTCTCCTAGAACATAATCTCCGAAGACGGAGAAATTGGCCTGTAGGAAGAGCTCGCCGGAGAGAACAGGGGTGAAAACTCGTATATTGTAGCAATGTATTATGCTGGACAGGCTTACGATAAAGGGTAGATTGAAGCTTTACCCCATCTTTGTATAACAACACATCCAAAAATTCTATCTGAAAAAGATGATATTTTGCTTCAAACTTAATATGGATGTGTAATGTGTTGATCCAATGCAAAAAATCTTGTAAGCTTTCGCCGGATCCTGTCCAAATAAAAAATACATCATCTAAAAAATGTTTCCACACCAAAACAGATTGAAACTGATCAGCGGGATATAGGTAAGTATCTTCAAAATATGACATATAAAGGGCCGCCACTGAAGGGGCCACCGTTGCCCCCATGGCAATCCCAAAACATTGATGATAAAACGTTTGGTCGTACATAAAATAATTTTCATCTAATACCCAAGAAAGTAACTGTAGTACAAAACGCTTTGGAAGCCGTGAAGGTAAAACTAATGGTAAGGCTGCCAAAATGGAGTGGGCTTCTTTTTGATCTATATTTGTGTATAACGCTACCACATCCAAGGTGACTAAGTAATGATGTGGTAGGACAGAAATATCACGAATGGCTGACAAAAAGTGATAAGAGTCTCGAATATATGATCGAATACCCACCGTTAGTGGCTGAAAAAATCGATCACAAAATATTGAAAGTGGCTCCAATATGGATTCCCGACAAGAAACTATAGGGCGGCCCGGTGGGTGTTCTAAGGATGAAATAGAAGCGTTTCTGGGACTGACATATCTAAGAGGTTTCATGAATGCCAAAAACGTTCCAATTGATTTGATGTGGTCCGAAACTTCTGGCTGTGCAGCATTTAGGCAAACAATGTCACAAAACAGATACAAAGAAGTAAAGAAATTCATGCGATTTGATTTCAGAGCTTCACAGCAGGAAAGAGTGAAGTGTGACAAATTCGGCCTAATGACATGGGTGTTATCCAGATTTGTTGATAACAGTCAAAAGTGTTACGTACCAGAAGAATCACTTACTGTAGATGAACAACTATTCCCAACGAAAAGCAGATGCAAATTCATGCAGTACATGCCAATAAACCAGATAAATTTGGAATAAAGTTCTAGATCTTGGCAGAACTGCAATCCAAATACTGTTTGAATGTGAAACCGTATTCTGGGAAAGATGATGAAAGAGTTGGCAGTTTAGGAACGCATGTGGTCATGACTCTAATGCAGCCATATTATCAGCGAGGATACAATGTTACGGTCGATAATTTTTTACGAGCCGTGACCTCGCTGGGAAACTATTGAAGAAGCGCACTTCGTTGGTCGGGACCATTCGTCTGAATCGCAGAGAACTACTATCACTTAGAAAACTCGAACTGTACTAATCCAAGTTCTACACCAATGGATCAATGACCGTAGTACAGTTCCAGACGTAACAGAAGAAGACTGTTGCCATTTTGTCGACTTTGCCCAAAGGTGTGATATGTGAAACCAGCGGCAAGCTGAAGCCTGAAAGTGTGTTGTACTACAACAAGAATAAACGTGGTGTCGATATGCTGGACTCAATGTGCCATCAAATGTCCACCAAATCTGCATGTCGTAGATGGACACTAGCCACTTTCTTCAATATTCTCGACTTGGTGGCCATCAATGCCTGGATTATTTTTTGCAAGCAAACCGGTGTCACCATGTCAAGGAGATAGTTTCTTCACACACTGTCGGAGCAGCTGTGACAAACTTGTGCTGCTCGACTTTCGTACTCCGAGTCAATGCCAGCCACTGTTGTGACAAGCAAACTGGCAAAGTGAGTAACGTGTGGAGTCAAGGCCAACTGCAATCTGCGCCAGTTGCACATAGACTCTAAGGGGCTTGTTTACAAAGCCCTGGTAGCGGTTTCCGATCATTATCGGAGCCGCGGCCCCATTGAAATCAATGGGGCCGTGGCTCCGATAACGATCGGAAACTGCTACCGCAGCTTTGTAAACAAGCCCGTAAATGTACAATAGCAAACCATACATGCTTATCCTGTTTGTTCCTTAACTGACATGGACTTGCAGTTACTTTTGAATTTGCAATTACTTTTAAATTTAGTTAACACTGTTCTTATGTTAGTTGTTGTAAGAAAGCTTGTGAAAACCACTCAATTTTCTTGGTTTCGTCAATTGATGTACTTTGGGGCTTCTAGGTATAAATTCATTTTCCTGCTAGGTGGCGCATCTGTCATTAATTTTCGATGCACATATTTGAACATCTTGACCTCGCTAACAAAGTCATGGAACATAACTGACATGGTTCTAGCAGTGGCACTGGTATACAACTTCAAAGATGCATTTGCATCAATTGATGTATTTGGGGTTCTAGTGTTAAACAGGGACATTGATAACTTGGATTTTTATGAGACAATGGAGAGTTAAGTGAATTGTCCAAGGCCACAAGGAGTGCTAGTGGGAATCAAACCCTGGTCTCTGGGTTCCCAAGCCAGTGCTCTTAACCATTAGGATAGTCAAACAGACGTGCTATATACAACTTTTGGGAGGACATTTAGTCATCTTGACCTCTCCCAGAAATCCTCAACGATCTATTAGGGAAACCTAATACACCTTTGAGGGACTTTTAGTTATTTTCTGGCCTCCATCTCATCCACTTGTTTTTGATTACCTGAACCTGTGTGTTGCCCAGACTGGGAGAATGTGCTTACAGTCAGATAAATATGGAGACATGATGAACTTGTAGCGTAACCCAGTCCAGACCTGATAGACAAACAGACATGCAAGAAAAGGCTGAAAGGGGCACATATCCATGCACACACGGGTTCTGCACGGACAGAGACACACAGAGCCTAAAGCAGAAAACGTGGGGCACACAGAGCACCAACACTTACTTGTATTGCTGGGGGGGTTTCAGTATAAGGCTGGCGGTCTCACACCCTCTCGCTCCAGTGCTGTCTGCCCTCCTGCTGTGAGATTTATCTACCTGAACTTTTTGCCAAGTCAGCATGAACTGTTTAAAGAATAACAAAAAAGGAGATGGGAGGGGAAAGTGATTCATTCTTTGCAGGTTTATGCAGCTCAGGACTTGGAATTAGGGGGGTCAGAGTCAGAAACTAAAGATGGGCAAAGGGAGAATGAGGGGCAGAGATGATAGCGAAGGAGACAGGAGAGGAAGGAGAAAGGGAGGGCTGGGAAACTGACACTCTTCTCCTTTGTACTAGGAAAAAAGATAGCAAATACCTCCCACAGCTAATCGGAGACTTTGCACAAAACAATGCAAAGAAAATACTCTGTAAAAAGGCTGGGGGCAACAGTAGAAATGAGATGAAATGTCATATTCAGCCAGGAGAACTGACCACAGTTACAGGCTATAGAAAACTGGCAGAGAGAGTCCAGGGACTAGATCCAATATTTCATTCTGCTTTCTCTAATTTAAGGGATCTCTGTCTCAAGAGCAGGCACCTTGCTGCCTTAGGGGGTCATTTTTATCTATTTAAAAGATTTGATATACCACCACTCAGAGTACCATCATGACGGTTTACAATATATAAAAAGGCAAAAGCCAGATACAGAAATGAAACAAAGTATGATGTACATGAAAACTAACAAACTGATAGGGATATGAGGTGTGAATACGTAGCACAATCATATTTCCTTAGACTAAACTGATGAGAGAAGGACATGAGGAAGGGTACCCAGGAACCCAAGAACTCAAGACATGCCACATTGGATCAGAACGAGGTCCATCAAACCCAGTATATCCTGTTTCCAACAGTGGCCAATCCAGGTCTCAAGTACCTAGCAGGTTCCCAAAAAGACACACAATGCCTGTATTGGGGCAAGCAGTGGATTACATAAGAACATAAGAACATAAGATATGCCATACTGGGTCAGACCAAGGTCCATCAAGCCCAGTATTCTGTTTCCAACAGTGGCCAATCTAGGTCATACGTACCTAGCAGTTTCCCCAAGGGACACAGGTTCCACAATGCTTGTATTGGTTCAAGCATTGATATCCTGGTTCCCTTCTTAATAATGGTTTATGGACCTTTCCTCCAGGAACTTGTCCAAACCTTTTTTAAACCCAGCTACACTAACAGCCTTTACTACATCCTCCGGTAACAAATTCCAGAGTTTGATTACACGTTGAGTGAAAAAATATTTTCTTTTATTAGTCTTAAATAGTTTACCCTGTAGCTTCATTGCATGTCCCCTAGTCTTTCTATATTCTGATAAGGTAAACAATCGATCTACGTTTACCCGTTCCACTCCGTTCATTAATTTATAGACTTCTATCATAATTTTCCCGGGTCCTCTTTAATATGGTTTATAGATCTTTCCTCCGGGAACTTGTCCAAATCTTTTTTAAACCCAACTACACTAACAGCTTTTACTACATCCTCCAGTAATGAATTCCAGAGTTTGATTACACATTGAGTGAAAAAATATTTTCTCTTAGTCTTAAACGGGATACATTGAGTTTCATTGCATGTCCTCTAGTCTTTCTACTTTTGCGTGTTCCACTCCATTCATTAATTTATAGACCTCTATCATATCTCCCCTCAGCCATCTCTTTTCAAGGTTGAAGAGCCTTAACCTTTTAAGCTTCTCTTCATAGAGGTATCCATTCCATTCTTTACCATTTTGGTGGCTCTTCTCTGTATCTTTTCTAATTCCGCTGTATCCTTTTTAAGATATGGAGCTGTCTGTCTTGACTAGATTGTAAGCTCTGATGAGCAGGGAGTATTTTACATGTGTCTGTACAGCCCTCATACGCCTTGTAGTGCCTTGTAGCACAATATAAATGATACATAGTAGTAGACCAGATCTGCACATAATATTCAAGGTGCGGTCACACCATGGAATGATACAGAGGCCTTATAATAGCCTTACAGCCTCTGTCAGAAAGAGGTCCCTATGCCAGTCGAAGGACCAGTCCATGTGCCTAAATACCTGCATGCTGAAGCTCTCAGAAAACAAGTGGAGGAGCTCAGAGAAGAAGTGGTGAGGCTTGAGGAGCATTCAAGAGAGTGAGAAGTACATTGATGAGATTCTTCTTGAAACATCCAAGCTCCTCTACAGAGGTAAAGATGGGAGCCTGCAGAATGATGAAAGCTGGACATGAGTCACTAGGGCCTGCAGAATCACCAATTCAACTCCTCCAGCCTTTGTATTGAAGAACCATTATGCAGCCCTGGAGTGGAAGAGGTGAAAACATCCCAGGAAATGGAAAAACCAGAGCTCAAGCACCCCAAAGTTGCAGAATCAGTGACCACAAGGAAGTGAAAGGTAGTGGTGGTTAGTGACTCTCTTCTGTGGGGTACTGAGGTGTCCATCTGATGACCAGACTTGATGTCCAGAGAGGTATTCTGTCTGCCAGGTGCCAAAATCTGAGATGATATGGAGAGTTTGCTTCAACTCATCAAGCCCACTGACTATTACCCAATGTTGCTCATCCATGTCGGCACAAATGAAACTGCCAGATATCAAAAGTGACTTCATGATTCTGGGACAAAGGGTGAAGCAAATAGGTGTGCAGGTGATGTTCTCTTCAAACCTCCCTGTTGAGGGTAAAGGCGGAGGCAGAGAAGCTTGCATCCTGGAGATAAATGCATGGCTGCGTGGATGGTGTCATCAAGATTGTTTTGGTTCCCTGGACCATGGGATGATGTTCCAAGAGCTGCAGAGCAGAGATGGTGCTCATCTGTCTAAGTAGGGTTGACGTGTCTTTAGTGGCAGACTGGCTAACCTACTGAAGAGGGCTTTAAACTAGATTCATTAGGGATGGGTGAAGAAAGCCCCCCAGGTAAGTGAAAGCCCCCAAATGAGTAAAAAATTAAATACCTCTATAGAAATGGGTAAACGTGGCAACATCTGGAAAGCGGTGTGTATAAATGCCTGTAGCATGGAAAATAAGATCCTAGATGTTGAGGCTTTAATGGGACAGACTGACTTGGAACGGTTACAGAGACATGGTTCACGGATAACCATGACTGGGATGTAATTAAACCAAGCTATACAGGAAGAATAGGTCTGGAGGAAGGGGAGGAGGAGTGGCACTATATGTAAAAAATAATATTAAAACTACAGGGCTGAAAAGGGAGAGAGGAGACACTGTGTGTTAAATTAGAAAGAGATGTCATCTAGAAGTAAGGAGATCCTGGATTCTCTGCAGGGAGAACTATTCAGGAAATTGGTAACAGAACCCACACATGATAGGGCCACAGGGCCTGTGCTTCCCAGTAAGCCATGTAAGCATGGCAGGAGGGCGCCAGTTGTGTGTGTGGGGGTGGGGGGGGGGGGGAGGGCGCCATCGCTAGCTGCCTGCCACCCACCGCTTCAAAAAAGAAAGCAGCCACGGGAACATTTTTCTGTTGTCACGGCTCTGCTAACTTTTAAACTGCTGGGTCGCGGAGTTTCTAAAGGCAAGAATAAGCATTTCCTATTTCTTATGAGTAACAGGAAATGCTTATTCTTGTTATTAGAAACTCCGTGATCCAGCAGTTTAAAAGTTAGCAGAGCCACAGGAACAGAAATGTGTTCCCACGGCTGCTTTCTTTTTTGAAGGATGCATCGGAGCAGACATGGGGGGCTGAAAGGGGGCAGACATGGAGGGGGGCTGAAAGGGAGCAGACATGGGGGGCGGAAGGGAGCAGACAATGGGGAGCTGGAAGGGAGCAGACACAGGGAAGGTGCTGAAAGGGAGCAGACACAGGGGGAGCTGAAAGGAGCAGACACGGGGGGCTGAAAGGGAGCAGACACAGGGGAGGGAGCTGGAAGGGAGCAGACACGGGGGGCTGGAAGGTAGCTGAGTAATAGGAAGGGGGTTGGAAGAGAACTGACAGGAGGGAAGGTGAGGGCTAGAAGGGAGCAGACATGGGAGGTTGGAAGGGAGTGGAAAAGAGGGGAAGGAGGAGGCTGGAGGGAAGGTGGGGGCTTGAAGGGAGCTGACACCCAGGGATGGCACTGGAAGGCAGATGGACAGAGGAGAGGGTGACTGGAAGGGAACTGACATGGGAGCGGGAAATGGGACTGGATGTTTGCTGATACCTGGGATGGTATTTGGACTGGAAGGGGCTGGACAATGGAGAAGGAGGGGACTGGAAGGGAATAGACACCATTGGCAGTGCTGGGGAATGCAAGGGGGTTGACACTGGAAGGTACTGGGAGGGGAGTCTGTAAAGGGGGCTGATACTGGGGAGGGTTACTGGGACTGGAAAAAGGCAGATGGAAAAAAATGAAGAAAGCAAAAGGAGAGACAAGAAATGGCAGATGGACTATAGACCATAGAAAAAGAGCTAAGAGAAGACAGAGGAAAACAGAAACCTCAGATCGGGATCAGCATGATCAAAAATCGTCAGACAAAAAATAATTAGTGAGTGGCCTTTGTGCTATCTTTATATTTCACACGGTATGGGGAACTGCATCTCTTATCTGGTGTGGCACTGTATGCGCAGTCTGGCTTCTTGAGGTTTAATTTTAATTTTTGACTACATATTTTCATTTCCTCTCACTTGGTTTGCAGCTTGTCGTGCTATGAGGGCTTGTGTGCATCAGTGATGCTGAGAGCTAAACTATCGGTTGTTTAACTACTGGCAGGGTCTCCCAAGATGGACAGGTCTCAGCTGAGGTGCCAGACTAAGACAAACCACCCATCTGGGCAGCAGCAGAATGGGATAGTGTTGACGGCGGAGGATCACATTTCTGTGACAATGGCAACAACACCAAACTTAAACTGCGCGGAAGAAAGGCCCGGCAATCTACTTCTGTATCTTGCCATGAAAACCCAATGGATAGTTACAACAAAACAAATTGTGCTATGGTGCTGGAAGATGAGACCCCCAGGTCGGAAGGCACTCAACTATCTACTGGGGAAGAGCTGAAGACTTTTCAGAGTAAAGCCAGCATTTATGATGTGGTTGGATCAAAGCCCTCAGGAAGTCTGACTGCTGATGTAGCTGCGCATGAAATGAGAGTCAGAAGCTGTAAAGATGTCTTACACATTGGAACATGGAACGTACAAAGCATGAATCAAGGGAAGTTGGAGGTGGTCAAGAATGAAATGGAACGTGTACAACTTGATCTGTTGGGTGTCAGTGATCTGAAATGGACTGGCATCGGGCACTTTGCATCAGATGATCACATGGCCTACTATGCTGGAAATGAAAGACAAAGAAGAAATGGTTTTGCATTTATAATAAAGAAGAAACTTGCAAAAACTGTAATGAAATACAGTGCAGTCAGCGAACGCTTAATCTCTATTCGTCTACAAGGATTGCCTATCAACACAACTATAATTCAAGTATATGCTAACAACAGCTGCAGAAGAGAATGAAATTGAAGAGTTCTATGAACAAGTGCAAGCTGAAATTGACAGAACATGCAAATAGGATATCCTG
The DNA here is from genome assembly GCA_033557465.1 of Ichthyophis bannanicus. Taxonomy (NCBI): domain Eukaryota; kingdom Metazoa; phylum Chordata; class Amphibia; order Gymnophiona; family Ichthyophiidae; genus Ichthyophis; species Ichthyophis bannanicus. Next base: position 102,699,224 of record CM066043.1, read on the forward strand.
ATAGTCATGGGTGACTGGAACGCAAAAGTTGGCAACAAAGAAGAAGGCAAAGTAGTTGGAAAATATGGACTTGGCAACAGAAATGAAGCTGGAGAAAGACTGATAGAATTCTGCAAGACCAATGATCTAGTCATCTCAAACACCTTCTTCCAGCAACACAAGCGGCGACTATATACATGGACTTCACCCAATGGATTGTATAAAAATCAAATTGACTACATCTGTGGAAGTCAACGATGGAAAAGCTCTGCAACATCAACAAAGACAAAACCTGGAGCTGACTGTGGTACAGATCATTAACTACTAGTATGCAAACTCAAGCTAAAGTTGAAAAAGAGCAAACCACTCATGAATGCAGCAAAATATGACCTTGAGAATATACCACTGGAATTTAAAGACTGCCTGCAAAATCGATTTGCTGCTTTAGATACAAATGACAGAGCTCCGGAAGAGTTATGGAATGACATCAAGAAGGTTGTGTTGGAAGAAAGCGAGAAGTCTCTACAAAAGGTGAAAAAGCAAAAACGGCCAAAATGGATGACGGAAGAAACTCTGAAAATTGCCCAGAAACGCAGAGAAGCTAAAGCCAGAGGAGAAAGAAAGACAATTGCAGAACTCAACAGAGATTTCCAACGTGCAAGACAGGACAAGGAAAAGTACTACAATGACACTTGCAAGGAAATAGAAGCAGAAACTATTAGAGGAAGAACAAGATCGGCTTTCCTAAAGCTACGAGAGTTAAAGAAAAAGTTCCAGCCTCGAATTGGAATGTTACAAGATGCTCAAGGTTCTATGTTGAATGATGCTGAGAAGATCAAGAAAAAGTGGAAGGAATATACAGAGTTTTTATATGATAAAGATCAAGTGGACCAACAGCCGTTTCAACCTGTACCTTAAGATCGGGAACCATTGGTGATGAAAGAAGAAGTTGAAGCAGCATTGAAAGCCTTATCAAAGAACAAAGCACCAGGCATTGATAGCATTCCCATAGAAGTATTGCAGCAATCTGATGCAGCTGTTACCATACTTACAAGGCTCTGCCAAGAAATATGGAAGACAACATCATGGCCAACTGACTGGAAAAGATCTATGTTTATACCAATACTAAAGAAAGGTGATCCAACTGACTGTGGAAATTATCGCACAATCGCTCTGATCCCACATGCCAGCAAGATTCTGCTGAAGATTATTCAAAAGAGACTACAACCATACCTGGAACAAGAACTACCTGAAGTGCAAGCAGGGTTCAGGAAAGGGCGAGGAACGAGAGACATCATTATGGATGTGAGATGGATCCTTGAAAAGACTAAAGAATACCAAAAGGATATCTATTTGTGCTTTATCAACTATAGCAAGGCTTTTGACTGTGTAAACCATGAGAAACTCTGGGCCACATTAAGAAGCATGGGTATACCAGAACACCTGATCGTTCTCTTGTGCAATCTGTACATTGATCAAGAAGCAACAATTCGAACAGAACAAGGAGAAACAGAATGGTTTAAAATAAGCAAAGGTGTAAGACAAGGCTGCATACTTTCCCCCTACCTGTTTAATTTATATGCAGAACAAATCATCAGAGAAGCAGGATTGTATGAAGACAACAGAGGTGTGAAGATTGGAAGCCTCATCAACAACCTTCGCTATGCTGATGATACCACATTACTGGCTGAAAGTGAAGATGATCTGAAATATTTGCTTCTCACAATCAAAGAACATAGTCTCAAAATGGGCCTGCACCTTAATGTAAAGAAGACAAAGATCATGACAACTGGCATAATCAACAGGTTCATCGTTGAAGGAGAAGAAATTGAAATGTGAACAACTTTAACCTAGTTGGATCAAATCAATAAAGAAGCAACAAGCAGTCAAGAAATCAGACGACACATTGCTCTTGGCAGAATGGCTATGAAAGACCTAGATAAGATTCTCAAGAGCAGAGATGTCTCTCTCCATACAAAGATTCGACTTGTTCAAGCCATGGTATTTTCAATAACATCATATGGATGTGAAAGCTGGACAGTGAAAAAGATACAGGAAGAAAATTGATGCCTTTGAATTATGGTGCTGGCAGCGAATACTGTGTATACCATGGACTGCCCGAAGAACAAACCAGTCGGTACTAGAGGAGATCAAACCTAAGCTTTCTTTAGAAGCTCAGATGACAAGACTTTGACTTTCATACTTTGTACACATCATGCGAAGAGAGAGATCATTAGAGAAAGACATCATGCTTGGCAAGATAGAAGGTCAACGCAAAAGAGGAAGGCCAGCAATGAGATGGATCGATACAATAACAGCAGCTACGGGTACCAGTCTGTCAACAATGAGCCGCCTGACTGAAGACCGAACACAATTTAGGATAGCTATCCAGAGGGTCGCCATGAGTCGACTCCGACTCGACGGCACTTAATAACAACAACATTTTCATTTCTACTTTAGGTTGTGGTCACTTATTCTGTACTTGATGAGGGTCTGTGTTCTGAGTATGTGACCAAGGCCAGGTGTTCTGTTAACATGGAGTTTGTATGTAGGCTTCTGTACTGTAGTAATTTGACTTGTACAGCTTTTCAAATAGATGTACGGAGGTTTTGGGGCCCATTGCAGTGTCTGTAGTGCTGCTTTTTTCTGGGTAGGACCCTTATTGTATGAGTTTTGGAAGTATGTGCTGGTATGGTATGGTAGATTTGACTTTGTAGATTTTCAGTAACTTTTGCAGTGTTTTATATTAGTTCACAATATGTCTGGCACTGGAGAATGTTTATGTTGTTGTTAGTGAGATGATCAGAATCAGATTTTATTTTATTTTATTTTTTTGGACTATCACAGCCTGTTTGTATGATGCTACGTATTTACTTCTAAGTATTTTTATTTTGATTATGCATTTGCTCTTTTGCTGCAATTTTTTTTACAACACTGGATTTAAAGGAGAAATACTAATTTCGCTTGAAAAGAGTTCACAAAGCGGTTTTGGTAAAAAGGAGGGTAGGGTGCAACCAACATTAATAATAATGAGGGAGGGGCACTGATTTATAGGTTGCAGGGGGGTGCTAGAAACCTTAGCACCGGCTCTGTGGGGCCAAACTGGACTTAGTATGGGGAAAGTATTTCTGATGTTACAGTGGGAGATTAACTCACATCCAGTGATCACCAGATGGTGTGGTTCAGTATTAGTACTAGGGCTGATAAAATCCATTCCAAAGTGAGGGTCTTAGACATTAGGAAAACTAACTTTGCAAAGATTGGACAATACCTCAGGGAACCGTTAGTGGGATGAGAACAGCTGGGGGATGTAGAAAAACAGTGGGCAAAAGGAGGCTGCTATGGTTCTCAAAATAAGTAGCTGAAAGGGTGAAGAAAAAGAGGGAGGCCTTCATGAAATACAAGAGATCACAGAGAGAGGAAGACAGGCATCTATATTGGAAAAACTTGGAGAAGCTAGCAAAGTAGTCAGGAAAGCAAATAGCCAATGCAATACAATATGGGGATAAGACATTTTTCAAATATGTTAGTGAGAGAAGGAAGGGCAAAAGTTGGTATTATCAGACTCAAGGGTGAAGGGGAGGAATATGTAGAAACTGATGAGGATAAAGCGGAATTGCTTAGCAAATATTTCTGTTCTGTGTTCACAGATGAAGGGCCAGGAGCAGGACTTCAGAAAACACCCTCAAATAGCAACCAAAGCGATGGGAATCTTGAACAATTTTCGAAGACTGTGTTTGAGAAGAACTAGCTAAACTAAAAGTAGACAAAACGATGGGACCAGATGGGATACATCCAAGAATACTGAAGGAATTCGGGGATATTCTAGTGGCTCCACTAATGATCTTTTCAATGCCTCGTTGGAGTTGGGAATGGTGCCGGAGAGAGGACAGGAGAGAGGCAAATGTGGTCCCTTTACACCAGCGGTTCGCAACCTGTGGGTTGCAACCCCCATGGGGGTCACCACAGGATTTAGCAGTGTGGTAGGCGACGGCCTATGATCCATGCTAATTGAACTAAGCAGACAGGCCTGAGCAGCTTGACCTGTAACTGAAGCCTGTAGTTAGGCCCAGAGGAATGAAAACCCCCCCTGAATGATGACACCATAGAATTGAAACTTAACTCAGTTTAACTGAACATAGCTAAGCAGAAACGAAACTTGGAAAATAGAAGAAAAACAAGTTTAATTGGTACTGATAAGGTGTGCTATGCTTCTATGGAATTAATTAACTCTGCAGAGAGCAAGGTCACAGTGCCTCTGCTTCCCATATGTTTTAACAAGCTCAGCGACCTTGGAGGAGAGAAGTAACAAGTTGGAGACACTGACCATTGTAATTGGGACTAGAAGGGGGGCAACCAGGTGCTGGGCCCAGACCAGAGTCCCGATTGGGTAGCCATATCAGTACCGGGACCAATAGATGGGTGAGAGGGGTACTGGGACCAATGAAAAGTTTGCCTATGCTTAGAATGGACAAGAAAGCTATAAAAGTTGTTGTTTTACTAGAAGCCATTGCTCAGCCATTTTGAAATTGCTTATTGCTTGAGCCATGTGCACATTAAACTGGCTTGGATCCTTGAAAAGACTCCTGGATTTATTTATTGCATGCTTATCTGCTGCTACATTCTTGGTGCGTTGGCCGGGAAGTGCGAGTGGTGGATAGTGTTCAAGTGAATAAATCCACGTAATTCGCCTTGAGGTTTGGTCCAGTTGGAACCATGCCAATCCGACGCAGGGGAATTTCCCTGGGCCCACCGATCCTCTTGTATCGGAGGGAGTTCTGCCTGGCCTCGGCAGGCACTGAGTCCAGCTGGCCAACACTTCCGACCCGGGGGAGTCCAGGATCCAACTCAGAAGCTTGGGAACCAGATCTGGTAAGTATAGTTTTGAAAACCTGTCTAGACAGATGAGTTAGAACTGCAGTTTGAAAACTTTGGTAAGACTTAAGTCTTTGTTTGAAAATCCTTGCATGAGTATTCGCTAGGTACAGCTGTTATAGAGAATCATGATTCAGCCTGGTCAGAGCAGACAGGACTGGGTTTTTGGTATGTCTAGACAGAAATAGAAAGAGCAGTACTGCCAGTGGAACTTGGAATTTGTAATCTCGAGATATTGGGAATTGGTAAGAGAGCTCTCAAGGAAGGGCCGAGTAACCCCGCATGGGAATTCGCCGGGTGAAACCCTCATCCTTTTTGTAATTGGGAAAAAGACTAGTCAGAATAGATAGAAAGGAATGCATTCTAAGATACGTTGCTAGCATGATTGTGAAGCGTTTGTGTATTGTCTGCCTGTATGTTTTTTGTTCTCTGTTGAAACCACGAGTTTCCCTTCTGTTATATATGTGAGAGTATTCTGTTGAGTAATTTGTGACAGTTCACTGATTAAGAAATTGTATTAGTAAAGCAGAAAGAAGACGCAAACATCTAGAGTTATTTTAAAAATCCAAAAGCTGGTCTGACCCAGTTTGCCTTCCTACTGCACAGTGTGAAAAACTGACAGGGGGCGTGTCTGAAGGAAAGAATGTGCAGTGTCTTTCTAACTCTGTTCAGGTTTAAATCTCAATGCTGTTAGTTTAATAATAATGTTCCTTCTGCTGTGGTTATGTAATATATATCATTTATATATCATTTAATAAGAATGTTTAGTCAGGATTGTGGGTCCCGATAGTTTTGGGGCTTAGCCTGGAATGCCGGCATGTCTCTGTCTCTCTGTGTGTGTGTGTGTGTGTGAACAGCTAAGCTGTTTCCAACGAGCCACACAGCAAGAGGACAGAAAAAAAAAAAAATAAAAAAAAAAAAATATGAAACCGCAGTTCCCGATTGAAAAGTTTCTTGCTTGTTTAAAATAAAGGATTCATTCAAAATGTGATAGGAGATAAATTTATAATTAGTTTTCTAGTGATTGCTTTAAATTGTACTTAGCCGGGAAAGGGTTAAATTCCTGCTCGAATTCCTGTACAGATCAAGCGAGCAGAAATCATGTAGGTCTCCGGTTTCAATAGGAAAGGATGTTTGTATTTTCCCTTTGCCCTACAAAGCCGTGGTTAAGAACACTGACAGGACTTTGCAGATCGCAACTTAAAAAGTGCTTTGAATCCTGAGTGAATGAGGGGTTAATCGTGTATGAGTTTTTCGTTCCTGATACAGCAAGCGCCTCATAGAAGACATGTTTATTGTTAATAAAATGAACTAGGAAGGAAAATGTGTATTTGTGTTCTAGATGTCCACCCGCTTTATTGAAAAAAGTATCCGGAATGTCTTTTGAATATCTCCTTCCTAAACTGTAATCTTTTGCAGAGACGTTATTCACCTTAAGTGCAGATTACGGCTGGCAGCTAGTTTCTTCCAGCCATACGTAATAGTTCTCTCTGTTGGGATTGTTGTTTATAACATGTTGCAAAAAAATAGTTTTATATTTGAAGGAATTTATCTAAATTGTACTTATTTAGAATGAGATTATTATGCCTAGTCACAGGAAAATGCAGCCTGACAGACCGCCTTCTGTCTGTTGTTAACTACGTCACCATGGGGGGAGGAAGGGGGGTCAGAGTCCATGCAGATTCCAGAGTTACTTCATGGCCCCGTAGTTTCCCGTGTTTATCAGATTGTACAGAGAATAGTTCCCCTACATAGGATTCTTGGTTAAATGTTTAAAAAAAAAAAAAAAATCCTGCCTGTTTATTTCCCTCAGCTCTGCCATCATCCCGGGCAGAGCCTGGAACAAGGGGGGGGCGGAGGGGGGATGACTTCTCCCTACAGATTCCCAAGTAGTTTGCTAGCTACCTCCGCAACAGGGGAATGTCCACCCCCTCCGGACTAGAAGTGAAAGTCAGCTGACCAGACTTGTTTAGAACTGAAAAAAAAACTGCATTATACACTGAGAAGTTTTAGGACTTGATTGAACTAATGAACGGAAATTGCAAAGAACTGGATGAATTTGCGGGCATAATGGTTAAATGAAAGTTAATCAGAGGGTGTGTGAATTGTGAAAATAAATGTAACAGAGAAAGTGAATGATATTTTAGTTGAATGATGTGAGGAGGTTATCCTAATCGAAGGAACAGAGGAAGTGAAAAACTGGGTGTGAGTACGCCCATTATAGAAAAAGAAGGACATTAGAGAAGTGAATGCCCGTATCTTGACTCCACCCCAGGAGGGAGTACTTGATTGTAGAATCATAGACAGAATAAAACCAAGCACAGTGTTTCAGCACGAGAGTGGAGCAGCTATAGCGTGAGTGGCAGCCTGAGAGGGCTACAGCATGGATGAAGACTAGGCCAAACCGGACTCTCCAGTTTCCCTGGGTCCCCAGGAGTCAGTCTGAAAAATAGGGGACCAATATATGGACTTTTATGGGGGATACAGGAGCAGAATACTAAAGCCAGTAGCCCCTGTGTTTTTCTCGCAAAGCCTTTTCTGCAGAACCACATGTGTGAACTAGAAAAAAAATAATAATAATAATGTACCAGTTCCTGTATATGCCTGAATGCCCTATTCCATTTTTGGAGCCGAGATCTGCTTGCAAAGCTTCAAGCACAGATATCCTCTGTTGAAGGAAGAAAAAAATGAAACTCAAACTGTCCCCAAGAAGAAGAATGGCGGTTCTATTCACCTGCATCCAAAGCAACAAGCTGTACACTTACCAACCTCATAGCCCCACCTGGAGGATGGGCAGAAGATAATCCACCTGGCCTAGCGAAGAACATAGCCCCTGCCATTGTCACCCTCAAGCCAGTCAAGAAGCCTGGGACAGGTGATTACCGCCCAGTGCAGGATCTAAGAAGAATGAATGATGCAGCTGAAACTATACAACCAGTGGTACCAAAATCCTTATATTCTCTTGGAACTGATCTCTGCTGAAGCTATACATTTCATCATTCTGGACTTAAAAAGATGTTTTTTTTCTGCATACGCTTAGCCCAAGACCCCACTACAAGGAGGCGGGGCCAACTCATCTGGACAAGATTACCTCAAGAATTCAAGAACTCGCCTCACTCAGCAAAAGATTTGACAAGTTATCCAGAAACTCCAGAGAAAAAAAAAAAAAAAAAAAATTCTACTTCAATATGTGGACAACTTGCTCATAACCACCAACTCAGAAAGTGAATGTCCACCAGCCACCAGTGAACTCTTGCACCTTTTTAATGAGGCTGGATACAAAGTCTCAATAGCCAAAGGATAATTATGTCAATAAGTTAAATACCTAGGATTCCAGTTGTCCAGCGGAATTCGACGCCTGGAACCCTTACCAGAATGCAAAGCAGCTGTATGCAGTATTCCTACTCCAACCACCAGGAGGCAAGTGAGAGCCTTCTTGGGTGCCACAGGGTACTGTTGTATATGGATCCCCAATTTTGCGCTGCTAGCAAAACCATTGTATCACATTGTATCAAGCTACCAAAGGAATGAAAAAGTCTCCATTGGAATGGGGACTTGAATAGGAATGCAGTCTTTTGATCTTTGAAAACCGCTCTGATGTTATCACCAGTTCTGGGTCTACCCGATGTCCAGAAAACCTTGCAGTCTCTATGCTCATGAGTCGCAAGGAAATGTTCTGGGAGTGTTGACTCAATCTCTTGGACCTTATTTGAGAAGCTGTTACAGCTACAGCCTTCCTAGTAAGCAAAAACTAAAAGAAAAATCCCTTTGAGACAGGATCTTCAAGTTACTGTACCACACTCTGTTCTAACCAATATGAAATACAAAGGAAATTACTAGCTAACAAATCTATGAATGTTGAAGTATTAGAGTATGTTGTGTGAAAACCCCAGATACAACTGAAGGGTCAGTCAAGCTTTCAATCCTGCTATGTTGTTATCAGTTGGTCTTGATCCCCTGATCATGACTGTTTAGAAATTATGGACACTGTATTCTCAAGCCGCCTGGATTTGACTGATGTCTCTCTCTGAACAGACTTTCTTTGTGGCTGAAGGCAGTTTCCTCATCAATGGACATTGTTGTGCTAGATATGCAGTGGTGACCCCTGATTTGGTAGTTGAGTCCTCAGCCCTGGCCCCAGAAACTTCACCACAGAAAGCTGAACTGATAGTCCTCACTAGAGCACTAACAATAGGAAAAGAGCCCTGTCTAAATGTGTACCCAGATTTCAAGTATACCCTTACAACCTTGCATGCATATGGGGCCCTGTACAAAGAATGAGGGTGGATAACCCTAGGAAGCAAGTCCATTAAGTATAGCCCCAAGATATTGATATTAATAGATACATACTGCCTATAGATCTCAGAATTTAGGAAAAGTAGAATGTATGAATAGAACCCTGAAATCTCAGTTGTCTAAACTTTGCCAAGAGGTTTACCTGAAGTGGCCCCAGGTTCTTCCCATAGCCCTTCTTAGGATATACTTAGCCCCTGCTAAGTCTTTAGGAGTTTCCCTTTTGAAATTCTGTATGCGCAACCCCTGCCTATTGTATAGGAAATAAAAGGAGATATGAGACAGATAGGATCTGAAATTATTAGACATAAACTATTGGTTTTAAGTTCTGTTTTGCAGAGTCTTCATACCTGGGTACAAAATCGATTACCCATCAATTTGCCTGCACCCTTTCAAGCCTGGAGTCTCGGTGTGAATCAAAGAGTGGAGAAAGACACCGTTGACACCGCATTAGAAGGGACCTTATGTTGTTATCTTGTTAACCCTACAGCAGTGAAAATTGCAGAACTCGAACCCTGGATTCATCACAGCAGAGTGAAATCAGCAGCAGCTCCAGAGCCAGACCAGTGAACATCAGAACAGATCCAGAAGTTCCATTGCAGCTAACTTTGCAAAGACAAGCAAATTGAAAAAATTCAGGAAGTTTTAAAAACAAAAAGAGAGACTGTGCTAATATAGAACTCCTGAATCTCAAGAGACTATTTGTTTATTCTGAAGAGATTATCATCAACAGAAAGAGACTGTATTATGAACTATATTATTTGAAAATCTTTGTGCCATTTTGATCAAGGACAGTGCAAACTAAAAGGACTGTGTTTATTGAAATACGCTGGAATCTACAGCTCTACACTCCTACCAATGAAATTGGTAAGGTCATGTACAGCGGAAGCTTGAGGATCTACAATCAACGCTACACCTGTTGCATGCTACTGAGAGCAAAACAGGTCAACGTACAGTAAAGAAGAAGAAGACTTCGTGGTCAAGAATTATCAACAGATTGCACTGGTTTTTCAAAGACTTGCACTAATTCTTCAGAGAACTTTCATCATGATTCTCTACTGTTTCATCGTGATAGCAGCCTTGGAGTGCTTTGAAATGACTTTTGCCTTATCTCCCTGGGCAGCCTGTATAAGTACAACATGAACTGGACCGAAGGTCACTCAGACCTTGTTTTATCATTCTCCCTATACTTGCATTGGTATACTCTCCAATCCAAAAGTTGTTCTAGATCTTGACTTTCTACAAGGCTATGCAAGCCACCGTTGCAATTCCTCATACCACCACCAGAACTTGTTTCTTGAACTTGCTGGAGCAATAGCATCTAGTCTCCACACTTCTGACTGTTTCTATTGTGGAGGAACTAAGATGGGAGATCAGTGGCCCTGGGAGACGCAAGAACTGAACTATTCTATCCTATACAATCAGACTGATTTACATAATACTACTAGTGAGTGGGTATTGGCCCACCCCATTGTTGACAGTTTGTGTTTTGTTCAGACTGGACCACAATCTACTACGAAGGATGGACAGCTGGTCTGTCTAAATCAGAAGCTTTATGACAGCACAACAAAAGATGCAACTGAACCTTCTAATCCTTTAGTTCTTTTTCCCACTCTTGCCAAACTATGGACTTTGACTATCTGCCTGTTGCTCCCTTGTTTCTTGCCATTTTGCTTGCAAATGATAACTTCAGTTATTAATAACACTGTAGAGCGTAAGACAGCTACAAAGATATTAGCTATGTGAACTTACTACCCTATACCACAGAGTGATACCTTTACCTAGTATTATGTGATTTGATTCTCACACCTTATTAACATGCGGGTGAGAATAATCAAAGGGGGGAATGTGGTAGGCGACGGCCTATGATCCATGCTAATTGAACTAAGCAGACAGGCCTGAGCAGCTTGACCTGTAACTGAAGCCTGTAGTTAGGCCCAGAGGAATGAAAACCCCCCTGAATGATGACACCATAGAATTGAAACTTAACTCAGTTTAACTGAACATAGCTAAGCAGAAACGAAACTTGGAAAATAGAAGAAAAACAAGTTTAATTGGTACTGATAAGGTGTGCTATGCTTCTATGGAATTAATTAACTCTGCAGAGAGCAAGGTCACAGTGCCTCTGCTTCCCATATGTTTTAACAAGCTCAGCGACCTTGGAGGAGAGAAGTAACAAGTTGGAGACACTGACCATTGTAATTGGGACTAGAAGGGGGGCAACCAGGTGCTGGGCCCAGACCAGAGTCCCGATTGGGTAGCCATATCAGTACCGGGACCAATAGATGGGTGAGAGGGGTACTGGGACCAATGAAAAGTTTGCCTATGCTTAGAATGGACAAGAAAGCTATAAAAGTTGTTGTTTTACTAGAAGCCATTGCTCAGCCATTTTGAAATTGCTTATTGCTTGAGCCATGTGCACATTAAACTGGCTTGGATCCTTGAAAAGACTCCTGGATTTATTTATTGCATGCTTATCTGCTGCTACAGCAGGGGTCGCCTCACTCTGCCAAGTTAAAAAAAAAATAAAATAAAAAAGCTGACAAGTTGCTGCTGCTGCCGAGTCCGGTTCTTGGCAGCGGCAAACTCACCGCCTCCCTTCTTCTGCAGCCGCGTCTCCCTGCCTCTTAGGGAACTGCGGCTGTGCCTGTGAAAATGTTGCGGAGCCTTCCCATCTCGACGGGCTCTGTGCAGCATTGTCCCGCCTCCAAAGGAAGTGGTAAACAACTTCCTTTGGAGGCGGGACAATGCTGCACGGAGCCCGTCGAGAGACAGGAAGGCTTTGCAACAGCTTTACTGGCACAGCCGCGGTTCCCTAAGAGACAGGGAACTGCGGCTGCAGAAGAACAAAGCAGTAGCAGGCAGACATCGGGAGTTGGGGTGGTGGGGGCTGGGAACCTGTAACGGGGCTGACATGGGGGAGAGAGGGGGCTGACATAGATAGAAGGGGGGCTGATATGGAGGGAGGGGGCTAACATGGACAGAGGAGGGCTGACATGGAGGGAGGGATGGAGGGGGGCTGACATGGAGGGTGGGAGGGGGGCTGACATGGACGGAAGGGGGCTGACATGGAGGGAAAGATGGAGGGAGGGAGGGAGAGGGGCTTACATGGATAGGGGGGGGCTGACATGGATGGATGGATGGAGGGAGGGAGGGGGACTGACATGGGATGGAGGGAGGGAGGGAGGGGGGCTGACATGGAGGGAGGGAGGGGGGCTGACATGGACAAAGGGGGGAGACAGGGGTACATACTGGACAGACGGGGATAAATGCAGGACAAAGGGGAGAGACAGTGCGGGTTAGGATTATAATGGGCTGATGGGGGGCTAGCACTGGTAATGGGCAGATCGGGGGTCTAGGGCTGGTAATGGGTTGATTAGGGAAGGCTAGGACTGGGAATGGACTGATCAATGGGGGGGTTGGGACTGGTAATGGACTGACGGGGGCTAGCATTGGAAATGAGCTGATCGGGGAGGTTAGGATTGGAAGTGAGCTGATTGGGGGGGGCTTCAACTGGAAATGGGCTGATGGGGGGGGAGGTAGGACTGGTAATGGGCTGATTAGGGGAGCCTAGCACTGGTAATGGGGTTGAGGGGGGACTAGCACTGGAAGTGAGCTGATTGGGGGGGGGGGCTTCAACTGGAAATGGGCTGATGGGGGGAGGGGAGGATAGAGCTGCTGGCCTTGGAAGAAAACTGGGGGCTAGGGCTACAAATGGGCTGATGCGAGGGGATGGGAGAATGGGACTGGAAGGGAGTGGATGCTGAGAGGGGCTGCCATGGTATTTAGACTAGAAGGGTACAGGAAATAGGCTGATGGAAAGAAGTAAAGAAAGCAAAAGAAGAGATAAGAAATGGCAGATGGACCATAGACCACAGAAAGAGAGCTAAGAGAAGACAGGAAAACAGAAACCTCAGATCGGGACCAGCATGATCAAAAATCATCAGACTGGTATTGGGCTGATTAGGGGAGGCTAGCACTGGTAATGGGGTTGAGGGGGGGGGGACTAGCACTGGAAGTGAGCTGATTGGGGGGCTTTGACTGGGAATGGGCTGATTGTGTGGAGGGGAGGATAGAGCTGCTGGCCCTGGAAGAAAACTGGGGGCTAAGGCTACAAATAGGCTGATATGAGGAGATGGGAGATTGGAACTGGAAGAGAGTGGATCTGAGAGGGGCTGCCATGGTATTTGTACTAGAAGGGACTGGTCAGTGGGGAAGGAGGGGGACTGGAAGGGAATGGACACCAGTGGCAGTCATGGGAATGCAAGTTGACATTGGAAGGTACTGGGAGTGAGCACTGGAAAGGGGCTGATACCGGGGAGGGTTACTGGGACTGGAAATAGGCTGATGGAAAGAAGTGAAGAAAACGAAAGAAAAGATAAGAAATGGCAGATGGACCATAGACCACAGAAAGAGAGCTAAGAGAAGACAGGAAAGCAGACGCCTCAGATCAGGACCAGCATGATCAGAGAATAAATTGGTCAGACAACAAAGGTAGAAAAAATAATTGTATTTCATATTAGTGATTTGACTACAAAATCATCATAATTTTGAAATCAAACATTGTTACTTGTTATTGTGATTCATTATTGTGGTTTAAATAAGTAAATTTTATAAATAAAAACATATTGCAAAGGCCTATAATATATTAATAATTCAACAAATGATACAGCGACAATGCGTTAACTTTAAAGGAAGAGAGACGCATTTGAGTTTATCATTGGGGGTCACCACAAGTTGACTAATGGTAAAAGAGGTCACGGTCCAAAAAAGGTTGAGAACCACTGCTCTAGATGTATGTACCACATAATTGCGGATATTTCGATCGCATTTATATGCTATCATCAAGCGCCCCTGGAAACATTGATGTAAAGATGATACATTCCGGTGTTTCTTCAATATAGAGGTGTCCTGGCAATGTCCATTTTTATACTATTTCCTTTTTAAATTGATCTTGTTTAATTTGATTCTTTTATGTGTCAAATGTGTGCGTATATAGTCCAACGTCATTTTACTGGCCACTTTTTTTAGGAGATATTGGACATTCAGGGGTTGAACTGCAAGGGTGCCAATAATGTTGACCACAACTGCACAGCTTCTGGGAGTTGTTTCAGTTCTTCTGAATCACCACCATCAAACAATGCTTCCAGTGTGCACAGGGCTGGCCCAAGGGTTTCTGCCGCCTCCTAGGTAGAAGCCCAAGTATGCTGCCCCCCCCCCACTGCCCTCCTCCCTTTCCCCATGCTCAGCCATGCTGCCGCTGATTCTGATGCGGGGTCGGGGTGGCTCGGTGGCAGCGGCAGGCCTTGTGCTTTGAAACACATGGCCTGCCACTTCTGACCCCTCCGACACAACTTCGGGAGGTCAGAAGCGGCAGGCCATGTGTGCCAAAGCACATGGCCTGCTGCTACTGCCAAGCTGACCGTGCCGCTGGAATCAGCAGCAGTAGGGAGGGGGAGGTTGGCACAGCCCATAATGGTTGGCTCAGCAGTAGGGGGCAGCAGGCCATGTGTGCCATGCCATCTATGGAGATGTGCCGCCTTAGGCAACCGCTTAGTTTTGCCTAGTGGACAGGCCAGGCCTGAGTGTGGGTATCTCCCTGATATCCTTTTCAGTAATGACTGAAGCAAAGAATTAATTTAGACGTTCTGCTATGGCTTTGTACTCCCTGCTCTGGCCTTTAACTCCTCATGGACTTCATGATTTAAATGAACTTGAAAACATGTTTATTTGTTTTTAATTCTATGGCAAGATTCTTTTTGGCCTGCCTTATTGCTTTATATGGAACATGGCAGTGCTTATTCACTTGCTTATTTTCTTCATTTGGATCTGCATTCTATTTTTTGAAAGAAGTCCTTTGGCTTTGCCTCTTTTGTTTTACACTTTAACCATGCTGGCAGCCGTTTGGTATTCCTTTAATCTTTTTTAATGTGTGGACTACATTTCATCTGGGCTTCCAAGATGGAATTTTTAAACAGTGCCCATGGTTCATGCCAACTTTTAACCTTTGCAACTGCTCCTTTATGCATTTTCTAAATAATGTCCTAATTGTGTCTCCCTTTCTGAAGCTGCTACTAGAATTATTTTCCTTAATATCCTCCGTCTGTTTCCCTTTGTACTAAAGAAAGTTTCTCTGAGTGTTTTCATAGCATGCCCCATTTCTACATAAAGAGATGTAAGGGCAAATATTCAGCCATTGTAGTCAGTGTTTTTTATTTTTTAAATGCCAGTCATGGTAGTCAAAGCTACTTGGGCTATTCAGCTCCAGTGTCTAGATTGTGGCTGATTACTGAATATCAGGATACAGTGCTTAGCACCGCTGCTATCCAGATAGCCTGATACTGAGCTTGTGATCCAGATAGGACAGCAAGCAAGGTGTCTTAACTTCACCTGGATAGCAGGCTCAATACCACCACTAAGCAGATAATTTCCTGTTGTGCCCATATTGCCCTGGCATTATCTGGATAGAGTCGCTGAATATTTATTTGGATAACAGCAGCTATTATCTGGATAGAATGGCTTTGCATATTGACCTGATAGTGAACGCTTAGAAATAATCAAGTAGGTTTTGTCTCCGCCACTGCGACAATTCCAGGAAAAAAGAACGTCACTAAAGAGATTTGGTTTGTTCTTGCAGAAGAAGTGAAAATAATACCTGCGAGCATAACCCGGATCTGTTGTGTCGTAATGCAGGCTCTCTCTTTTACTCTTCTCTAGGGAGTATGGAGTACTGGCATCTCCGCTCCCTTTCCGTCCATTTGATTCACAACACTCAGCTTGCCTACAAGGAACCTTCCCTCATAGTATGCACCCCGTTCCCCCTGGAAAGAGAACAGTGACGATATGCCAATCCCAGTTTTATTTTTAAGGTGCAAAACCTCCATAGGAAAAAACCTTATACATGTGAACAAAAGAACACCCAGGAAAACGTACATCTGGAATTTCTTCACAAACTTCATGGTAATATAAAGAGATGATATGCGCAGTAAAAAGCTCCCACCCCCCTTGTGCAGCAACTTGCAATCTCCCAGTAGTAACCAGCATGGTTATGTTGTACACGGTGCTGTAAGTTCTAAGGAGAGGCCCTCAAGAAGAATTTTGCCAAGGGCCCCCATGGTCCTGGGGGGCCCAGTCCCTTCCTTCCCTTCCAGCAAACTTACTTTAAAATATTTCCCACCCTGCTTCCCACTCCTCCCTTCTTTCCACTGAAAGGTTTTCAAGCCTGGCAATGATCACTTTCCACTATCTGCCGAAGCCTCATGATAGCAGTCTTTAAGCAGGGGGTAAGCAGAGCAAATGTAGCTGTTATTGCAAGATTTCGAACCAGCAGTCAGATGTGACGACATCCGGGGCCCAAAACGTTTCGATGGAGAGAGAGGAGGATTGGGAGACAGCCTGGAAAACATTTCAAAGTACGTTTGCCTCTCTGCCTTTACTGCCAAAATGTGAGCCCCCTTCCTGCCTGCCCCCTACTCCTTGCATTGCGGGGGCTCACATTTTGGCAGTAAAGGCAAGAATTTCTGGGCAGAATTTCTGGGTTTGCATTCAAAACCTTTCTTGCATGAGGAAACATATTTCAGCTCAGGCAAAGATAGATGCTAAAAGAAATATGCTTCTCTACCCATGAACCCAGGTCCCTTTCCTTAAACTTGAGAAAACACTTTTGCAATCACTTCCCTCACACATCGACTCTCAGCTTCCCGGTGGCAAATTACTCAGATTTGTCACTCACAGAGTTCTAGATATTTTTCCTTTAATGTTATAATGAGCTTTTGACAAAATGTCCCAGTCACACACTAGTTAAAGGCCTGGAGGTGGCTAGTTGCCATCTCTCTGGGTCCCTTTCCCAAACAACACCTTTATGCCCAGATTCATAAGCCCTTCTCCCCTCTTTTAATGCCTTGCAGAATCTCCTAAGTTGCCATGGTGCTCGTAACTACTTCTTGGGGATGAATGGGCGACTCTTGCGGGCCTCTGATGCCAGGTACACTTTGAGTTTGTCCCGGGAGGTCATCCTCTCCACGTAAGCTGTTAGGAAAGGGAAAGGCTTCAAGCAGTCTGGCACCTGGTCCAAGTGGCTCTGGAGGATGTCCAAGAGGTTAAAGTCTGCATAAGAAATCTGTGACAGAAGAAAGAACACACAACTTTATTTATTTATCTATACGCATGTTAACAGCTTTCCCAAAGCAAAAAGTTCCATCCAAGGCGATGTACAAGATAGAAACTCTTAAAAATGATACTTTCTAAAAACTGAGGCAAATACATATGAAAATCAGATAAATAAATTCCCATTGTGGAATTTCTACTCACTATTCAAGCAACTGGATTGCACTTTTATTTTTATGTCATTGTATTGAATGAGATGTTATCTGCTTTGTCCATGAGATTTTCTTGAAAATTAGAGGATACAAATAGGCTATTAAACATAATTTAATTAAGGCAGACACCCACGGGACTTGATAACAGTAGGGCTGCCTGCTGGATGCTCAGCTGTCTAGAAATCTGTCTAGAAAATGACATTGGTTCTTTTTGCTTTCTTCCGTTTTTCTCTTAACTCCATTTCCAGGGTCTCCTTTCCATTTTCTATTTCTTTTCCCTGCCTTCCTCATATTTTCCCCTTTACGTTCTTTCTCTACCTTTGAAATTTCCTTTTTCTGGCTTACTCAAACCCCCTTCTCCCCAAATCATCCCATGCTGACTCTGTGTCTCTCCAATCATCCCTTCCCACATCCCGCCGCCATTGCGTTTCATTCTTGCCTCTTTGCAGGCTCTCCCAGCCACTCTAGTCACGTCCTGCCATGTTTTCTCATCGCATTCTCTTTACTGCTATTTCTACTTCTATACAGCTATTAGATGTCTGAGGCATGGTAACATCTTGGCTTTGAAAAATATTGTCTTTGCTGTTTTTGCAATCTGTGTGTCTGAAAGATAGTGATTGATCCAGTGTGAGGTGCAGCAGGGGTGTGAAGGTTTGGTCCTTTGTGACAAACATTGCTTCTGTTTTTTTGAGGTTTATTGTGAGATTGTTTTCCTGGAGCCATTTGGAGACGTCGTTGAAGCAGTTTGTTAATTCAATCATCTGCGTATATGTGGGAGTTAACATTATGGGTCCTTATTATAGAGCAGAGTGGTTTGAGGTAAATATTGAATAGCATAGCTGAGAGTGCAGAGCCCTGCGGTATTCCTTGAGTTTGTTGAAATGGGGGGGGGGGGGGGGGGTGTGGTGGTGCTGGTTCGAATTAGTTGATACCTGTTAGGTAGGATTTGAACCATTGCAGAACTTTGTCCTTCAAGCCTATTTCTTGTAGTCTGTGTAGAAGAATGCTGTGTGAGATGGTATCAAATTCTGCAGAGATGTTCAAAAAGATCAGGGTGTACCCAGTATGTTTGCTCTGTATTCCTTTGGTTAGGGCGTTTATGAGAGAGATCATGAGGGTTTCAACCCCATGGGAAGGACAAAATCCATGTTGTTGTGGATCGAGGGTGATGTTTGTATCTTTCTGCAGTTGTTCATGAACTATCTTTTCAATAGGTTTTGCAGTGAATGGAAAGCTTGCTATTGGTCTGTAAGAGGCAGGCTCCATTGGGTCAAGTTCAGGTTTCTTAAGGTTGGACGGATAATGGACCTCTTGAGACTGGCGGGCATGATTCCCAGTTTGAGAGATTTGTTTACAATTTTAGCGAGTGCTGGGCTTAGTTCCTGTTTTGTCTTTTTATCCAGATCACAGTGCATGGATCGAGGAGGGAGGTGGTTGTATTGAGACCTGATATGGTGGTTTCAATCCTTTCTTTGGAAATTGTCTCAAATGTATCCCATGTAGTGGCAGGAGAGGTATTGTTGCTGTCTCTGATGGTTGCTGGTTGAGTGTTGGGTATTTGCAGGAGCTGATGAGTGTTGAATATTCGCTGGAGCTGTTTATATTGGACTGCAAACCGATGTGGTGGTATATTTGGGAGTTTGGTCGAGTGCTTCTTCATCTTTCTTTATCTTCACAGTTTCGTCTCCGCTACAGCCTTCAGTCCCTTTTCACTGCCTCTCACATCCTTTTTTTCCTGAACCTTTTACACATCTCTCAGCCACTTCCAGGGCCGGTGCAAGAATATGAAGGGCCCTAGGTGAACCTCATCCCTTGTGCCCCTCTACTCCTATTACTGCTGCTACCATTAATCATTTATATAGCGCTACGAGGCGTATAAAGAAGACAGTCCCTGCTCATAGAACTTACAATCTAATCAAGACAGACAAGAATACTAGAGAAACAAGGGGGTTCAAATAAGGAAGGAGACAAGGAGAACAAGGGATTAGGATCCAAATGCAGCCTCAAAGAGGTAAGCTTTAGCATGGATTGGAAGAGGAGGAGAGAAGAGACTTGATGCAAAGATAGAGGAAATTTGTTCCATGTATAAGGAGCAGCAAGGTGAAATGATTGAAGTCTGGAGTTTGTTGAAGAAGAGAGGAGAAGTTTGAATTGGATATGGAAACGGAAGGGGAGCCAGTGCAGTGATTTTAGAAGAGGGTTATATGAGTGTATCAGGGCTGGCAGAAGATTAGCCGCGCAGCAGAGTTCTGGATAGATTGAAGAGGAGAGAGATGACTCTGAGGGAGACCAGCAAGGAGGAGGTTGCAATGGTCAAGATAGAAGGTGACCAAAGAGTAGACAAGAGCCTTGGTAGTGTGTTCAGAGAGAAAGGGATGAATTTTATTAATGTAGTAGAAAAACAAATGACAGATTTTAGCTATATGTTGAATATGTGTGGAGATGGAAAGGGAGGAGTCAAAAATGATCCCAAGGTTGCAGGCCGAGGAAACTGAAGAGTGTTGTCAACAGTGATAGAGAAAGGAGGAAGGGGGAGGCGGGTTTAGCAGGAAAATCTCATGTTCGGTTTTAGCTATATTCAATTTTAGGCGGTGGTGAGACAACCAGGTGGCAATGTCAGTTAAGCAATGGTGGGATCTGAAGGGCCAAGGAACCGGTTCAGTCCCCCCCCCCCACCACCACGTGTGTGCCTGCCAGGTTGCTATTCCTCGCATGGAGGCATT
The DNA here is from genome assembly GCA_033557465.1 of Ichthyophis bannanicus. Lineage (NCBI taxonomy): Eukaryota > Metazoa > Chordata > Amphibia > Gymnophiona > Ichthyophiidae > Ichthyophis > Ichthyophis bannanicus. The sequence continues at coordinate 102,719,412 of CM066043.1, forward strand.
GCAGTAGCTGTATGCTTGGGCTGCTGCCCTCTGCCGAGGGTACACAACTCTCTTATGGCCCAGAGACCCGATCCCCCACCTGACAATGTTGTTATGGCCCATGTTCAGCCCGGTTCGGTGAACGTGGGCCACGGCAGGAACTGGTTTGTGTGAACCGGCCGAATCCCATCACTGCAGCTAAGCAAGTAGAGATGCATTTGGAGTGAAGGAGAGATGTCAGATGTAGATAGATAGATATCAGAGTCATCATCATAAAAATGATACTGAAAACCATGGGAAGAAATTGGGTATAGAGAGAGAAAAGGAGAGGGCCCAGAACAGATCCTTGAGGTACACCAACTGAGAGAGAGATGGCAGTAGATGAGGAACCACCAGAACAAACACTGAAAGAGTGATTGGAGAATAAGAAGAGAACCAAGACAGTACAGAGCCTCTAAAATCAAGTGAGGATGAAGTGTCAAGGAAGAAGAGGTGGTCAATAGTATCAAAAGCAGCAGAAAGATCAAGAAGAAAGAGAACTGAGTAAAGGCCTTTGGACTTTGCGAGGAACAGATCACAGGAGACTTTGGCAAGGGGCGTTTCAGTAGAATGAAATGAATGAAAACCAGATACTCCTGCGCCCGCCCCTGCACTGACCTTCATTACTGCTGCTGATGTCCCTCTTCAGGATCTGCAGAGGCAGCAATGGCTTCAAACAGCCCCACAGTGCTTACCTAAACCTCTAGTGCTACGAGGTTATTTGTGCTTCCGCCCAGCCCCCCCCCCCCCCCGACATCCAATGCTGACTTCCTTTCGCATGCGGGCTTCAGTATTGAGACATGCTAATGCCAGAAATTCATAGAAAGAGGTTTATGATGTCCAGCAGGTTATAGTCTGTTGAGAGAGGTCAAATTAGGCAGAAAATGGGGAAGCGTAGCACTTTCTGTAAAAACAGCATTAAAGCAACTCAAATGCAGGGAGATTGTGATTAGGGTTTTTGATTTTAGGGTTTAAATAACAAACATGGATAAAATGCCCCTGAAGCAAAAAAAATGAAAATAGGTGTTTATTGGATAAACACCAAAAAAAGTCACTTCCTCTAGTACTGCCTCACCCCTCTCCTGGCTTGTCTTACATCCGCCACTCGTTTTTTCTATTGTTTCTGCATTAACGACCCCTAAGTGACACAAACATGGGGGTTTGATTCCACCAGAAAAGTTATCTAGTGTGGCGTGAAAACACCGCTAAACGCTGATATTTTGTACCCTCAAAAAGACCTACTTAGCTGGAAAATAAATACCTAACTGTACAGTTTATAAATACCTAGAACAGAAGCCCTAATAATGATGGATGAAGAAAGGACTGTAGATAATCTTGAAAAGGGAAAATGTGAATCCATTTACCCTGGTGGGATCTACAGAATCCAATGGAGTCTGTAATGAAGGGAATGCTGCTGTGTAATGAAGGCCTTAGGAGTGATGAAGAAAGCAATTACCTCCACATCATATTCAAAGGTGCTCCAGGTTTGCTGCTTTACATAATGGACATTTAGAGGAGCAGAATGAGAATCAGGTTTCAAATCTTGCTTCTCCCACTGGAGCATATCGTAACCTTGGGCATTGCTTCAAGTACAAGATTTAGATTGTAAGCCCCCATGGGGAAGGTAAATAAATACTGTACCTATAGGTAACACACATTGAGCTCAGATTTGGAAAGGCAAGTGATCAAAGTTAAATGCAACTTGAAAACTAAAAAGTAGAGTTGAGATGCCATGTAGATGGTACTAACGGAGTGTGAGGGGGGGGGGGGGGCACAACCACTGGTTTCCCTTGGGAAGGAGCGCACCCTCTGCCTGAGAGCCCCCTCTGAAACACCCTCCTATGCCTAGCTCAACTAGAGGAAGATGCTCTACCTTGCTTCCAGCAATGAATCCACAGCCTTTGGAATTCTTAGAGAGAAATTTCTCGAATGCGCGCAGGTGGTTGGGCAGGTCATCCATGAACTTCTGCTTGTCACTTTCCTGTGGTAGAATGGAAACTAGAATGAGTTACAAGATGCAGGATATCTCTTCTGGGACCATAGAAGAACAGACTGCAAGACGTAATACAAGTGGAGAGGTGGAGTAGCCTGGAGCCATCCCAGAACCAGGGAGAAGGACTGGCACTACCATTAGTTGAAGCAGGCGGTCTCCTTGAGCCCTGGCCTTCTGGGGGTGCCCATTGCACTGCCTTTGACCCCCTCTGGGACTGATAGCAATGGCAACATCTGCAAACAGGTCTGTGGAGCTTATCTTCAAGCTTTGGTGCCGCCCCTCTCCAACTCTCAATGTTGACTTCCTGTTTGCACTGGAAGTCGGCATCGGATGGTGGAGAGCGGTGGAAGCAAATATCCCCATGGCGCTGAAACTTGAAGGTAAGCTCCACGGAGCAGTTTGCAGCTGTTGCCATCACTATCAGTCCCAGAGATGGGCAATGGCGGTGGCAATGGGCGATGCATGGGGGGCACAAGGGATGAGGTTTGTCTAGGATGCCTCATCTCCTTGTGCTGGCCCTTCCAGGGAGAGAGTATCAAGAGTGAATTGTTGAAATGCAAGTAAGAGGACAGGCCAAAGGAGATAACTGCTTAGAATATAATTCTGCATAAAGACTGTGATAAGAGAGGAAATGACGGACAGCGCAGGGCCGGCCCATCCACTAGGGTGAGCTAGGGGGCCGGGTGGGCAGTGGCAGTTACACACATGACCGGCCAAGCACCTCCCCCACAGCTGCTGCCGATTCCATTTGTGGGTGAGGCCGGCAGTGGCAGCAGCGGTATTTCCAAAAGCAGCTGCTTTTTGCTGACACTTTCTTGCCCATGGCAGACCATGTCCTTCAGCACACATGACCTGCCACTTCTGACCCCCCTCTGACGGTAAATTGCATCGGAAGGGGATCAGAAGCGCCAGGCCATGTGTGCTGAAGGACATGGCCTGCCGTGGGCAAGAAAGAGGCAGCAAAAAGCCGCTGCTTTTTGAAATACTGCCACTGCCGCTGCCCACCTCCCCCTCTCGAGACAGAATTGGCAGCAGAAACCCTTGGGCTGGCCCTGGCACAATGTAGGAGTCACTGCAAATTCATCAGCCCAATGTCCAAAATTTTCACGCATCTAGTACGTGTCTGCTCTTTCTTACATGCCTCCTCGGACCTGGTAAGAGCATGTGATCCGCTCCTGAGAAGTCTAAGGCTGGTTGCAGCTCTCTAAGCTTGCGCTTGCCATAGTTCTAGACTCTGCATGCCTAATAATGGAGGTGGTTGCCACCTTCCCTGTTAACCTCATGTGTTCAGAAAGACCAATTTGCCCCATGTGGAAAACAAATCTTTTCTCACCATATTCAGAATGGAAAATGTTCTTTCAGGAGTCTGGAGAGTTCAAGTCTCACACCTTCTGGAAGGGAACCTTTATTACCCCCCCCCCCCCCACCTTTCTCCTTTGGAACAACGGTTCCTTGTGCTGTTCTTACACTGTCATAGAAGATAGAACGGTAGAATTTCAAGCGCAGGTCCTCCACACCATCATTCATCATGTCAATCACTGCTTGGTCTTGCTTGCTACCCTCATAGAGGCCTGTGGTAGAGAAAAGAATATAAGAACTCCAGGTCATCCAACACAAAATGTAAAGTCTTGTCTTGCACCATTGTGCAACACTGAAATAAAACACTCCAGGTAAAACATTGCTCCTGCATCTGTGAATTTATTTCATGCAAATTCATTATAGATATCCTGAAAACCTGACTGGCTGCGGGGTCTGGATAGCCTTACCTGAGAACCTAAATTTAGGAGGATTTTCAGTCAAATTTAGGGACCTTTTCATCTAATTTTGGTCACAAGAAGCTTAGGAGACTTAAGTTTAGGACTGCAATTCATTTGCATAAGGTTAATCATCTAGGTAAGGTGCCTTATGCCAAAAATAGATGTTTCCTTACTTTTTTCCCTGCCCTATCTCCACCGACATTGCTGCCCACTTATAGGGCACCACAATTTAGATCGATTAAACCTCTAAATTTAGGACTCAGCTGTACTTCGTCTTCAAAAGGGCAGACTTATGTATCTACTGTAAATCCTTAAACAATTCTTCTCGGCTTTAAACCTTGCAAATTGGATGGGTGAATTCACATATCAAAAAATGCATGGATATACATGCACAAAGAACCGAGATTGCAATTTTGCCAAAGATAAATAAACCTGTGCATGTTTCCTAGGAAAAGCGATGCCAGTGCTTCTATGCGGAGTTCGTTCATGAGGTCCATGGGTCAGTTTTAGCAGGCAATGAAAAAGGGGTCAGTATTCAGTATCACTCCGTACCCCCTCAAAAATGCCTTGAAATAAGCCATTTTAGAATATCCATACTGGAGCTCAACCCTTTTCACAGTGCGTAAATTAAGTACTTCTGACTTAGAATGTCATCATTGTTAAATAAAAAGGATATTGGGGGGAGGGGGGATATTCAAAGCCTAAATGGGGCTGAGCAGGATAGTTGGCAGCAGAATAACAGCAGAAAGAAGGAGGTATTAATGCCCCTGTACAAGTCGCTGGTGAGGCCTCACTTGGAATACTGTGTTCAGTATTGGAGACGATATCTTACAAAGAATATAAAAAGACTTGAAATGGTTCAGAGGAAGGCGATCAAAATGATTTGGGGCCTGCATCAGAAACCTTATGAGAAGAGACTTGTCTACTCGGACGGAGAGCTTGGAATGGTTTTATGTACAGGATGGCTCTGAGTCCCTGTTGTTGAATATGTGTGCAGCATCATTTTTCAGAATAAAAGACTGGAGAGAAGACCCCCTCATGAACCAGGTTTTAGCAAAACGCAAGGGCGCCTGATTAGGGATTTCGGAAAAGGAATGGTTGAAGAGCAGTTTTTTAAAAAAGGATTTAAGTGAAGCTAAGTACTCCCTTTGAAGTTCTGATAAAAAAGTTACACAATGGAATAATGGTAATAGTTCACAATATGAAAATCAATTTTCATTAACTATAGAAGGTCATTGATGTCAACAAGCACATAATTAGGACGTCTATATGTCCATACGGAAGTGCTGTGAGTTGTCTGAGACCTTGGTGTGTTAGAATCTCTGCAACAACGATAGGCAACACTAAACGTATGAGATATTTTGAGCGAACTGTATAGTTATCACATTACTGCGAAGTAATCGCTCAGTGAAGTGACCAGGAGTTTTGTTTTGATGCAAATTGGTAATGGCAGATCATTCCAGAGACTGGGCGCAGTGAATGAGAAGGCTCTAGAGCTTGTGTTTTGTTTTGTCCTGCATATGGAATTGGGTATCACAAAGGAGTGGTTTGCATTTTGTCTATGTGCCCTGGATTCTGGTGGTGTATGCGGAAGAGTGGCTAGGTAGGAAGGGGAAATGTTGTTATTAAACAGTTTGAATGTTGTTATGAGTATCTTTTATTTTATCCGACTCAGTACTGGGAGCCAGCGTCATTGTGGATAACATGTTAAAACACTCGGCCCAGTGTGCAGCGACGGCCAAGAGAGCAAATAGAATGCTAGGTATTGTCATGAGGCTGGTACCAATAAAGATGCAGAGTTGAAAAGAAACTCTGTTTTTCACAGAGCTCTAGGTGTGCAGTTGCCTCAAAGCACAGCTAGAGGGGGCAGGAGTGATCCTACAGAGGCTAATGAGGCTAGGAGAGCTAACCAGTTGCACCTGGAAATGACCCCGGGAGATTCAAAGGGAAGATCCCTTTATAAACGGAAGCTTAATGCTAGCACAGCAGAAGGAGGAGAAGGAGCAGCAGGAAGAACAGGAGAAGCAGAAGGAGAAGGAACAAGGAGTATGGCTGAAGTAGGAAGGAGAGACCAGAAGGAAGGAATCCTCCTTGAGCAAGCCCAAAAGGACAGAATTCACAGAGGTAGAGTTCAGAGGGGCCAAGCTACGAGAGCCGCTGTTCAGAGGGAGTCTGCTAAGGAAAGCAGTCAGGCTGGAGGCTATGCCACTCCCTGCTTAAGCAACGTTCCTGAGTCCAAAGCTGAAAGACATATACAGAGAGCCAGAGAGCCAGGCTTGGAGGAAAGCCTGCAGGCATTGGAGTATGCTGAACAAGCTTTACCAGGTACCCGAGGGAAAGGAGTTTTTAACAAAGCTACTTTGTCACTGAAGCATAGAGCTGGAGAATCCGCACCAGGCTTTACTAAGCTTTCAGGAAGTCCAGCACTGCCCAGAAGCTACCGACAGAAAACCTGTTGTCACAGAGACGTGCATGAGAGAGAAGGCTCCAGAGCTTCAAGCTACAGAAACTCAAGGTATGAAAGTTTTATTCCTGCTAAAGAAAGCTTAACTCCTAAAAGCACTGCTAAAACTAAAACTCACTTTGTAAGAAGAGGAAAGAAACCAGAGTGGTTTGAAGAACTACCAAAAGACTTTAAAGCACAGTCTTGTTGGAGGCAAGATACCAGAGACAGTCCATATAAACCTGTAACTGCCAGGGACAGCGTGTGCTCTTAGGGGGAAAGTAGTGAAGCTGAATTTATGGAAATAGAAGAAGCAAATACTATTCCCATTCCTCAGGAAGAAGCTATGGATTGTAGTTTGTGTATGGCTTCTAGCCTAGAATCCATAGCGACCTTGTAAATAAGAAGTCTTGTTTAAGTTGCTTTGCCCTGGAATGAATTGAATTCCTCCCTTTAACCCTTACAACTAATTGTGAAGATATTAACAATTGGTTTTACCTGCTTATTACTGGAACCTTTATGAACAAAGGACATTCTTTGATTTCTAGTGTCTTAATGAACCCTTGCATAGAGGGGAAATAAAAGCCTTGTTTCCCTACACTCGTGGCTTACTTATTGAGTTCTCACAAGGAGCTGAAATACCTAAGAGCAATCTCCATTTTGGCCTTACAATACCCCACGCTCCTTGAAAATAAAAATGTTGTACAGCATGCCCTTACCGCCATTGGCCACTAGGGGATGCCGGCATGACAGTATCATAAGAAAGGGAATGGAAAATAAAATAAAATTTATTATAATGCCTCTATATCGTTCCATGGTGGGACCGCACCTTGAATATTGTGTGCAATTCTGGTCGCCGTATCTTAAAAAGGATATAGCGTTATTAGAAAAGGTTCAGAGACGAGCCACCAAAATGGTAAAGGGGATGGAAGGATACTCCTATGAAGAAAGGTAAAAAGGTTAGGGCTCTTTAACCTGGAAAAGAGACGTCTGAGGGGAGATATGATAGAAGTCTATAAATTAATGAATGGAGTGCAACGGGTAAACGTAGATCGATTGTTTACGTTATCAGAATATAGAAAGACTAGGGGACATGCAATGAAGCTACAGGGTAAACTATTTAAGACTAATAAAAGAAAATATTTTTTCACTCAACGTGTAATCAAACTCTGGAATTTGTTACTGGAGGATGTAGTAAAGGCTGTTAGTGTAGCTGGGTTTAAAAAAGGTTTGGACAAGTTCCTGGAGGAAAGGTCCATAAACCATTATTAAGAAGGGACCCAGGATATCAATGCTTGACCCAGTACAAGCATTGTGGAACCTGTGTCTTTTGGGGAAACTGCTAGGTACGTATGACCTAGATTGGCCACTGTTGGAAATAGAATACTGGGCTTGATGGACCTTGGTCTGACCCAGTATGTTCTTATGTCTTGTAAGGTAGGGGTGACAATCCTGGTAGTAATGTTTTGAGCCCTCTGGAGGATTTTTATGTTTTTGACTGGTAGTCCGTGTAATAGACAATTACAATTACATCCCACTCCCATCTACTCAACATTCCTCTCCAAACCATCAAAAGGATACAAGACGAGAAGCAACATCACCAACGCATACTAAAATGTGCACTGATAAATGCCAGATCAGTACGATCTAAATGGCCCGCAGCCATCGACCTGATACCCCAACATAATCTCGACATCTTGATGATCACGGAAACATGGCTATCTGACTGTGACAACGTATTACTGAATCAGATGCTGCCACCAGGATTTGTGATATACACATCCCACAGATCCAGTCAGAAAGGAGGAGGAACCCTCATCCTGGCCAAAGCTGATTTACACTTCAAGTTGTGCAACTCCTCTAGCTCAACTCACCTTGACTCCCTCACTATAGCTAATGAGCTATGCACAATCAACCTTTTCTATCGGGCACCCTCCCCCTCACCAGATGATCTTCCAACTATAATTGAACAGGCATGTACCACTTCCACCTCACGCTCACCAATTTGGCTAATCGGTGACTTCAATCTCCCATCTCTTCAAGACAGCCACTCGGCAGCATTCCTTGACGCCCTGGAGGACCTAGGTTACAAACAACTTGTTGATTCCCCCACCCACACTAAGGGTGGCAAACTAGACCTCATTTTCGCACCTCTCTCCAACGCTACAATACCCCTAACTCTTGCACTGTATGTAACACCAGTACCCTGGTCGGACCACAGTCTCCTCAGTTTCAATATACCCATTAATACATCACACAAAAGCCGAAAGTCTTCTAACACATCTGGAATCCACACAACCCGCTTTAGACCACTCAATCAGAGCGTAGTCCTAGAGAATCTCAGACCACTCATGGCCAACACAACCTTGGACTTAGATGATCTCATATCCAAATGGGATGAAAACCTGAGAGCTGCCTCCTGTCCTTCACTCACCGAAAAGAGAATTCGAAAACGTGAACATACTCCATGGTTCTCCACAGACCTTCGTACATCTCTCCACCATCTACGCAAACTTGAGCGACAATGGCGACGAACTCACTCCCCTGAGGCGCTGGCTACATATAGCTCATACCTAACTACCCACCGAGCAAAGATAACACAGAGCAGGAAAACTTACCACACAGGCTTATTAAAACGCTCCATCAATAAACCACATGCATTGTTCAACATAGTAAAATCCATAACAGGAGAACCGGTATCAGCACAACCCCCTATGCCTCAGCCGCAGGACTACGCAAACTACCTGCAATCAAAGATGATTAAAACCAACACAGACATAAATGTCAATAACGCCTCCACTTCACCTAAGGCATTCCATGGAATGCCGCTACACAACTTCTCCACAGTATCAAATAGAGAGGTTGTGAACATTATTGCCTCAATTAATCCCAGCACAGCTCCCAATGACCCATGTCCAGCCAGCTGGATCAAGGACATGCGACATGACCTCAGTCAAATACTGAGCAAAATACTGAACCAGTCCTTTTCTACAGGTTCATTCCCGCAGAGTCTGAAACACACCTCCATCAAGCCCCTACTGAAGAATAATAGACTTGACCCATCCAAGGTTGAATCCTTCAGGCCTATCTCGAGCATCCCACAGCTTGCAAAGATCATTGAGAAGGCTGCCCAACAACAAATCCAACATCATATCGACACTGAAGCACCACTAGATCCATCTCAACATGGCTTCAGGGAAGCACATGGAGTCGACACAGTCCTTACAACCCTATTCAATGTTCTGGTAACAGGAATAAATAACATACAACAGGGATTCGTCCTCATCTTCCTGGACATCTCCGCCGCGTTCGACTCTGTGAATCATAACATACTCCTACAACGCTTGGAAGATAAGGGGATTCAAAGCACAGCACTCAAATGGTGTAAATCCTACCTATCTAACAGGTGGCAACAAGTAAAAAGAGGCCACGCATCCTCAGAACCATTCATACAATCACAGGGAGTACCCCAAGGATCGTCCTTATCGGCACTAATGTTTAATATCTACATGCAGCCGATATGTGACTTGATCAGATCCTTTAATGTACAATGTCTTGCTTACGCAGATGACATCCTCCTTTATTTGCCGTTCTCAATTGAACATCCAGTATTCTCCCCAATAATCAACTGTTTTGAAGCTGTAGCCGAATGGTTGCTATCACAAAACCTTAGGATTAACCACAACAAAACTGACGTTCTTTTTGTCACAAGGAACCGTAAGTTCATACCTCCTCCATCACTATTCGTCAACAACGTGGAGTTGAAAGCAAAATCTACAATCCGTTACCTTGGCATCACATTGGATCAACACCTGGACATGACAACACATGTCAAGAACATCACAAAAACTATATATTATAAGATCAAATCGTTACGTCACCTCCGCCCCCTACTAGATCCTACAGACTTCCGAACAACCTTCCAGGCATTAGTCCTCCCACACCTGGATTTTGCCAACATCATCATCAACATCATCATCATCAACATCATCATCAACATCATCATCATCATTTTGCCAACATCATCCTCCCTAAATCAACTTTAAATCCGCTCCGCCTAGCCATGAATACAGCCGCCAGAGTCCTCTCCGGCTCATCAAGATCTGAACATATAACACCCATCATGAAAGAACTGCACTGGTTACCATTACATGCCAGAATCCAGTATAAGTCTTTAGTTCTTACTTTCAAGGCCCTAAATAACTACCCCCCTACGCCAATCAGCAAACTTATCCATGGCACCCTGGAAAACAGAAAAAGGAGAACTACATCATTGAACACCTTAATAGTCCCAAAAATAATAACGAAGTGCACTAAGGCCACCTCCAACAGGGCTTTCTCCTTATTTGCACCTCTAAACTGGAATGCACTACCGCACGAAATCCGTGCTATCAAAAACCTAATCCTATTCAGAAAAGCATTGAAATACCACTTATTCACAAAATGCTACCCAGAAGTCAACCTAGCCATTAACAATACTAGCACCTCAATACAACCAGAAAAGGGCTAGTTGGTCAATCTTCTCTCTAGTCCTATTAGTCAACCACATTGCAACATCTAAATCATGTTTTATATCACTGTATATATTATTTAAGTCAATCTGTACATAGTTCCCCCGGTTGTCCTATGTTGAATCTTCCTGTTCAATGTAAAACTCAATGTTACTTGTATGCATTGTAGTATGTTCTTGTTTCAATGTACACCGCACTGATTGAAATAGCGCGGTATAGAAAAATTGTTAAATAAATAAAATAAATAATAAAGTGAGGGGTAATTATGGCGTGGACTACTGACTTGAAGTCGTGGGTGTCCAGGAGGGGTCTTAGATGCTGCAAGGTTTTTAGCTTAAAGAATATGGTTTTTACTTTTTGTTTTATTTTGGGAGGATGCAAAGGGTTTGATCTAATATTGTTGTTGTTGTTAAGTGCCGTCGAGTCGGAGTCGACTCATGGCGACCCTCTGGATAGCTATCCTAAATTGTGTTCGGTCTTCAGTCAGGCGGCTCATTGTTGACAGACTGGTACCCGTAGCTGCTGTTATTATATCGATCCATCTCATTGCTGGCCTTCCTCTTTTGCGTTGACATCTTGCCAAGCATGATGTCTTTCTCTAATGATCTCTCTCTTCGCATGATGTGTCCAAAGTATGAAAGTCGAAGTCTTGTCATCTGAGCTTTTAAAGAAAGCTTAGGTTTGATCTCCTCTAGTACCGACTGGTTTGTTCTTCGGGCAGTCCATGGTATACACAGTATTCGCCGCCAGCACCATAATTCAAAGGCATCAATTTTCTTCCTGTCTATCTTTTTCACTGTCCAGCTTTCACATCCATATGATGTTCTTGAAAATACCATGGCTTGAACAAGTCGAATCTTTGTATGGAGAGAGACATCTCTGCTCTTGAGAATCTTATCTAGGTCTTTCATAGCCATTCTGCCAAGAGATCTAATATTATACTGAGGGTAAAGGCCAAGGCAGAGAGGCTCGCATCCTGGAGATTAATGCATGGCTGCGTGGATGGTGTCTTTGAGAGCGTTTTGGTTTCCTAGACCATGGGATGCTGTTCCAAGGGTTGCAGAGCAGAGATGGCATCCATCTGTCCAAGAAAGGTCAACGCATCTTTGGTAGTAGACTGGCTAATCTACTGAAGAGGGCTTTAAACTAGATTTGTTGGGGATGGGTGAATAAAGCCCCCAGGTAAGTGATACATTAAATACCTTTATGGAAATGGGTAACAGGGGTAACATATGGAAAGCAGTGTGTATTAATGCCCGTAGCATGGGAAATAAGATCTCTGAAGTTGAAGCTTTGGTGGGAGTGGCTGACTTGGATTTAGTGGCAGTTACAGAAACATGGTTCACAGAAAACCATGACTGGCTATACTTTATTCAGAAAGGACAGGGTAGGAAGAAGGGGAGGAGGAGTGGCACTATATGTAAAAACTACTATTAAAGCTTTGGAATTACAGAGCTTAAAAGGGAGAGAGGAGGCATTGTGGGTTAAACTAGAAAGAGGGAAAGAGAAATCTATTTGCATTGGTGTGCTATACAGACCTCCCTCACAAGAGGAAGAGGTGGACAGAGAGTTAATTGAAGACATACGCAGCATTGCTAGGAAAGGGGAAGTGCTACTGATAGGAGATTTCAATATGCCAGATGTTGATTGGCACATTCCTGCTGCAGTATCATCTAGGAGTAAGGAGATCCTGGATTCTCTACAGGGAGAACTATTCAGGCAATTGGTAACAGACCCCACACGTGAAGGGGCCATACTGGACTTGGTGCTTACCAATGGTGAAAGTGTTTCTGATGTTGTATTGGGAGATCATTTTGCATCCAGTGATCACCAGATGGTGTGGTTCAGTATTAGGACTAGGGCTGTTAGAATCCATTCCAAGGTGAAGATCTTAGACTTTAGGAAGACTAACTTTGCGAAGATGGGCCAATACCTCAGGGAGTTGTTAGTGGGATGGGAACAGCTGGGGGATGTAGAAAAACAGTGGGCAAAACTGAAAGGGGGTATTTTAAAGGCAACCAACCTTTTTGTTAAAAAGGTAAATAAAGGAAAAAGGAACAGGAGACCGCTATGCTTTTTGAAGGAAGTAGCTGAAAAAGTGAAGAAAAAGAGGGAGGCCTTCATGAAATACAAGAGATCACAGAGAGAGGAAGACAGGCATCTGTATTTGGAAAAACTTAGAGAAGCTAGCAAAGTAGTCAAGAAGGCAAAGATTCAAAAGGAGGAGGAAATAGCCAATGCAATAAAATGGGGGGATAAGACATTTTTCAGATATATTAGTGAGAAGAGGAAGGGCAAAAGTGGTATTGTCAGACTCAAGGGTGCAGGGGGGGGAATATGTAGAAGCTGATAAGGATAAAGCGGAATTGCTTAACAAATATTTTTGTTCTGTGTTCACAGATGAAGAACCAGGAGCAGGACCTCAGAAAACACCCACAAATAAGAACAGAAGCGAGGGACATCTTGAACAATTTTCAGAAGACTGTGTTCGTGAGAAACTAGCTCAACTTAAAGTAGACAAAGCGATGGGACCGGATGGGATACACCCTAGAATACTGAGGGAACTTGGGGACGTTCTAGCAACTCCACTGACTGACCTTTTCAATGCCTCATTGGAGTCGGGAGTGGTGCCAAAGGACTGGAGAGAGGCTCATGTGGTGCCTTTACACAAAAGCGGTAGTAAGGATGTGGTTGAAAACTACAGGCCGGTTAGTTTAACTTCAGTGGTAAGTAAATTAATGGAAACGCTGTTGAAAGAGAAAATAGTGAGGTTTCTGGAGTCCAGCGGATTACAGGATCCGAGGCAGCATGGATTCACCAGAGGCAGGTCTTGTCAGACAAATCTGATTGATTTCTTTGACTGGGTGACCAGGGAGTTGGACCGCGGGAGAGCTCTAGATGTGGTGTATTTAGATTTCAGTAAAGCCTTTGACACTGTTCCTCACAGGCGACTTATTAACAAACTGAGCACCCTAGGGATGGACCCTAAAGTTACTGCTTGGGTTAGAAATTGGTTGGGTGGGAGGCGACAAAGAGTACAAGTAAATGGAGCTCACTCTGAGGAGAAGGATGTTACCAGTGGTGTGCCCCAGGGATCTGTCCTTGGTCCGATTCTTTTTAACATCTTTGTTAGTGATATAGCGGAAGGGCTGTCGGGTAAGGTTTGCCTCTTTGCGGATGATACCAAAATCTGCAATAGAGTAGACACCCAGGAAGGTGTAGATAACATGAGGAGGGATCTAGCTAAGCTTGAAGAATGGTCTAGAATTTGGCAACTGGGATTTAATGTTAAAAAATGTAAGGTCATGCATTTGGGCTGCAGCAATCCAAGGGAGCAATACAGTATAGGAGGTGAAGTACTTTTGTCCAGTAAAGAAGAGCGGGACCTAGGCGTAGTTGTGTCCAATGATCTTAAAGTAGCTAAACAGGTAGAAAAGGCGACGGCAATGCTTGGGTGCATACGGAGAGGAATGGCTAGCAGAAAAAAGGAGGTGATAATGCCTCTGTATAAGTCTTTGGTGCGACCTCATTTGGAGTATGGTGTGCAATTCTGGAGACCGCACCTTCAAAAGGATGTGAACAGGATGGAGTCGGTGCAGAGGGTTGCTACTAAGATGATTAGTGGTCTTCATTATAAAGCATAAGAGGACAGACTTAAGGATCTTAATATGTACACCTTAGAGGAAAGGCGGGATAGAGGTGATATGATTGAGATGTTTAAATACCTCCGTGGCATAAATGTTCAGGGAGAGAGCCTCTTTCAATTGAAAGCAAGTTCTGCGACGAGGGGACATGGGATGAGGGTGAAGGGAGATAGATTCAGGAGTGATATGCGGAAATATTTCTTTACGGAAAGAGTAGTGGATCCATGGAATAGTCTCCCAGTGGAGGTGGTAGAGATGAGGACAGTAACTGAATTCAAAAAAGCATGGGACCAACACAGAGGATCTCTAAAGGTAAAAAGTGGACTGTTGTAGTTGTTGTTATGGAAGGACAGACTAGATGGGCCTTGTGGTCTTTTTCTGTCATCATGTTTCTATGTTTCTATGTTTCTATTTTACTTCTTGTTTAACAGGGAGGACTGTATTGTTGATTGTGATGGTTTTGGGGGGGACAGTATCTTGATTCCTCGATACAAACATAGCTTCGTTTTTTTTGAAGTTGATATTAAGGTGGTTGGTATTTAACCAAGATTCAGTTTCTCTTATGCAATCTGATAGACTGAGGTAGGAGGGGTTGTTTATATCTATGGGGAGGGAAGGCATAATGTTGTCAGCCTAAATGTAATGTAAAATGTTAACTCTGCATGATATCCGGAAAGACTGGTTTATTCAAATATAGACCATGGGAAATTTATTATTACAACCCAGACGCTCTAAAGAAGTGGAAGACGAGCATATCAATTTTGTCACGGAATATTCTCCATTAAGTAAATATTTGCAAGCTAGCTTGTCTAGACACAAAAACATTTTATCAGTAATGCCAGGTTTACAGGGGTATAAGACCCGATGTGTTTGGCAGAGACAAAGAAATCTCAAGGATTTATTAAGTCCAGCAGTCCTTAGATCTCCCTCTGAGAATGGGGAACAGAAGGGTGGCCACAAGGCTTGTGGTAATTGTTCTATCTGCTGTGTGACTCAGGAATGTGACAGCTTCACACATAATGGGCGAGAGTATAGATTGAGAGATTCGACGTCGTGTGGGTCTACACATGTTGTCTACTGCATAAAATGTCCCTGTTCTCTTCTGTACATTGGAAAAACCACTCGGGCATTTCGCCTACGGATGAATGAACATAAGAGTAAGCTAAAGTGCGGACGAATGGAGGCACCTATAGTAGAGCATTGCCTAACCTGTCAACATGCTTTTATTGATTTACGATGTTTCTGTATCTTACAAGTACAACACACACGGACAGGCAGTACAAAAGAAGAATCTTTGCTTTATATGGAGCAGAAATGGATACATCTTTTGAAGACTGTGGCGCCTTCTGGGTTGAACGCCCGAGTTGAATGGGAGGCGTGTCTATGACGTAGGAACCAGTTTCATTCACCTAATTTGATTTTCATAGTATAAAATGAAGACACATGCGCGGTTTCTTACACATGCGCATAGCAGTTCAGCCGTTGTTCTGTGTTGGGAACGCTAGCGGGTTGATGAAAAAGTGAGTAATTGGAGTTTCCTGCATTATTTATAATGAAGTAATGACTGAAGGAAGAAAATGGTGTCAATTCGAACTATGTTTTATATTTCAGAAGCTTAGTTTCTCCCCTGAAGAACCTTGAGTGGTGAAACGCCTAGCGCTGGTTAGCGTCGGGAAAGTGGAAGAGCTAACGCCATTGATAGTGAATCGAAGTTTAAGCTCGATCACGATAAGCTAAGCAATTTTTTGATTACTTTGTTTGGAATGCAATTTTAAAAGAAGTTTTGAAAATTTGGTTGCTATACAAATGTGGTCGTTGATGTGAAGTCCGGGACAGGGATTAGAAGATTCTTCCTCCCGCCCAAAAATACTGAGACCACGCTAGCTTCCAATAATTCTTGTTTACACTGTTTGGGTGTGCATTTCAATTTCCCATGGTCTATATTTGAATAAACCAGTCTTTCCGGATATCATGCAGAGTTAACATTTTATGTAATATCAACATACTCTGTGAGAATCGGGCCATTTAATAAGTTAGCCTAAATGTAATGACCAATGTTAAATTTCCTGAATATGTGTGTAATAGGTTGCAAATATAAGTTGGGCTGAGAGCGCCGAGCCTTGTGGTATCCCTTGATTTTGGGGGAATGTCTCTGAGGTTTCTTGTGCTATTTGGACACACAGCTTACAGTTTGTTATATATGACTTAAACTTTTGGACGGAGGAAGGGTCTTTTGGGAGCCATCTGGCCAACGGTCTAGCTGACCCTTCGCCCCATACACAAGTTACTTTGCTTCAAGCAGTTCTTACCCAGTAAACCACTACCAAGTAGAACCCATATATTTTGGTTTTAAGTTTGAAGACTCACATTATGCTTCTATAGGGTCTATAAATGTTGAACGGGGACTTTCTGGACTTTTCTAAATGTCACATGCAGTAGCAACCATGTTACTGTCACATCATCCCTCTCTACAAAACCCCAAATACTGCAGCTTGGGGACCCTCCCTTGATACCACACATCCATCTCCAGCGACTCACCATACTTCTTCCCGAGGTATCTCAGGATTGTGTTTGACTGGTACAGAACAAAATCTCCATCTTGAAATTGTGGTAACTGACCAAATACCTAATGAATAAAGAGTATCAGAGAGCAGAAGTCACAAACTGAGGACACAAATTGATTGGAAAGCCCTCAGTAGGAGTGAAGTCCCAGGACAGAACCCAAGTGTCTGGGATCACTATCTCTGCTAGCTGTGCCCCCTAGAAATTACCTTGGAACCCAGGTTCTATGCCTAGTCGATGGTAGTAATTTTCTTTACTGTTTCTTGTTACTCACAGTTGTCTTTTTGAGGTCCACTTCTCCAGCCATCCACTTCTGTAATGACACCACATCTTCCTTCCACTCAGCCCCTTGGTCCGCAAGAAGCAGCCGTATGGCCTCTGCACGTCCTATGGGATTAAAACATAGGAGACGTTTGGGGGGGACAGTAAGCTCCTCCTAATATTGTAGGCACTAATGGTGATCTGGTACCTCCCTACTGTCAGTATGACTTCCTTACCCTTTGTATTCCCAAAGTAAGATGGCGAACTACACCGATGTGTTAAAATAAAACTATTACTAAAACGTATCTCTATACATGCAGTACATCTAAGAGACAGATCCTTGCCAAAGGGGACATAACAAAGCAGTGACGCCCATTCTTTCTGCACATAGAATTTAGATTGTTGCTGACATTCCCTGCTCTCCTCTTTTTTAGGAGATCTCTTTTCATTTGTTCTAGCAGTCTCTGGCAGCATGTGTAGGTGACTGTGGGACATTCAGCAGCCCACAGACTAAAAGGCTGTCTCTTGCAAGGCAAACCCATTGTATCATATAGTTGATGCACCTAACCCATGTAAATAACCCAAGCTACAGCTGTATGTACATGGTTAAGTCCACCAAAGAACAACAGCAAACTGCCATGAAAGCAGTAGAAAAAAACAGTCCAGAACCGCGGCAGTGAAGGGGCAAGGAAAGCTTTATTAATCCTTATTAAAGGAGAAATAGCTAAATAACCTGACCCAGGCCGTGTTTCATGTATGACTTCTTCAGGGGTATTATGGCTCACTACAATCATAAATAAATACATTAAATATATAAATACCATAAAAACATTTAAAATGATATATACAATATCAAAAAACAAACATAATCATAAACAAATAAGAATTAAATTAACAAGCATACCAATAAATATGAACCAGCCAACAATAAATAAGTGTTCAAACATACGTAAATGGTTATATTATCAAATAAAAGACAATAAAAAAATACACAAAAAAGTACATGCAAGCCTAAATCATGTATATCAAAATGTAAGATAAAAACATAAGAACAATTTGACAAAGGAAAAGCATAATAATTAAAAGCTACATCAAAAGAATGCACTGATAGACAATAAATTATTATATGTCTATGAACTATTTCTGAAAGAAAAAGGAAGAGGGATGGAGAACCAAAAGGAGACGAACGAAGCAGAAGAAAACCGGAGACATAATTGATTACATAAGAATAAAAACCAATTAATTGTAAAATTAATACACTTGGATCAACTGATAAATAAATATGTCTGAACTAAGGGGATAACATATGTGTGCTTGAAAGACATCCTGTAAAAAAGATCTTATCAAAATTATATATTTTGGATACACCAAAGAAGGATATTCACAAATAAAATAGACAAAGCATGCCACTTAATTGGCTATAATATATAAAGTGAAATACCTTGCAATTGTATGTGTAACCATTCGATACCGCCACAGTATTATGAAGTCACAAAAATGCCTTTAAAATCACTGTCAGGCTTCACTATAAAATCCAAAACAAGCCAGAACAATTCTTTTTAGTGACTACTTAAAAACATGTATATAAAAGGACGTGACATAAAAAGGTTTTTCCTTATCGTTCCTCCAGTTTAGTCCTCCACCTATGGGTAGTGCACCTCCTCCTGCAGCTTGGAGACTGGACCAATCAAATTCTTCATCTCACTGGATGTAGCAAGCTGGAATCCCCATCAGCACCCAGTGTGTCCAGTCTCCATGCAGCAAGAGGACCTTGTGAGCCCGGGTGCTGGGCTCACTGGAGTAACTAATAAGGAGCAGGCTACTTAGCTAAAGTTGTTTCTGTTTGATTTTCCATTGGTTTGATTGGGTTACTTTGGGTAGTTTTTGTTAGAGTACTGCAGCTTTAAAAAAAAAAAAAAAAAGAATTGAGCAATCGAGGTGTGTTTCCTTAGTCTCTCTGCTCTGCCAAGTCACCCTGTGTTTTTATAACTATTCTTGCCTTACAGGATCTCTTACCCCTGGACTGAACGGGGTAGAGCTCCTGCATCCCCCCATCGGCAGCCCGCTGATTGAAGGTCGGCAGGGGACGGCTCTGGGACCGTTTCTGTGCACAGACAGCAGTCTGCACAGTGGTCCCGGGCGTTTTTCGGCGATCGGAGCTCGGCTGCTCAGAGCGGGGGCTCTTCAAGTAGGTGCCGACCGCGAGGAGCGGGGCAAGCCATGGACAAGCACTTTGTTGATCGGCGGTGCTTCGGGGCCTCTGTAGAAAGCGCGCCAAAATCCTGAGGGAAACCGCGGCCATTTTATACATGCGGTTTCCTCAGCGGTTTCTTAACACGCCGGCAGTGCTGCTCCTCAGCGAGTTTAATAATCTTAAACTAAAGGTTTTTTGTTTTTGGGGGGTTGTGATTAGTTCTTCCCCCTTAATTAGTTGTTCTTTTCTTATTTTACTTTTGTTTTACTCCCGTTTCCTTTGGGCACCGGTTCTGGGAGATCTGGGGCTTTCAGTTGCTTAGTTTTCAGGGGCTGTTTTGGCAACAGGGTTCTAGGTTGTAAAACAAAAAAAACAAAACAAAAGAAAGACAAGGGGGGAAATCTCAAAAAACAAAACAAAACAAAAAAACCATCATATACAAAAAAAACAAAAAAATAAAACAAAGGAAAACAGCAGGAGTTTCCTTCTTGGTAGAGTTGGGGATCGCAAGGCTATTTAGCCCATGCCTGTGAGGCCTCAGTGTGTAATTTGTGGCACCCGTAGGGGTACGGCTCCAGAAAGAGGCATCTGTCGGTGTTGTGCTTTCATGTCGCTCAGTGTGGAACGACAAATGGAGGGGGCTGTGGCTTCAGCTCTTCCGGACATGCTAAAGGAGTCGGAAGGTGAGGCTTGGCCGGTCGGTCTGGCCGTTTCGGCGTCAGAAGCCACGCCTGCTTCTCCGGGGGGTCCTGCGGTGTCTGGGCTCGCTATGCAGATGGAGGAGTTTTCTCCGGAATTTGTATTGCTCATGCATCAGGCGTTCTACCGTAAAAAGCTGGGTCAGTTACCGGGGTCTTTGCCGGTTCCTTCCTCCAGTATGTGGTCAGGCCTAGCGGAACGAGACAGTGTGGTTTCCAAAGTGCCCAAGAGTCCGCGCCCGCCTGAGCCGTCTCCTTCTGAGGGGGAGTTGCAGGAGGAAGAGGAGCAGGATTTTGACATGGATGTCGACTTGGAGGATTTAGAGGAAGGTGAGATTCCTGAGCCCGAGGAGCAAGCGAGGATCATTCGAGTGTTTCGGAGAGAGGAGTTGTCCGCTCTCATTTCGGAGGCACTGCAGACGCTTAGGCTGACATCTGAGCAGCCCGTAGCCGAAGAGGACACTGTGGATCCCATTATTCAGGCAGTGCGTCAAACGCAAGTGGTTTTTCCCATCCATAAGGTAATAGAGTAGATGATTCAGACCGAGTGGGATCATCTGGAAGCAGGCCTTAAGGGGATAAGGATGATGAATAAGCTCTATCGCTTGGCAGACAAGGATAAGGAAAGGTTTCGTGCTCCAAAGATTGATGCGGCTGTGTCGGCGGTCACGAAAAAGACCACAATTCCAGTGGAAGGCGGCACGGCCATGAAAGAGGTGCAGGATAGAAAGATGGATGGTTTGTTGAAACAGTCTTTTGAGGCGGACACGGTTTCCTTGCAGGCGTCCATCTGTGGGGCTTGGGTGGTTAGGGCCAGTCTTCGTTGGGTCCAACACCTGAGACAGTCGATATCGTTGGAGCAGGACAAAGTACGGGAGCTCCAGCGATTGGAGTCTGGATCAGCGTACTTGGCGGATGTCCACTACGACCTCATCAGAGCCTTGTCGAATAGTATGTCTTCCCTAGTGGCGGTGCGGAGAGCCCTTTGGCTAAAAGACTGGGCGGCCGACGGGTCCTCTAAATCTCGGCTTGGCAAGCTCCCGTTCAAGGGAAAGTTGTTGTTTGGAGAGGACCTGGATAAGTTAGTCAAGGATTTAGGGGAGTCCAAGGGGGGTAGACTCCCGGAGGACAAGCCCAAGCAGGGAAAATATTCCGCGCCCTTTCGGGGACAGCTTCGGGATTTCCGAAGATTTCGCTCCCCCCGTTTCGCGGGGTCTCAAAGGGGAAGATTCGTCTCATGTGCCCAGGGGTTCCGTGGATTCCGGGGGGCAAGTAGAGGATTCGCAGCGGCATCCTTGGGGGCCGCGCAGAAGTCACAATGAATGGCAGTGGGTCCCGGCAGAAGGACAACCCATTGGGGGTCGCCTGAGGGGGTTTCTTTCTGCCTGGACCCACCTAACGTCGGATCAGTGGGTTTTGGAGATCATCCGCGACGGCTATGCACTGGATCTGGCGAGGCCGGTGCTGGACTCGTTCGTGCATTCTCCCTGCAGAGGTCCACAGAAGACTTTACAGGTCCGACAAACCTCAGATCGTCTTTTTCAGCTGGGGGCCATCGTCCCGGTGCCGCCCGCAGAGTATGGCATGGGACGTTACTCCATTTATTTCGTGGTGCCAAAGAAGGATGGTTCACTCCGTCCTATCCTAGACCTCAAGGGAGTAAATCGGTGTCTCCGGTGTCATGATGTGGGTATTGATAAAGTTGAAAACTTGAAAAGAAATCCTGTTTCTCTTAAGAATCTAGATGTGCAATTACCTCCAGGCACAGCTAGAGGGAGCAGGAAGGAACATTCAGGAGCTAATGAGCTTGAGAAGCCTAATGACTTGCACCTGGAAATGAACCCGGAAGTCAGGCAGGAAAGATTTCCTTATAAGCCAGAGCTGAATGCTTGCAATGGAGGTCCAGGTCCAGATGCATTAAGGAAGAGGTGCACGGCTACACAGGGGAGCACGGCTTCACCAAAGAAAGAAAAGGATCTGAGAAGGAACAGAGACAGAGGGACATCTGCCCAAGGGGGAACAGCTCTATCAAGAGGTTCATCTCCAAGAGAAGGAGTAACTGAAGAAATCCTAGAGGAGCAAGCTCACAGGTACAGAGTTCACAGGGGTGAAATCCAGAAGGGCCAGGCTGACTGTGCAGCTGTCCCAAGAAAGTTTGTTAGAGCCAGCTCTGAAGTTAGAGGCTGTGCCACGCCCTATTCTCACAGCGTTCCTGACTCTAGAACAGGGAGACCTAAGCAAGGAGCCAAAGGGAATGGTTTGGAGAGAAGCTTAGAGTCTCTGAGAAATAATTATCCAGTTTTACCAAGAAAGAAAGGAAAGGCAATTTATAATAAACCTGACTTCTTACCAAGGGAAAGAAGAGAATTTATACCAGGTTTCACCAAACTGCCAAGAAGCACAGCCCTGCCTAATGCTGACAGGCAGAGAAATTGCTACAGCAGGAAAATTGCTAAAAGGGAAAACACTGTGGATTCAAGCCAGCAAAGCTCCAGGTATGGAGCCTGTGATAAGGAAGCTTATCAAAGTTCAGGAGGGAGCTATAAAAGAGGTGAATTGGCTCTGAACAAGCAACCTGTCTTTGCTGGTAGAAATACTAAAACAGAATGTTTTCATAAAAGACTACCAGTCCCAGAATGCACCAGGTTTCAAACAGCCTCTAGAAGGGCTGAAGTGGGGAAACGTGTGTTCAATCAGGAGAGCTGTGAGGTAATCCCCAATCACTCATCTCCAAGGGCAGGGCTTGATTCAGCACACCTGGGCTGTGCTAGGGTGGAGTGTCCCTCTAAGCACTTTAAAAGTAAAAGATATTCTACACAGAGACAGAACCGTGAGATCAGGCACAGGGAGAAGCAGAAGCTGCAGATCCAGAAACAGAAGCCATTGGAGAAAGAAGAGAGAGGACTACAACAGCAGAAGCAACGCAGAAGGAAGAGAAAGACATCTTGGAGGTCTAAAGAAGGAGTCCACAGCAGTACGTGTGTTAGGAGTGATTCCAGAGGCAAGCATACTCCATTGGACTGGAGGAAGCCAGAGGAGTGGGGTTATAGAGCCAGGAATTCCCAGACGGCACCTTTGAAGGAGACGGCTGCATTTGAAAGGGGCCCTAAGACCGGTGCAAGAAGGTATGTGAAGAGAGACCCAGTGTCCAGGGATCTTGATTGGAAGGCTGGACATAAAAGCTGGATTACTTACTGGCCAGGATATCTGGAGAGGAAACCTAACAGCAAGGAGATCACAGGTATGAACTTTGATCTATGCCCTAGCTCTTCATCAGGAAGACAGCAGGGAAACAAGTATTATCCTGAGAGTGATCAATTAAGGAATTCCTCTGAGCCAGACCATGATACTGATTCCATGATATTTGAGGAAGAAGGAGATATAGCAAATGATCAGTTGGAATACATGGACTGCTCTCTGTCTAGGCTGCTGTTTTAAAGTAGTTTCTCACTAATGCAACAACCACCAAAAGGAACTGTAACTTGTTCTTTTATCTACCCAGAAAAGTCTCTGCAAGAAAGCTTTAGGGTAGGATTGAGCCACATAGAGAGAGTGAACCAGCAAAGGGGTTTGCAGCTGGCTAATTATTTGTAATTGAGCCAGGCACAAGTGCACGTGAGCTCTAGAAGGAAACTTCTTCCTTGTGTGTGTGGATAGAAGAAAGTTATCCTTGGTAAAGAACAGTTTTTTTTTCTACTTTTGGGTTTGTTTTTGCCTTTTGGAGCACTGCTAAGAAGGTCATTAGCAGGAGCCATCAAAAAGACCTTTTCTGTTTCCCATCAAGGTCTTTATTGATTTATTGCTTAAGAAGTTCAGTTACCTTATAGCATGTTTTGTTTTTCCTGAGTACAATACTTGAAGCAAGTGTCCTTTTGTGTTACCAAGTAAATCTGTGTGGGAGAATTAACCCCATGAATAAAATCTGTTTTTCTTTGCTTACACTCGAGCATCACAACTCATTATTTTGTGAACGGCTGATTCTGGTATGAATGAACTGAAACCCCCACAATCCTTTGCAAGTCATAATAATATTTTTGCCTTTGCCAAGACTGTGGACTTTCACGACCAGCACCCCCGTTTACAAACCTTTATTGATGGTATTGAATGTTTGAATCCTAAAGTCCCTGTTAAAATAAGTCCTCACTCTACAGAGAAGGAGAAACCATACTGGTTTAATAAAATCCCTAAAGCCCTGAGAACAGACTGTTATTGGAGACAAGGCCCTAGAGGCATAGCACACCGACCCGAGTCAGACAGGGACAGTGTTTATTCCCCTGATGATTCTAGTGAAGAAGAATGCATGGAAACAGAATGCATAAATACAGTTTCCCTATCTCCACCAGAACAGATGGAGTGTGACCTGTGCACAGCCTCATGTCAAGAGTCTGTAGTCTCTGAGTAACATAGAAGAGTTTATAGAAAGTTTATGCTTTTGGAATGAACTGAATTCCTGTTACCCAAGCTCTGCATTAATTGTGAAGTGTAACAATTAAGCACATGTTTATGAATACTGGTAACTTTTGCAACAAAGGACTTTCTGTTTCATTATCCATCTCTTATTTTTGAACCCTTGCTTGGACGGGGAATAAAAGCCTTAATTCCCTCCACTTGGTCTTGTTACTGAGTTCTTTTAGGCAGCCGGAATTGGTAAGGCCATTTTACTACGTCGATGAACCTTACGTTCCCTGTGGCTCTCTAAAAATAATCTTTGCCGTGGATTGCCCATAGGCGTACGGGGCGCTCCCCACGACACCTGGTACCGCATTTTCGCATGGAAACCCTACAGTCCGTCATTGTGGCGGTTCGTCAGGGAGAGTATCTCACTTCCCTTGATCTGTCAGAAGCTTATCTCCATGTTCCAATCAGAGCGTTGCATCAGAAATTTCTGCGGTTTGCCCTGCCTTGGGGACATTTTCAGTTTCAGGCGCTGCCTTTTGGTCTAATGACGGCACCGCGCGTCTTCACCAAGATAATGGTAGTAGTGGTGGCGGCACTGCGAAATCAAGGGGTCTTAGTACATCCTTACCTCGACGATTGGCTGATACGGGCAAAATCCCGGGAGGAGAGCGAGAAAGCCACGGAAAAGGTAGTAACTTTCTTGCAGAGCTTAGGCTGGGTGGTCAATCCGCTCAAAAGTCATTTTGCTCCAACGCAGGTTCTCGAGTATTTGGGGGTACAATTCGATACTCGGAAAGGCTCGGTATTTCTGACGGAGCGCATAGCCCAGGCTCTCCGAAGTCTGGTGCAGGACTTCAGGAAACTGTCAGCGCCAACAGCATGGAAGTACCTTCAGGTGTTAGGGATGATGGTGGCGACGCTGGAAGTCGTTCCGTGGGCCAGGTTTCACATGAGGTCGTTGCAGCGAGCTCTGCTTCATCACTGGTCCAATCAGTCCGATTTACTAAGCAAACGTCTCTCTTGCCCTCTCAACGTATGGCAGGCTCTACGGTGGTGGTTCGTCCTGCGGTCTTGCAGGCGGGGATGCCCTTGGAGCAGCCGGCGTGGCTCCCTCTGTTCATGGATGCGAGTCTGGCAGGTTGGGGAGCTCATTGTGGAGTACACTTTGCACAGGGGCGGTGGACAGCGGAGGAAAGCGGCTGGTCGATCATCCGCCTGGAGCTGAGGGCTGTATTCTTGGCCCTGCAGAGGTTTGAGATGCTGGTGACGCGTCAGGCTGTAAGGGTACTGTCGGACAATGCCGCGACAGTGGCGTACATAAATCAGCAAGGAAGCACAGGCAGTGCAGCCATAGAGGAGGAGTCCGAGTGGCTGTTTTCCTGGATAGAGATGCGGTTACAGGCAATATCGGCCGCTCACATCGCCGGAAGAGACAACGTGGCGGTGGACTTTCTCAGCAGGGTACAGGTGGATGCCAGAGAATGGGAGTTGAATCCCGATGTCTTCGCTCAGTTGACTCGCCGATGGGAAGTGACGGTCATGGACTTGATTGCCACGTGTCAGTCTGCAAAGGTGAATCGGTTCTTCAGCAGACGGAGATAGCCCATGTCAGAAAGGATCGATGCCTTGATGCAGCCATGGCCGATGACGGGGCTGCTCTATATCTTTCCACCGTGGGCCTTGGTCGGTCGAGTGATTCAGCGCATCGAAGCCCATCGGGGGAGGATGCTTCTAGTAGCACCGGATTGGCCTCGGCGCCCGTGGTATGCCGATCTGATAAGATTGCTAGACGAACTTCCGTGGCATCTCCCGTTGTCACCGGAGCTTCTGTTGCAGGGGCCTCTTCGGATGCCGCAGGTGGATCGTTTCTCGCTTACGGCTTGGCCATTGAGAGGGCGAGGCTAAGGAAGAAGGGCTACTCTAGGTCGGTGGTAGTCACTTTACTTCAGGTTCGGAAGCGGTCGACTTCGCTCGCTTATGTGCGCATCTGGAGAATCTTTGAGGACTGGTGTTCCAGGCATCAGGCCCGAGCTTCCAGGGCATCGGTACCGTTGGTGTTGAGTTTCTTGCAGGATGGCTTCGAGAAGGGCCTGGCCACCAGTTCCTTAAAAGTGCAGCTAGCAGCCTTTGCATGCTATAGGGGTAAGGTACAGGGCATGGCGCTGGGTGCTTACGGAGATGTTGTACGTTTTCTGAAAGCGGTTACTAGACTCCACCCAGCACGTCAGATTCCCGTTCCGTCCTGGGATCTCAACTTGGTTTTGCGAGCATTAAGAAAGGCCCCGTTTGAGCCCTTATCCCAGATCTCGGTCAAGGATTTGACCCTTAAGGTGGTCTTTTTGGTGGCTATTTGCTCGGCTAGGTACATTTCGGAGTTGCAGGCTCTCTCATGCAGGGAGCCCTTTCTGTGCTTTTCCAGGGAAAAGGTGGTGCATAGGCCAGTCCCTTCTTTCCTGCCAAAGGTGCCCTCTCCTTTTCATGTGAATCAGACGGTATCGCTTCCCGTATTACGGTCAGAAGCGGGGCAGGCTTCAGACCGAGGCTTGAGCCGGTTGGACGTACGGAGGGTGTTGTGTCGTTATTTGTCAGTCTCTGACTCTTTTCGCAAGTCGGATCGTTTGTTTGTGTTTGGCAGTCCCAGGAAAGGTGAGGCTGCATCGAAGGCCTCCATCTCTAGGTGGATTAAGGAGACCATTGTCTCAGCGTATATGTTGCAGAGGCGCCCGGCTCCCGTAAGTCTCAGGGCTCATTCTACTAGGGCGCAGGCGGCTTCCTGGGCGGAACACAATCTAGTCCCGCCGGTGGAAATTTGTAAGGCGGCCACTTGGTCGTCGTTGCATACGTTCAGTAAGCACTATCGGCTGGATGTACTGGCGGCAAGGGATGCCTGTTTCGGTTCGGCGGTGTTGCGTGCCGGCTGGCAGGGTCCCTCCCATTAGTACTGCTCTGCTACATCCTATAGGTGGAGGACTAAACTGGAGGAATGATAAGGAAATAGAAATTACACTTACCTGGTAATTGTAGTTCCTTGAGTGACGACAGTTTAGTCCTCAATCCCGCTCCCAGTTTAGGGCCAGCAGTGGCAGGTATGTTCAAGGATGTGAGGCGCATTTACAGGTGAGTATGCGGGGTTAGTCTTTCCCTTGGTCGCTTCTTCCTGTATTTCCTGACTCGGCAGGGGAGAAGAGTGTTGCTGTAGAGAAACTCACCCTTTGTTCTGTAAGGGGGCAGTTCAGGTGTTGTTCAAGGTTATATTTCAATTTTAAAAAAAAAATTGTTTCGTTAGCTACTTATTTGTTGCTCTTTTGAGTCTGCTTTGTCAATAGTTCACTGGGGGCTGATGGGGATTCCAGCTTGCTACATCCAGTGAGATGAAGAATTTGATTGGTCCAGTCTCCAAGCTGTAGGAGGAGGTGCACTACCCATAGGTGGAGGACTAAACTGTCGTCACTCAAGGAACTACAATTACCAGGTAAGTGTAATTTCTATATATTGATCGTCCATTAGGCATCTCAAAAGAAAGGCGTGTAGAGAAAACTATTTGACTTCTCACAAAGACGCGAATTAACTAAAGCGTCTATTCAATGTATGATATCTTGCATGTCCCAATCAAATTACTTTGAGCGAAATTGTAAAGAAAAGTTGATGGAAAGATCCTCAAGGAAATTCATCCACCGCATAAGAACGCTGTCCGGCTAAAACATATTAATCAGTTGTACAGCTGCCCACACATGCGCTGTGCAAATAAAGCCCTCTGACAGCAGGAAAAAGAAGAACTATAGCTCTCCTATTGTGAGATAAAAATGTATTGTAAGTAGAGGTAAAAATGAATAGATAAAAAATAAATGAACCTAAAACAGATCGAACTGATTTGCTATATACTTATGTGACCCCTTCAAAACACCGATTGCTACAAACCCTGGGTGAAAGCTAAAAATGCTTTCAGACCATACTGTAGGCATTCATTTCTATTACATGAGAACCGCCAAGACTTAAAATGGGATATCTAAACGACGGACATTAAAAATACATAAATAAAACGACCCCTTTGAAAAATATTTGAAAAAAGGGTAACTAGTAATTCAAAAGGACGACAAACTTAAACTTAGGGGCATCCATCACTTTATGTATATTAAAATTGCCTAAATGTGGACACAAACAAAACATAAAGCGTGAAACAACCAAACAAACTCTAATACACAAATGTAAAAATGTAAAATGAAAAACATTAGGCTAAGGCCTTTCATAACAAAATTACTTAGAACGAACTTGTGAAGAAAAAAGGATAAGAGGAACCTGAAGGAATCTCATCCACCGTATAGGAGCGCCGTCCGGCTAAAACATATTATTCAGTTGTAAAGACGCCCACACATGTGCTGTGTAGATAAGCCCCCTGATGGCGGGAAAAAGGGCTGTAGCTATCCTATTGGAGGATAACAAATGATGTAAGCAGAGGTAAAAAATGAATGGATAGATAGAATTAAATAAGTAAATGAAGCAAAAGAGAACGCACTGATTTACTGCACACTTATGTGACCCATTCCAAACTCCGATTACTACAAGCCATGAGTATATGCTTAAAAAACTTTAAAACCATACTGTAGGCATTCGTTTCTACTACATAAGAACCGCCATGGCTAAAAACAGAATATCTAAATGAAATGCATCAAAAAACACCCTGAAAAAGAACCTAGAAAAGGGGAACTGTAAGGAAAACGATGGGTATTGCTTCAAAAACTATTTGTCTATTGTATATATCTAACATAAAGATATTAATTATAAATCTACGTTTGAAACTAAAAATTAAAACATTAGGTAATATAATACTGACCATAACACCGTATATCACACGATCCAATGTTTATGTCCAAATATACACATATCGTAACAAATATAAAAGGGTAAATAGATGAATAAAAATGAAGGTACTTCTTATAAACTATAAATGAACCTAAAAATGTCCCTATATATATTGAACCATAAAATCATGAAACCAGGAGCAAAGAACATAAACATATAACTAAAAGGTTATATCCAGATCAGACCGTTGTGTAAGGACAAACATACTGTGTGAACTAAAAAGCCAGAGAAGGAAATTAATTACAAAAATACCGAAAAATCTTTGTCCAAATTTAAGCCATGTGGTGTTATTGTGTTAAGCCAAAAAATATATCGCTGGTCCAATCATAAAATAGTTTTATTAATGTCTCCACCTCTCCAATTAAGTTTAACTTTTTTAATGACAAAAAATTTTAGATCCGCTAGTTTGTGTCCCATCTCCAGCCAATGTGCAACCAGTGGTTTATCTACTAACTTTCTTTTTATGCAACTTTTATGTTCCACTATTCGTGCACGTACTCTGCAAATCATCTTACCAAAGTACAATTTATTGCAAGGACACTGGATAACATAAATGACATGAGATGTTTCACAATTCGAAAAATCATCAATGAAAAATTTTTTTGGGGTATTGGGATGAGTAAAAACGTTGCGCACTGGCAATGCGTGTAGACAAACTGAACAATGTCCACATTGAAATTGTCCCTTATATTTGGATAATAGTTTTTGTTCTGTGCGTGCTGAGGGGGCTAACAAATCACAAAGGTTCACATTACGTCTGTGGGCTATAATAAGAGACATATCTTGAAAAACAGGAATGGCCTGTATAAGATGCCATTCACTTTTAAGTATTTTTGTAATATTGTGAGACTGTAATGAATATAAAAGAGGGCACACCATATTTGATTGTTCCTTCTTTTTCTGTGGCTTTAACAATGCATCATGGGATGTATCACGGGCTCTCATATATGCTTTTTCAATGTACCGGCTAGGGTATTGTTGTACCCTAAATCTTTCTTTCATATGTTGGGCCTGATATTCAAAATCCTCCACAGAAGTGCATATCCTTTTAACTCTGAGGAATTGTCGCACTGGTAAATTTTTTTTAATGCTGGATTATGAAAACTGGCAAGTCAAATGCAAGGCATTGATAAGGCAGGCAAAGAGAGAATTTGAGAAGAAGCTTGCTGCGGAAGCAAAAACGCGAAATAAAGACCTTTTCAAGTACATTCGTAACAAAAAACCTGTGAGAGAGTCAGTTGGTCCATTAGATGATAAAGGGGTTAAAGGAGCACTAAGAGGCGACAAGGCGATAGCGGAGAGACTGAATGAATTCTTTGCTTCGGTCTTTACTGAGGAAGATGTAGGGATGTTACCCATGACTGAAGTGGTATTTAAAGGTGTGGAAGAATTGGAGGAAATATCGATACATCGGGAAGATGTCTTACAACTATTAGATAAACTGAAGAGTAGCAAATCACCTGGGCCGGATGGTATACATCCAAGGGTGTTGAAAGAACTGAAATATGAGATTGCAGAACTGCTATCAGTAATCTGTGAACTATCATTAAAATCATCTCTAATACCTGAAGATTGGAGGATCGCCAATGTAACACCAATTTTTAAAAAGGGTTCCAGGGGTGATCCGGGAAACTACAGACCGGTGAGCCTGACGTCAGTACCGGGAAAAATGGTAGAAACCATCATAAAGAATAAAATTACTCAGCATGTAGATAGTCACAACCTAATGGGAGACAGCCAACATGGCTTTAGACAAGGAAGATCTTGTCTTACTAATCTGTTATGTTTTTTTGAAGGAGTGAATAAACAGGTGGACAAAGGTGAGTCGGTTGATATTGTGTATCTGGACTTTCAGAAAGCCTTTGACAAGGTCCCTCATCAGAGACTTGGCAAAACTAAAGAGTCATGGGATAGGAGGCAATGTACTATTGTGGATCAGGAACTGGTTAAAAGATAGAAAGCAGAGGGTAGGGCTAAATGGCCAATTTTCCCAATGGAGAAAGGTGAATAGTGGTGTATCCCAGGGATCTGTGCTGGGTCTGCTGCTTTTTGACATATTCATAAATGACCTGGAAAGTGGAATAACGAGTGAGGTTATCAAATTTGCAGATGACACAAAACTATTTAAAGTTGTTAAAACCCAAGAGGATTGTGAAAAATTGCAAGATGATCTTGATAAATTGGAAGACTGGGCATCAAAATGGCAGATGAAATTTAATGTGGACAAGTGCAAGGTTATGCACCTAGGGAAGAACAACCCAAACTATGGTTACACGATGCAAGGTTCCACATTAGGAACCACCACCCAGGAAAAAGATTTAGGCGTCATTGTGGATACCATGTTAAAACCCTCGGCCCAGTGTGCAGCGGCGGCCAAGAGAGCAAATAGAATGCTAGGTATGATAAGGAAAGGAATGGAAAATAAAACAAAAGATATTATAATGCCTCTATATCGTTCCATGGTGAGACCGCACCTTGAATATTGTGTGCAATTCTGGTTGCCGTATCTTAAAAAGGATATAGCGATTTTAGAAAAGGTACAGAGAAGAGCCACCAAAATGGTAAAGGGGATGGAAGGATACTCCTA
This sequence comes from Ichthyophis bannanicus, assembly GCA_033557465.1. NCBI lineage: Eukaryota > Metazoa > Chordata > Amphibia > Gymnophiona > Ichthyophiidae > Ichthyophis > Ichthyophis bannanicus. The sequence goes on from CM066043.1 coordinate 102,751,338, forward strand.
TGAAGAAAGGCTAAAAAGGTTAGGGCTCTTTAACCTGGAAAAGAGACGGCTGAGGGGAGATATGATAGAAGTCTATAAATTAATGAACGGAGTGGAACGGGTAAACGTAGATCGATTGTTTACCTTATCAGAATATAGAAAGACTAGGGGACATGCAATGTAGCTACAGAGTAAACTATTTAAGACTAATAAAAGAAAATATTTTTTCACTCAACGTGTAATCAACTCTGGAATTTGTTACCGGAGGATGTAGTAAAGGCTGTTAGTGTAGCTGGGTTTAAAAAAGGTTTGGACAAGTTTCTGGAGGAAAGGTCCATAAACCATTATTATGAAGTGACCGAAGTTATCAATGCTTGACCCAGTACAAGCATTGTGGAACTTGTGTCTCTTGGGGAAACTGCTAGGTACATATGACCTAGATTGGCCACTGTTGGAAACAGAATACTGGGCTTGATGGACCTTGGTCTGACCCAGTATGGCATATCTTATGTTCTTATGTTCTTATGGTATATTGTATATTGTAGCAACTGATTTTTGTCGGTTGGTTTTCTATACAAAGTTGTAGTGATTTTTCCTCCTTCTTTTTTGATCATGAGGTCCAAATAAGGGATCTGCACTGGATCATAAGTGATCTGAAACCGTAAATTATGATCTAATTTATTAATCCATATATTGAATTGAGAAAGTAGATCCATTGACCCATTCCATAGTATCAAAATATCATCTATGTAACGGATCAATAGCCTGACCTGGTCTTTAAACAAATGATCTTTCAAAAACTTCTCCTCGAACTGAAACATATATAAATTAGTGATATCAGAGGCCATAGATGACCCCATTGCTACACCCTTTATTTGTTGGAAAAACAAATCTCTAAAACAAAAAAAGTTCTTACATAATGCTATTTCGGCCAAAGATAAAGTAAATGCCGTGGGGATGCGCTTATGATCCTGTCTAGTCAAGAGACATTGTTCAATGATATCTAATGCCTTGGATTGTGGAACATTTGTGTATAACGACTCTACATCCAGTGTGACCAAGATAATATTGGGGCCAAGGTCTTGAAATGAAGAGAGGATTTCTATCGCATGAGAGGAATTGCGAACGTAAGACCACATATTCACGACAAATGGACGTAAGATAACATCTAATAATTGAGAAATAGGCTCCAAAAGAGAACCTATAGCTGACACAATGGGACGGACAGGTGGATGACTTAAGAATTTGTGTATCTTTGGAATAATGATAGTTGGCGTAATTGGCTTATCCACTATTAAAAAATCTTTCTCCTTCTTAGTAATATACCCTATTTCATAAGCGGTCAAAACCAAATTGTCAGTACTACCTTTTAATTTATCTGTAGGATCACCATCCAAACTAAAGTAAAATGACTTATCATTAAGCTATTTACTTCTTCAATATATTTGTTTTTATCTAGGACAACCACTGCACTTCCTTTGTCCGCAGGTTTAATAATATCTATAAACACTAGGAACGCCTACAATAACATACATATATCGCTCATCACATTTAAAAGAATAAATATGATAACCATGTATGTAAAAGTGCCTGGATGAAAACACGAAGTGCAAATCGCATAAAAAAACAATATACATAAACCTAATTACCATATGAATATTTAAAATTTCAATAATATTTGATAAATGAACACACATTAGAACAAAGCAAAAACAGAAAACAAAAAACAAAAAGAGGAGGATGAGCAAGAAAAAATGGGGTGAGTCTATAACACCTAGCTAAACAAAAAAACATATATCACATCTAAATCAGACGATATATAAATGTACATAAAAAATATTTATAAATTACATCCTAATTGGAAAAAGGAACCTAGGACCATCTCTCCTATGGTGTTTAAATATGTTTTTGATATGTTGTTTTATGTTTTAATTATTTATTAATTCAATATGAATGTTACATTTTATTCCTTATTGTATATTTATTATTTTTTAACAGTTTTACTTTTGTTTTAATTCTATTTTAAGGTTAATTTTGTTATGTGTTCCGGTTGCCTTTTAGAGATGTGTTTATGTATGTACTCAATATATTTATATTTATTTATTTTTTAAGCATCTCTCCCCTTGAGAAAGGCGTAAGCCGAAACGCGTCGGGGACCTTCAATAAAGTTTTTTATACTATTTTTGAGCCGCTGGGCCATCTATTGCTTCTGCTCGTTGTGTACTTTACTGGTTTCTGCAGGAGCCCTGCTCTCCTTGTTCTGTCCTTGGGTTTTAGGCACACTCAATCCGTTTGGACTAATAAAGGCTGTCTTTTGACCCCCCCTGCCACGCCCCCTGACTGGTTTCCTGTTTTCACAGGTGTGCAGCTACTACCGCAAATGCATTTGGTGAAGACTCGGGGTGCTGGGGATAGCCCAAAGGGGAGAACTCTGTACTGATAGTGGTTGTTCTGTACTTGGAAGTGGAGGTATTTCCGATGAGCCACATGTATCGGGACATGAGTGTAGGCATCGTGTAGATCTAAAGAGGCAAGCCACTCTCCTGGTTGCAAGAGTGGAAGGATGGTGCCCAGGGAGTACATTCTGAATTTCTCTTTTGTGACTAATTTTTTGAGGATGGGGCGCTCTCCGCCTCATTTCTTGGGTATGAGGAAGACTCTGGAGTAGAAGCCAGAGTTGATCTTGTTGATGGGTACTGGTTCTATAGCTCTCACAGCCAGCAACGAGTGTACTTCTGAGGTGAGGGTGAGGAGTGACAGTGATGGAATAGTGTTGCAGGGTGGTTTGCGCTGTAAGGGGGGACAAGAGAACCTTATACTGTACTACCCCTCCTTGATGATCCTCAAGATCCATTTGTCGGTAGTGATGGTTTCCCATGCACAAAACAAGGCTGTCAGCCGACCCCCGGAGGGGAGGTTGGCTGGGGGGCTCCCGTCAAAAAGGGGGGGGGGGGGTGATTTTCCCCCCGCATTGGAAGTTGTAGGTTTTTGTTGTTTTCTGTCCCGCTGGCGAGGTTTGGAGCGGTAAGAGTTGTGGTATTGCTGCTTATAGCGAGGGGCTTGCCACTTGTGGTAGGAGTTGTAATTATTGTGTTTTGAGGTGGCTTTTTGGTAATTGTTATTGTGGTTGGAGGAGGAGGGTAGTTTCTGTTCCAGCCCCTCTTCCGCTAGTGTCTGTAAGGTGTTGCATTGGTCCTTCATGTCATTAACAGTGTCATTTATCTTCTCGCAGAAGAGAGAGTCCCCCGCACATGGAGCATCTGCGATGTGGTCGTGTGTGTCCTCACAAAGACCAGAGGCACATAGCCAGGCCAGTCGCCGGGCTGATAAACCTTTACTCGCGGTCCGGGCTGCAGATTCAAAGGCGTTGAAGGCTGCCCTGACCTAGTGTTTAGTACATTCTTGGAGGTCTGCGATGGGTGATGTGAGGGAAGTCAGAGCCTCGGAGTTGAGGGAGGATTTGATCTTCTCTACGAGGGTAACCTGGTAGAGGGCTTGTTGCAATTGGTGAGCCGCTACCCTTGTAGAGAGCATAGCTCCTTGGAAGGTCCTTTTTCCAATGTCGTCCAGAAGTTTGAGGTCTTTTGTTGGGGGACTATTAGCGTGGTTCTGTGCTGATTTTATTTGTTTGAGTGCGGACTCGACTACAATGGAGGTGTGAGGTAGCTGTGCCTTGTCAAATCCAGTTGTTGGTTGTACTTGGTATTTGATATCTAGCTTCCTGGGAGTGGTTGGTCCTGGGGCAGGGTTTTGCCACAGCTTAATCAGGTTTTCTTGTAGCAGCGGGTGAATTGTGAGGAGTGCCGAGTTCTTAGGTGTCTCCAGGAATTTTAGCGCTGCTTGTGTTTCAGGACGTAGATCGGCGGATAGAGTAGTGGTGATTCCGAGTGCAGAAGAGACTTTCCAAAGGAACTTGCGGTACAATAGGTCCTCTGGGTTGGCCGGTTGTGAGTCAGAGGTAGGGTTATTGGTCACCTCTGGGGACACGAGGGCCTCCTCCAAGGATGGGGGCTCTTGCGTGGCAGCCTCTTCTTCTTCACTGGCAGAAGAGTTTGCAGATAGATCTTGTTTGTCCGGAGGGGCAAGGTCTGTGTGGAGTGAAGGGCAGATTCCCTCCGTCTTCTCCCAAGCCCCTTGGCTTGCTGACCACTGTTTGAAGCAGTCTGAGAAGAAAGTGAAAAATTCTTTGGCTCCTTGGGGCCCTGCCATAGGGACTACTGGGAGGGAGGCCACTGGAGGGGGCAGAGGAGAGATTGCCATGGTCAATCCCTCGTCCCTTGAGGAAGGCAGGCCATTAGGGCTAGAGGGCGATACAGGAGATCTGGAGATGGAGGGATCTTGTGAATACCTGCTTCTGTGTCTCCTGCGTTTGGGGTTGGAGCTGGAACTGCTGCTGCTTTGATGCCGGTTTCGCTGTCCTGATCATCGGCCCCGATGGTGCGAGTGTTTGTGCTGGTGTCTGCGGCTGCTATCATCAGCGTTCTTGCTCCTGCGTCTTTTTGAAGGAGCCCTCTGGCTGCTGTGATGTCGGCGCGGAGAGCGGGACCGAGACCTGCTTCGATGCCGGCGCCGAGAAGGAGGCAGGGCTGCAGATGCAGCCAGGTGGCAGGAACCAATCAGTATAGGGGGCGGGGCTAGAAGCCGGCTGTCCAATCGCTAAAGAGGAGGGAGCCGGGGTGCTGCTGGGAGCAAGATGACGGCCTCCTGTAAAGTTCCCATGTGTGCCTGAGTCCTCTGGAGAAGCGCAGGCCGGGGAGGAGAGCTGGGGAAGATCGCCGGGGACAGAGGCCGAGGTCGGCGTGTCCCAGGTTGCCGCTGATCTTTTGGAGGAAAGTCTTTCAGCCGGGTTGGAGGACTTACCGGCGTCTTTTCCCCAAAGAGCATTTTTATCGTGTCTGGGGCCTTTGTTGTTGTCCACCGCGTCTGAAGCAGGATCCAGAGCCAGGAACTCATGGAGAGCATGTCCACGGGACTTGAGGGCTCTGGGAGACATCTGAGCACATTGGGGACAATTGTGCACCGGATGGTCTTTTCCCAGGCATCGGAGGCATTTTTGGTGCGTATCAGAATTGCTCATCTTCCTGGAGCATACAGGACATTTCTTAAAACCCGGTTTGGGCATTGCTAAAGGTAAGAAAGTTGCTTGAAAAATTGAATAGTAAGGAGGAGCAGAGAGGTCCGTCTTGATGCAAGGTGGAAGAGTGAAAAACTGGCTAGCTAGGGGCAGGACCGTGGGTAGGGCTAGTTGGCTCATGGCTCATGGCTTTTTGCCCTTCTGAGCTATAGAGAGGACTTCTGTCTCAGCGCTGTCGGAGACGTCACCAGGTGTGGCTGACTCATCCTGCTTGTCCTAGGAGAAGTGTATGGACAAAATTCTTTGCTGCGTGTCATTGTCACTTCCTTTGTGTTTGAAGCTATTATTTGCTTAATTTTCTCTCCTTTTTGCATTGTTAGGGCTTGAAGCATCCCACCTGGCCCTTCTGTTTTCCTCCAGCCAATCTGTGCAAAGCAAAGTTGCTCCAGGCCTCTGGCTAACACTCCCACCACGATACCACCCAAAACTCCCTTTTCTCAGCCAGCAAGAGGACTCCCTTTGTCTGGCATTTGATTTTGGTCTGAAAGTGCTACACCAGCTTTGCTGCCTGCCTTTAGTTTAGTTTAACCCATAAAGCTAGATGGCATTGTCAGACCAATGCTAGACACCAAGGCGAAGCAGGTAGGAGGGAGTCCTAATGGCTCAGTATGGGGAAACCTGGGAAGGTTCTGGGGGAGATTAGAGCAAGATTCCGACAAAGCAGATCCTTGATATTGCAGCTCTACCTCCCCATCGGCACTAACGTTAGCAGAGGACTCCTGCCCTGCTTCGTAGGAACATTGGATTGCAGTTCAGAGCCACACGGTCTTACACGATTGTTTTTTAATGTGGGCATACGACATGACCAAACATCATCACAGAAATTTGTTAGGGGAGATGTGATGCAGACATTTAAATACTTGAAAGGTATTAAAAAAACCCTAACCTTTCCCAAGATGGGGAATGCAATAGAACCAGAGGTCATGCAATGAAGTTGCTAGGAAGTAAATTTAAAAGCAGCTTCAGGAAATACTTTTTCATGGAAAGCGATGCCTGGAATGCCCTCCTGATGGATATGGTAGGGACAGAAACAGTGTTGGAATTCAAAATGGTGTGGGATAAAGACAAAGAATCTCTATATAGCAAGAGGAGGCAATCAAAGCGCACAGCAAAATTTCTATGAATTTTACACTCCAAAAAAGGCACAGAACAGAGGTAGAACATAAGAAATGCCATACTGGATCAGATCAAGGTCCATCAAGCCCAGCATCCTGTTTCCAACAGTGGCCAATCCAGGTCACAAGTACCTGTCAGTTTCCCAAAAAGGTAACAGATTCCATGTTGTTGATCCTGGGGCAAGCAGTGGATTTTTCTGGTCCTCTTTAATAATGGTTTATGGATTTTTCCTCCAGGAACTTGTCTAAACCATGTTTAAATGCAGCTATACTAACAGCTTTTGCTACATCCTTCAATAATGAATTCCAGAGTTAGAGTACACGTTGAGTAAAAAAATATTTTCTCCTATTAGTCTTAAATGGTCTGCATTGTAGTTTCATTTCCTGTCCCCTAGTCTTTCTACTTTTTGAAGCAGTAAACAACTATCTGTGTTAACCAGTTCCAGTGCATTCACTATTTTATAGACCTCCCTCCCTCAACCGTCTCTTTTCCAAGTTGAAGAGCCCTAACCTTTCAAACCTTTCCTTAAAGGAGTATCCTTCCATTCCCTTTACCATTTTGGTGGATCTTCTCTGTACCTTTTCTAATTCTGCTATATCCTTTTTAAGGTACAGCAACCAGAATTGCACACACTCTCGCACCATGGAAACGATGCAGAGGCATTATAATATCCTTTGTTTTACTCTTCATTCCTTTCCCTATGATTCATAGCAGTCTATTTACTTTCTTCTCCGCGGCTGTACACTGGGTGGAGAGTTTCAACGTATTATCCATGATGACACCTAAATCTTTTTCCTGATTGATGGCTCCTAATGTGGAACCTGGCATCATGTAAGCGTAGTTGCAACGTCCAGATTAGGAACCATCTCCCAGGAAAAGGATTTAGAGTAACCTGTATGGAGCAGCAGTTAGAATCCTTAACAAAGGCATAGGTGGGGGTAACCTGCATAGAGCGGTGGGTACAACTCTAGCCACATCACTGGGCAGACCAAATGGACCATACTGGTCTTTAACTGTCATCTGTTAGTATCTTAGAGGGTTTAGGTCATTTTGGAGGCAGACACTATGACAAATATTGTCATATTTTCATGTCAATTACTCATGGAAGCAAGTTCCAAAAGGAGAGCATGTCCCCATTTTCGAGATGGCAGGCTGTGACATGTATGTGGTGACAGATACATAGGGCCATGGCCATGTCAATGTTCCCATAATGGCAGACTCCCATGTCTCTCACATTCAGGTTTCTAAAACTGAGCAAAAGCCTGTACAGAAATGAGCCATTGCTCTGCACATCCTCGGTTTCCCTTTTAATTTTGTGGACAGGTGTATCTTTCAGGGTGCGGAATGGCTGTTTCTAAAAGGTATTTGCACGTGCCCGCCTTCTATGCTGCTCCTCCCAATAGTTTTCAGACATTTTGATGTGGATGTCCTAGGTTTCACCTACACGGCCTTCCTAAACTGTTCCTTCACAGGCAGAATGGCCAGACTCTTCAAGCCCTAAAGGAAAAGGCAAGTGTAGATCCTGCGTCTGTCACAGAGTTATGGTTCAGCAAGTCTCGTGACTGAAAATAGCTGTATCGGGCAATCAAGAACAGGGTAGACATATGGGGAGTGAGAGGGGGGAGTAGTAGTAGTTTTTTGCTTTTTGCAAAAAGAAACAAAACTACAGCAACTGAAATACAAGGGACACAGGTAATGGAGGAAGTGCTTTGGGTGATATTGGAAAGGGGAGATAGCAATTTCATATACACCGGTGTCAGCTGCAGACCTCTGACATAGGCAAAGAAGTTGGGTAGAAATCTGTCCAAGATATACAGAAGACTGTAGTGAAGGGCAGAGCCAACTTCAGAGTTGGTTCAATGTGTTGGTGCCCTAGGCAAACCTTAAACCTTATAGCCCCCTGGCTATCCAACTCTATTGTTTAGCTTTGAATGCCCTGCTCTTTGCCACCCTCCAGAAGCTTCTGCCCTGGGCAACTGCCTAGTCTGCCTGATGGTTAGACTGGCCCTGGTAAAGGGGAAGATAGTTGTGATGGGAGATTTTAGTCTGTTGGATGGTGGCTGGAGCAGTTCATCTGCAGAAAGAAGATAAGAGATCCTGGACTCCCTTTAAGGGACACACCTCATGCAATTAGAAGCAGAACACATAAGGATGGGTATGACACTGGACCTGGTACTTACAAACAAAGAAAAATATTTCTAACCTCCAGGTAAGTGATCAGCTGAGCTCCAGTGATCCCAACACAATGTGGTTTCATATCAGAGCAAAATCAGAACAGGATTGCACAAAGGTCAATTTTTCAGAACTTTCAGCCTATTAACTTATGTTAAGATGGGTAAGTCCATTTGGGAGTCACTGGCAGGGAGGAAAGATGTTTATGAAATGGAAAAACAGTAAGTAAAATTAAAGGATAACAAATATATTACTAGGAATTAAACAAAAAAGCAAAATGAACCTGTATGATTGATTAAAAAGGTATAGACAAAAAGGAGTAGCATTCAAAAGGATACAAGGAACCTCAGTATGGGAACAACTAGGAAAATATTTGGAAAAGCCGAGAGAGGCAGGGAAGATAGTCAGGATAGCAAAAGTGAAAGTAGATATAAAAAGGATAGAGTTAAAACAGGATAGAAACACTTTTTTTGAGGTATGCTAGTCAAAGAAAGATGAGAAGTGGTGGTTTTGTAAGACTTAGAAGTGAAAAAGAGAAAAGCAGAGAGAGTAACAATGCAAAGAAACCCCAAACAAATACTCAAGAGGCCAATTTTCGAAAGCCTTTATTCAAATAACCACGGAGATTATCCATATAAGGGCACTGAAAGAAATATTCAGCGGCACCATCTGATTAATGCAGGGGCAATCCATGGGCAGAGGGCGGGCGATGTAGCCACTATGTGAGTAATGGCTGCAGAAAAAGCTGGCCTAAGCTGCAATCTGGATAACTTATGTGGAGAGCGGCTGAAAATTGACACTCTCCACATAAGTACCATGATTATCCGGATAGTGGCTGCACAGTCTGGTAGTCAGTGGAAGTCACTATTGGGACACTCCCAGTGGGTAGCATTTAAATATCTGGGGCTTTGAATATCGGTCTCTCAATGTTCAGTGAAAAGAGGAGATGATATGGGCCACTGGAATTTATCAGGAACATACTTGATAGTGAACTAGTGAGGTAGATGCACCTCTCTTTACAGAGGAGAGGATTTGCTGTTCCTGCTCTCTATGACCTGTCGCTTCCGCCCCCTCTAATGCAGACTCCCTGTTTGCATGGGGGTGGAAACGGCAGATCAAAGAGGACAGGAACTGCAACACAGCGCCAGAGAGTATGGGTAAGCTCTGCTCTGTATTGTGGTTAAATGACATTGCCCCCACTCCAGGTCCGTAGCACTAATGGGGGTGGGGCGGAAGCAGGGGGGAGTGACAGGATTGAGGGCTCATCAGAGTGCCTCATATCCTTGCACCGGCCCTGAGAGCCTGAGAAGTGAACAAGCCATACGTAAGTCAACTAACCATGAACTTAAAGCTAGCAACAAATGAAAATAAGCAACATGGATAAATTTAATTAGTCAATAAAATCAAAATTTAAAAAATGTAGCAAACATACTGGATTGCAACTGAAACCTTATTCGTGGTAAAGCCTGGGTGAAAAAAAAGAGCTTTCTGTATGCGGCTGGTGACACTCCTGGGCTAGGGGAGACAACATATTTGGATGGGGTGTTTCTACCTGTGCTCACGGAGGAGCAGAGGGAGGCCCTCAATCGGCCCATTACAGTGGGGGAAGTGGATCAGGCTATCCTACATTTAAAGCTTTATAAAGCCCCTGGGCCCGACGGTTTTGGGAATAAGTGGTATCGGTTGATGTGAGACTGTCATGGCGCCCTTGCAACACTTTTTCCCGCATCTCATGCACTTGCAGGCTTTTCCTTTCGACCATAATTTGGCCCACATTGTGGTTCTGCCGAAACCGGAGCGTGGGAATGGAGAATGGTTTGTCTTCTAACAAACAAAGCTTACAGAAAGCATTCTTAATCCCTGCCTTTATCTGGGCAAGGACAGACAAGGTGGAATCAAAGATTACGTCCTGATTCCCCACCTAGGCAGAGACCACACCCCAATATTAATTTCCGGCGGAAGACTGGGTAGCGCCATTCTACTAAGAACCGTTAAGTGAAAACCTTTTTCCCAAAATCCACAGCTCAGTAGAGGCTAAGAACTGAACTACGAATAAGCCACCTGTATGTGCGAGATAGACATTTATCATGCAAAAACATCCAGAACGTATTCTGAGGGAGGGCAACAGTGCAGTACGCCATTCCCAGGTGCACCAGCATTGGTCTCTACAGATGCGCACAGTCGTAGGGAGCGACGATGGTGCCTCTGGGCATGTCTGTGTGGTGTCTGCACTGCTAACTGCTGTCATTCCAGTGGCCCTTTAGTAGTGCAGGGGGAATCTTTGGGTAGTTCGCTATGGGGGGGGGGGCTGTTCTGCTGGGATCATGTCCTTACTTAGCATTGTACAGTCATGTTCCTTCGATGTTCACGATGTGCATACATCGGGAGGTCGTCTACTGCATGTATGTAGTGCTGCACTGCACCTTGTTCACTCTCTCCCTGTTTTCCTGCTACATTATTGTGCAGTGGAATTGCTTTGTAGTGGTCTGGGCAGGCCACAGACTAGTTTCTATTGTCTAACTTGCATCCATCTATAGGTATCGCCATCTTTCATTGTCATTCAGCCTCATAACAGCACTGTCTGTGCCCACGGTAGCTTCATAGCTGCACGTGTTAAAGGGGGCTTGGCCATTTGTGGGTATATCGCGGAGATGGGTGGTGTCACAGACGTACATCCTTTGAGAATACGGCGAGCTCAGAGATGCACAAAGCCATTGTTGGGGTACACCCGTCTTCATACAACATTGTGCTATGTGCGGGCCGTGCCTAAAGTGTATATGTGGTCAATTCTGTGCGCGCGGCTATGTCTATCCCTGCATGTGCGCAATTGGGTTCTATTCCTGCACGTTTCCATCTGGATGGGCCCGCTGCCCGGACATACACATTTTTGGAATTGGCCTCTAAGCTTCATGATATAACAACATGTTTTTGGAAAGTAGAAGCCATAGGCATAAAAAACTGAATATCCTCAGCCTACATATAGTCACTTACTCCCAACTCTGAAGATTGCCAAGAGATAAATGCTAAATAGCATATCCGACAGAATGCATCCTTGCGAGACACCTGTATTCACAGGGCACCATGGAGATGAATTAGATCCAGTTCTAACCTGTTGAACCTGACTCTCAAGAAAAGACTGAAACTACCTCAGTACAGTAGAAGCAAAGCCATGCCAACATTCATCTAAACTGATAATATCTATATTGCAGTATTGTGCATAGGGCAAAAGCCAAATTGATATTGATCCAAAATATTTAGGATCATTTTATAACAGGGCGTTGATTTTCAGCTTGAAAGCAGGGGCGTGTACTTAGGTGCCTAGTGTAAGTGGCATCATGCATACTCACATTGCAGGTGCAGATATATAGATCTACCCTGAAGCTGGTGTAAATGCTCAGCATGTGTGCATATTACTGTATTTTCTGATATATGCACATATTGGCACGCTCTGCCCATGTGCACACCTACCAGCCAAAGCACGTATTTTTACACTGGTTGGTAAGCAGCCACTTGTGCATGTAGGTAGCCACATATGCATGGGGATGACTTTATACTGTATAGTTAGCTCTACTGGCTTCAAGAAAGTATTGCGACCATTGAAATGCCACATTTTCTTTCACCTTAACTAAAAAAGGGAGCGATCCAAACAAGGCCGACCCCAGAGTTGGTTTAAGGTTTTGGCAACCCTTAAGCTTTATGCCCCCTGGCTGTTGGAATCTAGCTTTGAAGGCCTTGCTCTTTGCTGCCCCCCCCCCCCTCAGAAGCTGCCGGCCTAGGCAACAGCCTAATTTGCCTGGTTCCGAAGGTGAACTAACAATACAATCGGACAGTCATCCATCAGAGTCATTCCCTAATTCTTGGTCAGATGAAAATGACTACTGATATCAGCAATTTTCTGCTCAAGCAGTTCTCAAAACGCTCACAGCTAGGCATAGGTGTCAATTCAAGGCCTTTCTCAAGAACTGTCAGTTGTTTTACCATTTAACACAATTCCCGATGGTGACTATTGGCTATGTGTATCCTTTTAGTAAAATAAAAATTCTTGGGGGCATATTCTAATGATTGACGCGGCTTGCAGACCTGCAAACAGTGTTAATCACGTTCAGTGGGATATTCAGCTGCACATATTGTACCTGGTTTGTGCTGCTGAATATCTCCCAGTTAAATGCCCTGAAACTAAGAGGCCAATTCTATTCTGGCCGTCCAGCTCCTGTGCGGCCCCTCAGAATCGGGGCATACAGTGGTAGGCACCTGATTCTGATCCTGTGGGGGCTAGATGTGCCCGCAGGATCAGAATCGGGTCTACCAGCCTGGATGTGCACACCCAGCAGATCCCCAGGCTAACTCAGCCAGGCTCCTGAATGAAGCCGCAGTACCATAGCGTCCCGTCACCATGGCGCTGTGGCTCCATTCAAGAGCCGTGACCACCGACCGCAAGACTCAACATCCTTTCCCTGCAGCCCAACTCCTGATCTAGCCTCCCATGGCCAGGGTCGGGCTGCGGGGATCCCCCCTGCACCCGCTCACCTCGTCCCCCATCTACGTGGCAGACCCTGGATGTACAGGGCTGACCTCAGAATCGGCCCTGTACATCCAGGGTCACGGCCCACCCATGCCCCATCCTCGCTCTGCCTCCTCCCGTCCCTGTCCAAGGCTCCCCATACAACAGCACTGTTCATATGGGGAGTCTTTGCACCAGGAGCGGCAGGGGGACGAATAGCGGGGATGTACATCCAGGCAGGACATACATCCCCGCTATTCGTTGTGCAAAATCACCCCCTAACTAGCTTCAGGATATTCCAGGGGTAGAGTGGGGGCAGTAATGAATGTTAGCCAGTAAATGGCAATATTGAGCTGCTATCGGCTAATTAAAATGCCTATAGATAAAACGCTGAATATCACCTAGAGCTAAAATGCTGTCCAGCGAAACCAGATATTGTGCTAGTGGCTGGATCTGGCCCAGACACTGAACATCTGGGCTCAAAAAGTGGTCGGAGTCAAATGCTTTAATAGCGCTGGCCGTCATCATTCACTATGCCCCCCTTTTGTTTATCTGCTAAAGTCCTTTAGCTCTGTAAAGAAATATTATGAATTCTGATCATCAGCATTACAAGGTTTCTATCAATATCACACCCCACACCTCCCTGCAGAACTGCAAGCGTGCATCTGCGTGTCTCTTTGTAAGCTCTGCTCATGCCTGCGTGGATGAGTGCCCCCTGGAGGGTTGTGTGTGCACCCGCGTGGCTTTGTTTTGGCTTAAGTGGCTCTGGGTGCCCCCTAGGTGGCTCTGTGCAAGCGTCTGTGGATGAGTGCCCCCTGCAGGGCTGTGCGTGCATCTACCTGACTTTGCATATCCCTTGGTGGTTTTGTGAGAGCCTACGCGGCTGTATGTGTGCCTGCTTGGCTCTGCAGACTGCACACTCCGTGCATGGTCGCGTGTGCATCTGTGTGGCTGAGCCCCCGGAGCTTTAGCTACCTTTCCTTGCAGTTCCCGAGGGATAGAAGGACAGAGATATAATGACTTACCTCTGACAGGAAAATAGGTGATTACATAGCCAGGCACTGCAAAAAGGAAGAGATGTACAAATTACAAACTGGAGAAACGTGGGGGAAAGGGTAAGGGGGAAAAACAGAGCAAGAAAAGGAAAAGTGAATTTTCTTTTCTATCGTATGAAAGAAAGAATTAGGAGAGGGTCACACTTGCAAAGCTCCTCTTCATATTGCCTCGGTTTAGAGTTTGTGTAGAAAGAGTGGTGTGGACCGTGCTGCAGACAGCGGCAGATTAAAATCTCCACACCTCTTCTCATAGTTTGTTATGCTATAAAATAAACTATAGTATCATGTACAAAAGTGAGGTGTTTTTTATTATTGCAAATATGACAAATAAAGTCTTTTTTTTCCAAATAAGTTGAGAGTACATATCTCCGTAACATCTGCTATGCCAATTAGGTGAGCCAACACTGACTGTAGGGGTAGCTGCAATGTTTCCGGCAGTGAATGTTTTTCCAGCATTTGAAATTCACCAAGTAGATGGAGCTGCAGCAACAGACACACATATACAGGGACACCAGAGAGAGTATAGACAGGGCTGGTGCAACGACTAGGCAGTCACCTAGGGCGGCTACTTCTGAGAGGCAGCAAACAGCAGCACCGGTCCAATCAGAACAATAGATCCTGATAGCTGCACCAACTCAAAGAGCCATCAGCACATCCTTTTACCTGCAGGGAGTAGGGAGCGTGTCTAATGCATTTTTACAGGATTGTTGTGGGAGGGGTGATATTGGGATGATCATGGCTGTTGAGTTTAATGATCAAAATCTTGGGTTAGGGGGCATAAGTCTGAAGTTTGCCTATGACGTCCAATATTGTTGCACAGGCCCTGAGCAAAGATATAAACACATAGGGACACACAGACACTAGCAGAGCCTATGCAAGGGTATTACACAATCTAGGCAAACATTTGGTCTTGCACTTCTCCATCCTTCCTCCCCCCCCCCCATTCATTTTCAGGCTCCTGAGCCTCCCTTGAGTTTCTGATAATTAAGGGCATCAATAATGATCTCAATACCACCCTTCCCAGAACAATCCTATAAAATGACGTAACTAGATAGCATACTTTTAAATATCAGACTTGATTTTGCATGTATATCAAATGAGAGCAATTTCCAAAAATCATTTATCTGGGCAACTGGCTATTTAGCCAGCTAAATGGGCCATTTGAAAAGTACCCACTCTCTGTATGCATGCTAATGGTTCTTAGAATTTGTTTAGCCTGCAGCTGTTCATTGCTGTCGTTCAGGTGCTGCCACCATAGGTCACTGCCTAGTCAGCCTAGTGATAAAGCCGACCCTGGAAACCAACTAATGAGGCTTTAGATGTAGCAGAGCCACATACAGACACAACCGTGAGATAGCCTTAGAGGCAGCACTAGAAGGAAGTACAACACACACACACAGACATACACATTCCCATCAACCACGCAGCCTGGTGCAAGAGTGAGGAGCTCTAACGCAGTACCATACTGAGCCCTGTGCAAGCGGTGCAGCCGCATAGGGCACAAAGGCTTAGGGAACGCATTTCGGCTGCCTGCTGTTGCCCTGCCGCAGCCACTCTTTTGGTGATTCTGGCTCAGTACCGCCCTGCTCTAACGTTGAAATTCTGCAAACAGGTCTGGATTGCAGGATTCTCACAATGAGTATTCATGAGATATATTTGTGCTTGGTTTCTTCAACCATCAGGTAAATCTGTATAGTCTGAATATCCTGGAAAGCAGTTTTATTTGCAGCCCTCAGGAACTGTGGTTCACCATCCAGCAGTAACCTCAGACAATGCACGTTCTTTAACAGCCCTGAAATGAAAACATGTCACACACACACAGCCGTGACACTTACTTCTTACTGCTGGAGAGGATGCTTCAGAGTACCGCTGGATGTCTCAAACCCTTTCTCTGCCCCAGTCTGCCTTCCTAGTCTGACCTGAGGCTTTTTCTACTTCGTTTTCTGCCTAGTCACCGTGAACTCAGAATGTTTGCAGGGTAAAGCCTGTGGGAGTGGCGAAGAATACCTTTCTACAGTTTTATCTGGCTCAGATCCTGAGGGCTCGAGTTTCTGGTTGGCAAGAAAGAGAGAGAGAGAGGGAGAAAAAGAGAAGAAGATGGGGTAGGAGAAAACAGAGTTTCTTACCTGTAACTGGACTTCTCCGTGGACAGCAGGATGAGTCAGCCACAATAGGTGGAGCTTCATTCAGGAGCCTGGCTGAGTTATCCGGGGGATCTGCTGGGCATGCACATCCAGGCTGGTAGACCCGATTCTGATCCTGCGGGCACGTCTAGCCCCCACAGGATCAGAATCAGGTGCTACCACTGTATGCCCCGATTCTGAGGGGCCGCACAGGAGCTGGACGGCCAGAATAGAATTGGCCTCTTAGTTTCAGGGCATTTAATTGGGAGATATTCAGCAGCACAAACCAGGTACAATATGTGCAGCTGAATATCCCACTGAACGTGATTAACACTGTTTGCAGGTCTGCAAGCCGTGTCAATCCTTTAGAATATACCCCCAAGAATTTTTATTTTACAAAAAAGGATACACATAGCCAATAGTCACCATCGGGAATTGTGTTAAATTGTAAAACAACTAACAGTTCTTGAGAAAGGCCTTGAATTGACACCTATGCCTAGGTGTGAGCGTTTTGAGAACTGCTTGAGCAGAAAATTGCTGATATCAGTAGTCATTTTCATCTGACCAAGAATTAGGGAATGACTCTGATGGATGACTGTCCGATTGTATTGTTAGTTCACCTTCAGAACCAGGCAAATTAGGCTGTTGCCTAGGCCGGCAGCTTCTGAGGGGGGGGGGGGGGGCAGCAAAGAGCAAGGCCTTCAAAGCTAGAGAATAGATTCCAACAGCCAGGGGGCATAAAGCTTAAGGGTTGCCAACACCTTAAACCAACTCTGGGGTCGGCCCTGTTTGGATCGCTCCCTTTTTTACTTAAGGTGATAGAAAATGTGCCATTTCAATGGTCACAATACTTTCTTGAAGCCAGTAGAGCTAACTATACAGTATAAAGTCATCCCCATGCATATGTGGCTACCTACATGCACAAGTGGCTGCTTACCAACCAGTGTAAAAGTATGTGCTTTGGCTGGTAGGTGTGCACATGGGCAGAGCGTGCAAATATGTGCATATATCAGAAAATACAGTAATATGCACACATGCTGAGCATTTACACCAGCTTCAGGGTAGATCTATATATCTGCACCTGCAATGTGAGTATGCATAATGCCACTTACACTAGTCACCTAAGTACACGCCCCTGCTTTCAAGCTGAAAATCAACGCCCAGTTATAAAATGATCCTAAATATTTTGGATCAATATCAATTTGGCTTTTGCCCTATGCACAATACTGCAATATAGATATTATCAGTTTGGATGAATGTTGGCATGGCTTTGATATGCACACTAAGGGTGTACTTTGCTTGTAGACATATCAGCAACTTTCATTAGCCCTAAGAGTCTCCTAAGCCGGCCCTGGCAGCTCAGCTTTGCTTCTACTGTACTGAGCTAGTTTCAGTCTTTTCTTGAGAGTCAGGTTCAACAGGTTAGAACTGGATCTAATTCATCTCCATGGTGCCCTGTGAATACAGGTGTCCCGAAAGGATGCATTCTCTCAGATATACTATTTAGCATTTATCTCTTGGCAATCTTCAGAGTTGGGAGTAAGTGGCCATATATAGGCTGAGGATATTCAGTTTTTATGCCTATGGCTTCTACTTTCCAAAAGCATGCTGTTATATCATGAAGCTTAGAGGTCAATTCCAAAAATGTGTATGTCCGGGCAGCGGGCCCATTCAGATGGAAACGTGCAGGAATAGAACCCAATTGCGCACTTGCAGGGATAGACGTAGCCGCGTGCACAGAATTGACCACATATACACTTTAGGCACGGCCCGCACACAGCACAATGTTATATGAAGACGGGTGTACCCCAACAATGGCTTTGTACGTTCCTGAGCTCGCCGTATTCTCAAAAGATGTCAAATCGTTAACCAAATCCCCATCCAACAATTCCCACAAAATTTGTATTAGCCCGCAAATACTTGCTGATCACTTTGCAAATAAACTCAAACTTAACAGCCATTTCACCCCACCTAGCCTATCTCTTCCAGATAATAACCACCTGGAATGGAAAGCCTTCCACCCTATTACCAACAAACTCCTACTTCAGACAATCTCCAACCTAAATACAACAACCTCTCTTCTTGATCCTTGTCCAGTGACTTGGATAAAATCAACAAAAACAGAACTTGCCTCAGACTTACTGAACATAGTAAACCAATCTCTTCAACAAGGACGTATAGCAGATGTCCTCAAAAGGTCAGCAATTCGACCGCTGCTAAAAAAACAAAGCATTAGACAGCAATGACCCAACTTCATATCGCCCCATTGCAAGTATTCCTTTTCTTGCCAAGATTATTGAAAAGATTGTGCAAATACAATTGCAAGATTATATAGACTCATCAGCCCCATTAGATGAACATCAATATGGATTTCGCCCATATCATGGTGTAGAAACGCTCCTAACAGCACTATTTGATACAATCATCAGAGGTATCGATAATGCCTTCATTCTCATATTCATTGATATTTCCTCGGCCTTTGACACTGTAAACCATATCACGCTCATCTCCAGACTCTCTCAAAATAGGCATGAAAGATAAAACCCTTGAATGGTTCATATCCTATTTCACTAACCGGACCCAATATGTGCAAATAGATCGAAATGCCTCATCCCCATTTCCACAAGAACAGGGCATCCCTCAAGGTTCTGCCCTTTTGGCACTTTTGTTTAATCTCTATCTTCAACCCATCTGTTCCATATTTAAACGCTTCAAAATCCACTACCACATTTACGCGGACGACATCATGCTATACTCGCCATTTGATGTGTCCAACCCGGATTATAGCAACATTTGTCGTTGCCTCACTGAAGCTGAGCTGTGGCTGAAATCAATGAATTTTAATATTAATTTTAAAAAAACAGAAGTTCTATTTATAACAAGAAACACAAGCTTCACTCCCCCACTTGAAATCAACATTGGAAAAATCTCTCTCCCAGTCAAAGATGAGATCAAATACTTGGGTGTCACTCTAGATAAGACTCTCAGCCTCACCAAACATATAAAACAATCTGTAAAAACAATATATTTCAAATTAAGAACAATCCAACAACTTAGACCATTGATAGATAACACTGATTTCAGAACCGTAGCACAAACACTTATAATACCACATTTAGACTACTGTAATGGTATTCTTCAAGGGACCTCTAAGAAAAATATTCACACACTTCAATTAGCCCAAAATGTCACCGCAAGGATTATCTATAAAGCAAAACTATCAGACCATATATCTCCGATTCTCTACGCTCTCCATTGGTTACCCGTCTCATGCAGAATCATCTACAAGTCCTTAGTCAATACGTTTAAGATCTTTAATAATATAGCACCATCTTTCTTATCTACGCTCATCAACATCCCACATGAAAATAGATCAAGAAGAAGAAAAAACCTTCACACGATACAAGTCCCTGATTCTATTCGAAAGACAAGTCAGAAGACAAGTAACACAGCTTTCTCATTCTTCGCCCCTACGTTATGGAACAACCTCCCAATTGAAATCAGAGAAATCAAGGACCTTCAATTATTTAGAAAAAAATCTAAAAACCCATCTATTTACTCTGTACTACAATAACCTCCAAATTGAAGATAATCCTAACTCAGAGAAAAACACTTATCATCAGTCTCTCACTGACCCTACCTAGACAAGGCACAAAATCTTTCCCACACATTCACATTTCTCACCTAGATTAAGCTTACTCTTTGAACGCAATTGCTTGTCGCTAATGTGAATAACTGTAATTTAATGTAAATATATCCCTTTACTGTTGACATATTATGTTTTGAAACATTAACTAATTCTTACCCTGTTCAATCGTTCCTACCTATCCTGTTATCTCATTGTATTTTGAGTTACATTTAATAGTTGAATGTTCTTTGTTCTAAATCTGTTCTATGTAAAATAATAGTACTCTATTATTAAAGTTTATGTTACCTGTAAACCGCCACTGATCTCTGGAAGTGGCGGTATAGAAAAGATGTATAAATAAAATAAATAAATAGGTGTCGTCATCTGACGCCGCCGAAACGGAAGTACTACTCTCTATAGCATGGGCCACCCAGGCCACCCCCCGGGTTCGCCCCTGTCCAGCCACTGATTAAATAGCTGTTAACTGCTAGACTAAAGAAGGTTTCAATCCAGCTGTGGCACAGTTCAAAGTTTTTCTTCCAGTAAGTTTTTAATGTTCTCTAGTTTGTTTTTCCTCAGTAAGAACTGGCCTGTGTTTCTATAGGAAGCTGAACTAGTGCTTAGATTATGGGAGCCATTTTGAACTGCGAATACCGGGGATGGACGTCCCATTTGGATGTCTATCCACACTATTCACTCCCCTGTCAGCCCCAGCTAAAGCCTCCCCGTACGAACAGTGCGATGGGGGCTATTTTCAAAAAGACGTCAGGGGGTAAATGAATATCATTTTGAAATCTCTGCGCTTCGTTGAACATACATATTTCTCACCACAAAGTATGAGGGTTAAAAAATCCTATGGCCCATGACATTTGCTAAAGGAAACATGAGAGAGTTTCACTTCGTGAAATGGCCTGCGAACCAGTGGGTACAAAGCACCTGGGGACCTGCAAACTCCCCACACTCTGTGAAAATTACCCTCTCTAAAGGCACATCCCTGAAAAAGAATGCTTTGACCTTACAAATGGAAATATTGGGATAGATTTTGTGTTCAGTTTGCTATCAGCCTTTACTTGCCAAATGTTGAAGAGAAGTGTTCCTGTGTAAATAAAATTTCATTTTACTAACAATAAATTATTTGTTTGTCTCATACAGAGCATAAGAATATGTAACAGGAGAACTCGATAGCAGTAAAGCGTGCATTTCTTATGGATAAATCATTTATCCTGCTCTAATCTCTCTTTTTTACCTCCAGAATAACCTTTAGCTGGGTTTGGAATGATTTATTTGTCCATCCTAATAGCACAGTTGAGCTATAACATCTTTCTTGCTGAGCTCTTGTGATATGGGGACTACAGCAATCCTGTTCCTTAAAGTTTGGGGTATCATCCCCGGTTGGTAGCAGTAACTTTCTAAAACTCTCTCTTGCTACTCACAGTTCTCTTTTTCAGGTCCACTTCTCCAGCCGTCCACTTCTTCTCTGACACCACCTCTTCCTTCCACTCGGCGCCCTGATCTGCAAGAAGCAGGCGTATGGTCTCTGCACGTCCTAGGTATTTACAATAAAAGAAAAAGGGCTTTCACTGGAGAGAACACATAAAGAGTGGCCCTGTTCTCGCCATGCAGAAGATCTATTTTAGGTATCTCCTATCCCATTCTCTTTTGTGTGTGTGTCTTGTTCCTTTATTCTTTCCTGTAGTCTCTGATGCGTCCCCTACTCCAGGAGGCATGACAGCCTCTGAGACTCTTGCTGACCCAACACCTGGAGCCTCACTGTCTTCTCCAAGGTTCTCCTTCAGTAGCAGTCTTAGGCCAACAGGGACCTACAGTATATAGTAGTATAGTGAATGTTCCACCCTCTCTGGGCTTGAGCTCATTAACTTCCTAGCCCTTTCTTTTTTTCAGTAGGTGAAGGAGAATCATTTTATAGCAAAGAATGCCTTTACTTAGCATTGTTGTGGTGGAATTCCATTGCTTACTTTAGCAACTTCCTTCATCTATTTGTATAAATTCCGCCCAAGCAGCCTTTGTTATGCGGGTGAGCCTGGGCTGAAAGGGAGCCCAGAAAGCGGTGGTGGCAACAGTGTGGCAAACTTATTTTTACATGTTTGTTGCACTGCTCCACTCTTATAAGTTCACTGTGGGGAACACGGGACTGATGACTCTTCCCTGCCGGTCATAAATCTTGCAAGGAACAGGTGCCAGGCCTGCGTTCCCTTTGGCCAACTTACAAAGAGTGGAGCAGCATGGTAAAAATGATAAAATGAGTTTGCCGTGCTGATGTTGATACTGCTGCTGCCACATGGGGTGCCCACTGCATGAGGAAACCCACAAGGGGGGACCTCAAAAAGGTTTTGCTTGGGGTCCCTCATTGTAACTTATGTCACTGACTCCATCATTCTACTTATGTCCACCCTCCAACTCTTCTCCCTCTCCCCAACTCAGAGAGCCTTCAGACGAAGTCCGCTTATGTATAGTATGCATCACCTGGCTGCAGAAGAGGGAGGTGGTAGCATTGCCTATGGACTCCAGGGGCTGTGGAGTCAGGGGTGCAGCATAGAGTTATATAGGAGACAGGGCACTATGAAAGAGACTGTCCGAGCACCCTGGCTTGGACCTGGGCTATGTACCTAGCGAGGTTAAGGGTCAGCTTAAAGGGCCTTTTGACTGCTGTACTAAATACCAGTCAGGTCAGCCAAGTATCAGACAGTTGCCAACACTACTCCTAGTACCAGGAGGCACTGCCAGAAAAATGAATCTGTAGGACCGAAAACAAAGCTTCCAACAGGAGAAAGAGCCCCACCCACCAATCAGAGAATAGTAGTACTTGAACGAACTAGTCTCATTAGTTTTCTGACTTAAAACTTTCACTGCTGTTGGTAGGGGGAGATGCTGCCATATCACACTTTTAGTCATGCACCTCCCCCTTCTGTCAGCAGCATGTCTGGAGGTCTCCCGTGCAGCTTGGCGAGAATGTTGATCAGATTATTGTATCGCATGACTCAAACTTATATAAAGGACTTTCAGTCCCACCCACTCTGTACCATACCCACCCATCCAACTGGCTGTTTTTCTTATATAGATTCCTAAGAGGCCCAGTTTCTTGCAGAATTGCTCACAGTTGCCCCTTCCTCAATTAATCCTACCTGGATTTCTTCTTGCCAATCATGGCCTCACTGGTTTACTACTACTACTACTACTGAGCATTTATATAGCGCTACCAGTCGTACGCAGCACAGTACAGAATCTAAACTATTTATTGATTTTAATGTGGATGTATTGTGTTTGTCTGTCTTCACTAAATTGTAAACTCCAGGACTCAGGAACATCATTTTGTGTGTCTGTAAATCACTGAATGAAAATGGTAATGACAATAGTGAAAGGAAGCTTGTCTGTACAGGGCTGTGTACACAGTCAGGTTACTTAATAACATCATATTACTGAAAGCCCTCAGAAAGAGTTAACACCACAGGTTCAGTAACTCAGAAATTCCAGAGCTTTTTACTCAGCAACAAACTTGAAGGCCTCTACTGAAATAACTAGGCTGAACTTTCCTATAACAAAGGTTTGTTATAAAACAGTCTCTCTCAGTCTCGAATTAGAGATATCAAAACTGCTAGTGTTAGAATGATTGTTTAAGAAGTTATGTATGGGAATGAATGCATGTATGTCGCCTCATGATGACCTATGCTAATAAAAACTGACCTAGGACATAGAGACATAGAGATGCACGTTATGAATATACGTGATGCTTGATGTAGAAAATTAAGGTGGAAATTATGCTGTGTAATGGAATTTTTACCTATAAATAAAATAGCTGAAGGCTGTGATGGCAGATCTATTCTGCCAAGAGCAATACGTTGTCAGATTTCTTGACTGCTTGTCGTTTCTTTATTGATTATTGATCCAAGCAGAAAGTTGCCCACTATTTCAATTTCTTCTCCAGCAACAATGATTTTGCCAGTTGTGAGGATCTTTGTCTTCTTTGCATTAAGCTGCAGGCCCATTTTAAGATTATGTTCCTTGATCTTGAGAAGCAAATGTTTTAGATCATTTTCACTTTCAGACAGTAATGTGGTGTTCCTTATCGTCTCTTCAGTTCAGTCCCACACCTCTGGGTAGTGCACCTCCTCCTGCAGCATGGAGACTGGCATGTCAAATTCGTGACATCACTGGATATATCCTGCTGGCCTCTCCCACCAGCCCCCAGTATGTCCAGTCTCCATGCAGCTGGATTTAGTGAGCCTAGGTGCTGGGTTCACTGAGGAGCGGATAAGAAGCGTTTTGTAGCTAGGCTAGATAGGCTTTTTTGGCTATTTCCTTTCGCTAGGGTTAATTTCATTTGGGGGTGTTTGTACCTCTAAGTTTAAAAAAAAAATGAGCTCAGAAGGGGATCGGAGAATACCTAGAGGACTTCTTCTCTTTCCCCTATAACCTACTTTTCCTTCTGCCCACTCTCCCCTCCTAGATTGTACGGAGGGGAGCTGTTCTGAGGCTCCTGTAGGGTCTGATCTGTCTCCGGCAGGCATCAGCGAGTTTCACACGCTCTGCAGCTCACAGCGGGGCTTCGGCTCTGCAGCAGCAGCAGAGGCAAGACAAAACAGCTGTTAAGCTCATTGCGGCTGACGGTCTGGGGCAGAAAGTGAGTTTGTGAAGCCGACAGAACGGAGGTGAGTCTCCCGATAGTGGTTTTGGGACCGTTGGGCAATTTAGGGCCTGCGGCCGTGTGTAAAGTGCGTTTAGTAGTAGCGAGAATCGTGGGCCAGGCCGTTTCCCTTCCCGTGTTTTTGTGGGGTTCTGAACGGCTATGGGAGCACAGTCCTTTGCGGGTTTAGACTTTAATTGTTTGTAGGGACTGTCTGTTTATTTAATTTTGTCTAATTTTAGCTAATTTTATTTGATTTGATCGAGTTCAAGTTTATTTGAGTGGTTTTGAGTGGTTTCGTCCCTTAACGGGGCCACTTAAAAAAAAAATATAGATGAACAGTTTCTTTTTTGCTGTTTTGTTTTTTGGCCAATTTCTCGATGGACTGTAATTATTTTTTCAGATCTCTCCAACTGCATTCCACTGATGCCATCGCGCCCACAGTGTCTGGTGTGTGGGTCGCATGGGGCGCAGTCTCGGAAGCGGGGGTTTGTTGGGGCTGCACAACTGAGGCACTCAATATGGAGCAGGAGCTCCATGACAAGGCTACTGAAGGGATTCAGGGGGTCCCCAGTGCGGGGGAAGGGGAGTGTCCCCTGGAGTCTCCGTCTGCTCTTCTGGTGGACAGTTCAGCTTTGCCCGGGCCTTCCACTGTACCGATGGAGGTTTTTCACCAGATTTTGTGCTTGTTATGCATCAAGCATATTGCCTGCGCTATCAGGTGCCGGTTGCAGATCTTTTGTTGTTGGGAGCATCCGGGAATCAAGCGACCACGGACAAGATCAGAATTGGTTTGACTAAAGCAGCTAAGAGGGCTCGCTCGGTGGAAGATCAAACTCTTGATTCGGATTGGCCAGAAGGGGAAGACTTCGAAATAGAACCAGAATCTGGAGTGGAAGAACTGGAAGAAGGCAAAATTCAGGAACCTGAGGACCGGGCGTGGATCATCAGAGTTTTTCAGAGAGAGGAGCTCACAACGCTCATTACAGAGTCGCTTCAGGCTCTTAATCTGTCTTCCGGGCATCCAGCAGAAGATGAAGGACTAGAGGATCCTCGCATTCAGGCAGTATGTAAGACGCAGGCTGTATTTCCTGTTCACCGGGTGGTTAAGCAAATGATTCAGGATGAATGGGATTTGCCAGAGGCAGGATTGCGCATAGTTCAGTCTATGAATCGGCTTTATCCATTGGCGGATCAAGAAAGGGAAATATTTCACTCTCTGCGTATAGATGCTGCGGTGTCAGGGGTCACAAAGAAGACGACTATCCCAGTGGAAGGCAGTGCGGCTCTGAAGGACGCACAGGATAGAAAGGTGGACACCTTATTGAAACAGGCCTTTGAGGTTAATGCTCTTTTGCTACAAGTGTCTGTTTGTGGGGCTTGTGTAGTGAGAGCTTGCCTTCGGTGGTCGCAGTGTTTGCAGCAGCCAGCGCAACAAGCGCAGGACCCCTTAGCGGATGTGACAAGGATCGAGTCAGGAACCGCTTATTTAGCAGATGTCCATTATGATCTGATTAGATCATTAGCGAATAACATGGCTTCCTTGGTAGCCGCCTGCCAGTATCTTTGGTTACGAAATTGGGCGGCTGACGGTTCCTCCAAGTTGCGTTTCAGCAAACTTCCTTTTAAGGGGAAATTGTTGTTTGGAGAGGATCTGGACAAGCTGGTCAAAGATTTGGGTGAATGGAAAGGTGGACGCTTGCCAAAGGATAAGCTGAAGCAGAGTTGGATCCCGGGTTCTTCGAGGGGTCAGTTTCGAGACTTCAGGTGTTTTCATACCTCCAGGTTGGGAGGTTATCAAAGAGGAAGATTCCCCTCGCAAGGTCAGGGTTTCCGAGGGTTTCGAGGGGCGGGCAGAGGTTATTCTAGCCCCTCGTCAACAGCGCTCTGGAAGCCCCAGTGAAGTGAGGTGACTCGTTTTTGCAGCAGGAGAAGAGAAAGGATGTCAGAAGGTCTAGATACCTTACTGCAAACATGGTCCACGCAAGGCCTGCTCTACGTTTTGGTGCTCATAGGTTGGGTAGTTCAGCGCATCGAAGCTCATCAAGGGAGAGTAGTGTTAGTGGCCCCAGATTGGCCACGATGCCCCTGGTATGCTGATCTGATTCGTCTTCCTGTCAGGGAGCCGTGGCGAATGCCCTTGAGGGCAGATCTTCTGACTCAAGGTCCTCTGCAAATGCCTCAGGTGGATCGGTTCTCTCTTACCGCTTGGCCATTGAAAGAGCTAGGTTGAGGAAGAAGGGTTACTCTGGGGCGGTAATTGCTACCTCGCTATTGGCCAGAAAAAGGTCGACATCTTTGGCATATGTACGCGCTTGGCGTATCTTTGAGGACTGGTGTACACAACGTCAGGTTTGTCCAATCTCAGCGTCGGTTCCCATGGTATTGAGTTTCTTGCAGGATGGTTTTGATAAGGGATTGGCGGCCAGTTCCTTAAGGGTTCAGCTGGCAGCTATTTCTTGTTATTGAGGAAAGGTGCAGGGAGTTTCCTTAGGTTCCCATTCCGATGTGATATGCTTTTTGAGGGCAGTTTCACATTTATGACCCGCTCACAGGATGGTTTCTCCTCTGTGGGTTCTCAACTTGCATTGATCAAGGAGCCTTTTGAACCTTTGCGCCTGGCTTTGTTAAAGGATTTGACCTTAAAGACAGTGTTCTTGGTAGCCATTTGTTCGGCACGTCGAATTTCAGAGTTGCAGGTGTTGTTCTGTTGTGAGCCTTTTCTGTCCTTTTCTAGGGAAAAGGTGGTGTTACGTCCGGTACCGTCTTTTCTGCCGAAGGTAGCTTCGCCTTTTCATATGAATCAATCTGTCTCGTTACCAGTATTAGGCGTTTCGGGGGAGGACGCGTCGGATCATAGTTTGCGTCTCTTGGACATAAAGAGGGCACTGCGGCATTACTTGAAGATCTCGGAGTCCTTCCGCAAATCAGAACATTTATTTGTTCTCTTTGGTGGTCAGCGTAAAGGGGAAGCGGCAGCCAAAGCTTTGATTTCCAGATGGGTCCGTGAAGCAATAATGTCAGTGTATATTTTGCAGGGGCGTCAGATGCCCGTGGGGCTGTGGGCACATTCTACTAGAGTAGAAACGACTTCATGGGCGGAACATAGCTTGGTTCCGCCGGTAGAAATTTGTCGAGCGGCCACTTGGTCTTCGCTGCATACTTTCAGTAAACACTATCGCCTAGATGTTCAGATGACGCAGGATGCCTGTTTTGGGGCTGCGGTTTTGCGGTCCGAGTGGACAGATCCCTCCCAATAATTACTGCTCTGTTACATCCCAGAGGTGTGGGACTGAACTGGAGAAACGATAAGGAAAGAGAAATTAGACTTACCTGCTAATTGCTGTTCCTTGAGGAACTCCAGTTCAGTCCCGATTCCTGCCCGGGGATTCTTTTCAGTTTCAGCAGGATTATTTTGGTGAGAAGAGCTTCTACAGCTATGCAGAGAGCAGATCAAGGGAAGTATTACGCTCTTTCTGTGCTAAGGCTATGGTTTCTCGCTGTTCTATCTGCTCTTCCCCTTCTGTACTGTTTCTTCAAAGGGGGGAGAGAGGGAGTTATCCTCTTGGTTAACGGGGATTTAGTGCAATTTGAAAGTTAAATGGTTAATTTAATACTATAGCTACTTATTTGTTGCTCCTTTGAGTCTGCTCTGTTAATAGGCCACTGGGGGCTGGTGGGAGAGGCCAACAGGATATAAGCCCCTCTGAAACAAAATCATACCGTCCCATCTCCAGTCTACCATTCCTTGCAAAAATTGTTGAAAAGGCAGTACAAAGGCAAATTCAGGAACATATTGACATGAATGCCCCAATGGACATCCATCAGCATGGCTTTAAACCCCAGCACGGTGTAGAAACACTACTCACTTCCCTCTTTGACAATCTCCTAAGAGGCATGGATAACATAAAAAATGGATTCCTGCTAGTCTTCATGGACATCTCGGCAGCCTTTGACACTGTGTCCCATGCCAGGTTACTGCAACACCTGCAGCAGATAGGATTATGCAAGAATACTCTGAAGTGGTTTACTTCCTACTTGGAAAATCGAACGCAACAAGTCAAATGTGCCCAAAAGAAATCATTGCAGTTCCCCGTCACGCAGGGAATGCTACAGGGTTCAACCCTGTCATCAATGCTCTTTAATATTTACATCCAACCCATATGCAACATCATGAAACGCCACAAACTCCACTATCACCTCTATGCTGATGACATCATGGTGTATGCTCCAATCAACCTACTAGCACTTAACACCACAACAACAACCAGATGCCTTGAAGACATGAATCCCTGGCTCACAGCCAATAACCTGACGGTCAACTACGAAAAAACTGAGGCAATGTTCATCACCAGGAACCCCACCTTCATTCCACCACAAACTATCAGCATTCTAGACAAACTCATAGTAGTCAAAGATGAAGTTAAGTACCTGGGCATCACAATGGACAGAGCTCTGAACCTGAAATCCCACATCACCAAAACTGCAAACAAGGCCTATCAATGTTTGAGGACCATCAGAAAGATCAAGCCAATACTCCGCCAGGACCACATCCGCACAGTGTGCCAAGCACTCATCACACCTCTGCTTGATTACGGAAACTCGTTATATCAAGGCCTCCCTCAGCAGACCTTACACCCACTCCAAATGGTGCAAAACACTGCAGCATGCATCATTACAGACACTCCAAGAACTGAGCACATCACCCCCGTCTTACAGCAACTGCACTGGCTCCCAATGATGGCCAGAGCAAAATTTAAAACAGTTCTGATCATTTTTAAAATCATTCAGCATCTCTCAGAAGATGCACTCCAAGATATCATAACAAGGGATTTCAGCAATAGACCAAGAAGGACCAATAATTACAACATGATCAGCACACCTGCAGGATATCACGAGACTAAACAAACAACATCAAGAAGAGCTACTTCACTACTGGCGTCCACACTTTGGAACTCTCTCCCAACGAGCCTGAGGGCATTAAATGACATTATATACTTCTGCAAGGCCCTTAAAACGCTGCTCTTTACAAAAACCTATGAGCAGACAGACAACAGTCTCCACCCGAACGGTAATGCAACTACCTCCACCAACTCGATACCCACTCATCCCAACTAGACTTACGAGTTCATTGTATAATGTTGTTAAGTACCCTTATGTTAAATGTAACCTTGTTAAATGTAACCCTCTAATTATGCTGTGTAAATTTTGTTAAATACCCTCATGTTAAATGTAACCCTCCTGTGATGTGACCACTTTGATTGAAGGATAAGGTGGTATAGAAATCTGTCTAAATAAATAAATAAATAACTATCCAATGATGTCACAAATTTGACATGTGCAGTCTCCATGCTGCAGGAGGAGGTGCACTACCCAGAGATGTGGGACTGAACTGGAGTTCCTCAAGGAACAACAATTAGCAGGTAAGTCTAATTTCTCTCTATCAGCAACTACCACGTATATTGTAAAGTATTACAAAACTCTATAAAAATGTCACTCGGGACCTAGAGCAAATCTATAATGCCAGCACTAATTTCCAAAACTCACAGAAGGACCCTACCTAGGAAAACGCAGTACCATAAATATTGCACCCAACTGAACATTCATCCCAGCTATTCGTGCTGGCTCCTGCCCCTGTATAACTTCCCTGCCGGTTGTGTGGGGAAGTTATATGGGGGTGGGGAAGGGACGGCACCGAGGCAGAGAGTGGGCGGGCATTGGGCAGTCGCTGGCCCTGGACGTACAGGGCCGATTCTAATGTCCAGGGCCAGGGCCAGCAAAATGGCTGAGGAAGTTTCAATTTTGCTGCTGGGGGGGGAGGGGCTGGGTTAATTCCCCGCAGCCCGACCATGACCTTAGGAGGCCGTATCGGAGTCAGGCTGCAGGGAATTAACATTTTGGGCAGGCGCCTGGCATCGCGCCTATTAAATGGAGCCGCTGTGCCATGGCAACAGGGCTCCATTTAAAAGCCCTTGCTGAGTTAGCCGGGCAGTGCCTGCACGTACAGGCTTGTTCGTGATTCTGATCCCGCGGGGCTAGACATGCCCCACAGGATCAGAATTGTGATCTCCTTTGTACATCCAGGTCAGCCCAGATGTACAAAGAAGATGTACATTGGAATTGGAATCGAGCCCTTACCAAATAAACAATAAGGGGGATTTTTACTGTCATTGCAGCATTAAATTGGGAAACACAGCTGGGGTGACAGCTAACTCAGGCAAAATGCAGTTACGGTAGCCAATTTTCCATGGTAGCTGCATTTTATGCGGAAAATGAGAGGGGAGGCAGGATCGGGGTGGGAAAAGGGAGACAATAGGAGGCAGCCAGGGCCCAAGCAACTCTCATTCTCTGGCTGCCCAAATTGCCGTCATCACGGCTGCAGATAACACCACCTCAAGAAGTGGCAATATCTACAGCCAAGCCATCAGTGCCGCTTTGCAAAATGCCAATACCTCCCTGTAGCCTTAGGCCCCCCCTTCCAGCACTGACACCAGAGATGTCCACCCCCTATCAGCACCCATCCTTCTGGACAGTACCCAACAATAAGGTGAAAATAGGAATATGTAGACAAAAATTAAACTGAACCCCCCAAAGAATCAGATGTTGTATGCAGTGCAACACAAGGGAAATAGAGATGTTTTTCCCCTGTACTGTGTACAATATAAAGAAAGCGGATATTGGGGCTGGTGTTGGGCAGGTACTTCTAGGCAATTGCCCTGGGTCCCCAGGCCAGAGAGGGCCCCAAGCTTTCCTGAAGAAGGCACAGCTTGCTAGTAGACTTTGGGTCCCCTCCCTAATTTCTGCCCTGGGCCACCTCACAAATTTTGTTCTGGGCTGGGCTCCAGTCATGTCTAACACTGGCTCTAGTAGATGTGTATTCCAAAAACTGACATATTCTAAACACTAAATAGAAAATATTTTTTTCCTGTTTTTGTTGTCTGGTCATTTTATATCTCTAATCATGTTGGTCCCAGACTCTGGTTTCTGCTTTCCTCTGTCTTTTCTTAATTCTGTTTCCAGGGTCTCCTCTCCATCTGCCATTTCTTCTCTCTCCTCCTGTCTACTTCCTCTCCTATATCCATCTCTAACACTGATCTTTTCTTTTCAGTTTTATTTTTCTGTTTGTCTGTTCAGATTTTACTTCTCCTTCTTACCATTCAGTCCTCAATCTTCCTCTTTTTACCGCATCTACCTATAGATTTCCATCTTTTTCCTTCACCTCAGCCCTCCCATTCCCCATCTCTATGTCCTCCCATGGCTTTTTATTCCCCAGTCTTTCATTAATCTCACTTCTCTCTCCTCCCCCATGTAAGCATTTCCCCTCACTCCCCTTCCTGATGCAGCCTCCCCCTGTCCCCTCTCCATCCAATGCCTCTCTTTCCTCTCATGTCCAACATCTGCTTTCTCCCTAGTTCCCCATGTACAGTATCTCCTCTTTTAGTGCAACCTTAGTGCCTCCCAATATCTAGCATCTCCTCCCTAGCCACCCACAATGGCCAGCATCTCCTCTCTGTTTCCCTAGCCCCTGCCCCATGTCCATCACCTCCCCTCTGCCATCTTACTTCCTCCTTCTTCATGTCCAGCATCTTCTGTGTCTTTCTATTCTACTCTCCCTTGGTGCTCCAGATATGGCGTATGTCTGTCTTCTAATCTTCCTTCTTCCCATGTCCAGCATCTCCTCAGTCTCCCTGGTTCCCACTTGTCTAATATCTCCTCTGTCTGTGCCCTTAGTGCACCCCCCCCCCCCCGTCCAGCATCTGTCTACCTAGTTCCCCCCCCCCACATCTTTATCATCTCCTCTGTCTGCCTTGTTCCCCTAGGTCTAGCATCTCCCCTTTTGTCTCCCTAGCCCCCCACTGTCCAGCATCTCCTTTCTGTCTTCCTAATCCCCCCAAAAGGTCCACTTCTCCTCTCTGTCTCCCTAGCGCCCACAATATCCAGCATCTCCCCTCAGTTTTCCTAGCTTCCCCTACCCCCATAGCATCCCTCTGTCTCCTATTCCTCTCTCCCTAGTAGCTTAGCATATGTTTTCTAATCTTCCCTCCCTTCCCCAAATATAGTATCTCCTTCCAGTCCAACATGTATCTTCCCTCTCCCCCAGCAGACAAGGCTGATTGTAGTCATCACCTTTGAACTAGCAGCAGCTGCAGTAACAGATAGGAAGTGCGGGCTCAACTTTGCCCCGTCCTTTATGAAGGCTTCCTGTGTTTGTGGGGGTAGGACATGGCTGAGCTTTTTGCACAGGTGCAGGTTCAAGGTCCCACGCTTCCCATCTGTCACTGCACGTCTGGGATGGGGAGTGATGTGCTGTGATTGGTCTCGGCCCACTGGGGGAAGTTGATGTTGGATAGGGGGGGCAATAAAGGCAATGGAGGTAGAAGGAAGAGGTCAGAAGGAAGGCTGACAGGTGATGATGCTGTGGTCAGAAGAAATCTGGCTTTGAAATCAGCTATTATTAATTAATCCATATCCTGCTTAAGCAACAACAGAATACACAATTATCTTGTTTTTCAATCTGGCCATACATAGAAAAATAACATTTGACTGCAGTTTCTGCATGCACACTGCCAGCCACGGTTCAAGGTGCTGGCCCCCTAGGCAGACCTTAAGCTTTATGCCCCCCTCCCCCCCCCCGCTGTCAGAATGTATTATTTAGCTTTGCGTGCACTGCTCTTTGCTACCCCCCCCCCCCAGAAACTGCCACCCTAGGCAACCGCCTACTTTGCCTGATGGTTGGGCCAGCCCTGTGCATGCAATGCCTTGGAAGATCTAAGATTTAGAAAAAGCGAGGGGGGGGGAGGTGATGTCGATAGTGTGGGGAATCATCATCCCCCAACTCCTTCCTCCCACTCACTCTCAGCTTCCCTTCTGCTCATTGACTCCTTTCTCTCCCTTTTTCTCTGCTCCTTCCAAGATCCTTCTCATTTCTATCCCCTCCCCCAGGATCTTTCCCATCTCGTCTGCCTCTTGTCATGAAGAAGACCCTTCTGAGCCTATGGAGTTGGTGAGAGAAGAGGATTCCATTGCAGAAACTGACAGGCAGTCTGAGCACATGGCTCAGTGTTTTCAGAGAGAATGTAAACAAAGAGAGTCATGAGCTGGAAAGACACTCCCACGCTGTGACGTAGTCCCTAGTTCAGGAGATAATGAGATACACCTGTTTAAGGGAGGGGCACAGTTTAGCCCGGAGAAACAGGATGATAAAAAGTGGTCATTAGCCTGCACTAAAGGGGAGCAGAAAGAAGGAAGACGTCAAGAAGTGACAACCAAGGGAGCCATAGTCCTAACGCCAGAGAGAAGCAGCACAGGACAGGTGTCGTCTGGTAAAGGCAAGAAGGATAAGATATTTCCTGGAAGGCAGGCTTGGGAAAACTCACATGCTCCAGAGAGAGAAACCTGCTGGCATGACAATACTTGTACCTCTAAGGCTGAAGCTACGAGGCTGAGAGACAAACAAACACAAGCTGTGTTTGGGAATCAGTCTGACTTTGCAGAGCTGAGAATTCCTTTCCCTCCAAAGCCGAAAGGTAGGTTTCACAACTTACATAGATTTGAACCTAGTTATAAAGTATTTCCCTGCAGTTGCCAGAATGTAGCAGGCTCTCTACAAAGAAACTTCAGTATATACGGTAATTCACAGTCCTATCCTTTAGAGTGCTACTGAGAGAAGCCATGTGAGGATAGTGAAGACGTCTGTTTTAAAGTTCAGGATAGCAGCTCACTGACACACCCTGCTATTGCTGACGCTGAAGAAATGCAGATTGACTCTGATAGCAGTGAAATAGTGGATAACCAGATGGACTGCACATTATGTTTTGCTGACCACGTTGAGTCTCTGTGCTGAACACTAGTTTGAGAAAGCTGGTAAAGCAACAGAAAGAATGGGGAACATTTTCTTTTGCTGAAGGAAGCTGTTATTGTTTGTTTGTACCGAGCACTGCACGTTGTGAGCCTGAAGCTGATAAGGCTAATTTACCTGAGTTCTTGTACATATCCCTCAAGCCAATTGTATGGCAGTTTGTCCTAAGTTATTTACCTGCACAGAAATCCGTTGGGAAGGGGAAAAATAAATTCTTGTCATTGCCTGAAACACTCGACTACAACTCTTCTGTTCTCAAAGGGTAAAAGGGACTACCATTCCCAGAGGGCCTTGCAGGACCAATGCAGGGTCACACTCTCTGAGTCAGGAATACAAAGGCAGACCAACTCTCAGCACCCTAGGCGTTGGGCTGGCCACCGAGAGGGTGACAAGTGGCGTAGTCTGTTCGGATTTTTGCTTGGAATACAAAAGGACATCCCAACTGAGGGAAAAGAAAGGAAAAAACATCAGGATACACCAGAAGTTTTGCCACATCTGGAAAGTATCGAGAGAAAATCTGCTAAGCTGCTGGTGGAGAGTGGTTGGAGATTTCGCTGGCAAAATCGTGCCAGGAGGATCAGGACACCAAGGATAAGACTCCTTTCTCAAGGCCTGAGTCTGCACCGTGCGAAGGTAACGGGTAACTGGGCACGGGTGTAGAGGATTCAAGAGAGAAAGGGGAGTCTTTGTTCTGCAGTAAAACTAGTTAGGATTTAAAAGAGAGTTTGGTGCCACACTTGGTGGGTTTTTCTTTTTGCTTTCTCTGCAGGAACCACAGTCCTTAAAAATAGATCCACAAGAGGTGTTGCGGTGGATGTCCAATAAGTTTGAGAAGCAAATGGAACTGGCACATCGCACGCAAGAGCAGACAGCTGCGGCTATGTATGCCCAGCAGAAGCCCCTAGTAGAGCTAATGGAGGCTTTACTCGCCAAGCAGAAGGCTACCGAAGAAACAAACCCATCGTTTGCTGCGGTGGTAGGACCACAAGGCTGTGGAGCCTTAGCTTTTGGCCAATTATCAACTAATGATGATTTGGATGACTTTATTGAGGCCTTTGAAAGGGTTGCAATAGCAGTCAAATGGCCACTTGTGAATATTCTGAAAACCCGATTGACCTAGGGCAGCGGTTCCCAACTCCAGTCCTGGAGGGCCAAACACCATTCAGGTTTTCAGGCCGTCCCTAATAAATATGCATGAGATGCATTTGCATGCATTACCCCATTGTATTCAAATGTATCTCATGCATATTCATTAGGGACAGCCTGACAACCTGAATGGTGTTTGGCCCTCGAGGACTGGAGTTGGGATCCTCTGCCCTAGGGAGTACCAGAGGACTGGGTGAGAACCACTGCTATAACAGGGGTCAATTGAAAGCAGATATCATAACATGAAACTGGTATAAAATCACAGGTAGGGCTTGTGACGTGTGACATCTTCAACTCCTACTCAGATTCATATCCATATGACACCTGGACCAGAGCTGCCAAGTTACCCAGTTGCAGGAGGGAGACATTTTAGCCCAGGGGTGTCCAACCCTGTCCTAGAGGGCCGCAATCCTGGCAGGTTTTTGGGATAGCCCTAATGAATATGCATGAGACATATATGCATTGGAGATATCCTGCCAACCTGACTGGTTTATGGCCCTCCAGGACTGGATTTGGAGACCCCTGCCTTACACCTCTGTCATTTAAGATTGTGAGTGGGCAAGATGCAGATGTCCTAGACATCAAAAAGGGTAGATAGCATTTGTCACATTCCTCCTCACTTCTCACCACCACCAAAATATTGTCTGCTGATTTGCTACTCTTCAGTTTATCAAACAGTTGTAATACATCTTCCCGGTGTATCAATATTTCTTTCAATTCTTCCGCAGTATCAACTTTAAACACCACTTCAGTCATGGATAACATCCCTACATCTTCCTCACTAAAGACTGAAGCAAAGAATTCATTCAGTCTCTCCGCTATAGCCTTGTCCCCTCTTACTGCCCCTTTTACCCCTCTATCATCTAATGGTCCAACTGACTCACAGGTTTTTTGCTATGAATGTATTTGAAAAAGTCTTTATTACGTATTTTTGCTTCCACAACAAGTTTCTTCTCAAATTCTCTCTTTGCCTGCCTTATCAATGCCTTACATTTAACTTGCCAATGCATGTGCTGTTTCCAGCTTTCATCATTTGGCTCTTTTTTCCATTTCCTGAAAGATGCTTTTTTGGCAACAACAGCTTCTCTGAGCTCACCTTTAAACCATGCTGGCAGTTTTTTGGATTTCCTTCCACTTTTCTTAAAGCGTGGAATACAGCTGGTCTGGGCTTCCAAGATAGTATTTTTAAACAGCACTCAAGCTTGTTGTAAGTCTTTAACCTTTGCAACTGCTCCTTTTAGTTTTTTCTTAACTATTTTCCTCATTTTATCATAGTCTCCCTTTTGAACATTAAAAGGCAGTACTGTGGATTTCCTTACCATCCCTCCTCCATTATTTAAATCAAACGCGATTATGCTATGATCACTATTGCCAAGTGGCCCCCAACACCCTTATCTCTTGAAGGACTAGAAAGGGGGGCTGTTACTTCTGGAGAGAAATCAGAAATTGTGAGTATATACTTCTGGGAATTTTTCTGAAAGGAATTTTTTTTTCTTTTAAAGCTAATTAATCTGTGAACCCACTATTTTTTTGTTAAATCAGTCAGGGCCTAGTAGCAACAGTTTAAGATTCAATTTAAAACACAGAAGAGAACTTTCTGGTTACCTTTCATACCCAGTAGACAACTGTAGTTTACATTTCATAGTCACTCAGGGCCTAGCATCAGCAAAGTACTTTTAGTTTCAAATTAAAACAACAGAAGAAAGCTTTCTGGTTAAATTTAGAATCCAGCAGAGAGCTTGTAGTTTAAATTTCTTAATAGGTTAGAGCCTAGTAGCAGCAAAGAGCTATAATTTAAATCAAATCAGAATATAGCTTAGCACAAAAGGCAAAACAAGGTCAATTCTCCTTGAGCAGCATATAAAGTCTTCTAGAGACCTTTACAAAGAGGCCTTCTACCTAGTGGGCAAGCGACCTGTGAAGCTTTTTCAATAGGTGTTAACACCAGCTGGCAGTTCAAAAGGCCATTTTGAAAGACTCCTTCTATTCAAGCAAGGACTGTTAATTACCCAGGAAGTAGGTCACTGCTTACATCAGCAGCACAAGCATAAATAGCTCAACCAGAGCTCTGTGACCCTCAGTCTTGAAGGACTAGAAAGGGGGGCTGTTACTTCTGGAGAGAAATCAGAAATTGTGAGTATATACTTCTGGGAATTTTTCTGAAAGGAATTTTTTTTTTCTTTTAAAGCTAATTAATCTGTGAACCCACTATTTTTTTTGTTAAATCAGTCAGGGCCTAGTAGCAACAGTTTAAGATTCAATTTAAAACACAGAAGAGAACTTTCTGGTTACCTTTCATACCCAGTAGACAGCTGTAGTTTACATTTCATAGTCACTCAGGGCCTAGCATCAGCAAAGTACTTTTAGTTTCAAATTAAAACACAGAAGAAAGCTTTCTGGTTAAATTTAGAATCCAGCAGAGAGCTTGTAGTTTAAATTTCTTAATAGGTTAGAGCCTAGTAGCAGCAAAGAGCTATAATTTAAATCAAATCAGAATATAGCTTAGCACAAAAGGCAAAACAAGGTCAATTCTCCTTGAGCAGCATATAAAGTCTTCTAGAGACCTTTACAAAGAGGCCTTCTACCTAGTGGGCAAGCGACCTGTGAAGCTTTTTCAATAGGTGTTAACACCAGCTGGCAGTTCAAAAGGCCATTTTGAAAGACTCCTTCTATCCAAGCAAGGACTGTTAATTACCCAGGAAGTAGGTCACTGCTTACATCAGCAGCACAAGCATAAATAGCTCAACCAGAGCTCTGTGACCCTCAGTCTTGAAGGACTAGAAAGGGGGGCTGTTACTTCTGGAGAGAAATCAGAAATTGTGAGTATATACTTCTGGGAATTTTTCTGAAAGGAATTTTTTTTCTTTTAAAGCTAATTAATCTGTGAACCCACTATTTTTTTGTTAAATCAGTCAGGGCCTAGTAGCAACAGTTTAAGATTCAATTTAAAACACAGAAGAGAACTTTCTGGTTACCTTTCATACCCAGTAGACAGCTGTAGTTTACATTTCATAGTCACTCAGGGCCTAGCATCAGCGAAGTACTTTTAGTTTCAAATTAAAACACAGAAGAAAGCTTTCTGGTTAAATTTAGAATCCAGCAGAGAGCTTGTAGTTTAAATTTCTTAATAGGTTAGAGCCTAGTAGCAGCAAAGAGCTATAATTTAAATCAAATCAGAATATAGCTTACCTCAGCGGCACAGGACAAGGTACTGTGTAGCAGCCCTTTTTTAATAAGTGTTATATCCCTCCCTCCCTCCCCACACCCACCCTCCCCTGGGATAATCACAGCTTTATAGGTACTTGCACAACTTAAAAGACAGGAGGTGCTCTCAGGTGAAGCTCATTACCCAAATCAGTCATACACTAAGGACCTGAGATTAATTAAGCTTCAGGTGAACAAGGTATATTAAACTTCTTAGGTACAGTTTTAGTGGTATAAATATCCATAGCACCCTTTAGTACATAAAGAACTTAAAGATCTAAACACAAACTTAAAACTAAGATGCAGACAGCAGTCCAGCAGCGGGATGTGGGCTTTCCAGTCTTTTGCATTGAGTGTCACATGTATGATTTTCTCCCAGCTGGTGAGAGGTCTTACGTGTGCACTAGGTGCAAGGAGCTCTCTGCTCTCAGGGAACGAGTCCGTTCTCTAGAGGCTAGAGTAGCAGACTTGGAAAACATAAGACAGACAGAGAGGTACATAGACGAGACCTACAGGGATATAGTCCTGAAGTCCCACCTCCAGTCTGGCAGCATCCCTGTTGCCATGGAGGAGAGAGGTCACGTGACAGGAGAGCATCACCCTGGTGTGGCAGGAAGTGATCCTGTAACTAGGACCTGTCCTCCAGGTGATGTAAACCCCTCTCGCTCCAAGGAGGTTTCTCCAGGGCCAAGTGCCCATGAGGGAAGGGTTAGGACAGCTGTTATAGTTGGTGATTCGATCATTAGGCATGTAGATAGCTGGGTGGCTGGTGGACGTGAGGATCGCCTGGTAACATGCCTGCCTGGTGCGAAGGTAGCGGACCTCACACGCCACCTAGATAAGGTCTTAGATAGTGCTGGGGAGGAGTCTGCTGTCTTGGTACATGTCGGTACCAATGACATAGGAAAATGTGGTAGGGAGGTTCTGGAAGCTAAATTTAGGCTTTTAGGTAGGAAGTTGAAATCCAGAACTTCCAGGGTAGCGTTCTCCGAAATGCTTCCCGTTCCACGCGCAGGACCCAAAAGGCAGGCAGAGCTCCGGAGTCTCAATGCGTGGATGAGACAATGGTGCAGAGATGAGGGGTTCGGATTTGTTAGGAACTGGGGAACATTCTGGGGAAAGGAGGGGCTCTTCCGAAGGGATGGGTTTCACCTTAACCGGGATGGAACCAGGCTGCTGGCATTAACCTTTAAAAAGGAGATAGAGCAGCTTTTAAACTAGATAATAGGGGAAAGCCGACAGTCGCCCAAGAGCGCATGGTTCGGAAGAATGTATCCTTGAAGGATACTACAAAAAGCAGAGAGGTTCCAAAAAAGAGTAAAGTAGCCCAAATGCCCTCGAGTATGGAGCAGACAGAACTTAAAGATCCCAAATTACCCATGTCTACCAATAGCCAAATTAATATGAATAAAATACAGTCTCTAAAATGCTTGTATGCAAATGCTAGAAGTCTA
This sequence comes from Ichthyophis bannanicus, assembly GCA_033557465.1. Taxonomy (NCBI): domain Eukaryota; kingdom Metazoa; phylum Chordata; class Amphibia; order Gymnophiona; family Ichthyophiidae; genus Ichthyophis; species Ichthyophis bannanicus. The sequence continues at coordinate 102,791,351 of CM066043.1, forward strand.
CAAAACAAGATGGGAGAGTTAGAATATATAGCACTAAACGAGAGGTTAGATATGATTGGAATATCAGAGACATGGTGGAAGGAGGACAACCAGTGGGACACTGTGATACCTGGATACAAACTATATCGTAATGATAGAGCTGACCAAATTGGTGGAGGGGTTGCGCTCTATGTTAGAGAGGGCATTGAGTCAGAAAGGATTAAAGTTTTGCAAGAAACAAAATTTGCTGTAGAATCTCTATGGATTGAAATTCCATGTAAAAAGGGGAAGGCGATGGCAGTGGGGGTGTACTATCGTCCGCCTGGCCAGAATGAACGAATGGATAATGAAATGCTCAAAGAAATCAAGGAAGCTAGCAAAAGTTACAGTGCAGTAATAATAATGGGTGATTTCAATTACCCCGGCATCGACTGGGTCAGTGTCACAACAGGACATGCTAGGGAGATAAAGTTCCTAGATGAAATAAATGACTGCTTCTTGGAGCAGCTGGTTCATGAACCAACCAGAGGGGAAGCAATATTAGACCTAGTCCTTAGTGGAACACCAGATGTAGTGCAAGAGATAAGGGTGTTGGGGCCACTTGGCAATAGTGATCATAGCATGATCACCTTTGATTTAATTAGTGGAGGAGGGATAGTAAGGAAATCCACAGTACTACCCTTTAACTTTCGAAAGGGAGACTATGATAAAATGAGGAAAACAGTTAAGAAAAAACTAAAAGGAGCAGTTGCAAAGGTTAAAGACGTACATCAAGCTTGGGTGTTGTTGAAAAATACTATCTTGGAAGCCCAGACCAGCTGTATTCCTATTCCACGCTTTAAGAAAAGTGGAAGGAAGTCCAAAAAACTGCCAGCATGGTTTAAAGGTGAGGTCAGAGAGGCTGTTGCTGCCAAAAAAGCATCTTTCAGGAAATGGAAAAAAGAGCCAAACGATGAAACCTGGAAACAGCACAAGCACTGGCAAGTCAAATGCAAGGCATTGATAAGGCAGGCAAAGAGAGAATTTGAGAAGAAGCTTGCTGCGGAAGCAAAAACGCGAAATAAAGACCTTTTCAAGTACATTCGTAGCAAAAAACCTGTGAGAGAGTCAGTTGGTCCATTAGATGATAAAGGGGTTAAAGGAGCACTAAGGGGCGACAAGGCGATAGCGGAGAGACTGAATGAATTCTTTGCTTCGGTCTTTACTGAGGAAGATGTAGGGATGTTACCCATGACTGAAGTGGTATTTAAAGGTGTGGAAGAATTGAAGGAAATATCGATACATCGGGAAGATGTCTTACAACTATTAGATGAACTGAAGAGTAGCAAATCACCTGGGCCGGATGGTATACATCCAAGGGTGTTGAAAGAACTGAAATTTGAGATTGCAGACCTGCTATCAGTAATCTGTGAACTATCATTAAAATCATCTCTAATACCTGAGGATTGGAGGATCGCCAATGTAACACCAATTTTTAAAAAGGGTTCGAGGGGTGATCCTGGAAACTACAGACCAGTGAGCCTGACATCAGTACCGGGAAAAATGGTAGAAACCATCATAAAGAATAAAATTACTCAGCATGTAGATAGTCACGACCTAATGGGAGACAGCCAACATGGCTTTAGACAAGGAAGATCTTGTCTTACTAATCTGTTATGTTTTTTTGAAGGAGTGAATAAACAGGTGGACAAAGGTGAGTCGGTTGATATTGTGTATCTGGACTTTCAGAAAGCCTTTGACAAGGTCCCTCATGAGAGACTTTTGGCAAAACTAAAGAGTCATGGGATAGGAGGTAGTGTACTACTGTGGATCAGGAACTGGTTAAAAGATAGAAAGCAGAGGGTAGGGCTAAATGGCCAATTTTCCCAATGGAGAAAGGTGAATAGTGGTGTACCCCAGGGATCTGTGCTGGGTCCGCTGCTTTTTGACATATTCATAAATGACCTGGAAAGTGGAATAACAAGTGAGGTTATCAAATTTGCAGATGACACAAAACTATTTAAAGTTGTTAAAACCCAGGAGGATTGTGGAAAATTGCAAGAGGATCTTGATAAATTGGAAGACTGGGCATCAAAATGGCAGATGAAATTTAATGTGGAGAAGTGCAAGGTTATGCACCTAGGGAAGAACAACCCAAACTATGGTTACACGATGCAAGGTTCCACATTAGGAACCACCACCCAGGAAAAAGATTTAGGCGTCATTGTGGATACCTTGTTAAAACCCTCGGCCCAGTGTGCAGCAGCGGCCAAGAGAGCAAATAGAATGCTAGGTATGATAAGGAAAGGGATGGAAAATAAAACAAAAGATATTATAATGCCTCTATATCGTTCCATGGTGAGACCGCACCTTGAATATTGTGTGCAATTCTGGTCGCCGTATCTTAAAAAGGATATAGCGATTTTAGAAAAGGTTCAGAGAAGAGCCACCAAAATGGTAAAGGGGATGGAAGGCTACTCCTATAAAGAAAGGCTAAAAAGGTTGGGGCTCTTTAGCCTGGAGAAGAGACGGCTTAGGGGAGATATGATAGAAGTCTATAAATTAATGAACGGAGTGGAACGGGTAAACGTAGATCGATTGTTTACCTTATCAGAATATGGAAAGACTAGGGGACATGCAATGAAGCTACAGGGTAAACTATTTAAGACTAATAAAATAAAATATTTTTTCACTCAACGTGTAATCAAACTCTGGAATTTGTTGCCGGAGGATGTAGTGAAGGCTGTTAGTGTAGATGGGTTTAAAAAAGGTTTGGACAAGTTCCTGGAGGAAAGGTCCATAAACCATTATTAAGAAGGGACCCAGGATATCAATGCTTGAACCAGTACAAGCATTGTGGAACCTGTGTCCCTTGGGGAAACTGCTAGGTACGTATGGCCTAGATTGGCCACTGTTGGAAACAGAATGCTGGGCTTGATGGACCTTGGTCTGACCCAGTATGGCATATCTTATGTTTTTATGTTCTTGTACCAGATCTGGTGTTCCACTAAGTACTAGGTCCAATATGGCTCCCCCTCTGGTCAGTTCATGAACCAGCTGCTCCAAGAAGCAGTCATTTATTTCACCTATAAACTTTATCTCCCTAGCATGTCCTGCCGTGACACTAAACCAGTCAATACCGGGGTAATTGAATTCACACATTATTATTACTGTTCTGTAACTTTTATTAGCTTCCCTAATTTCATCATCCATTTGTTCATTCTGGCCAGGCAGTCGATAGTACAACCCCACTGCCATTGCCTTCCACTTTTTACATGGAATTTCAATCCATAGAGATTCTACAGCAAATTTTGTTTCCTGCAAAACTTTAATCCTTTGTGACTCAATGCCTTCTCTAACATAGAGTGCAACCCCTCCACCAATTTGATCAGATTTATCATTACGATATAGTTTGTACCCAGGTATCACAGTGTCCCACTGGTTTTCCTTCTTCCACCATGTCTCTGAAATACCAGTCATAGGAGTGGAGGAGTGGCCTAGTGGTTGGGGCAAGGTACTTCAGGCCAGAAGGTCAGGGGTTCAAATCCCACTAGAGGACAGCAACCTTGGGCCAGAAGGACTGGGGTTTCTAGTCCCACAAGGTGCTTCTTGTGGTCTTGGGCAAGCCAGTTAACCCTCCATAGACCATGTTCCCTGTAAAATAGTTATCTCCAAGTTATAATGCCCTGTTCAATGTAATTTCAGTTTGTTCAATGTAAACCGCACTGATGCAGAATAGCACGGTATATAAGAGAATATAAATATCTAACTTCTCATTTAGTGCTATATATTCTAACTCTCCCATCTTATTTTTTAGACTTCTAGAATTTGCACACAAGCATTTTAGAGTGTATTTTATTCATATTAATCTGGTTATCAGTAGGCAGGGGTAATGTGGAATCTTTAAGCTCTGTCTGCTCTGTACTCAAGGGCATTTGGGCTACTTTTGTCTTTATTGGAACCTCTCTGCTGATGGGCCCTAACTAATATTTTTTTGGTAGTATTCTTCAAGGATACATTGTTCTGAACCATGTGCTCTTGGGCGACTGTCGGCTCTCCCCTACTATCTAGTTTAAAAGCTGCTCTATCTCCTTTTTAAAGGTTAATGCCAGCAGCCTGGTTCCATCCTGGTTAAGGTGAAGCACATTCCTTCGGAAGAGCCCCTCCTTTCCCCAGAATGTTCCCCAGTTCCTAACAAATCCAAAACCCTCATCCTTGCACCATTGTCTCATCCACGCATTAAGACTCCGGAGCTCTGCCTGCCTTTTGGGTCCTGCGCGTGGAACAGGAAGCATTTCGGAGAACACTACCATGGAAGTTCTGGATTTCAACTTCCTACCTAAAAGCCTAAATTTAGCCTCCAGAACCTCCTTACCACATTTTCCTTTGTCATTGGTACCGACATGTACTAAGACAGCAGACTCCTCCCCTGCACTATCTAAGACCTTGTCTAGGTGGCGCATGAGGTCCGCTACCATCGCACCAGGCAGGCATGTTACCAGGCGATCCTCACTTCCACCAGCCACCCAGCTATCTACATGCCTAATGATCGAATCACCAACTATAACGGCTCTCATAACCTTTCCCTCATGGCACATAACCCTGGAGAAACCTCCTCGGTGCGAGAGGGTTTTACATCACCTGGAGGACAGGTCCTAGCTATAGGATTACTTCCTGCCACACCAGGGTAATGCTCTCCTGTCACATGAGCTCCATGGCAACAGGGATGCTGCCAGACAGGAGGTGGGACTTCAGGACTATCCCTGTAGGTTTCGTCTATGTACATCTCTGTCTTCCTTATGTCTTCGAAATCTGCTACTCTTCCCTCCAGAGATGGGACTCATTCCCTGAGAGCAAAGAGCTCCTTGCACCTTGTGCACACATAAGACCCCTCACCAACTGGGAGAAAATCATACATGTGACACTCAATGCAAAAGACTGGAAAGCCCCCATCTCGCTGCTGGACCGCTATCTGCATCTTCATTTTAAGGTTGTGTTTAAATATTTAAGTTCTTTACTTATTAAGGGTTGCTGGGGATACTTATATTAATAAAACTAAACCTAATACGTTTAGTGTACTTTGTTCACCTGAAGTTTAATTAATATCAGGCTCGCATCATGGAGATGAATGCATGGCAGCGTGGATGCTGTTCCAAGGGTTGCAGAGCAGAGATGGCATCTATCTGTCCAAGAAATGTTGATGCATCATCAGTAATAGACTGGCTAATCTACTGAAGAGGGCTTTAAACTAGATTCTTTGGGGATGGGTGAAGAAAGCCCCCAGGTAAGTGAAACATTAAATACCTTTATGGAAATGGGTAGAAGGGATAATGTATGGAAAGCAGTGCGTATAAATGCCCGTAGCATGGGAAATAAGATCCCTGATGTTGAAGTTTTGGTGGGAGTGGCTGACTTGGATTTAGTGGAAGTTACAGAAACATGGTTCATAGAAAACCATGACTAGGGTATAACTATACCAGGCTATACTTTATTCAGAAAGGACAGGGTAGGAAGAAGGGGAGGAGGAGTGGCACTACATGTAAATAATAATATTAAATCTTTGGAATTACAGAGCTGAAAAGGGAGAGAGGGGCACTGTGGGTTAAATTAGAAAGAGGGAAAGAGAAATCTATTTGCATTGGCGTGATATACAGACCTCCCTCACAAGAGGAAGAGGTGGACAGAGAGTTTATTGAAGACATACACAGCATTGCTAGTAATGGGGAATTGCTACTGATGGTGGATTTCAGTATGGCAGATGTTGATTGACACATTCCTGCAGCAATTTCATCTAGAAGTAAAGAGATCCTGGATTCTCTACAGGGAGAACTATTCAGGCAATTGGTAAGAGATCCCACATGTGAAGAGGCCATACTGGACTTGGTGCTTATCAATGGTGAAAGTGTTTCTGATGTTATAGTGGGAGATTATTTTGCATCCAGTGATCACCAGATAGTGTGGTTCAGTATTAGGACTAGGGCTGTTAGAATCCATTCAAAAGCGAGGGTCTTAGACTTTAGGAAAACTAACTTTGCCAAGATGGGCCAAATACCTCAGGGAGTCATTAGCGGGATAGGAACAGCTAGGGGATGTAGAAAAACAGTGGGCAAAACTGAAAGGGTATATTTTAAGGGCAGTCAACCTCTTTGTTAAAATGGTAAATAAAGGTAAAAGGAAAAAGACCGCTATGGCTTTCGAAAGAAGTCGCTGAAAAGGGGAAGAAAAAGAGGGAGACCTTTATAAAATACAAGAGATCACAGAGAGAGGAAAAACTTAGTGAAGCTAGCAAAGTAGTAAGGAAAGTAAAGATTCAAAAAGAGGAGGAAATAGCCAATACAATAAAATTGGGGGTGGGGGGGGGGGGGGTGGGGGGAGGGATAAGACATTTTTCAGATATGTTAGTGAGAAGAGGAAGGACAAAAGTGGTATAGTCAGACTCAAGGGTGAAGGGGAGGAATATGTAGAAGCAGATGAGGATAAGCAGAGTTGCTTAACAAATATTTCTGTTCTGCTTTCACAGATGAAGAATCAGGAACAGGACCTCAGAAAACTCCCACAAACAGGAACAGAAGCGAGGGGCATCTTGAACAATTTTCAGAAGACTCTGTGAGAAACTAGCTAAAGTTAAAGTAGGCAAAGCGATGGGACCGGATGGGATACACCCTAGAACCGGGGTCTCAAACACGCGGCCCGCGAAAGAACTTTGTGCGGCCCGCGACGGAGAGGAAACCAAAAAAAAAGAAAACAAAAAACCCCTGGCTTCTGCTGCTGCCGCTGTGGCAGCGGCAGAATCAACTGTCCCGCGGCCCCTTCCCGTCTGCCCGGCAGAGCCCTCAGCTGTCAGCTCCATCAGCGGCGGGCTTTTCAAGCTGCGAAGAGAAGAGTGATTTCCCTCTCCCGTCTGCCCGGCAGAGCCCTCAGCTGTCAGCTCCATCAGCGACGAACTTTTCAAGCTGCGAAGAGAAGAGTGATTTCCCTCTCCCGTCTGCCCGGCAAAGCCCTCAGCTTTCAGCTCCATCAGCGGCGGGCTTTTCAAGCTGCGAAGAGAAGAGTGATTTCCCTCTCCCGTCTGCCCGGCAGAGCCCTCAGCTGTCAGCTCCATCAGCGGCAGGCTTTTCAAGCTGCGAAGAGAAGAGTGATTTCCCTCTCCCGTCTGCCCGGCAGAGCCCTCAGCTGTCAGCTCCATCAGCGGCGAACTTTTCAAGCTGCGAAGAGAAGAGTGATTTCCCTCTCCCGTCTGCCCGGCAGAGCCCTCAGCTGTCAGCTCCATCAGCGGCAGGCTTTTCAAGCTGCGAAGAGAAGAGTGATTTCCCTCTCCCGTCTGCCCGGCAGAGCCCTCAGCTGTCAGCTCCATCAGCGGCGAACTTTTCAAGCTGCGAAGAGAAGAGTGATTTCCCTTGTGCACCGAGCCGCGAAAGGGAAATCACTCTTCTCTTCGCAGCTTGAAAAGCCCGCCGCTGATGGAGCTGACAGCTGAGGGCTCTGCCGGGCAGACGGGAAGGGGCGCGGGACAGTTGATTCTGCCGCTGCCACGGCGGCAGCAGCAGAAGCCAGGGGTTTGTTTTGTTTTTAATTTTTAAATTTACTTGGGCTGATGGGGGGGGGGGAGGGGGTTAGGACTGGTAATGGGGGGGGGCTAAGACTGAAAATGGGCTGATGGGGGGATAGGACTGGAAATGGGCTGATGGGGGGATAGGACTGGTAATGGGCTATGGTGGGGGGTTATGACTGGTAATGGGCAGATGGGGTTATGACTGGAGGTGGTCTGATTGGGGGGCTAAGACTGAAAATGGGGTTATGGGGGGCTAAGAATGAAAATGGGGTGATGGAAGGGTTAGGACTGGAAGTGGGCTGTTGTGGGGGCTTACAACTGGTAATGGGCTATGGGGGGGCTAGAACTGGTAATGGACTGGGGGGTTGCTAGGACTGGAAATGGGCTGAGTAGAAGGGGGGGCTTGAACTGTAAATAGCTAATGGGGACAGGGTTTTTGAAAGAAAATGGGCTGAGTGGAAGGGGGCTTGGAATGGAAATGGGCTGATGGTGGGGCTAGGATAGGACTGGAAATGGGCTGATGATGCGGGGACTAGAAGGGAGCGGAGGCTGGGGGAGGATTAGAATGGGATAGGGCTGGGAGAGTGAAATGGAGAGGGGAAAAATATTTTGTGTGGGAGGGAAGAAAAATCTACAATTGGCCGGGTATTGGGAGAATAAGTGTGGATTGAGGATGGAGGGGTAAAATCTGAGTGGATGAAATAGGAATGAGGAAAGAGCAAAAGGAGAAAGATTAGTATGTTAAAGCAGAAGTAGAGAGAGAATGGAAAAAAAACTAGAAGAGAAAAGAAAGGACAAATGGACAGCAGACAATGGAGAGTTAGCAGAAGACACGAAGAAACCAGAATAAAGTGGCTGGAACAATTGCAACTGAAAAAAAAATGCACAAAAGGTAGAAAAATATCTCTTTATTTTGAATTTATTAACTGGAATATGTCAGCTCTTGGAAATGTGCATCATTAACGTCTGCGCTTTGTTTAATACAAGAGGAAATTAATTTATAGTTTTATTTCTACAGTGTTGTACATTCCCAGTTTAATTATTGTCTTCCTGTTTCTAAATTGTGATTCCTGGTTTGGTGATGGTTTATGTTCTGCATTTGTAACTGAGCTGAGGTATTCTGTTTATGTAATTCCTATTTGACATTGCCACTTGTTCTCTTTCCCCAGTAGGTCATGTATTGTTATTCCCTGAAATGTATTGATTTAATATTTGCAGTGTTGCCTTTTGATAGGTAGAGTATGGTGCTTTGTGAGTCCTGGTAGTGCTGTTAGGATACGGCGGGTTTGCTATGGGTTCTAAATGGGCAGTGTTTGTAGTAGTTCCTAATGTGCCTGGCGGTTGGCACTGGATTATAGTAATGTAGAAATCTTTTAGTCTTTCTTTATCCATACACTCATTAAGAGGCATGTTTACTAAAAGTTAGTGCATGGTAACATTATGCAAATATTTATGCAAATGATGCCCCTTATGCAAATGAGGCCCACGTCTTGTGCAGCCCCCGGGTTACTTTACAAGTCCTCATTTGGCCCTCAAAGCAATTTGAGTTTGAGACCCCTGCCCTAGAATACTGAGGGAACTTGGGGACGTTCTAGCAGCTACACTGATTGACCTTTTCAATGCCTCATTGGAGTTGGGAGTGGTGCCAAAGGACTGGAGAGAGGCTCATGTGGTCCCTTTACACAAAAGTGGAAATAAGGATGTGGCTGAAAACTACAGGCCGGTTAGTTTAACTTCAGCGGTGAGTAAATTATTGGAAACGCTGCTGAAAGAGAAAATAGTGAGGTTTCTGAAGTCCAGTGGATTACAGGATCCGAGACAGCATGGATTCACCAGAGGCAGGTCTTGTCAGACAAATCTGATTGATTTCTTTGACTGGGAGACCAGAGAGTTGGACCGAGGGAGAGCCCTAGATGTGGTATATTTAGATTTCAATAAAGTCTTTGACATTATTCCTCATAGGCGACTTATAAACAAACTGAGCACTCTAGGAATGGACCCTAAAGTTACTGCTTGGGTAAGAAATTGGTTGAGTGGGAGGCGACGAAAAGTACAGGTAAATGGAGCTCACTCTGAGAAGAAGGAACTTACCAGTGGTATGCCCCAGGGATCTGTCCTTGGTCCGATTCTTTTTAACATCTTTGTTAGTGATATAGCGGAAGGGCTGTCGGATAAGGTTTGCCTCTTTGCGGATGATACCAAAATCTGCAATAGAGTAGACACCCAGGAAGGTGTAGATAACATGAGGAGGGATCTAGCTAAGCTTGAAGAATGGTCTAGAATTTGGCAGCTGGGATTTAATGTTAAAAAATGCAAGGTCATGCATTTGGGCTGCAGCAATCCAAGGGAGCAATATAGTATAGGGGGTGAAGTACTCTTCTCCACTAAAGAAGAGCGGGACCTAGGCGTGGTTTTATCTGATGATCTTAAAGTAGCTAAACAGGTAGAAAAGGTGACTGCAAAAGCTAGATGAATGCTTGGGTGCATATGGAGAGGAACGGCTAGCAGAAAAAAGGAGATGATAGTGCCTCTGTATAAATCTTTGATGCGATCTCATTTGGAGTATTGTATGCAATTCTGGAGACCGCACCTTCAAAAGGATATAAACAGGATGGAGTCAGTACAGAGGGTGGCTACTAAAATGGTTAGTAGTCTTCGTTATAAAGCATATGAGGACAGACTTAAGGAACTTAATATGTACACCTTAGTGGAAAGGCGGGATATAGGTGATATAATTGAGACGTTTAAATACCTCCGTGGCATAAATGCACAGGGGGAGAGCCTCTTTAGATTGAAAACAAGTTCTGCTACAAGGGGACATGAGATGAGGGTGAAGGGGGATAGATTCAGGAGTGATATGCGGAAATATTTCTTTACGGAAAGAGTGGTGGATCCGTGGAATAGTCTCCCAGTGGAGGTTTTGGAGGTGAGGACAGTATCTGAATTAAAAAAAGCATGGGACAAACACAGAGGATCTCTAATGGAAAAAGGGGACTGTTGTAGTTGTTGATATGGAAGAACAGACTAGATAGGCCATGTGGTCTTTTTCTGTCGTCATTTTTTTATGTTTCTATGTTTCTATTAATGTATGCTGATGAGAATAAACAGCTGCAACTGAGAGTGAATATGGCATCTCCTTTCCTTTAAGAGGTTTAAGCACCTATAAAGCTACGATTATCCTAGGGGTGGATGGGGGCGGGAGCGATCAAAAGAAGACTTATTAAAAGAAGACTTATTAAAAGCTTGCTGCTAACAGTACTCTAGTCCTGTGCTTCTAGGTAATCTGTGACCAATCTCCAGGGGGAGTCCCAGAGTCCTTGCTTGGATAGAGGGAGTCTTGGGTTCTAAATTAAACCAGAAAGCTCTCTGCTGTGTTTTAAATTTAAACTGAAAACTCTTTGCTGCTACTAGGCCCTGACTGATTTAACAAATACACTGGGCTCACAGATTAATCAGCTTTAATCTAAAGAATTTCTTTTCCCCCAAGATTTAGAAAAATTCCCAGAAGTAAATACTTTCAATTGCAGCTCTCTCTCCAGAAGGAGCAGTCCCCTTTTGTAGTCCTTGAAGAGCTCACTAGATGACTGTGGCAGACAGAGAGCTGAGATTGGATGGATTTACTGGGTGGCAATGATGCGAAGAGAACTGCGATGGACTCTCAGTAGGAGGACCCCAGCTCCCAAGGAGAGAGATCCCTGTGACTTTATATGAAGCTGTATGTGTGGGGACCCTCTTAGATTCCATTCGGTAACTTTTCCTAATAGGTTATACCTACCCCCCAGGCGTAACAGTGACTTGCAGCCACCTCCTGTGAGCAGTACCTTGCTTTGCCATGGGGTGCAAGTTGCTGTATGTCAGAAAGGTCTTGTGCCTATTCTTGCTACTAAGGTCAAGTTGGAGGAAAAGAAAAAAATACAGTAATCTGCCACCTGAGCAGTAGTAGTTGGACAATCACAATTTATAGGTCTGGAATGGCATTTTCTTGACAACTTGCAGTGTCAATGAACTGTCAACAAGGATGGCCAGTGTTCACTAGGACACTGGACTAGGATTCAAGATCTCATCAGCTGGCAAACAGGTGTGCTTGTCCCCTGGGCGTTTGCCTAAAGGAAATAGCAACTAAATTGCTGTCAGTTTAGATGAGCAGACTGCTAAGGGGCACTTGTTTTTATTTAACAGGCCACTTTATCATTTCAATTAAAGCGGTTTATGTTGTAACTTACAGAGTGGAGGAGTAGCCTAGTGGTTAGAGCAGCTGCCCAGTACCCAGAAGATCAAGGGTTCAATTCCCACTGGTACTCCTTGTGACCTTGGGCAAGTCACTTTACCTTCCATTGCCTCAGAAGAAAAGGCTGGCAATGTACTTCCAGTAATACATTGCCAAGACAACCCAGAGGTAGCTGGGTCACTATGAGTCAACACTGACTTTATGGCACTAAAAAAAAAAAAATGTTGTAACTTAAACTTGGTAATGCACATTAACACTTGAAGCCCCAAAAGGCATTTTACCTAGAAACCCCAAAGTGCGTCAATTGACGCATTATTACACCAACTGCGTTTATCATGAAATACAGATGTGAATTAATTTGAAGTTATTTATTTGTTTAATACGTGCAGTATGTGACGTCATTACATGACGTCATCTTGTGTTTATTGGTTTGTAATTTCAGAGTAAAACTGGAAACAGTGATTGATTTAAATCCAAAATTTACTCTGTTGCACAGGTATGTACAATGTCGTGACTTTCGAACACACCCTAGAACAGGCCAACACTCCAGAACATTTAGCATATTGCTTCCTCCCTGAAATTTTATTCATTTTTTTTCTACGATTCTATGTACAGAATGCCGAGACCTCGTAAGAAGACAGCAGTGCCTAGATGTACTGGTGCAAAATCAGTTGATCTATTGCCAGCTGTGGCTACCACTTCGATGCAGAAAACGAGAGAATCACGTCCGCAGTGCATGACAGCAGCACAAGCATTTGCCAAGCTGCAAGATATTTTGGAAATTGACAGTGGCTCTGATTTGACTGAATCAGATTCACATGTTGACCTACATGTTACAGGTAGTGCAGGCGTAGAGGATTTGTCTGGTTCAAACTACAGCAGAAACACTGATGAAAGTGATGATGATGCTCATTCTCATTATCCAATAATCGCTGAAAACAAGAGCAGGATGACAGGGTCAACAGTGGTAGCAAAAGATGGGACTGAATGGAAGATCATGTCACAAGGTGAAAGCAGTGGCAGATTGCAGGCCCAAAATTTATTCACTGCTAAAAGTGGGGTTACTGCATATTGTCGTAATGTTGAAACACCAGTGGATGCATTTAGATTGATCGTTGACCCTGGTTTTGTGAGTCACATCAGGAGCTGCACTGTGGAGTATGCCCGTTTATCAGACCCATCATGGGATGTAGCCGAAGATGAAATAGAAGCGTTTCTGGGAATGGCATATCTAAGAGGTTTCATGAATGCCAAAAACTTCCCAATTAATTTGATGTGGTCCGAAACTTCTGGCTGTGCAGCATTTAGGCAAACAATGTCACGAAACAGATACGAAGAAGTAAAGAAATTCATGCGATTTGATTTCAGAGCTTCACGGCAGGAAAGAGTAAAGTGTGACAAATTCGGCCTAATGACATGGGTGTTATCCAGATTTGTTGATAACAGTCAAAAGTGTTACGTACCAGAAGAATCACTTACTGTAGATGAACAACTATTCCCAACAAAAAGCAGATGCAAATTCACGCAGTACATGCCAATAAACCAGATAAATTTGGAATAAAGTTCTGGATCTTGGCAGAATTGCAGTCCAAATACTGTTTGAATGTGAAACCATATTCTGGGAAAGATGATGAAAGAGTTGGCAGTTTAGGAACGCATGTGGTCATGACTCTAATGCAGCCATATTATCAGTGAGGATACAACGTTACGGTCGATAATTTTTTTACAAGCCGTGACCTCGCTGAGAAACTATTGGAGAAGCGCACTTCGTTGGTCGGGACCATTCGTCTGAATCGCAGAGAATTACCATCACTTACAAAACTCGAACTGTACCAATCCAAGTTCTACACCAATGGATCAATGACCGTAGTACAGTACCAGATGTAACAGAAGAAGACTGTTGCTGTTTTGTCGACTTTGCACATAGGTGCGATATGTGAAACCAGTGGCAAGCTGAAGCCTGAAAGTGTGTTGTACTACAACAAGAATAAAATGTGGTGTTGACATGCTGGACTCAATGTGCCTTGAAATGTCCACCAATTCTGCATGTCGTAGATGGACACTAGCCGTTTTCTTCAATATTCTCGACATGGCGGCCATCAATGCCTGGATTATTTTCTGCAAGGAAACCGGTATCACCATGCCAAGGAGACAGTTCCTTCACACAGTCGGAACAGCTGCGACAAACTTGTACTGCTCGACTTTTGTACTCTGAGTCAATGCCACCCACTGTTGTGACAAACAGATTGGAAAAGCGAGTAACGCGTGCAGTCAAGGCCAACTGCAAACGAAACATAGAAACATAGAAACGTGATGACAGAAAAAGACCACATGGCTTATCTAGTCTGTCCTTCCATATCAACAACTACAACAGTCCACTTTTTACCTTTAGAGATCCTCTGTGTTGGTCCCATGCTTTTTTGAATTCAGTTACTGTCCTCATCTCTACCACCTCCACTGGGAGACTATTCCATGGATCCACTACTCTTTCCGTAAAGAAATATTTCCGCATATCACTCCTGAATCTCTCTCCCTTCACCCTCATCCCATGTCCCCTTGTAGCAGAACTTGCTTTCAATTGAAAGAGGCTCTCTCCCTGAACATTTATGCCACGGAGGTATTTAAACATCTCAATCATATCACCTCTATCCCGCCTTTCCTCTAAGGTGTACATATTAAGATCCTTACGTCTGTCCTCATATGCTTTATAATGAAGCCCACTAATCATTTTATTAGCCACCCTCTGCACTGACTCCATCCTGTTCACATCCTTTTGAAGGTGCAGTCTCCAGAATTGCACACTATATTCCAAATGAGGTCGCACCAAAGACTTATACAGAGGCATTATCACCTCCTTTTTTCTGCTAGCCATTCCTCTCCGTATGCACCCAAGCATCCTTCTAGCTTTTGCCGTCGCCTTTTCTACCTGTTTAGCTACTTTAAGATCATCAGACACAACCACGCCTAGGTCCCGCTCTTCTTTAGTGGACAAAAGTACTTCACCTCCTATACTGTATTGCTCCCTTGGATTGCTGCAGCCCAAATGCATGACCTTACATTTTTTAACATTAAATCCCAGCTGCCAAATTCTAGACCATTCTTCAAGCTTAGCTAGATCCCTCCTCATGTTATCTACACCTTCCAGGGTGTCTACTCTATTGCAGATTTTGGTATCATCTGCATAGAGGCAAACCTTACCCGAAAGCCCTTCCGCTATATCACTAACAAAGATGTTAAAAAGAATCGGACCAAGGACAGATCCCTGGGGCACACCACTGGTAACATCCTTCTCCTCAGAATGAGCTCCATTTACTTGCACTCTTTGTCGCCTCCCACCCAACCAATTTCTAACCCAAGCAGTAACTTTAGGGTCCATCCCTAGGGTGCTCAATTTGTTTATAAGTCGCCTGTGAGGAACAGTGTCAAAGGCTTTACTGAAATCTAAATACACCACATCTAGAGCTCTCCCTCGGTCCAACTCCCTGGTCACCCAGTCAAAGAAATCAATCAGATTTGTCTGACAAGACCTGCCTCTGGTGAATCCATGCTGCCTCGGATCCTGTAATCTGCTGGACTCCAGAAACCTCACTATTTTCTATTTCAGCAGCGTTTCCAATAATTTACTCACCACCGAAGTTAAACTAACCGGCCTGTAGTTTTCAACCACATCCTTACTTCTGCTTTTGTGTAAAGGCACCACATGAGCCTCTCTCCAGTCCTTTGGCACCACTCCCGACTCAACGAGGCATTGAAAAGGTCAGTCAGTGGAGTTGCTAGAACGTCCCCAAGTTCCCTCAGTATTCTAGGGTGTATCCCATCCGGTCCCATCGCTTTGTCTACTTTAAGTTGAGCTAGTTTCTCACGAACATAGTCTTGTGAAAATTGTTCAAGATGTCCCTCACTTCTGTTCCTATTTGTGGGTGTTTTCTGAGGTCCTGCTCCTGGTTCTTCATCTGTGAACACAGACCAAAAATATTTCTTAAGCAATTCCGCTTTATCCTTATCAGCTTCTACATATTCCCCCCCTGCACCCTTGAGTCTGACAATACCATTTTTGCCCTTCCTCTTCTCACTAATATATCTGAAAAATGTCACTGAGAAATCACACTGTCACACTGTGCGATAAATGCAAGCGTCCAGTTTGTGGACAGTGCCTTTCGACAATCTGCGCTAGTTGTGCATAGACTCTAAATGTACAATAGCAAACCATACATGCTTATCCTGTTCGTTGCTTAACCGACATGGACTTTGCAGTTACTTTTGAATTTTCAGTTACTTTTAAATTTAGTTAACACTGTTCTTATGTTAGACGTTGTAAGAAAACTTGTGAAAACCACTCAATTTTCTTGGTTGCGTCGATTGACGTACTTTGGGGCTTCTAGGTATAAATTCATTTTCCCGCTAGGTGGTGCATCTGTCATTAATTTTCAATGCACATATTTGAACATCTTGACCTCGCTAACAAAGTCATGGAACATAACTGACATGGTTCTAGCAGTGGCACTGGTATACAACTTCAAAGATGCATTTGCATCAATTGATGTATTTGGGGCTTCTAGTGTTAAACAGGGACATTGATAACTTGGATTTTTCTGAGGCAATGGAGAGTTAGGTGAATTGCCCAAGGCCACAAGGAGTGCTAGTGGGAATCAAACCCTGGTCGCTGGGTTCCCAAGCCAGTGCTCTTAACCATTAGGATTCTCAAACAGACATGCTATGTACAACTTTTGGGAGGACGTTTAGTCATCTTGACCTCTCCCAGAAAACCTCAACAATCTATTAGGGAAACCTAATACACCTTTGAGGACTTTTAGTTATTTTCTGGCCTCCATCCCATCCACTTGTTTTTGATGACCTGAACCTGGAGCTCATTGAAGGTTGGTTCCCAGTGTGTTGCCCAGACTGGGAGAATGTGCTTACAGTCAGATAAACATGGAGACGTGATGAACTTGTACCGTAACCCAGTCCAGACCTGATAGACAAACAGACATGCAAGACAAGGCTGAAAGGGGCACATATCCATGCACATACGGGTCCTGCACAGAGATACACAGAGCCTAAAGCAGAGCTGAAACGTGGGTCACACAGAGCGCCAACACTTACTTGTACTGCTAGAGGGGTTTCAGTATAAGGCTGGCGGTCTCAAACCCTCTCGCTCCAGTGCTGGCTGCCCTCCTGCTCAGCTGTGAGATTTATCTACCTGAACTTTTTGCCAAGTCAGCGTGAACTCAGACTGTTTAAAGAATAACAAAAAAGGAGATGAGAGGAAAAAGTGATTCATTCTTTGCAGGTTTCTGCAGCTCAGGACTTGGAATTAGGGGGGTCAGAGACTAAAGATGGGCAAAGGGAAAATGAGGGGCAGAGATGATAGCGAAGGAGACAGGAGAGGAAGGAGAAAGGGAGAGCAGGGAAACTGATTCTCTTCTCCTTTGTACTAGGAAAAAAGATAGCAAATACCTCCCACAACTAATCAGAGACTTTGCACAAAACAATGCAAAGAAAATACTCTGTAAAAAGGCTGGGGGCAACAGTAGAAATGAGATGAAATGTCATATTCAGCCAGGAGAACTGACCACAGTTAAAGGCTATAGAAAACTGGCAGAGAGAGTCCAGGGACTAGATCCAATATTTCATTCTGCTTTCTCTAATTTAAGGGATCTCTGTCTCAAGAGCAGACACCTTGCTGCCTTAGGGGGTCATTTTTATTTATTTAAAAGATTTGATATACCACCACTCAGAGTACCATCATGACGGTTTACAATATATAAAAAGGCAAAAGCCAGGTATAGAAATGAAACAAAGTATGATGTACATGAAAACTAACAAATTGATAGGGATATGAGGTGCGAATACGTAGCACAACCATATTTCCTTAGACTAAACTGATGAGAGAAGGACACGAGGAAGGGTACCCAGGAACCCAAGAACTCAAGACATGCCACACTGGATCAGACCAAGGTCCATCAAGCCCAGTATCCTGTTTCCAACAGTGGCCAATCTAGGTCATACCTACCTAGCAGCCTGTATTGGGGCAATCAGTGGATTTCCCGGGTCCTCTTTAATATGGTTTATAGATCTTTCCTCCGGGAACTTGTCCAAATCTTTTTTAAACCCAACTACACTAACAGCTTTTACTGCATCCTCCAGTAACGAATTCCAGAGTTTGATTACACATTGAGTGAAAAAACATTTTCTCTTATTAGTCTTAAACGGGTTACATTGAGCTTCATTGCATGTCTTCTAGTCTTTCTACTTATGCGTTTTCCACTCCATTCATTAATTTATAGACCTCTATCATGTCTCCCCTCAGCCATCTCTTTTCAAGGTTGAAGAGCCTTAACCTTTTAAGCTTCTCTTCATAGAGGTATCCTTCCATTCCCTTTACCATTTTGGTGGCTCTTCTCTGTACCTTTTCTAATTCCGCTGTATCCTTTTTATGATACAGAGCTGTCTGTCTTGACTAGATTGTAAGCTCTGATGAGCAGGGAGTCTTTTACATGTGTATGTACAGCACTCATACACCTTGTAGTGCCTTGTAGCACAATACAAATGATACATAGTAGTAGACCATATCTGCACATAATATTCAAGGTATGATCAATGATACAGAGGCCTTATAATATCCTTACAGCCTCTGTCAGATAGAGGTCCCTATGCCAGTCGAAGGACCAGTCCATGTGCAGGAT
The DNA here is from genome assembly GCA_033557465.1 of Ichthyophis bannanicus. Classification (NCBI taxonomy): domain Eukaryota; kingdom Metazoa; phylum Chordata; class Amphibia; order Gymnophiona; family Ichthyophiidae; genus Ichthyophis; species Ichthyophis bannanicus. The sequence goes on from CM066043.1 coordinate 102,809,775, forward strand.
GCCTGCATGCTGAAGCTCTCAGAAAACAAGTGGAGGAGCTCAGAGAAGAAGTGGCGAGGCTGAGGAGCATTCAAGATAGTGAGAAGTACATTGATGAGATCCTTCTTGAAACATCCAAGCTCCTCTACAGAGGTAAAGATGGGAGCCTGCAGAATGATGAAAGCTGGACATGAGTCACCAGGGCCTGCAGAATCACCAATTCAACTCCTCCAGCCCTTGTATTGAAGAACCATTATGCAGCCCTGGAGTGGAGGAGGTGAAAGCATCCCAAGAAAGGGAAGAACCAGAGCTCAAGCACCCCAAAGTGGCAGAATCAGTGACCACAAGGAAGTGAAAGGAAGTGGTGGTTGGTGACTCTCTTCTGAGGGATACTGAGGTGTCCATTTGCTGACCAGACTTGATGTTCAGAGAGGTATGCTGTCTGCCAGGTGCTGAAATCTGAGATGTTACAGAGAGTTTGCTTCAACTCATCAAGCCCATTGACTATTACCCATTGTTGCTCATCCATGTTGACACAAATGAAACTGCCAGATATCAAAAGTGACTTCATGATTCGGGACAGAGGGTGAAGCAAATAGGTGTGCAGGTGATGTTCTCTTCAATCCTCCCTGTTGAGGGTAAAGGCGGAGGCAGAGAAGCTTGCATTCTGGAGATAAATGCATGGCTGCGTGGATGGTGTCATCAAGATTGTTTTGGTTCCCTGGACCGTGGGATGATTTTCCAAGAGCTGCAGAGCAGAGATGGCGCTCATCTGTCTATGTAGGGTTGACGTGTCTTCAGTGGCAGACTGGCTAACCTACTGAAGAGGGCTTTAAACTAGATTCATTAGGGATGGGTGACGAAAGCCCCCAGGTAAGTGAAAGCTCCCAAATGAGTAAAACATTAAATACCTCTGTAGAAATGGGTGAAGGGGGCAACATCTGGAAAGCGGTGTGTATAAATGCCTGTAGAATGGAAAATAAGATCCTAGCTGTTGAGGCTTTAATGGAACAGGCTGACTTGGAGCAGTTACAGAGACATGCTTCATAGACAACCATGACTGAGATATAATTATACCAGGCTATAAAGGAAGAATAGGGGAGGAGGAAGGGGAGGGGGAGTGGCACTATATGTAAAAAATAATTTTAAAACTACAGGGCTTAAAAGGGAGAGAGAAGACACTGTGGGTTAAAATAGAAAGAGATGTCATCTAGAAGTAAGGAGATCCTGGATTCTCTGCAGGGAGAACTATTCAGGCAATTGGTAACAGAACCCACACATGATGGGGCCACAGGGCCGGTGCTACCCATTAAGCCAGGTAAGCGTGGCAGGAGGGCGCTGGTTGTGACGGGGGGGGGGGCGCCGTCGCTAGCTGCCCGCCACCCACCGCTTCAAAAAAGAAAGCAGCCACTGGAACATTTTTCTGTTGCCGCGGCTCTGCTAAATTTTAAACTGCTGGGTCGCGGAGTTTCTAAAGGCAAGAATAAGCATTTCCTGTTTCTTATGAGTAACAGGAAATGCTTATTCTTGCTATTAGAAACTCCGTGACCCAGCAGTTTAAAAGTTAGCAGAACCATGGGAACAGAGATGTGTTCCCGCGGCTGCTTTCTTTTTTGAAGGAAGCATCGGAACAGACATTTGGGGGGGGGGGCTGGAAGGGAGCAGACATGGGGGGGGAGCTTAAAGGGAGCAGAAACTGGAGAGCTGGAAGGGAGAAAACACAGGGTGGGGGCTGGAAGGGACCAGACATGGGGGGAGCTGGAAGGGAGCAGACATGGGTGGCGGAAGGGAGCAGACATTGGGGAGCTGGAAGGGAGCAGACATGGGGGGAGGGGAGCTGGAAGGGAGCAGACATTGGGGAGCTGGAAGGGAGCAGACACGGGGGGAGCTGGAAGGGAGCAGACACAAGGGGAGCTGAAAGGGAGCAGACACAGGGGGCTGAAAGGGAGCAGACACAAGGGGGGAGCTGGAAGGGAGCAAACAGGGGGGGGAGCTGGAAGGTAGCTGGCTAATAGGAAGGGGGTTGGAAGAGAACTGAAAGGGGGGAAGGTGAGGGCTAGAAGGGAGCAGACATGGGAGGTTGGAAGGGAGTGGAAAAGAGGAGAAGGAGGAGGCTGGAGGGAAGGTGGGGGCTTGAAGGGAGCTGACACCCAAGGATGACACTGGAAGGCAGATGGACAGAGGAGAGGGTGACTGGAAGGGAACTGACATGGGAGGGAGCACTGGGATTGGAAGTTCGCTGATACCTGGGATGGTATTTGTACTAGAAGAGGCTGGACAATGGCGAAGGAGGGGGACTGGAAGGGAATAGACACCAGTGGCAGTGCTGGGAATGCAAGGGGGTTGACACTGGAAGGTACTGGGAGGGGAGGCTGTAAAGGGGGTTGATACTAAGGAGAGTTACTGGGACTGGAAAAAGGCTGATGGAAAAAAATGAAGAAAGCAAATGGAGAGACAAGAAATGGCAGATGGACTATAGACCATAGAAAGAGAGCTAAGAGAAGACAGGAAAACAGAAACCTCAGATCGGGACCATCATGATCAAAAATCATCAGACAACAAAGACAAAAAAAATAATTTTATTTTCAATTTAGTGATTGGACTTTGCGCTATCTTTATATTTCACACAGTATGGGGAACTGTATCTCTTATCTGGAGTGGCAGTGTATGCGTAGTCTGGCTTCTTGGGGTTTCATTTTAATTTTTGACAACATATTTTCATTTTTACTTTAGGTTGTGGTCACTTATTCTGTACTTGGTGACGGTCTGTATTCTGACCAAGGCCAGGTGTTCTGTTAACATGGAGTTTGTATGTAGGGATCTGTACTGTAGTAATTTGACTTATACAGCTTTTCAAATAGGTGTATGGAGGTTTTGGGGCTCATTGCAGTTTTGTAGTGCTGCTTTTTTTCTGTGTAGACCCCTTATTGTATGAGTTTTGGAAGTGTATGCTGGTATGGTATGGTAGATTTGACTTTGTAGATTTTCAGTAACTTTTGCAGTGTTTTATATTAGTTCACAATATGCCTGGCACTGGAAAATGTTTGTTGTTGTTAGTGAGATGACCAGAATCAGATTTTTTTTTTTTGGACTATCACAGCCTGTTTGTATGATGCTACATATTTACTGCTAAGTATTTTTATTTTGGTTATGCATTTGCTCTTTTGCTGCAATTTTTTTACAACACTGGATTTGAAGGAGAAATACTAATTTCGCTTGAAAAGAGTTCACAAAGCAGTTTTGGGAAAAGGGAGGGTAGGGTGCAACCAACATTAATAATAATGAGGGAGGGGCACTGATTTATAGGTTGCAGGGGGGCACTAGAAACCTTAGCACTAGCCCTGAGACATTGTCAAAGGCTTTCTGAAAATCCAGATACACTATATCAACTGGCTCACCTTTGTCAACCTGTTTTATGTATTTACACCTTGAAAAAATATAATAGATTAGTAGGACAAGACCTTCCTTGGCTAAAGCCATGTTGGCTTTCTCCTATTAAACCATGACTATCTACATGTTCTGTAATTTTGCTCCTTATAATGGTTTCTATCAATTTGCCTGGTACTGATGTCAGGCTCATCAGTCTGTAGTTTCCCGGAGCATCCCTAGAACTCTTTTTAAAAAGTGGTGTTACATTGGCCATTCTCTAATCTTCAGGTATTACAGATTATTTTAATGATAGTACCCAGATTACTAACAGTAGGTCTGCTGTCTCATATTTCAGTTCTTACAACTCCCTTGGATGTATACTATCTGGTCCAGGTGATTTGCAACTCTAGTTTATCAAATAGTTGTAGTACATCTTCAAAGTTTATCGCTATTTCTTTCAGTTCTTCTGATGCATCACCTTTAAACACCATTTTTCCCTAGATCTTCTTCAGTAAAGACTGAAGCTAAGAATTCATTCAGTCTCTCCGCTATGGCCTTGTCCCCCCTTAGTGCCCATTTTACCCCTCTATCATCTAACAGTCCATCTGACTCTCACAGGTTTTTTCTACGAATGAACTTGAAAACATTTTTATTAAGTGTTTTTGCTTCCAGGGCAAGCTTTTTCAAATACTCTCTTTGCCTGCCTTATCAATGCCTTGCATCTAACTTGCCAGTGCTTATGTTGTTTCCATTTTTCGTCATTTGGCTCCTTTTTCCATTTGCTGAAAGATGCTTTGTTGGCTACAACAATCTCTCTGACCTCACCTTTAAAGCATTCTGGCAGTTTTTTGGACTTCCTTCCACTTTTCTTAAAATGTGGAATACAGCTGGTCTGGGCTTCCAAGATAGTATTTTTAAACAACACCCAAGCTTGATGTAAATCTTTAAGCTTTGCAACTGCTCCTTTTAGTTTTTTCTTAACTATTTTCCTCATTTTATTATAGTCTCCCTTTTGAAAGTTAAAAGGTAGTTCTGTGGATTTCCTTACCATCCCTCCTCCATTAATTAAATCAAATGGGATCATGCTATGATCACTATTGCCAAGTGGCTCCAACACCCTTATCTCTTGCACCAGATCTGGTGTTCCACTAAGGACTAGGTACAAAATGGCTTCCCCTGTGGTTCGTTCATGAACCAGCTGCTCCAAGAAGCAGTCATTTATTTCATCTAGAAACTTTATCTCCCTAGCATGTCCTGCCGTGACACTGACCCAGTCAATATTGGGATAATTAAAATCACCCATTATTATTACTGTGTTGTAACTTTTATTAGCTTCCCTGATTTTATGAGCATTTCATCATCCATTTGTTCATTCTGGCCAGGCAGTCGATAGTACACCCCCACTGACATCGCCTTCCCCTTTTTACATGGAATTTCAATCCATAGAGATTCTACAGCAAATTTTGTTTCCTGCAAAACTTTAATCTTTTGTGACTCAATGTCCTCTCTAACATAGAGTGCAGTCCCTCCACCAATTTGATCTGCTCTATCATTACGATATAGTTTGTACCCAGGTATCACAGTGTCCCACTGGTTGCCCTCCTTCCACCATGTCTCTGAGATTCCAATCATATCTAACTTCTCATTTAGTGCTATATATTCTAACTCTCCCATCTTATTTTTTAGACTTCTAGCATTTGCATACAAGCATTTTAGAGGTTGTATTTTGTTCATATTAATCTGGCTATTGGTAAACAGGGATAATTTGGAATCTTTAAGCTCTGTCTGCTCTGTTAAGGGCATTTGGATTACTTTTGTCTTTATTGGAACCTCTCTGTCGATATGCCCTAACTTCAGTCTTTTGCTATCATTCATTTAGTAGTGTCAAAAAGAACTACAGAACCTACTTAGATTATTTAAAAGATTCCTAGAGAGCTGGGTTTTTGACCCTTTTTTAGTTTTTATATAGGAACTTTCTACCCGAGGGTTGTATGGAAGAGAGTTCCAGAACTGAGGCTGTTTCCTGGAAAAAAGCTAATCGAAGTTGTGTTTTGCTTGGCAAGGCCAGGAGATTGCCTTGTGAGAATTTCAGAGGCCTAGTTGGGGAGTAAGGGATTAGCATAGGACTGAGGTTGAGTGGAAAACTGAAGTTGAAGGGGCGATGGGCAAGCACAAGCAGTTTAAATTTAATGTAAGCAGCAATGGGGAGCCAGTCTTGCTCTTGAAGAAGGGGGGCCACAATATCACTTTTCTTTGAGTATAACAATTTAACTGCTGTATTTTGTATCAGTTGGAGTCTCCTTACCTGATACTGCAGCGCACCAACAAGCACGGTTGCCAGCTGGTTCCAGATGCGCCTGACAGGCTTCATCCCATCCTGGGTTTACGCCACTGCATGCAGGGACATGTAGTTCTGTGTTCTCCATTGCAAGACTACATGTCCCTGCATTAAGGGAGGAGTAGCCTAGTGGTTGGGGCAAGGTACTTCAGGCCGGAAGGTCGGGGGTTCAATTCCCACTAGAGGACAGCAACCTTGGGCCGGAAGGACTGGGGTTTCTAGTCCCACAGGTGCTCCTTGTGGTCTTGGGCAAGCCACTTAACCCTCCATTGCCCATGTTCCCTGTAAGTATTAGTGTATTTGTCTCATATCCCCGTGTGTTAAATGTATCCCCCAATTGTGTTGTGACCGCTTTGATTGAAGGATAAGGCGGTATACAAAACTGTCTAAATAAATAAATAAATAAATCCAATGGGATAAACCCAGGACCAGATCAAGCCTGTCAGGTGCATCTGTAGCCAGATGGCAACCCTACCAACAAGATGGGAGTTACAGTAGTCAAATTGAGTTGCTACTAATGCATGAATTAATGTCTTTAGTGCCCTGTTGTCCAATAAGTGCTTTATAGATTTTATTCTACGTAAGGCTGCATAGGAACCCTGGGTAACCTCAGATATCTGATTTGCAAAGTTAAGTTTGTTGTCCCATCTCACTCCCTTTTCATTATGGGGTTTATTCTGTAATGTGAATATCGGGGATGGACATCCATCCCCACTATTTGCGCCCCTTCCGTCACCGGCAGAAGCCTCTCTGTACGAACAAGGAGTTTGTACAGGGAGGCTTAGTTGGGGGCGGAAGGGGGCATTTCAGAGGCAGAGCGAGGTGGCCATGGACGATCTGCAACCCCGACAGAGAGGGCCGATTCTGAAGTCGGCCCTATATGTCTGGGGTCAGCAGACTGGATGTGGGATGGCAGGTCTGGGCAGCGGCAGAAAGGTGAGGGGGTGCAGGGGGTTCCCCGCATCCCGTTCCTGGCCATGGAAGGCCAGATTGGGGTAGAGCTGCAGGGAAAGGAGAAAGTGGCCAGTGGCTTGGGATTGCAGCTCCTGAATGGAGCCACAGTGCCATGGCAACGGGATGCCATGGCACAGTGGCTCCATTCAGGAGCCTGATTGAGTTAGCCAGGCAGGGGTCTGTACATGCAGGCTGATCAGAATCCGGTCCTGGACTGCACGTATAGGCCCAGATCCGATCCCGATCCCGATCCCACAGGGACGTCCTGATTCCGATCGGGCGCACAAGGGCCTGGATTTACATATTAGAATGTGCCTCCACTCGCACATCTGTGAATCTCCATTTAGACGTCCCGATCACGTCCATGCCCCAAGAGTCTTTTTAGAACCGCAGGTGTATGTGTGTCATATTCAGGTGTGTATTCTGAAATACTAGCCCTGGCCTGTTTATGTGACCGTTACCACATATGTCCAGATAGGTCATGTTTCTGAAATTGGCCAGTTTTCTGCACGTCTGGGCCCTTATTCTTCATGTCACCACTCTCTTTATATTGTGACGGACACGTCTACCTTTATGGGTCGGAGACATGTCTATTTTATAACGTGCTTACTCATGTCCCTCTTCACTGCTGCCCTTCCCACAGCCATTTTGACATGGACATCTCGGATTTCACCTAAATTGACTTTTTAAAATAGGCCTTTTAATGACAAATCCCTCATTTGTTTCTTGTGTGCCTTGTCTGTCAACGAGTAGACTGTAAACTCCAAGGAGTAGGGACTCGCTATTACATGCTTCTGTAAATTGCAGTGCATACCTGGTAGCACTATATAAATACTGCTAAGAATAATATCTGCTAGCCAGATGAATCCTTTTAAATATTGGGCTGAATGTGTCTTTGCTTTACCTCTAAAAGAAAATGAGCAATGGCAATTCCTGACAGGATGGTGAACAGACAAAGCAACTAACACTCTTCACCCCCTTGATTTCAGTGAATGAGATGGTACGTAATGAGAAACAGAATTCAGATAGTCAGGAACATCACAATGTAATGCCTTAAGGACCAGCACTACCACTTGGCGTTGAGGTTTAAAACATGCTTATAAATTGTGCCTACACAGCTGAAGAGTTTGCCAAAGGCAAGGAAGAAATATTGGAGCTTATAAATTGCAATCATTAACAGGACAAGAAAAACCAGTGTGTATGTTTTTATGTTACATATCTAAACTTGTGTGACCCTGAAAGCCTGTTTAAAGAGAGAGACCTTTAAAGAGGCTTTGAATTTTTTTGTAGGATTGCTCAAGGTGGATGTGGGAAAGTAGGCTGTCCATAGGGAAGGGGTGACATAAAAAAGCAGAGTGCCTAGTGGACTCATATTTTGTTTTTCATGGGGGGGGGGGGGGAAGAATATGCAGGGAACTCATCAGGGGAGGGGATGTAGGGTAATGAGGGAAGAGAGGTAGTCTGGAGTTTTGTTGTGAAGGACCTTATGTGTCAGAGTGAGAAGCTTGTGGTGTATGCTGAAGAGAACTGGAAACTAATGGTGCTGGATCATCAGGGGGGTAACGTGGTCAAATTTACTTGAGCATTCTGTATAGACTGTAGCAATTTTATTTCATAGGCAGGGAGACCAGAGTATATGACATTGCAGAAATCCAAAGGGGTTACTACTGTGCTAAGAAGGATCAAAGTCTGAGCTGTGGTATCTAGAAAAGGGAGGATAGCATGAAAGCAGTGGAGTGTGATAAAGGAAGATTTGACCAGTTGATTTATTTGAGGAGAAAAAGTCAATTTTGAGTCTATCAAGATACCTAAGTATTTGGAGACAGATTGGAGTGTGATGGGAAGATTATTCAAAAGAGAAGCAATGGAAAGGGCAGATGAACTTCCTGTGAGCCATGTGACCATAGTTTCCTTGGAATTAGAATTAAGGAAGTTGGTATGGAGCCAAGAGGCAACTTTAGCAGGCTCAGACAGGTCAGGGTGACACATTAGGAACCACCACCCAGGAAAAAGATTTAAGCGTCATTGTGGATACCATGTTAAAACCCTCGGCCCAGTGTGCAGCGGCGGCCAAGAGAGCAAATAGAATGCTAGGTATGATAAGGAAAGGAATGGAAAATAAAACAAAAGATATTATAATGCCTCTATATCGTTCCATGGTGAGACTGCACCTTGAATATTGTGTGCAATTCTGGTCGCCGTATCTTAAAAAGGATATAGCGATTTTAGAAAAGGTACAGAGAAGAGCCACCAAAATGGTAAAGGGGGTGGAAGGATACTCCTATGAAGAAAGGCTAAAAAGGTTAGGGCTCTTTAGCCTGGAAAAGAGACGGCTGAGGGGAGATATGATAGAGGTCTATAAATTAATGAATGGAGTGGAACGGATAAACGTGGATCAATTGTTTACGCTATCAGAGTATAGAAAGACTAGGGGACATGTAATGAAGCTACAGGGTAAACTATTTAAGACAAATAAGAGAAAATATTTTTTCACTCAACGTGTAATCAAACTCTGGAATCTGTTACCGGAGGATGTAGTAAGGGCTGTTAGTATAGATGGGTTTAAAAAAGGTTTGGACAAGTTCCTGGAGGAAAGGTCCATAAACCACTATTAAAAAGGGACCCAGGATATCAATGCTTGACCCAGTACAAGCATTGTGGAACCTGTGTCTCTTGGGGATATTGCTAGGTACGCATAACCTAGATTGGCCACTGTTGGAAACAGGATACTGGGCTTGATGGACCTCGGTCTGACCCAGTATGGCATGTCTTATGTTCTTATGTTCTTAAACTCTGGAATTTGTTACCGGAGGATGTAGTAAAGGCTGTTAGTGTAGCTGGGTTTAAAAAAGGTTTGGACAAGTTCCTGGAGGAAAGGTCCATAAACCATTATTAAGAAGTGACCGAAGATATCAATGCTTGACCCAGTACAAGCATTGTGGAACTTGTGTCTCTTGGGGAAACTGCTAGGTACATATGACCTAGATTGGCCACTGTTGGAAACAGAATACTGGGCTTGATGGACCTTGGTCTGACCCAGTATGGCATATCTTATGTTCTTATGGTATAGGAAATATTTCTTTAAGGAAAGAGTGGTGGATCCGTGGAATAGTCTCCCAGTGGAGGTGGTAGAGATGAGGACAGTATCTGAATTTAAAAAAGCATGGGACAAACACAGAGGATCTCTAAAGGAAAAAAGGGGACTGTTGTAGTTGTTGTTATGGTCTTTTTGTGTCATCGTTTTTCTCTGTTTCTATGTTTCTAGGCGATGAGGAGAATGTCATCTACATAGATATACAGTAGAAGGAAATACCAGGGGACTTAGGAAAATATTAAAGAGAGGAGAGAACAGAACCCTGCAGAACACCAGAAATGAGTGGGTGGGTATTGTAGGCAGAATGACCAATGGATATACTATGGAGACTGGTGACTTTTACCAGGGTGTAGGATCAGTGCTGAGCTCACAGCAGCGAGAAGAGATGGTAGCACATGCAAAGCACCGCAGCGAAGTGAGAGTGGAACTGACAGTATTGCCAGAATGCAGTGAACCCCTGCCACAAAGGGAGAAATGAGTGGTGCCCACCCACTGTTGAGAGATGGCCGCAGTTTCCTGCTTTTATTGATTTGGCTAAAGATAGACCCAGTTGGGGCTTTATCTAGAGATTGAGATATGCATTACTGGAGGCAAGAATGGTCTCACCTGAGGTCTTGTTTTAGACTCCTTGTTTTAATGTATGCTTTTCTTAAATTTTTCTTATACCTTCTTGATGCCTGAGTTATGGTATGATTGACAATAGTGACTGCTGGATGACCACATGGTTCGGATTACTGCCTTCAGTGGGACATGGACTGAATGAAGGGTATTTTGAGAAGGAAAGGCTGAGATTGGGGGGACTATGAGTGTGTATGGGGAAATCATAAGAACATAAAAACTGCCACACTGGGTCAGACCAAAGGCCCATCAAGCCCAGTGACCTGCTTCCAAGAGTGGCCAATCCAGGTCACAAGTACCTGATATAGCCCAAACGTAGCCTGGTCCAGTTCCAGGGCAACCTGTTGCTTAACCTTCTCAAACTTAGAAATCTCTGATTGGCAGTGACATTCTCTTGAACTAATTTATAGACGTTTCCTCCAGGAATTTGCCCAAACCTTTTTTTAAATCCAGCTACACTACCTGCTTTTACCATATCCTCTGGCAATTAGTTCCAAAGATTGATTATATGTTGAGAGAAAATATTTTCTCCTACCTATTTTAAATATATTAGTTTGTAACTTCATGGCATGTCCCCTAGCCCTTCTATTTTTGAAAGAGTAAACAATTGATTCGTTTTTACCTGTTGCACTCCACTCTGTATTTATAGACATCAATCATTTCCCCCTTCAGTCGTCTCTTCTCTCGCTGAAGAGCCCTAATCTCTTTAGCCTCTCCTTCATCATTTTGGCTATTCTGTATCTTTTCTCATGCTGCTATATCTTTATTGAGATGTGGAGACCAGAAATGCACATAATACTGAAGGTCCTTTATTTTTATATTTCTATAAAATCGCTATGTATATTGTATACTTGGTTGTATGTTTGCTGGTTCCAGGAGGCTTTTGTTAAGAATGCTTTTCTGTATTGGTTCTTGTTGAGAGAGGAAAGGACCAAACTGTAAACATGGCAGAAGAATCCAGAACCTGGGTGGGTTTGTCTTTAGAAGGGGAGGGATGATTAATTACTGAGGTTTGTAGAGTTAACGTGTCATTAAGGTTGTTTGTCTTGTGGAATGTAAGAAGTCTAATTGACTTGATTTAAAAGAAAGAGTTTTGACACATTTTATGCAAGGAGATCCAGCACATTTTATGCAAGGAGATGCATCTAACTGCTAATGAACATCAAAAGCTGCATAGAGGATCTTGTGACGAGATATTCTACTCATCACATATTCCAAGAAGCATGGAGTGGCAGTGTCTATCTTGATGTAGAGACTATTTGGATTTCTGCACTCAAGGTATTGTATCATCCAGTGTCTCTATCAATTCAGCCCTCACTTGGTTTGCAGCTTGAGAGGGCCTGTGTGCATCAGTAATGCTGAGGGCTATGCTATCAGTAGTTTAACTACTGGCAGGGTCTCCCAATATGGGCAGGTCTCACCTGAGGTGCCAGACCAAGACAAACCACCCATCTGGGCAGCAGCAGAATGGTACAGTGTTGGCGGTGGAGGATCATATTTCTGTGACAATTGCAGCAACACTAAACTTAAACTGCGTGGAAGAAAGGCCCGGCAATCTACTTCTGTATCTTGTCATGAAAACCCAATGGATGGTCACAACAAAACAAATTGCCTTCATAAAATTGCCACATTTTGGCTGAGGAAATGATTGCATCCATTAAAATTCTCTGTAAGGGGAAATGGGCCAGTGAGGATGCCTTGATGGTGTTGGTGACCCCGTATATTAGAAGATGTCTTCAGCTAGGTGTTAGCAGCTCCTGAGTCAGTGTATATTGTAGGAATTCATGAGGAGGGTAAAGCAGAAGAGTCGTTTAGCAGCTACTGCCCAATAGCCCTTCTGAATACAAACATGAAAGTCTCTGCTAAAATCCTTGCAAAGAATATTATATACATATAGTACACCTGGATTCAGCCATTTTTATCATGGGTAGACAAATTTTGGGGAAGGTGCAGAGGACGGTTTCCATCATGCATTGGCTGTATCAAAATAAAGAAAGGCTGTGGTGGCTATTGCCTTGGATGTCCAAAAGAATGTCGACAGAGTGGAGTAGCCTTACCTCTCTGCACTGTTGCAAGACCTGAATGTGGAGGAGAATTAACGAGCGCATTAGTTGGAAGAGACTAGCGCTCCCTGTAGAGTTGGGGGTTTGGGCTGCCCTAGCATAGAGATATATTGTAAAGTGCTTCTTCAGAAAGTGCTGGAATAGTACCATGATAATATGAAGGATATGATGTGGGTGGAGGTGTGGAAAGGTTCTTAGTATCCTGTTCATTCTTTGAGATGTTTCCACAGAGAATGCAAAGGAGTAAGAGATTGATATGGGGGTGGGGGGCTCATCCTTAAACGACCCTACCTTTGGAGAACCAGTGTTGTTTCCCCCTTTGACCTGATTAAACCATTCTTGACACCTGTGTTTAAGGAGACTTCTTCAGTGCTTGGTGCAGGAAGCAGATGTGCTTTGTCTGTCTCTGATATCATTATCCCAGTTCTCGTGCCTTTCCCATGTTCCTTTTCTTGCCCAGCAGAAATAGTAACACAGGAGTCAGTTTTCAAAAACCCACTTAGAGGGTAACTTGATGAAGGTCTCTCGTTTAACACCAATTCCAATGTGTGCAAACAGTGGCCTGTTTTATAAAGAAAAGTGGACTTCTAGTTTCCTTTATTAAACAGAAGCATAAATTGTAAGCTACGTGCAGCAAACCTAGACATGAGCATGTATGCCAGCTCTAGACGTGGTGTAAATGTGCGAGCCTGGTTTTGTAAAGAGTGCGTGTAAGTTATAGAAATGTGTAACTTACGAGCATACCTTTGCACATCATCTATGCTTCATCCATGGTCATGCCCATACCAGTGCGTGATGTGCGTATTGATAAATTAGCGTTTGGCTATACGGCCATCAAAGCCACTCCACATGCAAAAATCTTTTAATTTATTTAATTTATTTATATGTTTTTATATACCGCCCCATCCAGAGATCAAAGGCGGTTTACAATTAACAAATCAATTACATTAAACTTGTGACCTGAACTTAGAATAGTGAAGTTACACTGAAATGAATTGTGGAGTATATACAGGTAGGATCATACATAGTAACATAGTATATGACGGCAGGTAAAGACCAGTATGGTCCATCTAGTCTGCCCAGCGAGGCGGCAAGAGTAGGTGAACCTGCCGCTCCGTGCAGGTCACCTCTCCCCATGCCTTTGTTTAGGGGAGTACCCACCACTCCGTGTAGGTCACCCCCATTTATTGAGATATAAGAGATAGTTATGTTTATTTTGATTTTATCCTGTTGCTGTAAAGGGATCCACTGTGTCTGTCCCATGCCATTTTGAATTCTGTCACTGTGTTTGTCCCCACCACTTCCATGGGGAGGGCATTCCAAGCATCCACCACCCTTTCAGTGAAAAAGTATTTCCTGACATTGGCTTTCAGTTTACCCCCTTGCACCTTCATGTTATGCCCTCTAGTTTTATAGCTTTCCTATCTTTGGAAGAGGTTTATTTGTTCATAAATACTCTAAGTATTTAAAGGTCTGAATCATATCTCCCGTATCCCTCCTCTGCTCTAGAGTGTACATATTTAGGTCTTCAAGTCTCTTCTCATAAGTCTTCCGATGCAGGCTTCAAATCATTTTGGTCACCTTCCTCTGAACTGTTTCCAGCCTTTTTATGTCCTTTGTGAGGTATGGTTTCCAAAACTGAACACAATATTCCAAGTAAGACCTCACCAGTGACTTGTACAGTGGCATTAATACCTCTTCCTTTCTGCTGGTAATTCCTCTTTGTATGCACCCCATCGTCCTTCTGGCTTTTGTCATGCCTTGTCACACTGTTGTTTCGCCACCTTGAGACCCTCAGAAACAATCACTCCAAGGTCCTTCTCCTGGTCCGTGCACACCAACCTCTCGCCCCCTATCGCTTACAATTCCCTTGGATTTCTGCTTCCCAAGTACATGACACTGCACTTCTTCACATTAAATCTTAACTGCCAAGCATAAGACCATTCTTCCAGCTTTTGTAGATCTTACATCATGTTATCCACTCCCTCAGGGACGTTTACTCTGTTGCAAATTGTTGTGTCTTCTGTAAAAAGACAGACTTTTCCATTTAGTCCTTCAGCAATATCACTCACAAATACATTGAACAGTGCCGGTCCCAGGACCGAACCCTGGGGCACACCGCTAATCACCTTCCTTTCATCTGAGTAAGTTCCATTTACCTTCACCTTCTGTTGCCTGTCAGTCAACCAATTTCTGATCCAGTTCACCACCTTGGGACCCAAGCTGTTGAGTTTATTGATAAGCCTCCCATGAGGAACAGTATCAAAGGCTTTGCTGAAATCTAGGTAGATCACATCCATTGCATGCCCTTGATCTGGTTCTCTGGTTACCCAGTCAAAGAACTCAATCAGGTTTGTTTGGCAAGTCATTGTCTGGTAAAACCATGTTGCCTCAGATCATGCAACCTGTTGGTTTCGAGGAAGTCCTCTATTCGCTCTTTCAGGAGCGCCTCCATTACTTTTCCCACCACCGAAGTAAGGCTTACTTGCCTGTAGTTTGTCACTTCTTCCGAACTACCACTTTGGTGAAGAGGTACCATATCATCCCTTCTCCAGTCCTATGGAACTGCTCCTGTCTCCAAGGATATATTAAAAACATCATTTAATGGCCCTGCAAGAACCTCTCTGAGCTCTTTCAGTATCCTGGGGTGTATCCCATCCAGTCCCGTGGCCTTGTCCACTTTCAGTTTTGCAAGCTGACACATCATCTTTTGTGAATGGTGTGGTATTTACTCCA
Source organism: Ichthyophis bannanicus (assembly GCA_033557465.1). Classification (NCBI taxonomy): domain Eukaryota; kingdom Metazoa; phylum Chordata; class Amphibia; order Gymnophiona; family Ichthyophiidae; genus Ichthyophis; species Ichthyophis bannanicus. The sequence continues at coordinate 102,824,926 of CM066043.1, forward strand.
TTCCCATTTGTATATTTGTCAATCACAGGTGGTCCTTCTCCAGGATTTTCTCTACTGAAAACAGAGTAGAAGTGTGTGTTTAACATTTTCGCTTTTTCAATATCGCTTTCCATGAATCCGTTCTCAGCACTTTTGAGTCCTACAATTCCACCTCTGATTTTCCTCCTCTCCCGAATATACCTGAAAAAAGGTTTTGTCGCCACACTTCACATCTTTAGCCATCTTTTCTTCTGCTATCCTTATTTTTTTTATTTCACATCTTTAGCCATCTTTTCTTCTGCTATCCTTATTTGCTATCCTTATTTCTTTTTGTCTCTTTTAGTTTGGTCCTGTATTCTTTTCTGTTTCCTCTGTTTGCAAACTTTTGAATTTTGTGAAAGCTGTGGTTTTTGCCTTTATTTGTGCAGCCACTTTTTTGGAGAACCAAATAGGTTTCCTTTTCCTCTTGTTTTTATTTACTTTCCTTATATACATATCTGTTGGCCCTTTTATTGCCTCCTTTAGTTTAGCCCATCGCAATTCCACTTCCCTTAACCCCTCCCACTCTACCAACTCCTCCTTCAGGTACTTGGCCATTTTACTGAAGTCAGTCTTTTTGAAGTCTAGGACTTTGAGCTTGCTGTGATTGGTTTCTACCTTGGCTTTTACATAGAAACATAGAAAAATGACAACAGAAAAAGACCACTTGTCCTATCTAGTCTGCCCTTCCATATCAACAACTACAACAGTCCTATTTTTTCCTTTAGAGATCCTCTGTGTTTGTCCCATGCTTTTTTAAATTCAAATACTGTCCTCATCTCTACCACCTCCACTGGGAGACTATTCCACGGATCCACCACTATTTGCTTTATAATAAAGACCACTAACCATTTTAGTAGCCACCCTCTGTACTGACTCCATCCTGTTTATATCCTTTTGAAGGTGCGGTCTCCAGAATTGCACACAACACTCCAAATGAGGTCGCACCAAAGACTTATACAGAGGCACTATCACCTCCTTTTTTCTGCTAGCCATTCCTCTCCGTATGCACCCAAGCATTCTTCTAGCTTGTGATGTTGCCTTTTCTACCTGTTTAGCTACTTTAAGATCATCAGACACAATCACACTGAGGTCCCACTCTTCTTTAGTGGACAAAAGTACTTCACCCCCTATACTATATTGCTCCCTTGGATTGCTGCAGCCCAAATGCATGACCTTGCATTTTTTAACATTAAATCCCAGCTACCAAATTCTAGACCATTCTTCAAGCTTAGCTAGCTCCCTCCTCATGTTATCTACACTTTCCTGGGTGTCTACTCTATTGCAGATTTTGGTTTCATCCACAAAGAGGCAAACCTTATCCGACAGCCCTTCTGCTATATCACTAACCAAGATGTTAAAAAGAACCGGACCAAGGACAGATCCCTGGGGCACACTACTGGTAACTTCCTTCTCTTCAGAGTGAGCTCCATCTACCTGTACCCTTTGTCGCCTCCCACTCAACCAATTTCTAACCCAAGCAGTAACTTTAGGGTCCATCCCTAGGGTGCTCACTTTGTTTATAAGTTGCCTGTGAGGAACAGTGTCAAAGACTTTAATGAAATCTAAATACACCACATCTATGGCTCTCCCTCGGTCCAACTCCCTGGTCACCCAGTCAAAGAAATCAATCAGATTTGTCTGACAAGACCTGCCTCTGGTGAATCCATGCTGCCTTGGATCCTGTAATCCACTGGACTCCAGAAACCTCACAATTTTCTCTTTCAGCAGCGTTTCCAATAATTTACTCACCACCTAAGATAAACTAATTGGCATGTAGTTTTCAACCACATCCTTACTTCTGCTTTTGTGTAAAGGCACCACATGAGCCTCTCTCCAGTCCTTTGGCACCACTCCCGACTCCAACGAGGCATTGAAAAGGTCAGTCAGTGGAGCTGCTAGAACGTCCCCAAGTTCCCTCAGTATTCTAGGGTGTATCCCACCCGGTCCCATGGCTTTGTCTACTTTAAGTTGAGCTAGTTTCTCACAAACACAGTCTTCTGAAAATTCTTCAAGATGCATCTCGCTTCTGTTCCTGTTTGTGGGTGTTCCTGGTTCTTCAGCTGTGAACACAGAACAGAAATATTTGTTAAGCAATTCTGCTTTATCCTCATCAGCTTCTACATATTCATCCCCTTCACCCTTGAGTCTGACAATATCACTTTTGCCCTTCCTCTTCTCACTAACATATCTGAAAAATGTCTTATCCCCCCATTTTATTGCATTGGCTATTTCCTCCTCTTTTTGAATCTTTGCTTTCCTGACTACTTCGCTAGCTTCTCTTTTCCAAATATAGATGCCTATCTTCCTCTCTCTGTGATGTCTTGTATTTCATGAAGGCCTCTCTCTTTTTCTTCATCTTTTCAGCTACTTCTTTCGGAAACCATAGCAGTCTCGTTTTCCTTTTACCTTTATTTACCATTTTAACAAAAAGGTTGGTTGCCCTTAAAATATCCCCTTTTGGTTTTGTCCACTGTTTTTCTACATCCCCCAGCTGTTCCCATCCCGCTAACAACTCCCTGAGGTATTGGCCCATCTTGGCAAAGTTAGTTTTTCAAGCCTAAGACCCTCGCTTTTGAATGGATTCTATCTGCCCTAGTCCTAATACTGAACCACACCATCTGGTGATCACTGGATGCAAAATGATCTCCCACTATAACATCAGAAACACTTTCACCATTGGTAAGCACCAAGTCCAGTATGGCCCCTTCACGTGTGGTGTCTGTTACCAATTGCCTGAATAGTTCTCCCTGTGGAGAATCCAGGATCTCCTTACTTCTAGATGATACTGCAGCAGGTATGCGCCAATCAACATCTGGCATATTGAAATCTCCTATTAGTAGAACTTCCCCATTCCTAGCAATACTGCGTATGTCTTCAATTAACTCTCCATCCACCCTCTTGTGAGGGAGGTCTGTATATCACGCCAATGCAAATAGATTTCTCTTTCCCTCTTTCTAGTTTAACCCACAATGCCTCCTCTCTCCCTTTTAAGCTCGGTAATTCCAAAGCTTTAATAGTATTTTTTATATATAGTGCCACTCCTCCTCCCCCTCTTCCTACCCTGTCCTTTCTGAATAAAGTATGGCCTGGTATAGTTACATCCCAGTCATGGTTTTCTGTGAACCATGTTTCTGTAACTGCCACTAAATCCAAGTCAGCCTCTCCCATTAAAGCTTCAACATCTGGGATCTTATTTCCCATACTATGGGCTTTTGTACACACTGCTTTCCATATGTTGCCCCTTTTACCCATTTTCATAAAGGTATTTAATGTTTCATTTACCTGGGGGCTTTCACTTACCTAGGGGCTTTCTTCAACCATCCCTAAGAAATCTAGTTTAAAGCCCTCTTCAGTAGATTAGCCAGTCTGCTACTGAAGACATGTCGACCTTTCTTGGACAGATGGACTCCATCCTTGCTCTGCAACCCTTGGAACAGCATCCCATGGTCCAGGAAACCAAAACGCTCTCAATGACACCATCCATGCAGCCATGCATTCATCTCCAGGATGCGAGCTTCTCTGCCTTGGCCTTTACCCTCATCAAACCACACTGTGTGATGATCACTGCTGCTCACATGGGCACCCACCCAGATGTTTGACACACTATCTCTGTTGGTGAGCACTAAATCCAGCGCCGAACTCTCCCTGGTCGATTCCATCACCATTTGTTAAGTAGTGCATCTTGGAAGGCGTCCACAATTTTTTTACTTCTTTCCAGATTTGTAGAAGGAATACTCCAATCCACATGGGGTAGATTAAAGTCACCCAATGTGATCACTTCCCCCTTCATGGCTATCTTTGCAATATCAGCAATCAATTTTCTGTCCATTTCTTTGGTTTGAGTTGGAGGCCTGTAGGTTACACCGGTATGGATGACAGTGCCATCTCCTCTTTCCAACATAATCCAGAGCGCTTCTTTTTTTTCCCCACGTCGCCTGCATTTCAGCAGCTTTAATATTGCTTTTGACATATAGGGCTACTCCTCCTCCTTGTCTATTCTCTCTCTCTCTCTCTTCTAAATAGATTATAGCTAGCTATGGCTATATCCCATTCATGCGACTCATTAAACCATGTTTCTGTAATGACCACCATGTCCAAGTCCATTTCCACCATTAGAGCTTCCAGATCAGGAACTTGCTGGCTAGGCTTCGAGCATTTGTGCTCATTGCTTTCCAGCATTTGTTGACTGGCTTGCCTGTGTTTTGCATGGATTTTGTTCTAAACACCCCTTTCCACTTGCCATTGATGTGTAGCAGTTTCCAATGTCATTTTGCTTTTGCTGGGAGTGACTTCCTGAACTTGTCCTTCTCCATCCGTCACCCCCTTTCCCTAGTTTAAATGCCTGTCCACATACTGGGAGGCATTTGACCATCTTCTCCCCTTTGAACTGTGTTCCTAAGTTGTTGCCTCCGATGATGGAATCTCCAAGTAGTAGTAGTTTTCTGTTTTGCGACTTTTTTCTTCCCATTTGGTGTAATATCAGTGGATTTGGCAGTGAGTCTTTCATTTAAGGGCACTTCAGTTTCCAAGGATTGGGTACTCTCATTATCCACGGCAGAGAAGCCATTATGCAGGGATATCTCTTGATGTATAGGGTGTCTCTGCGTTACAGGTCGCAACCTACCAGAGCCCACTGTGATCCATTTGTTCCTGTGCTGTTTGATTCTTTGTGGAAGCCGTGATGGATTTTATTCAGTTTGTACCCTAGAGGAGTTGTGTTTACAGCTAATTCTTCCCTTAGTAGAGTCAATTCTTTATGCATAGCAGATAACTTGAGGCATATAGGGCAAGCTCTTAGGCTCCAAATGATCCTTCTCAGAATGAAAGCATCACAGTTATTGCATTGAATACATGACATACTGACACACGCTGTCCTAGGAGAAGAAAAGGAGAAAAAGTGGGTGTAACACCTAATTAAAGGACAGATGTCAATGTATATGACGATTATATAGGCAATGCAACCCTGGGGTGTGTGGGCGGGAACTTAAGTGTCCCTCACCAGTAGACCTTATATGAACTGAGGCCACATTCAGATATCTGATTTAAAGGCTATGCAAGGAATGTAGGCAGTCTGAATATTCCTAAAAACCTATATCCAACAGTTAAAATTTATATTAAAAATAGGCAATTGTAAAGTCTGAAAGTCTTAGCTGAGTGTATAGTCTCTTGAAGCTGTGATGAGCAGACTGGTTCTGGTACTTGGTCAGTTGTAGAGTTGATTCAATTAGCCCCACCCTGTGAAGCAGGCTTGTAACAGACAATGGAATCTGAAATAGTCAAGCTGAGATCTTACTACTATGTATCAGCCCACTATGCAAAGGTCCCCTTAACCTTAAAAATGTATACCTCTGCTGCAAAATTAAGTAGGAGACCTAAGTAGACCAGGTCTCTGCAACTCCAAAAGCAAATGATTATTTCTATTCCAAATAGCTATATATCATAAGTGTCCCTGGCCAGGAGACCTTATATGAACTGAGGGCACAATCGGATTTCTGATTTAAAGGCAATGCAAGGAATGTAGGCAGTCTGAATATTCCTAAAAGCCTATATCCAACATTTAAAATTTATATTAAAAGCAGGCAATTGTAAAGTCTGAAAGTCTTAGCTGAGTGTGTAGTCTCTTGAAGCTGTGATGAGCATGTTTCATGTTTACATAAAACAAATATTACAGTCAACATACTTACAAAAGTTGCATGTACGTACATGAGCTTAGAATTAAACAGATAGTTTAGATAGGGTATTAGTAGATAATGTTGATTGGGTGGGTTCTGGGGAGATATTGTTTTATGGGTATTGTTATGTTGGGAATATTTTGTTCTTACCTGCTGAGTTACCAAAATATTCTATGAATAGATATGTTTTTATTTCCTTTCAGAAATCTTTAAGATCCTTGATGGCTCTTAGCTTATCCGGCAGGGCATTCCAGAGTATAGGTGAGAAATAAATTAATGCTCTGTTGCTGGTCGAGCGGTTTGTTTTGCAGTAATTAGAAAGGACTGCCAAGGTATTTTTATTCCATTCTCTTCAAGTTCTCTCAGTAGATGGGATGCTAGTCAGTGAGGATAGAAATGAGGAGGCTATTTCCCTTTTGAGTTTAAAAGTAATCGTGAGAATTTCGTATTTTATTCAGCTCAATATAGGTGACCAATGTAGGTCGTCCAGCATTGGTGTGATGTGTTCTGCGCTATTTATCTTAAAAATGATATGGGCAGCTACATTTTGGGCCATTTGAAGGTGGTTAAGGGTAGACCATGTAAAATACTATTTGAGAAGTCAAAGTGAGGAATGATCATAGGCCTGGAGTATGGATCGGAAGCCATGGTTAGTCAGATATGGTCTGAGATGTTGAAGCATTCGCAATTTATAGAAGACGGTTCTAGTAATTAATTTTATATGAGTAGTCCTGGTAAGAGTCTGAACCAAGGTAACCCCTAAGTATTTCACTTCCTTTTTTACTTCTAGCTCAATATTCTCACTCATACCAAGTTCCGGTCCATTCACATCAATCGTTTATTTCTACCCTCACCATCACAAGCTCACTTAGAACTCGCGCGTCGCTCTGCTTTCTTTTTCCTGGGCCCTGCACTCTGGAACGCCCTGCTGTCTACACTTCGCCTTGAGGCATCCTATCAAAAATTCAAAGCCCACCCGAAAACTCACCTATTATTTCATCAGGCCTTTGACATCCCACATACCAGTGCACATTAGCCTCTTGATTATCTTAACCGTCTCTCTGTTGCTCTTTAGATTACTGTCCTGACTGTCTTTCCTCTGTCCTATAGATTTATGACGTTCCTTTACATTTTCTAGCTTTGCAGCATTTGTTATTACCATTGTAACCCACCCTGATGCTTCGGCCTGGGTGATGTATCAAATGCGAAATAAAGATAAAGATAGATGTAGATACTTCTCAAGCTGGTACATATGTATGAAGGTTCATTATAACTGTGATGTGTGCAGGATTTATGCAATTTTTCTGTAATTTTTGTGTTAGCATCCTATAAAGACAAATATGGCCTACATGTATTTATAAAATAGGCCCCAAGTAGGTGCCCAGTCTGCCGCCACATAATGCCAACTGTAGCCCACAGCTGTGCATGGGTAGCAAATATTATTATCAGACTGCCATGACTGAAACAGCGATATTGAAGTAGCTTCCCTAACAGAAGCAGCGTGGGCAGAGGACTCCCGAGCAGCTTCATGGGAACGTTGGCCACTGACACCCCTACTGCTGCTGCTACTCAACCTGACCCCATCTCCCACAGCGGAAACTGCAACCACAGTATTGCAGGAGATCTGCAGTGCTGCTCAAAGTCAATCAGGCCATGGCCCCATGTGACCACCTAATTATAATCCCTATGATATGGTCCAACATAACTAGGTAAAATTACTTGCTTATCTTACCCACTAAGGTGGTAATTTTATAGTCATCCCTGTAAAATTATTCATCATCGATGTGCACAAATCATGCATTTTGCAGATCCTCAAGGATCTGCCCTATCTTCATTACTACCGGTATTTAATGCATACTTACAACCTATTTGTAACATCTTCAAAAAGTTTAAACTAGGTTATCACATCTATGCGGAAGACATAATGTGCTGTCTCCCAATAGACATTATCAATCCCAATTATCATCAACTCACAACATGTTTCATTGAAGTAATAAATTGGCTAAAGCTACATAACCTAACCTAGGGAGTGGAGGAGTAGCCTAGTGGTTAGAACACTGGCTTGGTAACCAAGCAACCAGGATTCAATTCCCACTAGCACTCCTTGTGGCCTTGGGCAAGTCACTTAACCCTCCATTGCCTCGGAAGAAAGGCCTGGCAATCTACTTCCAGTGACACTACCAAGAAAACCCAGGAGCTTCTGGGTCGCCAGGAGTCAGGACTGACTCAAAGGCACACATTGCATTGCACATAACCTAGTCATAAATTACAACAAAACTGAGGTTCTATTCATAATAAGGAACCAAAACTTTACCCCTCCACCAAAACTTAAGGATATTTATTTATTGAACGGTTTTATATACCGCCTTTCAGAAAAATCAACTTGGAACTGGTGATAAGGGATATGTAAACATATAAGATTAGCCAGATATTGGAGGGTGGAGATATGGAGGGCCTTCTGTGTCATGATTAGGAAGTTGTATTAAATTCTATAATGGAGAGAGAGCCAATGGAGATGGATAAGAAGAGGAGTGACATGATCTGAGCGCTTGGTTTGAGTGAGAATGACCCCTCTCAAGACCCGAATGATTACTAGGATGGTCCGATGCTCTAGATCAGTGGTTCTCAACCTGTGGGTTGCGACCCTCATGGGGGTCGCCACAGGATTTAGTGGAGGTCGCCTCGTCTCCGCCAAGTTAAAAAAAATTTTTAAACGCGCACAAGTTGCTACCGCTGCCGAGTCTGCTTCTCGGCAGCGGCAAACTCACCCCCTTCCTTCTAATGCAGCCGCGGCTCCCTGCCTCTTAGGGAACCGCGGCTGTGTCTGTAAAACCATTGCAGAGCCTTCCTGTCTCTCGATGAGCTCCGTGCAGCATTGTCCCTCCTCCAAAGGAAGTGGTAAAGAACTTCCTTTGGAGGCGGGACAATGCTGCACAGAGCCCGTCGAGAGACAGGGAGGCTTCTCAACGATTTTACAGGCACAGCCGCGGTTCCCTAAGAGGCAGGGAGCCGCAGCTGCATTAGAAGGGAGGCAGACATGGGGAGAGGGGATGAGGGGGCAGGGAACCTGCAACACGGCTGACATGGACAGAGGGGGGCTGACATTGACGGGGGGGGCTGACATGGACATGGACAGGGGGGAGGGGGCTGATATGGATGGAGGGAGGGGTGGCTGACATGGACAGAGGGGGGCTGACATCGAGGGATGGAGGGAGGAGGAGCTGACATGAATGGAGGGGGGCTGACATGGAGGGAGGGAGCTGATATGGATGGATGGATGGATGGAGGGAGAGGGGCTGACATGGACAGAGGGAGGGAGGGAGGGGGCTGATCTGGATGGATGGAGGGAGGGGGCTGACATGGAGGGAGGGATGGAGGGAGGTGGGCTGACATGGATGGAGGGAGGGAGGGATGGGGCTGACATGGAGGGATGGAGGGAGGGGGCTGATATGGATGGATGGAGGGAGGGGGCTGATATGGACAGAGGGGGGCTGACATGGAGGGATGGAGGGAGGAGGGGCTGAAATGGACGGAGGGGGGCTGAAATGGAGGGAGGGAGCTGATATGGATGGATGGAGGGAGGGGGACTGACATGGACAGAGGGAGGGAGGGAGGGAAGGAGGGGGCTGATATGGATGGATGGAGGGAGGGGGGCTGACATGGAGGGAGGGATGGAGGGAGGGAGGGGGGCTGACATGGACAGAGGGGGGCTGACATGGAGGGAGGGGGGCTGGCATGGACAAAGGGGAGAGACAGGGGGACATAGTGGACAGATGGGATAACTGCTGGACAGAGGCAAGAGACAGTGCGGGTTAGGATTATAATGGGCTGATGGAGGTGCTAGCACTGGTAATGGGCAGATGGGGGGTAGGACTGGTAATGGGTTGATTAGGGAAGGCTAGGACTGGGAATGGACTGATCAAGGGAGGGTTGGGACTGGTAATGGGCTGATAGGGGGGTAGACTGGTAATGGACTGATGGGGGGCTAGCATTGGAAATGAGCTGATTGGTGAGGTTAGGACTGGAAATGGGCTGATGGGGGGATAGGACTGGTAATAGACTGATGGGGGGGTAGGACTGGTAATGGGCTGATGAGGGGTGCCTAGCACTGGTAATGGGGTTGAGGGGGGGACAGTGAGCTGATGGGGGGGGGGGGTATGACTGGAAATGAGCTGATTAGTGGAGGCTAGGACAGGAAATGAGCTGATGGGGGGTAGGACTGGTATTGGGCTGATTGTGTGGAGGGGAGGATAGAGCTGCTGGCCCTGGAAGAAAACTGGGGGCTAAGGCTACAAATGGGCTGATATGAGGGGATGGGAGAATGGAACTGGAAGGGAGTGGATTTGAGAGGGGCTGCCATGGTATTTGTACTAGAAGGGACTGCTCAGTGGGGAAGGAGGGGGACTGGAAGGGAAATGGACACCAGTGGCAGTCATGGGAATGCAAGTTGACATTGGAAGGTACTGGGAGTGAGGACTGGAAAGGGGCTGATACTGGGGAGGGTTACTGGGACTGGAAATAGGCTGATGGAAAGAAGTGAAGAAAACAAAAGGAAAGATAAGAAATGGCAGATGGACCATAGACCACAGAAAGAGAGCTAAGACAGGAAAGCAGAAGCCTCAGATCGGGACCAGCATGATCAGAGAATAAATTGGTCAGACAACAAAGGTAGAAAAAATAATTTTATTTCATATTAGTGATTTGACTACAAAATTATCATAATTTTGAAATCAAACATTGTTACTTGTTATTGTGATTAATTATTGTGGTTTAAATAAGTAAATTTTATAAATAAAAACATATTGCAAAGGCCTATAATATATTAATAATTCAACAAATGATTACAGCGACAATGCGTTAACGGTAAAGGAAGAGAGACGCATTTGAGTTTATCATTGGGGGTCACCACAAGTTGACCAATGGTAAAAGGGGTCACGGTACAAAAAAGGTTGAGAACCACTGCTCTAGATGTATGTACCACATAATTGCGGATATTTCGATCGCATTTATATGCTATCATCAAGCGCCCCTGGAAACATTGATGTAAAGATGATACATTCCAGTGTTTCTTCAATATAGAGGTGTCCTGGCAATGCCCATTTTTATGCTATTTCCTTTTTAAATTGATCTTGTTTTATTTGATGGCCCAAGGGTTTCTGCCGCCTCCTAGGTAGAAGCCCAGGTATGCTGCCCCCCCCCCCCACTGCCCTCCTCCCTTTCCCCATGCTCAGCCATGCTGCCGCTGATTCTGATGCGGGGTCGGGGTGGCTCGGTGGCAGCGGCAGGCCTTGTGCTTTGGAACACATGGCCTGCCACTTCTGACCCCTCCGACACAACTTCGGGAGGTCAGAAGCGGCAGGCCATGTGTGCCAAAGCACATGACCTGCTGCTACTGCCAAGCTGACCCTGCCACTGGAATCAGCAGCAGTAGGGAGGGGGAAGTTGGCACAGCCCATAATGGCTTGGCTCAGCACGAGGGGGCATCAGGCCATGTGTGCTGTGCCATCTATGGAGGTGTGCCGCCTTAGGCAACCGCTTAGGTTTGCCTAGTGGACAGGCCAGGCCTGAGTGTGGGTATCTCCCTGATATCCTTTTCAGTAATGACTGAGGCAAAGAATTAATTTAGACTGTCTGCTATGGCTTTGTACTCCCTGCTCTGGCCTTTACCTCCTCATGGACTTCATGATTTAAATGAACTTGAAAACATTTTTATTTCTTTTTAATTCTATGGCAAGATTCTTTTTGGCCTGCCTTATTATTGCTTTATATGGAACATGCCAGTGCTTATTCACTTGCTTATTTTCTTCATTTGGATCTGCATTCTATTTTTTGAAAGACGTCCTTTGGCTTTGCCTCTTTTGTTTTACACTTTAACCATGCTGGCAGCCATTTGGTATTCCTTTAATCTTTTTTAATGTGTGGACTACATTTCATCTGGGCTTCCAAGGTGGAATTTTTAAACAGTGCCCATGGTTCATGCCAACTTTTAACCTTTGCAACTGCTCCTTTATACATTTTCTAAATAATGTCCTAATTGTATCTCCCTTTCTGAAGCTGCTACTAGAATTATTTTCCTTAATATCCTCCGTCTGTTTCCCTTTGTACTAAAGAAAGTTTCTCTGAGTGTTTTCATAGCATGCCCCATTTCTACATAAAGAGATGTAAGGGCAAATATTCAGCCATTGTAGTCAGTGTTTTTTATTTTTTAAATGCCAGTCATGGTAGTCAAAGCTACTTGGGCTATTCAGCTCCAGTGTCTAGATTGTGGCTGATTACTGAATATCAGGATACAGTGCTTAGCACCGCTGCTATCCAGATAGCCTGATACTGAGCTTGTGATCCAGATAGGACAGCAAGCAAGGTGTCTTAACTTCACCTGGATAGCAGGCTCAATACCACCACTAAGCAGATAATTTCCTGTTGTGCCCATATTGCCCTGGCATTATCTGGATAGAGTCGCTGAATATTTATTTGGATAACAGCAGCTATTATCTGGATAGAATGGCTTTGCATATTGACCTGATAGTGAACGCTTAGAACTAATCGAGTAGGTTTTGTCTCTGCCACTGCGACAACTCCAGGAAAAAAGAACATCGCTAAAGAGATTGGTTTGTTCTTGCAGAAGAAGTGAAAATAATACCTTTGAGCATATCCTGGATCTGTTGTATCGTAATGCAGGCTCTCTCTTTTACTCTTCTCTAGGGAGTATGGAGTACTGGCATCTCCGCTCCCTTTCCGCCCATTTCATTCACAACACTCAGCTTGCTTACAAGGAACCTTCCCTCATAGTATGCACCCCGTTCCCCCTGGAAAGAGAACAGTGGCGATATGCCAATCCAAGTTTTATTTTTAAGGTGCAAAACCTCCACAGGAAAAAACCTTATACATGTGAACAAAGAACACCCAGGAAAACGTACATCTGGAATTTCTTCACAAATTTCATGGTAATATAAAGAGATGATATGCGCAGTGAAAAGCTCCCACCCCCCTTGTGCAGCAACTTGCAATCTCCCAGTAGTAACCAGCATGGTTATGTTGTACACGGTGCTGTAAGTTCTAAGGAGAGGCCCTCAAGAAGAATTTTGCCAAGGGCCCCCATGGTCCCTCGGAGCTCAGTCCCTCCCTTCCCCTCCAGCAAGCTTACTTTAAAATATTTCCCACCCTGCTTCCCACTCCTCCCTTCTTTCCACTGAAAGGTTTTCAAGCCTGGCAACGATCACTTTCCACTATCTGCCGAAGCCTCATGATAGCAGTCTTTAAGCAGGGGGTAAGCAGAGCAAATGTAGCTGTTATTGCAAGACTTCGAACCAGCAGTTAGATGCGACGACTTCCGGGGCCCAAAACATTTTGATGGAGAGAGAGGAGGATTGGGAGACAACCTGGAAAACATTTCAAAGTACGTTTGCCTCTCTGCCTTTACTGCCAATATGTGAGCCCCCTTCCTGCCTGCCCCCTACTCCTTGTATTGCGGGGACTGCTTGGGCAGAATTTCTGGGTCCGCATTCAAAACCTTTCTTGCATGAGGAAACATATTTCAGCTCAGGCAAAGATAGATGCTAAAAGAAATATGCTTCTCTACCCGTGAACCCAGGTCCCTTTCCTTAAACTTGAGAAAACACTTTTGCAATCACTTCCCTCACACATCGACTCTCAGCTTCCCGGTGGCAAATTACTCAGATTTGTCACTCACAGAGTTCCAGATATTTTTCCTTTAATGTTATAAGGAGCTTTTGACAAAATGTCCCAGTCACACCCTAGATAAAGGCCTAGAGGTGGCTAGTTGCCATCTCTCTGTGTCCCTTTCCCAAACAACACCTTTATGCCCAGATTCATAAGCCCTTCTCTCCTCTTTTAATGCCTTGCAGAATCTCCTAAGTTGCCATGGTGCTCGTAACTACTTCTTGGTGGTGAATGGGCGACTCTTGCGGGCCTCTGATGCCAGGTACACTTTGAGTTTGTCCCGGGAGGTCATCCTCTCCACGTAAGCTGTTAGGAAAGGGAAAGGCTTCAAGCAGTCTGGCACCCAGACCAAGAGATTCTGGAGGATGTCCAGGAGGTTAAAGTCTGCATATGAAATCTGTGCCAGAAGAAATAACATACAACTTTATTTATTTATCTATACGCAGGTATTAACAGCTTTCCCAAAGCAAAAAGTTTCACCCAAGATGATGTACAAGATAGAAACTCTTAAAAATGACATTTTCTAAAAACTGAGGCAAATATATATGTTCACCATTCAAGCAACTGCATTGCACTTTTATTTTTATGTCATTGTATTGAATGAGATGTTATCTGCTTTGTCCATGAAATTTTCTTGAAAATTAGAGGATACAAATAGGCTATTAAACATAATTTAATTAAGGCAGACACCCACGGGACTTGATAACAGTAGGGCTGCCTGCTGGATGCTCAGCTGTCTAGAAATCTGTCTAGAAAATGACATTGGTTCTTTTTGCTTTCTTCCGTTTTTCTCTTAACTCCATTTCCAGGGTCTCCTTTCCATTTTCTATTTCTTTTCCCTGCCTTCCTCATATTTTCCCCTTTACGTTCTTTCTCTACCTTTGAAATTTCCTTTTTCTGGCTTACTCAAACCCCCTTCTCCCCAAATCATCCCATGCTGACTCTGTGTCTCTCCAATCATCCCTTCCCACATCCCGCCGCCATTGCGTTTCATTCTTGCCTCTTTGCAGGCTCTCCCAGCCACTCTAGTCACGTCCTGCCATGTTTTCTCATCGCATTCTCTTTACTGCTATTTCTACTTCTATACAGCTATTAGATGTCTGAGGCATGGTAACATCTTGGCTTTGAAAAATATTGTCTTTGCTGTTTTTGCAATCTGTGTGTCTGAAAGATAGTGATTGATCCAGTGTGAGGTGCAGCGGGGGTGTGAAGGTTTGGTCCTTTGTGACAAACAATGCTTCTGTTTTTTTGAGGTTTATTGTGAGATTGTTTTCCTGGAGCCATTTGGAGACGTCGTTGAAGCAGTTTGTTAATTCAATCATCTGCGTATATGTGGGAGTTGACATTATGGGTCCTTATTATAGAGCAGAGTGGTTTGAGGTAAATATTGAATAGCATAGCTGAGAGTGCAGAGCCCTGCGGTATTCCTTGAGTTTGTTGAAATGGGGGGCGGGGGGAGTGGTGGGACTGGTTCGAATTAGTTGATATCTATCTGTTAGGTAGGATTTGAACCATTGCAGAACTTTGTCCTTTAAGCCTATTTCTTGTAGTCTGTGTAGAAGAATGCTGTGTGAGATGGTATCAAATTCTGCAGAGATGTCCAAAAAGATCAGGATGTACCCAGTATGTTTGCTCTGTATTCCTTTGGTTAGGGCGTTTATGAGAGAGATCATGAGGGTTTCAACCCCATGGGAAGGACGGAATCCATGTTGCTGTGGATCAAGAGTGTTGTTTGTATCCAGGTGATCCTGCAGTTGTTCATGAGCTATCTTTTCAATAGGTTTTGCAGGGAATGGAAAGCTTGCTACTGGTCTGCAAGAGGCAGGATCCATTGGGTCAAGTTCAGGTTTCTTAAGGGTTGGATGGATAATGGACCTCTTGAGACTGGCGGGCATGATTCCCGGTTTGAGAGATTTGTTTACAATTTTGTCAAGTGCTGGTCTTAGTTGGAGGAAGGGGGGAGGCGGGTTTAGCAGGAAAATCTGAAGTTCAGTTTTAGCTATATTCAATTTTAGGAGGTGGTGAGACATCCAGGTGGCTATGTCAGCTAAGCAATGGTGGGATCTGAACGGCCAAGGAACCGGTTCAGTCCCAGCGCCCCCCCCCCACGTGTGTGCCTGCCAGGTTGCTGTTCCTTGCGTGGAGGCATTGCAGTAGCTGTATGCTTGGGCTGCTGCCCTCTGCCAAGGGTATGCAACTCTCTGATGGCCCAGAGACCCGATCCCCCACCTGACAATGTTGTGACAGCATTGGGGGTTTCTCCGATGCCGCGACCCCCCGATGCTGTCAGACATTGTCAGGTGGAGGGATTCCTGCCAGTGTAGAGCCGCCCCTGCAATGCCATGTTCAGCCCGGTTCGGTGAATGTGGGACATGGCAGGAACTGGTTTGCGCAAACCAACTGAATCCCCCCCGACATCCAATGCTGACTTCCTTTCGCATGCGGGCTTCAGTATTGAGACATGCTAATGCCAGAAATTCATAGAAAGAGGTTTATGATGTCCAGCAGGTTATAGTCTGTTGAGAGAGGTCAGATTAGGCAGAAAATGGGGAAGCGTAGCACTTTCTGTAAAAACAGCATTAAAGCAACTCAAATGCAGGGAGATTGTGAATAGGGTTTTTGATTTCAGGGTTTAAATAACAAACATGGATAAAATGCCCCTGAAGCAAAAAAAATGAAAATAGGTGTTTATTGGATAAACACCAAAAAAAGTCACTTCCTCTAGTACTGCCTCACCCCTCTCCTGGCTTGTCTTACATCCGCCACTCGCTTTTTCTATTGTTTCTGCATTAACGACCCCTAAGTGACACAAACATGGGGGTTTGATTCCACCAGAAAAGTTATCTAGTGTGGCGTGAAAACACCGCTAAACGCTGATATTTTGTACCCTCAAAAAGACCTACTTAGCTGGAAAATAAATACCTAACTGTACAGTTTATAAATACCTAGAACAGAAGCCCTAATAATGATGGATGAAGAAAGGACTGTAGATAATCTTGAAAAGGGAAAATGTGAATCCATTTACCCTGGTGGGATCTACAGAATCCAATGGAGTCTGTAATGAAGGGAATGCTGCTGTGTAGTGAAGGCCTTAGGAGTGATGAAGAAAGCAATTACCTCCGCATCATATTCAAAGGCGCTCCAGGTTTGCTGCTTTACATAATGGACATTTAGAGGAGCAGAATGAGAATCAGGTTTCAAATCTTGCTTCTCCCACTGGAGCATATCGTAACCTTGAGCATTGCTTCAAGTACAAGATTTAGATTGTAAGCCCACATGGGGAAGGTAAATAAATACTGTATCTATAGGTAACGCACTTTGAGCTCAGATTTGGAAAGGCAAGTGATCAAAGTTAAATGCAACTTGAAAACTAAAAAGTAGAGTTGAGATGCCAGTGTAGATGGTACTAACGGAGTGTGAGGGGGGGGGGCACATCTGCTGGTCTCCCTTGGGAAGGAGCGCACCCTCTGCCTGAGAGCCCCCTATGAAACACCCTCCTATGCCTAGCTCAACTAGAGGAAGATGCTCTACCTTGCTTCCAGCAATGAATCCACAGCCTTTGGAATTCTTAGAGAGAAATTTCTCGAATGCACGCAGGTGGTTGGGCAGGTCATCCATGAACTTCTGCTTGTCACTTTCCTGTGGTAGAATGGAAACTAGAATGAGTTACAAGATGCAGGATATCTCTTCTGGGACCATAGAAGAACAGACTGCAAGACGTAATACAAGTGGAGAGGTGGAGTAGCCTGGAGCCATCCCAGATCCAGGGAGAAGGACTGGCACTACCATTAGTTGAAGCAGGCGGTCTCCTAGAGCCCTGGCCGTCTGGGGGTGCTCATTGCCACTGCCTTTGCCCCCTCTGGGACTGATAGCGATGGCAACATCTGCAAACAGGTCAGTGGAGCGTATCTTCAAGCTTTGGTGCCGCCCCTCTCCAACTCTCAATGTTGACTTCCTGTTTGCACTGGAAGGCGGCATCGGATGGTGGAGAGCGGTGGAAGCAAATATCCCCATGGCGCTGAAACGTGAAGGTAAGCTCCATGGAGCAGTTTGCAGCTGTTGCCATCACTATCAGTCCCAGAGAGGGGCTACGGCGGTGGCAATGGGCGACGCATGGGGGGCACAAGGGATGAGGTTTGTCTAGGATGCCTCATCTCCTTGTGCTGGACCTGCCAGGGAGAGAGTATCAAGAGTGAATTGTTGAAATACAAGTAAGAGGACAGGCAAAAGGAGATAACTGCTTGGAATATAATTCTGCATAAAGACTGTGATAAGAGAGGAAATGCCGGACAGCGCAGGGCCGGCCCATCCACTAGGGTGTTGGCAGTGGCACACATCACCGTCCAAGCACCCCCCTCCCCCCCAGCTGCAGCCGATTCCATTTGGGGAGGAGGCGGGCAGCAGCGGTATTTCCAAAAGTGCTTTTTGCCGACGCTTTCTTACCCGTGGCAGGCCATGTCCTTCAGCACACATGACTTGCCACTTCTGACCCCCCTTTGACGGTAAATTGCATCGGAAGGGGATCAGACGCAGCAGGCCATGTGTGCTGAAGGACATGGCCTGCCGTGGGCAAGAAAGAGGCAGCAAAAAGCAGCTGCTTTTTGAAATACTGCCACTGCCCACCTCCCCCTCCCAAGATAGAATTGGCAACAGAAACCCTTGGGCTGGCCCTGGCACAATGTAGGAGTCACTGCAAACTCATCAGCCCAATGTCCAAAATTCTCGCGCATCTAGTGCGTATCTGCTCTTTCTTACATGCCTCCTCGGACCTGGTAAGAGCATGTGATCCGCTCCTGAGAAGTCTAAGGCTGGTCGCAGCTCTCTAAGCTTGCGCTTGCCGTAGTTCTAGACTCTGCATGCCTAATAATGGAGGTGGCTGCCACCTTCCCTGTTAACCTCATGTGTTCAGAAAGACCAATTTGCCCCATGTGGAAAACAAACCTTTTCTCACCATATTCAGAATGGAAAATGTTCTTTCAGGAGTCTGGAGAGTTCAAGTCTCACACCTTCTGGAAGGGAACCTCCCCCCACCTTTCTCCTTTGGAACTACGGTTCCTTGCGCTGGACTTACACTGTCATAGAAGATAGAACGGTAGAATTTCATGCGCAGGTCCTCCACACCATCATTCATCATGTCAATCACTGCTTGGTCTTGCTTGCTACCCTCATAGAGGCCTGTGATAGAGAAAAGAACATAAGAACTCCAGGTCATCCAACACAAAATGTAAAGTCTTGTCTTGCATCATTGTGCAACACTGGAATAAAACACTCCAGGTAAAACATTGCTCCTGCATCTGTGAATTTATTTCATGCAAATTCATTATAGATATCCTGAAAACCTGACTGGCTGCGGGATCTGGAAAGCCTTATCTGAGAACCTAAATTTAGGGACCTTGCATCTAATTTTGGTCACAAGAAGCTTAGGAGACTTTAGTATAGGACTGCAATTCATTTGCATAAGGTTAATCACCTAGGTAAGGTGCCTTATGCCAAAAATAGATGTTTCCGTACTTTTTTCCCTGCCCTAACTCCACCGACATTGCTGCCAACTTATAGGGCACCACAATTTAGATCAACTAAACCTCTAAATTTAGGACTCAGCTGTACTTCGTCTTCAAAAGGGCAGACTTACATATCTACTGTAAATCCTTAAGCAATTCTTCTCGGCTTTAAACCTTGCAAATTGGATGGGTGAATTCACGTATCAAAAAATGCATGGATATACATGCGCAAAAAAAACGAGATTGCAATTTTGCAAAAGATAAATAAACCTGTGCATGTTTCCTAGGAAAAGCGATGCCAGTGCTTCTATGCGGGGTTCGTTCATGAGGTCCATGGGTCAGTTTTAGCAGGCAATGAAAAAGGGGTCAGTATTCAGTATCACTCCGTACCCCCTCAAAAATGCCTTGAAATAAGCCATTTTAGAATATCTGTACTGGAGCTCAACCCTTTTCACAGTGCGTAAATTAAGTACTTGTGACTTAGAATGTCATCATTGTTAAATAAAAAGGATATTGGGGTGAGGGGGGATATTCAAAGCCTAAATGGGGCTGAGCAGGATAGTTGGCAGCAGAATAACAGCAGAAAGAAGGGGGTATTAATGCCCCTGTACAAGTTGCTGGTGAGGCCTCACTTGGAATTAGGGTTGCCAACTGGCTCCAGATGCGCCCGACAGACTTGATCCAGTCCTGGGTTTACCCCATTGCATGCAGTGACTTGTAGTTTTCCATTTCTTATAGAGTGCAATGGAGAAATCAGAACTACATATCCCTGCATGCAATGGGGTAAACCCAGGACTGGATTGACCCTGTCGGGCGCATCTGGAGCCAGTTGGCAACCCTACTTGGAATACTGTGTTCAGTTTTGGAGACGATATCTTACAAAGGATATAAAAAGACTTGAAATGGTTCAGAGGAAGGCGACCAAAATGATTTGGAGCCTGTGCCAGAAGCCTTATGAGAAGAGACTTGAAGACCTAAATATGTACACTCTGGAGGAGAGGAGGGACAGGGGAGATATGATTCAGACCTTTAAATACTTAAAGGGTATCAATGAACAAAGCAAACTTTCTTAAAGAGGGGGACGCTGTAAACCTAGAGGGCATAACATGAAGCTGCAAGGAGATAAAAGTAAAAGCAACGTCAGGAAATACTTTTTCACTGAGAGGGTGGTGGATGCTTGCGGTGCCCTCGCAATGAAGGTGGTGGGGTCAAATACAATGACGGAATTCAAAATGGCATGGGACGGACACAGTGGATCCCTTTGTAGTAAGAGGATAGAATAAAAACAATCAAACTTAATCTTTTATACTTCAGCAAATAGAGGGGGATGACCTGCACGGAGCGGCAGGCACACTTACTCTTGCCACCGTACTGGGCAGACTAGATGGACCATACTGGCCTTTATCTGCCGTCATATACTATGTTATTAATGCTAGCCAGCTAGTGTTGGGGTGCTCTGGGAGTGGCCCTGGGGAATAATCAGCTAGTGGTGATATTCGGCTGCTTGCTGCTTATCCGAAACAGGGGACGTTAGGTGCCTGAAAGGCTTTAGCTAACTGAGCAGCAGATGAATATTACTGCTGCCTGGTTAGTTGTGGTGTTATCTGGCCTGCCTGGATAATCAATGCCGGTGGCTGGATATTTATTTTTTTAGTATTTAGCTCCTGCCTTTCCAGGTACAGTAAACATTTCCCTGATCCTGAGGGCTCACAATCCAAGTTTGTGCCTGAGGCAGTGGAGGGTTAAGTGACTGCCCAAGGCCAAAAGTAGCACCACTGGGATTTGAACCCTGGTCTTTCTGGTTCTAGGCTGTTGCCCTAACCACTAGGTCACTCCTCCTCTGGTGCTGAATATCCAGATGCAAAGTCCAACGGCGATGGCTAGTTACTGTATAAGCACTACCCTCCTACCACTGAATATGCCCCTCATATATTTTTTGGGCCCTTAAAGACAATCTCTCAAACGTGCAATCTCTGATATCTCATTTTTATCAGCTTTTTATCTGTCACTGCCCATATGGTTTAGGCCTGTTATTTGGCAGATGACTGGTCTACTAGGCTTGCCGGTTTCTCATCTTGCAAAAGATCATGTGTTATCCAACTACAGGAGTCTATCTGGCATAAGTGCTTATGGGACGTCAATACAGGACATGTTTAGAGCATCTTAATCCAAATCTCACTGCAGAATTACCATTTGAATAGGAGCAGGAGCTAGATTCTTCCCTGGGCTCATCTACCTTCTGCTTATTTGCATTATAAGCTCTGTATTTGCTAGTGGATATGGGGCTGGGCCAAAGTGAGTCCCTGCTTCCTTCATGGAGATCACTGGATGTCTGTCATACAAGCTCTGGATGACTGATGCACAGATTTGGCATCATCACATTGACCAATAAAGAAGCCACTAATCCTCAAACACTGACATGCATCATGAGACCATGGAAGTTCCTAATGCAAAACCTACTGTCGCCCCGATGGCACTAATTTCTCCTTTAGCTCCAAATATGCCCCCCCTAGCAGAGCTGCTACTGCGTGAGGATGATGCTCTTGATTCTCCAAGCACTGAGCCTGACACACAGCCTTCAGAACCAGCAGTTGAGGCTGGCGGACCTGAAGGAACCAGAAGGAACCTCAGCACAATTGTGGACAGCCGCTGCAATTGGACGACTGTATCAGAGGATGTGAAGTGTTACGTATGCAGCAGGGGGAGCTCTAGCATTCAAGTTCTGTGCTAGACACTCTGATTTGTTGTACCTATTCTCTTGTCTCTATGGTTGTGTAGTTCCCACCCTATGTGCGAGGTCATGTAGAAAAGAAATGCTTTTAAAAAGATCTGCTGGCTTCTCCTAATATTCTACTGAACCGTATGCTTATCTAATATGCAGTGCTTTGTATACACTTTGTACAGTTCATATTTGAGAATTTCTTTGATGTTTTTATTTTTATTTTAGTAGTTTGGGACCTTTTTACGTTTGCATTTAGTTTCTTACTCCTTTTCCTGTCAGCTCTTTGCTCTAAATTTCCCGCCTGTTCTTTTTCTACTCTTAAGTTGCTATATCTAATTTTTAAACAAGTGTGGGAGCCAGAGGAGAAAGGGTTAACACAAAAAAATGAAATTGTACTGAGGTGTGTACGTGAAGCTTTCAGAGGTATGTGACATTGTGGTAGGCTATGGCCTAGCACGGCCTGCTACTATGAAAGGCCTGTAAGTTAGGCCTGGATCCTAACTCCTATTATAACTAGAAAAGAACCAAAAAATCTGTTTAAAATAAGAAAGCTGTTTTAAAAATGCTTAATAAGAAGTTTTCATGAATTCATAAGTCTTCTATTATTCTCTTGTGTGTGAAAGAACAGAAATGTTTCAAAAGATGCATTCCTGGAGCCGAAGTTAACCTTGCAGTAGAAAAGTTACCAAGTTAAGACTATACCATTGTTCAAGCAATCCTAAAGGAGGGGGCCGGTTGCTAGGCTCCGGAGGGATTTCTAATTGGACAGGTGCAGGGAATGTATAACCAATGAGAAGTTTGCATGTATCAAGTTAGAACCAATAGAAAGCTTTCATGTATCAAACTGGAAAAGAGGTATAAATGGTTATGTCTCTGTACAAACTTTCGCTCAGTTACTTTTACAGCTTTGACTGACTGAGCCATGTGCACATTAAACTGGCTTGGACCCTGTAAATTGACTCCTGGATTTATTCATTGACTGCAGTTTGCTACAACAACATCATATGGAAAAATTGTGAAAACACATTTACCAGTAAATGGTGGACAGAGAGAGGGTAAAAAGGCAACCATGAGATACAAACATACCAGCTTAGCATGAAGACGAACAAATGGCCCCAGTATAGTTGTCAGAACATGGAGAGTTAAAGAGAGATATTTCTTGGGAACTGAGGGGTGGGAGAGAACCAAGCAAGAGAACCAGGTAAAGAACTGAGTGGGGGCAAAGGTCAGATAATAATATAAAATCGCATAAAGTCCAGGCAGATAATTGCAGGCATGGGCCTGAGAAAAGGTCATCGGAGAGGGCTACAGACATGAGTAAAATAACATGGTAAATCACACAAGTGGGGACCTTAGAAAGCTGGAACAAGAAATCAGCTAATTAGAGAAAAATTCCCAGAAAAGGAAGTATGGTCCTGAGCAAGGGTATATAATGTGACAGGACCACATAGGCGATGAGTTCCTCTCCTGCGCAGTGAAGGCTGTGTGGGATATGGATTCCCTGGGTTCCCTATGGCCCCAGTATCCCTATTGTCGTGTCTGAGAATTTTGTATGTGTGCTAGTTTGTCTTGTCTAAAATCGTTCTAGTGTCATGTGTGTTTCTAACACTGATCTCTTTTGTCCGAATGCCTGTCACACATTCTCTCATTCGCTGTTATAGACAGGACAGAAGGATGTTCTTTTGTTTGTTATTTCTGAGTCAGGAAGTAAGACAGAATCACGCAGGGAAGAGCAGACACTCTTGCTTGTAGCTGTTTAGGAAATCTGCACCGAGATAAGAACAGAATGACCCTGTTAGTTTGCTGTGAGTGGTGGCAAGATCTGTAATTCTACTAAACTGCCTTTTCCTTTGTTTTTAGTCTTTTTGTTTCTGTAAGATAGGGAATAAATCTAATAAAAAGATCATTTTGGAAAGAAAAATCTGTGAGATAGTAATTACCATGTATGAGTGTGCTGCCCTGCATAAGGTGAGGTTTATTGGGAAGTGATATGTCCTCTCTGAGTGTTTGTTCCCCTTTTATTTATTTATTTGGTTCTTCTATACCGCCCCTTCCAGAGATCAGGGGCGGTTTACAATCAACAGAACAAGTTATATGGAAGAATAGTTGAACTATTTACAAGAACACGTGTTACAAATCATATTGCGTAAAACTTAGTAGATCTGTTACCTGAGTGGTGTAAATTAAGATGTGGTATAACTATTTTTATAGGTACGTGGTGTATTTGTATGAAGTAAGGATCAATTACCACATTATAGTTGAGCAATGGGACATCAATTTTTAATATTTACAGAGTTCACTGGTCATGGGCGTCTAAAGAGTGAGGCTGTGATGGTTGTGAGAGGGTAGTGTTAGGGGAGGGCTTGGGTCAGTGAGTTGTTCCTTGAGTGTGTTGTTTGTCTGCTTGAGAGGGAGGGGGAGGGGGTTCAATTGCATTTCGAAAATGTTCAATGAATAGGAACATTTTGAGTTCTTTTCTAAATAACTGGAGGTCTTTGGTCATGCAAATTGGTAATGGCAGATCATTCCAGAGACTGGGTGCAGTGAATGAGAAGGCTCTAGAGCTTGTGTTTTGTTTCGTCCTGCATATGGAATTGGGTATCACAAGGGAGTGGTTTGCATTTTGTCTATATGCCCTGGATTCTGGTGGTGTATGCAGAAGAGTGGCTAGGTAGGAAGGGGAAATGTCATTAAACAGTTTGAATGTTGTTATAAGTATCTTATATTTTATCCGACTCAGTACTGGGAGCCAGTGTTGGTCTTGTAGGATAGGGGTAACAATCCTGGCAATAATGTTTTGAGCCCTCTGGAGGATGTTTATGTTTTTGACTGGTAGTCCATGTAATAGACTATTACAATAGTCGAAGTGAGGGATAATTAATGCGTAAGTATCCAGGAGGGGTCTTAGATGCTGCACGATTTTTAGCTTCAAGAATATGGTTTCTACTGTTTGTTTTAGATAGGGGAGCATGCTAAGGGTTTGATAATATTATACCAAGGTATTTCACTTCTTGTTTAACAGGGAGGACTGTATTGTTGATCGTGATGGTTTTGGGGGGGGGGGGGGGATGGTATCTTGATTCCTCGATACAAACATAGCTTCAGGTTTTTTGAAGTTGATATTAAGGTGGTTGATATTTAACCAAGATTCAGTTTCTCTTATGGATTTTGATAGATTGAGGTAGGAGGGATTGTTTATATCTATATTTACTGACATTGCCTTTCAATTTTACACCTTGCAGCTTCATGTTATGCCCTCTAGTTTTGCAGCTTCCCCATCTTTGGAAGAGGTTTGTTTGTTCATCGTTCCTCTTTAAGTATTTAAAGGTCTGAAACATATCTCCTCTATCCCTCCTCTCCTCCAAAGTGTACATATTTAGGTCTTCAAGTCTCTTCTCATAAGGTTTCTTACGCAGGCTCCAAATCATTTTGATCGCCTTCCTCTGAACGGTTTCTAGTCTTTTTACATCTTTTGCAAGATATGGTCTCCAAAACTGAACACAGTATTCCAGGTGAGGTCTCACCAGCGACCTGTACAGTGGCATAAGTACCTCTTCCTTTCTGTTGGTAATCCCTCTTTGTATGCAGCCCAACATCCTCCTGGCTTTTGCCACCGCCTTGTCGCACTGTTTTGCCACCTTGAGATCATCAGAGACAATCACACCAAGGTCTTTCTCCTGAACCATGCACATCAACCTCTTGCCCCCTATTGCGTACATTTCCCTTGGATTTCTGCTACCTAAGTGCATGGCACTGCACGTTTTCGCATTAAATCATAATTGCCAAGCATTAGACCATTCTTCCAGCTTTTGTAGATTGTTCCTCATGTTATCCACTCCCTCAGGGGAGTCCACTCTGTTGCAAATTTTTGTGTCATCTGCAAAAAGACAGACTTTTCCATTCAGTCCTTCAACAATATCACTCACAAATACATTGAACAGTGCCGGGCCCAGGACCGAACCCTGGGGCACACCACTAATCACCTTCCTTTCATCCAAGTGAGCTCCATGTACCATCAACTTCTGTCGTCTGTCAGTCAACCAATTTCTAATCCAGTTTACCATCTTGGTACCCATCCCCAAGCTACTGAGTTTATTGACAAGCCTCCTATGAGGAACAGTATCAAAGGTTTTGCTGAAATCCAGGTAGATGACATCCATCGCATGCCCCTGATCTAGTTCCTTGGTCACCCAGTCAAAGAACTCAATCAGATTTGTTTGGCAAGACCGTCCTTCAGTAAAACCATGTTGCCTCGGATCTTGCAACCTGTTGGTTTTGAGAAAGTTCACTATTCGCTCTTTCAGGAGCACCTCCATTACTTTTCCCGCCACCGAGGTAAGGCTCACGGGTCTGTAGTTTGACACTTCTTCCCTGTCACCACTTTTGTGTAGAGGTACGACATCAGCCATTCTCCAGTCCTGAGGAACCTCTCCTGTTTCCAAGGATCTGTTGAATACATCCTTTAATGGCCCTGCAAGAACCTCTCTGAGCTCTTTCAGTATCCTGGGATGTATCCCATCCGGTCCCATGGCTTTGTCCACTTTCAGTTTAGCAAGTTCTCCAACACCTCATCTTCTGTGAATGGTGTGGTATCTACTACATTCCCATTTTTATATTTCGGAGTCACAGCTGGTCCATCTACAGGATTTTCTTTAGTAAAAACAGAGCAGAAGTATTTGTTTAGCAATTTCGCTTTTTCTATGTCATTTTCCACGAGTCCTTTCCCAGCACTTCTGAGTCCTGCAATTCCAACTCTGATCTTCTTCCTTTCCCGAATATACCTGAAGAAAGTTTTGTCGCCACCCTTAACATCTTTAGCCATCTTTTCCTCTGCCTTTGATTTTGCTATCCTTATTTCTCTTTTTGACTCTTTGAGTTTGATCCTGTATTCATTTCTGTGTTCTTCTGTTTGCAAGCTTTTGAATTTTGCGAAAGCTGTGTTTTTTGCCTTTATTTGAGCAGCCACTTCTTTGGAAAACCAAATAGGTTTCCTTCTCTTATTTTTGTTTACTTTTTTTTACATATTTCTCTGTTGATATGTATGACTTAAACTTTTGGACGGAGGAAGGGTCTTTTGGGAGGCATCTGGCCAACGGTCCAGCTGACCCTTCGCCCCATACACAAGTTACTTTGAAGCAGTTCTTACCCAGTAAACCACTACCAAAGAGAACCCATAGATGTTGGCTTTAAGTGTGAAGACTCACATTATGCTTCTACAGGGTCTACAAATGTTGAACGGGGACTTTCTGGACTTTTCTAAATGTCACAAGCAGTGGCAACCATGTTACTGTCAAATCATCTCTCTCTACAAAACCCCAAATACTGCAGCTTGGGGACTCTCCCTTGATACCACACATCCGTCTCCAGTGACTCACCATGCTTCTTCCCGAGGTATCTCAGGATTGTATTTGACTGGACCAGAACAAAATCTTCATCTTGAAATTGTGGTAGCTGACCAAATACCTAATGAATAAAGAGTATCAGAGAGCAGAAGTCACAAACTGAGGACACAAATTGGAAAACCCTCAGTGGGAGTGAGCTCCCAGGACAGAACCCAAGGGTCTGGGATCACTATCCCTGCTAGCTGAGCCCTCAGGAAATTACCTTGGAACCCAGGTTCTATGGTAGTCAATGGTAGTAATTTTCTTTACTCTTTCTTGTTACTCACAGTTGTCTTTTTGAGGTCCACTTCTCCAGCCATCCAGTTCTGAAAGGATACCACATTTTCCTTCCACTCAGCCCCTTGGTCCGCAAGAAGCAGCCTTATGGCCTCTGCACGTCCTATGGGATTAAAACATAGGAGTAGTTTGGGAGTAAGCTCCTCCTAATGTTGTAAGCCTTAATGTTGATCTGGTACCCCCCTACTGTCAGTTTGACTTCCTTACCCTTTGCCTCCCCAAAGTAAAAAGGCAAACTACACCGATGGATTAAAATAAAACTACTACGAAAACGTATCTCTATACATGCAGTACATCTAAGAGACAGATCCTTGCCAAAGGGGACATAACAAAGCAGTGACGCCCATTCTTTCTGCACATAGAATTTAGATTGTCGCTGACATTCCCTGCTCTCCTCTTTTTTAGGCGATCTCTTTTCCTTTGTCCTAGCAGTCTCTGGCAGCATGCGTAGGTGACTATGGCCTGCTAACCAATTAGACTAAAAGGCTGTCTCTTGCAAGGCACACCCTTAGCTTAGTGCCTCTAAATGGTTAGTAGGCGCCATTTTAATAGCTGCAACTATTTTCCCTTTCTTTCTAGTCCTGAGCGCAGTCTCTTGACATCTTCACTTTCTCTTTTTAAAGGCAAAGAAGAGTAGGGATGTGTATGGACAAAATTCTTTGTCACTTTCTTTGAATTTCAAGTTATTATTTGCTTAATTTACAAAAGAGCTGTTAGGGCTGGAGGCATCCCACCTAGCCCCTTTCTTTTCCTCCAGCCAATCTGTGCAAAGCAAAGTTGCTCCAGGCCTCTGGCCAACACTCCCACCATGATACCCCCCAAAACTCCCTTTTCTGAGCCAGCAAGAGGATTCCCTTTTGCATGCTATGGCCTGGCATTCGATTTTGGTCTGAAAGTGCTACACCAGCTTCGCTGGCTGCCTGTAGTTTAACCCGTAAAGCTAGATGACATTGTCAGACCAGTGCTGGACACCGAGATGAAGCAGGTAGGAGGGAGTCCTAATGGTTCAGTATGGGGAAACCTGGGAAGGTTCTGGGGGAGATTGGAGCAAGATTCTGACAAAGCAGCTCGTTGATATCGCAGCTCTACTTCCCCATCGGCACTAACATTAGCGGAGGACTCCTGACCTGCTTCGTAGGAACATTGAATTGCAGGTCAGAGCCACGTGCTTTTACATGATTGTTTTTAATGTGGGCATACGACATGACCTAACATCATCATAGAAATTTGTTAGGGGAGATGTGATGCAGACATTTAAATACTTGAAAGTTATTAAAAAAAAAATAACCTTTCCAAAGACGGGGAATGCAATAGAACCAGAGGCCATGCAATGAAGCTGCTAGGAAGTAAATTTAAAAGCAGCTTCCGGAAATACTTTTTCATGGAAAGCAATGCCTGGAATGCCCTCCTGATGGATATGGTATGGACAGAAACAGTGATGGAATTCAAAATGGTGTGGAAAAAACGCAAAGAATCTGTATATAGCAAGAGGAGGCAATCAAAGCGCACAGCAAAATTTCTTATGAATTTTGCACTTCAAAAAAGGCACAGAGCAGGGGTAGGACATAAGAAATGCCATACTGGATCAGATCAAGGTCCATCAAGCCCAGAATCCTGTTTCCAACTGCGGCCAATCCAAGTCACAAGTACCTACTGAAGGGATGGACAGATAGAGGGATACCATAATCCCCAATATGTAATTGAAGATGGATGAAGTTCTTGATACAAAATGTGTTTAGAAGTTTGACTTTTCACCTACTTTCTTAAATAGAATAAGATGTCATGGTCATGAGTTCTCTGTGTAACCGTCTTTAAAATAGATGGAACAGAATTGACAGATATCTGTGTGTATATTGTGATAATAATGTAAAGTCGGTAAAGTTAATTAGAGATCTCAGTTAGATAAGTGAAGTGAGATGGGGCAAGAGAAAGGAAGCCCTAATTGTGAAATGAGGCGCGAGTTTTGGTGAAGCGCCCTTATGTGATGACTGCCAGTAACCACAGTTTGCCGTTCCCCTTGGAACATTTCAGTGGGACAAATTGAGTTGATTACAGTATGAAATGTGATTAGATTTAAGCAAATTTCATACCAGTCATGAATGGTTTTGTGGCAGTTTAAGGCTGAAAAAGTGCAGCAAGCCACTGACTCTGTGTTTTGAAAAATTTATAAATCAAGTGTTTAGGATGAATAGTGTAGATATGAAAGAAACGGAAGCTTACAGGGAAAAACTTATATCGTTGCTGTATGACTGTAAAATGGAATTAATCAAACAAAGTTTTAACGGATTGATTTTCATGCCATAATTGTAGTGTGAAGTTTGTTTCCTCTAATTTCGTAATTAAGTGTGCTGTGTAGTATAAGTTTTATTGCAGTAATAATTTAGAGTTTCCGGCAAAGATAACGGCTTGGCATGAATGCAATATTAGCAGGAAAGAACGTCTTGAGCAACTGTGGTAAGATTTTCTTTATTAGGGAAGTTAAAAAAAAAACCTCCACATGTGATTAACTATTTCTCTTACTTGTGTATGTATAGTAAATAAGTTTGTTTTAAAGGTCTGGATCTGAACTTATTTTAGGTTATGAGAATTTATTTACTGATTCTATTCTATGTGTAATGCTGAAAAATATTATTAGAAACATTACTCCTTGGTGTTTATGTCTCTGGATGCTTTGGAAAAAAATGATTGATGATATATTTTCCAACTTCTATTTCTAGTTATATTTGATGTGAATGAATGGGAAGATCTTCCATGCTTTGATATATTTAGATATTTGATAATTGTGTGATGTAATAAAGGTTTAAAAAATTGTTTTAAAGGTAAAAGAAGTTAGTAACTTAACTGGGAAAAAATTGAATTGCTAGTCAAGTTAAGTCAAGCAAGTTTGGTTACTTAAAGGGAAAAAGTGAATGATGCAACTACATTCAAACAAGTGAATTAAGTAATTAAAACAGTATGGTAAATATATGTATAATGTTTTATTATTTTCCTTTTGTGAAAAGTTGAAAGTTCAACTATGATAGTGTATGAGTAAATGTTTGAAGAAAAAATGCTGATATTCTCTTAGTCTCTTTTAAACTAATCTGCAGGAGTCGATTGGAGGAGTGATCTTAAATTCTCATGTCGTATATGTTTTAATTATTATGAAAGACCTCTGCAGAATTGATGTTGTTAATTGCAAGTGTGATCCAATATGCTTACCTCTTCTGTTGCTGCTGTTTGTGTTCTCACTCAGAAATTTCCCATTGGACGTAAGCCACTGGGCTGGTAGCAGTAGTCTTTGCAATCCAAATTACTGATTTTCTAGTACTATAACATGTCTCTCATTAAGTTTTTGCGTCTTCTGCACTTGTATAATGATTTGCGCAATGAATAAGGAAAACTGATGCAATTGAAAGAATTGATTCTGTGACAGAGTCGGCTGCTTTGCTATTTGTTAATGCTCAACTAGCTGGAGTGTTCGCTCTTCCTAGAGCTCTAGAGTTATCTGCTCACTTGATTAATACTGATTTAGTCTCAGGCTTCTTGCATGAGGAGCCCTATGTGCTGATATTCTACTACTATGCTGTTTTGTTCTGAAAAGAAGTGGTAATTAACAGTTTTAATTGGTTCAAATTTGGTGTTAAAAAAGTTTTATAGTTGATGAATGTACACACCCTTATATAAATGTTCCTTCCTTTGTGAGCTTAGATGTCTATGTGAATTAGAATGGAATGGAGAAGTAGTCTAATGACTAGAGTACTAGCACTCCTTGTGACCTTGGATAAGTCACTTAACCCTCATTGCCTTACAAAGAAAATTTTCAAGTTATCAATGTTCCTGTTTAATGTGTTGTACCAAGTTTTAGTTGCAATGTGAATTGCTGTGATTAGTGAGGAAAGTAGTATTAGAAAAAAATTAATTAAAAAAAAACAAAGAAGAGTGCAAAAATAATTCATATTATGCTCCCAGCCAATGGAATAAACTGCCACTAAATCTAAGAGAGATTAAGGATCGTACATCTTTCAGGAAAGAACTTAAAACCTACCTATTTAGTCAACACTACAGCAACCTACAACCTGAAATCAAATTTACTACACAAGAATATGCAACTAACCAAACACAAATCTATCCCACCTAAATCTAGACTTCATTTTAATATCCACTCAAAATTGTCCTCCTCCCAACACTGTACTTATGATCCCAAATAACTATTATAAATAGTCTCTTGTCAACCATGTAAATAATCTACACTTTGGTTCTTTGTAACATAGTTTGTTCCTTTATGTTCTTATGTTAATAACCTACACATTGTTTTCCTTGTAACCCAGTTCTTATGTAATCTAGTTTTATGTTCACTTAATGTGTCACTTAATGTTTAATGTAATGCAATATTGCACTGTTTGCTATATTGTTGTTTAAGTTCCTTGTAAACTGCCCCTGATCTCTGGAAGGGGCGGTATAGAAAAGCACACAAATAAATAAATAAAATAAAAATAGATAAACCAGGTCAGTTGGGTGTGGCTGGGAGGTTATATGCTGAGGTGAACAGATGGGATTTAAGTAGGGGCCTGAAATTGGTGTAGTTATCTTCCAGATGGAGTGGAGTGGGAAGAGAATTCCACAGAGCTGGACCAAGGAAGAAAAAGGCAGAAGGTAGACTGTAAGTGTGCACGAGATGGTGGGGGGAAGTGAAGTTGATTAATGTGAAGAGAATGAAGACTACGTAGGGATATGGAAGTGGAGAAGACCAGTGAGGTACTGGGGTGTTTGTGTGTGCAGGATGTGGTGATAATGTTTAAAGTAATGTGAGTTGAATCATCACCTAAGATAAGACAACCTTCCTAATAATCATTGACAAACAATTGAAATGAGTTTAAATTATTTGTCATAAACTGCTTATTATGTTTTCATGTTTGTTACCCCTTGAATAAACCAGATTGACTATATCTTGTATATTGTTAAGGCTGGAGAATACATCACAAATATAATTAGTGATATGAATATGTACAATTGTGTTCCTGACAGGAAAAAGCAATGTGTCTATCAGGCCACATGCTAACATTTGATTTGGCAAGTAGACAGAATAAGTTTAGGAATGCAGATGAAAAAAAAATAACTATGTTACAGGTTAGCTATGTAATAGTTTAGTGCTAGCTATGGATGTATTGTAATTAACAATGGATAATATAATTCTGTTCAAGACTGTCATTAGGAATGAATAATTGTGCTTGTTTGCAATTGTATGGCATCAAGAGAGATGCTGTAGTGGAGAGTAGGATTTTTACAAATTATATATTGTATGCACTGAATCCTATGGGCCGAAGAGGAAAACGACTGAATGAAATGCTACTGGATATGGAGACTCCTGATAAAGATCAGCGATTCCAGAGGAACTACTCATGTATGTGCAGCAGTGAAGCCGGGTGGATGGTCACTGAAAAAGATTGATCTAAGATGTGCATAGCACAGCCCATGGTGTGAAAGGATGCTGCTGACGAATCTGGAGTGATGACTGGTGTCTCTGAATTATTGCTAGATCTACGAGAAGCAGTTGGCCACTGCTGGATGAGGTAGTGCTTACAAGAATAATTGGTAAAGTCTTGCTCTCTGTACACATTTTTATTGAGGCTAAGCAAAGGTAAACAATGTCACATGATTTTGTATAAGGATTTCTTCCAATGAACAAGATGGAGCTCACCTATGGACCAGATGTGCCTAGGACTTTGACAGAACATCTGCAAAATGAAGCCTACTGTAGAAGATTATTCTGGAATTGGACATGTTTCAGCTACAGTTCTTTAGAAATGATTCTTTTTAGAATCACAGGGAGGACTGAAGGGATGGACAGATAGAGGGATACCATAATCCCCAATATGTAATTGAAGATGGATGAAGTTCTTGATACAAAATGTGTTTAGAAGTTTGACTTTTCACCTACTTTCTTAAATAGAATAAGATGTCATGGTCATGAGTTCTCTGTGTAACCGTCTTTAAAATAGATGGAACAGTGTTAACGCAAGCAAAAAGAACATAGGCTATGACCTGTGCAACCATAGTTCATTGTACAGTCAGCTGGAAGTCCCTGCTGACACAACATAATTTTTGCAGCTTTTGCAATTATAAATTTCATCTAATATACTGTAATCAGATCTTACTTTGTAAAAAGAACTTTGGCGACACCTTGTGTTATTTCATGGTTATAATAAATGATTGTAACTTCCTCTTTTTCTCTAATAAAAAGAGAGCTTTTTGGAGGAGAACTTTGAATTCGGCAGGTGTGGAATTATGCCCGTCCATATACCGCTTGCCGTCTTCCCTCTGAGCTCAAAGAAAATAGCACTTTGTGTGTGTGTGAGTGTGTTCTGTATTACTCTCTACCTGTCTCTCACTACTGATGGACCAGAGACCTAAAGAGCCGTGGTATTGTGGTCAGATCATGAAGTTTTCTTCACCTATCAGATTCCCAAAAAGGTAACAGATTCCATGTTGTTGATCCTGGGGCAAGGAGTGGATTTCTCTGGTCCTCTTTAATAATGGTTTATGGATTTTTCCTCCAGGAACTTGTCTAAACCTTGTTTAAACACAGCTATACTAACAGCTTTTGCTACATCCTTTGGTAATTAATTCCAGAGTTTGAGCACATGTCGAGTAAAAAAATATTTTCTCCTATTAGTCTTAAATGGTCTGCATTGTAGTTTCATTTCCTGTCCCTAGTCTTTCTACTTTTTGAAACAGTAAATAACTATCCATGTTAACCCGTTCCAGTGCATTCACTATTTTATAGACCTCCCTCCCTCAACCGTCTCTTTTCCAAGTTGAAGAGCCCTAACCTTTCAAACCTTTCCTTATAGGGGTATCCTTCCATCCTCTTTACCATTTTGGTGGATCTTCTCTGTACCTATTCTAATTCTGCTATATCCTTTTTAAGATACAGCAACCAGAATTGCACACAATATTCAAGGTGCGGTCGCAGCATGGAACAATACAGAGGCATTATAATATCCTTTGTTTTATTTTCCATTCCTTTCCTTATGATACCTAGCATTCTATTTGCTCTTTTGGCCGCCACTGCACACTAGGTGGAGGGTTCAACGTATTATCCATGATGACACCTAAATCTTTTTCCTGATTGATGGCTCCTATTGTGGAATCTGGCATCGTGTAACCGTAGTTGCAATGTCCACATTAGGAACCATCTCCCAGGAAAAGGATTTAGAGTAACCTGTATGGAGCAGCAGTTACAATCCTTAACAAAGGCATAGGTGGGGGTAACCTGCATAGAGCGGTGGGTACAACTCTAGCCACATCACTGGGCAGACCAAATAGACCATACTGGTCTTTAACTGTCATCTGTTAGTATCTTATAGGGTTTAGGTCATTTTGGAGGCAGACAATATGGCAAATATTGTCAATATTTTCATGTCAATTATTCATGGAAGCAAATTCCAAAAGGTGAGCATGTCCCCATTTTCGAGATGGCAGGCTGTGACATGTATGTGGTGACAGATACATAGGGCCATGGCCATGTCAATGTTCCCATAATGGCAGAAACCCATGTCTCTCACATTCAGGTTTCTAAAATTGAGCAAAAGCCTGTACAGAAATGAGCCATTGATCTGCACATCCTCGGTTTCCCTTTTAATTTTGTGGACAGGTGTATCTTTCAGGGTGCGGAATGGCTGTTTCTAAAAGGTATTTACACGTGCCCGCCTTCTATGCTGCTCCTCCCAATAGTTTTCAGACATTTTGATGTGGACGCCCTAGGTTTCACCTACACGGCCTTCCTAAACTGTTCCTTCACAGGCAGAATGGCCAGACTCTTCAAGCCCTAAAGGCAAAGGCAAGGGTAGATCCTGCGTCTGTCACAGAGTTATGGTTCAGCAAGTCTCGTGACTGAAAATAGCTGTATCGGGCAATCAAGAACAAGGTAGACATATGGGGAGTGAGAGGGGGGAGTAGTAGGACTTTTTTATGTTTTGCAAAAAGAAACAAAACTGCAGCAACTGAAATACAAGGGACACAGGTAATGGAGGAAGTGCTTTGGGTGATATTGGAAAGGGGAGAGCAATTTCATATACACCGGTGTCAGCTGCAGACCTCTGACATAGGCAAAGAAGTTGGGTAGAAATCTGTCCAAGATGTACAGAAGACTGTAGTGAAGGGCAGAGCCAGCTCCAGAGTTGGTTCAATGTGTTGGTGCCCTAGGCAAACCTTAAACCTTATGGCCCCCTGGCTATCCGACTCTATTGTTTAGCTTTGAATGCCCTGCTCTTTGCTACCCTCCAGAAGCTTCTGCCCTGGGCAACTGCCTAGTCTGCCTGATGGTTAGACTGGCCATGGCAAAGGGGAAGATATTTGTGATGGGAGATTTTAATCTGTTGGATAGTGACTGGAGCAGTTCATCTGCAGAAAGAGAAGATAAGAGATCCTGGACTCCCTTTAAGGGACACACCTCATGCAATTAGAAGCAGAACACATAAGGATGGGGATGACACTGGACCTGGTACTTACAAACAAAGAAAATATTTCTAACCTCCAGGTAAGTGATCAACTGAACTCCAGTGATCCAAACACAATGTGGTTTCATATCAGAGCAAAATCAGAATAGGATTACACAAAGGTCAATTTTTCAGAACTTTCAGCCTATCAACTTATGTTAAGATGGGGAAGTCCATTTGGGAGTCACTGGCAGGGAGGAAAGATGTTTATGAAATGGAAAAACAGTAAGTAAAACTAAAGGATAACAAATATATTACTAGGAAATAAAACAAAAAAGCAAAATGAACCTGTATGGTTGATTAAAAAGGTATAGACAAAAAGGAATAGCATTCGAAAGGGTACAAGGAACCTCAGTATGGGAACAACTAGGAAAATATCTGGAAAAGCTGAGAGAGGCAGGGAAGATAGGATAGCAAAAGTGAAAGTAGAAATAAAAAAGGATAGAGTTAAAACAGGATAGAAACACTTTTTTTGAGGTATGCTAGTCAAAGAAAAATGAGAAGTGGTGGTTTTGTAAGACTTGGAAGTGAAAAAGAGAAAAGCAGAGAGAGTAACAATGCAAAGAAACACCAAACAAATACTCAAGAGGTCAATTTTTGAAAGCCTTTATCCAAATAACCATGGAGATTATCCATATAAGGGCACTGAAAGAGATATTCAGTGGCACCATCTGATTAATGCAGGAGCAATCCATGGGCGGAGGGCGGGCGATGTAGCCACTATGTGAGTAATGGCTGCAGAATAAGCTGGCCTAAGCTGCAATCTGGATAACCTATGTGGGGAGCAGCTGAAAATTGACACTCTCCACTTAAGTACCATGATTATCTGGATAGTGGCTGCACAGTCTGGTAGTCAGTGGCAGTCACTATTGGGACACTCCCAGTGGGTAGCATTTAAATATCTGGGGCTTTGAATATCGGTCTCTCAGTATACAATGAAAAGAGGAGATGATATGGGCCACTGGAATTTATCAGGAACATACTTGATAGTGAACTAGTGAGGTAGATGCACCTCTCTTTACAGAGGAGAGGATTTGCTGTTCCTGCTCTCTATGACCTGTTGCTTCCGCCCCCTCTAACGCAGACTCCCTGTTTGCCAGGGGGTGGAAGCAGCAAATCAAAGAGGACAGGAACTGCAACACAGCGCCAGAGAGTATGGGTAAGCTCTGCTCTGTATTGTGGTTAAATGACATTGCCCCCACTCCAGGTCTGTAGCACTAATGGGGGTGGGGCGGAAGCAGGGGGGAGTGGCAGGATTGAGGGCTCATCGAGAGTGCCTCATATCCTTGCACCGGCCCTGAGAGCCTGAGAAGTGAACAAGTCATACGTAAGTCAAATAACCATGAACTTAAAGCTAGCAACAAATGAAAATAAGCAACATGGATAAATTTAATTAGTCAATAAAATCAAAATTTTAAAAATGTAGCAAACATATTGGATTGCAACTGAAACCTTATTCGTGGTAAAGCCTGGGTGAAAAAAAAGAGCTTTCTGTATGCGGCTGGTGACACTCCTGGGCTAGGGGAGACAACATATTTGGATGGGGTGTTTCTACCTGTGCTCACGGAGGAGCAGAGGGAGGCCCTCAATCGGCCCATTACAGTGGGGGAAGTGGATCAGGCTATCCTACATTTGAAGCTTTAGAAGGCCCCTGGGCCCGACGGTTTTGGGAATAAGTGGTATCGGTTGATGTGAGACCGAGTCATGGCGCCCTTGCAACACTTTTTACC
Organism: Ichthyophis bannanicus; assembly: GCA_033557465.1. Lineage (NCBI taxonomy): Eukaryota > Metazoa > Chordata > Amphibia > Gymnophiona > Ichthyophiidae > Ichthyophis > Ichthyophis bannanicus. The sequence goes on from CM066043.1 coordinate 102,862,410, forward strand.
GCATCTCATGCAGTTGCAGGCTTTTCCTTTCAACCATATTTTGGCCCACATTGTGGTTCTGCCGAAACCGGAGCGTGGGAATGGAGAATGGTTTGTTTTCTAACAAACAAAGCTTCCAGAAAGCATTCTTAATCCCTGCCTTTATCTGGGCAAGGACAGACAAGGTGGAATCAAAGATTACGTCCTGATTCCCCACCTAGGCAGAGACCACACCCCAATATTAATTTCCGGCGGAAGACTGGGTAGCGCCATCCTACTAAGAACCGTTAAGTGAAAACCTTTTTCCCAAAATCCACAGCTCAGTAGAGGCTAAGAACTGAACTACGAATAAGCCACCTGTATGTGCGAGATAGACATTTATCATGCAAAAACATCCAGAACCGTTTTCTGAATCTCTGCGGCACTGCACATGCCCGGCACTTAAATGGGGATTGCAGAACATGGCTGGGAAGGGGTGGAACATGGGCGTGGTCAGCCATGGAGACATAGAAAGCGTATTACGGTCACATCCGTGTACATCTGCAGTCAGCAACGCAGATGTCCAGATTATACCTGCAAAATCATGGAATAAAAGTAGAAACATTACTGCTCCTCACCCCAATGCAGCCAATAGTGGTGACTGGATGTCTAATCTACGCTGTGCACTGGTGTGACTGCAGTCCGGAAAACCACAGCAGGCAGGGTTATGGAACAGAAAGCAGAGGAGACGGAGGGTGATAGTGAAAGCAGCAGAAATAACCACCCTCCCCCCCGCATTGGTCTCTACAGATGCGCACAGTTGTAGGGAGCGACGCTGGTGCCTCTGGGCATGTCTGTGTGGTGTCTGCACTGCTAACTGCTGTCATTCCAGTGGCCCTTTAGTAGTGCAGGGGGAATCTTTGGGTAGTTCGCTATGGGGGGGGGGGGGGTCTGTTCTGCTGGGATCATGTCCTTACTTAGCATTGTACAGTCATGTTCCTTCGATGTTCACGATGTGCATACATTGGGAGGTCGTCTACGGCATGTATGTAGTACTCCAGTGCATCTTGTTCACTCTCTCCCTGTTTTCCTGCTACATTACTGTGCAGTGGAATTGCTTTGTAGTGGTCTGGGCAGGCCACAGACTAGTTTCTATTGTCTAACTTGCATCCATCTATAGGTATCGCCATCTTTCATTGTCATTCAGCCTCATAACAGCACTGTCTGTGCCCACGGTAGCTTCATAGCTGCACGTTTTAAAGGGGGCTTGGCCATTTGTGGGTATATCGCGGAGATGGGTGGTGTCACAGACATACATCCTTTGAGAATACGGCGAGCTCAGAGACGTACAAAGCCATTGTTGGGGTACACCCGTCTTCATATAACATTGTGCTGTGTGCGGGCCGTGCCTAAAGTGTATATGTGGTCAATTCTGTGCGCGCGGCTACTTCTATCCCTGCATGTGCGCAATTGGGTTCTATTCCTGCACGTTTCCATCTGGATGGGCCCGCTGCCCGGACATACACATTTTTGGAATTGGCCTCTAAGCTTCATGATATCACAGCATGTTTTTGGAAAGTAGAAGCCATAGGCATAGAAAACTGAATATCCTCAGCCTACATATAGTCACTTACTCCCAACTCTGAAGATTGCCAAGAGATAAATGCTAAATAGCATATCCGACAGAATGCATCCTTGCGAGACACCTGTATTCACAGGGCACCATGGAGATGAATTAGATCCAGTTCTAACCTGTTGAACCTGACTCTCAAGAAAAGACTGAAACTACCTCAGTACAATAGAAGCAAAGCCATGCCAACATTCATCTAAACTGATAACATCTATATTGCAGTATTGTGCTTAGGGTGAAAGCCAGATTGGTACTGATCCAAAATATTCAGGATTGTTTTATAACAGGGCGTCGATTTTCAGCTTGAAAATAGGGGCGTGTACTTAGGTGCCTAGTGTAAGTGGCATCATGCATACTCACATTGCAGGTGCAGATATATAGATCTACCCTGAAGCTGGTGTAAATGCTTAGCATGTGTGCATATTACTGTATTTTCTGATATATGCACATATTTTCACGCTCTGCCCATGTGCACACCTACCAGCCAAAGCACGTACTTTTACACTGGTTGGTAAGCAGCCACTTGTGCATGTAGGTAGCCACATATGCATGGGGATGACTTTATACTGTATAGTTAGCTCTACTGGCTTCAAGAAAGTATTGCAACCATTGAAATGCCACATTTTCTTTCACCTTAACTAAAAAAGGGAGCGATCCAAACAGGGCCGGCCCCAGGGATAGTTCAAGGTATTGGCAACCCTTAAGCTTTATGCCTCCCTGGCTGTCGGAATCTATTCTCTAGTTTTGAAGGCCCTGCTCTTTGCTGCCCCCCCCCCCCCCCAGAAGCTGCCGGCCTAGGCAACAGCCAAATTTGCCTAATGGTTGGATCGTCCCTGGATATGAAGGTGAATTAACAATAGCAACTATTGGGCCACTACCCTCATTGTGCAAGGCTCATAGAATCGCAATGCCACAAAATGCTTTAATAGCGCTGACCGTCATCATTCAGTATGCCCCCTTTCGTTTATCTGCTTTAGTTCTGTAAAGAAATATTATGAATTCTGATCATCAGCATTACAAGATTTCTATCAATATCACACCCCACACCTCCCTGCAGAACTGCAAGTGTGCATCTGCGTGTCTCTGTGTAAGCTCTGCGCATGCCTGCGGGGATGAGTGACCCCTGGAGGGCTGTGTGGGCACCCGCGTTGCTTTGTTTTGGCTTAAGTGGCTCTGGGAGCCCCCTAGGTGGCTCTGAAGATTGGAGGATTGCCAATGTAACACCAATTTTTAAAAAGGGTTCCAGGGCTGATCTGGGAAACTACAGATCGGTGAGCCTGACGTCAGTACCGGGAAAAATGGTAGAAACCATCATAAAGAATAAAATTACTCAGCATGTAGATAGTCATGACTTAATGGGAGACAGCCAACATGGCTTTAGACAAGGAAGATCTTGTCTTACTAATCTGTTATGTTTTTTTGAAGGTGTGAATAAACAGGTGGACAAAGGTGAGTCGGTTGATATAGTGTATCTGGACTTTCAGAAAGCCTTTGACAAGGTCCCTCATCAGAGACTTTTGGCAAAACTAAAGAGTCATGGGATAGGAGGCAGTGTACTACTGTGGATCAAGAACTGGTTAAAAGATAGAAAGCAGAGGGTTGGGCTAAATGGCCAATTTTCCCAATGGAGAAAGGTGAATAGTGGTGTACCCCAGGGATCTGTGCTGGGTCTGCTGCTTTTTGACATATTCATAAATGACCTGGAAAGTGGAATAACGAGTGAGGTTATCAAATTTGCAGATGACACAAAACTATTTAAAGATGTTAAAACCCAAGAGGATTGTGGAAAATTGCAAGAGGATCTTGATAAATTGGAAGACTGGGCATCAAAATGGCAGATGAAATTTAATGTGGACAAGTGCAAAGTTATGCACCTAGGGAAGAACAACCCAAACTATGGTTACACCATGCAAGGTTCCACATTAGGAACCACCACACAGGAAAAAGATTTGGGCGTCATTGTGGATAACATGTTAAAACCCTCGGCCCAGTGTGCAGAGGCAGCCAAGAGAGCAAATAGAATGCTAGGTATGATAAGGAAAGGAATGGAAAATAAAACAAAAGATATTATAATGCCTCTATATCGTTCCATGGTGAGACCGCACCTTGAATATTGTGTGCAATTCTGGTCGCCGTATCTTAAAAAGGATATAGTGTTATTAGAAAAGGTTCAGAGAAGAGCCACCAAAATGGTAAAGGGGATGGAAGGCTACTCCTATGAAGAGAGGCTAAAAAGGTTAGGGCTCTTTAACCTGGAAAAGAGACGGCTGAGGGGAGATATGATAGAAGTCTATAAATTTAATGAACGGAGTGGAACGGGTAAATGTAGATCAATTGTTTACGTTATCAGAATATAGAAAGACTAGGGGACATGCAATGAAGCTACAAGGTAAACTATTTAAGACTAATAAAAAAATATTTTTTCACTCAACGTGTAATCAAACTCTGGAATTTGTTACCGGAGGATGTAGTAAAGGCTGTTAGTGTAGCTGGGTTTAAAAAAGGTTTGGACAAGTTCCTGGAGGAAAGGACCATAAACCATTATTAAGAAGGAACCCAGGATATCAATGCTTGACCCAGTACAAGCATTGTGGAACCTGTGTCTCTTGGGGAAACTGCTAGGTACGTATGACCTAGATTGGCCACTGTTGGAAACAGGATACTGGGCTTGATGGACCTTGGTCTGACCCAGTATGGCATATCTTATGTTCTTATGTTCTCTGTGCAAGCGTCTGTGGATGAGTGCCCCCTGCAGGGCTGTGCGTGCATCTTCCTGACTTTGCATATCCCTTGGGTGGCTTTGTGAGAACCTACGCGGCTGTATGTGTGCCTGCTTGGCTCTGCAGACTGCACACTCCGTGCATGGTCGCGTGTGCATCTGTGTGGCTGAGTCCCCGGAGCTTTAGCTACCTTTCCTTGCAGTTCCCGAGGGATAGAAGGACAGAGACTTAACGACTTACCTCCGACAGGAAAATAGGTGATTACATAGCCAGGCACTGCAAAAAGGAAAAATGTACAGATTACAAACTGGAGAAACTTGGGGGAAAGTGTAAGGGGGAAAAAACAGAGCAAGAAAAGGAAAAGTGAATTTTCTTTTCTATCGTATGAAAGAAAGAATTAGGAGAGGGTCACACTTGCAAAGCTCCTCTTCATATTGCCTCGGTTTAGAGTTTGTGTAGAAAGAGTGGTGTGGACCGTGCTGCAGACAGCGGCAGATTAAAATCTCCACACCTCTTCTCATAGTTTGTTATGCTATAAAATAAACTATAGTATCATGTACAAAAGTGAGGTGTTTTTTATTATTCCAATTGCAAATATGACAAAGTCTTTTTTTTCCAAATAAGTTGAGAGTACATATCTCCGTAACATCTGCTATGCCAATTAGGTGAGCCAACACTGACTGTAGGGGTAGCTGCAATGTTTCCGGCAGTGAATATTTTCCAGCATTTGAATTTCACCAAGTAGATGGAGCTGCAGCAACAGACACACACATATACAGGGATACCAGAGAGAGCATAGACAGGGCTGGTGCAACCACTAGGCAAGACTAGGCAGTCACCTAGGGCGGCAACTTCTGAGAGGCAGCAAACAGCAGCACCAGTCCAATCAGAACAATAGATCCTGATAGCTGCACCAACTCAAAGAGCCATCAGCACATCCTTTTACCTGCAGGGAGTAGGGAGCGTGTCTAATGCATTTTTACAGGATTGTTGTGGGAGGGGTGATATTGGGATGATCATGGCTGTTGAGTTTAATGATGAAAATCTTGGGTTAGGGGGCATAAGTCTGAAGTTTGCCTACGACGTCCAATATCGTTGCACAGGCCCTGAGCAAAGATATAAACACATAGGGACACACAGACACTAGCAGAGCCTATGCAAGGGTATTACACAATCTAGGCAAACATTTGGTCTTGCACTTCTCCATCCTTCCTCCCCCCCCCCCCATTCATTTTCAGGCTCCTGAGCCTCCCTTGAGATTCTGATAATTAAGGGCATCAATAATGATCTCAATACCACCCTTCCCAGAACAATCCTATAAAATGACATAACTAGATAGCATACTTTTAAATATCAGACTTGATTTTGCACGTATATCAAATGAGAGCAATTTCCAAAAATCATTTATCTGGGCAACTGGCTATTTAGCCAGCTAAATGGGCCATTTGAAAAGTACCCACTCTCTGTATGCATGCTAATGGTTCTTAGAATTTGTTTAGCCTGCAGCTGTTCATTGCTGTCCTTCAGGTGCTGCCACCCTAGGTCACTGCCTAGTCAGCCTAGTGATAAAGCCGGCCCTGGAAACCAACTAATGAGGCTTTAGATGTAACAGAGCCACATACAGACACAACCATGAGATAGCCTTAGAGGCAGCACTAGAAGGAAGTACAACACACACACACAGACATACACATTCCCATCAACCACGCAGTCTGGTGTAAGAGTGAGGAGCTCTAACGCAGTACCATACTGAGCCCTGTGCAAGCGGTGCAGCCGCATAGGGCACAAAGGCTTAGGGAACGCATTTCGGCTGCCTGCTGTTGCCCTGCCACGGCCACTCTTTTGGTGATTCTGGCTCAGTACCGCCCTGCTCTATCGTTGAAATTCTGCAAACAGGTCTGGATTGCAGGATTCTCACAATGAGTATTCATGAGATATATTTGTGCTTAATTTCTTCAACCATCAGGTAAATCTGTATAGTCTGAATATCCTGGAAAGCAGTTTTATTTGCAGCCCTCAGGAACTGTGGTTCACCATCCAGCAGTAACCTCAGACAATGCACGTTCTTTAACAGCCCTGAAATGAAAACATGTCACACACACACAGCCGTGACACTTACTTCTTACTGCTGGAGAGGATGCTTCAGAGTACCGCTGGATGTCTCAAACCCTTTCTCTGCCCCAGTCTACCTTCCTAGTCTGACCTGAGGCTTTTTCTACTCTCATTTTCTGCCTAGTCACCGTGAACTCAGAATGTTTGCAGGGTAAAGCCTGTGGGAGTGGCGAAGAATACCTTTCTACAGTTTTATCTGGCTCAGATCCTGAGGGCTGGAGTTTCTGGTTGGAAAGAAAGAGAGAGGGAGAAAAAGAGAAGGTGGGGTAGGAGAAGGCCAGCATCTGTCCTCGACTCCCAAAACTCCCTAGTTACTGATGGAAGTCTGCATCAGTGAGGGCAGTAGTGGCAGCAAGGTAGTGTTGGAAGCTTTGGGCAAGCACTGCTTTGCTGTTTGAACATCATAGCTGCTTCTGCGGGTCCCAGAGAGGGGTGGCAGTCTCAGCAATGGGTCACCCTCAAAACACTGGTGCTCTAGGTGACCGTCTAGTTTTCCTAATAGGTAGAACGAGCCCTGCCTCCAAGGGGGTCTGGGGAACAGGAAGTAGATACAGTTGTGGTCAACATTATTGGTTATTCTGTCCCACGAACATTATTGGTTATTCTGTCCCAATGGGACATCCATCCCCACAATTTGTGGCCCTCTCTGCCGGCGTCTAGCTTTCCCACTAATTGTATGGGAACGTTAGAAGGGGGCGGGGAGGGGGCGGAGTTAAGGCAGGTAGTGGGTGGTCGCCAGCCCTGGACCTACATGGACGATTCTAATGTCGGCCCTGTACATCCAGGGCTGGTGACTTGTATAGGGAAGTTATTCCACCTCCGAGGTGGAATAATTTCCCCAGACATTGTGGATCGGCGGGCCCAGGGCACAGATGGGGCAGGGGGGGCCAAGGACATTATTCGCAGCCCGACCCTGGCCGTAAGTGGCTGGACTGGGGGTCAGGCTGCGGGGAATGGTTTGCAGGATCCCGGCAGCTTTTAAACGGAGCTGTGGTGCCATGGCAACCGGACGCCATGATGCCGTGGCTCCATTTAAAAGCCCTGACTGAGTTAGTCGGGCAGTGCCTGTGCGTGCGCTGGGCTGAATTGCAGTCCCGGCCTACACATACAGGCCTTATCGCGATTCTGATCCCACAGGGCTAGATGTGCCCCATGGGATCAGAATTGCGACGGCCTCTGTTCGTCCGGTTCAGACTGGACATATAGAGGGCTTCTATGTCCGGGGCGGAATTGGGACTTTAATGTCCAGTATCTCCTAAAAAGATGTGGCCAGTGAAATGGCTTTGGACTATATATGCACACATATTGGACACATAAAAGAATCAAATCAAACAAGACCAATTAAAAAAGGAAGTCATAGGAAATAGTATAAAAATTGGACATTGCTAGGACATGATTATTCAGAAAATATCACCACAACTGGATCTCTTACAGGAATTCATTTCTACCACAGTGATCCAACTCCAATCCTGTATTTAAAATTTGAAACTATTATAGATAGGCATAGAATCAGTTTTTTTGGATATTACCATTTATGAACAAGGAACCAAATTGATTACCACGTTGTATCAGAAGGAGGTTTTTTTTTTGGTGCATTCAAGTCAGTGTGAGCTCCTGGTGACCCAGCTGCCTCTGGGTTTTCATGGCAATGTATCACCGGAAGTAGATTGCCAGCCTTTTCTTCTGAGGCAATGGAGGATAAAATGACCTGCCCAAAGTCACAAGGAATGCCAGTGGGAATTGAACCCTTGACCTTCTAGGTCAGTGGTTCTTAACCTTGTTGGAGGTACTGAACCCTACCAGTTTCATATGCACATTCACCGAACCCTTCTTTATTGAAAAATAAAATATGATTTTTTTTCAAATTCAAGGCATAGGTATATGTTTTACTGGTTCACAAAATGAATTGTGCATTAACATCACTTCAACACAGCTGGTTTTATGAGTGTTTCAGCAATGGTGTGTGGTTTGCCCTGCTTTGCGATCAGGTAAGCAACTTTGTACGATGCTGTGAGGATCGGTTTGTTGATGGGTACAAAGCCGAGAGCAGGCAGAGTAGCCCTTTTCATCGAATCTGGCTCTCTTCACCTTGAATTCAGCAAGCGTTGTGTTCTTGTATTCCCCATCTCCATGCAGGTTAAGGAAGTGTTCCTTTAGTTTTGCCGGTACTAGACTAGAATTGCTTAACTTGGCATTGCAAATCATGCAGATAGGACGCTGACTCCCATCACGTTCTGTTATATATGCGAATCCATGTTGTACATATTCATCCGACCACTTTCTTTTTTTGCTTGACATAGTTAGTATGGATTAAAATATTAAGAAAGAAATCACACGACATACTATCACGACAGTCACAAGTCGACTACTGAGTGCACCAAATTCCCTGCACAGATTGGCCAAGCAATGTAGCGTGATCACCTGCAGCCAATGATGGCCAAGCGGGGCGTGTCATCACGAATCATACGAGTCGGGTGCGTGTCTTGTGTCTTGACCTCCGCGAACCCCTGAGACTGACTCACCGAACCTCTAGGGTTCGATCGAACCCAGGTTAAGGACCACTGTTCTAGGTACTATGGAGTTGCTCTAACCTGGAGGTAACTAAGGATAATCTGCAACATTTTGCAAGTCATCACCCGAGGGAATTAAAGATAGGTGTACCAATAAGCCAATTTTAGGCATGTTATGACAAGGATGAGTATAAAAAACAGACAGAGTGAATGTGGGATCATTATTTACAACAAGGATATCCTGTCAAGGTGGTGAAACAGGCATTTTTAATAAGGAGTTTATATGCCCAACATGAATTATTATTAGATTCACCTTCGCAACATCAGTCTTTGCCTCCCTCTGTGGTTTGTGTTTCGCCTTTTTCAGTGAGAGCGCCCATGGTGGCTTCCCTGAGATACAGACATTGGCGCCTTTTAGAGTCTCATAACTGTTTCTCTTAATAACCAGTGGTGGCCTTCCATAGAGAGAAGAATGTCTCAAATGATGTATGTAAATCCATAACATGGAAATCCACTATGGAGATCAATGCGGATAATATGGGGCATTTTAAATGTGGCCAATGTGAATTTTGCTCATTGACCATAGAAGCAGGGCCGGCCCATCTATTGTGCAAGAATGTTGTTAGCACAGGACCCGCATAAACTTCATTCTTGCACAATGAACGACTTCAGAGGTGAGCCGGGGAAGCCGCGTGAGGCTCAACTCTGCACAGCCGCCAGTGTGAAAAGCGCTGTTTTCCCTCACTCTGACGGCTATTACTGTGAAGCGCGCGAGTGAGAGGAACTGCCCTTTAACCTTTCCCGGCATTCAGCATGCTTCAAAGTAACAGCCGCCAGCTGAGGGAAAATGGTGCTTTTCGTGCTGTTGGCTGTGCAGAGGTGAGCCAGGGCTCGCGCGGCTTTCCCGGCTCACCTCTGAAGCAGTTTAGAAAGGCGCGGGGCTCTTTGGGGAGAGGGGATCTAGGATAGGACAGGAAATGGCCAAAAAGGGACATGGACTGGAAATGGGCTTTCTGGGGGGGGGGGGGCGACTAGGATTGGAAATGGGCTGGGAGGGAGCTTGGACTGGAAATGGGCTGATGGGTACTGGAATAAGACTGGACATGGCTGATGGGGGGGCTAGGATTGGAAATAGGCTGAGGGGGAGCTTGGACTGGAAATGGGCTGATGGAGGCTGGAATAAGGCTAGAAATGACTGATAGGGGGCTAGGATTCAAAATGGGCTGATGGGGGAAGTTACAATTGGAAATGGGCTGAGGGGGGAGCTTGGACTGGAAATGGGCTAATAGAGGTTGGAATAGGACTGGAAATGGCTTGGGGGGGGGCTAGGATTGGAAATGGGCTGGGGGGAGCTTGGACTGGAAATGGGCTGATGGGGGCTGGAATAGGACTGGAAATGGCTGATGGAGGGGGGCTAGGATTGGAAATGGGCTGATGGGGGAGCTTGGACTTGAAATAGGCTAATAGGGGGTGCTAGGACTGGAAATGGGCTGATGTGGGGGGATGGGAGAATGGGACTAGAAGGGAGCGGATGCTGGGTGGGGCTGGAACTAGAAGAGAGCTGATGAGGGGAGGACTAGAAGGGGATGGGGCTGGGGGAGTGAGGATGGAGAGGGGAAAAGATATTTTGTGTGGGAGGGAAGACAAATCTACAATTGGCTGGGAACTGGGAGAGTAAGTAGGGACTGAGGATGGAGGGGTGAAATTTGAGTGGATGAAAAAGAAATAAAGAAAGAAAGGGAGGAAAGAGCAAAAAGGGAAAGATCAGTATGTTAAAGCAGATGTAGAGAGAGAATAGGAAAAAAACTAGAAGAGAGAAGAAAGGACAAATGGACAGCAGACAATGGAGAGTTAGCAGAAGACATGAAGAAACCAGAAGAAAGTAACTGGAGCAATTGCAACTGAAAAATAAAATCACAAACAATAAAAGGTAGAAAAATATTTTTTTATTTTGAATTTTTTAACTGGAATGTGTCAGCTGTGGGAAATGTGCATCGCTAACATCTTTGCATTTTTGTTTAGCACAAGAGTAAATTAATTTATAGTTTTATTTCTCCAGTGTTGTTGTATGTTCCAACTTTGGCCTTTGGTGTTCCCAGTTTAATTATTGTCTTTCTATTTCTAAATTGTGATTTCTTGTTCTTTGTTTGGTGACTGTCTATGTTCTGCATGTGTAACAGAGTTGAGGTCTTCTGTTCATGTAGTTTCTATTTGACAGTGCCACTTGTTCTCTTTCCCCAGCAGGAGATGTATTGGTATTCTCTGAGATGCATTGGTTTAATATTTGCAGTGTTGCCTTTTTGATAGGTAGGGTTTACAGGAGAAGAAATGTAGTCTATAAGGAAAAAAACATCCATCCTACAGTTAAATATAGTGGAGATTCCATAATGTTGGGGGCTGTTTTGCTGCCTCAGGAACTGGAGGCCTGGAACATATTAAAGGAATCATGAAGTCAGAGGACTTCCAAGGTATTCTGGAGCAAAATATGCTATCTAATGTCAGAAAGCTGGGTCTAGGTCGAAGGTCATGGGTCCTCCAGCAGGACAATGACCCAAAACATACATTCAAAAGTACAAAAGAATAGTTAAAAATGAACAAATGGATCATTCTAAAATGGCCAGCAATGAGTCCTGATCTCAATCCAATCAAGAACCTTTGGAAAGAGTGAAATCTGCCATTGGTAAAAGGAATCCTGGAAACATTCATGAGCTGGAACAAATCGCAGTTGAAGAGTGGGAGAAACTACCAGCAGACAGATGTTTGAAACTTACAAATGGCTACAAGAAACTGTCATCACTGACAAGGCTTATGCAATGAAATATTAGTGAAGGGTGCCATTAATCCAGTCCAGGTCATATTTTGTTTTTTTCTCAGAAATTATTATGTTTAAGTTGCACAGACATCTTTTTTTTGTTGGATACCTTTGAATGTACTATTAAAATATTATGATGACATATGGTTGGAATATTTTCAATTATTTCTCAAGATATTATACAACAAACCTAAAATACAAAAGGGTCAATAATGTTGACCACAACTGTATGGTTGCTCAAAGGAGGCACTACACAGCCTAAGGAACTGAGTTCTAGATGACCAGCTAGCTTATCTGCCAAGATCGCAGTTCACACACAAGCCAACTGCGCTTCACCAGGAGAATAAAATCCTAGGGGAATCTTAACTGTAATACCAGCCTGCCCCAGTGGAGCCCAGTACAGAGGGGAGAGATGCCTGAAGGAAAGGAGAAAAAGCTCACAGCTGGGAGATGCGGGATCTGTTTCCCCTGCGCATCCCTTCCTCACGTCTGAGAAGACCCAGCACTGAGTGGGGGTGTGAAAGTCAAAAAATGTCATTTAGTCATTTATGGGATTTTTAGTTTTGTTACATTTTTTTTATTTGTTTTTTGTTTTGAGGCAATGCCAACAATGATGTACCCTATTGCTCAGTAGCATGCACTGTTGTACAATTGTATATACTATGCTTCAATAGTGTTTCTAATGATAAATAGTGTGCCTTATTGGGCAATAGGGTGCACTACTGAGTAGTACGCACTATTGCGTAATTGTGTGCACTATTTGGGATTTTATTTGGTGTTTCAGGTTAAAAACATCTAGGGGATCTGGCCTTTTGTAAATAAGAGCAATAGAAGGTGTTTGGTGTTCTATTGTCCAGGGCATATTATTATTATTAATAAACATTTATAAGCGCTACCAGTCCTAGGCAGTGCTGTGCAAATATGGATAAAGACAGTCCCTGCTTGTAAGAACTTACAATCTAATCAAGACAGATAGGACAAAATGTGAAAGGGAAGGGTCAGGAAACACAAGGATTAGAAGCCAAAGGCAGCCTTGAAAAGGAGAGCCTTTAACGATGATTTAAAAAGGGGCAGTGATGAAGCCTGATGTACAGACTCAAGAAGTTTATTCCAGGCATAGGGAGCGGCGAGGTGAGAAGACCAAAGTCTGGAGTTAGCAGAGGAAGGAAAGGGCAAAGAGAGCAAGCCAGAGGAAGAGTGAAGTTCACGAGGAGGGGAGTAGAGGGAGAGAAGAGAAGAGAAGAGAGAGAGAGAGAGGAGCAATAGAGTGAATATACCTAAAGGTTAGAAGAAGAAGTTTAAACTGGATATGAAAACAAAAGAGAAGCCAGTGAAGCGATTTGAGAAAAGGGGTTATGTGAGTAAAACGAGACTGGTGAAAAATTAAACGAGCAGTGAATAGATTGAAGGGGAGAGAGATGGCTTAGAGGGAGACCAACCAGAAGGAGGTTACAGTAGTCTAGACAAGAAGTGATTAAAGAATGGACTAATGTTTTTGCAGTGTTATCAGAGAGGAAGGGGCAAATTTTGTAAATGTTATAGATGAAGCGACAGATCTTGGCAATCTGCTGGATATGTGAGGAGAAGGAAAGGGAGGAGTAAAAAATAACGCCAAGATTACAGGCTGAGGAAAAAGAAACAGAAGAGTATTATCAACTGAAATAGAGAAAGGAGGAAGGGGAGAGGAAGGCTTGGATGGACAAATAAGAAGTTCAGGTTTGTTCATGTTAAGTTTTAATCAGCGATAAGACATCCAGGAGGCAATGTCAGAGAGACAGGCAAAGATACGGGCCTGAAGAGCCTGAGAAATATCAGGGGAAAAAAGATAGATTTGAGAATCATCAGCATAACAATGATTCTGGAATCCATGTGATGAGATAAGAGCACCAAGGGACTGGGTTTAGAGAGAGGAAAGTAGAGGGCCCGGAACGGACCCTTGAGGAACACCAACTGAGAGTGGTATAGGGGAGGAAGAGGAGCCATTGGAGCAAACACTGAAAGAGTGATGGGAGAGATAAGAGGAGAACCAGGACAGGACAGAGCCTCTGAAACCAAGAGATGGCAATGTGTCAAGTAGAAGGTGGTGGTCAACAGTATCAAAAGCAGCTGAAAGGTCAAGAAGGATAAGAATGGAGTAGCAATACACTAGAGGTGCCTTATGCAGGTGCACTGACCAGGGTGGAGACGTCACCAACAGGAGACAAAACAAGGAGAAGCGGGCAGAGGAATACTTCAGGCCCAAGACTTTGAACTCTATATTCTGCCATTTTCTTTTCTATTGCTTCTGATCTGCTTTTGGTGGACTAGACCTGCTTTATTTGAGGGGATCATCAATAAAAGGTTTTATTTAATGCCTCTGCTCTTTCACCTTTTTTTTTCCATTTAATTTCCGTCCTGCTTATGTCCCGTATCAACCAGGATCCTTTACTTTATTTGGTGCACAGCTTGGCCATGTCCCATTTTTCTCCATACCAGTCATCTCATGCAAATGTTGTTTTGTGTTGGAACGTTCCTCTTCCTCTCCTGATAAAAGGCAAGTTACATGTGCATTTCTGCCTCCGAATATTCATGTATAATAGCAACCATTGCATATGCAAGCTAAATGTGTAAACACATGGGGCTGGCTATTTAGTGGCGGCGGCTAGCCATTGTAAAGCGACTAGCTGTCGCCGCTGAACTGAAGACCCACATATTCAATGCCGGGGTCGGCCATAGAGCAGCAGATCTAACCGGGCTGTAGCAATATTCAGCTGCATGTGTTAGCTTTGAGCTACTTTAATAGCAATGAACCTCACTCCCGGGCCAGGGTGTGTGTATTATGATCTAAACTTCTCAAAAGTACAGCTAACCCTCACTGTAGTACTTGCTTCATCCAAAAAAGAGCTTTCTTAGATGTTCATAGGATGCATCAGGTATAGGTAACCTATCAAGACGTGACTGGAAATCCCTCTTAATCGGGCCTGTGGCACCCGATGCGATGGGAAATATCTCTGTATCTTTCTGCCACATTTTCTTCGTCGCTTGCATTTCTTGATAGCTGATGATATTCTCCCTCTCTGCACAGCTGATATTTAAACATCGTCCGCTGCAGCATTTCGGCATCCAGGAGCTACTTAGCAGCAGTACTCGGGTGAAGGCCAATTCAGATCAGGGCACGTCCGGGCCGGTCGGACATCGAAAAACTGGACGGCCTGCACCAGACCTCGATTCTGCACTCACGGGAGATAGACGTTCCTGTGGGAGCAGAATTTGGGCACTGGGATGGGCTGGACGGGCCACAATTCTGAGGGCCCAGACGTGCTGGGCTCTCCCCGGCTAACTCTCCCCATGATCTTGCTGGATCCCCAATGCTGTGGTGTCCCATCGCCATCGCACCAGGATGCCATGCAAGAGCCCCCAATTTCCCGCAACATTTTTAAAGTGCCTTTCCCCCTTTCCCCACTGCCTGACCCCCGGCGGGGCCTGCCAGGGCCGGGGTCAGGCAGAGGGGAACCGCCTACTGCTGCTTACCTCAGCGTGAGGCTCGCCTGGTCCCGATCCCCACTATTGGGGGGACTTATTCCACCTCTGAGGTGGAATACGTTCCCTGTCCATCTTCCCAAAGCCGTGACCTGGATAAGCCCTGTACATCTGGGGTCATGGGCCCGCCTCCACTCCACCCACTCTCCGCCCTGTCACCGCCCCCTCCCACTCCCCATCCGGAGCTCCTCGCACACAGGCCCTGCACGTGTGGGGAGCTGTAGTTATTGCCTAGGCCCCCAGCAAATAGTAGGGGATGTACGTCCAAACCGGACGTACATCCCCGCTATTTGCAGTTTGGAATGACTCCCCCATAGTGGCTGGTCACTGGCCATCTGGACTACATAGCCACTATCCATATAAGCACCGACCTTATCCAGACAGCATTCATCTTCAGTCTCTGCTTGGCTAGGCTAGACAGAGAGCTTATTAGGCCTGCTTTTAGGCTAGCCTAAGCTATCCACATAGCCTCTCTGGATATTATGGCTGAAAATTGCTGCAATCTGGATACGGTTGGCACTTACCCAGATAGTGGTGGGTACTGCCTTTGCTCTTCTCCTGGACTACCCGAGGCGGTCTGTGGAAATACTGCGTGACACTTTCTGGATAGTTCCGCTGAACATTTCACTCAATGCTAACCAGACAAGGGCTTTTAAATATTAAGCCTGGAACAGTCACTTAGAACTGACACCTTACAACTTCAGCGTTACAAGGCTGTTTGTTTCCGTACCCCCAGACTGCCTGATGCCAAAATCCTCTTTGCCTCTGCTGCAGGTCCTAAAGAGGGGGAGCAGCAGTGGCATTAGATCGCCCCTGAACAGTGACGCTCTAGGCTACCATCCTGTTCACCTAATGGTTGTGCCGGTCCGGCCTTTAGGGTCTTGCCATTGCAGTGTGGCAGGAATTAGACAAGAGCCACTTTTGGAAATGTTTGAAGACTTTTAGGTTGTAGCAGAGGGAGGAGGTGAGTGGACGGGTGGGGGCCACAGTCTGTTTGGTTATTTAGCATTTTCCCTGTATTAGGTTTTATTTAGCATGTTCTTATTGTAAGCCGCTTAGAATGTTGTACCTGGTAACGGTATATAAATGCTTTTAAATAAAAAGGGAGGAACTAACACAATTTCCCCTTCAGTGGCAACCAAATCATATGAAGTAATTGAGAGTATAGTTTGGGCGCATAGTTGCAGGTACTATTAAGTGTAATATAGATGGTTTCGCATCTGTGATTGAGTTCTTAGTGCTGAAATGCTCCCCATTATATCTGTCCAGGTGGGAAAGATTAGAAGCCATCAAAATTATAATCTTGTCAAAAGTAAACTACTTGTTGAGTATGATCCCTCTTACCTTCCCAGTCACGGTCTATAAATGGGTAGAACAGCAGCTGGTAACTTTTCTATGGAAAGTGAAAAATCCTTTGAATTGCATTGGCCAAACTGAAATGTCAGAAGTCTATGTGAAGGTTAACTTTCCTGGCTTTCGTTTATATCACAATCAGGGCCAGCCTACCCTCTCACCCAAGGTATCTCCCCTTCCCTTCTCTCTCGCCTGGCACTGCCACCCCTGCACTATTCTTCAAAGCATCACCAGAGCAAGCCACTGGGCCTTGAAGCACCCGTGCATGTGTGTACTCATGGCCTGCCATTCCTGCCCTCTCCGACGCAAATTTCCTGTTGGAGGGAAGCAAGTGTGGTGGGCCTTGAGTGTGCGTGCACACGGGAGTACTTCAAGTCTTTACTGCCCCTTTAAAGAATGGTGGAGGGGTAACACTGCTGCTCACTGAGGTCTGACATCCTAGATGGCTGCCTATTCCTCCTAGTAGACAGGCCGACCTTGACTACAATGCCTACATGCTAAGCTAGGGTCATTTGTGGTTTAGGAAGGCTGCCCAGGAGAACTATTCTATCTGGTGGCTACTGGCCACCCCTTTACCAATCTCTGTGCTCCTTGGTCTGTTTTCTGTGGAACACAAGGACCTTCCATTACTGTTTCCACCCAGAATGTGTTTCAACAGCTACATTTAAAGTTACTAGCTGAGGGCCCTGCTTCTCTTAAAACGCAATATGGAGTAATCCTTGTTTCAAAATGCCCAAGACTTCAATAACTCGGAAATGATGGCAAATCAAAGTTATCTGGACGTTAGGACAACTTCCACATATTTAAACCATTTCAGGAATTACAAGGTGGGTTTTCTCTTTCCAGTAGTCAGTTACTTTGATGACTACAACTCAACCATTGTATCTGGGACAGTGGCTGTAGTTTGGTGAATTCAACGATGGAGTGGGCTTTGGAATATACTTGTAACAGAACTGCGCCCTTCCTTTACTCTACGGAGTATCAGTGCAAAGCACCTGCACTGGGTTGGAGAAGGTCTGAGAAGAGGAACTACAAGGTGCTTTGACACCCTCATAGTGGGAGCATTTCTGACTCTGGGGGAGGGGGGGGGGGCGTGAGAGTGTCATTTTCCATCTCCATGACACAAACATTATATTATTTAGAACCTCTAATGCTTTGGATGCCAGTTAAAGTCGCAAAAATTGTGGAAAAAGGGCAGGGTTTGTTTGTTGGTCATCTAAATACTGTAAGCAGCTAGTATCCTCTCACATGTAATTTATTCTTGTCCCAATTTAACTGGGTTTGGAGGAAAGGACGGAAATGATTTAGGGGCATCTTGGGAATACAAAAAGCGTTCTCCTACCAGATACTGATCTGAAAATCTTTGACTTTGCCATAAAGTTACAAGTAGACGTTGCCTTTTTATGCAATGTATTTATATAGGTTGCACAGAAACTTGTTTGATTTGCTAGTGTGATATGGTTTGCTTATACCATATATATGAAAGGATGATGTCAGAAAAGAGAAATCGATTTCAAGTGCCAGCAGGTATGAACAAGCAAAAATGTTTCTGTTTACTCTAGTAAAGTTTAGGTATTTTGATGTATAGCATCAGTCACTCAATGGTTAATATAGGATGTTTGCTAAAAGAAAGCCAAGGGAAAGCAAGATTGTTGATGGCATATTTAGGCAGTGGCTATGGCCTGTAAACTAGGCCTAGATCCTAACCCCCACCTGAGAGAAGTGCTGAGAAGAACCAGAGTCTGAGAAACTGTTTTAAACTGCTTTTGAAAAGTTTGTATAAATTCCTTTATGCAGATGATAGATATGTTCCTGCATTTTCTGAGCTAGAAATGGCCTTGAAGTAGAAATGTATCTATGTCTAAGACTATGCCTTTGTTAGAATAGCCTAACAAGGGGGAACAGAGAGCTAGGCCCAGAGAGGGTCCCCGATTGGACAGGTGCAAGGGGCGTTGGGACCAATAGAAAGTTTGCCTGTATCAGAAGTGTAAAATTGTATATAAGGAATTTGCTCCTGTACTCCATTGCTCAGTCTCTTTTGGACACGATTCTGTCTGAGCCTGTGCACAATAAATTGGCTTGGATCCTGCAACTGACTCCTGGTTTTATTCATTGCATGCACTTCGCTGCTACAATACAACATGCAGAGATAATGCTGTCTCGCAAGGTTTGACATGCAGACCAATAAGCAAATAGTAGGAATACAGCATATGGCACTAGAGAGGTTTCCTCACCACAGTCTGCGGCATCTACATTCTGAGAAATGGCCTTCCTCTCCGAACTACTGGCTCAGCCTGGCTCCGCCTAGTACTTTCCAGGGCTGGCAGTAGGAAGGGTGCTTAGTAGCAGTTCAGTTTCCTCTGCCATGCAGGGTCTGTCTTGCGGTATGAGCCGTGAACCTATGGGAGCTTGCGGCTCATACTGTGATACTAGCCCTGTGTAGAAAAGGGAACTGTGCTTAAGTGCCCTTCTTCATGCTTGCTGTGAGGGCTAAGTAACCAGACTTCCGGGACAGCAGGAACTAGACATGAAGGAGAGCTTGTAAATACCTGTCAGCTGCCTTTTGCCACTCCCAGAATCTCAGCGACCATCTATTTCGCCTAATGGAAGCACCAGCTATGAACATTCCTCATATGTTCAAAGTCAGCTACAACTGCTAGAAAGCAGCCCATCTTCTCCTCTCCCTTGTATCTCCCTCCATCTCTTCATAGCTCATATAGCTGGGCAGATCACTAGATCCTTAATTTACAAGCAAGGGACCAATATCCCTAGCTGTGAAATGTCAACACACTCAGCAGTAGTCCTACCGCAACTAGGTGCACAGTCAACTTATTTAAGGGCAGGGTCAACGTCAGTAGCCACCATCCTTCGGAACATAGCTTGACTTGTGTAAGTCTTAGTTTCATTATCCCTCTGAGATCTGCTTTCACTCTTCATGCAATTGTTTATTTGAATCACTGATATTTTGGTGAATCCAAAAGTAAAGTACAATCGGGCCACAATCTAAGGTAAGACTTCAGAATGTGGGCCAGGAGGGAGGTTTGAATAGTTACTGAGTCCATATCATAAGGGCTTGTCCAGTCCAGGTTTTAGCCTAGTGTGAGTGGTTGGGTTGTTTGGATTCCCAGGGGGAACTCTACTGGGACATTTACTTCAAGACCATGCAGGTGAGTGAAGGACATCAGCATGGGACTAGCCTGTTCCTGACGACATATAGTCACGTGGCTACAGGGCCAGTGTTAGATCTGCAGGAGTTCAGGGCAGAAAAGTGGGGAGGGTGACTTAAAGCCCACCTTCAGGCTATGCCTTTTTCAAATTGAGACAAGCATGGGGCTCCTTGTGACATGGGGGCCCAGGCAACAGCTCTGCTTGCCACCCCATAATGCCAGCCCTGGTAGCTAGCCTTGATGTGTTTCTCTGCTTGGCCCCTAGATACTAAAATATACCTGGTCCATTTATGATCCTCACAGAGGGTAGGTTAGATCCACTATTTCTGCTCCCTTTCCTGCAAAGTGTCAGAAGATCAGATGGTGCAGCTTTATCCTGTGTCCTGTCAGTTGCTGAAATGAAGAGATATCCCCAAGTTTCAGGCGTGGGACGTCAGAAGCAGATATCCTACTAATCTACTACTAATCATTTGTACAGCGCTAAAATGTGTATGCCGCGCTGTATATACAGATCGAAGACAAAGTCCCTGTTCATCAGAGATTACAATTTAATCAAGACAAAACACACAGGGGGTCATTCTGAGCAGCGTTTAGTGAGGATGGACATCTGGTCTTGACATATATCCCCCGCCAAATGCTTGGGGCCAATTCTGAATCCAAAGCTCCCCACACGTATAGAGGAGATGTGTGGGGGAACTCTGAATGGGGTGGGTGGGGGAGGGCTGGAGGAGGAGCGTGGGTGGGGCGGAGGAGGGCTCATGAACCCAGACGTACAGAGCCAATTCCAGTTGCTGCCCTGTACATCCGGCATGGAGGACTTAGATGGGGGACTTACTCCACCTCACCCGCTCCCTGAAATGGTGAGGAGCACCAGGTGGTTCCCTGCAGCCCGATCCTGACCAGGGCAGGCCCTTTTGGGGGTCGGGAGGCAGGGAACAGCAGGTTTCTTCAGTGGCGGGGAATCGGAGCTCCTGCATGGCGTCCTGGTGGCATGGCGATGGGATGCCATGGCACTGAGGCTCCATGCAGGAGCATTGGCTGGGTTGGATGGGACCATGAATGTACATCTGATGGCACAGAATTGCTCCGATTCTGCCCAGTCAGAATGGTGCCCATAGTTAAACTGGGGACTAGAGTATGGTAAGATACACATAAATAGTGGACCAGAGAGCGAGGAGCATCAGGATCCAAAAGCAGCTTCAAGGAGGTGGGGTTTTAGCCTGGATTTGAATAGGGCTAGAGAAGGAGTTTGGTGCATAGACTCAGGTAGTTTGTTTCAGGCATATGGAGCTACAACTGTACCTAGATTGGCCACTGTTGGAAACAGGATACTGGGTTTGATGGACCTTGGTCTGACCCAGTATGGCATATCTTATGTTCTTATGTTATGTTCTTAGCTGTGAAATGGAATGAACAAAATCTGGAGTTGGCAGTGGCAGAGAAGGGCGCAGATAAAAGGGATCTACTACTACTGATCATTTCATACGCAGCATTGTATAGACACATGTATAAGATAGTCCCTGCTCATCAGAGCTTACAATCTAATCAAGACAGACAACACAACAGCTGAGGACAAGGATATATCTAGGGGAATGGTAAGGAAACACATAAGACACTAAACGGATCAGGATTCAAAAGCGGCCTTGAAAAGATGAGTTTTCAGCCTGGATTTCGAAAGGGCCAGAGATGAAGCCTGATGTACAGACACGGATAGTTTGTTCCAGGCATAAGGAGCAGCAAGGTGGAAGGATCGAAGTCTGGAGTTAGTAGTAGAAGATAAGAGCAAAGATAGAAAGGATCTGCTAAAAGAGTGGCATTCCCAAGGAGGGGAGTAGAGAGAGATGAGAGAGAAAGGTAGTGAGAAGCAACAGAATGAAGGCACTTATAGGTTAGTAGGAGAAGTTTGAACTGGATAAGGAAACAGATAGGGAGCCAATGAAGCAACTTGAGGTTATATGAGCATATCGGGATGGAAGAATAGCTGGGCAGCTGAGTTTTGAACAGATTGAAGGGGAGAGAGATGATTCGGAGGGAGGAAGAGTAGCAGATCACTTGGACCAGATGGTATACATCCAAGGGTGTAGAAAGAACTGAAATATGAGACTGCAGACCTACTATTAGTAATCTGTGAACTATCATTAAAATCACTGGTAATACCTGAAGATTGGTGGATGGCTATTGTAATGCCAATTTTTAAAAAGGATTCCAAGGCTGATGCGGGAAACTACAGACCAGTGAGCCTGATGTCAGTACCAGGAAAAATGGTAGAAACCATTATAAAGAATAAAATTACTGAACATACAGATAGTCATGGCTTAATGGGAGACAGCCAACATGGCTTTAGACAAGGAAGATCTTGTCTTACTGATCTGTTATGTTTTTTTGAAGGTGTGAATAAACAGGTAGACAAAGGTGAGTCGGTTGATATAGTGTATCTGGACTTTCAGAAAGCCTTTCACAAGATCCCTCATGAGAAACTCTTGGTGAAATTAAAAAGTCATGGGATAGGAGGCAGTGTACTATTGTGGATCAGGAACTGGTTAAAAGATAGAAAGCAGAGGGTAGGACTAAATGGCCAATTTTCCCAAAGGAGAAAGGTGAATAGTGGAGTACCCCAGGAATCTGTGCTCGGTGCACTGCTTTTTAACATATTCGGAAATGACCTGGAAATGGGAATAACGAGTGAGATGATCAAATTTGCAGATGAAACAAAATTATTCAAAATTGTTAAACCCAAGAGGATTGTGGAAAATTGCAAGAGGATCTTGATAAATTGGAAGACTGGACTTTCAAATGGCAGATGAAATTTAATATGAACAAGTGCAAAGTTATGCACCTAGGAAAAAACAACCCGAACTATGGTTACACGATGCAAGGTTCCACATTAGGAACCACCACCCAGGAAAAAGGAGTTTATGCACATTCACCACTGAATGCCTACCCTTAACAAATTCTACCTGGTGCTCACCAAGCCAAGTACTTGTGATCTAGATTGGCTACAGGAAACAGGATACTGGCCTTGATGGACCTTGGTCTGACCCAGTATGGTATATCTTATGTTCGTATGAGAGGCAGGAAGGGATCAGTGGGAGTGTGCAGAGTCTGCCAAACTACTAGGCAAACTAGGCGATCACCTAGGGCAGCAACGTCTGTTGGGCAGCAAAGAGCAACAACAGTCAAAGCAAAGTACTGGGTCCTGGTGGCCACAGAAACTCAGAGTCGTCAGTGTGAACTTTTACCTGCAAGAAGAACGGACAGTATGGAGTCTATTCCAAGCCCCGAATAGTGGAGATGTACGCCCTGCCTGAACATACATCCCTGCTATACAACCCTCTTGCCATCCTCATGCAAGGCTCCCAGTATGAACTGCAGAGTTGTATGGGGAGCCTTAGATGGGGGTGGGAAGGGGCAGGTGGGAGGCAAAGCGAGGGCAGTGTGTGGGCGAGTCATCACCCTGGATACACAAGGCCAATTCTGAGGTCGGTCCTGTACATCTGCGGTATGCCAGGTAGAAAGGGGAACTTATTCCACCTCAGAAGTGGAATAAGTCCCCTTGGATGTGGGGTAGCGGTGGTGGCCAGCGGAGATAAAACATGGAGGCATGTAGGGGGAGTCCTGTAGCTGGACCCTGGCCATGGGAGGCCGGATTGGGGGTCTGGCTGCAGAGAAAGGACAGTCTCGGTGGTGGCTGACAATAGCAGCTCCTGAGTGCAGCCATGGTGATGGGATGCCATGGAATCGCAGCTGCATTCAGGAGCCTCTCAGGGGTAATGTGGATATGGTTGAACTTGCGGCCCATTAGAATCGGGGCCCGATCTGCACATACAAGCCAGTAGACCCGATTCTGATCCCGCGGGCTGGATGTCTGGTAGAGAATAGGCTTCCATGCAAATAGTCTGTTTACCCCTGTTAGTGGCTTTTTGAAATCTCCCTCATTATTTATAAGACTTTTCTGTGAGGGTTGGTACTGAGATGATTACAGTTGAGTTTAATAATCAAAATCTTGGGGGAGGGAGGCACTAGGGGTCTAAAAACAAATTGCTAGGGGGTACAAGGCTGACATTTCTTCTAGGGTGCATAGTACCCTTGCACCAGCCCTGGGAGGTGTTGGCATATCGGGAGCAGCAAACTTAAAAACATCATCGGACACTTCTGCATGTCCTTGCACATATTTTACAAGAGGCTCTGCACTGTAAAATACAGTGGACATTTTCTGTATCCTGACCTGGATGTCTTAATTTCCCTCTCCATGTGCTATCCAAAATTGACCTTAATGCATTTACATCATACTGGCAATGCAGTTTTCTGAGTGGCGAGTGGCTATGCCTGTGTGATATGGTCCTCTACCTTCCAGTCCATGGCACAGGAAATGCTGCCTTTCTCCTCTGGAATAACTCTCTTTCCCCCTATTGCAAGAGCTTCTCTCTAACCTTCCAAATGCAGCTCAGCCTGTAGAGAGACCTTTGGAACACCCAAAGGTGGCTGGTATTGTGAATCCAATTTCTACCCATTGAAATGATTGCTGCAGTTCCCATAATGCCTTAGGCTTGTACGTGCAAGTACTGGACTGTCCCTAAATGACTCTCATGGAAATAGGTCAATCGGCCACTTTTTTCCCCCAGATTTCTGGCATTCCCTACCTTTGCTTGTCTTATTGATTCTAATTCAGAGGCTTTGTAGTTGTACCTTTGGCGTCTGCTCTTGTGAGCTCAGTGGCATTATACAGAGGCAATACAGTCTATATGGGAAGAGCGTCAGCTGGCCTGGCAAGCCCAAGTCAAAGATGAACCATCCAGCAGAGCTGCAATGTCAGCCCTTCCCATGTTTAGCCCTATCTATAGGCCACATCGGATGAAGCAGATCTGAAGGGAGACAGAGATGGAGATGCTGGACCGGTACCACCCTCTCAACTGGAATACTTGAAAAGGAGGGGGATTGAGTCGCTCTAGCAGCCTTGGAAGGACTTTGGAGCTGTGTATCTAGGTCCTCTTCATCTTTCAACCCAGCCAAATTGTGATCTGGCTCAGGGAAGATAGTTTGGTTTTCGACCCTGCCATGGTACAGAAACATTATTGTTGTAATTTATGGATTGTTTCCCACAAGGGTTTGAGTAGGACTGTTCTTTTGTCTTAGTTTTACTTGACATCTCAGCTGCTTTTGATACGGTTCATCGCTCTCTTTGATTATATGGATTGAGGGATTTAGGCTTCTCAGGATCAGTACGAACATGGTTTCATTCTTACTTAAGTAATCGTAGAATGCAGATGAGGACAGGAAAGACGCAACATTTGCCCCTTCCTCTCTGAACACACTACTAACAACTCTTTAGCCACCTCCCGTCTAGACTATTGCAACCTCCTCCTTGCTGGTCTCCCTCTGAATCATCTCTCTCCCCTTCAATCTGTTCAAAACTCAGCTGTGTGGCTAATCTTCTGCCAGCCTCATCATGCTCATATAACTCCTCTTCTCAAGTCACTTCACTGGCTCCCTGTCTATTTCCATATCCAGTTCAAACTTTTCCTACTGATCTATAAGTGCCTTCACTCTGCAGCTCCTCACTACCTTTCCTCTCTTATCTCTCCCTACACCCCTCCTCAGGAACTCCGCTCTTCTGGCAGATCCCTTCTATCTGCGCCCTTCTCTTCTACTGCCAACTCCAGATTTTGATCTTTTCACCTTGCTTCTCCTTATGCCTGGAACAAACTACCTGGGTCTGTACGTCAGGTGCCTTCTCTGGCCCTTTTCAACTCCAGGCTGAAAACTCACCTCTTCGAGGCAGCTTTTGGATCCTGATCTGCTCAGGCTCTTATGTGTTTCCTTACCATTCCCCTAGATGCATCCTTGTCCTTAGCTGTTGTGTTGTCTGTCTTGACTAGACTGTAAGCTCTGATGAGCAGGAACCGTCTCTTACATGTGTCTGTACAGAGCTGTGTAAGTATTGTAATGCTATATAAGTAATCGGTAGTGGTAGCAGTAGTAATAGTAGTAAGAAGCATCCATCGTGGTTCTTCCTAGAGACTGGAGTTTCCCAAGGAATGGCCCTACCCTCACTCTTAACATATGCATTGCTCTTGTGTATAAATTATTTATTGGGCTTGATATGAACTCCAGAATATATGCTGACGATATCCAGTTTTTTGTCCCAGTGACCAAATCATTGGAGCATACATTTGACTGTCTATAAGATCTATAAAAACCTAGATGACTTATGACAAAATTGCCTTTAACATCGAGAAAACTAAGGTACTGTATTATTCTTAAATTGGACAATTCTACCTGTCAAGTCCACTCAACTTAAAGGTGATGACTGGGTTATACAGGTTTCATCAAAAGTAAGGAATCTGGGTGTCATTCTGAATACTCAGCTTATCAGCTAAGCATGCAACAGAAAAAATGCATTTCACTGAGATAGAAAGAGGGCTGCTGTTCTCTCTTGGAGCCCTGTCTCTGCTCTTGCTCTCTGACTATGCAGTCTCTCTGCTCTAGAATCATACAGCTTGAGAGATATTTAAGACTTATTTTTCTCTGACATTGAGACAGAAACAATGTGCTATCTGTCTTTCATAGTTGTTTGGTTCATTTAAAGATGCATGAGCCAAAAATGCCTTCCTTGGTCACATTTACCATTAGTTTTATAATGAATGTACGTCCCTATTACACTGGGATCATGATGACCCTGTCAGAACTATGGAGAATGAAGAAGTTATGATTACCCAGAACGTTCCTATAAAGCCTGATGCAAGAAAATTGGACGTTGTAGTGAAAAAAAAAAGAACAGCAATTCTAATAAAAGTGTCAGTACCAAGTGACTGTTCTGCACTTTGTGTGGTAAAGAGAAGGTCCTCAAGTACCAACCACTGCAATCGGAGACCAAGAAAATGTGATGGATAGATTAGTAGTAGATTTGAGAAACTGATATCATACTCCACATACCCTGACTTGGGAGTGAGGTTCATTACTGTCAAGGTATGCGCAAAACGAACCCATTTGGAGACAGTGCCCCCCCCCCCCGCAAGAGAAAGAATACACAGAACCTCCCACTAGAAATGGAGTGTGACTTTTCTGAACTTCAGTTTGCTGTTATTGGCCATGTTTTTGCCAAGGGGGAGATATTAAGATATGATATTAAAAATAAATGGTTACAAACAGAACAAAATGGATCTATTGTCTATAGACCATGTTGCTTTTGGGACTGCATTTGGATATTGATTTAACAGCTTTCTTTTGGCCTTTTCCAAGTTTTACTTCCTTATTTATCATATGGAATTTACCCAGGGTTCAGTTGTGATTGTCCGGAGTTTGCCATCATGTGAGTTAATAGGTGGAGCCTGGTTGTAGTTATAAATTACTAGGTGCTACTCAGAAGAACAAAGCAGTCAGTAATAGAGGAGATCAAACCTAAGCTTTCTTTAGAAGCTCAGATGACAAGACTTTGACTTTCATACTTTGGACACATCATGTGATCACTGGAGAAAGACATCATGCTTGGCAAGGTAGAAGGTCAATGCAAAAGAGGAAGGCCAGCAATGAGATGGATCGATACAATAACAGCAGCTATGGGTGCCACTCTATCAACAATGAGCCGCCTGATTGAAGACCGAACACAGTTTAGGATAACTATCCAGAGGGTAGCCAAGAGTTGAGACTAACTTGACGGCACTCAAGAACAACAACATTCAGGTTGATGCAAGCTTTGATTTTTTTTTACACAGAAATAAGGAGAGGCCCCCGAAGCAGACTTTCACTGAAACATTGATGTTGGGTAGATATGTTAAAGAAGCTGTGATGGCACTTGTTAAGTGACTGGCTTTGCTTTACAGTTTTGCACTCACTGAAGGAGAATGAGGTAAGTAACACATTTTCTTTGGTAAATTATATGTTTGGAAGTTTGTGAACATACTAGCATTAAAGTTGCTCCACATTCAGAAGGAGAGGGACAAATGATATTTTTGTTGTTGGTGGTTATTTGCTGGTTCAATATTAACTATAATTAATGCCTCTCCTTTGCCACAAATATTTTAGTGATTTGACTATCTGAAATATTTTTCTATCCGGAAGAAATGGCCAGCCGTCACTGACATCATTGCCAGCCACGACCTTGACATACTCATGGTCACTGAGACGTGGCTATCCGCCGAAGATAACATCATACTCAATCAGCTCCTCCCCAAGAATTTCACCGCACATTCAAGCCATAGACAAGACAAAAGAGGAGGTGGCGTGCTCATCCTCACCAGGACAGACCTCCATTTTCGAACGATAGACTCCACCAGTACAAATCACATGGAGACCATTACCATTTCCAACAAACACTGCTCAATCAACCTGCTTTACAGAGCACCTTCTGCTTCCCCCGATGATCTTGCGGCTATCATCGATCTTGCATCCAACACCCATAACCCAAGCATCCCAAATTGGATCCTAGGCGACTTTAACCTGCCTACACTACAAGATAATCAAGCATCAGCCTTCCTTGATGCCCTTGAAAATCTTGGCTTCAAGCAATTGGTTAAAGACCCTACTCATATTAAGGGAAATATCCTGGACCTAGTATTCGCCCCGCAAACATCTCTTAACCCGGCCCAGGACCCCATAACTTCCATAACTTCTGTTCCCTGGTCAGATCACAAACTGATCATTATCCAGATTCCTTCTAACAAAGCCTATACAAAAATCAACAAAATACAAAACAACTCAGCAAGACCACCCTCTCGATGTTTCAAGCCTTACAACAGAGAGCTTATCCTTGCTGAAACGCAACAACTCATCGGTGAAGCCACCCAGATCCTTGACGACCTAATTTCCCACTGGAACAATTGCCTTAGCTCAATCGCACTACGCACACCAACCAACAAGCCTCCAGGGAAGAGAGCGAGTGCCCCATGGTACTCAGCTGATCTCAGAGCATCGCTTAACCAACTTCGGAAACTAGAGAAACGCTGGCGCCGATCTCATTCTTTAAATGACCAGACAACATACAACCTTCATCTTGCTGCGCACCGCAACGCAATCACCGATACGATGAAACAGTACTACGCTGATACCTTAAAGAGATCGCTTAATAAACCACATGACCTTTTCGACCTAGTAAAGACTTTATCGAAGGAACCATCCTCTGGACCCCCATTCGAGATACACCCACAAGATTATGCAACCTACATCCAATCCAAGATATGCCAGACCAACAAAACCCCTATTACAACTAACGCCACAGAGCAAGTCTACCAAACAGCCCTAACCATGTTCTCTACCCCCACCAAGAGAGGGATTGAAGACACTATTGCGGCCCTTAATATCACCACTGCCCAGTCGGATCCATGCCCAGCCTTCTGGATCAAGGAGCTTCGCAGTCACTTCAGCCCAGTACTATCCAAAATAATGAACCTCTCCTTCTCAACTGGCTCTTTCCCTTCAGCCCTTAAACATACTTCTATCAGACCTCTGCTAAAGAACTGCAAGCTCGATCCCCAACAGGTAGAATCCTACAGACCTATATCCAGCATCCCACTACTCGCGAAGATCATAGAAAAGGAGGCTCAACGTCAATTGCAAGATCATATCGACTCCGCCGCACCGTTAGATCCTTGCCAACATGGCTTTAGGGAATTCCATGGAGTGGAGACCCTACTCACCACTCTCTTCTGCAAGATAATCACCGGCATTGACGACATTCGTCAAGGATTTGCCCTCATCTTTCTAGACATCGCTGCAGCGTTTGATTCTGTAAACCACGAGCTTCTATTAAGACGACTGATTGACAAAGGCATAAATGGAAGAGCGCTTGAATGGTGCAGATCCTACCTGACCGAAAGATGGCAGCATGTTCGTTCCGGAGGGAAAAATTCTGAACCATTCCACCAAAGCCAGGGAGTCCCACAGGGTTCTTCCCTTTCTGCGCTCCTGTTCAATATTTACATGCAACCAATTTGTAATATCATCCGGTCCTTCAATGTCGATTGCATGTTATACGCAGACGACGTCCTGTTTTACATTCCCTTCTCTACTGAGCATATGGACCTCTCTCCACTGACAAACTGTTTCAATGCAATATCCGAATGGCTTCTTTCTCAAAACCTTAGAATACAACATAAGAAAACGGAAGTACTCTTCATTACGAGGAACCCCAACTTTACCCCACCACAATATCTTAAGGTAAAAGAAGCTGAGCTGCAATCTAAATCCTCAATACATTACCTGGGAGTCACTTTAGATCAGCATTTGGATTTGAAGGCCCATATAGGAAACATAGTCAAATCAGTATACTACAAGATCCGCTCACTTAGGCATCTACGTTCCATGCTTGAACCAACTGATTTCCGGACAATTTTCCAGGCGTTGATCATACCCCATTTTGACTATGCCAATGCCATCCTACAAGGTCTTCCCCAATCTACATTGAACCCGCTGCAGCTAGCCATGAATGCTGCAGCAAGAGTCCTCCATGGAGCCTCCAGGAGCGACCACATAACGCCTCTGCTGATACAGTTGCATTGGCTACCCATCCAGGCCAGAATAGTTTTCAAGACCTTGATAACCACTTTTAAAGCTATTAACAATCTCTCACCTGCATCCTTAACCTCACTCATCCATATCACTTCCCCAAATAGAGCAAGAAGATCCACGGCTATAAACTCCCTAAAAGTCCCGAAGGCAGTAACTGTTTGCACCAATTCGACAGCCAACAGAGCCTTTAGTCTTAGTGCCCCAAGATGCTGGAATGCATTACCTCCTGAGATCCGGGCCATAAAGAACCTACCACAGTTTAGGAAAGCCCTCAAATGCCACCTCTTCAACAAACACCTTATAGAGCCTAACGACAACCCCTAGAGCCCAAAGTCTCATGGTGATACCATTTCCATACAAATTATGGTATCTTAACAACACACCAAGTATGATACTCAAACCCTTAGTGGTGGTTATGTTTCTGCGAAACTACTGTTATTATGACTCCATGTAATAAATTTTGTAAATAGTTTCCCCCTGTTATCCAAGTTTTTGCGCCTTGTTACCTGTAAAACTCATACGCGTTCAACTGTACTGAGCATTTTTGTTACATGTAAACCGCGCTGATGCTGAATAGTGCGGTATATAAGAGACTATAAATAAATAAAATAAAATAAATAAATAAATAAGAATACCTGTCTGATTTGAATGATATTTGGTTCTGCTTTGTAATGGCAACATAGCTCCTTTATAGAATGACCCCAGTAGTATACAAATTCTGGTACCCAAATTTGCACCTGCTGTCAAAAAGGTATTAATGTGTGCATGCATTCTATTGGGGTCTTTTACTAATGGATGCTAAGATATTTCACTTAATGCGCGAATAACGCCGAAACCATGGTATGTTACATGCAACACCCCAACATTAACTCTTGGGGGCATGGAAAGCATTTCCCTGGCAGTTAACGCAGAGCCCTATCCTATAGCATTGGTGTCACCTATTGAGATGGCTTTAGGTGAATCTGCATTAACTACACCAAGCTCATTATGTCCATCCTCCACCCCCTACCCTGCCCACTCGCGCCTTGTATGTATCCCGGCATGCCTTTAGCGCACGGCAAAACATGCGGTGCCTGTAAGTAAAAGACCCTTTGTGTGTGTGCACGTGGATTTTGTAAAATCTGTGCCTACTTCGCAATTCTGCCTGATCTCCGCTCAAGTCTATCTGCCTGGGAACTCCCAGATGTAGCAACAGTAAAATAAAACTCAGCACGGGGCCTTTGAGCCATGTGCATGCTCGAGGCCTGTCATGTCCTGCCCTCACCAGTAAATACATCCTCTTTCAGAGGGAGCGGCAGGCTTTGACCACCTACATGGGCCCCACACGGACATTTTGCTTTCATGGCACTACTTTTCTACATCTGGAAGCTCCTTTGGTGCTCCTTCCCCTTCCACAAAATCAGCATGCTTCCCGCCCAGGTAGAGGTGGAGGTAAAGAGTAGCCTCTTCCTGCCTAGAATCAAAGTGAAGAGCCACCTCAGGGTTTTCTTGGGGCATTTGCTGATTCCTAAAATTTTGCCTCCTGAGGTGGCTACCTTACTCTGCCTAATGACAGAACCACCAATGTATGCCACGCACATCCAGTTTTGACTCTGAACAACAGGGTTAGGCCCGACCGGTGCAGATCTGCCCCCAGACATTGCCTAAGGAGCTATTGCTCTCCTCTGCCTACTGCTAACCAGCTTAGGGAATCGGTGGGTCCCACAGCAGAAGGTGGAAGAGGGATTGGTGGGAGAAGGAAGGAGGAAGGGCTCCTGTGTTTACACTCGTCTAGTTACTGCGGGGTTTCCTGTGATTCTGCAGGAGTCTACGGCAAAGGCCAGATGTTGCAGCCCTTGCAGAATAATTGCAAGTAAGCATGGACCCTGCTTTGCACTGCGCCAGTCCCAGCATCACTCAGCAGGAGGTGCTGTCTAGGACGTTGCAGGAATTCTGGCTTTGGGAAACTCGCATCTCCTGCAGTCCTGGCCTCTCACAGGAGGCGTCGCAGTAAGGAATGGTGCAGAGTGCTGACCGTGCGAAGTTCACAGCTCCTGCAATGGCAATTTGTCTCAATAGGAGTTGCCTTATAGTGCACTGATTAACATATACATTTATTTTTTAATATTTTGTTTATTATTCAAAGACAACAGGCATTACAATTAAACTTGAACACACTGAATGAGCGATCCAAACAACAAGTGACACAATAAATTGTAGCTGGTGTCTGCATATTAAACAGTTTTATTTTAAAGCAAGTCTTTGTTTTATAAAAGGTCTATAGGTACAAATAATGACATGAATTTAGCTATAGCTGTTTTATAACTGCCAGCTCACATTGCGGATTAAAGAATACTATTAGATAGAATAAGTTACTGCAGAGCAGAAATGGATTCAGAAGCTTTTGATTTCCCTAAACTAATATCTTCAAATGCTCAGCAGTCTATTGACTTCATTTACTGTCCCAGATTTGGGGGGGGGGGGGGGGGTTCTGCACTTCTAGCTCATGTCAGTGGGAAGTGCTCTAAGAAACTACATAGAAGCAATAGGTTTAGGTTTAGGTTGTGGTGCTGGGGATGGAGAAGGCGGAGCGGGAGATCTTTCTGTTCTGAGATTGTTGGGGCCTATAGTTAGTCACTGAAAAGAGCAACTTAATCAGCTCAGCATTAGATAACTGGAAAGTTTATGCTGCAGCCAGTAAAGATGTGGATGAAGGGTCATCACACTGCGTGCTAGCTGCCATTCACATATAAAGGGGCCCTTTTACTAATGCCAGTTAGGGTATTTATGGTAACTGTCGGGGGCATCACCAGCATGTTCCCGGCAGTTACCACACAGCCATGTACCCTAACATGGCGCAATTAACGCGGGTGCACCTAATGCCGCTCATAAAGATATTGCTAGGTGTACCTGTGCTAATTGCCACATTCACAGCGCACGATACGCACTCCTGCGCTAACTGCAATATGCTCTCCACGTCCACACTCCACCCATATCCTGCCGATTCCCTGCCCCTTTGCCCGATGGGCAATCAGTGCGCATTTGGCGGCCAGTAGCTGTCCTGCCTGTGTGCTATCTGTCACCGCGGTCCATTACCAGCCGCTAAAACTTGCGTTATCTGCTTAGTAAGCTTTAGTTAAAGGGCCCTGAAACTGGCTAAGTGAACAGGAGGTGATGTTTACATAATAGAACCCAGCACTTCAATCACACCTGGTTTGCCTTTTTAGGCTCCTTAACTGCTATGTCACTGGGCTTTGCTTTTGAGTTGTGTGTTTGGACCGCTAGCGCCTTTCTAAGGTGGACCTATGATTATAGTGCTGGAGACAGTAATGCAAACAGCACAAAGAGAGTTTTCGTTACAGAGTGCCGAGACTTTCAGGGCGCATCAGCGGGTATGTTAAGTCTATTTTATAAAGGCCACAGATGCACCTATGTGACTTTATAAGACTATCTACCCAAAGCTCCTGCCCAAAGGTAGAGCTCATTTGAGGCGTGAATAATTTGTGTGTTTATGCCAGTAAAAATCTGTGCATATCTGTGCATTTTATAAAATATGCGCATAAGTGCTGACTCTGCCCCGACTCCGCCCAATCCCTGCCTCTATGTGCAGGGAATTAAAGGAGTCTGGCTCTGTATCCCAAACATCTACTATTATGTGCCGATACCCCTGGGGAATTTGATCAGTGCCTATGAGTATTTAAAATGCTCTTCCATATGGTCAAGTTACTTATAGAATTCCCTTCTTCAGTGTTAATTTTATTACACTCATTAAACAAAGGTTTATGTGCAGAAATGGCTTTTGTCATAAAATTGGTAACAAGTAGGTTAAGGTCTATTAAGTTTGATAAACTGCTTTTAGAAAAAACAACAACAGTAAAGCAGTTTACAATAGACTGAAATAACAAACATCAGTCAGCAAACAAATATACATCACAAGTCAAGATATTTTACAATCCGTGGAAAAGAGGAGGGGGAATTACATAACTCAAACTTGATGAGCAGGTTTACATAGTTGCCTGTTAAGGGATCCTTGTGCTTAAAATATTCATCATGCAGGGCCGGCCCCAGGGCCAGTGCAAGGCATTGGGTGCTCTCAGCAAACCTTCAGTATTATGCCCTTCTCCCCCTAGATTTTGATAATTAAACTCAACAATCACGATCAACTAATCATCACCCTTCCAGCAATAATCCTGGACATCAAGGGCACGATATTCATTTGGGCAGGCTATGTGCCATCTCGGCGCATAGCCTGCCTGCCGACCCTTAGACCCAGATATTCAATGGCGCGGTGATGGCATTAAATATCCAGGTTTGGCACTGAGTGCATTCAGCCGCAGAGCCTAACTGGGTAGCAGCGAACTTGGACCGCTACCCGGTTAGTGGTCCACGGCTAAAACTGCATTGAGCAGAGCCTTTTGTAAAATAGCGTCAGAATCATGACCGTCCTGACCAGGATTTTCCATTTCTTTTTTCTGTGTCCTATGCACAATGAGGCTTTGTATTACTGAAATGTCATACGTGAATAGCTGCCGACATAGACTAGGGTGACCTACCCCTCCCATCTATACTAAGTGGCTGAGATTATTTACTATAGAGCTGGTGTACTTGCAGTCTTGTTCTATCCCAGAGAATGGCCCGGCGTTTAGGTCCCTAGTGTTAGTATCTCACATACAGACGTTGTGAGCATGATCCATGCTGGGAGGAGTGTGCTCGGTTCTAGAGAGGGACGTCTTGCTGTGCAGATGTAATGGGAAGCAATATGGTGCAGGAGCCGAGGAGACACTCTTTGCAGGCAGGGCTGGTGCAAGGATCTTAGGCAAAACTTCAATCTTCTACTCCCTTGCAATTAGCTTTTAAGACCCCTGGTGCCCTTCCCCCAAGAGTGAAATAATCTCGACACCTTCTCTTCCAGATAAATCCTATAAAATAAATATTTGGACATGACGGGCCCAATTTTCAAAGGTATTTGCAAGGGGAACTTCCTTAGTTACCTGCGTAAATGTCTTATCTTATCTTATGTATTTTCAAAGGGCACCTACATGAGCAGTGCCCTTCGGAAATCCCAGATGTCTCTATCGCGCCCAAATGCTATGCGGTTAGCGTCAGAGCGTGTTAGGGGTGTTCCGGAGTGGAGGAAAGAGCTAACCAGGTAACACCGATTTTCGATGCTACCCGCTTAGCCCTCTGCGCCTTAAAGATAGGTGAGGTTTTTCCTTGCCTATCTTTCAGGCGTAGCGGCTAAGTGGGTAGCATCGAAAATTGATGCTACCTGGCTAGCTCCTTCCGCTTCCAGGTTGTGCGGCGAGACCCGGATTTTCAATCCTGGGGCTGCATAAGACCCCAGCATTGAAAAGCCGGGTTAGGCGGAAAGGGGACGGGCTATGTGCCGATGCGGCACATAGCACCACCCAATTCAAAATCAGGCCCAACACTTTTAAATATTAAATTTTGTTTTGTAAATATATGCATAATAAGGGAGATTTCAAAAGCGATTTACAAGGGTAAATGGACTATTTGCCTATTGCCCTTTCTTCCTACAGGTAAAAGTACGTACTGACGACACCTTGAGTTTGTGTGGTTGCCAGGACCCATTGCTTTGCTTTGACTGTAGCTGCTGATGCCCTAGACGACTGTCTAGTTTGCCTAGTGGTTGGCCCGGCCCTGCTTGCAGGAAGTCTGGCAGAGAGGAGTCAACTTTTTAAAGGCCTCATAACTCACAGGAGGACTATGAATCCCAGCAGCAAAGAGTTCCCACCCCAGCGAGGCAGCATCCCAGAATGGAAGGGCGATTGCACATGGAAACCTGAACAAGAAGGATCTGCGAGATCTGGAAACATCATAAAGAGTAAGGAGAAGCAAAACCACTATCAGATGCTTACGTTTTCCTCTGAGAGTCGGATCTGGAAATAGGAGGAAAGTAAACTCTGAACCTTGCATGCCAGAACTGTGAATCTGAAAGCAAATGCTCATTACAGATTTACAGATTTCTATGAACTAGGGGCACTCGGTTCTACCTCTGGAGCATCTTGTAAATATTTTTCCTGTGTAAATAAAATTAAAACCATTTGGAGCCACATCTTTGGAGTGCCTGTGGTTTTTGCAGGTTAGGAATAGAATGAAGTCAGATGGACTCGTCACCCTTCCTACTTCCACCCATCTGCCCTGCCACTTAATAAAGAACCCTCAGACTGTTAGAAATGGACCCCCAGAGCAATCCGTTACATCTGGAACACACGTTAACATCATAATTGATTCCAGTTATTGGACAGTGCTACCATTGATGGTGGAATGTGTGAGGCTGCATCCGCTGACTGCTTTTTTTGGAGAATATTGATGGCCTGGATATCTTTCAGGCTGCTTTCTGAAAAGAGAACGGCATTGAGTCCATTTTGGTCTGTGCAATATAATGTAGGCTGTTATTTGGATAAAGGTCAACAGATTTTGGTTATCCTTCTGGATCTAAATTCAGCTTTGCATTAGGTTGATGTTACCATTCTTTTAAAGAGATCTGAAGCCCTGGGTATCTGGGGTTTGATTCTAGGATGGTTGGCTTCTGTTTGAGGGATAGGACCATAAGTGATGGAGTTTTGTCTAGACTGGTGAGTATGTAATATATGGTTCCCAAGGCTTGGCACTCTCACCCTTACTTTTAATCTATTCCTTGAGCTGTTGAGCAAGGTGCTGCCAGTACTGTGTGGGTAAGTTTAAGTTTCTGCAAATGACTATTTTTGTCAAGCCTGGAGAGACAAGGTGACTGGATGAGGAGAACTTAGTTTTAGGTGCTATTCAGGATTGATTTAAGTGAGAATGTTCTGTTAGTGTGCCCTCCCAAAATGGCTCTTAGACCCTGTGAATCCAGACATTAGGGCTGTCAAAGTAGTTTGTGATCTTGGTGAATTGTTTAATATTTATTTCGACAGATTTGTATCCCACCTTATCCTTCAATCAAAGTGGTCACAATACAAATGGAAGGTTACAAATAACATAGGGTAGATAAGACATTAACAAACAAACTAAAATAATTAATGTAATAAAATGGACCTGTTGGTAAAAACTATTGATTATATATCATATCATAAGTTTCAGCAAATAGCAGGGTCTTGAAGGCCTTGCGAAAATCTTTAATATCAGTCATAATTCTAAGGTCCATCGGGAGAGAGCTCCAAAGTTTGGAAGCCAGTAAGGAAGGAGCTCTTTCTGAAGTTGCTTGTTTAGTCCTACAGTATCCAGCAGGGGTACCAATTATGTTGTCATTATTGGCGCTGCTTCTTCTTGGTCTACCAGTTCTTCCCCGCCCTCGGCTATCAAAATGTATTGTTTGGTTTTGAATGCCCTGCCCTTCGCCACCCCCCAGAAGTTAGTGCCTTAGGCAACTGCCTAGTTTGCCTAATAGTTGGGCCGGCCGTGTTCTTGAGAACCAGTACTGAAGGTGGTCCAGACACCTTTCTATATGTTACAGGTACTGCAGATAGGTTTTCTGGGCTGTGGTGCAGTTGCTTGTTATCACGCACTTAAAGAGTGCGGTAATGGCTTGTATATCAATTTGCTGAAGAGGATGTTGTGTTGTTTTCAGATTGTCCAAAATGTGGCAGCCCCAGATGGATGGATTCAGCCCCTTTGTTGTATCAGCTACACTGGCTGCCAATTTAGGCACGAGTTCAGTTTATAATTTTAGCTTTAATGTTTCGGGCTTACAGGGTAATGGCCCCATCTATTTAAAAAATAAGCTAGGGTGATATATATGTGATTGTAGTTTGCAATCTAGTCAAGGAGCTTTACTAAAAGTTCCTAGGGTGAAGGAAGTGAGGAAAGCTGCCTTGATATCTGTGATGTTTTCTGTTATTGCTCCTATATTGTACAATGGTATCTTCCCAGGTTTTTGGTGGTATAGCAAGCTTTTACTAAACATAAACAAAGTCTCCTTCAGATATCAGTTTAAATCATGAGTTCTCAGCCCAGTCCTCAGGACACGCCTAGCCAGTCAGGTTTTCAGGATAACCACAATGAATATGCATGAGAGAGATTTACATATAATGGAGGCAATGTATGCAAATCTCTCTCATGCATATTCATTGTGGTTATCCTGAAAACCTGACAGGCTAGCTGTGTCCGAGGACTGGGTTGAGAATCCCTGGTTTAGAGACTAGTTATGTATGCTTTAAAACCTGGAATTTTCCATCTCTTCGCTCATAGTGTATTTTGAAGATGTGCTTCTCGGTTGGGCATTGCTATCTTATGTGTTTTGCTTTTTTGACTTTTAGGATTTGTGATGTTGCTTGATTATTATATACTCTGTGAACCACCTTGAATGTCTGGTTCAGTTAAAGGAGGCAGTATAGATGCTGATTAGAGTTGAATGAGGTGAGTAATGAATACATGAATAATAATAAATAAACAAATTTGTCCCCATTTCCCGAGAGAAGCCTGCCTCTCCGACGCCTCATTTGTGCAGATAAGTGCTACGGTTATGCTCTAATTCCTTGTTTTGGACTTTCCTCCTGATCCCATGCGTGACAAGCACATGAGCCTCTTCAGTGAATGATCTTAAGAGTCATATGACAGCAGTCGTGCTTCCCACAGCCATAGCACAGAATGCTGGTCTTGTAAGGATCGCTCTGGAAATGACACCGGGGTACTAAGCCAGACTAATCAAGCCCTAGCTCTCTTTCACTACATGCACAGACACGGAGGCCTACTTTTCTTTGGAATTCAGAACTACATCTTCATGCATGCAATGGGGCAAAGCCAGGACTGGATCATCCTGTCCTAGGAAACGTGGAGTCATTTGCTAAACCTACGTTTGCAGTGTGCTTTTTCACCAGACTGTAACAGTTTAAACAATTTTTCATGCAAGGGCTCTCTATACCTCCCCCAGGCTCTTCTGTCATCCCATCAGCATTTGCAGGTGCCCCTCTCCCGGTGGCCATGTTGATCACTGCTTGCCATTGGCATTCAGGGGCCGATTCTTGCACTTCTCGCTCTCCAGGTACACCTTGAGCTTGGGCCGGCAGCTCATTCTCTCCACATATGCTGACAGCAGAGGGAAGTTCTTCAGGCAGTCAGGATCCAAAACCAAATGGTTCTGCAGGTTATCCAGGAGGTTGTAATCCGCAAATGAAATCTGGACCAGGAAAATAAAACAAAGCACAAAACCAAACTGACATCTGCAAGTCTGGACTCCGATGGTACAGCTCACTGGACAACAATTAATGATCACATAAAATCAATTCAGGATTCCGAAAACTTGTACAGCTACAAGTCCTAATTTTCGACTGTTAATAATTCCCTTTTATTTCTAGCTATGCGGTCTGGAAAATGTTCCTGTGCTCTCCTTGAAGGGACATTAAAATAAGAAAAATTAAAGATACCGATAAAACTTTATAACATGATGCAGCAGATGTCAGGCTTATAAAACGTCAGGAATTCAAGGAACGTAATGGAGATTTCAACACCATGAAGAAAGCAGTAAATTTGGACTAAAGGGCCATCCCTTAGGTTTCAGTCTTACCTTTTAGAGCATGAATAGATGTCCCCTTATTTGTTTAATTTATATTTGGTATCTTTTTGTTTACCAGCGTGAGCTGTGCTAAAGATATGGTGTCTGGTTCACCTTTCCTAGGAGTAAGGGTGGGTTGGTTGAGTTGGTTCAGGAGAAATTGAGCTTGCTGTATAGGTGGCTGAGGAGAATTAGTTTGAAGCTTTACGTCATAAAGACAGAATGGCTTTGGTTGGCTAATGATAGGGATAGAGGGCAAATTACTGTGAATGAACAGGCCCCCTTCGTGACAAGCCATTAAGAATTATCTTCTCCTCATGAAATCAGTGAAGAAGTAATTGAAACATAAAAAGATTGAGGTACATTCAAATATGGCCATCCAGAGGTAGACCCGATTCTGATCCTGTGGGAGCTAGACATGCCTGCAGGATCAGAATCGGGTCTAGGGCCTGAACGTGCAGGCCAGGCACTGTTTCTAATCGACCTGCATGCACAGCCACATGCCCGGCTATCTCAGTCAAGCTCCTGAATGGAGCCACAGTGCCATAGCATCCCATTGCCATGGCATTGTGGCTTCACTAAGGGGCCATGAATGCCGGCCACCGCTGATTTACTTCTTTTCCTGCAGCTGGACCCTCGATCTGGCCTCCCATGACCAGGGTCCAGCTGCGGAGAACCTCCTGCACCCCTATCTTTTTTATTGGGCCTGGCAGAAGGTCCCCTGATATCCAGTGGGACTTATTCCATCCCTGCAGTGGAATAGGTCCCCCATCTATGTTTATGGTCCTGGATGTACAGGACCAACCTCGGAATCGGGGTCATGGACTGCCCATGCCCCGCCCTAGCTCCGCCTCAGCAACACCCCCTCCTGCCCCCATCAAGGCCTCCCTGTACAAATGTGCTATTCATACAGAGAGGCAGTAGCCAGGGCCGGCAGGGGAGTGAATAGCGGGGATGGACATCCAAAGAGGACGTCCATCCCCGCTATTCGTGGGACACTGTGATAAAATGAGGGAGACTATGATAAAATGAGGAAAGCAGTTAAGAAAAAACTAAAAGGAGCAGTTGCAAAGGTCAAAGACTTACATCAAACCTGGGGGTTGTTTAAAAATACTATCTTGGAAGCCCAGACCAGCTATATTCCATGCTTTAAGAAAAGTGGAAGGAAATCAAAAAAACTGCCAGCATGGTTTAAAGGTGAGGTCAGAGAGGATGTTGTTGCCAAAAAAGCATCTTTCAGGAAATGGAAAAAAGAACCAAATGATGAAAACTGGAAACAGCACAAGTACTGGCAAGTTAAATGCAAGGAATTGATAAGACAGGCAAAGAGAGAATTTGAGAAGAAACTTGCTGTGGAAGCAAAAACGCGAAATAAAGACTTTTTCAAGTACATTCATAGCAAAACACCTGTGAGAGAGACAGTTGGACCATTAGATGATAAAGGGGTAAAAGGGGCAGTAAGAGGGGACAAGGCTATAGCGGAGAGACTGAATGAATTCTTTGCTTCGGTCTTTATTGAGGAAGATGTAGAGATGTTACCCATGACTGAAGTGGTATTTAAAGGTGATACTGCAGAAGAATTGAAAGAAATATCGATACACCAGGAAGATGTATTACGACTATTTGATAAACTGAAGTGTAGCAAATCACCTGTACCGGATGGTATACATCCAAGGATAATGAAAGAATGGAAATATGAGACTGCAGAACTGCTATTAGTAATCTGTGAACTATCATTAAAATCGTCTGTAATACCTGAAGATTGGAGGATCGCCAATGTAACTCCAATTTTTAAAAAGGGTTCCAGGGGTGATCCGGTGAGCCTGACGTCAGTACCGGGAAAAATGGTAGAAACCATTTATAAAGAACAAAATTACTCATCATGTAGATAGTCATGGCTTAATGGGAGACAGCCAACATGGCTTTAGACAAGGAAGATCTTGTCTTACTAATCTGTTCTGTTTTTTTGAAGGTGTGAATAAACAGGTAGACAAAGGTGAGTCAGTTGATATAGTGTATCTGGACTTTCAGAAAGCCTTTGATAACGTCCCTCATCAGAGACTTTTGGCAAAACTAAAAAGTCATGGGATAGGTGGCAGTGTACTATTGTAGATCAGGAACTGGTTAAAAGATAGAAAGCAGAGGGTAGGGCTAAATGGCCAATTTTCCCAATGGAAAAAGGTGAATAGTGGAGTACCGCAGGGATCTGTGCTGGGTCCGCTGCTTTTTGACATATTCATAAATGATCTGGAGAAGGGAATAACGAGTGAGGTTATCAAATTTGCAGATGACACAAAACTATTAAAAATTGTTAAAACCCAAGAGTATTGTGGAAAATTGCAAGAGGATCTTTATAAATTGGAAGACTGGGCATCCAAATGGCAGATGAAATTTAATGTGAACAAGTGCAAAGTAATGCACCTAGGAAAGAACAACCCAAACTATGGTTACATGATGCAAGGTTCCACATTGGGAACCACTACCCAGGAAAAAGATTTAGGCGTCATCGTGGATAACATGTTCAAACCCTCTGCCCAGTGTGCAGCAGGGGCAAAGAGAGCAAATAGAATGCTAGGTATCATAAGGAAAGGAATGGAAAATAAAACAAAGGATATTATAATGTCTCTGTATCGTACCATGGTGCGACCGCACCTTGAATATTGTGTACAGTTCTGGTCGCTGTATCTTAAAAAGGATATAGCATTATTAAAAAAGGTACAGAGGCTGACGCCATCGTCCAAAATGGCCACTTGAGCTTCGAGTGCCGACCTACCCCGACGAAAAAAGGTGAAAAAAAGCGGGCAAAATTGAGAATAAAGCCTGTAAG
Organism: Ichthyophis bannanicus; assembly: GCA_033557465.1. Taxonomy (NCBI): domain Eukaryota; kingdom Metazoa; phylum Chordata; class Amphibia; order Gymnophiona; family Ichthyophiidae; genus Ichthyophis; species Ichthyophis bannanicus. The sequence continues at coordinate 102,904,996 of CM066043.1, forward strand.
TATTGGTGGAGGAGAAGGGGAAGTCACAGGGATGGCTGGGAAGGCGAAAAAAATCAATCTGAAAGAGTTCGCTTTCACAGAGCAAACGCCAGCACGAACGCAGAGGGAAAAGATGGCGCTGCCAGAGAGCAAGGCTGCCGAGGGGGCGACTGCTAAGAAAAACACGAGGGAGAGGAGCGAGAAAGGGAACGAAGGACATGAATCTGATACGGACGCAGTCGAGGGATTTCAAGCAGAGGTGAGAGCCTGGTTCCAGGAACTAAAGAACGAAATTGTACAGGTTTGGGAGGATGTCGTGACAAGCGTGGATGTACTGAAATCGGACATGATGGAGTTGGGAAAGAGGGTGGAAGAGGCCGAAGAGCGACTGGATGTGCAAGGAGAAACAATGGAAGCGTTGAAGCAAAAGATATTAAGCTTATAACAAAGTAATAATGCAATGGAAGATAAATTGGAAGACCTGGAAAACAGGTCTAGAAGTTTCAATATTAGGCTGCAGGGGATTCTCGAGGGGGAGTCCTATACAGACTGTAAAGCAGTGGTAATAGCAATATCAAAGGCCTCGCTGACAGGAGCAGGTGAAAACCTGGAAGGCTTGGATTTGCGTATTGTCCGGGCACAAAGAGTGGCGGTAGCTATGAGAGCAAGTAATAATAGGCCACAGGACATCATAGCGTGTTTCCAGGACTTTAATGTAAAGGAGCTGGTGCAAAATGCAGCCCGGACAAAAAGTGTAATAAAATGGGACTCTTGTGAGGTGAGATCTATGTGGATCTAGTGAAGGCCACATTGCAGAAAAGACGGCTATTGAAGGATGTGGTGGCTAAACTCCGAGAGGAGGGAATCAGATATGGCTGGACATTTCCATTTGGACTTTCTCTGACATACAAAGGACAGAGGATTAGAATGCGGACCAGAGAAGAAGCAGTCAAGGTGTTAACAGCGGCAGGAATGGAAGGACTGAGTGTGGAGCGAGAGAAAAGCGAAGGAGTGAGACCAACACAGCAGAGGTGGCAGCGTGTCGAGAACGGCAAGAAAAAGGCTCTGCATCAAGTACCAAACAGGCAAACGGTTGGAGCAGGAGAGTGAAGAGATAATAGTAAAAGATGGACTCAATTATTATGTTAAATGGAAGAATAAGTATGAGGTTGGCGTGGGGGGAGAGGAAGGAGGGGAGGGAGCGAGGGAGGAGGGATAGGAGTTTAGGAAGGAGGGGTTAAGGAAGGTTAACGGAGGGTGAGGGATATGAAAGTTGGGTGATGCGAACAGAGGAAGGAAGTTTTGTAGCAGGCTAAGAAGGGAGTAGTAGGAAGTAGGGGGAGGTTACGAGGTAGAGGTGGTGGGGGGGGGGGTGGTAGGGCAGAGTAACAGAGTAAAACAGAACATGAGCCCAGTAGGTGAGCAAAACCACTCCCTTGACGACCTCATAATCAAAGTCCTGAAAGAGAAACTTCAAAACATTTGAAATGAAAATTATCAAATATTTCAACACTGACCAAAAAGGACTGAATAGAAATTTTGGCTTCCTGACCCATTATCAGATATAAAGCTAGAAATGCAAAGGGTCACTGCCTTCTCACCTATGCCTTTCATTGTAATTTAATGACAGATGCAGACTCGCTAAGATCAGACAGGACCTGTGTGATGTAAATTGTCACTGTATCCCACCCCTTGCTTTGATATGTAATGACGTACGTATGCAGACAGCCCAGAGCCTGGATGAGTTTGCTTAAACCCAGTGGAACTGCATTGTTCCACTCACAGAAAAGGACAATTAAACAAACTAAAGACTCCGAAAGATTTCATAAGAGAAAAATAAATTAACAAATAATAGAGCCTTTTCACATGCAGCCCCTACCATTTGGAATTCCCTCCCAGAGGATCTACGAACGCTAACCGAGATCATGGAATTCTGTAAAAAATTAACCAAGCACTACAACAACATAGATAACCCTTCACTCGATTTAGATAAAGGCTAACTAGATACCTGACTGTGTCAATTAAAATCCCTCTCACCTAAACAGATAATATACATAGCTGAAAATATACGATGATCCAATCTCTAATGTCCACATACTTGTACCTGTATATAGTTTAATCTGTTCTGTATTTACATAAGCTGTTTAGTTAATTCATTGTTTGTTGTTATAAGATGTTCCATGTAAAACAAACCCTGCTTTGTTGATTGTTGTTTACTGTAAACCACAACTGATCTCTGGAAGATGCGGTATATAAATGAATGTTAAATAAAATAAAAATAAATAAATAAATAATTGTTCCTTCATAGATCTGATGAAGAGAATATAGCTCTCAAAAGCTTGTCAAAAATATTTTTAGTTAGTCCAATAAAAAGGTATCACCTACAACTTGTTTGTTGACATTTATTTGCTTAGGTTATTCCTGAATCCATCTCCTTTCACCTTCATCCAATGCCCCTGGTTGCAGAGCTTCTCGACTGAAAGAGTCCTACCTCCTGTGCATTATGCCAAAGAGGTATTTAAACATTTCTGTCATATCTCCCCTTTCCCATCTTTACTCTATACTGAGATATTTAAGGGCCCCTTTTACTAAAGCCCATTAGCTGGTTAACAGGTATTTTAAGGTGCAGCAACAGGGCATCAGAACACAAACACAAGCAGGTCCACAGCCACAGGATACTGGAAATTGCAGGATAGGGTGGGAAATGGGCGGAGCATAGGCCTGGAACGCACATTGCTGCTGGAGCCTGGGAAATTGCCTCGCACTCAGTGGCAACGTGACTCTTAATGAGAGTGCACATAACGCAGGAGCAGCTCAAGGCAATCTGCTGCCTGAGGAGAAAAATGAGATAGCGCCCCCCCCACCCCTTAGAGGGGGGCGGGGCTTTTTCAGAACTCTAATCAGGGACCGAACCAAACCAAAAAAACGATTAGATTATATGGAGGAAATGCAAGATGTTTGTACACAGGGCCGTACCGAGCTGCAATCGCACCCTGTGCAACTTGTAGCTTGGGCACGCGCCCCCCACCCCCCATACCTCTGTCAATCGCTGCCTGCTCTTTCCCTGCTGCTGCCACCCCCTGTTTTTTTTCACGGTGCCGACAGCAGGGAAAGAGCAGGCAGCGCTGGACGGAGGTATGGGGAAGAGGAGGGGGGGGGGGCATGCGCCCGATCTGAAAGGCACCGGCACTTTAAGCAGATCTGTCCCTCCCTGCTCTGACATTGCGCCGGAGGAGGGAGGGACCAGACCTGCTTAAAGTGCTGTGAAAATGCTTGGGGGGTGCATTTCAGCTGCCTGCTATTGTCCTGCCAGCAGCGGCAGGGCAACAGCAGACAGCCGAAATGCGCCCCCCAAGCTATTGCACCCTGTGCGGCTGCACCGCTTGCACAGGGCTAGGTACGGTCCTATTTGCACACCAAGGAACTAAAAGAGAGCAAGAACCAACAGCACAGTTTATAAAACGAAATTATAACTCATTTTTATTTTGTTGTTATAAACTGCGTTATGGTTCTTGCTTATTCTTTTTCAACATATATTTTGCATCCACAGTAGGTGCAGAGCAGAACCAGGACATTCACCCACAGAACTCAATATTAAAAAAAAAATCTGAAAGTGGACAAGGCCATGGGACTGGATGGGATACATCCCAGGATACTGAAAGAGCTCAGAGAGGTTCTTGCAGGGCCGTTAAAGGATGTTTTCAACAGATCCTTGGAAACAGGAGAGGTTCCTCAGGACTGGAGAATGGCTGATGTCGTACCTCTACACAAAAGTGGTGACAGGGAAGAAGTGTCAAACTACAGGCCTGTGAGCCTTACCTCAGTGGTGGGAAAAGTAATGGAGGCGCTCCTGAAAGAGAGAATAGTGGACTTTCTCAAAACCAACAGGTTGCAAGATCCGAGGCAACATGGTTTTACCGAAGGACGATCTTGCCAAACAAATCTGATTGAGTTCTTTGACTGGGTGACCAGAGAACTAGATCGGGGCAAGCGATGGATGTCATCTACCTGGATTTCAGCAACGCCTTTGATACTGTCCCTCATAGCAGGCTTATCAATAAACTCAGTAGTTTGGGGATGGGTCCCAAGGTGGTAAACTGGATCAGAAATTGGTTGACTGACAGACGACAGAAGGTGATGGTAAATGGAGCTCCCTTGGATGAGGGGAAGGTGATTAGCGGGGTGCCCCAGGGTTCGGTCCTGGCCCAATGTAATTGTGAGTGATATTGCTGAAAGACTGAATGGAAAGGTCTGTCTTTTTTGCAGATGATACGAAAATTTGCAACAGAGTGGACTCCCTCAAGGGAGTGGTTAACATGAGGAAAGATCTACAAAAGCTGGAAGAATGGTTTAATGCTTGGCAATTAAGATTTAATGCGAAGAATTGCAGTGTCATGCACTTGGGTAACAGAAATCCAAGGGAAATGTACGTGATAGGGGGCGAGAGGTTGGTCTGCACGGATCAGGAGAAAGACCTTGGTGTGTTTATTTCTGTAGATCTCAAGGTGGCAAAACAGTGCGACAAGGCGGTGGCAAAAGCCAGGAGGATGTTGGGCTGCATACAAAGAGGAATTACCAGCAGAAAGGAAGAGGTACTAATGCCACTGTATAAGTCACTGGTGAGGCCTCACTTGGAATACTGTGTTCAGTTTTGGAGACTATATCTTGCAAAGGATGTGAAAAAAATGGAAACTGTTCAGAGGAAGACGACCAAAATGATTTGGAGCCTGCGTCAGAAGCCTTATGAGAAGTAACTTGAAGACCTAAATATGTACACTTTGGAGGAGAGGAGGGATAGGGGAGATATGATTCAGACCTTTAAATACTTAGAGAGAAATAATGAACAAACAAACCTCTTCCAAAGACGGGGAAGGTGTAAAACTAGAGGGCATAAAATGAAGCTGCAAGGGGGTAAACTGAAAGGCAACGCCAGGAAATACTTTTTCACTGAAAGGGTGGTGGATGCTTGGAATTCCCTCCCGATGGAAGTGATGGGGGCAAACACAGTGACGGAGTTCAAAGTGGCCTGGGACAGACACAGTAGGTCCCTTTACAGCAACAGATAAAATCAAAATAAACTGAACCATCTAATTTCTCAACAAATAGGGGTGTCCTACATGGAGCGGTGGGTTCACCCCTAAACAAAGACATGGGACGGGTGGCCTGCACAGAGTGGCAGGTGCACCTACTCCTGCCATCTTACTGGGCAGACTAGATGGACCATACTAGTCTTTATCTGCCGTCACTTACTATGTTACTAACATGAAGCTGCAAGGGGGGTAAACTGAAAGGCAAGTCAGGAAATACTTTTTCACTGAAAGTGTGGTGGATGCTTGGAATGCCCTCCTGATGGAAGTGGTGGGGGGCAAATACAGTGACTGAATTCAAAATGGCATGGGACAGACACAGTGGATCCCTTTATAGCAACAGGATAAAATCAAAATAACTATCTCTTATATCTCTAAAATAGGGGTGACCTGCATGGAGCGTTGGGTACACCCCTAAACAAAGGCATGTGGAGGGGTGACCTGCATTGAGTGGCAGGTGCACCTACTCTTGCCACCTTGCTGGGCAGACTAGATGGACCATACTGGTCCTTATCTGCCGTCTTATACTATGTTACTATGATTCTTATCATCTCACTAACAACAACAACCACCACTATTCTCCAGTACCAGGCATATTGTGAACTAATACAAAACCCTACAACAAAGAGCAAACCTACCATACCACAAACTTTCAAAACTCACATAAGGAGCCCATCCAAAAAAAGCATCACTGTAAATACTACAGTGGGCCCTGGAACATCCATACACCTATTTGAAAAGCTGAAAAAGTCAAATTACTACAGTACAGTATAGATCTTTATGTACAAACGCCATGTTAACAGAACACCTGGCCTCAGTCACACACTCACAACATCGACCCTCGCCAAGTACAGAATAAGTAATCACAATCTAAAGTAAAAATAAAAATATGTACTGTAGACAAAATTTAAACTGAAACCTCAAGAAGCCAGACTCCGCATGCAGTGCAACATCAGCTAAATAAAATATGCAGTTCCCCAATACTGTGTAAAATATAAAGATAGCATAAACTCCAATCACTAAAATTAAATAAAATTATTTTTTTTACCTTTGTTGTCTGACCATTTTATTCTCTGATCATGCTGGTCCCGATCTGAGGCTTCTGCTTTCCTGTCTTCTCTTAGCTCTCTTTCTGTGGTCTATGGTCCATGGTCCATCTGCCATTTCTTATCTCTTCTTTTGTTTTCTTCACTTCCTTCCATCAGCCCATTTCCAGTTCCAGTAACCCTCCCAAGTATCAGCCCCTTTTCCAGTCCTCTCCTCCCAGTACCTTCCAATGTCAACCGCCTTACATTCCCACTACTGCCCCTGGTATCCATTCCCTTCCAGTCCCCCTCCTTCCCCACTGTCCAGCCCCTTCTAGTCCAAATACCATCCCAGGTATCAGCTCACATCTACCATCAGTGCCCCCCCCCCGTCAGCTCCCTTCCAGTCATCATACCCTCTGTCTATCCCCCTTCCAGTGCCATTCGCATGTCAGCTCCCTTCCAGCCTCCTCCCCTTACCCAGCCACCTACCACTCCCATCCCCAAGTGTCAGCTCCCTTCCAGTCCCCCTTCAGTACATCCCAGGTGTCAGCTCCAATCCAGCCCCCTCCTTCCCCACCATATCAGCTCCTTTCCAGCCCCCTCCTTCCCCCGTGTCAGCTCCCTTCTTGCCCCCTCCTTCCCCTGGCAGACCCTCTCAGTATCTGCTCCCTTCCAGTCCTATTCTCCCATCCCCCCAGCCCATTTCCAGTCCTAGCCCCCCCCGATCAGTCTATTTTCATTCTTAACCCCCCATCAGCCCATTACTATTTCCTGACCTGTGCAACCCCCCCCCCCCCAGCCCAGCCCAGCCTGACCTTCTGAAGGGAAATTGAAGAATAAAAAAAAATGGTTGCAGAAGCTGCATGAAGTGTTTCCCATCAGCGCCGGCAGGCTCAGCTTTAACAGAGCCACGGGAAAGGGAAACACTCTCCCTTCACGTGGCTATGCAAAGCTGAGCCGGCACGGGGGGGGGGGGGGAAGGGGGGAAGACTGGTACCTGTCAGGGCTCTTTGGGGAGGTGGCGGCCGTGGGGCACTTCATGCTGCTGCTGCTTCAGTGGCTGTGGCTTCTGCAACCATTTTTTTTTTTTGAAGGCCGAGTGAGGCCTCATTTTAGAGCCGCCCCTGATGTAATGACTCCTCTATGGGAGTTGCTAAGTTACCCAGCTTAATGGAGCACATGCTTTAGTTGCCCATCACGTGTTAACTTCTGGGAACATACTGGTCACACACCTGACAGCTAACACGGAAGCTCCTTTCTCTTACCTCCTCATTCAACCTCCAGCTGTGTTCTACTGCTCCTACTCATCAGTAAGGCCACTGCCTCAACCTTGTATTTTTCTCTAGCTGCTTGCCCTCAAATATCTGCACCTCAGTTCTTCCCTTATCTGATCATCACCTACTAAGGTTCACTCTTCATCACTCCCCAATGTCTCCTCTAACATCTTTAGGAATCTTCACATTATCAACCCATCAGCTGTCTCCACTGCTGTGTCACTACCTCTTTCCTCCACTACGACATCTGAGCCTGTTGATGAGGCCGTATCTTCCTATAATACTGTACTCTCCTCTGTTCTGGATGCTATTCCTCCTCCCATTCCACGTCCTGTGAGGCATATTGTACCTCAGTCCTGGCTTTCCTCTAAAACCTGTTACTTATGTTCCTGTGTCCACTCAGCTGAGCACCTTTGGTTCAAGTACCGCACGCTTGTGGATTTCCTACATTTCAAATTCATGCTAGCCTCTTTTCAGTCAGCCATAGCACTTGTCAACCAAGACTACTATGTCCACCTTATTAATACTTTTGCCTCTGCCCCTCACCATCTCTTTACGATTCTCAACTCTCATCAAAGTGCCTCCACCTCCAAGCCATCTTTCCCTTGCCGCTCAGACTTTTGCTATTTCCATGACAAAGTTCACAAGATTAATTTTGAGTTCCCCCGGGAACAATCTTCATCCCCCCTTCCCCCTCTTCACTCCCAAATCCTTCCCTCAGCCTCTGTCATCTTTTCATCCTTTTCTAAGATCACTACTACCTGCTTCTCTGATCCCATTCCCACCCATCTACTAAACTCCATCTCCTCCACTGTTATCCCATCCATCTGTCATATCCTCAACCTATCGCTTTCCACCGCAACTGTTCCTGCAGCCTTCAAGCATGCTGTGGTTACAGCTCTCCTCAAGAAACCACCCCTAGACTCTACCTGTCCTTCCAATATCAACCCATTTCCCTCCTCCCTTTTATTTCTAAACTACTGGAATGTGTGGTCTTGACTTTCTCTCCTCTCAAACCCTTCTGTAACCATTGCAATCTGGCTTTCACCTTCTCCATTCTACTGAAACAGCTCTTGCCAAAGTCTCCAATGACTTGTTCCTCACCAAGGGTCTTTTCTCAATTCGTATCCTTCTTGACCTTTCTGCTGCATTGGACACTGTTGATCACCACCTTTTCCTCGAAACCATGTTCTCCCTTGGATTTAGGGACTCTTTTCTGTCCTGGTTTTCTTCTTATCTCTCTAATCACACTTTTAGTATATGTTCTGGTGGATTCTCCTCTACTGCTATCCCGCTTGGAACCTCTTCTTTTCTCTCTCTATACCCAGTGCCTTGGTGCAGTCATTTCCTCCCATAGTTTACAGTACCATCTCTACACTGTTGACTCTGAGATCTACCTCTCTGCCTCTGAAATATCTCTAGGAATCCAGGCCCAGATCTCTGCCTGCTTATCTGACATTGGTGCCTGGATGTCTCACCACCATCTGAAATTGAATATGGCCAAAATTTAGCTCCTTATCTTTCCCCCTAAACCTGCCTCCCTCCTTCCTCCTTTCTCTTTTTTCTGTGGATAACACTACACTCTTCCCTGTTTCCTCAGCTCGCAGCCTTGGGGTCATCTTTGACTCCTCCATATCCTTCTCCACACACATCCAACAGATAGCTAAAACCTGTTTCTTTCTCTGTAATCTCAGCAAAATTTGCCCCTTCCTTTCTGAACATGCTACTAAAACCCTTATCCATTCTCTAGTCACCTCCCGTCTAGACTATTGCAACCTCCTCTTCGCTGGTCTTCCTCTGAATCATCTCTCCTCACTTCAATCTGTTTAAAAATCAGCTGCACGGCTATTCTGCCAGTGTCGCTATGTTCATGTTGCCCCCTCCTCTCAAGTCACTTCATTGGCTTCCTATCCATTTCTGTATCCAGTTCAAACTTCTACTACTGACCTATAAGTGCCTTCATTCGGCTGCTCCTCACTACCTTTCCTCCCTTATCTCACCCTACACCCCTCCTCCAGAACTCCGTTTTCTGGCAGATCCCGTCCATCTGTGCCCTTCTCTTACACTACCAACTCCAGACTTGATCTTTCTATCTTGCTGCTGCTTATGCCTGGAACAAACTACCTGAATCGGTACATCAGACTCCATCTGTGGCTCTGTTCAAATCCAGACTAAAAACTCACTTCTTTGAGACTGCTGTTGGATCCTCATCCCCCTGTTCATCTCCTATGTTTTTCCTTACCATTCCCCGAGATATATCCTAGTCCCTATTTGTGTTGTCTGTTTTGACTAGGTTCTTATGAGCAGAGACTGTTTCTTACATGTCTCTGTACAGTGCTACCTATGCCTTGTAACGCTATACAAAAAATAAGTAGTAGTAATAATAGTATACTTTACAAAATGCTCACGTGTTCAGCATGAAATTTGCAAATCCTTTGTGAGCTTATGGTCCCTATGTCTGCCCACATATGCTTATGATGAAGAGCACTAACCATTTTAGTAACTACCCTCTACACCAAATCCATCTTGTTTATATCCTTTTGAAGGTGCGGTCTCCAGATTTGTACATTTTACTCCAAATAAGGTCTCACCAGAGACATACAGAGGTATTATCACCCCCTTTCTTCTGCTGGCCATTCCTCTCCCTATGCACCCAAGCATCCTTCTAGCTTTTGCCGGTGTATTTTCTATCTTTTTGCAGGACTGGACCAACCATTAGCAATTAGGCAGCCATCTAGGGCAGAACAAGATTCTGAGAGCCAGCGGGGCATAATGCTTAGAGTCTGCCTATGGCACCAACACCTTGAACCAAATCTGGGGTTGGCCTTGCCTGTTTGACCACCTTAAGATCAATGGGATGTGTGCCACTGAGTCAATGCTGACCTCTGGTGACCCAGCAGTCTCTGGGCTTTCTTGGCAAGGTGTGATCAGAAGTAGATTGCCGGGTCTTTCTTATGAGGTAATGCCTAAGGCCATAAGAAGTGCCAGTAGGAATCAAACAGTGGTCTTTTGGTCACCAGGCTGCTGTGGTAACCACTAGACTACTCCTCCACTCCCCCTAAGATCATGCGGTACTGTATAAACCCAGTGTAACTGTACTGCTTCTTCCCTGACCTGACGAAGAGCGCATAACTCTCAAAAGCTTGTGAAAGATTTGTTGTTAGTCTATCACCTACAACTTGGTTGGCTCTTATTTTCAGAAAACTAATTTGGGAAGGTTTAATCCAACATCTTCTGCGTTGCTATTTCTGTCATTTTCAGGCAGAAACCCTCAAGTTCTGAAGAAATTAAAAAAAGATGTACAAACTTTGATGATAACAGATAGAAGTTAAATCTTCCATGGGCCCCGGCCTGCCGTGATCTGGCTTGGACGTGCCACGTAGACTTTGCAGGAGCTTTACCTTGTCTCCTGCGATGAACCTGTTGCCGTTAGAATGTTGGGAGAGAAGTTTCTCGAACGGGCTCAGTTGATTGGGCAGGTCCTCAATGTACTTTTCTTTTCCACTATCCTGTGAGAAAAACGTTGAAAACAAGGGAGTTAGGGCTGGTGATGACAGGATATGTAAAGGATTCTTTTCAGACAGCAGAGGCCCTCCCTCGAGATGGGACTCTTTGTGGGGTAAGGGTGGAGGCAACAGAAAAGTACAGAAACCTTTATTTTGCTATATTTTCCTGGCCTGGATTTTGGCATCGGCTACATAGGTCGCCATTATTCAGGCCTACCGCAGGTGATCCATTAGGTCCATTGTCCACGGTAGCTCCAGGAAAAGTCAGTCTGGAGTATGTGAACCAGAAAGTACTCACAGGCTTTGTGGTGGTGGCCTTTGCTTTAGCTATGAGTGCCAGGTAGAGACTTCGCAAAGTGAGAGGGCCTACCCAATGAGATGCAGGTAAAGGTCAAGGGGAAATGGGAGGTTAGGGTAAGAGTGATCCAGTGGGGGAAGGAGGTGGGAGGGATTTCCTTGCAGCCTCTGATCAATGAATTCTGGGGAGGATTCCCCATCCAGTGCCTGTGGGTACCTAAATCTTAAATCTGGCCCTGATGGAAAGCGTTCATCCACCTTGAGCCACATGAAGGTTCTGGCAACTGGAGTTTTCTGTAAAGATCTGCAAGTTCATTGGTTCTTTTAGTTTCAGAAAATGTTATTAATCTATAAATGAAATAGAGACAAGAAATAACATCTTGCCTGTGGACCCGAGCACCTTTTCTCCTTTCTAACGGCATCAAGATAGACCAGGGACCTTAAAGACTAATGCTCCCTCTGAGCTGGAGGAGGGTCTATCACCTGTGCCCTTATCATCGGGATGCTGCTGAAATCTCAATCACATGGGTAAGGCAGGACCTCTGCAAGTCTTGAGGAACCCACTTTCCCCATGTTATTGAAGCCATGAGAGTCTAACATCACTTCTAGGGTCAGAACATGCTTGGCAGACTCCTGTGCAGCTTACAGGGAGCATTGCCAAAGAGTCCAACACAAGTTATATAGCATCCTGTATTGTAAATACTGTAAATTGCTAACTTCAATAATCTTGTTAAACTATGAAATGCAGAAACTAGCACAGTGCAGGGATCTTCTCTCGGTTACAATAGCATCAATCAGGCCAGCAAATGCACAGCAGCTCTCTGCATGAAGCCTGGGGGTGCTACCTAGCCCCTAACACCTCTAGATACAGCATGAGTATTCTCCCCCTCACCAGCCTGGAGGGGGTGGGGTAGCAATGCCCTCTCCACCCCAGGGAGCTGTAAGGAGCGGAACCTTTCTTTCAGTCTCACCACCTCTCCCACAGAAGTCTGAGTTCCAGTGGCACGTACATATTCCTGGTAGATGAGACGTATGTATTTGGTGCGCAGGTCCTCCACGCCATCATTCGTCATGTCAATCAGCGCAGCTTCTTTATCATCTTTACCAGAGAGACCTGTGGAGAGAGGAACCTCCCTAAGGGCATGTGCTGAATGACAGTAAGTATCAACTTTGGGGGACAAGGGGAATTTTCATACCCTGTGAGTCAGCACCCTATTTCCCATATACTCTGCGCAGTTGGTGCCCTTTTGAGGTAGGGGCTGAGAAACATGTCTGCAGGTGGGAGGTTCAGTGGGCGTTTTGTGTATGGGGGAGAAGACAAGCACTAGACACAGAATCTTTCATAAAGTATATTGCTTTCAATCTGGATGCGGACATATCATAAAACTCTGACCGGTTGGAGTGCTGGACGTCAGTCTGGCTTCCGAGCAGGTGTTAACTATTTATTTCACAATATGTCATAAAACATCCTTTCAAACAAATATTTCATCAATAATTCCCTCTTGGTAAGGCCTGTCCTGTCAACTGATTGCTTGTCTGGGTTAAGGGTCCTCTGCAGGGCGGCTTTGCCTATGAGCGAAAAGGGCAGCTGCCCCTGCCCATAAGCCCATCGCTCTCACTGCCACCCTCCCTGGGATGTGGAATCGGAGGGGGACAGAAGCGCAAATGGCGCCATGGCACAGGAAGAGAAAGTGACTCCGGCACCACGGTGCCTCTTTAAATGTATTGCCGCCACTGCATATCCCAGATAGAAGCAGCAGCGGTGGCGGGAGGAGGGGGGCCGGCAAACAGAGTGGGGGGGGGGGGCTTTGAAACATTTGCCCAGGGCCTCATAAAGGGTTGAAGCAGTCCTGGTCCTCTGCCCATTTTGGTGTTTCAGCTCCTGCAAACAGGGCCCTGACTGTAGGTACCATGGGCAATGAAGCTATGGCAAGGATGGCATTACCATCTCTTCCTCTTTAGAAAGAGCGCCCCTTCACCGATACTACTTGCCCACTGCCCGTTGCCTGCATCTAGCACATTCGAGTGAAACACTGAGACATCTCCTCTTTCCTCCATCAGGTCTTCCTGTTAAACAGATAGAAAGGATGTCACCCTATCACTGGCAATACTGAGAATAACCCCCAAAAGCTGTTTTCTGTTGTGTCTCCATCTTCTATGCCCCATCTCTACACCTCTTGTCAGCACCCCCACTGCACAGCAGCTCACTGATTTCTTCTGCAATAAGGTTCTTCAATTGCAGCACACTTTTGATCATGTAGAACCATTCCAACCCCCCATGCATGACTCTAATGTTGGATGATAACGCTCCTCTTGCTCCTATCTGCTCTCAACTACAGTCTTGGACCAGATTCTACCCAATCAGTATGGCTTCCCTTCCGAAGACTGCCACCACTTTATCCAAGACAACTTGTCCATCTGATCCTATGCCCTCCTCTTGGGTCCCTGAGGCTTCCCTGGCTCTTCTGCCCCCTGCCCTCATGCTCTTTAATAATAGTTTGGCCACTGGAGTCTTCCCATACTGCTGGAAGACTGCAGTGGTGCGCCCACTGCTTAAAAATCCAAGTTTAGATCCTTCTATTCCTAGTCATTTCTGCCCTGTATCTAACCTTCCTTTCCTTTCAGAGCTCTTAGAAAAAGTAGTATTCTCCTAGGTATCTGATTACCTTGAGAAGACTAACTTCCTTCACACAAGGCAATCAGATTTTTGGGCTGGGCACAGCACAGAGACTTTTCTTCTATCTGTTCTATGAGGTTAGGCATTCTTTGGATAGAGGTAACATATCACTTGCTATTTCACTCCATCTGTCCTGTGCTTTTGACTTAGTTAATCACTCTCTTCTTCTCTCTCGTCTTCACACTGCTGGTCTTTGTGGTTTCATTTTACAATGGTTTCACTCCTTCCTTATTGACCATTCATATTATGTTTCCTTTCAGGACACCCACTCCTCTCCTCTCCCTCTCTCTTGTGGCGTCCTTCAGGGCTCGGTTCCGGTTCCCCTTCTCTTTAACATCTTCCTGGCCCCTCTAGCCTCTGTCATCCAGCAGCAGGGTATATCCACATATTATTATGCAGATGAAATCCTGCTGCTATTTCACACCCATCCTACCTCCCCTAGTCTCTCTACTATCAACACCTGCTTTCTCTTGTTGCTTCTTGGTTGCACACCAGCTGCTTGAAATTGAACCCCCCAAAAACTTTGGCTATATGGTTAACCGGTTCTTCTACTTCCTCTTCACTCTGCCTCTCGCTTGATGGTTTCCCTATTCCTGTCTTTTCCTCTTTATGATATTTTGGTGTTATCCTTGACACTTCATTCACCTTTCAGGATCACATTAGTATGGTGCTAAAGCACTCTTTTTACACTCTTTGTCAAATACGTTCCATTTGGTCCTTGCTCCCAGACTCAGCTGTCCTCATCCTGTTCCTCATCCTAGTCATTTCGGGCCTGATTTTTGAAGGCCTTTACACGGGTAACTTCCACATTTACCCATATAAAGGCCTCAACAGAACATGCAAACAGAATATTCTGATAGTCGTGGGTGACTGGAACGCAAATGTTGGCAACAAAGAAGAAGGCAAAATGGTTGGAAAATATGGACTTGGCAAAAGAAATGAAACTGGAGAAAGATTGATAGAATTCTGCAAGACCAACAATCTATTCATCGCAAACATCTTCTTTCAGCAACACAAGCGGCGACTGTACACATGGACTTCACCCAATAGACTGTACAAAAATCGAATTGACTACATCTGTGGAAGTCAAAGATGGAAAAGCTCTATAACATCAACAAAGACAAAATCTGGAGCGGACTGTGGTACAGATCACCATCTACTAGCATGCAAACTCAAGCTAAAGTTGAAAAAGAGCAAGCCACTCATGAATGTAGCAAAATATGACCTTGAGAATATACTACTGGAATTTAAAGACTGCCTGCAAAATCAATTTACTCCTTTAGATACAAATGACAGAGTCTCAGAAGAGTTATGGGATGACATCAAGAAGGTTGTGTTGGAAGAAAGCGAGAAGTCTCTACAAAAGGTGAAAAAGCAAAAATGGCCAAAATGGATGACTGAAGAAACTCTGAAAATTGCCCAGAAATGCAGAGAAACTAAAGCCAAAGGAGAAAGAGAGGCAATATCAGAACTCAACAGAGATCTCCAACATGCAGCAAGACAAGACAAGCAGAAGTACTACAGTGACACATGCATAGAAATAGAAGCAGAAACTATTAGAGGAAGAAGATCGGCTTTCCTAAAGCTACGAGAGTTAAAGAAAAAATTTCCGCCTCGAATTGAAATGTTACAAGATGCTTAAGGATCTATGTTGAATGATGCTGAGAAGATCAAGAAAAGGTGGAAAGAATAAACAGTTTTTATAGGATAAAGATCAAGTGGACAAAAAGCCGTTTCAACTGTAACTTATGATTCGGAACCATTGGTGATGAAAGAAGTTGAAGCAGCATTGAAAGCCTTATCAAAGAACAAAGCACCAGGCATTGATGGCATTCCCATAGAAATATTACAGCAATCTGATGAAGCTGTTACCATACTTACAAGGCTGTACCAGGAAATTTGGAAGACAACATCATGGCCAACTGACTGGAAAAGGTCTGTGTTTATACCAATACTAAAGAAAGGTGATCCAACTGACTGTGGAAATTATCACACAATTGTTCTGATTCCACATGCCAGCAAGATTCTACTGACGATTATTCAACAGAGACTACAATCATACCTGGAACGAGAACTACCTGAAGTGCAAGCAGGGTTCAGGGAAAGGTGAGGAACAAGAGACATTAACGCAGATGTGAAATGGATCCTCGAAAAGACAAAAGAATACCAAAAGGATATATATTTCTGCTTTATTGACTACAGCAAGGCTTTTCACTGTGTAAACCATGAGAAACTCTGGACCACATTAAGAAGCATGGGTATATCAGAACACCTGATTATTCTCTTGCACTACCTTTACATTGATCAAGAAGCAAAAGTTTGAACGGAACAAGAAGAAACAGAATGGTTTAAAATCAGCAAAGATGTATGACAAGGCTGCATACTTTCCCCCTACCTGTTTAATTTATATGCAGAACAAATCATCAGAGAAGCAGGATTATATGAAGACAACAGAGGTGTGAAGATTGGTGGAAGACTCCGCAACAATCTTCGCTATGCTGATGATACCACATTATTGGCTGAAAGTGAAGACAATCTGAAACATTTGCTTCTCAAGATCAAGGAACATAGTCTTAAAATGTGCCTGTGCCTTAATGTAAAGAAGACAAAGATCATGACAACTGGCAAAATCAATAAGTTCATTGTAGATGGAGAAGAAATTGAAATAGTGGACAACTTTAGCCCACTTGGATCAACTATCAATAAAGAAGCAACAAGCAGTCAATAAATCCGACGACGCATTGCTCTTTACAGAATGGCTATGAAGCACCTAGAGAAGATTCTCAAGAGCAGAGAGGTCTCTCTCCATACAAAGATTCGACTTGTTCAAGCCATGGAATTTTCAATAACATCATATGGATGTGAAAGTTGGACAGTGAAAAAGATAAGAGAAGAAGAAAATTGATGACTTTGAATCATGGTGCTGGCGACGAATACTGCGTATACCGTGGACTGCCTGAAGAACAAGCCAGTCAGCACTAGAGGAGGTCAAACCTAAGCTTTCTTTAGAAGCTCAGATGACAAGACTATGGGGCTTGTTTACAAAGCTGCGGTAGCGGTTCGCGATCGTTATCGGAGCCGCGACCCCATTGATTTCAATGGGGCCGCGGCTCCGATAACGACCGCGAACCGCTACCGCGGCTTTGTAAACAAGCCCCTTAGACTTTCATACTTTGGACACATCATGCGAAGAGAGAGATCATTAGAGAAAGACATCATGCTTGGCAAGGTAGAAAGTCAATGCAAAAGAGGAAGGCCAGCAATGAGATGGATCGATACAATAACAGCAGCTATGGGTATCAGTCTGTCAACAATGAGCCGCCTGACTGAAGACCGAACACAATTTAGGGTAACTATCATTTAGGGAGAGCATCATCTTGGCATGGCAAGAAGTGATTCTATAGCTAGGACCTGTCCTCCAAGTGATGTAATACCCTTTTGCACTGAGGACATGTCTCCACGGTCATGTGCACATGAGGGAAGGGTTAAGATGGCTGTTATAGTTGGTGATTTGATCATTAGGCATGTACAGTAGATAGCTGGGTGACTGGTCAACGTGGAGACCGCCTGGTAACATACCTGCCTGGTGTGAAGGCAGTGGATCTCATGCGCCACGTAGATAAGGTTTTAGATAGCGCTGGGAAGGAGCCTACTGTTTTGGTACATGTTGGTACCAATGACATAGGAAAGTGTGGGTGGGAGGTTCTAAAACTAAATTTAGGATTTTAGGTAGAAAGTTGAAATCCAGAATTTCCAGGGTAGCATTCTCATAAATGCTTCCCATTCCACACGCAGGACCCAAAAGGCAGGCAGAGTTCCGGCGTCTCAATGTGTGGATGAGACGATGGTGCAAGAAAGAGGTTTTGGATTTGTTAGGAACTGGGAAACATTCTGGAGAAGGGGGTGGGGGCCTGGTGGAACCAGGCTGCTGGCATTAACCTTTAAAAAGGAGATAGAGCAGCTTTTAAACTAGAAAATGAAGGAAAGCCGACAATTGCCCATGATTCAGAATGATGTATCTTTGAAGGAGACTAGCAAAACAGGGAAGTTAGGGAATTCCAATAGAGAGGTTCCAATAAAGGTAAAAGTAACCCATGTGCCTTTAAGTAAAAACCAGACTGAGTTGAAAGATTCCAAATTATCCCTGTCATCTGATAGCCAGACCATTAATACGAAAAAAAACCCAAAAAACATTGAACTGCCTGTCTGCAAATTCTAGAAATCTAAAAAATAAAGTGGACAAGTTAGAATATATATAGCACTGAATCAAAGTTTAGATATAATTGGCATCTCAGAGACCTGGTGGAAGGAGGATAACCAATGCGACACTGTGATACCAGGCACCAAACTATATCGCAATGATAGGGTAGATCACATAGGTGGAGGGGTGATGCAATATGTTAAAGAGGGCATTGAATCAATCAGGATAAAGGTTTCGCAGGAAATAAAATACACTGCAGAATCTTCATGGATACAAATTCCATGTAGAAAGGAGAAGGGAAAAAAAGTGCGGTGTACTACCACCCGCCTAGACAGAATGAACAGACAGATGATGAAATACTAAAAGAAATTCTGAATCTTGCAAACTTTACAACACTGGGAGTTTTCAGTTACCCCAGTATCAACTGTGCCAGTGTTACATCAGGCAATGCTAGGGAGATAAAGTTTCTAGATTAAATAAATGACTGCGTCATGGAGCAGCTGTTTCAGGAACAGACTTGAGGTGAAGCTGTTTTTAGATCTAGTTCTTAGTGGAACACAAGATCTAGTGTGAGAGGTAATGTTGGAACCGCTTGGCAATAGCGATCATAACATGATTACATTTGATTACTTGTAATGTTGATTACTTTAACGAGAAAAATCCTACTGTCCTTGAATCTTTTTGAAGAGCAAGGTCTTGGGCGAAGGGGTGATGCGGGTTTCTATGCCAACCCAATGAGGTATTTTTTGATGCTGTGGTCCTGTACGAGAAAAGCACATGAGGGGCCTTACTTGGTATGGATGGAGTTTATTGATGGTCCCACGCTTGCCTTTCGTCCTCTGCCACTCCTCACGCCCCCTGGCCTCCCTTGTTTTCTGCCTCCTCGTCTGCTGAGTCACCGTGAAATGAAGAGATTGGGCAGGGAGGGGCAGAACAAAGGATTCGCCTGCAGGTGTTTTCTTGGGTGTGCTACAGGAGAGGAGCGATGGTGTATTTTTGTGTTGTGCATTCGTTCATCTTTAGGGGATAAACACGCATGCAGGGGAGATTAAACAAAGGCAGCAGTTTAAATACGCAGAACTCTTCTGTATTTAGTCTTTTTTCTCGGAGTATTCATTTCTTTCGACCTTCTAGAAGCTTCCTGCTTCCTCCATTTCCTCTGACTTGATATTTTCGTTCTTTATCTATTTGCAATTTACAAACACCATTTAGGGTAACTATCCAGAGGATTGTCACTGGTCGACACCGACTCAACGGCACTTAATAACAACAACAACAACAACAAAGGCCTTATTCGGGATTTTCAAAGGGCACTTACATGGGTAGTGCCCTTCGAAAGTCCTGGATATGTCTCTAATGTGCCCAGATGCCATCCGCATAACATCAGGGTGTTTTGGGGGCGTTCTGGAGTGGAGCAGAGTTGGGCCAACTTGCTTTTGACCTTCCCCAACAGGTACTCTAGGATTTTGCACCAAACTCCCGACATCCCCCTCCCACTCTTCTCCGCTATCTCTATCTAATCTTTCCTATTGTTTTAATGTTCTTTTTTTCTTATTGTTTTTAATTTGTACTTTTTGTAAAGGCTCTGCTGTTTTGAAGGGCAGTATATCAAGTTTTTAGTAAACCATAAATCATAACCCCTTGCTACCCGTGGACCCTGTGAGGTCTTCCTTTTCCTGACGATGGACTAGGCGACGTTAAATGAATATTAAACATTTACAAACCTTCTAATAGTTGAAACGCACGTCCTTACTTTCCCCTTTAGACATCCATTCATTAGCTATACAAAAATATTATCTCCATCAACTGCTTTGTTGGTTATTCTTTTAAATAATTCTAACTTTTTTCCTCTCTTTTCCTTTCTATGAAAGTCTGGACAATTTTGGCACTTGAGGCTGGTTATAGAAAGGAATTTATTCTGCTTTTGCAAATAAAGGTCAACAAACAAGTTGTAGGTGATACCTTTTTATGGGACCAACAATATATTTTTGATAAGCTTTTGAGAGCTATACTCTCTTCATTCAGTCCCTTTTTGTCAATATTGAAATATTTGATCATTTTCATTTCAAATGTTTTCTTTTTATATATGTTCTTGACGTTTCCTTTGAGCGTGAGATGGTTAAGAGTGGTTTCTCCCCCAGAAGTGTTCACCCCCCGGGCTGATGTTCTGGTTTTCTCTGCAACAGTTTATGGTGTGTCTATGAGGGGTAAAGCGTGTCCTTAGTTTGTGGTTTGTTTCTTCAGTATAGCACCCCACTCTCATCTTTTGCACTGGATCATATGTACTATGGACCCGATCTTCACCGGCAGCAACTGGCATCATTACAGTGATTAGCCGTCTCTGCTGATCACGAAATCCCGATATTCAGTGCTGGGACTGTATCTGGCCACTGGCACTGAATATCTGGGTCAGTTGCCAAGCCAAGAAGCTCACCGGACAATAGTGATATTCAGCCGCTGCCCGGTTAGACTTTACTGCACTTGACTTTCGCTGCCGAGAGATAACCAGGCAGCGGCTGAACACCCCTAATTGATTATATTCAGTGGCATTAACCATGTTCTTGCCACTGAATATCTTGCTTAGTGGCATTTACACGATTTACAAGTCTGTAAACCGTGTAAATGCCTTTGACTATCGGGCCCCATGTTCATAGAGGGGCATGAATGTGAGCCTTTTATTTTGAATGCCTTTCCAATATGGGTAGTTATAGGGTCTTGTCGGATGTGTTGGCATAATTTGCACCGGCAATCTTTGCAGGGATTTGTGCCATTTTCTTCCAGTTGGGATATGTTTGGAGTTTACTCCTTACGAGTTTTTGTTTCAGGTTGGGTGTTGACCTGTATTTGCACATATCCAAGTGGACTAATATGGCAAGTTCAGTTTTTTACTTTTGCAAATGTTTCTAACCTAGGAACAGTAGTCAGATGTTTTAGTCTCACCATGCTTGCGTCCCAGGTACCGGAGGATCGCACCAGACTGGTACAGAATAAAGTCTTTATCCTGGAACTTAGGGAGTTGACCAAAAACCTTAAAACAAGTCAGAAAGACACTTGGTCACAAATTGACATGTATGGGCTCCAGGTTCATCCTGCCGCTGATGGAGGTTTCAGCTTAATCTCCCATCTGATAGAGACCATTAATACTCCAGAGGCAGTATCCAGAGGCTTTGGGTTTCATTTAGGGCTAGTAGAGCCCTGGGACAATAAGAAGTGAGCCTGGGTTTCATCTCTAGCTGGTTGAACCCCTGAAGTTGTCATTTTAGGCTTAGATTCTACCCTGAGCTGGGAGAGCCCTGGAACATGATCATGAAACATGAATTGGCATAACATAGGTGGGTACTCAGAACTCAATTTAGTTCTAATTATTGACTCACAGTTTCTTTCTTGAGGTCCCCTAACGCCCACTTCTGAAATGTAATTTCTTCATCCTTCCATTCTTGGCCCTGATCGGCCAGCAGCAACCTCATGACCTCTGTGCGACCTACGGGCATAGAAGATGGTCATAGTTTGCGGCGAGTGTGGATTCGCAAGTGTATAACTGTGTTCACTCCTAAAACAATGACAACTTCAAACACAGACTTTTCTTTCCTGGGACTGTGGGCAAAGGCAGTCAGAGGGCAGGTTTGGGACTTAGCTGGAAGCGGGCAATAAAATTTGCTTTTTTTTCTTCCCCAGTAAGGCCGTCTGATGGCGACTGAGTGCTGCCGCGAAGATCGGGCAGGCTGAGCTGGGCAGTTTTGGGGCTTTGCTGCTATCGGGACTGTCCGATGCTGTTGGGGTCCTGATCACAGCAAAGAGCAGCGGTAACCCCAAATTGACCCACAGACTGCCTTTACCCACAATCCCGGAGCTCGGTCATTATTTATTTCTTCATTTTTAATGCATGGGTCACAAAATGCCCGTCCCCTCTGACATGATGTGATGCGTCAGAGGAGGCGGACATTTGCAGTCCTTCAAAGCGTGGAGTCGCAAAGACCCGCGCCTTTTTTTCTTTTTTTTTTTTGTATTTCAAGTCTGAGGCCTACCACTCCCGCTACTGCAAACGCAGGCAAGGCGGCAGTGGGGAGGCTGCCGCTGGGATTATCATTTGTATTTTTTTTTTTTAGGCAGTGTGAGGCGGCTGCCTGTTTTGGGGGCATTTTTTGCCTTTCCCAAGATTTGCCTCCTGAGGCAACTGCCTCATCCTGCCTAATCCAACCAAACGTAATAATATCACCAAACCCCTGTGAAACACACTCAACAAATCAGCTAAGTAACAAGATGTTACTTTTGAGATGATTTCTCGAGTTTTTTAACTATAATGATTAAATAGGATATCGCCGTGTGGAGAACATGGTTTTCAGTCCATGTCCCTTTCCGGTATTATCCAACAAAAAAAGTTGAGTGTGTTTCACAGGGGTTTGGTGATATTATTACGTTTGGAGAGATCATTTGGATATCACTATTTGGGGGCTTTTCTTGTTTGATCATCCTGCGTAATGACAGAATCGCCTATGTGCATGTTTATTTATTTTATTTAACATGTATGCATGTATATATGTCTATGTGTGTGGTTGTCTCTCCTTTTCTGTTCACCAGGGAACCCCTATCTTTAACCATAAGAGACCTATTAGTAAATGATTAACTGCTTTTGCTAGTCGAGCTCTGAACCGTTGCTAAGGGACCGTTGCTAAGGGACAGCATAAACATAGGCTCAAGGGCGGCAGATGTAAAACTCTGCAGAGCTGGAGTAACATACCAGGGGCTTCCAGCAGCACTTGCTAATTAAGCAGCTAATTAAGCAGTTGAGGAGTAGTGGGCAGGGTTTTGTTTTTCCTAAGTAAAACACATAGAGGTGAGAGGAACAAAATGAAAGAGCAGAGGGCCAATGGCACAATCTTGCTGTCCATCTCCCCTTCTCTCACGCTTCAGTGTGGCCAGGCTTTGCTTCCGTCATAAAACTAGAGGCACGGCAGCGTCTGCAGTATGACTCTGAAAACCACCAGCTCAAGGTTCTCAAGAGCCAAAGAAGCATATGATTCTAGTGACCACGTCCCATCACACACACCCTGGATACCTCTGCCCACCCTTCTCTGCAGTCCTTAAAGAGATGGTGGTCTTGACTGGGAGAAGTAGCCTAGTGGTTAGGGCAACAGTCTGGGACTAGAAAGACCAGGGTTCAAATCCCACTGGTACTCCTTGTGAACTTGGGCAGGTCACTTAACACTCCACTGCCTCAGGTACAAACCTAGATTGTAAGCTCTCTGGGGACAGGGAAATGCCTACAGTACCTGATTGTAACTCACCTTGAACTACTGGAAAGGTATGAGCTAAATACTAAACTTACCTCGGACAGGAAAATAGGTGATAGTGGTAGCCACTGCAGGGAGAAAGAAAAAGGTAGAGAAATATTACATCAGATAGGCAGCTCAGAGCAGAGAGTAAAAAGAACCAATCAAGAGAGAGATGCAGGCTGACAGATTTTTTTTTTTTGGTCCTGTCTCTCCTGTCTCATTGCTTTCCTGTTAAGAATTTGTATTTCTATTCCATTTCGCTGGCTTCGGCCTTCTTTTAATTTGGTTTTATTGTACACCGCTTTGCCTACCCTGAAAGGCGGTTTTTATCAAATGAAATAAAACATAAACATAAACATAAACATGGAGGGTAATTTTAGCAACTGCATATAGGCCCTACTTTATCAATTAAAGTGCACGTGCGCTGGAACCTAGGATTGATCACTAATACCTGCTCTAGGGCAAGTGTAACTCGCTGCGCCTAGATCAACACACTGATGTATATAAGTCTATAACTTATGTGCGTCAGCTGAGGTTGCGACTACGCTCTGTCCAAACAACTCCCCCATGCATGCGCTCGATTACAGAATAGCACCCAGGTGAAGCAGGCGTCTAAATGCCTATTCATGCATCCAAGTCCTTAATAATGCGCACACAGCTCTTGTACCCTCGTAGTGGCCGACAGGTGAGTTGCGGTACAAGTGCAGGCCACGGTCAAGGTTACATTTGGTATACTCTTCGCTTTCAGGCTTGCGTACAGTCTGATTCTGCACGCCCACCTCTTATAACAGCGAGAGAGGCAATTAGATATACTTCTTTTCCTGCAGGGATAGGTTTTAGTTCCATCCCCCTTCTCTTAAAGGTGATCCTCCTAATTTTAAGATAACCACCCCATCTTCTGATGTTCATCTCCATAGATCTTATAAAGAGTGAATCTAGGAACCCATTTTACTTGCTAATTACCCTTATCACCATTTCAACAGACTGCAGCCTCACATCCTCACGTGTTTTGGGATGGGCAGAGAATAGATGTTTTTGCTTCTTGGTGTGGCTGCTACAGCAGTTACCAGCTTCCGGCTGTGGTCAGTTTATAACCTGATTGTATCTGATGTGCAGGTCTTACACTGTCAGATTACCAGCCCCCCCCGTTCCAACAGCTTGAAAAAGGTTGTAGCCCTGCTAGGCCCACTTCTAGTACCTCATTGAAGGTATAATCTGACCCTGATAGCAAGGAGACATCTGGCGGTACCTTCCCTGATCAAGAAATATGAGCAGAAGATGTAGAAATCCATCCCACTATCCCACCTGCTCAAAAACATATGGAAACATTCAGGTGATCATTTCCTACCTCTTCTAATGCATCTTCTTTTTTACGTAAAGTCAATTAGTAAAACAATGTTGATTACTTTGACGAGAAAAATCCTACTGTCCTTGAATCTTTTTGAAGAGCAAGGTCTTGGGCAAAGGGCTGCTGCTGGTTTCTATGCCAACCCAATGAGGTATTTTTTGATGCTGTGGTCCTGTAAGGGAAAAGCACATGAGGGGCCTTACTTGGTATGGATGGAGTTTATTGATGGTCCCACGCTTGCCTTTCGTCCTCTGCCACTCCTCACGCCCCCTGGCCTCCCTTGTTTTCTGCCTCCTCTCTGCTGAGTCACCGTGAAATGAAGAGATTGGGCAGGGAGGGGCAGGACAAAGGATTCGCCTGCAGGTGTTTTCTTGGGTGTGCTGCAGGAGACGACCGATGGTGTATTTTTATGCTGTGTAATTGTTCATCTTTAGGGGATAAACACGCACGCATGGGAGATAAAACAAAGACAGCAGTTTCAATACGCAGAACTCTTCTGTATCTAGTCTTTTTTCTCAGAGTATTCATTTTTTTCTAACTTCTAGAAGCTTCCTGCTTCCTCCATTTGCTCTCACTGATATTTTCGTTCTTTATCTATTTGCAATTTACACATGTATAATGAGGCATTTACTTACGCAAATCACATCCGTGTGCAAAAGGCTGGTTAAGAAAGGGTCCGGTTTACATATGGATGTTCTTAATGCACAGAAATTCTGAGGGAGCGCGGTCTGGGCTGGTCAAAAATCTACACCTGTATTCCCCATTTCATAAAGGGACTGCCTCTGTAAGTCCAAAATTCTCCACATATGGCTTTACAGCTGCTCCCTGGCACGTGCAGGTTTTTAAAAGTGTGCGTTTTGGCCAGTCCTAGTTTATTTCCCCCTCCAAACTGCAATGAGTTTAAGATAGTGTCTTCTGCAGTTACCTTGCAGCAGCTGCACGTCTAAGTTTGCAAAATGGCTCAGATCGTCGGCTTTCCTCCACTGATTTTGCAAATTTGCAACATGGCGCCTCCTGCTGCACGTGGGATGTCAGTCCACATATGTTCCTATACTTCCTTTTATGTATTTTAGAAACAGTTCCACGTTTAGCAAAATACAAATCGGAACAGAATTCATCCCCATCTGGACATCTCAGCTCCGATCTCCACACACTATCTCAAGTGCGCCTTCATGTGTACTACTAATCACCTTTAGATACAGTGAAGTGTTCCCTTGCTCTCTGAATTTGATTTTCTCCTGTTTTACAGATTGCAGGTAGGATCAGAAGAGGACTTCTCCACACCTAGCTCTCGTCTTTTCCCATTCCGCAGAATAGAGAGTGGGGTAACCTGCAGAGAGCAGTCACTGCAACCCTAAGAGCAGTAGAACAGGTGCACTGGGCTTCCAGGATGGCTCTGAGGTAACCTGCAGAGCGACTGAGCATAAAACCCAAACCTCAGTGAGCATGGGGAGTCCCGATGTTTGGACAACAGCCTCACTAATTTAGGTGACACTATGGATTATTACAGAGTTCAGAAATAGGTCATGAAAGGGGCTTTTTTTTCAATTTTGCTTAGCTTTTTCATTTATAAAACAGCTCAAGAAGAGATACATTCAGGTATAATTGGTATTTCTCTTACAGTCTAAGGGGCTTATGTACTAAGCTGGACTAGAGCAATGGGACATAGTACTGAGCTAAGCCACATGTCAATAAAGCTTATTATGCATTATGTGCTGTCAATGCAGCAAAGGTCAGGCCCAGTATGCATTCAATTAAACAAAATGCAAATGGAATAAATGGGATGTGAGCCAGTGTTCCCAGGGTAACACTTACAGGGACTGGCATGCTACCATCAAAGGACCCCCCCCTGGGTAAAGTCCCTGGTGGGCTCCCACCCCTAACCAATCCAAAATTGTGTTGATAAAAAAATTGATCACCTAAGCCCTGCCCCTTTAAAAAGAAAATCACAGTCCCGCAGCACTCACCTCCCCCTACCCCTGGGCCCCTGACATCTACCAGGCAACGTCTGCTAGCTCAATAAGGAACAGGAGCTATCTTTAGTTGCTGCTGCCCTGATGGCATCCAGGACTGTACCTAGCCCTGTACGAGCGGTGCGGCACCACAGGGCGCAATGGCTTAAGGGGCGCATTTAAGCTGTCTTCCGTTGCCTGCCGCCGCCACGTTTTCTTCTCTCAGCGGTGGCAGGCAATGGCAGGACAGCTAAAATGCACCCCTTAAGCCTTCTCGCCGGCATGCTAAGCAGGCAGGGACAGATCTGCTTAGCTTGCCGGCGACTTGCAAATCGGGTGCGCCTCTTCTCTCCCGCCGTGGGGGGGGGGGGGGAGGGGTGTGCGCCTGATGTGCAAGTCACACAGGGCACGATCTTCACTTGGTACGGCCCTGATAGCATCATTTTATAAAATGGTGCCTCTCACCTTATATTGGTAATCTCACAGTACTACCGCAAGAGGCAGACGTACCCTTCCTCTCAGGCAATGAGTTGTTGCTCCACTCTGGTTTCCAGTTCCCAGTACAGGGAATATACTAGTATTGGATGTAGTAATGACTCAAGTGACGACTGTTGGTGTGTGGTTGCCCTCAGTAACATCTGCCATTCTGAATTGGACAAAGACGGCTCATGATCTTTATCAGCACTGCTTGCTGAGCACAAATCACAGGAGTCCCTGCAAGGGTGTTTTATTCTCTGATTGGCTCTGACTTTGGGAATACTTCACTGCGCAACACTCAGTCACCCAGTTGCTAGGTGTAGATCCTGCCTTGCATAAAGCATCGCACTTATCTGCATTTCTACAACTCCAGGTGGCTGTGCCCTTTGTATGTCATAGGTTATATCATCCATTTTCCTTCTCCTGTCGCAGGAACAACAGCAGTTTCAAAGATACAATTTTCCATTTTTTGTCCGATTAGCCTACCTCTTCTCAGGATATTGTAATTTTACATAGTAACATAGTATATGATGACAGATAAAGACTAGCATGGTCTATCTAGTCTGCGCAGCAAGGTGGCAAGAGTAGAAGCATCTGCCGCACCGTGCAGGTCACCCAATTTCACGACACCTACACTCTTGGACCCCATATTCCTGGCAGGTTTTCTCTCTCGCTCCATCTCCAAATGTTTTGGGACAAACAGGAGACTGACTTCCTACTTCTCTTAACTCCAGAACCCCTGATTAAGATCTTCTGGAGATTCACAGACCAACACCATTACCACTGTGGTCACTCATGGAGGGGAACCCATTGCAAGATGATTCACTCCATTCTACTCTGAAAACCTCATGGTGCCCTCTGCTCGGACAAGCATGCAGTAGACCTTAGTACATATGAAACGATGGCTAATACTCATTACTACCACTTAACATTTCCATAGCCTAAAGGCATAGCAGTGCTGTACATATACACATAAGAGACGGTTATAAACATAAAAAATGGGGGCCAGGGTAAACCATGAGGAAATGGTTGTAGCACACAAGGGTGGTAAACAGGAGAATAAGAGGATTGGAATCAAAAGGCGGCCTCAAGTATGATGTCCAGTTCTTCATTTACAAAATCATTATTGAAGGACTTCCAAGAGGACTGCTACTGCTGGGAAGAAATCTGCACTTCTAAGTATTTACCTACTGGGAAATTCTCTAAATCTTGGGGAAATGGGAATTCTTTGGGTTAAAACTGATAAAATCTGTGTACTGTGCTTTAAAAGTCAGCGTTTTATTAAGTCCATAGCCCATGTTCCCTGTAAAATAGTTATCTCCAAGTTATAATGTCCTGTTCAATGTAATTTCAGTTTGTTCAATGTAAACCGCACTGATGCAGAATAGCGCGGTATATAAGAGAATGTAAATAAATAAATAAATAAAAAAAGTCAATTAGGGCATAGTACTAAAAGCCAGCTCTCAATCAAATTAATGCCAGTTAGGACTTAGTATTGTAAGTGAGCTTTCACTTAAATTAAAGCCAATTAGGGTATATCTTAACAGAGAGAGCAGAATAGGGTAAATATTCTTTGGGTATGTAAAGAGAATTGTTTTCTAGAGACCTTTTACAAAGAGGCCTTCCAGTTAGGAGGCAAGAGAACTGTGAAATTGTTTTAATTAGGTTTTAAAGCCAAGTGACAGATCAAAGGGGCAGCTTGAAAAGCTCCCTCTATCAAACTAAGAGCAGTGTGAATCACCCAGGAAATTATGAGATTGCCTTCAGAGCACAGATATAAATAGGTCATCCTTCCTGCCCACCCCAGGCATAATCCTTGATTTATAGCCTTCTAAACTATCTTCATCAGCAGATTATTAGGCCTTCAGAGTAGATTAATTAAATCCTTGAGGTGAATACTAAAAGTCCTTTATACTTATTAAATATACAGTAATTGTATTGGTGTATCTCTAGTCCCCTAGCAACTTTACATAATTTAACAACTTTAAATAGCTAAAAGAAATATGTAAATGTAAAATACAGACAACAATCCAGCAGCGAGATGGGGGCTATCCAGTCTTCTGCACTGAATGTTATATGATGATTTTCTCCATTTTGTGAGAGAGCTTATGTGTGCACTAGGTGCAAAGATCTCTTTGCTCTCAGAGAATCTCTGGCAGCTAGAGTAGCAGACTTGGAGCAACTGAGGCAGACAGAGAGGTATATAGACGAGACCTACAGGGATGTAGTAGAGAAATGGCACCTCCAGTCTGGCAGCCTTTCTGCTGCCATGGAGGAGGAAGGTCATGTGGAAGAAGAGCATCACCTTGGCATGGCAGAAAGTGATTCTATAGCTAGGACCTGTCCTCCAAGTGATGTAATGCCCTCTTGCACTGAGGACATGTCTCCAGGGCTATGTGCCATGAGGGAATGGTTAAGATGGCTGTTATAGTTGGTGATTTGATCATTAGGCATGTACAGTAGATAGCTGGGTGACTGTTCGACGTGAAGACCGCCTGGTAACATACCTGCCTGGTGTGAAGGCAGTGGATCTCTCAGCGCCACATAGATAAGGTTTTAGATAGTGCTGGGAAGGAGCCTGCTGTCTTGATACATGTTGGTACCAATGACATAGGAAAGTGTGGGAGGGAGGTTCTAAAACTAAATTTAGGCTTTTAGATAGAAAGTTGAAATCCAGAACTTCCAGGGTAGCATTTTCAGAAATGCTTCCCATTCCACACGCAGCACACAAGAGGCAGGCAGAGCTCTGGAGTCTCAGTGCGTGGATGAGACGATGGTGCAAGGAAAAGGGTTTTGGATTTGTTAGGAACTGAACAACATTCTAGAGAAGGGGGGTGGAGCTTTTCCGAAAGGACAGGCTCACTCTTAACCATGGTGGAACCAGGCTGCTGGTATTAACCTTTAAAAAGAGGACAAAGCAGCTTTTAAGCTGGAAAATGGAGGAAAGCTGACAATTGCCCAAGAGCACATGATTCAGAATGATGTATCTTTGGATTCAGAATGATGTATCTTTGAAGGAGACTAGCAAAACAGAGAAGTTAGGGCATTCCAACAGAGAGGTTCCAATAAAGGTAAAAGTAACCCAGGTGTCTTTAAAGTAAAAACCAGACCGAGTTGAAAGATTCCAAATTATCCCTGTCATCTGATAGCCAGACCGTTAATATGAACAAAAAACAAACTTTGAACTGCCTGTCTGTAAATTCTAAAAATACAGCTAAATAAATAAATAGATAGATATAATTTGCATTTCAGAGACCTGGTGGAAGGAGGATAACCAATGGGACACTGTGATGCCAGGCTCCAAACTATAACGCAAAGATAGGGTAGATCACATAGGTGGAGGGGTGGTGCAATATGTTAAAAAGGGCTTTGATTCAATCAGGATAAAGGTTTTGCAGGAAATAAAATACACTGTAGAATCTTCATGGATAAAAATTCCATGTTAAAACGAGAAGAGAAAAAAAAGTGGGGTTATACTACTGCCCGCCTAGGCAGAATGAACAGACAGATGATGAAATACTAAAAGAAATTAGGAATCTTGCAAACTACAACACTGGGAGTTTACAATTACCCCAGTATCAACATCAGGCCATGCTAGGGAGATAAAGTTTCTAGATTAAATAAATGACTGCGTCATGGAGCAGCTGGTTCAGGAACAGATTTGAGGGGAAGCAATTTTTAGATCTAGTTCTCAGTGGGACACGAGATCTAGTGTGAGAGGTAACGTTGTTGGAGCCACTTGGCAATAGCGATCATAACATGATCACATTTGATTTAATAAACAGTGGGAGGATAACAAGGAAATCCACTGCACTAGCATTTAACTTTCAAAAAGGAGACTATAATAAAATGAGAAAAATGCTTAAAAAAAACCTAAAAGGAGCAATTGCAAAGGTTAAGAATCTATATCAGGCCTATGCATTATTTAAATATATTGTCTTGGAAGCCCAGACCAGATATATTCCATGCTTTAAGAAAGGTGGAAGGAAGGCCAAACAACAGTCAGCATGGTTTAAAGGTGAGATCAAAGAGGCTGTTATAGCTAAGAGAAAATCCTTCAGGAAATGGAAAAAAAGAGCCAAATGATGAAAACAGGAAACAGCATAAATACTGGCAAGTTAAATGCAAGGCACTGATAAAGCAGGCAAAGAGAGAATTTGAAAAGAAGCTTGTCGTTGAAGCAAAAGTGCATAATAAAAACTTTTTCAAGTATATTCATAGCAAAATACCTGTGAGAGAGCCAGTTGAGCCCTTAGACAATAGAGAGGTAAAAGGTGCATTAAGAGAGGACAAGGCCATAGCTGAGAGACTGAATGAATATTTTGCTTCAGTCTTTACTGAAGAAGATGTAGGAAACTTACCCATGCCAGAAATGATATTCAAAGGTGATATACCAGATGAACTGAAACAAATCTTGATAAATTGGGAAGATGTATTACAGCTATCAGCTAATCATCTAGACCAGATGGCATACATCCCAGGGTGCTGAAAGAGCTGAAATATGAACTTGCAGCCTACTTGTACTCATCTGTGAACTATCCTTAAAATCATCTATAGTACGCCAGTTTTTAAAAAGCATTCCAGGGGTGATCCAGGAAATTACAGACTGGTGAGCTTGACATCTGTACTAGGCAAAATGGTAGAAACCATTATAAAGAAGAAAATTATTGAACATGTGGATAGTCATGGCTTTATGGCAGGAAGTCAACATGGATTTGATCAAGGAAAATCTTGTCTCGCTAATCTGTTATATTTTTTTGAAGGTGTGAATAAACAGGTAGACAAAGGTGAGCCAGTTACTATTATGTATCCGGATTTCAGAAAGCCTTTGACAAGGTCTCCCATGAGAGACTTTTATGGAAATTAAAAAGTCATAGGCTAGGAAGCAGTGTACTGTTGTGGATTAGGAACTGGTTAAAAGATAGAAAACAAAGAGTAGGGCTAAATGGCTAATTTTCTCAAGGGAGAACTGTGAAGAGTGGAGTACCCCAGAGATCTGTGCTGGCCCCCCTGCTTTTTAACATATTTATAAATGACCTGGAAATGGGAATAATGAGTGAGGTGATCAAATTTGCAGATGACACAAAATTATTCAAAGTTGGTAAAAAGCAAGAAAATTGTGAAAAATTGCAAGAGGACCTTGAAAAATTGGGAGACTGGGCATCCAAATGGCAGATGAAATTTAATGTGGTCAAGTGCAAAGTTATGCACTTAGAGGCTGATTTCATACCCTATATGCTTGGGCCCTGGGCCCTGGGCCCAGCTAAATCCTAGATGGGTGCTGAGATAGACCTGATTCCACTGCCGTGTAGTATAGACACACCCACGATGGCGGAATCAGGGAGATAGATGGCCTGGAGCTCCCCAGATTCTGTGGTGAAACACTTATCCCAATCTGCCCAGCCCCATGACACAACATCACTGCTGGTGCGAGCATGCAGTGACATCCAAATACCATGGAAACAACCCATCTACCTGTCAGCTCAGAATGACTTAACCCACAGCGGCCCCTGCATACCACTGTCTGAGTGCACTGAAATCCCCTATGGGCAGGATCGTGGTGGTAGGTGCTGCAGTAAGCCATCGCCATGGGGGGTGGCGGGGGTGCAGGCTGCACACTGAGCTACGATCTGCCCTTATACCACCATCGGGTTGGTATAGGCTGCACATCTGTGGGGGTGCCAGGGAATGTACACATACCGTACCTGAATATGCTGTGTACATCCTGGCACCTGGCCACTCCTTCATTCCTCCCCTTCTACCTACATTCAGCGCTCTCCGCAGAAACGCTGAGTACGTGCAGGGCACGATGGCTGCGGAATATGTTTGGGGAGCTGATTGTAGCATAGACTTCCGGCCCACACGTACACAGGCGCTATTCGCCATCTGGAATGATCTGCTTAGGGAAGAACAATACAAACTACAGTTACACGATGCAAGGTTCCACATTTGGAATCACCACCAGGAAAAGGATCTGGGCGTCATTTTGGATAATAGGCTGAAACCCTCTGTCCAGTGGGCATCTGTGGCCATGAAAGCAAATAGAATGCTAGGAATCAGAAGGAAAGGAATAGAAAATAATGCCATGGATATTATAATGCCTCTGTATCACTCCATGGTGTGACTGCACCATGAATATTGTGTGCAATTCTGGTCGTCATATCTTAGAAAGGATATATCTAGGGTTGCCAACTGACCAGTTTACGGCTGGTCTGGCCGGCTTTTATATGCCCAGGCCAGCTCCCAGCAGAGCCCTATAACCGGCAATCGGAAAGCCGTGTTTGTGTACCTACCTCCGCCACCACTGCCGTGACCTATGGCAACGGCAATACAACAGCAAAAACAGAGGAGCCTGCAAGTCAGTTCAGGCACATCACTCAGAGCTCTGCTGATCCCATCTCTTCCGACAAAAATTTCCTGTTCCTAAGAGGAGAAACCGGCAGAGCCCCGAGTGACACGCCTGGACTGACTTGCAGGCTCCGCTGTTTGTGCCGATGTATTGTCCCAGCAGTGGCAGCGGAGGTAGGCACTGGCAGGGGAAGGGAGCTAGAAAAGTGCCGCAAGTCCCGACAGCGGAGCAGGGGGTGGGGGCAGCTGGACAATGGCTTGATGAGGGGAGGGAGGAGACTGTGCACATGGGAGACACGGAGAATGAGGGATGCAATTAGTTGGGGAATGTTGAACAGAGAGGAAATAGGGTGGCATGGGGAGATATTGGACATAGGGATATTGGCGAATAGGGACATGAGGGGGATCAGATGCTGAACATAGGGAGGGAGAGAAGGTGACAGGAAGATGCTGGCATGTGTGGCCGGAGGATTAGGGACACAGAGAGGGAATACTAAACCCCAGGAAGAGTGGGGAAAGGGGCAGATGCTGGATGCAGGGGGGAGTAGAGACAGAGGGGAGTTGTTGGACATAGGAGGGGGATAGGGACACATAGGCGGATGCTGGATATGGGGGAGGTGGAGCAGGAATATAGAGGAGAGATGCTGGACCTAGGTAGGGGGATAAGTACTCAGAGAGGGGCATGGGGGTAAGTAGGAAGACAGCCAGGAAATAACCACAGATATGAAGAAGAGATATTGAACAAAGTGGGGAGGAGAGTGAGAGAAGATGCTGGAAGGAGAGGAAAAGAGAGAGGAGAAGCTAGGGAGGTGGTGGGGAGACTGGGGAATAAGGGGTTGGGAAATGGGAGGGCCGGGGTGCAATGTTCCCTCTAATTTTCTGTAGGCTGTGTGCGCATAAAATATCAGCTGTGCAGGTTTTGAAGGAAGGTTCAATTTTTGTGTGCCACATATCGACACTCAGAGTTATATACTTTAAAATTTGACTACACGTCAGAATACAGTATGTACACCACATTGATTGCACTAGAAAATATTGTAGAACTTGTGAAAACCATAAATACACAACAACTTTTCAATTTTAAGAACGTCTGTGTTGTTTTCTATCAGAATCAGAACCGTAATTTTTGTGCGCTCTGTTGTAAAGTATGTGCGCTCACTTGGCGAGGTGTGTGCGCGCGCACACGCGCACAGCTTAGAGGGAACAGTGCCGGGGTGAGAGAAAGAGATGGACAGTTGTACCTACATGCAGTAGAAAGAAGATTGAAGACTGGATTGTAAGAAGGAGTGAAATCTGAGTGGACAGGAAGACAGAAAAATGAATGGAAGGAAGCTGTGAGAGATGGATATAGAGGAGGAAATGAAGACAGGAGAAGAGAGAAATGGGCAAATGGACTGGAGACTCTGGAGAGAAACTTAAGAGAAGACAGAAAGCAAAATCCAGAGCATGGAATCAACATGATTAGAAAAATAAAATGGCCAAACAACAAAGGCAGAAAAAAGTTATTTTTGATTTAGTGATTGGAATGTCAGTTTTTGGAATTTGTATCATTTTATCTCCAGGAACAAGCAGGAATGTAGTCATCACATATGGGTATCGTCGGTACTGACGGAGCCTGCGCAGGAACGCTCCCCAGCATCCAATTAGAACGCTTTTGGGAGCATCCCACAGCGCCTGTGTTCTGCCTTCCTGCCTTCCTGCCTTTCCCAAC
The DNA here is from genome assembly GCA_033557465.1 of Ichthyophis bannanicus. Taxonomy (NCBI): domain Eukaryota; kingdom Metazoa; phylum Chordata; class Amphibia; order Gymnophiona; family Ichthyophiidae; genus Ichthyophis; species Ichthyophis bannanicus. The sequence continues at coordinate 102,940,154 of CM066043.1, forward strand.
CGCCTCTCTCCAGTTCTTTTTCCGCAGAGCCAGCAGGTCGTATTCCTGTCACCGCAGAATAATTTTCTTTTTCTTTATTTCTTATTGTGGTCGCGTCTGCCGTCTTCGACGCTCTACCGGTACCGCCGGTCTTTCTTTTCCTATTTCTAAAAAAAAAAATATATATATATATCTTTTTTTCTATTTTCTTCAGGTGCACCCGCCTTTTTGGGCCTTTGGCCCAAAAACTTCCTTAACATGGAAAAACCTGTCTCAGGTTTTAAAAAGTGCACCAAGTGTGGCGGTACCATTTCCGTCACCAACACCCATGAATGGTGTTTAAAATGTTTAGGTCCGACTCCTGACCCCTCCATCACGGATTGTGTGTCCTGTGCCATGATGTCTAAAAGAGGTCAGCAGAACCGAGCTGCCAAGCTCAGTACCCTGTTTCCCTCTGATGCAGTTTTGGTGGCATCGACGTCTTCAAGGGCTTCTTCTTCCTCCCTTGGATCTCAGGTAACTAAACATAAATCCAGCCGGTCCTCGAAGGGTAGATCTCCTTCTAAGCATGGAGATGCCTCTGGCGTTGCCCTCGAGGATTCTGCACCGGCAAAATTACCCCAGCGGGAGGCTTCGGCTTCCAAAGCATTATCGGGGTTCCAGGATGTTCTAGATGGCTCGGCCTCGACAGATCTCCTGGTGCCATGCTCTGGGGTACCGGTGGCTTCCACCGGTACCGACCTCCAGGCATTGGCGGTGTCCATGGACCAGAGAATTCTGACCATGGAACACAGTCTGGCGGCTTTCCTTGCGGCATCGACGCCCTTGGTACCGCAACAGACAACTCCACCGGTACCGGCACTAGCACCGGCATTGGTATCGGCATCGGCACTGATAGCATCGACATCGGCATTGGTGTCTGCTATGCCAGTACTCTGTCCTACGATGCCCTCCAGTACCGATTCTCCGGTACCAGTTATTCCCAGTACCGACCTTGGTGGGTATGGGTATCAGGCTCTGCAGGAGCATCCGGACAGATGATACTTCGAGTCCTCAGAAGAATCTGAGGGTTCTGTCGATGCAGCGATACTTCTTCCAGAGGAGTCCTCCTCCCCTAAACGCAGGATGTCTCGTCCAGAGGACATGTCTTTCCAAGACTTCATCAGAGAGGTGGCTCGGGGCCTGTCCATCACTGTGGCCCTGAAACAGAGCCAAGGGCCAAGGAGTTGGAAATTTTACAATATCCCAAAACTCCTAAGGAGGCAGCTACCTTACCCATTCATGAGATTCTATATGATCTCATGTTGAGGATGTGGGAAACATCTCTTACCACCTCTCCTCATTCTCGTAGGTTAGATACTATGCATCGTGTCCCTTATAAGACTCAGCTTCCTCACCACTGTATTGTGGTGGAGTCAGCTATGAGAAGGATTAGAAGTGCAAAAAGACATGCCTCTAATCCTCCAGGACGTGAATGCAGAACCCTGGATGCTTTTGGACGTAGAGTCTTTCAAGCTTCCATGCTTGCTGCAAGAATCAGTTCCTATAGTCTCTACATGGGAATGTTCCTAAAGGAGGTCACAGATAATTTACAGACTTTTAAGTCCTTTCATTTCTGAGGATAAAAGACAGGACTTTCTCACTTGGGTCAAACATGTTCAAGATGTCTCTAAATTCTCCAACCGTGCAGCCTTTGACTGCTTTGAGTGTATAAGCAGAACCTCGGCTATTGCCATAGGTGCACGTAGAATTGCTTGGCTCCAGGCATCTGATTTAGAGCTCTGGGTACAAGATAAATTGGGAAATATCCCTTGTACTGGTGAGAACCTGTTTGGTAAAGATTGGCAGGAAAAAGCCAATGAAATGGATGCTGAAAATTCCACCTTGGATAGACTATCCAAGTCCACTGCTGATCCTGTTAGAAAGAAGTTGTTCAAGAAAACATCTTTTTCTAAAAAGAAAAGATTTTATCCTGCTTATACTCAGCAGGCATCTTCTGCAGGTCAGTTTTCAACCAAACGTCAGCAACCACCCAAACAGAAGAAAGCAAAGGCTGCTTTGCCTCCACCAGCCCAGCAGCCTCAGCCTCCTCAGGGCCTTTGACTTTCAGCTAAAGAACTTAGCCTTTCTGGTTCTGGAAGGACCAGAACCGTCCACCATTCCAGGAAGGTTATGTCATTTTGCCCCCAGATGGGGGCAAATAACAGCAGAGCATTGGACACTCTCCATCATAAAGGAGAGGTACAAACTTCATTTTTCAAGCATGCCCCCTCACACAATAGTGAAGCAGTTCAATTCTCCGACACCTCTCATCAACCTCTTAGGTCAGGAGGTTGCCATCCTTCTTGCCCAAGGGGCAATAGAAGAAGTGCCTCTTCATCAACAGGGCACAGGGTTCTATTCCCCTTATTTTCTTATTCCAAAGAAAACAGGGGGATACAGACCTATCTTAGATCTCAGAGAATTGAACAAATTCCTTGTCAAGGAGAAATTCAAGATGATTTCTCTCGGAGCTCTGCTACCATACCTTCAGAGTCAGGATTGGCTTTGTTCTGTAGATCTCAAGGATGTGTACACCCATGTACTCATCCATCCAACCCACAGAAGGTTCCTTCGCTTCCTTTTTCAAGGAAAGCACTACCAATACAGGGTGCTTCCTTTTGGTCTGGCCTCTGCTCCAAGGGTGTTCACGAAATGCATGGCTGTGGTAGCAGCATTTCTCCGTACTTTGGGAATATTCATCTTCCCTTACTTGGACGACTGGCTCGAGCTCCATCACAGTCAGAGGCCAAGACGTCTCTATCCTGCACAATGCGTATCCTCCAGTATTTAGGGCTGGTAATAAACATCCCAAAATCCAGTCTGACTCCCACTCAATCTTTAGAGTTCATAGGAGCTCTTCTGGATACCACAAGAGCAAGGGCCTATCTTCCCCAGGCCCGTTGCCTTCGCTTGGTGCAGTTAGCTTCTCAAGCAGTGCTAAAGCCTCATCTAACTGCTCGAGAAATGTTGCAATTGCTGGGCCACATGGCATCCACCGTGCATGTGGTTCCATATGCTCGCCTTCACATGAGGGCAGCTCAGTGGACTTTATCCACCCAATGGACCCAGGCATCAGGGTGCCTGTCGGACAAAATAGCAAACACAAGTCGCCTCATTTTGTCCCTCCAATGGTGGACGTCCACTCAAAATCTGTTGCTGGGGTGCCCTTTTCAACAACCCTTACCCCAAGCAACTCTCACAACAGATGCTTCTCTAAAGGGTTGGGGAGCTCAAATGCAAGACTTCTCCACCCAGGGCACCTGGTCTCCACAAGACAGTTGTCTGCATATCAACCTCTTGGAACTCAGAGCAATTTTCCTGGCTCTGCGAGTGTTCCACTCCCTGCTCAACTACAAGACAGTCCTCATTCATACGAACAATCAGGTAGCCATGTTCTATGTGAACAAGCAGGGGGGAACAGGCTCTCTGTCGCTTTGCAACGAAGCTTTGTGACTATGGGCCCTCGCCAGAGAGCATCAGATTCATCTGCTGGTAGTATATCTTCCAGGTATTCAAAACTCTTGGGCGGACAGACTCACTCGAGTTCTCCTTCCACACGAGTGGTCTCTGCATGCAGACCAAGTGACCAGGATATTTCAACTTTGGGGAACCCCGGACATAGACCTCTTTGCAAGTCCATGGAATGCCAAACTTCTCCGGTTCTGTTCCAGAATTCCGGCTCAGGGGGCTCAGGCCAGGGATGCTTTCCTCCTTTACTGGGGTCAAGACTTCCTGTATGCCTTTCCACCCATTCCCCTAATTCCCAAAATCCTCTTCAAGCTTCAGAGAGACAGAGGCCACATGATTCTCATAGCACCACATTGGCCACGGCAAGTGTGGTACCCTCTGCTTCTACATCTCTCTCAAGCTCCCTCCCTGGAGTTAGGGTCTGCTCCAGATCTCCTATCTCAGGAGAACGGGATGTTATGGCATCCCAATCCCCAGTCCCTGCATCTCAGGGCTTGGTTGCTGAAGGCCTAGATCTCCAAGATCTTCATCTTTCTCAGCAAGTGAAAGATGTTCTTTATGCTTCCAGAAAACCTTCCACTAGACATTCTTATGCTTTCAAGTGGAAAAGGTTTACTATTTGGTGTTCAGAAAAGCATCTTAACCCCCTTGCGATACCTCTGGAATCTTTACTGGAGTATCTCCTCCATTTGTCTAATGCAGGTCTTAAGACAAATTCAGTAAGAGTCCATTTGAGTGCTATTGCAGCTTCTCTTAAACCTCTAAATGGACAACCTATTTCCTCTCATCTTCTTATAGCAAGATTCATGAGAGGCCTCCTTCTAACTAAGCCTCCCATTAGACCACCTCCGGTGGCATGGGACTTGAACCTGGCTCTTGGGCAGCTCATGAAGCCACCTTTCGAACCGTTAGCTACCACCTCCTTGAAATTTCTTTCTTGGAAGGTTATCTTTCTCATTGCAATCACATCAGCACGCCGCATTAGTGAATTGCAAGTAGCTAATAGCTAATCCACCTTATACAAGGTTCCATCATGACAAGGTAGTCCTTAGGACTCATCCACACTTTATGCCTAAGGTGGTCTCGCCTTTTCATCTCAACCAAGAGGTCTACCTACCTGTCTTTTTTCCAGGACCTCATGCATCAAATGCAGAGAGGAATCTTCATACCTTGGACTGTAAAAGAGCTCTAGTTTTTTACTTACAAAGAACACAGCAACATAGAAAGTCCTCTCAACTCTTTGTTGCTTTTGATCCTTCTCATTTGGAACTTCCAGTCTCCAAGAGAACACTAGAAACATAGAAATATGACGACAGAAAAAGACCACATGGCCTATCTAGTCTGTCCTGCCATAACTACAACAGTCCCCTTTTTACCTCTAGAGATCCTCTGTGATTGTCCCATGCTTTTTTGAATTCAGTTACTGTCCTCATCTCTACCACCTCCACTGGGAGACTATTCCACGGATCCACTACTCTTTCCGTAAAGAAATATTTCCGCATATCACTCCTGAATCTCTCTCCCTTCACCCTCATCCCATGTCCCCTCGTAGCAGAACTTGCTTTCAATTGAAAGAGGCTCTCTCCCTGAACATTTATGCCACGGAGGTATTTAAACATCTCAATCATATCACCTCTATCCCGCCTTTCCTCTAAGGTGTACATATTAAGATCCTTCAGTCTGTCCTCATATGCTTTATAATGAAGACCACTAATCATTTTAGTAGCCACCCTCTGCACCGACTCCATCCTGTTCACATCCTTTTGAAGGTGCGGTCTCCAGAATTGCACATTATACTCCAAATGAGGTCGCACCAAAGACTTATACAGAGGCATTATCACCTCCTTTTTTCTGCTAGTCATTCCTCTCCGTATGCACCCAAGCATCCTTCTAGCTTTTGCCGTCGCCTTTTCTACCTGTTTAGCTACTTTAAGATCATCAGACACAACCACGCCTAGGTCCTCTCTTCTTTAGTGGACAAAAGTACTTCACCCCCTATACTATATTGCTCCCTTGGATTGCTGCAGCCCAAATGCATGACCTTACATTTTTTAACATTAAATCCCAGCTGCCAAATTCTAGACCATTCTTCAAGCTTAGCTAGATCCCTCCTCATGTTATCTACCCCTTCCTGGGTGTCTACTCTATTGCAGATTTTGGTATCATCCGCAAAGAGGCAAACCTTACCTGAAAGCCCTTCCGCTATATCACTAACAAAGATGTTAAAAAGAATCGGACCAAGGACAGATCCCTGGGGCACACCACTGATAACATCCTTCTCCTAAGAGTGAGCTCCATTTACTTGTACTCTTTGTCGCCTCCCACCTAACCAATTTCTAACCCAAGCAGTAACTTTAGGGTCCATCCCTAGGGTGCTCACTTTGTTTATAAGTCGCCTGTGAGGAACAGTGTCAAAGGCTTTACTGAAATCTAAATACACCACATCTAGGGCTCTCCCTTGTTCCAACTCCCTGGTCACCCAGTCAAAGAAATCAATCAGATTTGTCTGACAAGATTTGCCTCTGGTGAATCCATGCTGCCTCGGATCCTGTAATCCGCTGGACTCCAGAAACCTCACTATTTTCTCTTTCAGCAGCGTTTCGAATAATTTACTCACCACCGAAGTTAAACTAACCAGCCTGTAGTTTTCAACCACATCCTTACTTCCGCTTTTGTGTAAAGGCACCACATGAGCCTCTCTCCAGTCCTTTGGCACCACTCCCGACTCCAGTGAGGCATTGAAAAGGTCAGTCAGTGGAGCTGCTAGAACGTCCCCAAGTTCCCTCAGTATTCTCGGGTGTATCCCATCCGGTCCCATCGCTTTGTCTACTTTAAGTTGAGATAATTTCTCACGAACACAGTCTTTTGAAAATTGTTCAAGATGTCCTTTGCTTCTGTTCCTATTTTTGAGTGTTTTCTGAGGTCCTGCTCCTGGTTCTTCATCTGTGAACACAGAACAAAAATATTTGTTAAGCAATTCCGCTTTATCCTTATCAGCTTCTACATATTCCTCCCCTGCACCCTTGAGTCTGACAATACCACTCTTGCCCTTCCTCTTCTCACTAATATATCTGAAAAATGTCTTATCCCCCCATTTTATAGCATTGGCTATTTCCTCCTCCTTTTGAATCTTTGCCTTCTTGACTACTTTGCTAGCTTCTCTAAGTTTTTCCAAATACAGATGCCTGTCTTCCTCTCTCTGTGATCTCTTGTATTTCATGAAGGCCTCCCTCTTTTTCTTCACTTTTTCAGCTACTTCTTTCGAAAACCATAGCGGTCTCCTTTTTCTTTTACCTTTATTTACCATTTTAACAAAAAGGTTGGTTGCCCTTAAAATACCCCCTTTCAGTTTTGCCCACTGTTTTTCTACATCCCCCAGCTGTTCCCATCCCACTAACGATTGCTCAGTGTATTTCCTTCGCCTATCAGAGTAAGAACCTTTCTCTGGAGGGCCATGTCACAGCTCACAATGTGAGAGCCATGGCAGCCTCAATGGCTCATTTGAACTCTGTGTCTATTGACGACATCTGTCGAGCAGCCACTTGGGCCTCGGTTCATACCTTCACAGCCCATTACTGCTTGGACAAGGACTCCCGCCGGGATGCCTTGTTTGGTCAGGCTGTTCTCAAACACCTGTTCCATACCTAATCAACTCCTACCCGCCATCCCTGGTAGGATGCCAGAGATCCATGGGGGGAAGTGGAGCCCTTCTCAGGGACACACAACTTCTGGTGTCTCTCTCTGGCACCTAAAGCTAGGGAGTCCCCATATGTGATGACTACATTCCTGCTTGTTCCTGGAGATAGCATAGTTACTCACCTGTAACAGGTGATCTCCGGGAACAGCAGGAATTTAGTCCTCACAACCCACCCACCTCCCCTAGGAGTTGTATTTCTCTATCTCTCTCTTTTCCTTTCCCTCGCTCTCTCTCTTTGTCTCAGCTCTAAAATTCAAATGGAGAGAGGCGGTTGGGAAAGGCGGGAAGGCAGCACGCAGGTGCTGTGGGATGCTCCCAAAAGCGTTCTAATTGGATGCTGGGGAGAGTTCCCGCGCAGGCTTTGTCGGTACCGACGATACCCATATGTGAGGACTAAATTCCTGCTGTTCCCGGAGATCACCTGTTACAGGTGAGTAACTATGCTTTATGTTAATATTTGGCGCAATACTGCGTAGATTCATTGTGGTTTCTATTTCTCTGGTGCTGCACTGCATGCAGAGTCTGGCTTCTTGGGATTTCAGTTTAATGTGTGTCTACATATTTCTATTGTCAGTCTGTGGTAATTTGATTGTTCTGTACTTGGTGAGGATCTTTCTATCTTTACAACGTGTGACTACGGCCAGGTATTCTGCTAACCGTGTGTCCGTGTAGGGATCAGTAGTAATGCGGATCTGTAGTAATGTGACTTGTTGGTGGTACCGATGTAGTTACCGTGTTGCCTTTTCCTAGGTAGACCCTCATTGGTGCTGTCATGGAACGGCAGATTTGTTCTATCCAGACTGACTTTTTAGGGTTTTGTCTTACTTCATAATACGCCTGTCACTGGAGACGGTTTCTGTTGTTGTTACTGTCAGACTTTTTTGTTTATATGGTGAGTTCAACAGGGAAATGTCCCAGTTCCGTTCCGGAGGGAGGGAGTGAAAAATTACAAGCTAAAAGAAAACCATAGGAAGCTAAATATCATCGTTTTGTGGTGCTCCTTTCATTTGCAAAGCAGTACAACCTGCAGATCTTTCCAAAGTTATACCGCGAATGCGCCGTGAGAAAACCCTCACTCATTGGCTTTGAATGTCTCTCATTGCAGAGATAAGTCTCACTCTTGGTATCTCTGTGAGCGAGTGATCCATCCTCTGCTGCCCTAGGTGGCAGGAAGGCACATGCAAATACTCCACTTGGTGGCTCACATTACAGCCATCATCACCTGACTCAATGTGGCAGCGGGCACATGTGCAGGGTGCGTTTGTGCGCAGTGTGCCATGTGGCGGGCTTCTTCCATATTCAGGCATGGCACTCAGCAGGCGTCTCAGACCAGACTCAGTCACTTGATGTTCTGGGGCTCGCTGCAATGTTTAACATACTGCCTTATCCTAGTTAGGGACCTTGATGTGTGAGGTTTGGAAGTTAGTGTTGGCATGATAGATTTGCCCTAGGTCCTGAGGAACGTTCTGATAGAGTTTCATGTTACTTCACAATATGTCTGGTACTGAGAGGGTTTATGTTGCTGTTACTCAGATGATAGGGGGAAATGTCCTAGCTCTGTTCGGCACTCGTTTTTGAAGGAAATGCTGGGGGAGGGGTTCTGTGAATACAGAATATAGGTTTGGATTTAATGCAATATGGGGGAGAATGCATGTGTTGGAGGAGTGAGGAGAGGACTGTGATTCAGTGCTGGTAGAATAGTGCAACCTCTTGTACTCCCAACCTTCCCCCCACCCCAGTGTGGCCAGCAGGAGCAGAAGCTTACACTGCTGCCATTACTGCATTTATTTGGAGGGTGGGGCAAGGGGTGTAGCTGGGGGTGGGGCAAGGGGCAGGCATGACATGTGGAGGGTTTTTCTCTTTCAAAAATTTGTAAATCCTAGATATAGCAGAATTGGAAAAGGTACAGAGAAGAGCAACCAAAATGGTAAAGGGAGTGGAAGGATACCTCCTATGAGGAAAGGCGGTAAAGGTTAGGGCTCTTCAGCTTGGGAAAGAGACAGCTGAGGAGAGATATGACAGAGGTCTATAAAAATAATGAATGGAGTAGAACAGGTAAATGTATTGTAAATCGTCTGTTTGCGCCTTCAGAAGGTAGAAAGACTAGGGGACACGCAATGAAGCTACAAAGTCCATAAATCATTGAGAACTAGGGAAATGTACTTCTTATCCATGGGATGAGCAGCATGGAATATGTAGACCTTTGGGAACCAAACAGGTACTTGAGACCTGGAATGGCCATTGTTGGAAACAGGATACTGGGCTTGATGGACCCTTGGTCTGACCCAATATGGTAAATCTTATGTTCTTATGAGGGTTGAGGTTGAGGTGTGCAAAGAGTACATATGAGAGATCACCAATCCATTCTATCTTAACAGGATCTTAGCTAAGGGGATTAGGACAGAGGGTGATTCCTAGGGGGAGAGGGTTAATCCCAGAGTGAAATACAGAGGCCCACAATGGGAGGAGGAAGCCCTAGGTGAATACAGTAGGACTTATTAAGGCTAATCTTGAATCTTTTTTCCTTTGGAAGCCTGAAAAAGGTAGGCCAGGCACTGTTTGTGTTTCTTTTCTTGAATAAAGATTTTCATGTGTGAAGAATCTGAAATCAGCCTGTATTCCAGTCCAGATTCCATATCTGCAAGACTTCTGCTGGGAGGAAACAGCTGCCCGACCTGGAGCAGAAGGTTCATGGCAAGCCACCAAGACATTAAGGTATTCTTGCCACACGTGCCTCTGTTGTGTGGGCCCACGATTCGGCGCCCCCATCCCGGCCGGCACCTGGGGCAGACCACACTCACCATCCTGCTCTTGGTACACCACTGAAGTAGGAGACATTATCTATGAAATATCTGCACAATATCTGCAAACATCTATGGACCACATCCAAGAAAAATTTTACTCTTTGTTACAGCCAAAACCCAACACACCCATAAAGCTAACCACACCCCCGAAAACATGGGGCACATTCAACACCCCATCCACAGAGCAGCTCTCGCACATCATCACCACACTCAATACAAGCACAGCTCCAACAGACCCATGCCCACTGAAATGGATCAAAACCACCAAGTCAAACTTCATCCACACCATACACAACATGGTGCAAAGATCTCTGACCCAAGGATTCATGCCGAAACAATTAAAGCTCGCTACGATAAGACCTATCCCGAAGAAATCCCCACTCGAGAAGAGCAATCCAGCAGCATACAGGCCAATCTCAAGCATACCCCTACTGGCAAAAATAATCGAGAAGGCAGTTAAGCATCAGCTACAGGATCATATTGACAACCACGCACCACTAGACATCAACCAACATGGTTTCCGCCCCAACCACGGAGTCGAAACCCTCCTACTATACCTCTTCAACAACATACTCCGTCTCATAGACAACTGCAAGGACGGAATACTAATGATCTTCATCGACATCTCATCGGCATTTGACACAGTGGACCATAGAACTCTACTGGAAAGACTACAGAACATTGGAATTCACGGATCCACGCGGAAATGGTTCCAATCATACCTAACAGACAGACAGATACAGGTCAAGATCTGCCCCAACACACCTCAACCCATAAAAGTCCTGCAAGGAGTACCACAAGGATCCGCCTTATCAGCACTATTATTTAACATCTACATTCAGCCAATATGCAACATCATGAGAGAACACAACATACAGTATACAATCTACGCCGATGACATCATGTTATACACACCCATCACTATCAACAACCCGGACTACTCCAAAATAACAAACTGTCTCATACAAATGAACGACTGGTTCCAAAGCAACAACCTATCCATAAACTACAGCAAGACCGAGGCACTAATCATCACTTGAAACACCGACTTAATCCCTCCACCCAACATCAAGATAAAAAACACAAACATACCCATAAAAACAGAAGTAAAATACCTCGGAGTAACTCTGGACAACGACTGAATCTACAATCTCACATAAGCAAAGCCACCAAGAATGCATACCACAGGATGAGCCTAATCCGACGTCTCAAACCCCTCCTCGCCCCAGAACACTTCTGCACTGTCTGCCAGGCTCTAATAACACCACTACTAGATTTCTGCAACCCAATCTATCTTGGCCTCCCAAAACACACCCTCAGACCACTGCAACTGGCACAAAACACGGCAGCACGCATAATAGCTGGCACAGCAAGACAGGACCACATCACACCAATCCTGAAAGACCTACACTGGCTTCCAATCACCTCACGCATCAAATATAAGACAATCATAAACATATTCAAAATCAAGCAACAATCATCGGCCCTCAGCTTACAGACACTCATGCAACCTGACAACAGTACACGACCGAGGAGAAGAGGCACTTCCAACCGTGTCAACACACCAAAAGAGATCACCAAGGTCCGAAAGAACACCTCTGAATGAGCCCTTTCCCTGGCTGCACCAGCAATTTGGAACAACCTACCAGACGAACTTCGACTAACTACAGACATCAAAGACTTCCGGAAGCAACTAAAGACAACACTATTCATTGAACACTATGGGGATGTCACATGATCTACCCAACAATCAGATCAAGACCGAAGACCAAACTCCCTCCCCCACCACTTGTATATAGGAATGAATAATAGCACACATTGTGACTGGATCCCCGGAAACAAACCCCCTCCCCCTCCACATAGTCATCGGAATGTATAATAGCGCACAATATAAATAGTTCAACATGAATCTAATATACCCTAACTCACACACACACACTCTGTACCACTGCATGACCATCCCTAAAACACTATTGTGATTGTTTGCTGTGAAAACCGCCTTGATTTAAGGAAAAGGTGGTATAGAAATCCTTTTAAATAAATAAATAAAATACTCCCATGAAATGTGTATATAGTCCCCCCTCCCCCTTTTCAATGGTGGAAAAGTAAACCAGGGCAATATGCATTAAAAACATCAGATTTGCAGTGTTTAAGATGGAGCATCTAAAATCTCTCCTGTGATCCCAGAAGCAGCGTAAGCAAATGTATTTCATGTATATTCATTGTGGACATCCTGAAACGCTGACTAGCTGTGGAGCCATCAGGATGTGATTGGGACACCCAGAGCTACCACCAAATACAAAATTTCAGCAGCCTCACTGAGCAGCTTGCCAAACTTCAGCAGAGAGACAGAGAGGAGGATATGAGGCAGAACATCAGGTAGGGCGCAGGATTCCTGAATATGCTGAACAGAGAAGTAGCACCTTCACAGGGCAATTTTATAAACGATTTTCATGCCTGAAATACTGTCTTAGGCGCATAAATGGGTGCTTATAAAATTAAGTTGGGTGGGTGTAACAGTGTGCGCGGTGCAAGTTGGCGTGTACTTTTACTGTAGGCATGCACAGGGGTGGAGTTTGGGTTGAGCATGGGCAAGATGCAAAGTATGTACATGTTTTATAAAATACATGCATATGCACGGAAAGCAGGCGCCCAACCCCAAGCAGGTGGAATGTTTATGTCTGTAATTGAGGTGCAATTTGGGCAGAATTTATGCTAGTATTTTATACAGACAGGTAGTTGCCTAGTTGTCTTTATAAAATAGGCTCAAAATCGGCACCTTCTCCATTGCCTAGGCTATGTGCCTAAATTACGCCTATTTTATAAAGACCAATAGACACCTACTAGTCTATATAAAATACTAGCATAAGCAGCAGAGAGCGCGCCTTAAATTACAACAGCACTAAGGAGTGTTTGATGGGGTGGCTGGGGGAAAGTGAATGTTTTGTATTGTAATTTTATTTTTATAGAAACATAAATACATGATGGCAGAAAAAGACCACATGGCCTATCCAGTCTACCCTTGCATATCAACTACTATAGTCCCCTTTTTATGTTTAGAGATCCTCTGTGTTTGTCCCATGCTTTTTTGAACTCAGATACTGTCCTCGTGTCTACCACCTCCACTGGGAGACAATTCTACGCATCTACCACTCTTTCCGTAAAGAAATATTTGCACATATTACTCCTGAGTCTATCCCCTTTCACTCTCATGCTATGTCCCCTCATAGCACAGCTTGCCTTCTATTGAAAGAGACCCTTCTGTGCATTTATGCCATAGAGGTATTTATTTCAAGTCATTTTTATTAAATTTTTGCAAAAGTACGGCATTACAGAAACAGTGTCAGATAGCAAACAGCAGCAAAAAAAAAAAAAAAAAATCAGGCCGAGCCCCACTGGGACCCAGTTCTGCTTTCAAAAAACATTAAATAACAGCACCCTCACCCCTTGCAGGTACTCCGCCAAGTAGCCTGTCTGCACCAACCGTAAAGTAACAATCTTTAAAGCATCAGGGCGCATTACCTCAAGTGAACACATGTTATGAAGATACAAAAGAAGAGAAGACACAAAAAAGAAAACAGCAATAACTATTTTAGCCCAGTACTGGCGGAGATCAAGGGGAGGGTCCAAAGCGTGCTGCCGCCGCTAGGCTTTGGTACCTGTCAGCCTTGGCACTCCGCAAGGCAGAGCTCTCCTCGGTCTAAATCTCCTTTGACCCACACACACAGAAAATACGGCCAGTTGTGCATAGTACGACAAAGTATCAATAGTACAGTGTATGGAGTCGGGCAACGTACCCTGCTACATTTGGAGAGCCATGCACACAATCCTAAGATTCATCCCCTCAACCGATCCCCCCCCAACCCCTCCTCCTCATCCGCCCCCCCCCCCCACCTTCCCACCCCTCCCCTCTCATCCCCCCCCCAAGCCTGAACACTCACAACCAATAATGGATTTAAACCTCACTTTAAACATATACCCCAGACCACATAGCCCTCACAAGCTGCCGACCACACACATATGAGGAAATAACGCACCCCCAGGACTAGGATCACCATGTCCGCCCATGATATGCCAATGATATGCCAAGGTTCAGGGGCACTGACCCTTCTCTTATATATTTAAAGTCAGGGCCCTCTCCCGGGGTGATAAATGTGCAATCATAGGGGACCACAAAGCTATAAAAGCATCCCAACTCTTGCCTCCCCTGGACTTCGCCGTCATTGTCTCCATATTGAGCAATTCAAACATAAAGGCATCCCAGAGCGCAAGGCCAGGGGGGGCAGCCTCAATCCAGCGGTGAAGCAAGGACTTTTTTACCACTAAGAAGCCTCGCTCTAGTAACTCTCTTTGCTCCCTGGTATATCGATCAGTACACATCTGCCAGCCATGGAAAAGGCAGACCGCGCAAGTGGCATGGAATACAATACCCAACCACCCCGCCAGCTTCCGAGATACTTGCTCCCACAGAGCCCGAACTGACGGACAATTCCAGAATTTATGGAAAAGAGTTCCGGGTTCCCTACCACACCATCTACACAGGCCTGAGTTCCTCAACCCTATCTTGTGTGCCCACGTGTCACATGTATAAGCACGCCACAAAAATTTATACTGAAGCTCCTGCAGATATATCCACTCCACCCCTTTCCCAATGTCCAAAAAGGCCGTACGCAACAATTCCACGGTCAGGGAATCCTCCCCGTCTCTGCTCCAGCGCTGTACCAGTTCCAGAAGAATATCATCTCCCCTACTAGGCCGAACCACCATCCTACAAACCTCCGCTTCTCGCTGGTATTCGACTATGCTCTCTAATATTGTCCGAGGTGCTCGGCACTCCCCCCGATCCCGCTGCAGCAATTGAAGTCCCTGTACATAGTGCCGCACTTGAAGATACCCATAAAAATCATGCCTAGGGAGATTATATCGCCTCTGTAAATTTTGAAAATTATCCAGTATCATTCCATCGACGGTGAGCAGGTCACCCAGACAGACTACCCCCCTCTCCCACCAGCCGCAAAAAATATTGGTCGTGGAGAAGCCAGGTGCAAAATCAGGATTCCCCACCAACGGGAGCAAAGCAGAGCCTCTCCAATTCCATCCAAAGCGGACACAAAGCGTGCGCCAGGCCGCTCGTACTGCCTCCATATCAATCCCCCCAGCCCCCTATAGAATCACCTGTGGTAACCTGCCCACCTGTAAAAGGTATAACGGGGTGGTACGGATGGCACAACTCCTCAAGTTGCCGCCCCATTGCCGAACCCCCTCCCCCCTCTAATAGAGCTCCGATATGTTTAGTGACATAACGCAAATTATAGTGGCGTAACGATGGCATCTCCAGCCCACCTTCGTCCTTCCGAAGGACAAGAGCATGCAGAGTAATCCTAGGCCGCTTCCCACGCCACAGAAACCCCCGCAAACCTGTTTCAAAACGCTTCCAATCTCTATTGGTAACCCAAAGCGGTAACAGACGCAGCACATAGAGCCATCTCGGGAACTCTACCATAACATATAAAGCAATGCGGCCCCGCAGCGAAAGAGGGAGGCTTCGCCATCCCTGCAACGTTTGCAAGCTTCTAGCTAAGAGGAGAGGGACATTCGCTGCATACAATGATTCAGGCCTATCGGGCAATTGAATCCCAAGGTACCTAATAGCCCCTTCTGCCCAGACCAACGGAAAGGCCCCTTCCCACACGGGCTTCACCCTTCCGCCAACATCCAATACCATAGACTTCTGGGTATTAATTTTCAAACCAGAGAAGTTACCATAGTGAGATATCAAGTGCAAGAGCTGCGGTAATGAGGCCTGTGGCTGTGTTAAACAAATCAACATGTCATCCGCGAACACGCTAATTTGCAATTCCGCGCCTCCCATCTTAATTCCCACTATCCCCTTGTGTTGCTGAATTGCTCGGAGAAGGGGTTCCAGCGCCAGGACAAACAAGAGTGGGGACATCGGGCAACCCTGACGGGTACCCCTCTCCAATACAAACGGCTCGGAAAAAATCCTATTGACCCCCACCCTGGCCGCAGGCTGCGCATACAATGCCCTTATCCAATGTACAAACTCTCCATGGAGACCAAAACCCGACAGGGCATCCCAGAGATATTCCCAGGCCACCCTGTCAAAGGCTTTCTCAGCGTCCAGACTCACCAGCAAGAGAGCTTCTTCCTTTCGCAGACAGTACTCCATTCCTAACAGTAACTTGGTAATGTTTCTAGACGCCTCCCTGCCCTGAACAAAACCAACTTGCCGCTCATCAATGAGCCGGGGTAAGATCGGATTTAGCCGCGCTGCCAATATGGATGACAAGATTTTCATGTCACAATTAATTAGGGAAATGGGCCGATATGAGGCCGGTTCCAGAGTGTCTTTGCCCGGCTTTGGAAGGACCGTGATATCTGCACAGCGCATATCTCTGGGGAAAAGGCCCCGCACACGCGCCTCATCATACATCACCACCATAGAAGGGGCCAATCGATCCACCAATATTTTATAATACTCAATACTAAACCCATCGGGGCCTGGAGCCTTATGTGATTTGCCCTTCTTAATTCCCCGACAGACCTCTTGAACCGTCAACGGCGCATTCAGGGTTCGCAAATCCTCCTCCGACACCTGAGGTAAATTGAGCGTAGAAAGAAACTCAACACCTTTGGTATAGTCCCGGTCCTCTTCACTATACACCTGTGCGTAAAAGACTCGAAAAATTTCCGCTATTTGGGCTGGCCTATGACAGATAGCCCCCGATTCCTCCCGCAGCACCGGGATGAAGCGCGTCCCACGCGGATCCCGAACCAGCTTTGCCAAAATCATGCCCGAGCGATTCCCGTAACGATATAAGTGGTGTTTGTAATACTGCATAGATTGACTGGCTCTAGTTCCAATCAGCTCATTCAGAGCGACCTGCGTTCTCGTATATTCCCGCTGCAAGGCCCCATCTCGCCTCCTGCCCAATTTACCCTGAAGGTTCCGCAAATTATGTTCCAGGACAAGTATACTGCTATCCAGATGCCGGCGTCTCATGGCCACATATGATATAATGGCCCCCCTCAGCACCGCCTTGCTAGCTTCCCAGAAAAGGAGTGGGGAACACTGGGGGGTGTCATTAAACCGGGTATATTCATCCCATTGTTTCTCCAAGAAACCTCGGAAAGTCTCATCCTGCCACAAATATGTAGGGAACCTCCACCCCTCTCGTCTTGGCCCCTGGGACTCCCAGATGAGCCAGACCGGCCCATGATCAGAGACAACTATAGGGTCTATTCCCGCTTGTAGTACCCTAGATAATCCCTGCTCACTAACCAGCAGATAATCTATGCGGGACCATGTGTGGTGCGCACGCAATTGGTGAGTGAATTCACGCACACCCGGGTGGAGGACCCGCCATACATCGACAAGTGCCCCCATTCTACATACATATCCCACCCCTTTACGGGTCCACGAACCCGCCTCACCTATTTGGGATTTATCCAGGCGCGGATCGTGTGGGCAATTGAAATCGCCCGCCACAATTACAGAGTTTTTGCCCGGCTGCGCTATCAATTGCACTAGGGTTTTAAAGAAGGTGTGGTCATAGACATTCGGGGCGTACACATTAAGTAGCCATAAGGACTCATTATAGAGCTTTGCATGCAGGAAAATGTAGCGTCCATGGGGGTCCACCTTTATTTGGGTTACTTCAAAGGGCACACCTTTCTTCACGAGTGTCACCACCCCCGCTTTTTTCGTGCCTGAAGCTGCTCCATGTGCGGTCACCACCCAATCCCGGGCCAACTTACGATGCTCCTGCTCACTCAAATGAGTCTCCTGGAGCATGGCTATGTGAACACCTTTTCTTTTAAGTGTCTGTAAGATTTTTGTGCGTTTGACCGGAGATCCTATCCCTCCAACATTCCACGATATTATTTTAACCTTAGGCATACTTCCAATATAGATGGGTGCATATCCAGTTATACCCTTGTGTGTGCTCCCAAGGGCGCCCAGCTTCGCCCCCGGACCACTTCCTACTCCAAAACAGAACTGTACAGCTTGTGAGGTCTTCCACAGTAAAGCCCACTCGCAAGGTGCTCCAAATAATCAGGCTACCCCTCCTAATCCCTCCCTCCCCTCCCCCCCAACCACCCTTCCCTGCAACAGCCACCCTACGCCCTTCCCCCACCTTGACAGCACACCCCCCTCCCCCAAACCACAGACAGTCCCCATGCATATCAGTTCCCCTCACAGAGAAACCCCCCAACCCCGCCATATACAACTCCTCACATCCCCCACCCAACTCCCCATTAACACATACACTCCTCCTCCTCCCACGCACTACATACATCCCTCCATGCATACTCTCCATATCACACAAACCCATAAAGCAGATAACAATAACAGCAAAAATGTGAACATTTTCCCCTCTTCCCCCTCCCCCCCTCAACATATCAGCCCCTAGGTCTCACAAAGCAAGACCCTCCCTGATAACGGGAGTGAGATCACTGTTCAATGCATCTCCGGGCCACCATCTGGTACATGACCCAGAAATGTAATATACTGGCAGTAAAAGTCTGACTGTTGGAGCGCAGTAGGCCCCAAACGCCTAGCCCAGCCAGCCGTCCCCTGCTGAGCAGACCCATGCGAGGCCAGATCCATACAATGAGCGCACTTCACCTCCCAGCTATGTTTCGGGGATAGCTCCAAGTAATCCGGCCCATAGATGTCCTTCACGAGGCCATATCCCCGGTGCTGTTCTCAGTCACCGTAGCCAGGAACCTGCGGGCTTCTTCGGGTTTTTCAAAAGTGTGCGCCGCACCTTTATGGAAGATTTTTAGTAGCGCAGGATATATAAGTGCAAACCTGACTCCCTGTTGCACCAAAGTCCCACATACTGGTGAGAAAGCTTTGCGTTTAGCCGCAAGGGAGGCAGAGTAGTCCTGGAACAACAGAACCGCAGCATTTTCCAATTTCAAATCCCTGCGCTTACGGTAAGCTTGGAGCAAAGCGGCCTTATGTTGAAAATTTAGCAAGCGTGCTAGCACAGGGCGCGGCCTTTCACGGTGATCCATCCGTTGCCCCAAGCGGTGGGCCCTTTCCACCTTTATTTGCCCTACCAGCTCTGCTAGCCCCAACTCCTTGGGCAGCCACTCCTCAAATAATTGAGCAAGTTGGTGATCTGTCCACTTCTCAGGAACACCGACCATCCTTATGTTATTTCTCCTGGAACGATTTTCAAGATCATCCACTTTTTGGATTAAGGATTCAATCTGCTGCTGCTGCTTAGCACCGGTTCTTTCTAGCGCCAGCTCTCCTTCCTCCAATACATTTACACGCTGTTCCACCTCCTCCACTCGACGGGTAATGTCAGCAAAGGTTTCTCCCATCTCCTCCAGTTTCTTTAATACGTGGTCAAATTTAGGCTCAAGCATCTTCACCACCTCCTGAGCAATCTCTTCCGAGGTAGTCTCCTTCTTTGACGCCGCTCTCATGGCGCGCTCCGAGCCTCACTGGCTGCACAGTTGATACAGCACTCAGGTATAGATATTCGGACACCAGCTCCTGCCAACCACGCTCCACAAATTTCGGTATTTGCCGGTTTAATAGCAAGTTTCTTTAGGTGGCCTGGGAGCGCGACGAGGACTGCTCCTCACCCGCTCATGTGCTCACGTGATCTCCCCGCCATAGAGGTATTTAAAGGTCTCTATCATATCACCCCTATCCCGCCTTTCCTCTAAAGTATACATATTAAGATCTTTAACTCTGTCCTCATATGCTTCATAACTGAGACAATTAACCATTTTAGTAGCGACCCTCTGTACTGACTTCAGGACTGTTTTCTGTTGGGTGGATATATAAATGCAAACAAATAAATACATAAATGCACACGTCTGCATCTTGCAAGTACACACATAAATGACTGTATTTCATAATCAACATTCATATTTGCTTTCTCCACCCATCTGCACATCACAGTGAAAGTGCGAACAAATGCGCATTATTTTACACTATTTGCTATGTTATAAGAAGTCTTTTACGCACATTGTTAGTGCCTAAAACTAGGTGCCTCCTTTTAAAATTACTCCCTTAATATCGAAGTCTTGCAAGGGATGAGGCACCTTCAGAGTACAATAGGGAATAGAGAAGTCCTCCTGGTTTTTCAGTGGCTTATGGACCCTTTACTAATGACGTCCGTTTCTCCCACTGGAGGCCTTGCTTGATTTAGATTTCTTCTTTTATTGTTGTATTACTCACTTTTCCAAATTTACATAGTAACATAGTAAATGACGGCATATAAAGACCAGTATGGTCCATCTAGTCTGCCCAGTAAGATGGCAAGAGTAGGAGCACCTGCCGCTCCATGCAGGCCACCCCTCCCCATATCTTTGTTTTAGGGGTGAACCCATCGCTCCGTGTACGACATCCCTGTATGTTGAGAAATGAGTTAGTTAAGTTTATTTTGATTTTATCCTGTTGCTGTGAAAGGGATCCACTGTGTCTGTCCCATGCCATTTTGAATTCTGTCACTGTATTTGCCCCCAACACTTCCATCGGGAGGGCATTCCAAGCATCCACCATCCTTTCAGTGAAAAAGTATTTCCTGACATTGCCTTTCAATTTACCCCCTTGCAGCTTCATGTTATGCCCTCTAGTTTTACAGCTTCCCCGTCTTTTGGAAGAGGTTTATTTGTTCATTATTCCTCTAAGTATTTAAAGGTCTGAATCATATCTCCCCTGTCCCTCCTCTCCTCCAGAGTGTACATATTTAGGTCTTCACGTCTCTTCTCATAAGGCTTCTGATGCAGGCTCCAAATCATTTTGGTTGCCTTCCTCTGAACAGTTTAAAGTCTTATTATATCCTTTGCTAGATATGGTCTCCAAAACGGAACACAGTATTCCAAGTGAGGCCTCACCAGTGACTTATACAGTGGCATTAGTACCTCTTCCTTTCTGCTGGTAATTCCTCTTTGTATGCAACCCAACATCCTCCTCGCTTTTGCCACCGCCTTGTCGCACTGTTTTGCCACCTTGAGATCTGCAGAAATAATCACTCTGAGGTCCTTCTCCTGGTCCGTGCACACCAACCTCTCGCCCCTATCATGTACATTTCCCCTGGATTTCTGCTTCCCAAGTGCATGACCCTGCACTTCTTCGCATTAAATCTTAACTGCCAAACATTAGACCATTCGTCCAGCTTTTGTAGATCATTACTCATGTTAACCACTCCCTCAGGGGAGTTTACTCTGTTGCAAATTTTCGTGTCATCTGCAAAAAGAGACTTTTCCATGCAGTCCTTCAGCAATATCACTCACAAATACATTGAACAGTGACGGGCCCAGGACCAAACCCTGGGGCACCCCGCTAATCACCCTCCTTTCATCCGAGTGAGCACCATTTACCATCACCTTCTGTCGTCTGTCAGGCAACCAATTTCTGATCCAGTTCACCACCTTGGGACCCATCCCCAAACTACTGAGTTTATTGACAAGCCTCCTATGAGGAACAGTATCAAAGGCTTTGCTGAAATCCAGGTAGATGACATCCATCGCGTGCCCCTGATCTAGTTCTCTGGTCACCCAGTCAAAGAACTCAATCAGATTTGTTTGGCAAAATCGTCCATTGGTAAAACCATGTTGCCTCAGATCACGGAACCTGTTGGTTTTGAGAAAGTTCACTATTTGCTCTTTCAGAAGCGTCTCCATTCCCTGTCACCACTTTTGTGAAGAGGTACCACATTCGCCCTTCTCCAGTCCTGAGGAAGTACTCCTGTCTCCAAGGATCTGTTGAAAACATCCTTTAACGGCCCTGCAAGAACCTCAGTATCCTGGGATGTATCCCATCCGGTCCCATGGTCTTTTTCACTTTCAGTTTTGCAAGTTGTTCTAACACATCATCTTCAGTGAATGGTGTGGTATCTACTTCATTCCCATTTTTATATTTGGGAGTCACAGATTTAAGCTCAAGGCAAGTTACATTCGGGTACTGTAGGTATTTTCCTGCTTCAGAGGGCTTACAATTGAAATTTTGTACCTGAGGCAGTGGAAGGTTAAGTGACTTGCCCAAGGTCAGAAGCAGGATTTGAACCCTGGTTTTTCAGCCCATACTCTCATCATTTCATCTGCATGGAAGAGCTGGAAGTATAGTGAATGGACTGAAACCTTTTGCTGAACCTTCCTCATAGGTGTTGCCACAGTGTTAGAGAAGAGTTTGGAAGGGGGAAATGTCAGCCTTCTGCCTCTGAGATGGGGGGGGGGGGGGGGCGCCTGGACTGTCTCCCAGGTGATGCTTCTGGCATTTCATTGTGTTTTCTGTTCATGAAGCAGTGAAGAGTGTCCCTTCATAGGAAAAGGAAACCTCTCACTCTTGGGTTGGTCTTTGCGCAGGGATAATGCTCCTGGTTTTGCCGCCATGTGCAAATGAATACTGTTACCCTCCCCCTTCAGTGGATTGAAGCCAAGCCTTTCACGGGCTTCTCTTGAGTGCCAGAACACAACTCGCAGGGCATTGGCGTGGTGGGTTTAAATTAGGGCTGCTAGATTTGTTGGGTGAAGCTGTCTCCCTTGCTCCCTGTACTGCATCCAGTAAGATGGGAAGGGGTGTCCTGGACTGTCCCCATGGAAAACTAGTAATCTACTACTTTCAAAAAATACCAAAAAGCACATTCTTTAGCTTTTTTACCACAAAATATTTCAGACCCAGTACGAAGAAAGTCTCAGGGGTGTTATTCCCTGCATATGAGAGAGTTAATTAGATACCAGAAAAATCAGATGGCAAAATCCCAGTGTTCCCAACACGTAAAGTCCGTGTAGGAGATACATCTGGGTCCTGAGACTTTGAAGTGGATCATGGGATTTTTCGTTCCTCGTTACTGATGTTCTTTATCAGATAAAATAGTGTCCAACCTTTGGGTGGCCCTAGTTTTACTCTCTGACTCAGCATGTCTCTTTCCTCTCATTCTCTGGTCTTATTCTGTTCCTTTTATAATTTCCATCTCTCTCCTCCTCTCTCTAGTATTCTTTTTTTGATCATCTGCTTTGGTTCTTTCCTTTCCTCTTTCCTTCAGAGTGTATATGTTAATCTCTTCTCTTTATGCTCCTTCTAGTGTTTCTTCTCTCTCTCTCCTTGTTTACTCTTACTCTGCCTGCCTTTTCTCCTTTCCCCAGCCCTCCTCTTTCATCTCTTCTTTCTCTGACACTTTCCTCCATTCCTCATCTCCTTGGATCTCTCCCCCTCAACTGACCTAAATGCCACAATTTTTCCTACTTCTCCCTATCTCGTTACTTCCACCTCTCCTCCCTCCATCATGGGTTCTGTCCTCCTCTTCCTCTACCCTATAACGTGCCCTTTCTCCCACTATCCTTCTTCCTGGCCCCTTCTCCATGCATCCCTCCCCTCCCTGGATTCTCTTCCCTTCTCTATACGCTTTCTTTCACTCTGATCAGACGTCGGAGGCTCTTTCCCTCCTCCCCCCCCCCCCCCATCCCCAGTGCACTGTGGTTTGGTTTCCCAGCGATTCAGTGTTCCAGTGGCATGAATTCAAATGAAGCCCCCCCTCCCAAGCAAAATGTCAGCAAAAATTCCCCAGAGCAGGGGGGTATCCACCTTAGAAGAGAGCAGCAGTTCTGAAGAGGCTCCATCCTTTCCTGGACTCCCCTGTGCTGCAGCACTACTCCTACTGAGCATTTCTATAGTGCTACAAGTCATACGCAGCGCTACACAGACATGTAAGACATAGTCCCTGCTCTCGGAACTTACAATCTAGTTAAGACGGACAACACAGAAGGTGTAGACAAGGATAAAACAAGGGGGAAAGGTAAAGAAACGAGATCAGGTGAGTCAAGATCCAAAAGCAGCAGCAAAGAGGTGAGTTTTCAGCCTGGATTTGAAGAGGGTCAGAGAAGGCGCCTGGCGTACAGACTTAGGTAGTTTGTTCCAGGCGTAAAGTGCAGCAAGGTGAAAGGCGCGAAGTCTGGAGTTAGCAATAGAAGAGAAGGGCACAGATAGAAGCAGTTTGCTAGAAGAGCGGTGTTCCCGAGGGAGGGGGGGGGGTGTAAGGAGTTGCTTGGGATGGAAAAATATTTAGAAAAATTAGACAGCAGGCAAAATAACTATTCGCCAGAGAAAACTTTGCTTAAGTGCAGGGGCTCTCAGCCCAGTCCTCGGGACACACCTAGCCAGCCAAGGTTTCAGGATAGCCACAATGAATATGAATGAGAGGGGTCTGTATACAATGGAGGCGGTGTATGCAAATCTCTCTCATGCATATTCATTGTGGTTATCCTGAAAACCTGTTCCGAACCCCTGCTTTAGCATGTGCTCTAATGTTACAATGTCTGTGCTCTTTCAGACCCCTCCTTACTATTTGACATTATAACACCAGCTCCTGTTAAATGGCAATTGATGTGAGATAATGGCTGCAACACGTACTGATCTATGTGATACGCAGAGCAGCTCATTATTATACAAATGAAATAGTTTGGCTAATGAAAATTTTGGTAAGTTGCACTATTTCCAGAACATAACCACACCCATGAAGATGCAGGTAATTTCACACAGGTCTATGCTCCTGAGGCCGTAATGAAGCTCCCCATTCCCCACTTTGATTTACACGTCCCTGGAGGGATGATGGTAAGTTCCAATATCTCCTCTACCCTACCGACAACACAGGTGTTAAAATGTAGCTCTCTAAGCACTCTCCATTGTGAAAACAGACCTCAGGTGGCATAGGAAGCCGATGCTACATGCCTTTGACCTGCTGCGTGAGGGGTGGGGGTGTGTGAAGGAGGATCATCTCATTCTGAGCCGTTTCTCTGCCGTCACTGTGATTCCTGCTAGCCATGTTTGGCAGGAGGATAAGTCAGGGTGAGCACTGACCGTTCAGCTGTCCCTCTACCCCCCTCACCCACAGGGATGCGACTACTACTGATCATTTGTACAACACTACAAGGCGTATGCAGCGTTGTACAAAGACATATGTAAATACATGGTTCATATACCCAGTCACGTCACCCGTTTCCTGCAAGTGGAAACTTCAACCCAGGCTGTGTGCAGAGTATTGGGCAGTTACTGTTGGTTCAGAGGAGAGGAGAACCGCTAACCCGACTTATACAGTAGCACTAGGCTTTATTCAGGTGCCAACCTGCTGATGAAGAGAGAGGGGGAAAGGAGCAGAGTCAAATATTGGAGAAAATAAGGTACAATAGGCTGCCTTCAATGTTCCCACAAAGCTGCGTGGGAGTCTTTCACCTGGATTGCCACCGGTTGGGGGAGGCACTGCTCCTCGCAATTTAAAAATGTGATATCGCAGCACCAGCTCCCACTGGCCACAGAACAGGCAGAAGACTCACACACAGTTTCACGGGAACATTGGTGTCCTTAGGGAATCAGGAGCCCATTGCCCCTCCACAGGGAGCTTAAATTCCAGGAGGGGATCTCAGGAGGGTGTGCAATGCAGAGAAGGCTCAGAAACCCCTTTTCTTTGTGCACCTGTGTGTTACGGAAGCAGGAAGAAGAAAATGTACCATGTGCCGAACTGCTTGTGTTGAGTAGCTTTCACAGTAAGGACTTTTTTGTACATATAAAGTTAAATTGCAACTTCCCCCGCATGCTCCCTTACCCTTGTTGTATGTAAGCTTTGTAGTTCCATTGTAAACCGCTTTGACTTAAGGAGAAAGCGGTATAAAAATCCAGTTAAATAAATAAAAAAATTAAATGGACAAAAAAGAGAATCTTGCCATAGGATAGGTCTTTTGTGGCATGTATGATTTTCATGATAATTTTATTAAGATGCTAAACACATCAATCAGTATAGTTGGTCTGGAAAACAACCTCCCCCTCCGGCACCACTTCCCTCACTCCAGTCTTATAATGGAGGAGGGAGATCATGTCTTCTGGTCTAGGCGCCCATTTTTCTGTGACCCTCTAGATGCAGCGATCGCTGAGTTGGATGGCCGAAGGAATAGTACAGCAATAAACTCCTGGGTAGTTGTGAGCGAAGGCTTTGTTCCAGTTGAGGCTGGTTCTGATTGAACTGGAAGTGCAAAGGAACAGATGAAAACTGACAGGACAAAAATAAAAGAAAACGAGTACTTTTAGCAATATTTTCAAATTCTTATAACAAGAGCAAAGGAGCTATTCAAGAGACATCCTTACATATAAATAACGGTAAAGTAACCACATGTGATGGGGCTATACTGGACCTGGTGCTTACCAATGGGGAAAGTGTTTCTGATGTCATAGTGGGAGATCATCTTGCATCCAGTGATTACTAGATGGTGTGGTTCATTATTAGGACTAAGGCTGATAAAGTCCATTCAAAAGTGCCCAAGATCCTAGATTTTAGGAAAACAAACTTTACCAAGATGGGACAATACCTCAAGGAGTCGTTAGCAGGATGAGAATAGCTGGGGGATGTAGAAAAGCAATGGGCAAAACTGAAAGGGGGTATTTTAAGGGCAACAAATCATTGTGTTAGACAGGTAAATGAATGTAAAAGGAAAAGGAGGCCACTATGATTCTCATAAGAAGTAGCTAAAAAAGTGAAGAAAAAGAGGGAGGCCTTCATAAAATGCAAGAGATCACAGAAAGAGGAAGACAAGCACCAATTATGGAAAAACTTAGAGAAGCTAGGAAAGTAGTCAAGAAAGCAAAGATACAAATAGAAGAAAAAATTGCTAATGTAGTAAAATGGAGGAACAACATATTTTTCAGGTATGTTAGTGAGAGGAGGAAGTGCAAAAGTGGTATTGTCAGAGTCAAGGAAGAAGGGGAGAATTATATAGAAGCTGATGAGGATAAAGTGGAATTGCTTAACAAATATTTATGTTCTGTGTTCACAGATGAAGGACCAGGAGCAGGACCTCAGAAAACAAATAAGAACAGAAGTGAAAGGGGTCTTGAATGATTTTCAGAAAACTGTGCTCATGAGGAACTAGCTAAACTAAAAGTAGACAAAGCGATGGGAACGTTCTAGCAGCTCGCTGTCTGACCTTTTCAATGCTTCTTTAGAGTTGGGAGTGTTCTCAGAGGATTGGAGAAAGGTGCATGTGATCCCTTTACACAAAAGGGAAGTATGGATGAGATTGTGAACTACAGGCCAGTTAGTCTGTGGTGAGTAAATTAATGGAAACGCTGCCAAAACAAAAGATAGTGAGGTTTCTGGAGTCCAGCGGATTGCAGGAATCGAGGCAGCAGGTTTTACTAGAGGCAGGTCTTGTCAGACAAATCTAATTCATTTCTTTGACTGGGCAATTAGAGAATTGGACTGAGAGAGAGCCCTAGAGTGGTGTACTTAGATTTCAGTAAAGCTTTTGACAACAACTATCCACACAGGCGAAATATAAATTAATTGAGCACACAAGGGATGGACCCTAAAGTGACTGACTGGGTTAGAAATTGGTTGAATGGGAGGCAGCAAATGGTACAGGTAAATGGAGCTTACTCTGAGGAAAAGGATGCTACAAGAGATGTGTCGCAGGAAGGGCCGGTGCTAGGGTCTCTTGCGCCCCCCTGCAACCTATACATTGGCACCCTCTCTTTAAATTGTATCCTACTTTCTTTGCATCTCAGGTCTCAGCTCTTTTCCTGCAGCGTGTTTGTTCTCTTCGGTCCGTGGGCCAGGTTGTTCCTCCAGACCCACAACATGGCTGCTAGCTGTGATTACTGCCTTAAGAACATAAGAACATAAGATATGCCATACTAGGTCAGACCAAGGTCCATCAAGCCCAGTATCCTGTTTCCAACAGTGGCCAATCTAGGTCATATGTACCTAGCAGTTTCCCTAAAAGACACAGGTTCCGCAATGCTTGTACTGGGTCAAGCATTGAAATCCTGGGTCCCTTCTTAATAATGGTTTATGGACCTTTCCTCCAGGAACTTGTCCAAACCTTTTTTAAACCCAGCTACACTAACAGCCTTTACTACATCCTCCGGTAACAAATTCCAGAGTTTGATTACATGTTGAGTGAAAAAATATTTTCTTTTATTAGTCTTAAATAGTTTATCCTGTAGCTTCATTGCATGTCCCCTAGTCTTTCTATATTCTGATAACATAAACAATCGATCTACGTTTACCCGTTTCACTCTGTTCATTAATTTATAGACTTCTATCATATCTCCCCTCAGCCGTCTCTTTTCCAGGATAAAGAGCCCTAACCTTTTTAGCCTTTCTTCATAGGAGTATCCTTCCATCCCCTTTACCATTTTGGTGGCTCTTCTCTGAACCTTTTCTAATAACGTTACATTCTTTTTAAGATACGGCGACCAGAATTGCACACAATATTCAAGGTGCGGTCTCACCATGGAACAGTATAGAGGCATTATAATATCTTTTGTTTTATTTTCCATTCCTTTCCTTATCATACCTAGCATTCTATTTGCTCTCTTGGCCGCCGCTGCACACTGGGCCGAGGGTTTTAACATGTTATCCACAATGACGCCTAAATCTTTTTCCTGGGTGGTGGTTCCTAATGTGGAACCTTGAATCGTGTAACCATAGTTTGGGTTGTTCTTCCCTAGGTGCATAACTTTGCACTTGTCCACATTAAATTTCATCTGCCATTTGGATGCCCAGTCTTCCAATTTATAAAGATCCTCTTGCAATTTTCCACAATCCTCTTGTGTTTTAACAACTTTAAATAGTTTTGTGTCATCTGCAAATTTGATAACCTCACTCGTTATTCCCTTTTCCAGGTCATTTATGAATATGTCAAAAAGCAGCGGACCCAGCACAGATCCCTGGGGTACACCATTATTCACCTTTCTCCATTGGGAAAATTGGTCATTTAGCCCTACCCTCTGCTTTCTATCTTTTAACCATTTCCTGATCCACAATAGTACATTGCCTACTATCCCATGACTCTTTAGTTTTGCTGAAAGTCTTTGATGAGGGACCTTGTCAAAGGCTTTCTGAAAGTCCAGATACACTATATCAACTGACTCACCTTTGTCCACCTGTTTATTCACACCTTCAAAAAAACATAACAGATTAGTAAGACAAGATCTTCCTTGTCTAAAGCCATGTTAGCTGTCTCCCATTAGGCCCTGACTATCTATATGCTGAGTAATTTTGTTCTTTATGATGGTTTCTACCATTTTTCCCGGTACTGACGTCAGGCTCACCAGTCCGTAGTTTCCCGGATCACCCCTGGAACCCTTTTTAAAAATTGGCGTTACATTGGCAATCCTCCAATCTTCAGGTATTACAGATGATTTTAATGAAAATTCACAGATTACTAATAGCAGGTCTGCAATCTCATATTTCAGTTCTTTCTACACCCTTGGATGTATACCATCCTGCCCAGGTGATTTGCTACTCTTCAGTTTATCTAATAGTTGTAATACATCTTCCCGATGTATTGATATTTCCTTCAATTCTTCCGCACCTTTAAATACCACTTCAGTCATGGGTAACCTCCCTACATCTTCCTCAGTAAAGACCAAAGCAAAGAATTCATTCAGTCTCTCCGCTATCGCCTTGTCGCCTCTTAGTGCCCCTTTAACCCCTCTATCATCTAATGGACCAACTGACTCTCTCACAGGTTTTTTGCTACGAATGTACTTGAAAAAGTCTTTATTTTGCGTTTTTGCTTCCGCAGCAAGCTTCTTCTGAAATTCTCCTTTTGCCTGTCTTATCAATGCCTTGCATTTGACTTGCCAGTGCTTGTGCTGTTTCTAGGTTTCGTCGTTTGGCTCTTTTTTCCATTTCCTGAAAGATGCTTTGTTGGCAACAACAGCCTCTCTGACATTACCTTTAAACCATGCTGGCAGTTTTTTGGACTTCCTTCCACTTTTCTTAAAGCATGGAATACAGCTGGTCTGGGCTTCCAAGAAAGTATTTTTCAACAACACGCAAGCTTGATCTAAGTCTTTAACCTTTGCAACTGCTCCTTTTAGTTTTTTCTTAACTATTTTCGTCATTTTATCATAGTCTCCCTTTCGAAAGTTAAAAGGTAGTACTGTGGATTTCCTTACTATCCCTCCCCCACTAATTAAATCAAATGTGATCATGCTATGATCAGTATTGCCAAGTGGCCCTAATACCCTTATCTCTTGCACTAGATCTGGTGTTCCACTAAGGACTAGGTCTGATATGGCTTCCCCTCTGGTCGGTTCATGTCCCAGCTGCTCCAAGAAGCAGTCATTTATTTCATCTAGGAACTTCATCTCCCTAGCATGTCCTGCTGTGACACTGACCCAGTCGATACCGGGGTAATTGAAATCACCCATTATTATTACTGAGCTGTAACTTTTATTAGTTTCTCTGATTTCTTTGAGCATTTCATCATCCATTTGTTCATTCTGGCCAGGCGGTCGATAGTACACCCCCACTGCCATCGCCTCCCTCTTTTTACATGGAATTTCAATCCATAGAGATTCTACAGCAAATTTTGTTTCCTGCAAAACTTTAATCCTTTTTGACTCAATGCCTTCTCTAACTTAGAGCGCAACCCCTCCACCAATTTGATCAGCTCTATCATTACGATATAGTTTGTACCCAGGTATCACAGTGTCCCACTGGTTATCCTCCTTCCTCCATGTCTCTGAGATTCCAATCATATCTAACCTCTCATTTAGTGCTATATATTCTGACTCTCCCATCTTATTTTTTAGACTTCTATTATTTGCATACAAGCATTTTAGTGACTGTATTTTATTCATATTAATCTGGCTATTGGTAGGCAGGGGTAATTTGGGATCTTTAAGCTCTGTCTGCTCCATACTCGAGGGCATTTGGGCTACTTTACTCTTTTTTGGAACCTCTCTGCTTTTGGTAGTATTCTTCAAGGATACATTCTTCCGAACCATCCACTCTTGGGCGACTGTCGGCTTTCCCCTATTATCTAGTTTAAAAGCTGCTCTATCTCCTTTTTAAAGGTTAATGCCAGCAGCCTGGTTCACTTCCGCGGCAGCAACCTGTCCCATGGGCACAAAACTGCAGCCCGTGATCCCCTCGGTCTGAGGGACAGGCTGCTCCTGCAGGGACAACAATCGCTAGCAGTGTGGCCTCCATGTCTGTGGCCCACGGGAGAAGCCTGTCCCGTGGGCCAGTACCTTAACTGCTGGATGTGATTCCTTAGATCCGCAGAACAGGCTGCTCCCACAGACCGAAGAAATGAAACCCGCCGCAATGTTGTGAATGTGGGAGCGGCCTGTCCTGTGGACTGTAGGGATCGCATCCAGTAGTTCAGTATTTGGCCTGCGGGAGAGGATTCTCCCATGGGCTGCATAAGTGCCCTTTGTCCGATTCTTTTTAACATTTTTGTTAGTGATATTGCGGAAGGGCTGTCGGGTAAGGTTTGCCTCTTTGTGGATGATACTAAAATCTGCAATAGAACAGACACCCTCAGAAAAATCCAAGTTACCAATATCCCTGTTTAATGTACATTACTAAGTTTAAGTTACAATGTAAACCGCTTCAATCGAAATGATAAAGAGTAGCCTAGTGGTTAGAGCACTGGCTTGGTAACCAAGCAACCAGGGTTCAATTCCCACTAGCACTCCTTGTGGCCTTGGGCAAGTCACTTAACCCTCCATTGCCTTGGAAGAAAGGCCTGGCAATCTACTTCCAGTGACACTGCCAAGAAAACCCAGGAGCTTCTGGGTCACCAGGAGTCAGGACTGACATGAAGGCACACATTGCATTTGCAAAACCTGCTTAATAAATAAATAAATAAATAAGATATTATGAGGAGGGATCTAGCTAAGCTTGAAGAATGGTTGAGAATTTGGCAGCTGAGATTTAACACTAAAAAATGCAGGGTCGTGCATTTGGGCTGCAATAATCCAAGAGCTGGTTCAGTAAAGGGATGAAGTACTTCTGTCCATGAAAAAAGAGGATGAGGACATGACTGTTTGTTTGTTTCTGATGATCCTAAGGTGGCTAAACAGGTAGAAAAGGTGACGGCAAAAGCTAGAAGGATGCTTGGGTTCATAGGGAGAGGAATAGCCAGCAGGAAGAAAGAGGTCATAGTGCTTCTATATAAGTCTTTGGTGTAGTTCTGCAGACCGCACTTTCAAAAGGATTTAAGCAGGCTGGAGTCAGTGCAGAGGGTGGCTATTAAAATGGTTAGTGATCTTCATTATGTATCATATGAGGACAGTCTTAAAGATCTTAATATGTATACTTTAGAGGAAAGGCGGGATAGAGGTAATATGATAGAGATGTTTAAATACCTCCATGGCATAAATGCACAGGAGAAGAACCTCTTTTGATTGAAAGTAAGCTCTGCTATGAAGGGACATAGGATGATGGTGAAAGGGGATAGATTCAGGAGTAATATGCGGAAATATTTCTTTATGGAAAGACTGGTAGATTCGTGGAATAGTCTTCCAGTAGGGTAGTAGAGACCAGGACAGTATATGAATTCATGGGACCAGATGGGATACATCCCAGGATACTGAAAGAGCTCAGAGAGGTTCTGGCATGGCCTTTAAAGGATGTTTTTAATAGATCCTTCGAGACAGGAGAAATTCCACAGGACTGGAGAAGGGATGATGTGGTACCTCTTCACAAAAGTGTCAGTAGGGAAGAAGTGACAAACTGAAGGCCAGTAAGCCTTACCTCAGTGGCGGGAAAAGTAACGGAAGCACTCCTGAAAGAGAGAAGAGTGGACTTTCTCGAAACCAATAGGTTGCATGATCCGAGGCAACGAGGTTTTAACAAAGGACAATCATGCCAAACAAATCTGATTGAGTTCTTTGACTGGGTGACCAGAGAACTAGATCAAAGGCATGTGATGGATATGATCTACCTAGATTTTAGCAAAGCCTTTCATACTGTTCCTCATAGGAGGCTTATTAATAAACTAAACAGCTTAGGGATGGGTCCCAAGGAGGCGAACTGGATCAGAAATTGTTGGACTGACAGATGACAGAAGGTGACGGTAAACAGAACTCACCCAGATGAAAGGAAGATGATTAGCGGGGTGCCCCAGGGATCGGTCTTTGGACGGTATTGTTCAATGTATTTGTGAGTGATATTGCTGAAAGACTGAATGGAAAAGTCTGTCTTTTTGCAGATAACACAAACCTTTGCAACAGAGTGGACTCCCCTGAGTGAGTGGATAATATGAGGAAAGATCTACAAAAGCTGGAAGAATGGTCTAATGCTTGGCAGTTAAGATTTAATGTGAAGTACAGTGTTATGCATTGGGATGCAGAAATCCAAGGGAATTATATGCGATAGGGGGTGAGAAGTTGGTGTGTACAGACCAGGAGAAGGACCTTGGAGTGATTGTTTCTGAGGATCTCAAGATGGCAAAACAGTGTGACAAGGTGGTGGCCAAAGCCAGGAGGATGCTGTGTTGCATACAGAAAGTAATTACCAGCAGAAAAGAGGAGGTACTAATGCCACTGTACAATCGCTGATGAGGCCTCACTTGGAAAACTGTGTTCAGTTTTGGAGACCATATCTCACAAAGGATATAAAAAGACTGGAAATGGTTCAGAGGAAGGTGACCAAGATGATTTGGAGCCTGCGCCAACAGACATATGAGAAGAGACTTGAAGACCTAAATATGTAAATGCTAGAGGAGAGGAGGGACAGGGGAGATATGATACAGACCTTTAAATACTTAGAGTATTAATGAACAAACAAACCTCTTCCAAAGACGGGGAAGCTGTAAAACTAGAGGGCATAACATGAAGCTGCAAGGGGGTAAACTGAAAGGCAGTGTCAGGAAATTCTTTTTCACTGAAAGGGCGGTAGATGCTTGGAATTTCCTTCCAATGGAAGTGGTGGGGGCAAATACAGTGACAGAATTCAAAATGGCAAGGGACAGACACAGTGGATCCCTTTGTAGCAACACAATAAAATCAAAATAAACTTAACTATCTGTTATAGTCCAACAAATAGGGGTGACCTGCACAGAGTGGTGGGTACACCCCTAAACAAAGGCATCGGGAGGGGTGACCTGCATTGAGTGGCTGGTGCACCTACTCTTGCTACCTTGCTGGACAGACTAGATGGACCATGCTGGTCTTTATCTGCCGTCATACACTATTTTACTATGAAAGCATAGGACAAACACAGCAGATCTCTAAAGGAAAAAAGGGGACTATAGTATGGAAGGGCAGACTGGATAGACCATATGGTCTTTTTCCACTGTCATCTTTCTAAGAGTGGCCTAGTGGTTGGGACAAGTTGCCTAGGGTCAGGGGTTCAAATCCGCTGGGGTTTCTAGTCCCACAGGCATGCCTTGGGCAAGTCACTTAACCTTCTGTGCCTCAGGTACAAAATGTAGATTGTGAGATGATAAGGGAAAAATATACCATACCTGAATGTACACTGCTTTGACCCAGTGAAAAGTGGTATATAAGCATTGCTAAATAAATATCACAAGTATATACTGAACTTTATGGACATGTTTTATATATCAGATATGCCACAGCATCACATGTACTCACTGCAAAATCTTTCTTTTGGATGTCAAAGAGAATTCAGGCTCTTGAGTAAAGTTGGATTAAAGGTTGGAAAACTTGCTCTGGTGCCCAGTGCCCCCTCTAGTTCGGAGGCCTACAATATACTGAAATGATAACTAATTTTCTTTCTGTGCTTATAACAATTTTGGTGTTTTTTGTTGAGGTGGGGTGGGGGCCTATCCCTACCATCTTAATCCAGCCTTGGTCTTAAGTGCAACTTCTATTATAGGGTAACTACTCCGACAGACATACTAACGGCTGCTTCAAAGGAGTTTCATGATTAATGAAACTGAAAAGTGAACATGAAACAAAAGGCAGAGGACTGGATGGCTCGTGTGGCATCATTGGGAAGATACATACTCCAGGATCACTGCTTGCCATTAAAGTTGATGGGGCGGCTCTTGTGTGCATCAGACTCCAGGAAGGACTTTAGGTTAGGGCGGTCTGAGAGACTCTTCGTGTATGCCTGCAGCAGGGGGAAGTCATGGAGGCAGCTGGGATCCAGGACCAGATGATTGAGAAGGACATCCAGGAGGCTGTAATCAACGAATGAGATCTGGCATAGACCCAAAACAAATATTAAATACCATTTCAAACAGTGGGTGCACTGCAGGATGATTACTGGTTGTGAGGGAGGGGGATCGTTCGGGACAGCTGGCTGTGATATGGGGTGGTGATGTAGGAGCATTGATTGGGAAGGGAAGGTGTAGGAGTGCTGATTGTAAGGGTGGGGGCTGGTTTAGGGATGCTGGCTCGGTTGAAATAGTGTAAGAACCCTGGTTGGTGGGTGGGATGGTTTAGGAGCATTGGCTGTGGTGCAGTGATGTAGGGGGGGAATGGTGTAGTAGTACTAGATGTAGGGAAGATGATATCAGATCATTGGCTGTAGAGGATGAGGTTGTATGTGAGGGATGGTGTAGGAGCTCTGGCCGTGGCTGGATGATATGGAGGGAATGGTAGGAGGAGTGTTGATTATGGGGAAGTTAATGTCAATGCTGGTTGTAGGTGTGGAGGATAGTGTAAGAGGATAGAGGATGATGTATGGGTGCTGACCTTTGAGGGAAATAATGTAGGAGTATTAGCTATCAGGAAGGTGAAGATTGAATAGGAACAAGAGTTGATGGGGGGTGGGGGGATGGTGCAAGATGGAGCTTCCCAAATAATCAGGAGATCTGTTTGAATATACTGAGTCTCCAATATATGCACATTTATCTCCTGTATGTTTATTGTTGATATGGAAATCAGACTGGCTGTGGGGTCACCAAGACAGATTTGGGAAGCCCTGATGTAAGAATGCTTACGTTTTGCAGGATATTATTGGTGAATGGGGGAGGGGGGGACACATACCTTCTCTCCCACGATGAATCCTTTCCCTGCATTGTGTTTGGAGAGGAAGCAGTCAAAGTACTTGAGGTCATTGGGTAGATTCTTTATGTACGATTCCTTTTCTTCGTCCTGTGAGGAAGGGGAGGTTGTGTTGTAGTGTTTTTTGTTTTTCTTACATTCAATCCCTCTTTGCTCTGTGTATTTAAGTTCAGGTGGATTTTGTATTAAAAATGAAAATCACCATTATAAGGCTCACTAGTACCCAGAAGATCAAGGGTTCGATTCCCACTGGCGCTCCTTGTGATCTCAGGAAAGTCACTTTACCCTCCATTGCCTCAGAAGAAAAGGCCTAGCAATCTACTTCTGGTGATACATTGCCAAGAAAACCCAGAGGTAGCTGGGTCGCTATGAGTCAACACTGACTTGGTACTAAAAAACAAACAAAAAAATCCTGACCCTACAGAACCCTCTTATTTTACCCCAATTTGATTGGCCCTTATTGCAGTCAGTAGTCATGATATAATTAGTCCCCACTAGCTAGACAGAGTTGCAACCCATATAGGCCACTCCTGTCCTGGTTTTGCTCTGTTGCATGCATGGAGATGTAGTTATACTCTTCCTAGAGAAATCAGAACTACAGTTCCATGCATGCAGCTGGGCAAAACCAGACCTGAGTGAGTTGGCCATCCCACTGTAAGATGGAATTCCATGTCCATGACCACGAGGCTCTATAAGCAGCAAGTTGGGGTGGGGAGGACTCACGTAGGTTATATACACCAGCCTGACATATTTTGCACGCAGATCTTCCACACTATCATTGACCATGTCCATCAGAGCTGCCTCCTGTCTGTCCTTCCCGTACAGATCTAAGAAGAAGGACAGAGAAAGGAAGAAATGAGACCACAGGAAAAATCCAAGGTCCTCTGCAAACATTTCTGAGGTCTAATATCTCATGGCCAATCCTCCCTTGTTCACCTTCTCAGAATCTCCTGTAGACATCAGTCTTCTCATTTAGTCACTTCAAAACTCGCATGCCCCATCACCACACAGGGATGGCTCTTCCATTAGGTAAACTAGGTGGTTGCCTAGAGTGCTGAAATTCTGGAGGTGCCAAATGGGCAGCCAGCAAACATCCCAGCAGCTCTGTGGTCAGCAGGAGAAAGGTGCTTAAAACACATCAGTTGCCTCTGCAGTTCAGTCTCCCACCTGCAGATGGCATGACAGAGCACTTAAGAGCGCATCACTTTCCTCTATGGCACAGGACGAATCTTGCGGATCATCTCGTGAGACTGATCCTTGTAAGGGATGGATCTCAGACAGAGAAGGTAAGGTAATTCCTCGACCCAGAGGATTAACAGATGTCCCAGGGAAAGTGATATAAGTGCTGGGAAGGAAAAAGGACCATACCCTTACAATCCTGTGCTGCAGAGGAAGCTGATGTGCCATTTTTCCTACTGGTCATGGAGTAGGAGGTTCAGCTGCGCCATGTAACGTATGCATGACCCCCAAAGCCCAAAAGCGGATTTTTAGAGGTGCTTCGGCCTGCCAACCTGATCAGTCAAAACACCCCTAAAAATCAGCTTGGGGCTATGGGGATCATGCACATGCTGCATGGCAGATGTGCAGCACACGCATAGGCTTCAAAGCCCCATGCTGTCTGCTGCACCACCGGGAAAGAGCTGAATGGTGATGGCTGGGGGAGGGGGGGCAAGGGCAAGGAAGAAGAGGGAGAGAAATTGGGAAGGGGGCAAGGAGAGAGAGAGAGAGAGAGAGAGATCAAACTTTGTGCGGTAGCTGCAGGGGGGCAATGAGAGAGACATCAGATGGTAGCTGCAGGAGTGCAGGAGGTGGAGGGGGCAAGGAGAGAAAGAGACACCAAGTTATAGAGGAGAGGGACTTTGAGAGAGAAACACTGGGTGATGGCTGGGGGAAGCTATGAGAGAGTGAGAGACACACACACACACACACACACACAATGGGTGATGGCTGGAGGGGCTACCATACAGAGAGAGAAACACACACACACAATGGGTGATGGCTGGAGGGGCTACCATACAGAGAGAGAAACACACACACACACACACACAATGGGTGATGGCTGGAGGGGCTACCATACAGACACACACACACACACACACAGTGGGTGATGGCTGGGGGGGCTACCATACAGAGAGAAACATAGAAATATGACGACAGAAAAAGACCACATGGCCTATCTAGTCTGTCCTTCCATATCAACAACTACATTGTGTGATGACTGGATGGTCTACAAGACAGAGAGGGGGAGAGAAACATTAGATGATGGCTGCAGAGGAGGGGGGGAGACAATGAGAGAGAGCAGGGGTGCCATAAGAGAAGGTGACATACTAGATAGGGGGCAGAGAAAGAAAAATGTGGGACAAGGAGCAGGGAGAAGGGATATGGAGAGAAGAGGGTGGGGAAGGAGAGAGAGAGATGGGGAATGGAAGGACTGGGGTGAGGGAGATGAAAACTGTAGCAGATACAGTAAAAAGGGAGAGACTGAGGACTGATTGAGGGGGAGAGGCAAAATCAGAATGGGCAGAGAAGCAGAAGAATAAATGGAAGAAAGCTGAATGTAGGAGAGGAAATGAAGACAGGAGATGAGATAAGCAGTAAAAATTAACAGGACACCCGAGGAACAGTGTTAAGAGAAGACAAACGGACAAAAAACAGAAATCAGAGACTGGAAGTGAAATGATGAGGTAAAAATGGCCAGACAGGTAGAAAAATACATTTATTTCCATTTTAATGATTGGAATACGAGGATTGGCTTTAAATGTTTATAACTGTACACCATTTTGATTTATTATTCAGAAAGGTGATGGCCCTCTTCCTCCTGCCCTTGGCCACCCCGCCCTCGTCTTGTCTGTCTTGACTACATTGGGACTGATTCTTCCTCCCGTCCCTACCCCCTATTGCGCAGTCCTGGAGCTAAGCCCTTCCCTCTCCCCAACATTGGATGAGTGTCCAGGATTTGCTTCCAAAAAATCTGGTAAACCTTATGCACAAGAAGCAGATGTGCTTTTAAGCATCTTTCTCCTGCTGGCCATTGGGGGGGGGGGGAGGGGGGGCTGAGCTTCAGGTCAAAGAAACACTGGGGTAGGGTGGGTAACTGTGGTTGTGGTTGGGGGGGGGGGTGCCCAGGATGCCTGATGTCCTTGCACGGATTCTATCGCCACACCCACGCTGTCTTCATGTCACATGCCTGGTGTGTTACACTGTCTTCATGTCACATGCCTGGTGTGTCACACTGTAAGCGCACGTTGCAGAGAAGAGCAGGATTCGGGATTTACAGTCATTTCTGTGTTGGGACCAGGATGGAAAGTTTGTTGTTGTGTTACAGATACAGGACGTTCTTTCACTTTCTCCTAAAGCACCCTTACAGCAAGCTTGCAGCAGTTGATGCCCTATGTGAACCTTCAGCCTTGTGCCCCTCAATTAATTTTTAGACCTGTAGGCTCCTCCCCCCTGATATTTTAATATTTAAACTCAGCAACGATGACCACCTCTCCTAAAATGATACTATAAAAATGCATAAAAGTGTAAAAATACACACTGGGAAGGACTTCCGGTTGGACTATGAGCTGATCGGACGTGTGAAGATCGGCTCCGGGTATCCGACCCCGCTAACCTGCAACAATTTCAGCTAAAGTGCCGGGGAGCACTCCTACTTTTGCGGGCGATTGCTGTGGAACCCCCCCACTTCTCTCTGAGCAAGATAGTGAACCGGTGCACTCCGCTGGTGGGCTGATGTCCACAAAAACTCCACGGTGGGAAAGGACAAAGATCCCTGAGGCCAAGATGGCGGAGGGACCAACTAGGAGCCCAAGTGTGGTGAATCCTACGAGCTTGATTACCGAAGTCAGTTCGGCGGTAGTGAGTGCGCTTGATAGCCGGTTTCAAGAATTGACGGAACAGCTGAAATGTGTGCGCCAGAGCATAATGGAATTTTCCGACCGCATGGAACATGCCGAAACCCGCATCTCGGATGTAGAAGACACCCAACAATCCCTGCAGTCTAGGGTGCAAGCCTTAGAGTCATTGGTGAAGCAACAAGGAGACAAGTTGGATGATCTCGAGAACCGGGGGCGTCGAAAAAACCTCCGGTTCATAGGGATCCCGGAGAGTGTGGGGGATGCGGCCCTAACTGATTATTTGCAAACCTGGATCGCACAGCTCCTGAACGGTAATGGGGACGGACCGGTACGGCTGGAGAGGGTTCATCGCCTTGGTCCTCGGCGGGAGCAAGCGCAGAGGCCCCGAGCAGTGATAGCACGCTTCTTGGACTTCCGTCAGAAGGAGGAGGTCCTGCGGGCGGTGCGGGGCCGTAAGTCGCGGAGTGGAGAGCGCGAGCACATCCTGGTGTTCCAGGACTACTCAGCCCTCGTGAGTCAGCAGAGGAGGGCTTTTTCCCCGATTTGCGCCCAACTTTTAAACAGGGGCATCTGTTTTGCTTTGCTTTATCCGGCCCGCCTGCGGGTGGACATCCATGGCCAGTCCCGCATCTTGTTGACTCCTGGGGAGGCGCAGAAGCTCGTGGACGACACGCCTGCCACAGCGGCCCTGGCGCAAGGAGAGAGAGCCGAGTCTCGGCGGTGAAGGGCACAGTAGTGTCC
The DNA here is from genome assembly GCA_033557465.1 of Ichthyophis bannanicus. Lineage (NCBI taxonomy): Eukaryota > Metazoa > Chordata > Amphibia > Gymnophiona > Ichthyophiidae > Ichthyophis > Ichthyophis bannanicus. The sequence goes on from CM066043.1 coordinate 102,980,501, forward strand.
ACAGATCTGTGTACATCCTAGAGGGAATGAGCATCTGGGGCGCTGGCCCGCACGGCTTCAAGCCCTCATGAGTTAGTGACTGATATGCGGACTGGGCCTTTTTAAATGTGTTGGGGTTGCATGGGGTTTGGAAGGCCCCAAGTTCTGGATTCCTAGGTGCCTGAGTCTACAGGAGATGCCTGTGCTCTACGGAGCTGTGGATAAGTGGCGGGAGGGAGGCTGTTTGGTTACAAGGTGTACTGCTAAGCTAAGTTGCTTGTTACTCTGTTTCTTTTCCTTTTGATACATTACTGGAGCGTTACTGTTCCTGTTGGGGTTCCTATAACATATGGGGGGTTATTTCTTCTTTTTCTTCCCCTACATTGTTTGGGCCCTGCTGTTGGTGTGGGGCTGGGGGACAACTCTCCTAAGAGAATCGTGGGAAGGGAGGGGGGTGACCTAAGGAATGCACTGGAGTAGCCTTAGGTGCCTTAGACGTAGGGGTATTTACTTTGGACTCATAGTTAAGTGGTTAGGAGGGGTGGTTTCCCGAGAGAGGTGGGGACGAGATTGGAAAGACAGTGGGGGGAGGGGGCACGGACTGACTCTAGGGGGGAGGGGCTAATATGGGGATGCGTAGCAGTGCCCCTATTTGGCTACCATACTCTTGGGACCTTGTAAGGGGAGGGGAGGTATGCTTGGACCCTAACCTCCGGAGAATTGGCAGGGAACGTGGGAGAGTTAGGGCCGGTTAGTGTCTTGTCCTCGAGGTGCCCTATGGCCCAAGCTGCTGGGCTTACCAGGAGTAGGCCCAGGGGGAGGGTTATTTATATAACATCATTCTATCCCTGGTATATGACAGGGGTCGGACCCGATTGCCAGAGGAAGTCGGTCTGGCCAGGAGGGCGGACACGGAGGGTGCATACTTGGAGGGGAGGCAGGGGAGGGGAGAGGGGATAGTGGGGGGGGGGGGGGGGGAGGGGGATGATGCTTGGGGGTTAGTGTTTGCGTGTGCCGGATTTGTTGCTTTGGGGTGTTTGGTTGCTGGTGAGGCGGGGGGGGGGGGGGCCCTTGGCTGGGGGGGTCTTTGCCTTGAGAGGAGTTTTGGTCTTTGCTCTATGGTATCGATACTCTCCCAAGAGCTATGAGTAATGGACTCAGATTAGCATCCTGGAATGTATGCGGCCTGGGATCTCCGGTTAAGCGCTATAAAGTGCTCCAGCATCTGAAGCGTCAGCGGTGTGGGGTTGCGATGCTGCAGGAGACTCATCAAACAGCCGCGGAGCATGCTAAGTTGGGCAAAGGTTCCATTGCTCATGTTTATGGGGCTCCAGCTGTTGGGAAGAAATGGGGGGTGGTCATTCTAATTTCTAAATCGGTCACCTGGCAGGAGGAGCGAGTGGTCTCTGACGTGGATGGGAGATATGTGTGTGTATGGGGGCTGCTAGAAGGTAGGAAGGTTTTCCTGTGTTCATTGTATGGGCCTAATGGCTATGAGGCCCGCTTTTATCGGGCCCTCACGCGAATCCTGGCGGATGCCAGGAGATATCAGGTTATAATGGGCAGCGATTTCAATGAAGTCCTGGATGTTGGTTTAGATCGTTCGGGCTCGGCTGTGAGTGGCAGTAAGCGGGGCCGCCGGCGCTTGTGGGGAATTTGTGAAGCACATAAGCTTTTGGATATTTGAAGACTCCTCCATCCTGGGGAAAGGGATTACACGCACATGTCTCGAGCGCACGGAACATGGTCCCGCACTGATTTTTTCCTACTCTCTGACTTGCTATTCAGCTGTGTTTCGAAGGCAGAGATTGGATCCTCTGTCCTCTCTGATCATGCGATGGTCACTATAGAATTGCGTGGTAGCAGTCCCTCTAGGAGTCGGCTTTGGAGATATCCCCTAGACCTCTGCGGCGATGTACATTTCGAAGCGTACTTGCGGGGCCGCTGGAGTGAGTATTTGGCCTTTAATGACCGGCCCGGAATCTCTCCCGTCTTGCTATGGGAAGCCGGTAAGGCTGTCTTGTGTGGAGACATCATTAGCTACTACGGTCTTCGGCGGAAGCGATTGAATCAACGTATTCTTCTGTTAGAGCGGGCTTTGGGTAGGGCGAGGAGGGCGGTGGATGGTTGTCGCACGGCACTCAATCAACGCAGGCTGAGGGAACTCCAGGCTGAGCTGGAAATGCTTCTTCACCAGCGGGCTCAAAAATCTATGCTGTACTATAGATATAAATTGTACCAACATGACAACAAGGCAGGGAAGCTGATGTCTTCTTTGATGCGGCCTGCAGGAGGCTTGCGGCAAATTGGGGCTATTCGGCATGCGGATGGAACCATCCGACGGGACGCAGGGGATATTGAGTCCTGTGGTGGAGAAGCAGCTGCTGAGGGCAGAAAAATAAAGGGAAAACTGCCTTTTTTTCCTTTCACCCAAAGAACTGCAGGCTCTGAAAGGGTTAACTCAGATACGAAAGAGAAAAGTTTCTCAAAGAGAACTGCAGACCAAAACACACCCCCTGTTCCCATGGAGATAGAGGGAGGAGAAGGGAGTGGTTTGGGGGCGGAGTCAGAAGGGATAGGACAGCCCCAAACATTTAGGAAGAAAAACTGCACTCATACAGCAGATTTTCCTGACGGAGGACAGGCTCAGAGCAAGCACCAAGGCAAGCACAGACACAGACATGAGGAGGAGATAAGAGACTTTCCTCGGGAGGAGAGAAAGAGAGAGAAAATTCAGACACAGAGGACACAAGGGTTCCAGGAAGGAAGGACAAGAAGTCCAGGGGAATCCCTTGCAGAGAAGCCGGTGAGAGCCAGGAGTAAAAGGCTGACAAGGCTTGTGGAAACCTCGGGAGAAGAGTCCTCAGAGGAGGAAATATTCTCAAAAGGGTCTTGGCTCAACTCTCTACCCAGTAAGGACGTTGTCAGCAGGAAACCCAGCACTACTAAGGTGAGCCCTTTACATCGGTTAAAAGGCTTATTAGAGGAAAGGGGTTTTCCCTGCCCTTCCCCCGCTAGCTCTCTCACGGTTAAGAGTGCCTGGGGAAAACTACTGAAGGCTCTGCAGGCTGGGGAGGCTTCCCAAGAGCATACCCAGGAAAACAATGACCCAGGAGAATCAAGTGTGGAGGAAATGGAGGTAGGAGTCTCTGGAGAGTCAGATAGCATTTCAGATATGGAAATAAGCTGTGCTATGTGTGCAAGAGAAACATAAGAGGCCCAAAGAGGGTTTGAGTGAAGAAAAAAACCCAGCTGGGTGAAGTTAATGTATATTTCTGAGTTACCATGTATTAGGTAAAAGAACTGAGGAAGTTCCTTTTACCAGGACTTTTTAAGCCAGTACTTTTAGCCATGCTTTTTAAAAGTAGCTGTTTCATTTAATGCTGCTTGGGCCAGAGCTAGGCTGAAAGTTTGTATTACAACTGAGAAGGAATTACACTACGTGTGAAAGCAGTTGATTGAGTCAGGAACTGTGCTACACCTGCTGTGGAACAACGGAGGGTGGCACAGCGCCTCCTGAAGACCAAGTACAGAATATCATTGAAAGTAAAGTTTTACTTGAATGTCAGTTTAAAGGCTACAGCAAGCCGGGGACTGTATAAATGGCTTGAGTATTGTTATGTTTGGAGAAGTATCCTGAGTTTTGTTTTCCCTTATCTTCAATCAATTCATGTTAAAGAATTGACTTGGTTTTGGAATTCCTGATTTCTGAGAATAAAAGAAATTTTCCTGCGACCTTGCACTTGGCTATAATCCTTTCGGGGACACAACTACATGAGTTTAGGCAAGTTTTAACAAAGGTCAATCGTCACAACTCCTGCAGCCCTAGGCAACTGCCTGGCCACAAGGGGGCGTGACGACAGTCCGTCTTTACGGAGTTCTTCCAGGCGCTTTATGCAAGCGATGGGGATAAAGCTCTAGAGGGTCGTCGCTTTCTCGATGGCTGTACCCTGCCACGGCTTAGTGCGGAACACCTGGAGGTTCTTAATCAGCCTATTTCGGGGCGGGAGGTCCAACTTGGGATTAGGAACCTGAAGAATGGGCGGGCCCCCGGGGTTGATGGCTATCGTAGTAAATTTTATAAGATCCTGGGGGACGCCGTTGTGCTCCCTCTGGTGGGGTACTTCGAAGATCTGGTACAGAGGGGCAATTTCCCGTTTGAAGCGAACAAGGCCCTGTTTACTATCCTGCCTAAACCGGGGAGGGACCCCCTATTGCCGGGCTCGTATCGTCCTATTTTGCTTCTCAATGTCGACATCAAGCTCTTAGCTAAAATTATGGCGGATCGGCTAGCCCTCTACCTGCCGTTACTCGTTCATCGGGATCAGGTGGGCTTTGTGCACGGGCGCCACACAGCGCTCAATCTGCAACGTATATTACTATCCATTAGTGCGGGATGCCTGGCAAGGGAACAGTCCCTACTTATCAGCTTTGACGCTGAAAAAGCATTTGACCGTGTTAACTGGGACTTCATGTATCAAGTCTTAGCGGCAATGGAACTCACGGGTTTCTTTGTGGACATGGTCCACTTATTATATGCCGACCCTATAGGGGCTGTTCTGGTTAATGGGGTTCTGTCGGCGGAATTTAACATCCAGAAGGGCACTCGTCAGGGTTGCCCGCTGTCCCCACTTTTGTTTGTTCTGACGTTGGAACCTCTTTTGATCCAGATTTGGGCCGCCTCCCAATTCTGTGGTATTCGGATAGGGCGGGAGGAGTTCCGGGTGGCCGCTTTCACTGATGATCTGCTAGTGCACCTGGGGGACCCCTACCTGGGGTTGCCTAGACTGTTGCAGCTTATTTCTGACTATGGAGGGCCCTCCGGGTTTCGACGCAATCTCGACAAGTCGGAGGCGCTGCTCGTGGGGCCCGAAGGGCTACCCGGCTGGCAGGGACACTTCCCCTTGAAATGGGTGGCAGGGCATTTTAAATATCTGGGAGTTTTCTTGCTGGCGAGATTGGGGGATCTCTATCACCTTAATGTCTCCAACATTCTCAGTGCAGTGGCGGTCTGTGTTGATAAATGGTGTGATCTACCGCTATCACTCGGGGGTCGGGTAGCCTTATGTAAGATGGCCATCTTCCCCAAGATCTTATATCCGCTTCAGATTCTCCCGCTGTTCTTAAAGCGCTCGGATCTTCGTCAGTTGACACGCCTGTTTAACCGGTTTCTTTGGTGCGGCCGTAGGCCTCGGGTGCGTCTGGAGATTCTCCAACAGCCCCGGGCGTTAGGTGGATTAGGCTTCCCGGATATCCAGAAATATAATGTTGCCTGCTTGCTGAGATGGGTTCGGGACTGGATTTGGGATTTGGAAAATTGTTCCCCTCTGGGGTTATTCAGAAATGCGGTGCATCCACTGCATCTGAGGTATCTTCTGCATGCTGGGCGTGTTCGGGGGCTTTCTGGGGATATTCGAGGGATCTTATTGGATTCATTGCGTAAAGCGTGGAGATAGTTTTGCTCTGGGCGCCAGATTTCGGCGTCCTGTACACCCTATCTTCCTCTTCGGGGAAATGCGGAGTTTGTGCCGGGCCTAGGAGGGTCTCGCTTTGATGACTGGGAGAGGATGGGTGTGGTCAACTTGGAGCACGTGTTGACGTTAGACGGAGAGATGGTGGCGTTTTCTGCGCTCTGTCAACAATACCCCTTGCGGGACAAGGATTTCTTTCCTTACATGCAACTTAATAGTTACATTCGAGGGTTCCCTCCGGCGGCCCTGCGGGGGGAGGTATGCTCTACAGTTGAACTGGCGCTTCTGGGGGGAGACTCTGGGGCACGCGTGTCGGGGCTCTACCAAATGTTGTGGGGTGAGGCAGTACCCCTCGATGCGGACGAGTTAGCGGCGGCTTGGGCTATGGACCTTGGTGAAGGGCTCACGGGCGCAAAGCTCGTTGGTGGCTTGGCTGCTCTTCCGTCCTTAAGTCAACTGGTGCTCCACAGAGATACTCAATATAAAATACTGCGTCGACTATATTTCGCCCCCCTTCGGGCGTGGCGTGCTGGGGCGGGGGATAGCCACTGTTGTCCACGGTGTGGGGAGCCGAGGGCCACCTTGGGACATATGTTCTGGCACTGTACGAGAGCTCAAGTGTATTGGGGGCACATCTTGACATACTTGACCACCTGTCTGCAGCAGCCTATATCTTTGAATGCTAAGCATATTGTGCTGGATCTGTGGGAGAATGAATGGGGGGACAGCTTGGGGTTGGTGGGCCTGTGCTGGGTACGGTTAGTTTTGGTGACTGCACGTATGATTGTGTTACAACACTGGCTGGATGCTCGGGGACCCACCTACGGGGCTTGGCGGGTGCAGTTACACAAGACCCTGCTTATGGAACGGATGCGTGCCTGTGGGAAGGAGACGGATTGGCTGCGATTTCTGGAGGCATGGGGACCACATTTACACTTATTGCCCTGGAGAGCTCGTAGCCGAATTTTGAGTGGGCACTGACAGTCTTGAATTTGGTTTCCTTCCCCTCCTTATTTCTTCTGCCTGACTGGATGTTTTCTGGGGTAGCGGCAAATCCGGCATGTAGGGAGCAGGGTTGGGGGGGGGGAGGTGCGGGGGAGGGGGGATTAGGGGTCTAGTGGGAACCCTATAGTGGATAGGCCATTCCATAGCTGGTCCTGGGCCTGGGAGAAGAGTTCACCTCGGGCCCGCCCCTAATTCTAGTCTCTAAATTTCCTTTGCTGCCTTGGGAGGCCTAACCCGGTATTGGGAACAGGTAGAGGTGGGTTGGGGGGGATGGGAGGGGTGTGGGTGTGGGGGGGGGATACCCTATTGCTATTGTTACTATTGCTCTTGTTCCTGTTACACAATTAATGTCACAGATGCTTTTTTTCTAGCTTCTGTATAATACCTTGACTTGTTTCTGGGGGTCACTGTTCCGTTTTGCCCTGCTGTGGGTTCGATCCCTGTATTTTGTTTACAGTACAGTGGCTCCGCTTATGGAGCTGTGTTTGTTGTTCTTTGTTGTTTTTTTGGCTGCTTGAATAAAAAGATTTAAACATAAAAATACACACTGGTAGTTCTTTGAGTTAGTCTGGCAGTCAAGACCTATTGTTCTGCTTCAAGCACAGTTGCCCTTTGCCATTCCCCAGAAGGTGGCCCCCAAGCAACTGCCTAGTCTGCCAGATTGTTACGCCAGCCCCTATTGTAGCCTCCAGTCATTTTTCACCTTAATCAAGAGAGATAAGGCACACAGAGAGTTGGTGGCAGAGAACTAGCTACAGCAGGGTTCGCAGATGAGTTGATATCAACAAGGACAGGTTAAGCCAGTCCTGTCATTATCCATTTACATGTATGGCCAGGTAATACTGCTTTTCTTACAGAAAGTCCTTAAATGCAACAGGGTAAAACCAAGAATGTCTCAGACGCTTTCTGATGCCCATTGTGCTACCAGGTAACCTCAGAAAAAGGACTTCCTTTCCGAGGGACACTGAATCTGCATCAAAGCTCATATTGGTGGGGTTGCAGCTGGCCGTCCTCAGAGCTCAATGACCATCTTTGAAAGGCAGCTCACCACAAGAACGTATCAGGCACGAGGAGTCACTCACTGTGTTCTCTGGCCAGGAAGCGCAGGATCGCGTTTGACTGGAAAAGAATAAAGTTGCCATCTTTCAAGGCTGGCAGCTGCCCAAATGCCTGTGAGAGACCAGAAAGAGAGAATTACACTCTGAGCACGAAATAGGCCTGGGCAAACAAAGCCTGCTACCCAGGGCCCAAACATTTACTCTGGGCCCTTGCAGGTATGTGTTTCAGTGATGCCCGAGGCAGATTTTTGCCCTGGCAAGTCAGCTGCTGGCACAACAGGGGGAGGGGAGGACAGAGCCATTGCTGTCCGCAGAGGTCCGTGTTCTCCCTACTCTCTGCACATTGTCCTTCAGTCCACAGGAGGGATCAGCGAGCACTGCTTCTTATCTGCTGGTTCCTCTCTGCAATGGGAACCAAGCAGAGCCCTGTTTGGGGGAGTTTTAAAATGTATTTATATTACAATGGGAGGGGGCCACCAAAGAGTTAATCCCGCCCTGGTTCTGTTTTTTTGTGCAATTTATACCACCCAGGTTTCCTCATGTACAAGCAGTAGTTAGATAATTCCAGAGGTTCATCTTTCTCCTCTCTATTTCACCTAGAAGGTTGGGACAAACGAAAACTATCAGAGTAGTTGGACAGGGAGATATGTTCTGAAAATCCACTAAATACTTAAAGATATAAGCTTTAGAAATGACAAAGGTCTTTTCCTCAGGCAGGAGAAGGTCCAGGAAGACGAGACGTTTTTCACTAACATTTAGCTGGTGAGCATACCACTCAGCCTCCCTCACTCAGCCCTGCACCTCCATAAAATATATTAAAATCGGGAGTCTCCGAATTAAGGAGTCTGAGGCTGGGCGACCAAATGGAAGGCAGAGGCAGATACAGGGTAGAAACAAACAAAATGCATATAGAAGGCAGCAGCACATCCAGAAATATACATACAGAGCAAAGGCATGCCAAGATACCTACACAATTCTTCTTCAGATCTCCCTGATACCAGGTCTCGGGGCTCACAACCTCCTCCTGCCAGCTTAGGCCCTGGTCTTGCAAAAGCATACGTATTGGCTGTGCACGTCCTGTGATAAAAGAGAACATGAAAGATGGAAAAAAGTGAAATTCAGACAGAGCAGATACGGGGTTTCCTACCTCCTCGTCCTCTATCACCATTACAGCACCCCCTGTTGGAGAGAACAGTGCTGAATCCCCTTCAATGCTATAGCACCCTCTGCTGAAGAGGGAAGAGTTGAGCAGTTGCAGACTTCCTCCCCTTCGCTGTTATAGCTCCCCCTTCAGGGCAGCATAGAGTTGAGCAGCTCCTTTTCTCTCACCATCCCGTGTCCTGTACTTTGTCTTAGGGGTACAGAATTGTTTCTGCATTGTCAGTGAGGTGTACATTCCTTTTGCACACTGCTTAGTTTTCTTGACATTTAATGAACTATTAAATATATAAAACTAGAACTTGGAAATCAAGCACGCAGACTGATACCCTTAACCGTCATCTGAGTGGCGGGTTGTTGTTATTGTCAGAGGAGAACTTACCCCGGAGAGGAAAATACTGCAGTATATAGGTGGGCACTAGTGAGAAAGAAAGAAAAGAAATAATTAGAGTGAGAGTAGGTGAACAAGGCTCAGTGGGTAACAAAGAGCAATCCTTAATGGGCTAGATATTCAAAGGGACTTATATGCTTAGCAGTAGCCGCATAGAAGGGAATTTTATAAGGTTTGCCTTGAGTTTTGTGTGTTTCAACACGTGTAGTTTGTGCCTTGTTTTTAAAGTAAGGTGCGGACATATTTATTAATTTAGAACATACCTACTTTACGAAATAGGACTGTGAGTGGTCAAAACCTTGTGTCAAACTAGGTTGTTCAAGAACGCAGGTAAGTTATAGTATTGTATACATTACGTGGTTAAATTTGCCCTCTGCCCAAGCCTCACCCCTGTGCCACCCACAGTGCAAGTACGTGCCATTGATCTGACACATATACTTTCAGAATAGTGCCCATGTGGTCACCGACAGTGGCATACCAAGGATGGGGCAGTGGTTGCGCCCCACCCCCAGGTGCCAGCTGGGAGGAGGGCGCACCCCCACTGGGCCCACACTTTGGAGGCAACACGGCAAGCTTAACTTAAAGCTGGGAGGATTGCCGTACGGCCTCCACTCCAGGTCCGGCGGCTCTTCTCTCCTGGCCAAAGCCTTGCAAACTGAGAGACTTTGTTCCAGGAGAGAAGAGCCGCCTGGCCTGGAGCAAAAGTAGTGCCGCAATCCACCCAACTTTCTGGTAAGTTTGCTGTGCTGCCTCTGAAGTGTGGGCCTGGTGAAGGAGGGGGTGCACAGTATCGTGGTGCGGCGTGCCGCAGAGGGGCAGCGGCCACAAGGATGGTGCCTGCTCCATGTACCAAGGGAACTGGGAATGTCACTGTCACTGACACATGTAAATCACTAAAATGCCATCATTTATGCATGTGAAGATGCACGTAAAATGTCCCCTATCTATGAATTTTCATTGGTATTATAAGGATAGTGCCACTGAAAAATTTCTCTGACCATCAGGCCCAGTGCTAGGGTTTCTGGCACCACTCTGCAACCTATAGATCAGTGACTTTTTCCTCATTACTTTTAAATCTGGCTACATCCCAACCCCTTTCCCCCAAAACTCCTTTCTGAACTCTTTTCCAAGTTTGGACCCCTGTTTGATGTAAAACCAAACAGCATGTTGTTATGGTTGTTGTGTTATAATGTAAACCGCGCTGATGCCAAATAGCGCGGTATATAAGAATTTGTAATAAATAAATAAATAAAATAAAAAAATGATGCTAGTATTTCTCCTTAAAATCCAGTGTTGTAATAAAACTGCAGCGATGGGACAAATACATAGCCAGAATAAAAGTAACTACTGAGCAGTAAATATTTAGCATCATATGAACAGGCTGTGAAAGTCCAAGAGCATGCTAAATTTTAGATATGGATCAAAAGAAAACCATTCAGCTGTATGGACAGTTCAAAAATATTTAACTCATTTAACAAACTATGCAGGAGAAAGATTTTGTACAGAATGTAGGAATCAGCAACATAATAGCCATGCATCAATGTACATCTAGAAACTAAGCAAAACTGATATAATGTTGATGCAAAGAATAGTCACAACATAAGTCTGTCACTGTAGGAAGACAGCGACATCATTAACATACTGATGAATTAAACCACATGTGTTAAACAGGTTTCAATGTCAACAACAACAAAATAGACATTCTACAGTACCAGGCATATTATGAATCACATGGATAGCGCTGATATTCAGCTACTATCCACATAGCCATACAGTTTAACTTAGGACAGAAATAAAGCTTAACTATTGATTTTTTTTTTAAATTGCCATCAAGTCAATGTTGACTGCTTGCTGGATCACAGCCCCTGGGTTTTCTTGGCAAGGTATAAGTGGAAGTAGATTGCCAGGTATTGCAAAGTGACTTGCTCAAGGTGCACTAGTGGGAATCAAACCCTGATCTTTTAAGTGATAGGCAGCAACTCTACCACTAGGCTACTCCTCCAGTATAGATAGTGGCTAAAACTTTCTGCTGTGGGCCGGCAGCGAGTGTTCTGCACACATTCTGAGCTGCCGCCTACCTAGATAGAAGCACCAAATATATGTATTTTTCTCTAAAACATCATGATCAGTGTTTAAAAGAAAATATTTACCATTAGGTCTGAATATTGGCATAGCTTTTTTTTTTTTTTAGCAGAACATAGATGGCTACAACCCATAGGGCACCATGACTTAGCTGGTTAAAGCACTTGTCCCATAAACAGGAGATCCTGGGTTCAAATCCCAGTGGTGCCTCAGATCTCCTTCTCTGTAACCTACATCTTTCAGGGAAACTGCTAGGTACTTATGACCTAGATTGGCCACCACTGGAAACAGGACCCTGGGCTTGATGGACCTTGGTCTGACCCAGTATGGCATATCTTATGTTCTTTCTTGGGGACGTGACTGGGTTACTGCTTTTTACTTACTGTTCCCTCTTCCCCCTTAGAGCACGATGTTGGAACCTTTGGTTCCCTCCCTCTTATAGTCCCTCTTCATAGACACAAGTGAAAATGCTCTCACTCCATTCTACCTCATTCTGTGTCTGGATTATTTAGGTCACTGTCACTAAACTGAAGGGCATCTGCCTGGATAGATCATTGCTCTTGGGTGAGGCAACTCAACCCCTAAGCTAACGCTGGTGTCATCCTTACTGTTTCTGGTGTATAACCTTAAAAATAAGTTGAGGCCTCTAGAGTGATCATTTTCTTATTGAGGCTTAGGGTTACATCTATTTCTCCCTAATTTCTTATATGCAAAATATAACCATTTTAGGTCCTTATCACTACAGTTCACAACCTGTTTGTAGACGAATCATTTTGACAATTAGTTCCACATCGCATGGTCAGGTAATCTGTAATAGAAATCTGGTGTTTCGTCATTTTACAAAAGTATTCAAGAGCTCATGCACTAAAACGTGTGCTTAAAATGTTCAGTTTGACCTGCTGCACTAATGTTTTTGGGTATGTGCTTGAACGTAGCTGTTGCAGTGGGTGTGCAAAAAAGCACACATGCTAACCCAAAAGTGTGGCATGAACACATTGCACTACAAACTTTACATCTACATTGATTCATGACTTGGTAGTCTGCATATGTAAAGAAAGATCTACAATGATTTGCAGTAATAAAAATTGTAAAAAGGGAAAAAACTGGACCTAGCAGCATACATTAGGAGGCCTACGTTAGAAACATTAAAAGAAAAAGTAAATCAGATACATAAGGGCAGAATGAAAGGGGTAACAAGAAATGGTCAGATTGCAGGATGCCAGGAAGCAGGATCAGGACATTGCAGTTGATAAAGCCATGGGCCTAGTCTGGAGAAAGGTTCATGCAAAGTAATGTCTTCAGAGATGATTCGAGTCTCTTAAGTGGAGATTCTAGACGCAGCTCCAGAGGGACACTAAAGCAGGAATACCTTGTATGATCCAGATGGATACATCGATGAGAGGGAATGTCTAAATTCCCTCCTATAACCATCCCAAAATGAAAGGACTAGTTAACACGTGTGTTATCATGTGATCATCCCCCCAGCCCACAATCTCAAATGGCAACCAACTCATGCGGATGGCCCGTCCCCAAAGAGGGTAACGACTTGTAAGAGAGTCCCCTCCCCACAATGAGGGACCCTTTAATGAGAGAACCCCCTTCTGCCCCACCCTCAAAACCTACACCCCTTCAACTGCCCCATCACCCTGAAAACTGCCCCATGACTAAAAGCTACCCTCTACATCTGCCTCGCCTCCCCCACAAACTGCCCCACCCTCCGATAACTATCCTTACAGCTATTCCACCACCTCACAAACTGCCCCACCCTCAAAAACTGTAGCCTTGTAGTTCCCCCACCACCCTGCAAACTGCCATGCCCACATACACTACACCTTGCAATTATCCCATACACACACAAAACAGAGATCCACACCCACATGTGCTAAAAGCAGACACACATAGACACAACACAGACATGTGAACGCATGCGTGCACCAGGGCCAGTGTGAGGGTCTCGGGTAACCTAGGCACTCCCCTAACATTTTGTTAATTAAATTCAACAATAATCATCCCAGTGCCACCCCTCCCATAACAATCCTGTAAAAAAAAGCCTAATTGAAACTAGACCTTACTTTGTATGTATGTATGTGTGTGTGGGCATGCATGCTCATTGTGTGTGTGTGTGTGTGGATCCACTCTCCTTGCAGGTAAAGCGTATGTGCCGATGGCTCTTTGAGTTTGTGGGTCTCAGGGTCTATCCTTCTGCTTTGACTGCTGCTGCTCTTTGCTGCCCTAGGGGACCGTCTAGTCTTGTCTAATGCTTGAGCCAACCCAGGTGTGCATAGACCCAGGACCGGTGCAAGGATTGGAGGTGCCCTAGGCGAGCCCCTCTATCCTGCTTCCCCCCCCCTCCCCCATGCCCCCACTGTCATCACTGTCTCATCTCCTCTGGGGCTAGCAATGATGGCAATGGCAAAGAAACCGCAACACAGTGCTTACCAAAGCCTCCGGCGCAGCTTCACGGTTCCTGCCTGCTGTCTTTGGGTACTTCCGCCCCCCTTCTGACACAGATTTTTGGTTTGACATAAACAAGCTAGTTCACTGTCTTGTTAAAAGCCACCCTCCCATTTAACTTAATTTGTATATTCTGTGCGTATTGAATGATCTGTTTTGGCTAGGTGTGATATTCCGCAGGCCCAAGCTAAACATGTAACTTACCTGAAGGGTGGCTGAATATTGCCACTATCTGAATAACTGTCTGGCCTGCCCTTCCTCCTCCCTCAATATGCCCCACAACTACGCAGATAATATCTAGTCATTATGCAATTTAAATAGCCTGATATTATCTGTATATTTTTGGAAAATATACGGTTAGGCTAATTTTGCATTTGCCAGCCAACATCTAATTGTCTCTGAATATCAGTCTGATGGGGCCTAACACATGCAGAGCAGAAATAGGGTGTTTACAACTCAATATATAAAAAAATTCTAGTCAAATTCTAGTCTCACATCAGTGACAGCATCACTATCTTCCTCCATAGCTAGATATTGTGTGTTGTAACAAAACCCTGCAAATGAACACTCGACAGCAGCACCAAGAATGCAAATTGCATCAACCCTACCTGTGGAAAATCATCACTAGGACCCCAGTAACCTCTAGGAGGCCAATTTTGTAGGTGCACGTCTGGGCCGTCCAGATGTCCAGAAATCTGGACTTCCTGGAGATGCACCCAATTCTGCTCCTGCAAGAGCAGAATCACAGCATAGAGCCTAGATGTCTAGGACATACCCCAATTCAGGCACCCCGGACGTCCAGAGCTCTGCCCGGCTAACTCAGCCTGGCTCCTGCATGGAGCCGTGGTGCCATAGCATCCCGTTGCCATGGCACCCGGCTTCATGCTGGAGCCCTGTTCACTGATGCTGCATTAAATGGCTTGTTTCCTGCCACTCAACCCCCCCCCCCCTTGATCAGGCCTGCTGAGGCCAGGATCGGGAGGCAGAGAACCCCCCTGCCCCCGCTCACCTTCTCTCCTGGGCCCTCCACTGTCCACCGCGAACCTCGGGGGAACCTATTCCACCTCCGAGGTGGAATAAGTTCCCCATGTAGATGGCTGACCTTGAATGTACAGGTCCGACACCGGAATTGGTCCTGTACGTCTGGGAAGAAATGCACATTTTCAAAGCTGACATATTTCATTCTCTAATAACTGACACTCCTCCGTACCTTTGTCTGATCATTTTATGTTTCCAGTTGGGTTGGCCCTGTCGCTCTTTTCCAGTTCCTCTTGTTGGTTTGCTTCTAAATCCTTTTCCAGGATCTCATTTCCATTTTCTGTCTCTTCACACTCTCCGACTTAGTCCTTTCCTTCCCTACCTCTCTCTCCGGCATTGATCCTTTAATCTCTCATTTGCCTTTTATCCAACTATAGCTTCATGTCATTCCTTTTTCCTTCCTTCAGTCTTCAGTCTTCCTCTTTTCATCATTCACCTACTTAACAGCTTTCCATTTCCAAACCTTACTTCCCAAGTCCTTCCAATCTACATTGGTCTCATTCCTTTGCCAGTCTTCTGTCCCCCCTCCCCTGCCCCATCTTCCACCCACTTTTTTCACACTTTATATATTTATTGATGTTCATACAATATACATCAAAAACACAAAACACAAGTAATTTCTTCCATAGATACAAGATTAACATCTTTCAATAATAAGTAAAACAGAAAAAAGGAATATTAGCCCACATCATGGGAGCAAAAAAAAAAAAAATAAGTAAAATAACAGCAATAAAGGAAAAAGGAGGCAATTTAAACCTCATAATAAGCTGCAAAAAAAAAAAATCAATAATTCCTAAATGGAACCATGTATCTTATATGGTTACCATAAACTCCTCAACCCTCCTCAGACATGGGTGTGGCCATCTCCTTACCAAACGTTTCTCCAAGTGAGAAGGATCAAGGAAAATATATTTCACCCCCAACAATGTACCTAAACATTTAGAGGAGACTCATAAATAAAAAGTGCCGGATAAACCCAGCACTCGAGATTTAAGTAACAAAAAAACTTTCCTCCTCACTTGGGTAGCTCGGGAGACATCTGGAAACAACTGATGCTGCCCCCCACAAAAGGTAACATCCTTATGTCTAAAATAACTTCTCAGAATTAAGGCGTTATCACCATCATTCATAAAGGAAACCACCAAGGCAGCTCTAGTATTTATAATATCTTGCGAATCTTCAAGAAAGGCAGAGAGACTGGTTTAGACTCCAGAATTCCCTCCCCCTCCTGCACTATCTTATCAGATTATACAACCTAGAAATCACAATCTCAGCATTAGGTAACAACAAAACTTCTCTAAAATATTTTCTTAGCAAGATATCAGGTGATAACAAATGTGTCTTAGGAAAATTAACAAATCACAAATTCTTACTACGAAATATATTCTCCAGGGACTCCAACTTATGGTTTATCAACAGGCTGTCCTTAATAGAGGACATGCCCGCTGAACTCAAGGAGATAACCTGGGAATCCAAACTGGAGACCTTTTTCCCTAAAGACCCCAGGATGGTATCCACCTGATGGAACTTTGCAGTAGTCTCCTGGGAGAATGTACAAAACTGAGGAACTACAGTAATAAGAAGGGCCTCTGTGTGTGACACTTCTTGCCATATATCCTGTAAAGAAGCGGTAGAACCCACTGCAGAAACAGAAAATTTATCCAAATTATATTGCATAGGTACAGGGCAAGGTGTCATGTCACTAAGGCCTCCAAAAGAATATTCCAATCCATCCCCCAAAGGAGAGTCTTGCAAAAGCAAACGAGGAGGAGGGGGCGGAGTCCGCTCCAGGAAGCTTAAAGAAGCTCCCTCACCCGATGACACTGACTGCAGCCTCATCTGCTCTGAAACATCAGTCTTCGCTACTAAATGTTTGTCCATAGGTCCCAACCCTATAGCTGCCTTACCGCCTTTAACTTTCCGTTTTCCAGGCATCATAAATGTACAGCTCATCTTACCTTCCATTTACTAATCCTAAACTCAAAGTCCACCAGCACACTCCTCGGTGCTCCTAAGGGGCTCACAAGGGGCAAATATGCCCCTTGTTGCACGCCCCTTAGTGCACGCCCCCAGCCGTGCGTCAACAGCTGCATGCCTGGGGAGATCCAGAATTTATATTTATAAGTCCCACGGGGAGAGCAGTGGTAACCATGGTGATGCCGGGCTGCAGGCAGACACACAGATGATTTCCTCAGCGGCAGGCAGCACAGAAAACGGCTCCCCCACCCACTTTCTAGTCCCCCATATTCTCCCTCTGTACTCATCCCCTCCCCAGCCTCATCTACCACCTTTTGCCTCTCATTTCTAATCAGCCCCAGCTCATTCCCTAGCACTTATCCTCTCTCCACCTCCAGGCTCTTTCTTATGTCTTATCCCCTTCCAGCCTTCCATTTTCTCTTTCACTTCTCCCATTTCTACCCTCTCTCACCTCCTTCATGTCCCTTCCTGGGACTTTCATCCACTCCATACTGCTCTGTCCTTTTCAACTGCCCCCAACCCCTCCAGGTCATACAAACCTTCTTCCCTCCCCATATTTCTGCACTTGGTCTCACAACCCTACTCATACCTCTCACCAAATCATATTGTCCCCACTGTCCTTCTAATCTCTGGTCAATTTATTAGTCCCCACTATCCACCCAAGCAACTCCAAGTCCCTACTCAAAATCCTATCCAAGTCTCAAGTCCCCACTTACACTCTCAATACCCAGCCTCTTAGAGCTTTCTTCTGTTTTCTCACCCAATCTTAGAGTCTCCACCTATCAGAGTCCTTGCTTTCCAACATCCTATGCCCCTCATACCTATCCTCCTGCCTCCTCCTCCCCTTTCCCAGGACCCACCCATCTGCTTCCTTCTCCAATATTCTTTAACCTTGTCTTTTCTCTTCCTTACCCCAGCATGTGTTCTTTTACCCCTCCGTCTCAACCTTCCCCTGGTTATGACTTTGCTTCTTCCCCACGCCCCACAATATCTGTCCTCCTCTCTCTTCTCACTCCCCCAGAATATCCTTCTTTTTTTCCACCCCAAATCTAGCATTTGCCAGCATCAGCCCCCTTTCAGTCCCAGGACCCCAGCCCTAGAATTAGCTCCCTTCCAGTCCCAGCTCCCCACTGCCAGTCCCTGCCCTTTTCCAGTTCCATCTGCCCAGACTTAGTTTCAGCCCCTTTCCAGTCCCAGCCCTCCCTCCCAGGCCCAGTATCAGCATTTCCAGCCCCAGGCCCCTCAGTCCCAGTATCAGCCCATTTCCAGTCCCAGCCCTCTTCCCCAGGCCATCAGTCCATTTCCAGTTCCAGGCCCCTCAGTCCCAGTATCAGCCCATTTCCAGTCCCAGCCACCCCCCTTTCAAGCCCAGCAACACAGCCATTGGCGCATTTGCTTTCACTCTCGTAGTTGTGCTATACTCAAGCCACTGGCACTGTGGCATTGTTTTCATGCTTTTTTGCACAATAAAAATGCCACGGTGCTGGTGGCTTGAGGAATGAAAGCAAATGTTCCCGCGGCTCTGTTAAACATTCATATAGCCACAGGAGCAAAAGCAAATGCTCCTGTGGCTTTGCTCCAGAGGCAGGGGGCAGGCTGGGAGGAAGCCAGTGAGGCAAACTTCTTGCACCCTTATTCTGGTACACCCTGAGCCAGTTAGGGTTGCCAACTGGCTCCAGATATGCCCGACAGGCTTGATCCAGTCCTGGGTTTACTCCATTGCATGCAGGGACACGTAGTTCTGATTTCTCCATTGCAATCCATAAGAAAAGCAAGACTACAAGTGCCTGCATGCAATGGGGTAAACACAGGCCTGGATCAAGCCTGTTAGGTGCATCTGGAGCCAGTTGGCAACCCTAGAGCCAATGCCTCACTGACTCACCTCTTAAGCTGGGCCTGCTTGCACATGACAGTTTCATAAATAAACAGAAGCCTTGCGGGAAGAAGGGGCGAGACTGCAGAGAGCACAGATCAGTTCCCTGCCCCGCACTAAGCTTCCCTCTTATTCCTGCTGCATTTAGTCAACTGTTGTGGGGCTTTGGGCTGCTTTGCCATCTGTTTCTTGGGCTCTCTGGTATTACAGGAGTTACTGGGGAGCAATTTATACCCACAACAGGAATGGAAGTAAAACCACCAGGACAGGCCAAGAGTCTCCCTCAAGCTATTCCTTCGGCTCTGAAGAGGCCCATGAACAGACTGCAGGCGTACCTGTACATCCGTAGCATAGCTTCCAGACAAGGGGTTCAAAAGCCTTACAGAAATATAGGAAATGCGGACAAGAAAGCACTTACTGTTGCTCGGAGATCTTGGCTTTGGAGTGCTCGCCTGAAATAAACTTTTGGCTGCTCCAGCTGGTGATTTTAAATCTTTAGTAACGCCCAGTAAAGCTGTGGGTACTGCCAGGGAAGGGCAAGCAAGGGAAATGCAACCTAGGCTTGTTTTTCTTGTTTCAGTTTGGGTGTAATCTGGATTGCTGTTTCCATTGGAGGTTGCCTATCTCTGGCTCAAAATAGTTAGATTTGTTCTTTAAAAACTTCATGAGTGCTGTAGGCAAGCTTGGCTTTTTGGTGAGGTCTGAGATGAACATGGAGGGGCACTAGACAATGCCAAAATTGATGCTGCCTGTGGTTCTTCTCTCACTGGCTCATGCTTCCAGCCAATGACTGGATGGGTTGATTCCAAAATGGTGGGGCCATGACCCACCCATGACAATGTCCCTGAGCTGCATCAGACGAGGAGTTGGCTTCTGGAAGACTGAGTCTGTCTTAGATATTTGCAAATGGGCTGACAGAAGAGAAGAGTAAACCTGGGAAGTGAGACAATAGACCAGGAAAGGAGTCAGGCAGAGGGGACAAGATTAACACTGGGTGTGGAGTTAACCTAACACAAGGTTAATGCAAAGGTTTTGCTCACTGAGGCTGTAGGCAAACAGCATGCAAATAAGCTGTGAGCCAAGGTCTGCGCTAAACAAGGACAGCAAGCCAGGCACATGCACACAGGAGATCGCAGTAGCAGCACCGATATCTTGCACCACAGTTTGGCGCTTGCGTGCATGTGCTGATATGCTGTCCACCTCAGATAACCCATCCAGGTTCTGGTCTAGCTGGCACTTGGGCCACCAAGGATTTTTTTTGTGGGAATAGGGGGATATAGGGGCCACAATTAAGATTTTTGGGGAGGTCAGAGCCACTTGGGTCACCAATGATTTTTGGGGGTGGAGGGGTCAGAGCTTTGGGGGATGGGAGGCATTGACAAGGAAAATGGGAATGGACTCTGGGCCTCCTTGTGTTATCTGAAGCGAAGTGTCACACTTCATCTCAGTTGCTGTTCCTCAGGGCTCTCTCTTGGGACCTCTTCTCGTGTCTCTCTGCACATTCCCTTGGTGCCCTGATCTCCTCCCATGGTTTTCAGGACCCAGGGACAATGCAAGCATTGGAGGCACTCTGAGCAGGCCCCTCCATCCTGCCGCCATTGCTGCCACAGCCACCCCTCTGGGGCCTACAGTGGCGGTAATAGCTCAGTAAACACAGGGCAATGCTTACCTCTGGCTGTCAGCGCTGCCTCCTCAATTCCTGGCCTCGACAATGCCTCTTCCATCCCCTCTGATGCTAGTTGCAGTTTAAAAGTCTGCGTCAGAGGTGAAAGAGGTATTGTCAGGGCCAGCCCAAGGGTTTCTGCCTCTCTAGCAGAAACCCTGGCTGCACCGCCCCTGTCAAGCCTCGTCACTACTCCCTCAGCTGCTGCTGATTCCATCTGGGGGGGGGGCGGCAGCAGCAGGGGTATTTCAGAAGGCGGCTTTCTGCCACCTCTTTCTTCCCTGCGGCAGGCCATATGTGCTGAAGGACATGGCCTGCCGCAAGGAAGAAAGTGGCAGCAAAAAGCCACCACCTTCGGAAATACCCCTGCTGCTGCCCCCCCCCCCCCCAACAGAATCGACGGCATCTGTGGGTGGGGAACGGCACAGCCGGTCGTGTGTGCTGCTACTATCGCCCACCCAGGCTGGCTGCCTAGCGGATGGGACCTATTCAAATCCAGGCTAAAAACTCATCTCTTCGAGGCTGCCTTTGGATCCTGACCCCTTATCCCCCTGTCTACACCCATGTGTGTTTTAATCATTCCTCTTAAGAATTTCCTAATCCCCTGTTGTTCTGTTTTAGCAGACTGAAAGCTCTCCAGAGAAGGGACTGTCTTATGTGTGCATGTACCATACTGCATATGCCAAGCAATGTTCCCTCTAATTTTCTGTAGGCTGTGTGCGCATAAAATATCAGCTGTGTGCAGCTTTTGAAGGAAGGTTAAATTTTTGTGCGCCACATAACGACACTCGGAGTTATATACTTTAAAATTTGACTACACGTCAGAATACAGTATGTACACCACATTGATTTTAATCAAATTAAATGAAAATAGACGATTACTAAATGAAGTGGGAAATTTCTAGTAATTACAATCATAACTTTTAAATTTTAAGACGTTTGTGTTGTTTTCTATCAGAATCAGAGCTGTAATTTTTGTGCGCTCTGTTGTAAAGTATGTGCGCTCGCTCGGCGAGGTGTGTGCGCGCGCACACGCGCACAGCTTAGAGGGAACAGTGATGCCAAGTAGCGCTATATAAATAAGTAGAAGTAGCAATGATTGTTTTGCTCCTGACTGCATCTTTATGCCAGTCTTGAGATGACATAAAGGAAAAATATAAAACGGTGCTAAGTTTCAGCGCAGTTTTTTTATATCAGGAGTAATTAGCTGTGGTTTGCATGTTTTAGTGCAGTGGTTTTGTTCAGGATTTTCCTGCACTAGCTTGCTTTCTGCCTCCAAGACTAGCGTGGGAAAATCTCGAGCAAAATGCTGCACTAGAGCATAGCGCGGTTTGCTGCACTGGGGCCTTAGAGTAAGCAGTGGATCAGAGGAAGATTGAGTGAAAGGAAGAAGCAAGCAAATTTCAAATTCAGATAACTTTATTGGCATGACAATTTTACATGCTGTTGCCAAAGTACTACATTAAGAAGGTAGTTTTGTTACAGGGAACCTAGGCTGCCTATGTGCCTTTATGAAATCACCTACCCCAAAGCTCCCACACAGTTACATGTGCTCTGAGGCAAGTGCTGTGTGTGTGTGTGTGTGCGCATTTGTGTGTTATTTGGTACAATAAATAGATGTGCCAATGCTGGCTCTGCCCCACCCTTCATCCCCCCCAGCAATGCCGATGTATGTATTGCATTAACATAGGTGCTACATTCGCTGAGCCCCTGCTTGTACTCATGCATATACCTTGAGAAATTTGATAAGGGCATCCCCAAGCACGTGAAATGCTGTCCTATACACTCACATTGCTTATAAAATGACACCCTTGGGCATTCTCTTTCTTCGCCCATCCCCCGTTTGACCCAGCAGACATTCCCCCCACTGATCCGAGTACCCTTCCTCACTCTTTCCCAGCCTGAGCCAGTATTCCTCCTTCTTTCTCCCATCTAGCCAGACCCAGCACTCCCTACTCCCCTACCTTCTTCTCCTGCAGGTGATCACAATCCATTCCTCAGGACACACCTAGCCAGTCAGGTTTTCACGATAACCACCATGAATATGCTGAAAGAGACTTCCATACAATGGAGGCAGTGCGTGCAAATCTCTCCCATGCATATTGTGGTAAGGAGAGTGCAGCTCAGCATGGAAATAAAAGAGAAAGAAGAACGTTTTCTTCTTTTCGGGGGATGGGTGCACTAGAACACATACACCACAGCAAAATCCCTGAGAGAAACCAAGAGGGTAGAGCTAGGGTTAAGCCACTCCCAGACTCCATGACAACCCCAGGTAAGAGTAGGAGGTACAAGTGGGTGGAGTCAGAGAGGGAGGTGCCCTGCTCAACGTTTAAGTTTGAGAAAACAAACAAAGTTGAGAGAAGCAGCCAAGAAGGAGGCAACCAAACGAGAAGCAGCCAAGAGAGAAGCAGCCACAAAGAGAGCAGCAGCAGAGACAAGAGCAGCCAGCACTGCAGCCAAGGAAGCTACAGAGAAGGTTCCAAGCAGAGGACCAAACAGACTGGCAAGAGGGAGAGAGAGAAAAGGTTGGCTTTGAGAAGGCTAAGGCAAGAGTGCTTAGACTCCTCTGATGAAGGGTCTGTCTGCAGGCAGCAGAAGCCCCAGGAAGGGAAGTGGAGATCTTATCCTGATTCCCTGTCTAGCTCAGAGGCAGAGAAAGTCACAAGCCACAGAAGGTGCTGCAACAAGACTCCAAGGTAGGAGAAAGAAAGCAGTAAACCCAAAACCCTGTGTTTCTTGCTCTGACTCTGAAGAGAGGTTTAGGCCTGAGAAAACCCGGATTAGGAAGAAGGGGTTTTCAGGAGAAACTGAACAGGAAAAGCCCATTGAAGTCCTACCTAGAGGAGAAGGGGCCATTCAGTGGAATAGGCTGTTTAACCTGTTAAAGGACATTAAGCATAAAGTGCCAGAGCATTTTCAAACTTTGCCAAGATACAGCTCTGCAGAAAGCATGGAGGTAGAAAGTAAAGAAAGTGACCTGACTTCAGCTTGTTCTGAGATGGACTGTGATATGTGCATTGTGGCTAAGTAATGAAAGCCTGTGAGCAGTGAGAAGTTAGGAATTGTAAATACCTGTGTTTTATGATTACGGAATTGAGAAGTATCATAAAGGGAAAAGAAAAGAAAGCCTGTGTAAATAATTCTACTACAACACTGGTTGTAAGCTTTGCTTTAATGGGAGAAGATTATCCTTTATTTTCTTTGACTTGAGTGTACAACTGCTTTAAAGATTTGTTACCCACTTGCCACGGAAGCTAATAAAATTCCTGTGTGCTTGAAACAACCACTTGGCTCATTTATCTCTATACACAACTACAATCCTTGGTAAAGAGGAATTCAAGATGGCTTCCCGTCCCTACTAGGCGACCGCCTGGTAGGGGCGCGACCGCCACAATATTCATGGTCTTTGTAGTCCAGCAAGTCATTCAGGTCCCAATGGAAGGCTATTTCATTCTCCTGGCACACATCTAGGATCTCATTTTCAGTTGGCACCAGTTCTGGTTCTAGGGCGTAAAAGGACGCATCTCCATCTGGACTAGGGATTTCTTAGGCACAGCAACTAAACATACATTGACTGGACGAGGCATACGGTTGGAAGCATCGTTCTTGTTCATGGTAACAGTAAGTTCATTCAAAAGTGGGGTGGGGGGGAGGTATATTCAAAGGCAGTTCTGTGAGTTGCAGACCTGCGCCACATAACTGCCATGTACCAAGATAGTTAGCAGCACTTACCCTGTTAGTGCCACTGAATATGCCAGCCAACGATGATTTAAATGCCCGTTGCTAATTTGTTACTGAAGGGATATTCCAGGGGCGGCACATCAGTACCACTAATCAGCTACTCACAGGTTAGCAAACAAAACAACCCAAAGCTGGGACAGGTGAAAGGCTGTTCTAACTTTAGGGTCTTTTGAAATATGGTTAGTAGATGAATATTGCTGTTGACTGGATTGCAAAAGAGCAATCCGGTTAATCCGGATATTCAGTGCTGATTGCCAGATGCGGCCTGGCACTGACTATAAGGGTTTAGTTTAAAACAGCAATGGCCAGCATCTTTAACAGCTCTGGTTAGCACCACTGGAAATCCCCCCCATATGCATTATTCTAAGCCTGCATTACTAACAACAGCAGCCTTAGCTTCAGAGAATTGCTCATATTTTGTCACAGTAGCTTTACCTTTCTCTGCAAGGTCACACAAAGCTTTGAGTAGTGTCTTTTAAAAGGGTTTACTGGGCACAACCAATGGACGGCCTTGGTTTGTTAGCACAACCTAGGTTAGGCTCAGGTATCACTGGGCATCATGATGCTGGTTAGCTAAATAGATTGGTGGATGGATAGGGGATAAATGGTTGCGGCATATGGTGTGAGGGTCAAGGGGCACAAATACTAGCTGTTAAACTGTCCATGATTGGGAAATCAGGCATCGTCGTTCCAACAACCAGGAGGCCAGGGCCTTCATGGTATTAGTCTCAGTCTCTAAAGAGAAGAACGGATTACCTTCTGTCACGATTAGCAACTGTCCTTGCAGTAGTAAGATCTGACAGTTGACAGTTGCTAGGGTGGCAAGATTAGAGTTGATTAATGTGGATCCATTGTCTTTGGCAAAATGATAGTAAGCAGAGTTACTCACCTGTAATAAGTGTTCTCCAGGAACAGCAGGAATCAGTCCTCACATATGGGTGACAGCAGCGCCGACAGAGCCCGCGTGGAAGCATTTCCCCAGCTTTCAAAGAAAGCCTTTGGGAATGCTACCACACATGCGTGATTGACTTGCATCACTTGTCCTGTAAAGTAAACAAAGGGGTAAGATCATGTCTCTACCTGCCATCATCTCAAAAGGAGGTAGGCCTGTGGTCCAATGCCTGGTGACTCTCATTGCCATCAGCATCAGCAGTAATTTCATATCCTAGTCCTTACCTGAGGTGGACACATACTTCTTCAGAATACTAGCAGTGGTTTTATTAGCCCGTTCGGCTTGTCCAGACGATTGTGAATAGTAGGCTATGTGGAATTTAGTTTTCAGTCCTAAGTTTCCACATGTGTTTGATCACTTGTTTGGTAAACTGTGGACCTTAGAGTCACACACCTATGCAATTCCCAACACTTGAAAACATGATTCAGTAACAATGGAGCTGTAGTTCTGGCTGTGCAGCTGGGTGCAGAAATGCACTCTCCGTCTGGTGAATGAACAGACAACAGTGATCATATATCTGCTACTTTGGATGGATCAGACAACTGGTCCACCTGAATGTCAAGACCAGGGCATGGCTATTCCTTTCTCCTGAAGGAAGCCCTGTGTATGAGGGATGAAGACTGAACATAAGAAATGCCATATTGGGTCAGACCAAAGGTCCATCAAAGCCCAGTATCCTGTTTCCAACAATGGCCAATCTAGGTTGCAAGTACCTGCAAGGTTCCCACAAAAGTAGACTGGAACCTTCAAACAAGTTAGACAACCTTGAAGGACTACAAAAGGGGACTGCTACTTCTGGAGTGAGATCTGCAATTGTAAGTATTTACTTCTGGGAATTTTTCTAAATCTTGGGGAAAAAGGAATTCTTTAGATTAAAGCTGATAAATCTGTGAACCCAGTATATTTGTTCAATCATTCAGGGCCTAGTAGCAGCAAAGAGTTTTCAGGCTAAATTTAAAACACAGAGAGCTTTCTGGTTAAAATTAGAACCCAGCAGAGAGCTTCCAGTTTAAATTTAATACTCAGTCAGGGCCTAGTAGCAGCAAGGCACTTTCAGTTTAAATTTAAAACACAGAAGAGAGCTTTCTGGTTAAATTTAAATTTAGAACTTAAGATTCCCTCTATCCAAGCAAGGGCTGTGGGACTCCGCCTGTAGATTTGTCACAGATTACCTTAGAAACACAGGACAGGGTACTGTGTAGCAGCCAGCTTTAATAAGTCTTCTTTCCCTCCCACCCCTGGGATAATCATAGATTTATAGGTGCTTAAACCTCTTAAAGGAAAGGAGGTGCCATATTCACTTTCAGGTACAGCTGTTTATTCTCATCAGCATACATTAAGTACCTGAGATTAGTGTCACATGTATGATTTTCTCCCAGTTGGTGAGGGGTCTTACGTGTGCACAAGGTGCAAGGAATTCTTTGCTTTCAGGGAACGAGTCCGATCTCTGGAGACAAGACTAGCAGACTTGGAAGACATAAGGAAGATAGAGAGGTACATAGATGAGACCTACAGGGATGTAGTTCTGAAGTCCCACCTCCAGTCTGGCAGCATCCCTGTTGCCAAGGAAGAGAGAGGTCACGTGACAGGAGAGCATCACTCTGGTGTGGCAGGAAGTGATTCTGTAGCTAGGACCTGTCCTCCAGGTGATGTAAAACCCTCTCGCACCGAGGAAGTTTCTCCAGGGCCATGTGCCCATGAGGGAAGGGTTAGGACAGCCGTTATAGTTGGTGATTTGATCATTAGGCATGTAGATAGCTGGGTGGCTGGTGGACATGAGGTAATAATAATGGGTGATTTCAATTACCCCGGTATTGACTGGGTCAGTGTCATGGCAGGACATGCTAGGGAGATAAAGCTTCTAGATGAAATAAATGACTGCGTCTTGGAGCAGCTGGTTCATGAACCGACCAGAGGGGAAGCCATTTTGGACTTAGTCCTTAGTGGAACACCAGATCTGGTGCAAGAGATAAGGGTGTTGGGGCCACTTGGCAATTGTGATCATAGCATGATCACGTTTGATTTAATTAATGGAGGAGGGATGGTAAAGAAATCCACAGTACTACCTTTTAACTTTCAAAAGGGAGATTATGATAAAATGAGGAAAATAGATAAGAAAAAACTAAAAGGAGCAGTTGCAAAGGTTAAAGACTTATATCAAGCTTGGGTGTTGTTTAAAAATAATATCTTGGAAGCCCAGACCAGCTGTATTCCACGCTTTAAGAAAAGTGGAAGGATGTCCAAAAAACTGCCAGCATGGTTTAAAGGTGAGGTCAGAGAGGCTGTTGTTGCCAAAAAAAAGCATCTTTCAGGAAATGGAAAAAAAAGCCAAATGACGAAAACTGGAAACAGCACAAGCATTGGCAAGTTAAATGCAAGGCATTGATAAGGCAGGCAAAGAGAGAATCTGAGAAGAAACTTGCTGTGGAAGCAAATACACATAATAAAGACTTTTTCAAGTACATTCGTAGCAAAAAAACTGTGAGAGAGTCAGTTGGACCATTAGATGATAGAGGTGTAAAAGGGGCAGTAAGAGGGGACAAGGCTATAGTGGAGAGAATGAATTAATTCTTTGCTTCAGTCTTTACTGAGGAAGATGTAGGGATGTTACCCATGACAGAAGTGGTATTTAAAGGTGATACTGCCGAAGAATTGAAAGATATGTTGATACACCGGGAAGACTATTTGATAAACTGAAGTGTAGGAAATCACCTGGACCGGATGGTATACATCCAAGGGTGTTGAAAGACCTGAAATATGAGATTTCAGCCCTGCTATTAGTAATCTGTGAACTATCATTAAAATCATCTGTAATACCTGAAGATTTGAGGATCACCAATGTAACACCAATTTTTAAAAAGGGTTCCAGGGGTGATCTGGGAAACTACAGAACGGTGAGCCTTACGTCAGTACCAGGAAAAATGGTAGAAGCCATCATAAAGAATAAAATTACTCAACATGTAGATAGTCATGGCTTAATGGGAGACAGCCAACGTGGCTTTAGACAAGGAAGATCCTGTCTTACTAATCTGTTGTTTTTTGAAGGTGTGAATAAACAGGTAGAAAAAGGTGAGTTGGCTTGATATAATGTATCTGGACTTTCAGAAAGCCTTTGACAAGGTCCCTCATCAGAGACCTTCGGCAAAACTAAAAAGTCATGGGATAGGAGGCAGTGTACTATTATGGATCAGGAACTGGTTAAAAGTTAGAAAGCAGAGGGTAGGGCTAAATGGCCAATTTTCCCAATGGAGAAAGGTGAATAGTGGAGTACCACAGGGATCTGTGCTGGGTCTGCTGCTTTTTGACATATTAATAAATGACCTGGAAAATGGAATAACGAGTGAGGTTATCAAATTTGCAGATGACACAAAACTATATAAACTTGTTAAAACCCAAGAGGATTGTGGAACATTGCAAGAGGATCTTGATAAATTGGAAGACTGGGCATCCAAATGGCAGATGAAATTTAATGTGGACAAGTGCAAAGTTATGCACCTAGGGAAGAACAACCCAAACTATGGTTACACGATGCAAGGTTCCACATTGGGAACCACCACCCAGGAAAAAGATTTAGGTATCATCATGGATGTTAAACCCTCTTCCCAGTGTGCAGCGGCAGCCAAGAGAACAAATAGAATGCTAGGTATCATAAGGAAAGTAATGGAAAATAAAACAAAGGATATTATAATGCCTCTGTATCATTCCATGGTGCAACCGCACCTTGAACATTGTGTGCAATTCTGGTCGCCGTATCTTAAAAAGGATATAGCGTTATTAGAAAAGGTACAGAGAAGAGCCACCAAAATGGTAAAGGGGATGGAAGGAAATTCCTATGAAGAGAGGCTAAAAAGGTTAGGGCTCTTCAACCTGGAAAAGAGACGGCTGAGGGGAGATATGATAGAGGTCTATAAATTAATGAACGGAGTGGAACAGGTAAAGGTAGATCGATTGTTTACATCATCAGAATATAGAAAGACTAGGGGACATGGAGCTACAGGGTAACCTATTTAAGACTAATAAAAGAAAATATTTTTTCACTCAACATGTAATCAAACTCTGGAATTTGTTACCGGAGGATATAGTAAAAGCTGTTAGTGTAGCTGGGTTTAAAAAAGGTTTGGACAAGTTCTTGGAGGAAAGGTCCATAAACCATTATTAAAAGGGACCCAGGATATCACTGCTTGACCCAATACAAGCATTGAGGAACCTGTGTCTTTTGGGGAGACTGCTAGGTACTTATGACCTAGATTGGCCACTGTTGGAAACAGGATACTGGGCTTGATGGACCTTGGTCTGACCCAGTATGGCAGTTCTTATGTTCTTTAGTGTATAACTTCATATCGTGGGACATGTGAGGCCAATAGACCATGAGTTTCAGGCTTCGTAGGTAATTGTGTCACCTTGGGGGCCAGCACAGAGTCCATCATGGGCACATTGTAACATAATCCCTCTACAGAAGACTAGTACTACCCACTGGGTGATGCTATGTTTTTGTTTCTTGATAATAAAAACAGTCCTGGGTATCTCTAAGAATACAAAGATAAATCAACTGAAAAGACCAATCTTAAAACATTTTTTTGAATCAGATATACAAGGAGATAAAGGATCTCTCTACATGAGCCAGTCACAAAATAATGGATGTAAGCCTCTCGTACAAAGTTCTCATTGATCTAGAAAAAACTCATTTTTATGAATTACAAACATTCTCTTCAGAAATTTCATGTAATTATTTTAAATTATATATATTTACCTATAAAATTTGCATTTAATAATTCATTTAGTACTTCAATGGAATTCCAGTGAATAATTCATAATCTTCTTTTTCAAATCTTTCCACAATACTTAAATAATATATAAACCACAATTAAACAGGCTGACCAACAAATTTTTACTTATCCCAAAAAGCCATGTCGCTGTGCTATTTTCTTCTCTCATGGAGCAATCTCTCAGTGCCCGACCAAGGCCTTCATTTCACAAGGGCCACTTCCTGCTTCAGGACTTATCAAACAATCTCCAATTTCAGCATCTTTGCTAATTTGATTTTAGTGTCACCAAAAGACAAGGATTTTCCTCTTCAAGTAACATTTCTAGCTTTTTGAGATAAAGGTTTTTCAGTCAGTTTACTTAATTGTAAATATTGTGAAAAGATTTGAAAAAGAAGATTACGAATTTATTCAATGGAATTTCAATGAAGTACCGAATAAAGTATTAAATATGTAGATTTTATAAGAATGTTAAATATAATAAATTCTCTATGGACATTCATAATTTTCTTTTGTAATTCATAAAAATAAGAATTTTTATGAAATAAGATCCATGATGGTGAATGCAAGCCTCTCATCCACGATTTTGTGATTGGAATGAAATAAAGAAGAAGAAAAGCGATCTCAGCACATGAGCCATAGAATACAGTACTTTTCCTGATTAACAGGTCACTCTGGATATGGAACATCTCTGGGGAGATGTAGAGGAGGCAAAGCTCCTTATTTCTGTGGAATTCTTCTGGGGTCAAAGAAGGAGCCCGGGGATCTTGATTACAAGCATACAATTTTACCTATGATCGTGTCAAGGAAGGAGTGTCACTGCTTAGCTGTATTACTGGAGGTGAATTTTCTGCTGCTGGGTAACAGCATTAGCTGCAAGGGAAGGAGACTCCTTGAATTCCCAGAGTTGTCCCAATATAGCACCTTTTTTGACCACATGATCTGCAAGATCATTACCGGGTTTGTCAGCGCCTCCTGCTTTGGCATGGCCTTTGAGATTCTTCCAGTTGACGGTCAAGTTATGCTTCTGTACTAGCTGATCTATAGCTAAGATTCATTTCTTATGTTCCATGGGTTGTCCTTTTGGAATTTAGTCTTCTTCATGCTTTCCAACCCAGTAGATGTGAAACAAAAGTTCTGACAAACACAAAGTGCATACTGATGGTCATGTGGACCATTCCCTTTACTGCAGATTGTAATGGCAAAAGTGAGCTCAACATACAAATTGGACTTGGAGTCTTAGCTGAACCTGGGAGCAGAATCACCCTTATGAACCTCTCATGTTACTCCTACTCCCACTATTACTTCACAGTCCGAATCTCGACAGAATGCACATCCATCGACATAGACCTTGGGGATGTCTTTGAACACATTTTCATCATACTAATGATGATATGGCTTGGTCAGCCTAGATCTGGGTCTGGGTCCAGGTCAGAACCAGTCCCAGGTAAGTCTAAGGTAGTGCAGTCATGTAGTTCCACTAGACCTAGAGTTAACCATATTCTTGTGCTTTTGAGTATACTTTGCCTCCATGGACCATCCTTGGATGCCTAGGGTCCAGGAGGTAATCCTACTAATGAAGTCCTGTCCAGTTTTGATTCTGTCACTTCCCAGAAGTTGATGGTTTGTTTTAACTAGCAGCCTATCATCAACTTCTTACCTTGCACATAACTGCAGTGGCGCTTCAGTGCCCACATGGTGGACAGCGATGCTTTTTCACAGTCCGAGTACTTCTTTTCTACTTCAGATGTCTTAGCATATGCTAGCAAAGCCTTATTGGTGTCATGCTTTTGACATAGGATTGTACTCTTGTGTGAGCCCCAAATTGAGGAATAATTATTTTCCTCCTAGGTGGGTCAGGCAAGGGGTTTGGCTTAGAATGTCCTTCCACTACTTCATGGCTGCCTCCTGTTGTGCACCTCACACTCATTGTTCACCCTTGAGAAGTTTGACCAGGGATAGGACATCTCAGCATACTAGTCTATGAACTGATGGTAATAATTACGAATGCTTAGGAATGAGTTTAGCTCAGACACATTGGTGGGTCTCTTGAGCTGCTGTTATGCTACTCTTTTTTGGGTGATGTAACCCTTCTGCTGAAACTTCATAGCCCAGGTAGTTTAGGGACTTTCTGCACCACTTTCCCTTCAACAGTGATAGTTTAAACAGCTCCAGGCAGCAGGAACCAAACACATGCTTTAGCTCGGCCAGATGTGTTTCAAAAGTCAAACTCTTGATTAGGATACCATCTATTTAGATCAATGTGCCTCTGGCCTTATGAATGAAGATATTAAAATCTGCTGGAGCATTTAAATACCCAAATGGAGTTCTTATTCAGGTATACTGTGTCTTACCAAAGATAAAGGCAAGTTTGTGCTGGTCTTCAGGTGCATCTGGGACTTTCCGGAAGCCTCAGGACAGGTCAAGAATGATAAAATACATGATCTCTTTGATAGTGGCTAAATTTTAGTCCGGATGAACCATAGGCAACCTAGATTGGGGAACTCTTGAGATAACATATAACAATCCTTCAGCTCTCAGAAGGTTTAAGGAGAGGAAGCAGAGGACTACTGTAGGTGCTATTGCACTGGTGAATAATCCCTCTGAATTCCAAGGTGTTAAAAGAGCTCTTGGACTGACTCAGGGGAGGCCAGGTACACAAAATCTGGCTTGCTATGGGTACCTATGTAACATGCAAGTCTGTCAGACCATAGTCATAGGCATCAGTGGCAAAGAGGTCCTGATACCAGGATAGCAGACTCTTTAGCTGAACTTTCTCCGCTTCATGTGTACATGCATCAGCTTGTTCTATATGGGCTTCCTGTGGGGTATTGGGAGGAATCTGCCTTTTCCTTGATTACTTGGGGAGGTAGTCTTCAGGCCAACCACCCTTTATTTTGCATCCACTGCCTCCCATTGTATGGAAATATCTCATGAATATTCATTAGGGACTTCCTGAAAACCAGGCTGGATTGTGGTGCACTAGTACTGGATTTGGCCCCCCGGACTAGGAGAACAGTTTGTCCTGATCAGTCATGGGAGGACCTTTGGCATGGTCACAGGCTTGCCAGCCAAATGACTCCATAAGATGTCATTTAAGAGGTTCATGTAGGCTCTAAGTTTAAGGCGACAATCAGAGCCAGGGTGGAGGGGTAATTCTAGACCTCTCACTATGGAGAAGTTGTAGGTGAAGCTCATTCTCTAGTCTCAGAGGAAGGCTAAAATTTCTCACTGAGGTTTTGGTTTCTTGTCCAGGTATTTCTATGATAGCCTCAGTTTGCTTTACTGCATGCTAGGTCGCCTGGCCTCGGAGTCAGTGGTAGAGTGATTTACTAATTGGGGACTGGCCACTATACAGTAATATGGAAGCTCTTATGCTTTGACCTGTATTTAACTGCGCACATACAAGGAAGGTTTTTCCATCCCAGTATATCAGCACGTTTCCTTGTGTGCAACATCCTAGCACTCTTGGGATTAGGTAAGGTTATCTCTGGAGATCTGGTGGTGTCTCCTGACTGATCAGTCTGGACAGTGTTCTACCAAGAATATTTTCAAGCTGTCAGCATCAACACCAAATGTTAGTTACTGAATCTCACATTATCTTTCTTACCCATTTGTCCCTGGGCTTCCTCATATTGGAGCTCTAGCAGGTTAGGGTCAGCTGGACTCTGAATTTATGCTAAGGGAAGTCTCCTTCTGTTCCACTATACAAGGGTTATGAAACCCATTGCCTGACTTCACCATTCCATAAGGGATGGGTAGTTTCACCTGAGTCCAAACTACTTCTTGGACACAGTCAATGATAGAAGACAACCTCTTTAAGAGTTCATACCCAATCAGGCTCTCACTTGGTTTGCAGCTTGTCGTGCTGTGAGGGCTTGTGTGCATCAGTGATGCTGAGAGCTAAACTATCGGTAGTTTAACTACTGGCAGGGTCTCCCAAGATGGACAGGTCTCAGCTGAGGTGCCAGACGAAGACAAACCACCCATCTGGGCAGCAGCAGAATGGGATAGTGTTGACGGCGGAGGATCACATTTCTGTGACAACGGCAACAACACCAAACTTAAACTGCGCGGAAGGAAGGCCCGGCAATCTACTTCTGTATCTTGCCATGAAAACCCAATGGATAGTTACAACAAAACAAATTGTGCTATGGTGCTGGAAGATGAGACTCCCAGGTCGGAAGGCACTCAACTAGCTACTGGGGAAGAGCTCTGCCAAGAAATATGGAAGACAACATCATGGCCAACTGACTGGAAAAGATCTGTATTTATACCAATACTAAAGAAAGGTGATCCAACTGACTGTGGAAATTATCGCACAATCGCTCTGATCCCACATGCCAGCAAGATTCTACTGAAGATTATTCAAAAGAGACTACAGCCATACCTAGAACAAGAACTACCTGAAGTGCAAGCAGGGTTCAGGAAAGGGCGAGGAACGAGAGACATCATTGCGGATGTGAGATGGATCCTTGAAAAGACTAAAGAATACCAAAAGGATATCTATTTGTGCTTTATCGACTATAGCAAGGCTTTTGACTGTGTAAACCATGAGAAACTCTGGGCCACATTAAGAAGCATGGGTATACCAGAACACCTGATCGTTCTCTTGCGTAATCTGTACATTGATCAAGAAGCAACAGTTCGAACGGAACAAGGAGAAACAGAATGGTTTAAAATAAGCAAAGGTGTAAGACAAGGCTGCATACTTTCCCCCTACCTGTTTAATTTATATGCAGAACAAATCATCAGAGAAGCAGGACTGTATGAAGCCAACAGAGGTGTGAAGATTGGTGGAAGACTCATCAACAACCTTCGCTATGCTGATGATACCACATTACTGGCTAAAAGTGAAGATGATCTGAAACATTTGCTTCTCACAATCAAAGAACATAGTCTCAAAATGGGCCTGCACCTTAATGTAAAGAAGACAAAGATCATGACAACTGGCATAATCAACAGGTTCATCGTTGAAGGAGAAGAAATTGAAATCGTGAACAACTTTAACCTACTTGGATCAACTATCAATAAAGAAGCAACAAGCAGTCAAGAAATCAGACGACGCATTGCTCTTGGCAGAATGGCTATGAAAGACCTAGATAAGATTCTCAAGAGCAGAGATGTCTCTCTCCATACAAAGATTCGACTTGTTCCAGCCATGGTATTTTCAATAACATCATATGGATGTGAAAGCTGGACAGTGAAAAAGACAGACAGGAAGA
The DNA here is from genome assembly GCA_033557465.1 of Ichthyophis bannanicus. NCBI lineage: Eukaryota > Metazoa > Chordata > Amphibia > Gymnophiona > Ichthyophiidae > Ichthyophis > Ichthyophis bannanicus. The sequence goes on from CM066043.1 coordinate 103,015,331, forward strand.
AAATTGATGCCTTTGAATTATGGTGCTGGCGGCGAATACTGTGTATACCATGGACTGCCCGAAGAACAAACCAGTCGGTACTAGAAGAGATCAAACCTAAGCTTTCTTTAGAAGCTCAGATGACAAGACTTCGACTTTCATACTTCGGACACATCATGCGAAGAGAGAGATCATTAGAGAAAGACATCATGCTTGGCAAGATAGAAGGTCAACGCAAAAGAGGAAGGCCAGCAATGAGATGGATTGCTACAATAACAGCAGCTACGGGTACCAGTCTGTCAACAATGAGCCGCCTGACTGAAGACCGAACACAATTTAGGATAGCTATCCAGAGGGTCGCCATGAGTCGACTCCGACTCGACGGCACTTAACAACAACAACCCAATCAGGAATTCTTCCCTAGAACGGGTGGTGATTATCACCAGGTACTTGAGGCTGGGCTTGCCCACCTGCAAAGTAAGCTAGATCTGCCCCCTGTCTCAATGCCCTAGCCCCGAAAAGCTAACAGGGAATGATCACAGAGAATCACCTTCAGCTTAGTTCGGCCCTCGAAGGAAGCAGCAAGTTTCTCAAACAGAATTTTAGTCAGCAGGGTTCCTTCGGCACCTATGGCTATTAAACCCTCATAGGGTAACACCTGTTGTATCTGTATGGGAATTGTGTACCTGTGCCCTTGACGTTTAAGTTTACCCAAGCGGTACTTGTGCTTCTGTATCAAGTCAAATGCTAAAGTGTTATTCTCTTCCCGAGCAGGGAGGTTGAGATGAAAGGATTTCTCCTACTCTCTCTCCCCACTTTCGAAGTGCTAGGAAGAGGACTGCTTATTGGGCGCTCATCGATGGTTAGGGGCAGTTGAGAAGTGCTCTCTAGCAGATCATCCTTCCTGACTCCCTGATATACTAAACCCCAAAGAGCTTCTTTCAGTTCTTGCAACTTGTTTTCAAGGGCTTGGGCCCGAATAGCATCCAGTGGCATCCTCCCCTTTTGGTTGTCGTTATGGTGGGAGCCTCTTTCCTTATCCCCTTGGGCTTTAGGGCCTCTGAGTACAGCTGTGAATTAGAGGCATCAAAGTTAGTTTTTACAAACAAATCGGTATTTACAGCACTGCCACCCTTTTTGTTTGTCTTCTGGCTATTTAATTTCCTTGGCTTGCTAGGCTATGGGTGGCAATTAGTGAAGATCTCATAAATTCTCTGGGCATGTTCTAATCAAGTTGGAAGGAAATGTATGTTTTCTTTCAGCCAACTGCGCTGTTGTAAAGGCTGGTAAGACTTGCAGAAATAATTCCTGTAGTTCATTCTCTTCTTGGTGATCTAGATTTTGGGAAAAGTAACATAAACGTTTGTTTTAATTTATGCAACAAACTCCCTAGGGGCCTGATCCTTTGTATAAACTATAATACAAGCTGCCTTCTGGGCAGCTATTGGCGTTTGGTACCACTCATAGTATTTCTTGAGAGTTTGCTCAAAGGAGTCTAAAATCCCTTTTTTTTTAAATAGAAAAGCACATCATTAATTTCTAGTCGCAGGTCTGCTCAAAAGGACAAGGGTAATACCTATGGTCTGGAAGACAAAGGTTAACTGTTGCAAATGCTTTACAATATCTAGCAGATTTTTTTTTCCAAACACTGGTCTTAAATTTGTCATTACTTTAATGCAATGGATACAATCTTTAACACTACCCTCCATCACAGGTTGAGAGGAATCTCTATAAGAACATAAGATATGCCATACTGAGTCAGACCAAGGTCCATCAAGCCTAGTATCCTGTTTCCAACAGCGGCCAATCTAGGTCATACGTACCTAGCAGTTTCCCCAAAAGACACAGGTTCCACAATGCTTGTACTGGGTCAAGCATTGATATCCTGGGTCCCTTCTTAATAATGGTTTATGGACCTTTCCTCCAGGAACTTGTCCAAACCTTTTTTAAACCCAGCTACACTAACAGCCTTTACTACATCCTCCAGTAACAAATTCCAGAGTTTGATTACACGTTGAGTGAAAAAATATTATTTTATTAGTCTTAAACAGTTTACCCTTTAGCTTCATTGCATGTCCCCTAGTCTTTCTATATTCTGATAACGTAAACAATCGATCTACGTTTACCCGTTCCACTACGTTCATTAATTTATAGACTTCTATCATATCTCCCCCTCAGCCGTCTCTTTTCCAGGTTAAAGAGCCCTAATCTTTGTAGCCTCTCTTCATAGGAGTATCCTTCCATCCCCTTTACCATTTTAGTGGCTCTTCTCTGAACCTTTTCTAATAATGCTATATCCTTTTTAAGATACAGCGACCAGAATTTCACACAATATTCAAGGTGCGGTCTCACCATGGAACGATTATAGAGGCATTATAATATTCTTTGTTTTATTTTCCATTCCTTTCCTTATGATACCTAGCATTCTATTTGCTCTCTTGGCTGCCACTGCACACTGGGCCGAGGGTTTTAATATGTTATCCACAATGACGCCTAAATCTTTTTCCTGGGTGGTGGTTCCTAATGTGGTACCTTGCATCGTGAAACCATAGTTTGGGTTGTTCTTCCCTAGGTGCATAACTTTGCACTTGCTCTATCTTCAAGCTTAATATTTTTGAGAGTTTAGGAGCTACGCATTCCTATTCTCTCAGCTCTCTCTTTTGTTTCCAAAGGCAGGATAGCGGCTGGTATTCCAATCCTGTTCCCTGACCAGGTATCACAGTTCGCTCCCTTCCCCATTTCACTCTGGAAGGCAGGAATGTCACTATGCAGCCTGACAGTCTGCAAAAACAGGAGAGTTCCTATCTGTTGCTTGCTTTCTAGACTGGCAGACTTAATGATTAGCTTTCAATAAGAATTAGAATAGGCACAAGAGCTCATTAGCTATCTCTGCAAACTTCCCTTTCTTCCCAGTCTTCCTTGCATGTCTCTTTGGGCATGCAAGTTTTGTACTTTTGTTTGTGCGTCATGAAATTTGGCTTCTACCTCATGCTGTGAATTAGTTATTTACTATAAATATTCTCAAGCAAAAGCTTTTTGGTCAAACAATAACACTGTCCATTCAGCAACCGCTTCTAAGGTAAGTTTAGTAGCTGCTGCAAATGTATCAAGGACCTGCACATAAATACTTCGTAGGCTAGTCAAGAGTTCTAGGGCTAAGGCACTACGACTTCTAGTTTCTCTATGTGTTCCTGGTTATCCTGTTTTCCGTGTCAAGGACAAGATGTTGCTAAACACAGTTTACTCTATAAAAAACGCTCACTTGATTTGCCGTCCTCAGGTGCTAGATCTTTGCAATAGCATCCAAACTATAAGGCAAATTGTGCCTTACTTAGATAATTGGCTCCTCTATACAGCTAAGATGCAACAGCTGATCCTGTATATATGTAATGGTAAAATAGTGGACCTGCAAAGCTCCACTAAGCTTACACAAAATTTATTTTGTAAGATATGTTTTCTGTAAATAGTTTAACTACTGTTCCATGTAAATGTTGTTCACATTGTTAATTGCAAACCGCCCCTGATCTCTGGAAGGGACGGTCTAGAAGAACTACAGTGTAACTAATAAATAAATTGTAATAATCATGCACTCTGATTTCCAGTTGCCCCACCCAAGTTCTAGATCCAAAAAACTACAATACTGACCGACACATGGATTCTGTGCCAAATCTGCCTTTCTTCAAGAGAATTATAGGGTAATAGATCACGGTGTACTTTATCACTCAGTTACAATTAGAGCTGAGAAAAATACAAATCATTCTATCATCATAATTCCCGCAAGCCATGCAAACAAACAATTAAGACCTAGCTCTCTCCCACCACGTAAGAAAACAAGTGTTGCATACTGCACCCCTGAGGTCAGCTTGCAGTTTGGTTGCTATAGAGGATGGCATTAGTCAGCAGGGAGATAGACAGACTACCAACAAGGCAGGGATCTGCCACACGATCGAGGTAGAGTAAGAGACAGAGAAAGCTTACAAAGACTATTACAGGCACCATCCAGCAGCCCTCTTCTGCTGGCAGGGTAGCAAAAGCTTCAGCCTTTGTTCTCAGTTTTCATATACTTTGCTCTGCCGTGCAGTCCACTTAATTACTGGTGTGTCTCCAGGTGACTGGCCAAGGCCTGGGTCCAAGCAGTCAAACCAGCAAATCAGACCATGTCCTCTCAATAGTATGTATTGGAAGGAAGTCTCCTGACCTAGTCAGTGCAGTCATAAGCTTGAGAACTTATGGCTAGTCAGTTTATGGTACTAGGTCTCATGAATCAAATTCCTTAGGTAATTGCTTTATGCTAAACGTCCACCTCGAAAACAATAGACTCCATTTTGCACATGCAGCGGCCTGTGTAGTTTGCATCCATTACTTCTACAGCTCCACTTGGATGCAGACCTATTCTACCGAGGCAACCAACAGATCTGCCTTGTCCAGCTCTATTTTCACAGGACTTTCCACATGGTGGTAGTGTTGGCCTGATTGTGCTCTTGGGAGAGGATGGTTGTAGTGGTAGGGTTTGGTAAAGACTCTCCCCTCTGACCCCAGCTTGCACACTTCTTTGATTATTGTATACCACAATGGCACAAGTAAACACCATAAAAGTGACCACCGAAGAGTGTTCACTTTTATGGTGTTTATCATATTTGGGCTTGGTGAACGTATATGCCCAGGGTTTTTTTTTAACTGTGGTTTACAAGGCAAGGCAGATGCAGTATTCTAGTCCATTACTTTGCTACTCTAGATAATAGTACACATTGCATTTCATTGCTTGCTTAAGGCAATGTGGACTCCTAGCAACCCAGTGGTAGGCTTTTCTTGGCAAAGTGGGATCAGACGTACATGACCAGACCTTTCTTCCAAGACCGCAGAGAGTAAAGTGATCTGTCCAAGGCCACAATGAGTACTAGCAGAAATCAAACCTTGGTCGGTTTCTTAAGCATCAGGCCACTGCCGCTGCTGCTGCTACTGCTCAGAATGGAATAGGTTCAAATCCACTACTGCTCCTTATGATGCACACAAGTCACTTAACTATCTCACATTAGGTAATGTTTCAAAACTACACCTGTCTTGCCCATGAAAGCAGATGCAGACCCCCCCCCACCACAATATCTTACTTTCCCCCATCCATACATACTGAAATAGTAACTATCATTACTCAATAGCGCACACACACAAGCAATACTAGTGCCCCTAAATGACATAAATAAATGTGTGTCCCATAAATGCCACAGGAAACTAAAAGTGAAAACAGGTGAGCTGCATCACCCTAGAAAGTATATATTGTATACCTAAATTTACTTGAGCTCCAGAGAAAGGCATGAGCTCACTCTAGTTCCCCTCCTTTTCAATTTTCCATTGCTTTAGAGAAGAAAACAGCTTTGATGGGATCCCCATTGTCAGTCATGAAACATGAGTTATACATGAAGATATTTCTTGTTGAAAACAGACATTGCTGGCTCCAAATAGGAGCAGGGTTGTGCTTATATACACACATAATTCCTTCTATAGTAGGAGATTGAGTTGATATTGTAACCAAAGCAGTATAATTGGTACAATATAAAATGGGAAAATGCATCCAGCTAGATCAGCCCTACTGCAAAAAACACCATTCTACACACTATAGCAGGGTGAACCCGAATTTGCAGGTGCTTAGCTGCAATAAAGACACAAGACCGATCTGGGCTGCTTTTACCATAAAGCAAGAGTTCTTGACACAGTCCTCAGCACATACCTAACTAGTCAGATTTTCAAGATCGCCATAATGAATATACATATAAATGATTTGATTGCCTATTCATTATAGCTATCCTGATGACATGACTGGCTAGGTGTGGCCCAAGGACCGTACTAAGAACATCTTATCTAAGGCTTCACTTTAGAAAACAGAATGCTTTGCTAAAAAAACCAGCTGCTCCCACCTCAGTAAACTAATGGCATGCAGCTTAAGAGCTCTTTTACTGCTAAACATTAATGCATATTAAGCATTATTCTACCCATAGAAATAAGAGGGCTGTGGACACTTAACAGATGAAAGGCTTTAGTAAGCATGCCCCTTAGTAAAAAGAGTCCCTTACAGTTGCATTACAGTGAGCACTAGTGTGGGGAGAACAACAACCACACACTACGCCCTTCACCCAGTGGCCCTTCACTACGCCCTTCACCCAGAAGTTGTATTGGGTGCCCCTTACCATCACAGCAGAACCTCCCTCACCCCCAGGCAAACTGTCCCTAAAAATGTTTAGCAGACTGGCTCCTGTACGTCTTCTCTCTTCCTAGTTTCTAGACCTGGCAGCCATCACCTCCCACTGCCAGGTCAGTCTCACTTGTTCAAGGAGATGCAGTTAACATAATACATGCAAAAGGCAATCAAGTCCAGCAGCCTGTTTCTAACAGTGGTCAAGCCAGATCACAAGGGGAGAAAAGTTTACCAATCAGTGCAGGGCTGGCACATCCACTAGGTGGTTGCCTAGGGTGGCAGACTCTGGCAGGTGACCCAACACTAGACAGTCCTGATACACCACCACCCCCAACATCCAGCTTCTTACAGAGGAGGGGGAGGGGAGAGAGAATTTATGGATAGCACAGCGATCACCTCTTTGAAGTCACAGCAAGTTTTTAAAGCAGCCTGCTGCTCCTGCCCACTCCACCAGAGGTCAGAGGGGCAGGACATGGAACGTGCACATGCACTTTAAGGCCTGCTACAGCTTCAAAGAGGCGATTGCCGTGCCAGCCATCAACCCCTGGTAAGAGGAGGTTAGAGACAGTCCATTTCTTGCTGCCCTAGGCAGGCCCGCTCTTGGGCCACCCCAGACTCAGCTTTTACTGTATCCTCCAGCAACAAATTCCAGAGTTTGATTGCACTGTTAAGGTTTAAAAAGAAGTTGACAGATTTCCAGAAGAAATAGCCATAAACCAATATATTAAACGTGGACTGGGCAAATCCACTATGTATCCTAGAGTAAGCACAGAATGTGTAATTACACACTGTAGCAGGTGTTCTACTAGAAGCTTTTAGGAACCTCCATTGTGCATGTGCCTGTCTTCACACACTTAAGATCCAAAAGATTTATATTTAATTCTACTTGAGATATATATGTAAAAAATAATATTAACTACATTCAAGCTATTCAACATTACCACCTCCTTTCTTGTGTCCCTATGACACACTCAAACTGCCACCAAGAGCAGAAGAAAGGGCAACCAGAACCTTCTTTCAGTACCGATATCCATCCGCAAGACTAAACCACTAACTAGTAAGAGCGTTCACATACATAGCCCCAATATTATGGCACTCTCTCCCAGCCCCCCTCAGCTCAATCAAGGACCTCCAGCCCTCTAGAAAAGGACCAAAGGCCCTGCTCTTCACCAAATCCTATAATAGCCCAAGCTATACTAGTACATAATTAACTCCCCACCACAATCAGCTCCCCCCCTTCAGTCAGCGACATTGCAGCTACTCACACCAGTATTCTCAACTATATTTGTATATATAAAGCTCAATATGCCCTCTGTAAATAGTTTATTATTAAACTTCTCCTTCAATGTTTCACGTTATAGTTACCATGTAAATAGTTAACATCTACTATAGCTGACTAGCTAAGCTTTCTCTGAATGAGCAGGAAAAAGTATCCACATATGGGGCTACCAAACACCCCCCCCCCCCCCCCCCCCAAAAAAAAATAAAGCCCAACTAGGGCAACAAAACCAGAACAAGCAGCACGTATAGTACCTCCTTGGGACTTGACAAATTCAACATCCACATCAGGATGACCCTTTCAGTAGCCTGGTTGGACAGGTGGGAAGGAGTTGAACCTATGTCCCAAACAGATGCCATGGTACCACTTGGCCAAAGTTATTGCCATGCTGGGTATCCCCATCTAGGTAATAATGGGCTGTAAAGTTGTAGGTAGAGGATGTATGGCATCCCTACAAATCTCGATAGAGACCAAGTACAGTTTATGTACAGATGCAGCCATGGCCTGGACATTATACATTATACATTCCCAACAACATGCCAAGAAAGATTCTCTAACCCTTAGTGGTGCATTTGTTTCTATAGAATTCATGATCATACAACCTTATGTAGCAATATTTGTAAATAGTTTACAAGCTTATGTAGCAAGTTTTTGTAAATAGTTTACCCGTTATCTAAGTTACTTGCCCTGTTATCTGTAAACTCATACATGTTAACTGTACTGAGCGTTTCTGTTCCATGTAAACCGCGCTGATGCTGAATAGTGCGGTATATAAGAGAATGTAAATAAATAAATAAATAATAGGCTATGGCATGACCCTCAAGGCTCAGACATGCCTGAGCATTGGCAAAGGAAATGCAATCCACCACCCCAATGGACAGTGTGCCACTGCTGGGGCTCAAAGGAAACTAAGCTGTGTAGCATGACTGTGTGGATTGGTCCACTCAAGATAGACTGTAGATATGTGCTGGCCTAACCTGTTCAGCTGGCCTCTGCCCTGTTGACATGAGGTCAGGGGGGGAAAGAAAAAAGTGGATAACACCAACTGATTGAGGTGGAAAGCCAAGAGCATCTTGGGCAAGAACAGCTGGATATACAGCCCCACCCAGCTGTTCTTGCCCAAGATGCTCTTGTGTATGGTAGATGAGGCACCAAGGCCTGAAGCTCACTGACACTGCAAGCAGAGGCGAGAGCCACAAGAAAATGACATTCCAGGTCAGAACTTTCAGCAGGCAGGTTGCCAAACAGCTTGAAGACACCAACAAGAGCTGCCCCAACACCACATTCAGATCCCATGTTATTGGTGTGCAGTTTAATCAGAAGCTTAGATAGGAGCAGGCCCTGCGTTAAACAGACCACCAGTGGTTGAGTAGAGACAGGCTTACCCTCCAATCTGCAATGGTAGGCAGAGATCACTCTCAGGTAGACTTGGACCGACTTAGACTTTAGGCCCAAATTAGAAAGATGCAGGAGATACTCCAGCAAGCTTTCCATTGAACAAGAAAAAAGTAAAAAAAAAAAAGGGATCCAGTGCAAAAGCAACAACTTCCACCACTTGAAGGCATAGGATCGCCATGTCAAATCCCTGTAGGAGGCCAGTCACCTCTATTGGCAGGTTAGAGCTCTGGCAGAACTACCTGCTCAGCAAGCTAAGGGCCATAGACCTGACATTGGGACAAGGTAAGGTCCCACCCTCCTGAGAGATGAGGTCAGGGTCACAACCTAGCCAAAAGGGGCTCCCGATGGGCAAGCTAAAGTAAAGCGTAGTTACTCACCTGTAACAGGTGTTCTCCAGGAGCAGCAGGAATCAGTCCTCACATATGGGTGACATCGGCGCCGACAGAGCCCTCGCGGAGCAATTTTCCCCAGCTTTCACAGAAAGCCTTTGGGAATTGCAGCGCACATGCGCGGTCGCCTTCCCGCCCAAGGGTGCCATCTTAGCCAGTCTGATGACATAGCTAAAAGACAGCATAAAAATTTGCAAAAAAACTTAAGCAGATGATTGCAACTCCACGGGGAGGAGGGAGGGTTGTGAGGACTGATTCCTGCTGCTCCTGGAGAACACCTGTTACAGGTGAGTAACTACGCTTTCACCAGGACCAAGCAGGAAGTCAGTCCTCACATATGGGACTCCCAAGCTTAAGGCTACCGGAGACCCTAAGCACAAAAATGAGCTCCCTCGAGCTCGGCAGTACAGAAGGATGGAATCTTCGCTGACTTATTACCCACTGGTAGCCCCCATCCGGGATGGAGGGTAGGAGTTGCTCAAACCTCGAAGAGATTTCGGAGGACTGCCTGTCCGAAAGCACTGTCCCTGCGGGACTCCCTCTCGAGACAGTAATGGACCGCAAAAGTCTGGCTCGAAGACCAAGTAGCGGCCCGGCAGATTTCTGCCAGCGGAACAGAGCGGAGGTAAGCCACTGACGTAGCCTTCGCCCGAACACAATGAGCCGTGACTCGACTTTCTAAGGAGAGTCCGGCTGCCCCATAAGCCCAAGTGATACAGTCAGCAACCCAGATGGACAGGGTACGCTTGGAGACCGGGAGCCCCAATTTATTGGGGTCAAAAGACACAAAAAGCTGAGCAGCTTTACGGTGCTCCCGCGTACGGTCAAGGTAGAAGTTCAATGCCCTTCTACAGTCCAGGGTATGCAGGACTCGTTCAGCTCGGCTGGAGTGAGGCCTGGGAAAGAAGGTTGGAAGTACCACCTCCTGATTGATGTGAAAAGGGGAGACAACTTTTGGAAGAAATTTTGGGTGAGTCCGTAGGACTACCCTATTTTTGTAGAACCGAGTGAAGGGAGGATCAGACACGAGGGCCTGCAATTCACTGACGCGTCTAGCGGAAGTGAGGGCTATCAGGAATAAGGTTTTCCACGAAAGAAAACGCAGAGAACAGGTAGCCATCGGTTCAAAAGGCGGACAGGTGATCCGCTGTAAAACCACATTCAGATCCCAGTCAGGTGCTGGCGGGCGCAGAGGTGGTTTTAGTAGAAGGAGACCTCGGAGAAACCGTGCTACAAGAGGGTCGCTGGAAAGAGGTCTGCCGTCCACCGGCACATGGTGTGCTGACAGAGCACTGAGGTGGACCTTGACTGAGTTGGACTTAAGTCCCAGATTAGAGAGGTAGAGCAGGTACTGCAAGATCACCGACACCGAGCAGGAGAAGGGATCCTGAGACTGCTGTACAAACCAAACGGAAAAGCGACGCCATTTAAGGGCGTAGCATTTGCGGGTAGAAGATCGCCGAGAAGCTAGGACGACCTCTTCCACCTCTGCCGGCAGGAGAAGGGGAGCAAGGACTACCCTTTCAGCCGCCAGGCCATTAGATTGAGAGATCTGAGGTTGGGGTGTAGCAGAGACCCCTGATCCTGTGTTAGGAGATCCGGATGAAACCCCAGAGGGAACGGATCCTCTACCGCTAATTGCAACAGGAGTGGAAACCACGGCTGTCTGGGCCAGCGAGGAGCCACCAGGATCATGGACGCTTTGTCCTGGAGAACCTTGAACAGAGTTCGGGAGACCAGCGGGATGGGAGGAAAAGCATAGAGAAGGTTTTCCGACCATGAGAGCAGAAATGCATCTGCCGCTACCCGAAGGGGATGTGGCTGATGCGAGCAGAAGCGAGGAAGTTGCCGGTTGAGAGGACTGACAAAGAGATCCATCGTGGGGAGGCCCCACTTCAGAAAGAGTTTCTGGACTACCAAGGGATCCAGACGCCACTCGTGCGGCTGGAGTATCCTGCTGAGTTTGTCCGCCAGGCAATTCTCCTGGCCTGGGAGATAAACTGCTTTGAGAAGAATGCCGTGACTGACGGCCCAAGAGCAGAGCTTTTGAGCTTCTCGGCAGAGAAGGAAGGAGCCCGTGCCGCCCTGTTTGTTCACGTAGAACATGGCAACTTGATTGTCCGTCTGGACAAGGACGGACTGGTGAGAAGTCAGGTGGGAGAAAGCCTTGAGCGCCAGACGAATAGCTCTGAGCTCCAGGAAGTTGATCTGTTGAGCAGATTCCCACGCGGTCCAGAGACCTTGAGTACATGCCCCCTGGCAGTGAGCTCCCCAGCCCAGGAGGGAAGCATCGGTCGTCAGCACTTGAGTCGGCTGAGGCGACTGAAAAGGCATTCTGAGCACCAGGTTCGGCCGATGAAGCCACCACTGTAGGGAAGAGGCCAGCGGACTGGAGAGGCGCACTAAGTCGGCTAGGCCGCCGGTGGCTTGTTGCCACTGTTTGCGAAGGCACCATTGAGCCGGCCGCATATTCAGGCGAGCATTGGGGGTCACGTGGACGGTGGAAGCCATGTGGCCGAGTAATCTCAGGAAGCGCCTGGCGGAGACCAGGGACTGGCTGCGAAAACGGCCGGCTAGGTCCATGAGCCGTTGAGCCCTGTCGAGAGGCAGGAAAGCTCGAGCCTGAGGAGTGTGCAGTCTTGCGCCGATGAACTCGAGATCCTGTGAGGGGAGCAAAGTGGACTTTGCGAAGTTTATGACAAAGCCCAAGTACTGCAGAAGAGTCACCGTGCGGTGTGTGGCATTGGTGACTGCCGGAGGGGACGACGCTCTGATGAGCCAGTCGTCGAGGTACGGAAAAACATAGAGGCCGTGAAGCCTGAGATAGGCTGCCACCACCGCGAGACATTTTGTGAAGACTCGCGGTGCGGAGGACAGGCCAAAGGGCAGTACTCTGTACTGGTAGTGATTTCTGGCCACCACAAACCTTAGGTATTGGCGGTGGCTTTGGTGGATGAGGATGTGCGTGTAGGCATCCTTTAGATCCAAGGAGCATAGCCAATCTCCCTGCTGGAGGTAGGGCAGAAGGATTCCAAGGGTAAGCATCTTGAACTTTTCCCGCACAAGGAACTTGTTGAGGTTGCGCAAGTCCAGGATGGGTCTTAGGCCTCCTGTCCTTTTTGGTATTAGGAAATACCTGGAATAAAAGCCTTGACCTCTCAGGTGGTGGGGCACCGGTTCCACAGCCTGGTCCTGAAGAAGACTTGCTAACTCCTGAAGGAGTAAGTCCCTGTGCAGAGGGAGTCGCGGAGGTTCCCCCGGAAAATAAGAGGGAGGGACCTGATGGAAGTGGAGAAGATATCCTTCTCGCACAACTTGAAGCACCTAGGCATCTGAAGTGATGTTGGACCACCTGTGGGCGAAGTGAACCAGCCGCCCTCCGGTGCTGGGAGGGACCAGCTGAGGGGGAGAGGCTATGCTGAGGAAGTCAAAAAACCCCACCCTGCTGAGCAGGGGCTGGTGGTGCAGGCTTGGGGGCTTGCTGCCTACGGGACCCGTTACCCCGTCCCTTGGCCTGCTGACCCTGTTGGGGAGCTGGAGGGGCCTGATATTGGGGGTAGTGTTTGTAGGCAGCCGCCTTTCTCGGGTAAAAGGACATTTTTTCCCGAGCCCTTCTTTTTCTGGGAAGGGGCGGAGGTCTTCCTAGAAAGCCTGGTCCTGGTGAGAGTCTCCGTCTCGATTTGTGCAGCCTTTTCAGCCATGGGCTTGCCAAAGAGGTTCTCACCTCTGCAGGGGACATCGACCAACTTGTCCTGCACCCAAGGCTCAAGGTCAGACGACTGAAGCCAAGCCTGTCGGCGGGCACCGATGCCGGCTGCGGCCACACGAGCCGATGCTTCAAAGCCATCATAGGCTGCTCGGGACATGAATTTGGAGCATTCCCGAATACCAGATGTGAAGGCCAGGAACCTCCGCAAAGGTTCCTCGGACAGTCCAGCAGAGAATCCGGCTAGCTCTTTAGCCAGGTCTCGGAGATACATGCCCATGTATAGCTGGTAGGTCTGGACACGACAAGCCAGCATAGAGCCCTGGAAACACTTCTTACCAAGGCCATCCAGGTTATGGGCCTCCCTGCCAGGGGGCACCGAGGAGTACATTTTCTGGCTCTTCAGCCGATGCATGGCCGATTCCACTACCATGGAATGGTGTGGTAGCTGTGCTTTTTGGAAGCCAGGACTCTTGCGGACTCGATAGATGGAATCGACCCGCTTGCTCAATACCGGCGACGAGGCCGGACTCTCCCACATGCGGAAGAGTAGTCGTTCCAGCATGGGAGGCACCGGTACAGTAAAGTGCTCCCGGGCGGGAGAGTCGTACTGAAGGGCGTCGAGCTCTTCGGCTCGAGGCTCCTCCTCGGGATCCGCCGGGAAGGCCAAAGCCTTGGCCATATCCCTGACGAAGTCCGAGAACCGGGCATCCTCCGGAGGGGACTGTTTCCGAGGTTCGGACTCAGGTGAGTCTGAGGGGACACACCGAGTCCGAAAGGAATCAGGTGACTCCTCCTCTTCAGACTCCCAGACCGACTCCGAGGAGGAATCAGTGGGGTCGGCTCGGGCAGGCGGAGGCGTCGGCCGCCCTGACGCCAAGGGAGTCGGCGGCGACGACCTCGGTCCCGAACGGGAGGCCGAGGGTGACCTCGACCGAGGATCGACTCGAGTTCGCATGGACTCGAAGATCGGCTCGGTCTCCGGGGTCGACTTAGACGTCGACGTCCCGGCGGTCGGGGCAGCGGCGCCAGCGAGGCTAGCGATCAGTGCCCGCTGCTGGTCCATGAAGGCAGATAGTCTGCTCTCCAAGGCCGTCAACCTGAGTCCGACCTCAGGTGACCCAGCAGTCCCCGACTCGGGCCCCGACGGCATCGGGCCCGACGTCGGACCTCTCGGAGGCGAGTCCAGAAGGACCACAGGACTTACCCGAGCAGGCAACTCCGACTCCAGGCGAGGTCGCTTCGGGAGGTGCTCCTTCTCCAAAGACCCGGGACGGCCGTCGGGGCTATGCGACCTGGCCCTCGCGGAGCCAGGAGCGTCCACCGATGCCGCCCTCGCGGGTTTTGTCTTCCGTCGATGGTCTCCGGAGGGAGAACCCCTGTCGGAGGAGCTTCGGCGATGTTCAGAGCTGGAGCCTCTGGATGCAGAGGCCTCCGACGAGGTCCGGGTACGGCTGGGGTCAGCGAAGATTCTATCCCGCTGATGCCGCCGACTCAACGCTTTGGAGGACATTTTGCCACAGGCTCCACAGATCATTTCTTCATGATCCGGGCCCAGGCAGCGGAGGCAATTATCGTGTGTGTCAGTGAGTGACATATTTCTGTCACACTGACCACACCGCTTGAAACCACTGGCAGCCATCGGGGGAAAAAGGGCCCCTGCAAGGTCAAAGGACCGGGCTGCCAGGGAAAAATCGAAAACGAAACTGACTAAAATCAGAAAAACCGAAAAATAAGGGAAGGACTCGCAACGGCGTCGCGAGTCCGGGCAGGAAAACGACCGGCGTCGAACCGAATTGAAAAACGAGTAAAACTCACGAAAATCAACTTTTTTAGCGGGGACACGACGGGTACGTCTGTAGGGCTCCGCGGAAAAAAGAAGACTGGCTAAGATGGCACCCTTGGGCGGGAAGGCGACCGCGCATGCGCGCTGCAATTCCCAAAGGCTTTCTGTGAAAGCTGGGGAAAATTGCTCCGCGAGGGCTCCGTCGGCGCCGACGTCACCCATATGTGAGGACTGACTTCCTGCTTGGTCCTGGAGAAGAGGGCAGTACATGGGGATGAGTATCATGGTCCCCTTTTCTTCCTGGAGGCTGAGCAGCATCTTTGCCACCAGTGTGATGGTGGGGAATATGTGTAGAGCAGACCCACACCCCAATTCAGGAGGAAGGCACCTGAGGCCAGCCTGTCCCTGGACACCATGTGGGAACAAAAGCAATCTACTCTAGCATTATGCAGCATGGCTAATAGGTCCACTGTCAAAGAGTGTCTAATTCCTGATAAATACACTCCACCAATCTCTTGATAAACCATTTGTGCAGTTGGGGGACCCTGCTGAGGAGGTCTGCCAAGGTACAGAGTTATCCAGGTAGGTAAGTCACCCTCCACTCAATGCTATAGTGAACTTCCAGAGGCACCCCACTGTCAGCATGAAAGATATGATGCCATGCCCTCCTGCTTGTTGACCCAGAACATTGCCACTTGATTGTGGAGGCTTTTATGAACCAATCTAAGTAGGGGAAGATGTAGATCCTAGGGACCAATGCTACCCAAAAAGAGCAGCACTCAGTATTGGAAGCGCTGGCTCTTTCTGTGAAGAGGGTGGATTGAGATGTGCTTGTTCATCCCTCAGAGTATAGCCAATCGTCCTTGAGGAGATATGTACCCAGGGAGACCATCTTGAACTAGAACACAGTTTAGGTCGCCAAGATCCAGGATGGGCCAGAAATCCCCCTCCCCCTTTTCTTTATGAAGAAATGCCAGGAGTGGAAACCCTGCCCTGAGCTGGGGGACATTGCTAAACAGCTAACTCTATCAGCAGGGCAGTGTCCTCAGAATGGAGGAGATTGCAGTGGTGTAGGTTTAGATGGTTATTCTACCCTTTCAAACAGCCAAGCCATGAGAGAGAGGGACCCCAGGTTGGGGTGTAGGAGAGCACTCTGCTCCTGCTAGAGTAGGCCTGGAGCTCAGCCCAGGAGGAAATGGTACTGTCACTAAGAGGAGCAGTGGGAACCAGGGCCGTCTGGGCCACTGAGGGGCTATCAGCACTACTGACACTGTCACGCTGAGCCTTGAACAGGGTCTTGGCTATCAGTTGCATTGGAGGCTTACAGGAGGCCTTCTGACCACAGGATGAGGCATGTACCTGCTGCTACCCAAGATGGGTATGGCCAGTGGAACAGAAACAGGGCAATTGTGCAACAAAATCCACCCATTCCTTTCTGAACACGCTACTAAGACGCTTATTCACTCCTTAATCACCTTCCATCTTGACTACTGTAGCCTACTCCTTGCTGGTCTCCCCTTGAATCATCTCTCCCCTTCAATCTGCTCAACACTCTACTACGTGGCTAATCTTCCGCCAGCCTCGTCATGCCCATATTATCCCTCTTCTCAAGTCACTTCATTGGCTCCCTATCTGTTTCCACATCCAGTTCAAACTTCTCCTGCTGACCTATAAGTGCATTTACTCTGCAGTTCCTCACTACCTTTCTTCTCTTCTCTCTCCTTACATGTCCCCCCCCCCCTCCCAGGAACCTCTGCTCTTCTGGCAAATTGCTTCTATTGCTAACTCCAGACTTCACTCCTTTCACCTTGCTGCACCTTATACCTGGAATAAACTACCTGAATCTGTACGCCAGGCACCTTTTCTGCCCATTTTCAAATCCAGGCTGAAAACTCACCTTTTCATTGCTGCTTTTGGATCTTGACTTACCTGATCTCCTTGTTTCTTTACCTTTCCCCCTTGTTTTATCCCTGTCTACACCTTCTGTTGTCTGTCTTGACTAGATTGTAAGCTCTGATGAGCAGGGACTGTCTCTTACATGTCTATGCAGTGCTGTGTACAACTTAGTGCTATACAAATGCTCAACAGTAGCAGCAGCATTGTCCAGATTGGCACACCCAGAGCCACAACAGCTGAGGCTACTGCTGGGTCCAGGTGCCATTCGTATGGCTGGAGTACTCTGCTCATTTTGTCTTCCAAGACACTGTCCTGGCATGTGGCATAACCGCAGAGGGGGTACAACCCCCCCCCACATTTCTTCACATAGAACATCATGGCCAGATTGGTCTGGATCAGCACTGGGTGGTGTTTTAGCTGGTGGCAGAAGGCTTTGAGGGCCAGGAATATCACCCCAATTTCCAGCAGGTTGATCTGCATTTCAGAGTCCCTCTGGGACCAGCAGCCTTGTGTCTGGAGACTCTTGCTATACATTCCCCAGCCCATTAGAGAAGTGTCTGTGGTGAGGACTGGGGGGAGGGAGGTGTTGCCTAGAAGGGCATCCTGACTTGAAGGTGACTTGGATTTTATCACCATCTGAAGGAGTCCCCCAGCTGTCACATGCAGTTTGTCCCCGAGTTTGCCTGTAGCTTTGGTCCATTGAGACCTGAGGCACTACTGGGCTGCTCATGTGCAGGTGGGCATCTGGGATCACTGACCATGGAGGCCAAGTGTCCCAGCAGGTGGGGAAGCTGGACAGGTAGCATCCTGCACTGTTGCAGCTCTGTGGCTAATTCCCTGAGGTATACTGACCTCTGAGGGAGGAAAGCTTCTGCCTAAAGGGTATCCAGCTGTGTCCCTATGAACTCTAGGCTCTGAGCCAGAGTGAGATGGGACTTGGGGTAGTTTATGACAAACCCCAGGTGCTGCAGGGCATTTATGGTGCATCTGGTGGCACATTGTGCCTCTCTAGCTATCCCCCTTTATGATCCAGCGATCCAGGAAGGGGGAAGATGAAGGCCTCTTGAAGCCTGAGTAGGCTGTGACAACTGTGAGGCACTTTGTGAAGATCCTTGGAGATGAGACTAGCCTGAAGGGCAATACCCTGAATTAGTGGTGCTGTCACCTCACCACAAACCAGAGGTATTATCTGTGGCTGGGGTGGATTAGTATGCAAGTGTAGACATCATTTAGGTCCAAGGAGCAAATACAATCTGCCTGCTGGAGGAATGGCAGCAGTGTTCCAAGGGAGAGCATCTTGAACTTCCCTGACCAGAAACCTGTTGTGCTCTCGCAGGTCAAAGATGGGCCTGAGGCCCCCAGTCATTTCAGGGATAAGGAAACACCTGGAGTAGAAGCTGGTGCCCCAGGTGTTCTGGGGTTGGTTCCACTGCTTTGTCCTGGAATAGCCCTGTTAGCTTGATAAGGCACAGGGACCTGGTGAAGGAAAGGCATGGGGGTTCCCCTGGGAAGAACATCTCAAGCACCTGTAACAACCAGATATCCATGGTGATGGTTGTCCTGTCAGCAAACAGGGCTAGGTGGGCACCACCATCAGAGGACCCCCAGGGGTGAGGTGTCATGCTTAGGCAGTCAAAAACAAAAAAAAGCTTCCACTGGGCTGGTGCCTGGGACGTTTTGCTTTCTAGGGCCATATCCCTGGCATTTTCTGTTGCCAACCTGCTGAGCGCCAAAGAAGGCATGGAAGTGCAGAATAGTAGTGAAGCCCCTTTTATTCCTCAGGAAAATTGGCTTTTTTAGGGTTGCACAGATGTCTGGTAAAATAAACCAGAGGGTAGGGCAAAATGGCCAATTTTCTCAATGGAGAAAGGTGAATAGTGAAGTACCCCAGGGATAGGGGCGAGGTCTGCTGCTTTGACATTCATAAATGACTTCGAAAAGGGAATAATGAGTGAGGTTATCAAATGTGCAGATAACAAAACTATTTAAAAGTTGTTAAAACCCATGAGAATTGTGAAAAATTGCAAGAGGACCATGATAAATTGGAAGACTGGGCATCCAAATGGCAGATTAAATTTGATGTGGGCAAGTGCAAAGATATACACCTAAGAAAGAACAACCCAAACTATGGCTACACGATGCAAGGTTACATAAGAACATAGGATACTGGGCTTGATGGACCTTGGTCTGACCCAGTATGGCATATCTTGTTTCCAACAGTGGCCAATCTAGGTCATAAATACCTAGCAGTTTCCCCAAAAGACACAGGTTCCCCAATGCTTGTACTGGGTCAAGCACTGATATCCTGGGTCCCTTCTTAATAATGGTTTATGGACCTTTCCTCAGGGAACTTGTCCAAACCTTTTTTTTAAACTCAGCTACACTAACAGCCTTTACTACATCCTCTGTAACAAATTCCAGAGTTTAATTACATGTCGAGTGAAAAAATATTTGCTTTTATTAGTCTTAAATAGGTTACCCTGTAGCTTCATTGCATGTCCCCGAGTCTTTCTATATTCTGATAACAATCGAACTACGTTTACCCGTTCTACTCCGTTCATTAATTTATAGATTTATATCTCCCCTCAGCCGTCTCATTTCCAGGTTAAAGAGCCCTAACCTTTTTAGTCTCTCTTCAAAGGAGTATCCTTCCATCCCCTTTAACCTTTCAGTGGCTCTTCTCTGAACCTTTTCTAATAATGTTATATCCTTTTTAAGATACAGTGACCAGAATTGCACACAATATTCAAGGTGTGGTCTCACCATGGAACAGTATAGAGGCATTATAATATCTTGTTTTAGTTTCCATTCTTTTCCTTATGATACCTAGCATTCTATTTGCTCTCTTGGCTGCCGCTGCACACTGAGCCGAGGGTTTTAACATGTTATCCACAATGACGCCTAAATCTTTTTCCTGGGTAGTGGTTCCTAATGTGGAACCTTGCATCTTGTAACCATAGTTTGGGTTGTTCTTCCCTAGGTGCATAACTTTGCATTTGTCCACATTAAATTATCTTGCCATTTTGATGCTCAGTCTTCCAATTTATCAAGATCCTCTTACAATTTTCCACAATCCTCTTGGGTTTTAACAACTTTAAATAGTTGTGTCATCTGCAAATTTGATAACCTCACTCGTTATTCCACTTTTCAGATCATTTATGAATATGTCAAAAAGCAGCAGACCCAGCACAGATCCCTGGGGGTACACCACTATTCACCTTTCTCCATTGGGAAAATTGCCCATTTAGCCCTAACCTCTGCTTTCTATCTTTTAACCAGTTCCTGATCCACAATAGTACACTGCCTCCTATCCCATGATTCTTTAGTTTTACCAAAAGTCTCTGATGAGGGACCTTGTCAAAGGCTTTCTGAAAGTCCAGGTACACTATATCAACAGACTCACCTTTGTCCACCTGTTTATTCACTCCTTCAAAAAAACGTAACAGATTAGTAAGACAAGATCTTCCTTGTCTAAAGCCATGTTGGCTGTCTCCCATTAGGGCATGACTATCTACATGCTGAGTAGTTTTATTCTTTGATGGTTTCTACCATTTCTCCCAGTACTGACATGAGGCTCACCGTCTGTAGTTTCCCAGATCACCCCTGGAACCCTTTTTAAAAATTGTTGTTACATTGGCGATCCTCCAATCTTCAGGAATTAGAGATGATTTTAATGATAGTTCACAGATTACTAATAGCAGTTCTGCAAATCTCATATTTCAGTTCTTTCAACACCAGCTATACATGAGGCTCAGCAGGAACACTGCTGCTAAAAATGGTACAAGAAACACCACACAAAAGTTAAGAGGACCAATCAGACTCACCGTGACATCTGGCCAGATGGCACAGGATTGCATTTGACTGATAAAGCTCTAAGTCACCATCCTTAAGTGCTGGCAGCTGGCCAAATGCAGCTTTATTTTTTATTTTTTTTTCCACATTAGGAATCATCACTCAGGAAAAAAGACTTAAGCATCATGGATAACCTGTTAAAACCCTCTGCCCAGTGTGCAACAGGAGACAGGACAGCAAATAGAATAGTAGGTATCATAAGGAATGGGGGGAAAAAAAACAAACAAACAAAATATTATAATGCCTCTATTGTCCCATGGTGCAACTGCACCTTGAATATAGCATAGTTACTCACTCACCTGTAACAGGTGTTCTTCAGAGACAGCAGGAATCAGTCCTCACTTATGGGTGACATCAGCACCAACAGAGCATGCGCAGAGCAATTCCCCAGCTTTCAACATAGTAAATGACGGCAGCATGGTCCATCTAGTCTGCCCAGCACAGTGGGAAGAGTAGGTGCACCTGTCTCTCTGGGCAGGCCCCCCCTCCCCACACATCCCTGTTTAGGGGTGAACCTACCACTCCATGAAGGATACCCCTATTTGTTGAGAAATTAGATGGTTCAGTTTATTTTGATTTTATCCTGTTGCTGTAAAGGGATCCACCGTGTCTGTCCCATGCCATTTTGAATTCCATCACAGTGTTTGCCCCCACCACTTCCATCAGGAAAGCATTCCAAGCATCCACCACCCTTTCAGTGAAAAAGTATTTCCTGACATTGCCTTTCAATTTACCACCTTGCAGCTTCATGTTATGCCCTCTAGTTTTACAGCTGCCCTGTCTTAGGAAGAGGTTTGTTTGTTCATTATTTCCCTTTAAGTATTTAAAGGTCTGAATCATATCTCCCCTGTCCCTCCTCTCCTCCATAGTGTACATGTTTAGGTCTTCAAATCTCTTCTCATAAGGCATCTGACAGTTTCCAGCCTTTTTACATCCTTTGCAAGATACGGTCTCCAAAACTGAACACAGTAGTCCAAGTGAGGCCTCACCAGTAACTTGTACAGTGGCATAAGTACCTCTTTCTTTCTGCTGGTAATCCCTCTTTGTATGCAGCCCAACATCCTTCTGGCTTTTGCCACCAACCTATCGCACTGTTTTGCCACCTTGAGATCTTCAGAAATCATCACACCAAGGTCTTTCTCCTGATCCGTGCACACCAACCTCTCACCCCCGATTGTGTACATTTCCCTTGGATTTCTGCTAAGTGCATGACTCTGCACTTCTTTGCATTAAATCTTAATTGTCAAGCATTAGACCATTCTTCCAGCTTTTGTAGATCTTTCTTCATGTTAACCACTCCCTCAGGGGAGTCCACGCTATTGCAAGTTGTCATGTTATCTGCAAAGACAGACTTTTCCATGCAGTCCTTCAGCAATATCACTCACCTACATTGAACAGTGCCAGTGCCAGGGCCAGGGCCAGGGCCAGGGCCAGGGCCAAAACCAAACCCTGGGGCATCCCGCTAATCACCTTCCCTTCATCCAAGTGAGCTCCATTTACCATCACCCTCTGTTGTCTTGTCACTCAACCAACTTCTGATCCAAATTTACCATCTTAGGATCCATCCCCACACTACTGAGTTTATTGATAAGCCTCCTATGAGGAAAAGTATCAAAGGCTTCATTGAAATCCAGGTAGATAACATCCATCACATGCCCTGATCTAGTCCCTGGTCACCCGGTCAAAGAACTCAATCAGCTTTGTTTGGCAAGATCATCCTTCGGTAAAACCATGTTGCCTCAGATCTTGCAGTCTGTTAGTTTTGAGAAAGTTCACTATTTGCTCTTTCAGGAGCACCTCCATTACTTTTCCCACCACCCAGGTAAGGCTCACAGGCCTGTAGTTTGACACGTCTTCCCTGTCACCACTTTTGTGTAGAGGTATGACATCAGCTGTTCTCCAGTCCTGAGGAACATCTCCTGTTTCCAAGGATCTGTTGAAAACATCCTTTAACAACCCTGCAAGGACCTCTGCGCTCTTTCAGTATCCTGGGATGTATCCTATCCGGTCCCATTGCCTTGTCCACTTTCAGTTTTGCAAGTTGTTTTAACACCTCATTTTCTGTGAATGGTGTGGTATCTACTTCATTCCCATTTTTATATTTGGGAGTCACAGGTGGTCCTTCTCCAGGACTTTTAGTAAAAACAGAGCAGAAGCAATTTTGCTTTTTCAATGTCACTTTCCACGAGTCCGCTCGCAGCACTTCTGAGTCCTGCAAGTCCACCTCTGATCATCTTCCTTTCCCAAATATACCTGAAGATGGTTTTGTCACCACACAACATCTTTAGCCATCTTTTCCTCTGCCTTTGATTTTGCTAGCCTTATTTCTCTCTTTGTCTCCGCGTTTGATCCTGTATTCATTTGTGTTCCTCATTTTGCAAAAGCTGTGTTTTTTGCCTTTATTTGAACAGCCACTTCTTTGGAAAACCAAATATGTAACACATATTTATCTGTTGCCCCTTTTATTGCCACCTTTAGTTTAGCCCATTACAATTCCACTTCCCTTATCTCCTTCCACCCTGTCAGCTCCTCCTTTAGGTACTCTGCCATTTTATTGAAGTTTAGGACTTTGAACTTGCTATGATTAGCCTGTACCATGGCTTTTATCTCAAACCACACCATGTGATGAATGTCTGCATGGGTGCCCCTGTGAGCAGCAGCGGCAGCGATCAACACGCTATCACCATTGGTGAGCATTAAATCCAGTGTTGAGCTTTTGCTGGTTGGTTCCATCACCATTTGTCTAAAGTAACGCATCTTGGAGAGCATCCACAATTTTTTTTGCTGATTTGCAGGAGTAATCTAATCCACATCAGGTAGATTAAAGTCACCCAATATGATCACTTCCCCCTTTGTGGCTCTCTTGGCAATATTTATAATCAATTCATTCTCTCTCTTTAATTTGTGTCAGAGGTCTGTAGACTACAGCAGTAAGGACAACAGTGCCAGCTCCTCCTTCCAGCACAATCCAGAGCACCACTGCTTTTGACATACAAGGCTACTCCTCTTCCATTTTCTGTCTCTTCTGACTAGATTATAGCCAGGTATGGCTATATCCCAAACATACAATTCATTTAGCCATGTTTCTGTAATGGCCACAATGTCCAAATCCATTTCCTCTAGTAGGGCTTCCAGGTCTGGAACTTTGTTAGTTAAGCTTCGATCATTTGTGCTCATTGCTTTCCAGCATTTAACGGGCTTGTGTGTATTTAGCATTGATTTTGCTCTGCCTACATCTTTCCATTTGTTTTTTTGTGTGTGGTTTAAGAGTGTGGCTGTTTCTGATTTTAATCTGCTTTTGCAGGGGGTAACATCCAGAGCTTGACCTTCTACATCAGTCACCCCCTTTTTCTAGTTTAAATACATATCCACATGTTGCTTGAATTTTTCACTTAGGATTCTTTTCCCTGCAACAGAGAGATGTAGTCCATCAGCACAGTCTAGTCTCTTGTTGCTCCGTCACCCCAGTCGACAATAAATCTGAATCCTTGTTTGCACTAGGTCTAGAGCCATGTATTAAAGCTGTTAATGCGATGCACCCTTTTTGCCCCTTTACCAAGCACAGATAGAACCTCTGAGAATACAAGTGTTAACAATGGGCTTGCGTTTCTCTCCCAGAGATTGGAAGTCCTTTAGACTGTAGAGGCACTGTTTCTAGCCAGGTCATTTGTGCTCAAGTGGATATCATGTTTGACATGTTCACTTTCTTCTGCCCTAAGTACTTCAACAATGTGGTTTGTATTCCTGCTGGCTGAAGAGCCTGGGAGGCACTTGACTATCTTCTCTCCTTTGAGCTGTGTTCCCAAGTTGGTGCCACTGATGACGGCATCTCCAAGTAGTAGTAGTTTGCTGTTTGGTGAGGTTTTCTTCATGTTTGGTCCTTTAGCAGGAGATTGGGTATTGTCTGTCTCATTTAAGGGCCCTTCAAGTTTCTTTGAATTGGGCATCCTCATTCGCCAAGGCAGAGAAGGCATTATGCAGGGATATCTCCTGATGCATAGGACACCTCCGTCACAGGTCACAATCTACCAGAACCCACTGTGATCCATTTGTTCCTGGGGTGTTTCCTTCTTTATGGGAGCAGTGGTGGACTTTGTTCAGTTTGTATCTTAGAAGGTGCACTTCACGGCAGCCAGTTCCTTCCTCAGTAGGGTCTCCTCTTTATGCATGGCAGCTAGGTCTTCCCTTAGTAGAGTCAGTTCTTTATGCATGGCAGCTGACCTGAGGCACATAGGACAAGCTCTGAGGTTCCAAATGATTTGTCTTGGAATGAAAGTACTGCAGTTACTGTACTAAATACATGACATGCTGAATAAGCAGTCCTAGAAGAGGAAGAAGAAAGGAGGAAGATGTGGGCTCTAACCCAAGTTAAGGGACAGATGGCACCTATGCAAGTACTATATAGGCAATGCAGCCCGTGGGATAGGTGGGCAGGAACCTAAAATTGTATACAGAAGTATACAATTGTTCTGTTTAATGTTCAATGTAAACCACCCCTGATCTCTGGAAGAGGCGGTATAGAAAAGACTGTTAAATAAATAAATAAAAAATAAAAGAAAGCCTTTGGGATTGCTGCCACAAATGTGGTCCTCTTCCTGCCCAAGGGTGCCAATCTTGCTCAGACAGGAGCCCTACCAAGCAGATGGCAAGGGAAGGATAAAGATACAGCAATACATCAGGGGAGGTGGGAGGGTTGTGAGGACAGATTCCTGCTGTCCCTGGAGAACACCTGTTACAGGTGAGTAACTACACTTTTGCCAAGAACAAGCAGGAAGTCAGTCCTCACTTATAGGACTCCCCAGCTACAGGCTACCAAACCTGTAACCAAGAACACCTCTGAAGGTGTGAGCAGAAGTGAATGCCCGAAGGAGCCCGAGTTCCTGGTAACCATGAAGGGTCAGAGGGCAGGAATTACTTCTACCCTGCACAGATTACAGACTGACCAAAGGAACTGTCCTGGCAGGACTCCCTCTCCAAGCAGTAGTATGCAGTGAATGTATTTGTGGAAGACCAGGTCACCACCTGGCAGGTGTCCATCAGGGGCATAGAGTGCAGCAATGCCAGACTGTTTTGGCCCAAAGCCCATGCACGGTGACTTGACAACCTAACAAGACAGCTGCCTTTGTATGAGCAAAAGCAATGCAGTCCACCACCCAAACCAAGGGGGGCATTTGCTAACTGCCTATCCCAGTTGATTGGGATTGTAGGTCAAAGTCAGTCAGACTTGTGATGAGTCTGGGTGTGCTGCAAGGAGAAGGCAAGAGCCACTGATGCCTGAGCAGCATAGGGTCTCAGGAAGAAAGTCAGCAGGACTATCTCCTGGGTGAGAGGGAAATCCAAGACAACTTTAGGCAGGAGTTGGGGGTGGGTATGGAGGACCACCCTATTCTGATAGAATCTGGTGTAAGGAGCATCAGCTATGAGAGCCTGGAGCTCACCGACTTGACAGGCCAAGGTTAGCACCACCAGGCAGGCCACCTTCCAGGATAGGTGCTGGAGTGAGCACATTGCCATTGGCTCAAAGGGTGGATGTGTGCGAGCTACATGAGCACCACATTCAGGTCCCATTCTGCCCTGGGAGGTTGGATGGGCCACTTGGATAGCAAGAGACCCCAAATAAAGTGGGAGACTAAGGCTGCCCCAAGAGGGGATTTCCCTCGATGGGGAGGTGGTTTGCTGAGATGGCATCCAAATGTACCCTGATGGAGTTAGACTTCAGACCTTCCCTTGAGAGATGGGGGTGGTATTAGAGGATCCATCAAATGGGACACAAGAATGGGTTGATCTGGAGCCCTGAGCACCAGACCGAGAAGTGCCATCACTTGAAGGCATAGGCCCATCTAGTGGAGTCCTTTGAGGTGAGGAAAACCTCCTCCAGAAGGGCCAGTGAAGCTAGGGAAACCTGTTCAGCCACCAGGCCGTGAGGGATAAAGGAGGCTAGGTTCAGGTGCTACAGCTACTACTCCTCCTGTGTTAGCAGGCCCAAGGGAATAGGAGGGTTTTTGCAAATGACAGAATGCATAGAGTAGACTGGATGACCAGTCCAGAATGAATGCATCTGGACTCTCCCTGCTTGGATGTGGTACCAGGCTGCAAAAGCAGGGGAGCTGTGCGTTCTGGGGACTGGCAAAGGTCTAGCATCAGCATCCCCCAGCAAAGGAACAGCCAGCCCACCATCCCTGGATCCAGCTGCCATTTGTGGGGGCAGAAGATCCTGCTGAGCCTGTCTGCCAGGACATACTCCTGACCTGGAAGGTAGGTCACCTTCAGGGACATCTACCATTGGACAGAGAAGGAGCAGAGGAGGACTGCTTCCCGGCAGAGGGAGTGCAATCCAGTGCCACCCTCCTTGTTGATGTAGATCACCACATGGTTGCTGGTCTGCATGAGTACCAACCTCTCCTTGAGGTTGTCCTTGAAGGCCCTCGGGGCCCACCAAGTCACCCAGAGTTCAAGCAAGTTTATCTGCTGCTGCCACCACTGCCCCTACATGCACAGCAACCTGCAGTGGGCTCCCCACCATAACAGGGAAGCATCTGTAGTCAGCACCACATCATGCTGTGGGACAAGGAAGGGCAACCCCCCCGAGAAGGTTGCAGGGGTTTTGCCACCAGCTCAAGGAGGACCTTGACGGGGTCCCTGCAGTGACCAATGGACAGGCACCATTGAGCTGTTAGCATGTGCAGGTGGGTTGGGGGGAGACAACATGTACAGTAAAGGCCATGTGGCCCAAGAGGCATAGTATAGTCCAAGCTGTGACTCGGGGGGGGGGGGGGGGGGCGCTTTGGACCCAAGCCACCAGGGCTCAGAAGCAGTTGGTGTGATCCACTGGCAAGAATGCAGTTGCCTGCTGCGTATCAAGGCATACCCCAATGAACTCAAGTGCCTGCACCAGCTCAAAGTGAGATTTTGGGTAGCTGACCAAGAACCCCAAGCCTTCCAACAGAAGGAAGGTGTGCGACATTGCTTGCTGTGTTTCAACAGAGGATCCTGTAATTGAGCCAGTTGAGGTAGGAAAGACCAGCATGCCCTGATGCCTGAGACATGTGTCAACTGCAGAGAGGCAGTTTGCGAAGACTCGTGGGGCAGATGCGAGGCTGAAGGGGAGCACTCTGTACTGGAAGTGCTCTCCCCACACCCTGAAATACAGGTACTGCCTGTGCTAGGGGGTAGATTAAGGTGTGGGTGTAAGTGTCCTTTAGATCCAAGGAGCATAGCCAGTTGCCCTGCCAGAGGAAGGGCAACAGAACGCCAAGGGATAACATCTTGAACTCCTCCCACACCAACTTGTTCAATTTTCAGAGGTTGAGGATGGGCTGTAGATCCCATCTTCTTTGGGAGAAGGAAGTACCAGGAATAGAAGCCCTGACCTCAAAAGGTGTAGAGGGACCTTTGACTGCTTGTTGGTGAGAGTAGTTCCTGCTGCAGTAAAACCTGGTACATGGGGAGTTGAGGAGGCTCCACCAGGGAGAAGGAAGGTGGAAGCCTGTTAAAGCAAAGGCAATAGCCATCTCAGACAACCTGCAGAACACAGGTGTCCAAGGTGATGGAAGCCCACGAAGGGGTGAAAAGACAGGCATCCCCCCTCCCCCCCAGCTGCTGTTGTCAGAGGCAAGGGCTATGCTGCTGGCATCAAAACCCTGGTGTGGGTTGTGGTGGAGCCAGACTTTGGCCCTTTTGGCTTGCGATGCCCTTGGCCAGACTTACCCTGCACTGGAGTGGTCAGCGTAGGGGTAGTCTGGTACAGGAGGTAGCCACAGTACTGAAGGCCCTTCCTCAGAAAGGCTTTTTGGCCTGTTGCTTTTTCCAGTGCAGAGTGGAGGTCTTGTGTGAGACAGATAGACTGAGTTCCAGCTCCTTATGGCCCTGTATGCGAACATCTCACATTTCCTCCATATAATCTAATCGGCTTTTTGGTTCGGTTCAGTTTGATTGAATTTCTGAAAAAGCCCTGCCCCTGTCAAGGTGGACCTCTGGAAAAAAGTGAAAGATGGATAGATGAACCTGAGTGATGCCAAGGCAGAGGCCAGCTGGCTCTGGGGTGGGAAGGACGGTATACAAGCTAGACAGTAACTATAGAAAAACAAATTCCACAGAAAAATCAGAACATCCATAAGGACTCGGGGGGGGGGGGGGGGGGGGAAAGGAGAGGCAAGATGGCAGCCTTGGGCAGAAGTGGACCGTGCATGAGTGATGCATCTTCTGGGTCTGCCCAAATAGGCAAAACCAGGCATTGCAACTAGCCGAAAACAACTGCATGATCACCAGAACCAAACAAGACCACATCACCCCATCTTAAAATCCCTCCACTGGCTCCCCATCTGATCATGAATAAAATGCAAAGTTATGACGGCATTCAGGATACTACACAAGCGTTCCCTTCACTCGATTAAGGAGGAACCCTCTCAACTGCTACCATATCTACTTACACCTTTCAATCAGTGCTACACACAATATTTGATTATACCCCATCACTATGGAATTTGCTACTGCATCACCTGAGGGCAATTTCAGAAGTCACTGAATTCAGGAAAAACTAAAACCCCACCTTTTCAGAGCGCTTCGACATAGAACACAATCTTAGAAACAAAACTTCCAGTCAACAGCCCCATCCACAACAATCTTCCCCTTTAGCAAATCCCAAGCTACCACAAGCAATTGTAATTGGTTAGTGTAAATCATTCTGTTGCTCAATGTAAATAGTTGCTACTGTACCATTCTCTGTTTCAATGTAAACCGCTTTGATAAAACTGAAAAGCAGTATATATATATATATATATAAATAAGATGCTTAAACCTTTAAGCTAGGGTGATGCTTCTGCAGGGGCTGTCAGCATGGATGTCACCCATATGTGAGGGCTGACTTCCTGCTTGTTCTGAAACATCTGCTACAGGTAAACTACCTTTTCTCTGTGGACATGCAGGAATGAGTCCTTGTGTATGACTCCCTAGCTACAGGCCATCAACAAGGATACAGATAAGCCCAGCAGGGCAACATCTATGCAATGATAAAAGGCCTTAGTGGTCAGAGTTGAGAGCAGTGAAACCCTCTTCCCCCTTTAAATTTTTGGTAGCCTGGACTGAATAGAATGGGCTGGGGGAGGGGGTGGAGTTGGATTCTAATCCCCAAACAGATTCTGGAGTAGAAATGTGTTGGCTACTGTTGCATTGGGCATCCCTGTCTTGACAATAGTGAAGTGTGCATGTGTGGACAGAAGACCATGTCACAGACCTTCAGGACTCCAGTGAGCCAGTAAGTTACAAATCAACCCAGCTATAGCACCGATCTTGTGAATCATGACTTGTCCATGAAGGCTCAGGCCTTCCCTAGCTAAGGCTCTGAGGTGATGTGCTCCTTGGGTGACAGGTCAATGGTAATTTAGGGCTGGCAAAGTCAATGTGCCCCTCTGCAAATGGCAAACCCCTGACAGTTTAAGGCTCAAACAAGCCTCCATGGCACAGGGTACCTGAAAAGGGTAGAGAAGTAGGGAATCCCCTGCTCTTCCTTCCCCCAAAGAAAAAAGGTGATGTTAAAAGTACAGTGCACCAACATCCTTATCTAGAAGGTTGATGTGCTCTTGAGGTAGAAATCCAGGTAGGGCTGAGAGTTGGAAGGGTTAAGTGAAGAGGATATACCTCTTGGTGACGTCATACCCTGGTACATGCTTGTCCTGCCCCTATTCCTTTGTCCTGCTTTGCTAGAGATAAGAGTACAGTAGACTTTCTCCAATTGGGACTATACTATAATAAGTGACCAATCATGAAGAAATGCTATAATCTGATAAGAAGTCTATATAATCTCTGATTTGGAAAAACTATTTTCTCTGTGTCTGTGTACATTAAAAACTGTTTCTTCTAAGACTCCTTGGGTGTTTTTCTTCACTCATCTGCTACACTCTAAGCCAGGGAATTCCTTTGGTCTGAAATGTGTAAAAACCCTACTCAAGCACAGGTATAAGAGAAAAGGAAGTATTTACTATGCTGGGGAATGAAGGTCTCTGCACAGCATCAAGGAAGGAGAAATTAAAGACCAGTGGCCAGGCTTTGCAAAAGTTTTATTAACTAATATTACATTCTGTTAAGCTTCAGACTTTCTATTTTAGCAGCTAATACAGTAGCTACATAATGCTAGCACACACCCCACTGCTACAATGTCCATGCTGCTCAGTGTCCAACCCCAGGCCAAGCTCCTGGTACTGACGTTTCACTGCTTGCCATTACCATTGATGGGGCGCTTCTTGCGTACAGCTGAGTCCAGGTAGGACTTTATCTTAGGGCGTGCACAAAGGCGTTCCACATATGCCTGCAACAGAGGGAAGTCATGCAGGCATTTGGGGGCAAGGACCTGGTGATTCAGCAGGATATCCAGCAGACTGTAGTCAGCAAGTGAGATCTGCAAGTTAAAGTTGTATTCAGAGTTCAAAAACCCAACTCGCAATTTTGACGTGCCTTCAAGTCAATGCAGACTCCTAGTGATCCAGCAGCCCCTGAGTTTCCTTGGCAAGGTATGACCAGAGTAGATTGCCAGGCCTTTAATTCTGAAGCAATGGCAGGGTAAAGTGACTTGGTCCAAGGCCACAAAGTGCCAGTGGGAAATGAACCCTGATCTCCTGGGTAGTAGGCTGCTGCTCTAACCACTAGGCTGGTTTGGTAGGGGAATGTCAGTGTAAGGCAATGGCATCAGTTATAGCAAGTACCTGAGCGCCATGACTGAAGAACTGTCTTGACAGCATCCAGTGCACTAGTATGGGCTACCAGATCTATCGAGAACTTGCAAGAAACATTCTATTTCTAGAACAGATGTTAAAGTGTACACTAGCAGTGTGACAAATGGCAGGGTGCTGAAGGCTAGGAATGGGAAATCTGACACCCTGCAATACCCTCCCCCTCCTGCAGCCATGCATACCTCCCTTTTACTTCACTTCCACTCATGTCTCAGCATCTCCTCTAAAGCAGCCCCTCCAATGCTCTTCCTCTCCACTCTAGCCCCAACCCATTCCCTTCCCCTCCTCTAACCCCTCCCCCTTCTATCCACTGCTGCTTACCCATCCTTTTCCACTGCTGCTAGCTCAACCTTCCACTTTGCAAATATATGGTATCACTCCCCCACCTGTAAACTCCAACTCAATCCATACACTAGTGACTGGAGACTCCAATAGGAGCTTGACAAATCCCAGGTGCCAGGCCGTCATGGTGCCCATGAATTCTCAACTGACAGCTAGCACCTGGGATATGCTTGGCACCTGAGGGAGATCTTACCCTGCAGGGCTAGGGGATAGCTGGGATTGCAACCCCAATGCAAGCTGTCTTCCCCGATGCATGGGAATGGGAGTGTGAAAGAGGGAACAGTGCAAGGTGTTAAAGGGATGAAAATCATGGGGACAGAAGAGGCACGATACATATTCGGCAGAAGGTGCTTTTTCCTCCTCCCCCCTCCCATGTACTTAGAGGCACCTTATCACACAGGCATCGTACCCTCTGCACATCAGACTCCCCCGCTCTACCAGTACACAAAGGCACCCACCACCACATCCCATGAACACACCCACAAACACTATCTGAAGCTATAACGTGTCTAGTGGTGTAGAACTCCTCCCGCTTTGATCGCATCACTCCTGTTTTTGCACCTTCACTGGCTACCTGTTGACCACCTTATCCGCTATAAGCTCCTTACCCTTGTCCACCAGGTTCTTTACACCCACACCCCTCAGTATCAGACCTCATCCAATCACATGCTCCAGTCGTGCTCTCCAATCAATTCCATGTGAACTGCCCTCATCTCCTCTCCTTCGAGCCCACCTGCACTCCTTGCTCCTCTGCTTTTCACTCCCTTCATCTCTCCGCTTAGAACAGAACACCCGTACCTTTAAAGCACACCTCAAGACTCCCCTATTCTCCTCAGCCTCTGACCTCCCTACCCCTCCTGTGACCTTTCCTCATGCCCTTTTGCTTCTGTTTCTTTGGTCTGATATGTATGACCTATTACTTACTGTCCTATCAATAATGTAATTTCCTTTCCTTGGCCCTCGGCCATGCTGTTGAATTTATTGTAATTGTACACTGCTTTGTTATTATATTGAAGAGCGGTATATCAAGTTTAACAAACAAATTACCACTGGTCTCATGAGACTAGCATGAGACAACTGGGGTAGGGTAGGGGCATGAGGTCAAGCACTGGCTCCTAAGATTTTGGCCTGGCTCTTAAGTTTGCACTGAAGTTTGACAAGGTCTGGCTTGTATGAAACACTTAAAAGGCACCCCTACAAATGAGTTAAGTGTTTGCCTTTGACTTTGCTATGTGCTGTAAGTGATAACTCCTAAAGCTGGAGGATGTGCTATCTAGGGGTAATAATTTCATTCTCTTGATGTCAGCAGGATCTGTCTAAGTCTTGTTGCATTCCGTGCACCCAGTTTTAGAATGAATTGCTAACGTGCTTGTCTGCTATACAGAATGTTCATGCTGTCTAGCAAGGTGCCTGGGAGATTCTAATCTAGACAATAGATTAGAAACACAATCAATTGAAATTGCTCACTCTAGAGGCTAGCTCAGCACTGAACCCCTGCAATGCTTAGAGAGGAAGCTGCAACAGTACATGGGGTGAGGACAAGGAGAGAGTTACATACCTGATCTCCTACAATGAATCCTTTCCCACCTCCATTTTTTGATAAAAGGCATTCAAAGTGTTTCAGATCATTGGGGAGGTTTTCAATATAGGCATCTTTACCATCCTCCTGTTGAAGAAAAGCATGTTTATTTGCAGTACAACTGGATTAAGATGAATTTTTTGATGCCATCAAGTCAGTGCTGACTCCTAGCAACCCAGCTGCCTCTGGGTTTTCTTGGCAATGTATCACTGGAAGTAGACTGCCAGGCCTTTTCTGAGGCAATTGAGGGTAAAATGACTTGTCCAAGATCACAAGTGCCAGTGGGACTTGAACCCTTAATCTTGTGGGTACTATTAAACATGTATATAGCGCTACCAGCTGTACACAGCGCTGTACAGACATGAGACTGCCTAGGCAGTTGCTCTAACCACTAGGCTATTCCTCTACTCCAAGGTGAAATTGAGCTTCCTGTTAATTTCCTTTCCTGGAATCCTGCCAGACCAATCCAGACTAGCAAGTTACTTCCCCTGTCAGCAGTTGATAAAGACAGAACCAGATGCTTTGGCTATGCCCCCTCTGGATGTAACCCATCACCCCTAAGGGTCAGCTTCAATTTACTACTGATGTTTTTACTGTAAAGTGGTATATCAGGAGCCAAAGGTAAAAAAGGTCTTCATACCTCAAACAGTAAAACTACCAAGAATCAGACAGCACAGGCTTTCTGGATGTATGTACTGGAACCAGTGCACAGCAGATTTACAAGGCAGAGACCAAGCCCACTGGCAAAGTTGGAATCTTATTGCTGTAGGCACATGCAAGCATTGGCCTTGCAAGACCAGAATTATGGGTGGGCTCTGGACTGGACTAGCAGGATTCCAGGAAAGTTAAAGTAAATAGTCATCTTCCAGTTCATCCTGCTAGACCAGTCCAGACTAGCGGGAATACCTGAGCTACTCCTCTGGGTGGAAGACCCAGCTATGGCCAACACAGCAGCCCCAAAACCTGCTGCTTCCCTGGCTTGGAGGTTCATATGATAATGCTGAGCAAAGCTAGAGTAAGATGGCTACGTTTGCTGACTAGCAAATATCCAGTGGAGTGTGACATGCAATTGCTCCACCCGGGACACTGCTTGGGCTCTTAGAAATGAGCCTGGACCCCCTCTGGGATGGGCTTATACTGCAGGATATAGGCCAATTCAATAGTTTGCTTGATCCACTGTACAATGGTGAACTTTGATGTGGCTTGACCTTTACAGGCTCCAGCTGTTGAGAGCCTGTCTGAAAGGTGGAATGTGTTTGAGACCTTCATGTAGCACTGCAAGGTACAGCATACATCCAGTAAAAACAGAATGGCATTGACCCATGCACTGTTCCTTCAGGAAGGATGGGAGAGAGCCTGGTTCATGTGGTGGGGGAGAGAACCTTTGGCAGAAAGGCTGGAATGGTCTTTAGGGAAAGACTCCCTCTGCCAAAGGACAAGGACGGGTCTCAGGATAAGGCTTGGCATTCTGACAATTGCTGAGCTGATGTGATCACTACCAGAAAGCCTGCCTTTAAGGTCAGATCCAGAGTGGCTGACCTCAGGGGCTCAAAGGGCACATGCCTGAATGTGGAGGATGGACAAGTCCCAAGACTATCACTGGATGATGGGGGGCTGAGTGTATGAACAAAGAAACTGGCTGACATCTGCATGAGAGGCTAGGGAGCACCCTCTGAGCAGACTGCTACTTTTACATTCAGTGTACTGAGCGAGCCCATTCTCAAAACCCATCTGCAAAAAAGGAAAGGATGTGTGGTACCTGTGCCTGCCATGGTGACCGAGTGCAGCTTGCTCCAATGTATGAAATGGCAGACCTGGGTGTACACCCTGGATGTAGACACCCTTTGGGCCTTTAGCAGGGTGGCTAATATGACTCCTGGTATCCCTTATGAATTAGTCTATGCTGCTCAAGAGCCAAGCAGTAAGTAGGGAGCAGGATCTAGAAGAATCAGTCCCTCCTGCAGGAGGCTCCTGTGGGAGTCCAGAAACAAAGGTGGCGTCATGGTTAGTCATATCAGGTCAGCATACCATGGGTGATGGGGCCAGTCTGGGGCTACCAGGACCATCTTCCCCTGATGTGATCTTATCCACTGTAGCACATTGTCAATCACTGCCCATGGGGTGGGGGGGGAGGGAGGATAACATAGGAGGCAGGATGTAGGCTACTCCTGCACTAGAGTGTTGAGGCTATTTGGTGCCTTGGTGTTGGATGCTGTTGCCATTAGATCCAAGGATGGGCGACCCCACTTCTGCACAATGCAGTTGAAGGCCCAAAGCACCAGTTCCCACTTGCCAGGGTCCAAGATGTTCTGAGGAAATCCACCTGGACATTGTCCACTCCTGCAATGTGCTGAGCAGACAGCTTGCAAGCAACACTGCCCACAGAAGAGAAGGCCCCTTTCCTGGGCATCTGGTGCCGCCACCCCCTCCCTCTGCCTGTTGAGATAGGCTACTGTTGTATTGTCTGACTACCCTGACTGCTTGTAACTGCAGGAGCAGAAGTGCTGTAGTGCCAAGCACACTGCTCAGGCCTCTAGGCAGTTGATCCAGCTTGCCTCCATTGGAGTCCAGGAGCCCTGCACTGTGTCCCTGGCAATGTGCACCACAGCAAAATGAGACTCATCTGTTGAGGATGATCCAATTTGGAGTTTCCAGAGGGACTCCTTTCATCAAGTTGCTGTTAGCAAATCACCACTGTAGGGGTGGACTGAGTGGGAGAGAAGTGGCACATTTTAATGTGTTTTATATACCGCTTTATCATGTCAAAGTGGTTTACATTGAAACTTAAAACTTGGTAATGTACATTAAACAGGGACATTGATAACTTGGATTTTTGAGGCAATGGAGGGTTAAGTGACTTGCCCAAGGCCACAAGGAGTGCTAGTGGGAATTGAACCCTGGCCTCTGGGTTCTCAAGCCAGTGTTCTTAACCTTTAGGTTACTCCTCCACTCCACATTATAATCTTGGTCCACCAGTGACCACTGGCCCAGCAGAGCCTGTTGCAAAGGCTGCATGTGCACTTGTGCCCAAGCTACTTCTAAGGCGACTCATGGAACTGAGGAGTTGGATAATCCCATGCCGTGGGGATCCCAGTTGTCTGAAGGTCCTATCTGCTTGCATCTCTCTGCTCTGTCATCAGGAATACACAACCCTTGCATGGGCTCTTAGAAGTCGAGTGACTGACGGGTGTAATGCATTTTGCTAGATTTACAACCTATCCCAGTTCCAAAAACTCACTATGTTGTACACCCGAGTGTGCCTTGTGAGAATGCCTTGACGGAGTTTGCCCAGATCAGCCAATTGTCCAAGTAGGGATGAACCTGAATGCCTTGTTGTCAGTGCTGCTGCCACCATGACTTTGAAGGTGTGGGGGAGCTGTTGCCAGACCAAAGGGTAGAGTACAGTAACAGAAACATGACAGAAAGAGACCACATGGCCTATCTAGTCTGTCCTTCCATAACTACAACAGTCCACTTTTTACCTTTAGAGATCCTGTAAGAACATAACATAAGATATGCCATACTGGGTCAGACCAAGGTCCATCAAGCCCAGTATTCTGTTTCCAACAGTGGCCAATCTAGGTCATACGTACCTAGCAGTTTCCCCAAGGGACACAGGTTCCACAATGCTTGTATTGGTTCAAGCATTGATATCCTGGGTCCCTTCTTAATGGTTTATGGACCTTTCCTCCAGGAACTTGTCCAAACCTTTTTTAAACCCAGCTACACTAACAGCCTTTACTACATCCTCCGGTAACAAATTCCAGAGTTTGATTACACGTTGAGTGAAAAAATATTTTTTTTTATTAGTCTTAAATAGTTTACCCTGTAGCTTCATTGCATGTCCTAGTCTTTCTATATTCTGATAAGGTAAACAATCGATCTGTTTACCTGTTCCACTCCGTTCATTAATTTAATTTATAGACTTCTATCATATCTCCCCTCAGCCGTCTTTTCCAGGTTAAAGAGCCCCGACCTTTTTAACCTCTCTTCATAGGAGTAGCCTTCCATCCCCTTTACCATTTTGGTGGCTCTTCTCTGAACCTTTTCGAAAAAGCGTAGTTACTCACCTGTAACAGGGGTTCTCCAGGAGCAGCAGGAATCAGTCCTCACTTATGGGTGACGTCGGCGCCGACGGAGCCCTCGCGGAGCAATTTTCCCCAGCTTTCAAAGAAAGCCTTTGGGAATTGCAGCGCGCATGCGCGGTCGTCTTCCCGCCCGAGGGTGCCATCTTAGCCAGTCAGATGACATAGCTAAAAAAGACAGCATAAAAATTTGCAAAAAGAACATAAGCAGACGATTGCAACTCCAAGGGGAGGAGGGAGGGTAGTGAGGACTGATTCCTGCTGCTCCTGGAGAACACCTGTTACAGGTGAGTAACTACGCTTTCTCCAGGACCAAGCAGGAAGTCAGTCCTCACTTATGGGACTCCCAAGCTCAAGGCTACCGGAGACCCTAAGCACAAAAATGAGCTCCCTCTAGCTCAGCAGCACAGAAGGATAGAATCTTCGCTGAATTATCACCCACCGGTAGCCCACGTCCGGGATGGAGGGTAGGAGTTGCTCAGACCTCAAAGAGATTACGGAGGACTGCCTGTCCGAAAGCACTGTCCCTACGGGACTCCCTCTCGAGACAGTAATGGACCGCAAAAGTCTGGCTCGAAGACCAAGTAGCGGCCCGGCAGATGTCTGCCAGCAGAACAGAGCGGAGGTAAGCCACTGACGTGGCCTTTGCCCGAACGCAATGAGCCGTGACTCTACTTTCTAAGGAGAGTCCGGCTGCCCCATAAGCCCAAGAGATACAGTCCGCCACCCAGATGGACAGAGTACGCTTGGAGACCGGGAGCCCCAATCTATTGGGGTCAAAAGACACAAAAAGCTGAGCAGCTTTACGGTGCTCCCGCGTACGGTCAAGGTAGAAGTTCAGAGTCCTTCTACAGTCCAGGGTATGGAGGACCGTCTCAGCTCGGCTGGAGTGTGGTCTGGGAAAGAAGGTTGGAAGTACCACCTCCTGATTGATGTGAAAAGGGGAGACCACTTTAGGCAGAAATTTCGGATGAGTCCGTAGGACCACCCTATTCTTGTAGAACCTAGTGTAAGGGGGATCAGA
The DNA here is from genome assembly GCA_033557465.1 of Ichthyophis bannanicus. Lineage (NCBI taxonomy): Eukaryota > Metazoa > Chordata > Amphibia > Gymnophiona > Ichthyophiidae > Ichthyophis > Ichthyophis bannanicus. The sequence goes on from CM066043.1 coordinate 103,053,560, forward strand.
CACGAGGGCCTGCAATTCACTTACGCGTCTAGCGGAAGTGAGGGCTATCAAGAACAGAGTTTTCCAAGACAGAAAACGGAGAGAACAGGTAGCCATAGGTTCAAAAGGCGGACAGGTGATCCGCTGCAAAACCACATTCAGGTCCCAGTCAGGCGCTGGCGGGCGCAGAGGTGGTTTAAGTAGAAGGAGACCTCGGAGAAACCTTGCTACGAGAGGGTCATTGGAGAGAGGTCTGCCGTCCACTGGCACATGATGTGCTGAAAGAGCACTGAGGTGAACTTTGACGGAGTTGGACTTAAGTCCCAGATTAGAGAGGTGCAGCAAGTACTGCAAGATCACAGACACCGGGCAGGAGAAGGGATCCTGAGACTGCTGGGTACACCAGACTGCAAAGCGATGCCATTTAAGGGCGTAGCATTTGCGGGTAGAAGGCCGTCGCGAAGCCAAGACGACCTCCTCCACCTCCGCCGGCAGGAGAAGGGGAGCAAGGACTACCCTCTCAGCAGCCAGGCCATGAGGTTGAGAGACCTGAGGTTGGGGTGCAGGAGGGACCCCTGATCCTGAGTGAGGAGATCCGGTTGTACCCCCAGAGGGATTGGATCCTCCACCGCCAGTTGCAGCAGGAGCGGAAACCACGGCTGCCTGGGCCAGCGAGGGGCCACCAGGATCATGAAGGCTTTGTCTCGGAGAACCTTGAAAAGAGTCCAAGAGACTAGCGGGATGGGAGGGAAAGCGTACAGAAGGCTCCCCGACCACGAGATCAGAAAGGCGTCCGCTGCAACCCGAAGGGGGTGTGGCTGACGAGAGCAGAAGCGAGGAAGCTGCCGGTTGTGAGGACTGGCAAAGAGATCCACCGTGGGGAGGCCCCACTTGAGGAAGAGCTTCTGAACTACCAAGGGATCCAGATGCCACTCGTGCGGCTGGAGGACCCTGCTGAGTTTGTCCGCCAGGCAATTTTCTTGGCCCGGGAGATAAACTGCCTTGAGGAGAATGCCGTGATTGACGGCCCAAGCGCAGAGCTTCAGCGCCTCCCGGCAGAGGAGAAAGGAGCCCGTGCCCCCCTGCTTGTTCACGTAGAACATGGCAACTTGATTGTCTGTCGGGACTAGGACGGACTGGTGGGAAGTCAGGTGGGAGAAGGCCTTGAGAGCTAGGCGGATCGCCCTGAGCTCCAGGAAGTTGATCTGCTGAGCAGACTCCCACGTGGTCCAGAGGCCCTGAGTATGTGCCTCCTGGCAATGTGCTCCCTAGCCCAGGAGGGATGCATCGGTGGTCAGCACCCGGGTCGGCGGAGGTGACTGGAAAGGCATTCCGAACATGAGGTTCGGCTGCCGGAGCCACCACCGGAGAGACGAGATCAGCGTCTCGGAGACGCGCACTAGGTCTGCTAGGCCGCCTGTGGCTTGACGCCACTGCTGGCGGAGACACCATTGAGCGGGCTGCATATTCAGGCGGGCATTGGGGGTCACATGGACGGTGGAAGCCATATGGCCGAGTAGTCTCAGGAAGCGCCTGGCGGAGACCAGGGGCTGGCTGCGAAAACGGTCGGCTAAGTCCATGAGCCGTTGAGCCCTGTCGAGCGGTAGGTACGCTCGTGCCTGAGGAGTGTGCAGCCTTGCGCCGATGAACTCGAGATCCTGTGAGGGGAGCAAAGTGGACTTTGCGACGTTTATAACAAAGCCCAAGTGCTGCAGAAGAGTCACCGTGCGGCGCGTGGCATCGGTGACCTCCTGAGCGGACGCTGCTCTGATGAGCCAGTCGTCGAGGTACGGAAAGACAGAGGCCGTGAAGCCGGAGATGGGCCGCCACGACCGCGAGACATTTTGTGAAGACTCGCGGTGCGGAGGACAGGCCAAAGGGCAGTACCCTGTACTGGTAATGATTTCCTGCCACCACAAACCTTAGGTATTGGCGGTGGCTTGGGTGGATGAGGATGTGCGTGTAGGCATCCTTTAGATCCAAGGAGCATAGCCAATCTCCCTGCTGGAGGTAGGGCAGAAGGATTCCAAGGGTAAGCATTTTGAACTTCTCCCGCACAAGGAACTTGTTGAGGTTGCGCAAGTCCAGGATGGGTCTGAGGCCCCCTGTTTTCTTTGGTATCAGAAAATACCTTGAATAGAAGCCTTGACCTCTCAGGTGGTGTGGCACCGGTTCCACCGCCTGATCCTGCAGGAGACCTGCTAACTCCTGAAGGAGCAACTCCCTGTGCAGAGGGGGGCACGGAGGCTCTCCCGGAAAATAGGAGGGAGGGACCTGATGGAAGTGGAGAAGGTAGCCCTCTCGCACGACCTGAAGCACCCAGGCATCTGTGGTGATGCTGAACCACCTGTGAGCGAAGTGAACCAGCCGGCCTCCGGTGCTGGGAGGAACCAGCGGGGGGGGGGAGAGGCTATGCTGAGCGAGTCAAAAACCCCCACCCTGCTGAGCAGGGGCTGGTGGTGCAGGCTTGGGGGCTTGCTGCCTACGGGACCCGTTACCCCGTCCCTTGGCCTGCTGGCCCTGTTGGGGAGCTGCAGGGGCCTGATAATGGGGGTATTGTTTGTAGGCAGCCGCCTTCCTCGGGTAAAAGGACTTTTTCCCCGAGCCCTTCTTTTTCTGGGAAGGGGCGGAGGTCTTCCTAGAAAGCCTAGTCCTGGTGAGAGTCTCAGTCTCAATTTGTGCAGCCTTTTCCGCCATGGGCTTGCCAAAGAGGTTTTCGCCTCGGCAGGGGACATCGACCAACTTGTCCTGTACCCAGGGCTCAAGGTCAGACGACTGAAGCCAAGCCTGTCGGCGGGCACCGATGCCGGCTGCGGCCACTCGAGCCGAGGCTTCAAAGCCATCATAGGCTGCTCGGGACATGAACTTTGAGCATTCCCGAATGCCCGTGGACAAGGCTAGGAACCTCCGCAAGGGCTCCTCGGAGAGACCAGCGGAGAATCCGGCTAGCTCTTTAGCCAGATCCCGGAGATACATGCCCATGTATAGCTGGTAAGTCTGGACACGACAGGCGAGCATAGAGCCCTGGAAGCACTTCTTGCCAAGGCCATCCAGGTTACGGGCCTCCCTTCCAGGAGGCACCGAGGAGTGCATCTTCTGGCTCTTAAGACGATGCATGGCCGATTCCACTACCATGGAATGGTGTGGCAGCTGTGCCTTTTGAAAGCCAGGGCTCTTGCGGACCCGATAGATAGAATCGACCCGCTTGCTCAGGACCGGCGAGGAGGCCGGACTCTCCCACATGCAGAAGAGTAGTCGTTCCAGCATAGGAGGAACCGGCACAGTAAAGTGTTCCCTCGTGGGAGAGTCATACTGGAGGGCGTCGAGCTCTTCGGCTCGAGGCTCCTCCTCGGGATCCGCAGGGAAGGCCAAAGCCTTGGCCATATCCCTAACGAAGTCCGAGAACCGGGCATCCTCTGGGGGGGACTGCTTCCGAGGCTCGGACTCCGGTGAGTCCGATGGGACACACCGAGTCCGGAAAGAATCAGGTGACTTCCTCCTCAGACTCCCAGACCGACTCCGACGAGGACTCGGTGGGGTCGGCCCGGGCAGGGTGCGGCGCTAGCCACCCCGATGCCGAGGGAGTCGGCGTCGGCGACCTCGGTCCCGAACGGGAGGCCGAGGGTGACCTCGACCGAGGATCAACTCGAGTTCTCATCGACTCGAGGATCGGCTCGGTCTCCGGGGTCGACTTGGACGTCGACGTCCCGGCGGTCGGGGCAGCGACGCCAGCGACGCCAGCGAGCAGTGCCCTCTGCTGGTCCATGAAGGCAGACAGTCTGCACTCCAAGGCCGTCAACCTGAGTCCGAGCTCAGGTGACCCAGCAGCCCCCGACTCGGGCCCCGACGGCGTCGGGCCCGACGTCAGCTGTCGCGGAGGCGAGTCCAGAAGGACCACAGGACTTACCCGGGCAGGCATCTCCGACTCCAGGCGAGGTCGCTTCGGGATGTGTTCCTTCTCCAAGGACCCGGGGCGGCTGTCGGGGCTATGTGACCTGGCCCTCGCGGAACCAGGAGCGTCCACCGACGCCGCCCTCGCGGGTTTTTCCTTCCGACGATGGTCCCCGGAGGGAGAACCCCGGTCGGAGGAGCTCCGGCGACGGTCCGAGCTGGAGCCTTTCGACACGGAGGCCTCCGACGAGGTCCGGGTACGGCTGGGGTCAGCGAAGATTCTCTCACGCTGATGCCGCCGACTTCTCAACGCCTTTGAGGACAGTTTGCTGCAGGGCCCACAGATCAGTTCCTCATGATCCGGGCCCAGGCAGCGGAGGCAAAAGTCGTGTGTGTCGGTTAGTGACATATTTCGGTCACACCGACCACACCGCTTAAACCCACTGGCAGCCATCGGGGGAAAAAGGGCCCCTGCGAGGTCAAAGGACCGGGCTGCCAGGGAAAACGAAAACGAAAGCTGACTAAGTCAGAAAAACCGAAAAAAGTAAGAGGACTCGAGACCGGCGTCGCGAGTCCGGGCGGGAAAACGATCGGTCGAACCGAAAGAAAAAAGGATAAAATAAAGAAGAAAATCAACTTTTTCGCGGGGACAAGACGGGGACGTCTGTAGGGCTCCGCGGAAAAAAGAAGACTGGCTAAGATGGCACCCTCGGGCGGGAAGACGACCGCGCATGCGCGCTGCAATTCCCAAAGGCTTTCTTTGAAAGCTGGGGAAAATTGCTCCGCGAGGGCTCCGTTGGCGCCGACGTCACCCATAAGTGAGGACTGACTTCCTGCTTGGTCCTGGAGAATCGCTATATCCTTTTTAAGATACAGCGACCAGAATTGCACACAATATTCAAGGTGCGGTCTCACCATGGAATGATATAGAGGCATTATAATATCTTGTTTTATTTTCCATTCCTTTCCTTATCATACCTAGCATTCTATTTACTCTTGGCCGCCGCTGCACACTGGGCCGAGGGTTTTAACATGGTATCCACAATGACGCCTAAATCTTTTTCCTGGGTGGTGGTTCCTAATGTGGAACCTTGCATCGTGTAACCATAGTTTGGGTTGTTCTTCCCTAGGTGCATAACCTTGCACTTCTCCACATTAAATTTCATCTGCCATTTTGATGCCCAGTCTTCCAATTTATCAAGATGTGTTGGTCCCATGCTTTTTTGAATTCAGTTACTGTCCTCATCTCTACCACCTCCACTGGGAGACTATTCCATGGATCCACTACTCTTTCTGTAAAGAAATATTTCTGCATATCACTCCTGAATCTATCTCCCTTCACCCTCATCCCATGTCCCCTCGTAGCAGAACTTGCTTTCAATTGAAAGAGGCTCAGGATGGATAACTGCAGAAAGTTAATGATCATGGAAAATTGGAATGTGAAGTATGCCTCCTTGAGATCTGATGAGATTCTCTGGGCCTCACAGCCTGAATGACTGATGTCTCCATGTGGAACATGAAGACAGTGGTAGACTCCTTTGAGATCCAGGATGGGTCTGGATGTTGTCTTTTGGGACAACAAAATAGATGGAGTACAGACCCAGGGTCCTCTCAGGCCCTCGGACAGGTGGATTGCCTTGAGCTGCAAGCAAGCACTGTACAGTTTTGCATACCATGAGTGTTTGTCAAGTCCATATGGGGGTGCCTTGTTTTTCTGTGCATTTCCTCCACAAAGCTGAGGGCATACCCCTGGCTCACCACTTCAAGCACCCAACTGACATGATTTGGGCCCATTTGTGGGAGAAAAAGGTGCAAGCAATTCCTAACTGCAGCACAGGCCTGAACACTGTCAGCAGGAGGTATGCCCCCCCTCTGGTTGACTGGAGAAAGAAGTTGCCCTTTGAGAGTCAAAAGCCATGAAAGGGTTTCAAAAGCCAGCCTCAGCCCTGTCTGAATGTGGAGTTAAAGGACTTCCCTGGTCTATCTCCAGGAGTTCCAAAAAACACCCACAAACCAGGACCAAGGAGTTGCTGAGAAGGATCCAGCAGATCTGCATCAGTTTCTAGGTCTATCTTTAGGTAGGCTGATATTTGACCTCACCCAAGTCTTTCACCAACTTTTCCAAATCTTCTCCAGAGGCATCTCTTGAATGGAGTCTAAGTGAGATGAGACTTGGATGCCAGGTCCACATTCCAGTGGTAGTGGCAGAGCCAATAACGTGCCACTGTCACTGAGCAGTGAGGCAGAGATGATCATAAAAGGCATCCACTAGGAAGGTGGTGGCTTATTCTAGGTGTGCCAGAAAGGGACCATCTGGCAGTAACTGGAGCCATCGTAACCGATTAGCCACAGCCCTGCAAGTGGATGCCTGCAAGGCAGGGGATGAGGTGGTGAAGACTGTCTTCAAGAGGCTTTCCACTTTCTGGTCCATCTCACCCTTCACAGCTGTGCCCCTTCCACTGGGATAATAGCATGCTTTGTGACAGCAGTCACTAATGCATCTACCTTAGAGAATTGAAGCCACCTGTTGATCTGATGGGGGCCAAGCATATCTATTTGACCCAGTCTCCATCCACAGTGCAAGAAGGCATCTGGGGAGTCCCACTCCATGGAAACCATTTGCTGGAGCTCTGTAGGAAAAAGGAAAAGCCTTATGGATGCCTACTATAATGGCATCTGGCTGTGAAGTACCCATAGCTGGCACAGGCATGGCTGTAGAGTCGACAAGGTGGAGGATTCCACAATTTGTGCAATTACGGTGGGAAGCTTGTTCATTTAACAGCTGCACATCCTGCCCTTCCATCCTGGTCACCCTCCAGGGGAAGGCTGTTCACTCCCTCCAAAGCACTACTGCTGCTTTGGGGCCCTGATAGGATGTCTAGAGCCTCATTGGGCAGGGACTTATTCTCTAGAGAAGGGTGCCACCCTTGTGGCCACAGATCATTTGTGCTGTTTTCTGGTTATGGGCCCTTGTTCAGCCACTGGCAAGGGTGCCTTCCTGAAGACAATAGGGGTCCCAAACTGCCAAAAATTCCAGGTTGGGGCAAAAAGGTCAACTGAGCATTGACCTCTGGTTGCCTAAAGGAGGAGCCTGTCTGCACCCCAGTCAGGCCCCCTCTGGTGATAAAGTTGGCAGATTTGAGTGTGCCCCTGTGGTATCTGTAGCTGGCAGCCAGTTTAGGGGAGCACTCAATTCTCTCAGTCCATGTGCTCTGAATTGCCTCCCTGCAAGATGCGGTCCCTTGGATCTGCAGCACAGGCTGCACACATTTGCTCCTTGATGTGATGCCACTTATGGCCACAACGGAGGCAGCATGTGAGGGTAGAGGACATATCTGCAGAAAATGGTGTGCAAAGCCTGGAACTGACAAAATGGCACCTACCATGCTGAGGCAACTCCAGTGGGAAAATTGCAGCTGCGGTCTGTGTTCTGTAGCTATGGAGTTGGAGCGGAGGCAGCTGGGGCCAGGAGATGAGAGCAAAGCTGTCAGGTATTCCTCTGCCTGAAGGTGAAGTGGGAGCTGTGTAACAATGCTGAGGACCACCATGCTGCTTGAAACTCAGAAAGACAGCACTGGAGGAAACAGAAGAATGCTGCTCACACTGGTCCTAGTCTAATACCAAACCTCCCCACTGAGAGCACTGAAGGGGGCTGTCAACAGGAGAGGCTGAAGCAGTAGCTCACTGCAGTGGTCTGTGCCTAGAACAGGTTCTACAACACTCTGTGCAAGCACTGTACTTCCCAGCCAGGCCCCCTTTTTTTTTTTTTAACTTAGATGCACCTCGGAAGAAAGGCCTGGCAATCTACTTCCAGTGACACTGCCAAGAAAACCCAGCAGCTTCTGGGTCGCCAGGAGTCAGGACTGACTCGAAGGCACACATTGAATTGACTCAACTGATCCTCTTGATCAGAAGTAAACTCAGATAACTCCAGGGAAAAACCCACCACTTGTGTATCCAGGAGACGTTTGCTAAGGCAGGCAGGCAAGCAATGCCTATACTGAGAGAACCCACTCTAAGGGCCTGTCAGGAGGTAAACTTTGATGTCCAACTGCTGAAGACAAACAAGCTGACCCCTAGGGGTGATGGGTTACATCCTGAGGGGTGTAGCCAAAGCTTCTGACTGGTTCCCTGTCTCCATCAGCTGCTGACAGGGGAAAGTAAACTGCTAGTCTGAACTGGTCTAGCAGGATGACCTGGAAACTATTTACAAATTGCTTTAAGTGATCCAAAAGCAGTTACAGCATCACAAAACTGACCACTGATCCCTATCCCTGCTTCACTAAGAGCAGAGTTACAGCATCAATTATGTTGGATATTAAAAAAAAAACAACCAGACATTGACCAGATAAAACCCCAGAACACCCAACTCCTTTAAGTACAGGTTCCCCCTTTTGAAGGCTGGCTACCATGTGCTTATGTTTGAGGGCTGCTGTATATATAACATGGGCTATTCAAGAACCCTCATGGGGGAGGGGAGGCTAGGCTAGAAGTCTTAATGTGCACCGATACCATGGCATGCAAAAGCTTCAATATGCCTAATCTTCATGTGCTAAAAATGATTGGTAATGACATGCTCATATCTTAATGGGGAGATCAGCACAGTATTCACTTCAGTCCCAGACATGACTAGATGACCAGAGTAGGCAAGTGAAAGGCAGGGCACCAATATAGGAAACATGTTACATGGGAACAACTTGTAGCAATCTGCCAAGCCCAGCCTGTTCCAGGGCTCAATAGACAAGTGTGATTACTACTTACGTAGTTCTGATAGATGAGCTTGGCATATTTCAGGCGCAGATCCTCAACCCCATCATTGACCATATCTATCAGAGCTGCCTCCTTTACACCCTTTCCATAGGCATCTGGGGAAGAGAGAATGCTCAGCCACACTTTCTACACATTTGTTTTATGCATGTTCTATTAGGCAAATTCAGTTCCATTGAAAACAGCATATCACCAAGTTTAAATCCCTTCTCTATATCTTAAGCAGCACAAAGCAGAGAACAGGTAATGCATTACACTGTTACTACAATGTAACTAGTGTAACTTGTCTAAAGAGAAATTAGCTGCTAATTGTTGTTCCTTGAGGAAGTCCAGTCCTGCACCTCTGGGCAGTGTAGCTCTTCCAGCAGCTTGGAGCGAGCAAGTCAGCTTTTTGACGACACTAGTGTACATGTGCAGCTGGCACTGCTTACCAGCCCCAGTACCTATTGACAAAGCACACTCAGGAGCAACAAATTAGTTAACATGCAGACACTCCAGTGTCTAAACTAGTACCTCCATCCCCTGGGAAGGATACCCTGTCTGTCCCTCCCTCTGGGATGGGGAGGTCTACCTGTTGAGCACCTGAACTCCAACCAGCAGGGAGCAAGAAACCAACAGCTCTTCTGGTCCACCCCCCAAAAGCTGGTTACACCCCCTCCCTGGCCACTTCTTCCACCAAGGGAACCAGCTTCAGGACCAGGGTGTGTACAGATCACAGAAAGCACCCAGGGAGGTTCTGGGACTGGGCTGGAGGTCAAGGAACAGTTAGCAGGTAAGTAATTTCTCTTTCCTTATTGTCCCTCCAGGCCAGTCCCGCCCCTCTGGAATGTATCAGAGCACAAACCAATTGGAGGGACCCACACAACCAGCCTGAAGCACTGCTGATCTGAAACTAGCGTCCCCTGCTGCCTGGACATCTAGGTGAGTGTTCAGAGAAAGTATGCCGCCTTCAGATCTCCACTGGTGGAACAAGATATACTCTGCCCACGAGGATGCCTGAGCCCTCCTGGAACATGTCTGCTAGCACTGCTCTACTACCCTTCAAGATGTATGCTGATGTGATTGCCTCACTGATCTATATGGAAATGGAGGCCTTATCTGCCGCCTCACTTTTGCACAGTGTGCCAAACAGAACGAACAGTCTGATCTCTGAAAGGATGCCCTTTTCACCTACCTTTGCAGGACTTACCATCCAGGTGGCACAGTTGTGGAGTGACAGGGCACATATCCACTCTTGCCCACATCTGTGTTTGCCAGAGCTGGAAAGGAAATGGCCTGATTTACATGAAATGCTGACACCAGCTTGGGCAAAAGTGAAGGTACCAGGGGCACAGGACCACTTTCTCCTTGGAGAAGGAAAGGAATGGCTCCTGGCATGACAGTCTGAAGCTCTGAAATCCTGCATGCTGGGCAAATTGCCACCAGTAATACCAATTTTCAGAGAAATCCTTCAGGGAAGCTCGACTCAATGGCTCAGAGGGTTCCTCAGACAGCAGCATCAGCACCCGATTGAGATCCCAAGGCAGATGGAGGTGAGTCACTGCCCCTAGAAATCTCAGCATGTCTGGGCGTTACCCAATGGCACTCCATGACTTTCCTGTGGTAACTGGAAATCACTGCTAGTTGCACTCAACAACTTGTGGCTAGACCCTTAAAACTGGACTACAAGAACACCAAGATGTCTGGGATGGAGGCAGTGGAAGGGCATGCCTGCTTCTCCACACCACAATTCAAAGATGCGCCCTATGCAGATGCATGCCAGGTTTGTAGACCTCTTCTGGGCCTGTAGCAAGGTTGCTATCCCTGAGCTAGATTATCCTCTTCAGCCTTGCCCTTTCAAAAGCCATGCCATAAGCAAGAATTGATCCACTTGAGGCATGTGAAGCAGCCTCTTTGTCAAGGTCCTTCCAAACTGGAAGCCACCAGTCAGTCAATCTGTCAGTATCTGAATCAGGTCAGCATACCATGGGCACCTCAGCCAGTCTGGTGCCACCAGAATTACAAATCCCAGTGCACCTCTATTAAACTGGCCTATGAGCATCCGGGGGGGGGGGGGGCAGAAGACCACCCTCTGAGCCAGTGCTGAATTATAGCATCCAGGCCTGTGAACATTTTCTGTTGAAAAACCAGCAGGCCTTGGCAGACTCACATTGCCATTAGGTCCATGACTGGTGTGCCCCATCAGCAGACCACCTGCTTGAACACCTCCTGATTGAGTTGCCACTCTGGGGTCCATGTGTACTTGGCTGAGGTAGTCTACCACCACATTGTCAACTCCTGTTGTGTGCTGCCGATAGCACCTGGAAACAAATCTCTGCCCATCTGAACAGCCTTTTGGTGGCCTCCTCCAGGGCTGCACTGCCCATGCCTCCTCACTGGTTGATGTAAGCCACTGGTCACATTGAGAGGACTTGAACCACCTTCCCCCTACAAACATGGTTTGAAACTTTCTAGTGTCAAGGTCACTGCTCACATTGAGCTTGTTGACTGACCACAGGGGTTCCTGTCCATGAACAAAGTGTCCTTTGCAATGGGCTCCCCAGGCTGCCATTGATCAGCAGAACCCACACTGGGGACTCCTTCCAGGATCCCCACACAGCCACCAGAGGGCCCTCCTGGCAGTCCACAGGCAGGGGAGTACTTGGGACAGGGGTTGACTGATGGGACCACCGACAGAGCACAGCCCTCCGCTGCAGTTGCATGTGCACCCTTGCCCATGGGACCAGCTCAAGAGTGGCCGCCATGGTCCCCAGAACCTGCAGATACTGCCATGCTCATGGTCTTGCCATCTTCAGGAACTGCCGTATCCACTGTTGTAGTTCCTGTGCCTGGTGATCTGGAAGGAAAACCCTGCCAGTTATCAAAGCATGCTCTCAAATACTCTAGCTCCTGGGCTAACTGACTCTTGGCTAGTTTAACCCCCCCCCCCCCCGAGACTTTGCAGAACTCCCACCTGCACTGTTGCTCTTTCACTATTGTCCCTGGACTTCACCTGGATCAGCCAATTGTCTAGGTACAGGTGGATGAGAACCCCTTCCTTGCTGAGAGCTGCTGCCACCAGACCTTGGTGAAGGTACAGGGGCAGTTGCCAGACCAAAGGGCAATGCTTGAAACTGGAAATGGCCCCTTGGTACTGCAAAGCAGAGACTGATGTTCTGGATGAATGGGAATGTGCAGACATGCCTTCATGAAACTGCTTCCTACTGCCACTATTACTGATTGCAGCATTCCCATGTGAAAATGCAGTACCTGGAAACAGTTCATGCCCTCGAAGTTGAGAATTGTGCGAAAGGAACATTGCTTTTGGGCAACACAAAATACATGAAGCATTGACTGCATATGTACTGATCTCATAGCACCAGTTCCACAGCTCTCAGCTGCAGGAGACAAGCCAAGGTCTCTTCTGCTGCCAACACTGTTGTGTCCACTTTGGGCGATCAAAGGAGCTTGTTCTTGCTCTGGCAGCAGGTATAGGCACGTCATGGATTGCACACCTTTAATTCCAGCCTCCAGCAGATCCCACTCATGCTGAATCTGTCCTACTACTCCATATACTGGGAAGACTGATTTCTGTACTGCCTGAAAACAGCAGAACCTACAGTGTGCCTTCCTCTGCCAGGAGATTAGTGAGCATATTCAGGGCCTTGAGGGACTCCAAGGTACAGTGTGAGCCCTTTGGGGGATGAGGAATTGTATCAGTACCCATTTGTAGCAATTGTAAAACTGCTTTGATGCCCTTCAGCCTCAGCAGTATGTCAAGAAATTGCATAAACAAAGATGAGTGCCAGCAGCTCCTGATGGAAACCCAATCTGGGCCTGATCCTCCTGTTCTGGGCTCTCCTTCCAACTCTTGCAGATCTAGCTCCATGTCATGTCTTCCTGTCCAGCCCCTCTGACAACAGCAATTGCTGCCACTCTTGAGCATCTAGCCTGCTTAGATGCCACTGCTCCTGACTCATGCTCTGTGTCAGACACCCTCTTAGCCCTGTGTTCTGGGGCTGAGGAGCCAAGCCCTGATGTAGGCAAAACACCTTATGCAAAAGACACTCCAGTGAGAACTCCCCCTGGAGGCCTATTGCTCCCTGGGCTTGAGGGGTGGATGGTCTGGGCATCATGCAGGGACTGGGGTCTGGATCTGTTGAAGATATGGTGCCCCCTGCCCCCAGGGTCTCTTGCAACCAGGAGGGACTGTCTCCTCATCCTGCAGGTCCTGCTCCCATGACTTAGCCTCTTGTGTGCAGTCTAGGCAGATGCCTGCCTCTGAGACCACACCCCATCAGGGACTGCATATCTTGAGGATTTTTAGATTGCGCTGCCATGCTATATCTTAAAGCTATGAAATGGACCTTGCACTGATCCAAACCAACACTCAGAGTAGAGTTGGCTTTTATTCTAATACTACAAATGGCTATAAGGGTGTACAGCTTCCCTTACAAGCAATATTACAAATTTAATAGGTACATATAATCTGGGCTAAGAGACAAGGGATGATCATGTCAGGTTACTCACTGACCATAGGCAGATGGAAGGATTTCATTTGCCTCCTATTCACTATCTTTCAAATTACATACATTTGTGTGCAGGTACTTAGTTTTCCACATATGCTTGTAGCAACTCTGCAGCACGTCCCCCACTTATCTTTCATTTGTCTGATTTATCATCTGACCCTTCTCATGAGAATCACAATGTCTCAACTGTCACTTAGATCACCTAACCAGGCACAACAGCACTCTGAAATCCAGCCAGCAACAATGGCATATCTGATTAGACTTTTCCCACAGGTCTGCATCAAGTCATTGTGCACTGAATTTGAGCTGTATAACAAGGAATGCTTAAGGATCAAGTGGGGTTCACCCACCTTGATACCATCCTATACCAGGCACTGCAGTCTGGCTGGCATGGTGGGAAGGGCTGGGGCACTCACCAGGAATGCCCTCAATCTGTACCTGGGTAGGTAAAGGATCCCTAGCACAGTGCACCTCCATGCGCTCAGGCACGGAGCACTAGAGTACTTGAACTAAAATAAAACAAAGAGAAACTGAAAATGCCCCCAGGAAAAGGCTGCTCTGTCCTGCTTTATTCTCTGGTGGTTGCCTCTCCCAGGCACCCAAAACACAGCAGGGGGTTAAACACATGCAGGCCTGAATAAGAAGAAATTGTGCCTAAATGCAGCAGGGTTCTAAACATGCAGCTGCAGGCTGCTGTCATGTTCTGGTGGTTGCTAGATGTTCCTGCTGTCCTCCCCCACCCTGCCACTCTTACCTTAGAGCAGGGGTCTCAAACACGCGGCCCGCGAGAGACCTTTGTGCGGCCCGCGATGCAGAGGCCAAAAAAAAAACCCCTGGCTTCTGCTGCTGCTGCCGGGATTCCCCCAACTAAAGCTAACGTCCGCTAAACAGCAACATTTCTCCCCCCCGGGGCTTCACCGTTCCAGGTTGATGACAGTGTGTGGATCCTCTCCAGTGCCTGAGAGACCGGTCGGTGGCGATTTACGGGTGCGGGAGGAGGAAGAGCGTGCCCCCGAGGCAGGTGCTGCTTTCTGTCACCTGCTGACTGCAACTGTGAGCGCCAGCGGAAAAGCCGCGGATCCCCGCGGTTGGAGCCGCTTCGCTCCGCCTGCTGCTACTGTAAGCCTGCCTGAGCCGTGCAGCCCCAGCGATCTCAGGTGAGCACGGTCAAGAGCCTGCAGCCCGGCGAGTGAGCAGTGACCTGCACAGAAAGAAGGCCTGCGGGCCGGGTCGTTGGAGAGCGGATCGCAGGGGGTACTCGGGCCCACAGGGACGGCAGCTATATCCTGTTGACTCTCCTGGCTTCCAGCTTGGGAAAAAGCTACAACTAAATTTACTTGGGCTGATTGGGGGGGGGGGGGGGGGTTAGGACTAGTAATGGGGGGGGTGATGGGGGATAGAACTGAAAATGGGGTTATGGGGGTAAGGACAGGAGGTGGACTGATTGGGGGGCTAAAACTTAAAATGGGGTTATGGGGGGGCTAAGAATGAAGATGGGGCAATGGAAGGGTTAGGACTGGAAGTGGGCTGTTGGGGGGCTTAGGACTGATAATGGGCTATGGGGGGGGGGCTAGAACTGGTAATGGACTGGGGGGGGTGCTAGGACTGGAAATGGGCCAAGTAGAAGGGGGAGCTTGAACTGCAAATAGCTGATGGGGACAGGGTCTTGGAATGGAAATGGGCTGAGTGGAAGGGGGCTTGGAATGGAAATGGGCTGATGGGGAGGGGGGCTTGGAAAGGAAATGGGCTGTGAGGGGAGGGAGCTAGGACTGGAAATGGGCTGATGATGCGGGGACTAGAAGGGAGCGGATGCTGGGTGGGGCAGGAGCTAGAAGGGAGTTGATGTTGGGGGACGATTAGAATGGGATGGGGCTGGGAGAGTGAAATGGAGAGGGGAAATATATTGTGTGGGAGGGAAGAAAAATCTACAATTGGCCGGGTATTGGGAGAGTAAGTGGGGATTGAGGATGGAGGGGTAAAATTTGAGTGGATGAAATAGGAATGAGGAAAGAGCAAAAGGAGAATGATTATTATGTTAAAGCAGATGTAGAGAGAATGGAAAAAAACTAGGAAAGAAGAAAGGACAAATGGACAGCAGACAATGGAGCGTTAGCAGAAGACACGAAGAAACCAGAAGAAAGTGGCTGGAACAAAAAATGCACAAAAGATAGAAAAATCTCTCTTTATTTTGAATTTATTAACTGAAATATGTCAGCTCTTGGAAATGTGCATCTTTAACGTCTGCACTTTATTTAATACAAGAGGAAATCAATTTATAGTTTTATTTCTACAGTGTTGTACATTCTAAGTTTGGCTTTTGGGGTTCCCAGTTTAATTGTCTTCGTTTCTAAATTGTGATTCCTTGTTTGATGATGGTGTATGTTCTGCATGTTTACTAAAAGTTAGTGTATGGTATCATTATGCAAATATTTATGCAAATGATGCCCTTATGCAAATGAGGCCTGCATCTTGTGCGGCCCCCGGGTTACTCTACAAGTCCTCATTTGGCCCTCAAAGCAATTTGAGTTTGAGACCCCTGCCTTAGAGCCTCTGCTGCATGGCTTTACCCCTCACATTCAGCCTTCCTGCCTGGCTTCAGCGCTGAGGGGTGACTCGGGGCTGCCAGCTTTCACTCCTATAAACTGCAGCCCCTGCGGCAGCTTCTCAACTGATAATGGGTTTGGGAGCTGCCAGAAGTCTTGGACTGAGGAAGACCCCCCACAGAACTCCCACCCTGAAATGCAAGGGGGAGGAGGTGAGAAGGAGGAATATCCTCAGTCTTGTCTCCCAGGTTGTGTTCCTTCTGATTTTTCTTCACTTCTGCCTTAAACAAACCTGCACCTTAACAAGGGAAATAGGTTTAGTTAGAATTTGCTTTTTATCTCCTTAGTTGTCCTTTTAATGAGTCCAGGACCCTGAATCACTACCTCCTCCAGCTGCTTGGAAACAGAATACTGGGGCTTGTAGGCAGTACCAGCTGCATAAGTACACTAGTGTCATCAAAAATATGATATGCTCAGTCTCCAAGCTGCTGGAAGAGTACACTACCCAGAGATGTTGGACTGTAAGGATAAGCAACTTGGGTGAAGTCTTCAATGTGATTCAATCTTAATACTGAGCCAATATAGCACAGCTGTAGAGTTTTGTTCCAGCCATGCATGGACTTGCAGCTAGGAGTGTAAACACAGCTACATCAGCAAGTGGCTTTGGAACTCCACACTGCAGCTTTTAAGTCAGGGACATTAAGCCAGTCTCACCCAAACATGCATTTGACCTTTGTGGGCAAATTAACACTAAACATAACATAAGATATGCCATACTGGGTCAGACCAAGGTCCATCAAGCCCAGTATCCTGTTTCCAACAGTGGCCAATCTAGGTCATATGTACCTAGCAGTTTCCCCAAAAGACAGGTTCCACAATGCTTGTACTGGGACAAGCATTGATATCCTGGGTCCCTTCTTAATGGTTTATGACCTTTCCTCCAGGAACTTGTCCAAACCTTTTTTAAACCCAGCTACACTAACAGCGTTTACTACATCCTCCGTAACAAATTCCAGAGTTTAATTACACATTGAGTGCAAAAAATCTTTAGTCTTAGTTTACCCTGTAGCTTCATTGCATGACCTAGTCTTTCTATATTCTGATAATCTATGTTTACCTGTTCCACTCCGTTCATTAATTTATAGACTTCTCTCCTCAGCCGTCTTTTCCAGGTTAAAGAGCCCTAACCTTTTTAGTCTCTTTTCACAGGGGTATCCTTCCATCCCCTTTACCATTTTGGTGGCTCTTTTCTGAACCTTTTCTAATGTTATATCCTTTTTAAGATAATGACCAGAATTGCACACAATAGTCAAGGTGCAGTCTCACCATGGAATATAGAGGCATAATATCTTGTTTTACTTTCCATTCCTTTCCTTATGATACCTAGCATTCTATTTGCTCTTGGCTGCCGCTGCACACTGGGCCGAGGGTTTTAACATGTTATCCACAATGACGCCTAAATCTTTTTCCTGGGTGGTGGTTCCTAATGTGGAACCTTGCATCTTGTAACCATAGTTTGGGTTGTTCTTCCCTAGGTGCATAACTTTGCATTTGTCCACATTAAATTATCTGCCATTTTGATGCCCAGTCTTCCAATTTATCAAGATCCTCTTGCAATTTTCCACAATCCTCTTGGGTTTTAACAACTTTAAATAGTTGTGTCATCTGCAAATTTGATAACCTCACTTGTTATTCATAAATGATCTGGAAAGTGGAATATGTCAAAAAGCAGCAGACCCAGCACAGATCCCTGGGGTACACCACTATTCACCTTTCTCCATTGGGAAAATTGCCCATTTAGCTGTACCCTCTGCTTTCTATCTTTTAACCAGTTCCTGATCCACAATAGCACACTGCCTTCTATCCCATGACTCTTTAGTTTTGCCAAAAGTCTCTCATGAGGGACTTTGTCAAAGGCTTTCTGAAAGTCCAGGTACACAATATCAACCGACTCACCTTTGTCCACCTGTTCATTCACACCTTCATAAAAACATAACAGATTAGTAAGACAAGATCTTCCTTGTCTAAAGCCATGTTGGCTGTCTCCCATTAGGCCATGACTATCTACATGCTGAGTAGTTTTATTCTTTGATGGTTTCTACCATTTCTCCCAGTACTGACGGACGTGAGGCTCACCATCTGTAGTTTCCCGGATCACCCCTGGAACCCTTTTTAAAAATTGGTGTTACATTGGCAATCCTCCAATCTTCAGGTATTAGAGATGATTTTAATGATAGTTCAGATTACTGATAGCAGGTCTGCAAATCTCATATTTCAGTTCTTTCAACACCAGCTATACATGAGGCTCAGCAGGAACACTGCTGCTAAAAATGGTACAAGAACCACCACACAAAAGTTAAGAGGACCAATCAGACTCACCGTGACATCTGGCCAGATGGCGCAGGATTGCATTTGACTGATAAAGCTCTAAGTCACCATCCTTAAGTGCTGGCAGCTGGCCAAATGCCTGTGAGGGACAAAAAGAGGTTTAGCACAATCTGAAAGGCTGCACCCTGTAAACAAAGTAATGACCCAGCAATTTGAGCTATTGGGCTGATAACATGCTCCAATCCAACTCTCCCTCCTTCATAATGGCCTCGAGTAAGCTGCTATTGCTACTGCCTTGTGTGCTGGGGGAAGAATTTATATAGGTTCCCTGCAGTTATAGGTGTGCTGGGAAAGTGGATGTTATGACAAATTGGCCAGGCTGCACATTAAATACTGAACAGTACCACAGAATTTGTACCACTTGGTTCCATCATGGCACGCCAGCCATCTATGCAGACACCTCCAGGGCACACTGGTTTCCCTGTGTTTGTAGCTTAGCAGCCTGCTCAGTTACTAACACTGGGTAAGAGGCAGCCAGTTTTTGAAGCACCTAGGACAAATTCCTTGTAAGCACCCTTTCCTGCAACATCCACAAGTTACTCTTGCAAAGATCTCTGTAAATGCTTTTTCCAACCCAGTTGTTTCCCCCTTTAGAATGCCAATTTAGAATCCCAGTGACCAAACGAGAAAAAGCTAGCAGAAAGCAGAATTACATGAAACAGTTCAATGTGGTTTGGCCAGGGGGCTCATGTTGCATGATGGACTAGTTAATCCAATTCTACACAAGCCACTCTGTGGCCATGAATGGTTGGTTCAACAGGGACTTGTCAGTGGGCCAAGAGTTGCAAGTGAAGAAAGCTCTTGGTGGGTTTACAGCACCATGAGCAATTTAACTCCTCTGAAAGCCCAGGGAACTGCAGTGTGACTATAAATGTTAAAGGTTCTTGGAGTTAACTAAGCCTAGCTGAAAGATGCTTTAGTATGATATGGAAGGAGGGATCTATTCTGCTTTTACCAGCTGCATGCCTCAGTCCAGTACTTCTAAGGCATGCAAGAGGAGAGCATTCTGCACTATGCAGAACAGGGCTCAACAAATCCCAGGTGCCAGGTCACTATAATGGCTAAAACTTGCACCCTAGCACCTGGGATTTGATAACCTCCCTCCCCCAGCCATCATGCAAATCTGATTGCAGCAAAAGAGTGAACACCAGAACAATGGTAAGGCAAAGACAATGGGTGATGGTGGGGGCTGAGAGTGGGTGAATGCAGAAGGGTAAATTAGACTTACCTGCTAATTGTTGTTCCTTGCGGAACTCTAGTCCAGTCCCGGAACCATAGAGTTGTCAACCTCCTCTAGCAGCTTTGGAGACTGAAATACATCGCTTTGCTGGCACCAGTATAAGTAGGCAAGGACCGCCCCCTCTCACCAGTACCTATTGACAAAGCACACTAAGCAGAACATCACATAAGGAGAATTAACCAGAATACATTCAACATAGCAATAGAGATATATACAGAACAGAATATGCCCTGTTCCATACCAAGTAAAAATTTTTTTTTTTTTTTTTGGCAAGGAAAGAAATTGCATTCATGGACTGTGCCTGAAGAATATCATCTGACCAGACAAAAGCGCCTCAGCAGCCCACCTCCGAAGAGGATGGCCTGATAAGAGCGGTACGCAAGAGGGTCCTCCAATGGCTTCATCTTGCACCCCCCAGAAAAAAAAGGTAACAGAGTACCCGCGGGAGCCGAAACAATCAGGCTGGCAACACTTCAAACCAAGGGAGGGATCCGGGACTGGACTAGAGTTCCGCAAGGAACAACAATTAGCAGGTAAGTAATTTACCCTTCCTTAGCGTCCCTCTAGTCCAGTCCCGGAACCATAGAGGATGTAACAGCAGTGCACATCAACGGGAGGGACAAGCCAGCCCAGCCTGAAGCACCGCCGAGCCAAAACACCCATCCTCCGCTGACAAAACATCCAAGCGGTAATGCTTAGCAAAGGAATGCAAGGACGACCAAGTCGCCGCCCTACAGATGTCAGCCACCGGGACCAGACTGAACTCTGCCCAAGAAACCGCCTGCGCCCGAGTGGAATGAGCCCGAAGACCCAGCAGAACCAACTTGCTCTTCAAGATGTAAGCAGATGCAATAGCTTCCTTCAACCAGCGGGAAATAGAGGACTTTGCCGCCGCTTCTCCCTTACGTGGACCCCCAAATGCCACAAAAAGTCGATCAGACCACCGGAAGGATGCCGTCCGGGCGAGATACTTCTTGAGAACCCTGCGGGCGTCCAACAGCCGCAACCGACCCCCCAGACCGGCCCCATCGCGATCTGAGAACACTGGAAGAGAGACTACCTGGTTAACATGAAACGCGGACACCACCTTGGGTAAGAACGCTGGAACGGTGCGGAGAACCACCTTGTGGTCGGTAAAAGAGAGAAAGGGCTCCCTACAAGACAAGGCCTGTAACTCCGAGATCCTTCTAGCCGAGCAAATCGCCACCAAGAACACCGTTTTCAATGTGAGGTCTTTTAGCGAAGCAGTAGACAATGGCTCAAACGGGGGAGCCAGCAAGGCCTCCAAAACCAAATTCAAATCCCACGGAGGAACAGCACAACGCCGAGGCGGCCGCATGAGCAACACCGCCCGCAAAAACCGCCGGACATCTGCGTGGACCCCGAGAGACTGACCCTGCTCCTTCCCACGGTAACAGGAAAGGGCAGCAAGCTGCACACGCAATGAACTAGCCGCCAAACCCTTATCCACACCATCCTGCAAGAATGAAAGGATCTGCAGCACGGAAGCGCCCAACGGACGGATGGTATGCTCTGAACACCAAGCCTCGAAGATGCGCCAGACGCGAATGTACGCCAAAGTCGTCGATTGTCTACGAGCCCTCAGCAAGGTCGAAACGACCGCCGGCGAATAACCCTTAGCGGTCATCCGAGCCCTCTCAAGAGCCATGCCGTAAGCAAGAACCGAGCTACCTGAGGCATGCGCAGCAGGCCCTGAGTCAAGAGATCGGCTCGCTGAGGGAGCCTCCACGGGCGATCTGCTAATAGTCACACTAAATCCGTGTACCACGGTCGCCTGGGCCAATCGGGCGCCACCAGCACCACGAGGCCCCGATGACGCTCTATGCGCTGCACTACCTGGCCTATCAGTGCCCAAGGTGGGAAGACAGAGCAGCACCTCCTGCGGCCAGGGTTGCGCCAGGGCGTCGAGCCCTTCCGACATCCGTTCTCGTCGTCTGCTGAAAAAGCGATCCACCTGAGCCGATTGGAAGGTCGCCATGAGATCCATTAGGGGAATCCCCCAGCGCCTGACAAGAAGCGCGAAGACCTCGGGGTGAAGGACCCACTCTCCCGGGTCCACCCTTCGGAGACTCAGAAAATCGGCCGCTACGTTCTCTACGCCTGCCACGTGCTGTGCCGACAGACACTGCAGATGCGACTCGGCCCAAGCTAGCAACTGAGCCGCCTCCTGCTCCAACGCCACACTGCCGGTGCTGCCCTGCCGATTGATGTAAGCGACTGGTCGCATTGTCCGAGAGAACCTGAACCACCTGCCAAGCAAGAGTCTCCCGAAACACCTGTAGAGCCAGAAACACCGCTCGCATCTCCAACCGATTGATGGACCATTCCTTCTCCACCATCGACCACAGGCCCTGGGCATACGTGTCCCCGCAGCATGCCCCCCACCCCAGAAGACTGGCATCTGATCAGCAGCTTCCAGGGCGGGGGCTCCAAGGGCATGCCTGCAGCAAGATTCTCTGGGCACAACCACCACCGAAGATCCCGACGGACCACCAGGGGACAGATCAAACGCCGAGACAACGCATCGCGCTGATGAGACCAACGCCGGAGGAGCGCGCTCTGAAGTTTCCGCATATGCGCTCTGGCCCAGGGCACTACCTCGATCGTCGCTGCCATCGTGCCGAGCAACTGGAGATACTGCCACGCCGTGGGCGCAGGCTGCCGGAGAAAACGCTGCACCAGCTCCTGCAACGCTCGTGCCTGCTGATCCGGCAAGAACACTCTCGCTCGGAGTGTCTCGAAGCACGCCCCCAGGTATTCCAATGACTGCGAGGGAGTCAACCTGCTCTTTGCAAAGTTGACCACCCAGCCAAGACTCTGTAGCAACCGAACCACCTTGGCGGTGGCCTCCACTCTCCGCCCGAGACTTTGACCGAATTAACCAATCGTCTAGATAGGGATGCACAAGCACCCCCTCTTTGCGAAGAGCCGCCGCTACCACGACCATGACCTTTGTGAACGTGCGTGGCGCCGTCGCCAGACCGAAAGGCAACGCCTGAAACTGAAAATGCCCCATGGGAACCGCAAAGCGCAGGTAGCGCTGGTGCTCCTTCCGAACCGGAATATGCAGGTAGGCCTCCGTGAGGTCAAGCGAAGTCAGAAACTCCCCCTGCCGGACGGCCACTATGACAGATCGAAGGGTCTCCATGCGAAAGTGAGTTACCCGGAGGCACCGATTTACCCTTTTTAAATCGAGGATAGGCCGAAAGGACCCCTCCTTTTTCGGCACCACGAAATAGATAAGAGTACCGACCGGAACCGTACTGGTCCTCCGGCACCAGAACGACGGCCCTGAGGCGCAGCAATTGCTGCAACGTTTCGCAGACGGCCCTCCGCTTGAGTGGAGCACTGCAGGGCGAAAGAACAAAGGAATCTAAGACGGGACAATGGAGCTCGAGAGCGTAGCCCTCCCGAATTACCTCCAGAACCCACTGATCTGATGTAAGATGGACCCAGGCAGGGTAGAACTCCCGCAACCGCCCTCCTATGGGAACTACCGCCACCTGAGCCCGCCTCATCTCATTGGGGCTTTTTACCAGAGGCGGAAGGAAAAGTGGAGAAGCCTCTGCCGGCTCCTCTAAAGCCACGAAACCCGTGGTTTCGAGTTGGGAACCGACCCTGCTGGGGCAGACCAAAACGAGCCGCCCGAAAACGGCGAAAATCCCTAGGGGCAGCTCGAGATCCAGAGGCAGCCCTGACCAGCTTCGGCTTATCCTCCAGAAGCCGGCCTCCCTTAGACTCAGCGAGATCCTTAACCAGCTTTTCCAAATCCTCAAACAACTTCCCCCGAAAGGGAAGTTTACTAAGACGAGCTTTGGAGGAACTATCGGCCGCCCAATTGCGCAACCATAAATACCAGTGCGCCGCCACCAGAGGCCATTGACTTAGCCCCACTATGGATGAGATCATAATGAAGGTCCGACAAATAGGCGGCTCCCAACTCCAAATGCGCCGCATCCTACCTGCGCTGTCCCGACATCGCACGGCAATCGCTGGGAACAGCGCAAGCAACCTCTCGCCACCCAAGCCCCTGCCACGGCGGCTTGCATAGAGAGGGCACATACATCAAACACCTGCTTCAACAGGGTATCCAACTTCCTATCCTGCACATCTTTCAAAGCCGCGGCGCCCTCAACGGGTATCGTATTCTTAGTGACTGCTGATACCGCCGCATCAACCTTGGGAGACCGAAACAGCTCCCTATCCTGATCTGACAACGGATAAAGGCGCGACAAGGCCCGAGAGCCCCGTAGCGCCAATTCGGGCGAGTCCCACTCCTCCTGAATCATCCCTCTAAAGACTCTATGCAGAGGAAAGACCCGCTGAGACTTTTGCACCGCCTGGAGCAGAGGATCCTCCAGAATATCCTCTGACGCTGTCGCCTCCGCTGGCATATTCAACGTTCTGAGAGTCTCGGCAATCAAGGCCGGAAGCTCTTCCCTCCGAAACACCCTGACGAGCCTACTATGCTGCTCCACGTCAGGTAACTCTCCCTCCTTGAGCTCCCCACCGGAGGAGTCATCCAGATCCCCGTCCTCTGCCCCGAGGTTGTCCCCCAGGGGAGACTGAGACTCCTCCTCCGCGGACCCCCTGGCCAGTTTCACAGGAGGAGTGCCGTCCTCCGTCCGAGGCAGGGGCCCCACACGTTTAAGCCCCTCCGGAGCACGAGGCGAAGAGACTAAGCTAGGCTGCAGGAGCGCAAAGGCTTGTTGCATGAGAGAGAAAAAAATCTGGTGGAATCCCCGGGGCAAGGGCCACCGAAGTCGGACCCTGTGAAGCCGAGGACCCCTCCCCAGGGGAAGACTCCGGCCCCTGAAAATCCAGAGTCGGAGGTAAAGCTGGCATTTCCCCTAGCGGAACCTCCTCTCCTGCGAGAGCCGGATAAGGAGCCGCAGCTTCCATAACATTGGAAGCCAGAGTGCAGGACCCACACACGCTGGACCCTGTCAGCAAACCTCGCTTAGCGCCACAAACCACACAGCGGGGCTTTGCAGGCATACTCAGAGGGAAGCTCTCCTGTCACCCCCTGCCCGTGGGTCAGCAGCACAGCCCAGCAAAAAGAAAGCTTTTGAGGCTTAAGCCAGGAAAACCCCCGTTTAAAATTTTTTTTTTTTAAAATTCTTCAAACTATAATGCTAAGACACCCCCCAGCCAAACCCAGGTGCTCTGCAGCCAAAACGAGGGCTAGAAAGCCCAGAAAAAGCAAACTAAAAGCAAAAATTAAAATCGGGATTTATTCAAAGTGGCCACCGCTGCCGATTCCTGCCGAAAAAACCACGTGACAGGCCACCCCGAGAGGACTAAAAGGCAAACCTAGGCACCCCCCCCTGCTAACCCCAAAGGGGGGACCCCAAAAAATAGAGAAATAACCCCTTCTACTCACCACAGCAAGAAGAGGTGAAGGAGAGAGGGAGAGATGCAGCAGCCTTGCTGGAGCTCAGCCTGCCTGTGGCTTCAGCTCCAACACTAGCAGCAATCTCAGCTGCCCTGCCCACTCGGGGCCACTGCTGTTAGCCTGCAACCTGCTCCTCACCCTTCCAAGCGGGTTCGGGAGCAGGGAGGCACAGAAATATCCTGGTGCTCGTTTAAACAATGGGGCAAATAAAGAAAACAGTAAAGTCAGAGGAAAATTAAGAGGGAGGGGGGACAAATGGAGCCAGAGGAAGAAATCTCCTGCACCAGTCACACAGTGCCTGCAATAACAAACCCAAAAGGGCAAATCAATAAAATTAAAGTGAAAGGTAAATGTATTCTATTTAGCTCTGCCTATATCCCTAACTGAGCCCGGAAGCAGGCTCAGAATCTCCTTCAGCTGCTTGGAGACTGAAAGTACTGGTGAGAGGGGGCGGTCCTTGCCTACTTATACTGGTGCCAGCAAAGCAATGATGTATTTCAGTCTCCAAAGCTACTAGAGGTTGACAACTCTATGGTTCCGGGACTGGACTAGAGGGACGCTAAGGAATGTGGTGTTATGAGGTCTTCATGCTGCCACCACTAGGCCATGGTGATATGAAGCATAAAGTTGCCTCATGTGCAGCTAAAGGGTCACCGATATGCTGCCGATAATGTATGCACTGGGGTTGGTGGGAGGGGGAGACTGAAAGCTAGCTAAACATGTCATTGCCCCATAGACCACAGGAGGCACAGTTTTTATATACTGCTTTACATGTTAAGGGAACACAATTCAAGTTACATGGAACATGTGGTGATGTATAGAACAGGGTAAATAAGTGTTAAGCAGACAATACAGGAGTGAATAGACAAGGGACTTCTAGATGAACTATAAACATGTGGGCTGAGCTAAAAATAAAGCATAATTAATCAGAGGATAAATGTTACTGAAACGGAATGTTAAGGGCCTGATTTATTAAAAACTCTTCCTATAGGATGTGGGAAAAATGGAAATTACACTAACCTGGTAATTGTAGTTCCTGTAGGATCCAGTTTAGTCCTCCACAATCGGGTAATGCCCCTCCTACTGCAGCCTGGAGACTGGACCAATCAAATCTTCTGTAGTACATATCCAGCAGGAGCTCCCAGAAGCCCCCCAGTGTACTAGTAACAAAGCAAACTTAACGAAGCAACACATCAGATTATTATTAGGCTATCAATAAACTATGTACTTCCCCCCCTGGAATAACCAACTCCCTCCCCAAACGAGGAAGTCAGGACACTGCATGGCGCCGGTATCGACGCCTTTAAATTTACACCGAGCTTCCCCCAGAAACTAAGGAGCTAACTGAACTCCAAAATAAAGGGAAGAGCCATAGCGATAAGCACGACTGCCGACAGAGTCCGAACGGGACGAAAACATCCTACAGGCACCCGCTCGGGACAGCGTGCCGCAAATCATACAGATAGTCGGGAGGGAAGGAGGACTAAACTGGATCCTACAGGAACTACAATTACCAGGTTAGTGTAATTTCCATTTCCTGTGCGGATATCCAGTTTAGTCCTCCACAATCGGGATGTAACAGAGCAGTTAAGACCGGGCGGGACCTTGCAGGCCGGCGCGCAAAACCGACGAACCAAAACAAGAATCCCGAGCCGCTGACACATCCAAGCGATAGTGCCTGCTGAAAGCATGCAGAGACGACCAGGTGGCCGCCCTACAAATCTCTGCTGGTGGAACCAGGCTATGCTCCGCCCAAGAGGCCGCCTGAGCCCGAGTAGAATGAGCCCGGAGCCCCTCCGGGACCGGCCGCCGCTGCAACAGATACGCGGACGCGATCGCTTCCTTGAGCCATCGAGCAATGGAGGCCTTAGCCGCCGCCCCTTTTTTTGTACCCCCAAAGAGCACAAAAAGCCGATCAGTCTTTCGAAAGGACTCGGTAGACTGCAAATACCGCCGCAGCGCGCGGCCCACATCAAGCCGGAGAAGACTCTTGTCCACCGACTCGACCGAGCATGCCGAAAGCACTGGCAGAAATACCGCCTGATTTAAGTGAAAGGGAGACACCACCTTTGGTAGAAAGGAAGGAACCGGACGGAGCACAATCCGCTCCGAAGAGAAAGACAAGAAAGGCTCTCGGCAGGACAGGGCCTGCAGATCCGAAATACGCCGTGCCGAGCAGATGGCAACCAGGAACACCGTCTTCAATGTGAGATCCTTCAAGGACGCCCTCCGCAAGGGCTCAAAGGGTTCCCGAACCATAGCCCGCAGAACTAAATTCAAGTCCCATGAAGGAATCACCGCTCTGCGGGAAGGCCGTAAATGAAAAACGGCGGTCAAGAAATGCCGCACATCCGCATGAGCCCCAAGAAGGCGGCCCAAGACCTTGCCTCTATAACACGAAATCGCCGCCAGCTGGACCTTCAGGGAACTGGCCGCGAGACCTTTCTCGAACCCATCCTGAAGGAAGCTTAACACAACGGGCACAGAGACCGTCGCCGCCCGGACTCCCCGCCGGGAGCACCAGTCCTCAAAAATCCTCCAAATCCGAACATAAGTGAGAGAAGTGGAGGACTTTCTCGCCCGCAGTAAGGTGGAAATCACCGCGGGCGAATAACCCTTCTTTTTCAGCCGAGCCCTCTCAATGGCCAAACCGTAAGCGAGAATCGAGCCACCTGGGGCATCCGCAAGGGGCCCTGAAGGAGAAGGTCCGGCAATGCCGGGAGGCGCCACGGCACGCCGTCTTGAAGCCGGACGAGGTCGGCATACCAGGGCCTCCGGGGCCAATCCGGAGCCACCAGCAGCACTCGGCCCCGATGGCACTCGATGCGCTGTACGACCCGGCCGATCAGCGCCCAAGGAGGGAAGACATACAGGAGCCCGGACGTCGGCCACGGCTGAATGAGAGCGTCGAGTCCTTCGGACATTCGCTCCCGCCGTCTGCTGAAGAAGCGACTCGTCTTGGCCGATTGGTAGGTCGCCATGAGATCCATGATGGGCGGACCCCACCGCCGAACTATTTGCGCATACACCTGTGGATTTAACTCCCACTCTCCGGGGTCCACCCGCACTCTGCTGAGGAAGTCGGCCTGGACATTTTCTGCGCCCGCTATGTGCGCCGCCGAGATCGCCGGCAGGCGAGTCTGCACCCAACTGAATAAGGCCGTCGCCTCCGTCTCCAGGGCCACACTCCCTGTGCCCCCTTGGCGATTGATGTACGCCACCGTGGTCGCATTGTCCGACCAGACGCGGACCGCCCGACCCCGGACCAGAGGCTCCAGGGCCAACAGGGCTAGCCTGACCGCCCGAAGCTCGAGACAGTTGATCGACCACGCAGCTTCCCGAGAGGACCACACCCCCTGCGTGAAGCGGGCCTCGCAGTGAGCTCCCCAGCCGGCTAGGCTCGCATCCGTAGTGAGGGGAACCCACAGGGGAGGCTCCAAGGGAATCCCCCGCGTCAGGTTCTCGGAGGAAAGCCACCATCGAAGCGACCGCCGCACTGCCTTCGGACAGGGCAGCCTCTTGTGCAAGGGATCGCACTGGTTGGACCAGCGGCGAAGGAGCGCCCTCTGGAGCGGGCGCATGTGGAACCGTGCCCATGGCACCACCTCCAATGTTGCCGCCATCGTTCCGAGAAGCCGTAGGTACCACCACGCCGACGGAGTGGGCATCCCCCGAAAGAGTCGGACAAGAGCCCGCAACGCCAGGACGCGGCGCTTGGGGGGAGACACCAGTCCCCGAGCGGTGTCGAAGCGCACTCCCAGATACTCCAGGTCCTGCGAGGGATGCAGACAACTCTTTCTTTCGTTCACCACCCAGCCTAGAGATTGCAGCAGAGCCACCACCCTGCTCTTGACTCGCAGGCACTCCCGACTGGATTTTGCCCGTATCAACCAGTCGTCGAGATATGGATGGACCAAAATGCCCTCCTTGCGCAAGGCCGCCGCAACGACCACCATCACCTTTGTGAACGTGCGCGGAGCCGTAGCCAAGCCGAACGGCATGGCCCTGAACTGGAAGTGGCCCCACGGAAACGCAAAGCGGAGAAACCGCTGATGAGATGGATGTATTGGGATGTGCAAATAGGCCTCGGTGAGATCGAGGGACGTCAAAAACTCCCCCTGTCGCACCGCTACAATGACTGACCACAAGGTTTCCATACGGAAATGCGGCACCCGGAGTGCGCGATTCACGCCTTTGAGGTCCAAAATCGGACGCAGGGAATCGCCCTTTTTGGGAACCACAAAATAGATGGAGTATCGCCCGGCGCCTCTTTCCAAAGGAGGAACCGGGATCACCGCTCCCAGCGCTAACAACCGATCCAGGGTCACGCGAATGTCCCTCGTTTTTTGCTCTCCCCTGCTGGGAGACAGAACAAATGAATCTGGAAGTGGGAACGCAAATTCCAGAGCGTAACCCTCTCCTATAATTTGTAGCACCCAGCGATCCGACGTGATTTGGGCCCAAGAGGAAAGAAAGTCGCGCAAGCGACCCCCGATAATCGGACCTCCCTCCAGAGCCTGCCTCGCGTCATTGTGGCTTGCGCCCAAAAGAAGAGCCCGAGGAAGAGGCGGCTCCGGAGAAGCCTCTGCCGGCTCCCCTGAAGGTACGAAACCCTTGATTACGGGCTCCAAACCTGCCCCGCTGCGAAGCCCACAGGCGGGAGGAACGAAACCTGCGCTGATCCCGAAAGGACCCCCTCGCCGAGGGGGAGGACCTGTTGGACCTTGGCCTATCCTCCGGGAGCCGGCCCCCCTTGGACTCACCGAGATCCTTTACCAACTTCGAGAGCCTCCCCAAATAACAATCTGCCCTTGAAGGGCAGCTTACTGAGGCGGGACTTGGAAGAACCGTCCGCCGCCCAGTTGCGCAACCAGAGGGACCGGCACGCCGCAACCGCGGATGCCATACTGTTAGCCAATGCGCGGATTAAATCATAAAACAGATCCGCCAGATAGGCCGAGCCGGACTCCAGCCGGGTAACCTCCAACAGGCCCTGCTGGTCTAGCCCGGGGCTCGAGCGCAAATGCTGCGACCATCGCAGACACGACCGAGCCACCCAAGCCCCACAGATAGAGGCCTGCAATGACACGGCATCAGTATCGAAGGTTTGCTTGAGCAAATTATCAATCTTCTTGTCCTGACTGTCCTTGAGGGCAGCCGCCCCCTCAACCGGGATGGTGGTTTTCTTGGTCACTGTGGAAACCGCAGCGTCCACCCGGGGGGACCTGAACAAGTCCCTGTCCTTGTCGGCAAGGGGATAAAGCCGATTCATGGTCCGAATCCCCTTTAAGCCGGATTCCGGATGCTCCCACTCCGCCTGGATCATATGATCCACCACGCAGTGAACGGGAAAAACCACCTGGGAATCCCTGACTGCCTGAATTAGAGGATCCTCAAGACCCTCCTCCTCCAGGGGCCGCACCGCCGAAAGGTTAAGCGCCTGCAGGGACTCCGTGACCAGAGGAACCAGCTCGTCCCTACGGAACACGCGAATGATCCGAGCCTGGTCCTCCGGCTCAAGGATCTCCCCATCCTCCAACTCCTCCGCTTCAGTCTCAGGATCGCCCTCTGCCTTGGAATCCAGGAGACCTAGGGCGTCCTGCTCCTGTTCCCCCAACCGAAGACGCTTGCCCCCGGGTTGCGAGGTGCATTGAGCCGCCCCAGAGGACCCCGGGGGGAGAGAGGGGGGCCAAACTGCCGGCAACTGACCGGACCTGCTCAAGCGAAACGCCTGATGCATGAGGAGCACAAAATCCGGGGAGAAATCCATAGGCGGTGCAGCTATAGCCGCCTGCTGGAGCGCAGCCACCGACCCGCTGGCCGGTGGAACCGACCCAGACTGAGGAAGGCTCGGGGAAAGAACACTAACCCCTGAATTAGAAGCATCCCCAGGGGTAGGCTGATCCGGGAGACTCACAGATTGCTCTAACTCTGCAGGCACTGCAGCACAGCTCCTGCAGATGCCAGAGTCAGTCCCTACTGCTCTGCGGGACCCACAAATCATGCACTGGGGCTGGGAAGCCATCCCAAGGCCACCTCTGCCCAGCGGGATAGAATACAACAGTCACAGGGAAGCCCACACCACAGGGGCAATCCTATGCAAATCAGCCCCGATTTGAAATTAAAATGTTTTTTTGTTTTTTGTTTTTTTACAAGAAACAAAATATGCCCCAGACTCCCTGGGGTGCCCTGAGCAAAATCGCCAGCAAGAGGAACCCCAAAAACGCCAGGGGAACCTGTGCACAAGTGCTCAAAAGTGCCTCTAAAGCACACTTTTAAAATTCAAAATGGCCGCCGGACTTTTTCACCCGCGGTAAAAAACGGCGCGAAAATACAAAAGCCACCAAATAAAATGGAAAAGAACTAAAACGACCCTGTAAGACAGGGCAAACGACCAAATTTAAGAAAAATTGCCAAATGGGCTCAGGAGAGCCTACAGAAATGCTGGCAGCTCTAACAGAGCACTGCACACAAGAAGAAATGAAATGAAAATCTCCTACCAGCTCAGGAACCACCAGGATTCAGCCAACATCTCCCAGTGCCAGCCACTACTGTATCAGGTATGGCTTTACCCTGTACTGTCCAGGGGAAGCTCACCCAGGGCTGTGAAAATTTGCTAGGCAGGAACACAGGAGCCAACAGGTCTGACTTCCCCCTAGTCTCCTGTGGCAGTGCTCCAGAGAGACAGACTTCTTTCTTCCTTTTAAAGATACAGCTAGCTATCAAAGAAATAGCAAGGAAATGCCCCAAAACAAACCCTAAAACAACTAACTAACAAGTGTTGCTCCTGCAATAGTCACTCAGTGTGCCCAGGAGGACACACTTTTACGTCTTCAAGCTGCTAGAGACTGGACACACTGGGGGGCTTCTGGGAGCTCCTGCTGGATATGTACTACAGAAGATTTGATTGGTCCAGTCTCCAGGCTGCAGTAGGAGGGGCATTACCCGATTGTGGAGGACTAAACTGGATATCCGCACAGGAACTAAATTAAGTCAAAGTAGAACTGTGATACTTTGAGGGGGGGGAGGGAAACTGCAACAGGTCTCAATGGCTGGCTTCTAAATTCCAAGAAAAAAGGTCATCAAGATCTGAACAAGGAGTCTTGCTATAAGGGGGTGGAGAGGGGAAGAGAAGTTAAGCCACAAGTAGAACATTCATTCAGTTCAGAAAGGTTTCCACTATGTGGTGCTGATCAAGAGGACTGCAGAAAGGAAACCTCAGGGCAGCAGCCAGACAAGGAAGACAGTTTCTCAATGTCCCATCATGAATGCAGGTATACGGACAAAACGCAAATAGCACCAGGACTGTCTAAATAAGAAAACCTAATTACAATAACCCTTCACTGTTAAATATCCTTACTACCCACTCCAAGTGAATAGTGACTTAAACCAAACTTCTAATCACCACAATATTTTTTGTCAGAAGTTTTTGCCGTGAGAGATAGCTCCCTCTTGAAGCATAAGACACTTCAAGAGGGAGCCGTGGGAGTGGGTAGTAAGGATAAGAAAAAGCAGGAGTATTGAGCATGCAGATCCTTGGATTAAGAATATGGACTAGGGATTGCTAGCTTTCCCTGGCCATGGCTTTTGAGCAGGCTGAAGCACGTTTCACATACACAAGAGCAACTATTGGCAAGTGTCTAATCTTAATGGTTTTTTGTCCATCAGTACACTTGCAAAGCCTATGGGTTTGGATCAGACAGGCAGTAGAGTGAAGAGTGCTTCCCTTCAATGCATAGGCAATGAGTCAGCAGGGCTGTGATAGCAGCAAAAAGGTGTTTGCAGAAGTAAAGAGCGTGGCATGCTAGGTAGGAGAGCTTTATAGATGCTGGTACAGTTGGCAGAGAGAATGGAGGGCAGGGGCAAGGGGAAGGGATACAGGATGGAGGGTGGGACAGTGAAAAAAGGCTGCAGGTTGAAGAGATGGCATGTATTGGGACAAAGTCCACATGCATGTGTCAACATGTATCGCAAGCACCAATATGTAGCTAACACTTGTTTATAAAGCTACTGCCTATTAGACATTTTCACCCCCCCCCCCCCCAGACATGTATGAGTTTGCAGAGTGGAAAAAGAGGGAAAAACATGCCCTTATTATAAGGGTGCTGTTTCCAACTTAGGTCAGCTCTGATATGAAGAATTGCACATGGATTGCGAGAAAGGATGACTATGTGAAGCTGGGAGACTAGACAAATTTAATGTGGACAAGTGCAAAGTGATGAACACAGGGACAAATAACCCAAACTATAGAACCAGTGCTAGGTTCCACATTAAGAAGTCACCACCCAAGTAGCAGAGTGATTGCTTTATTCTCTATTCCTTTCCTCAATCCTAATGGTGCTTGCTTTTTTGCCACCATAGCAATCTGAACAAATGCCAAAGGCTATAATGCCTCTTCTATCCTATGATCACACCTTGGTGTGCAATCCTTGTCTCTGCATTGCAAAGATGCAGGCTAAGAGAAGGGTGACCCAAGTGATAAATGAGATGAATGACCTAGGAGCCAGGGGAAGAGACAGCTGATGAGAGGTCTAAGTCCTGAGAGGAGTGAACAGGTATAAGAATAAACATTTACTCAAAAAAAAAAAAAAAAAAAAGACTGGTGGGGACATCCCATGAAGCTACAAAGTAGTGTACTTTGAACAGAAAGGAGAAAAAGTTAAAACGCATAGTCCCTGGAACTCACTGCCAGATTTAGTAAAAGCAGGGTGTCTCGATAGGTTAAAAAAAGAGATTGACAAATTCCTGGAGGAAGTGTCCATAAATGGTTAAGGTGGATCTAGGGCTACCTTTCGGATAGGTCTTCAAGTGTGACCTTGATTGGTAGAAACAGGACACTGGGCTTGGACAATCTTATCCAGTATGTGATGTTCTTATGAGTCTGATAGCATTAAAAAAGCCCACAACATATTAAACAGAGGTGTAACCCTTCTAGAGTTTCCCCTTGGTACAGAAGGCTCCTTAGTGTTTTTCATATACTGCCTCTTTATAAAAAGGGCAAGGTGGCACTGACTAAGATGCATTTAAAATCAAAATGTTATCCTTTCCAACTGGTTGTTTAAATCACAACTGCTGCTGTGCTATAAAACAGTACCTCTTAAGGATGCCCCCATAAAGAAATTGTTAAAAGCCATAAACTAAGGCAATTTTGAGCTAATGCTGTCAGATACAGGCTTTGAGATCACCAAGATACCATCCCCAGGAGCTTTTCAAAGGCTAATCTCTTCAGAGGCAACTTTTGCTATTTGAAGGCATTTTGTTTTCTAGGGAGGTTAGTTCCTATTCCTACTGTTCCAGGGCAGAGTTTCTACCACATACATACAGCTTTCTTTTTTAGGTCCCCCTTCAGCCAGGTGTCATGGTTCACAATTTCCTCTTTCCAGTCCTGGCCCTTGTCAGACAGGAAAATACGTGCAGTCTCCATGCGCCCTGCAACAGAAAAGGAAACAGCTAAGAAGTCTGCAGAAGACTGAAAGGCAGAATGCAGAATTTAGTGCCACTGTTGTGCACAATAGAATGTTTTCTGGTGTGATTTACCTGTTAGTGGCTCTGCAGCAAGCCCTTTCCTTTTAGGCATTACAAGTGCACAACTTTCCCCGTCACCATTCAGGTAAACAGTCTATACTGAAAATTTAACGTTTTACTACAGGTGTCACCACTGGTGCATAAGCACCAGACACGCAGCATAATCTCTTGCATGCTTTTGGGGTATTCTTGTGCTAGAAGAGCATACATGGCTTTTAGCACAGAGCTGATGCCAACTGTCGGCAGCCTCCCAGTTTGATGGCTTCTGACAAGCCTTACTAGAGAGCCTGAAATACCATATGGCCACACTACTTGCCATACCCAAGATAAGTTTTGGTATACCACCTTTAAAGAAGTACAAAGCAGTTTAAAGTGTTCTCAAGGTGCAGTATTTTATCCAATAAATTTAACATGAAATTGCAGCAGTCTGAGCTGTTAAGTTTTAACCACCTACTGGTGGAAATTTGAAGGTTAGATGTCTTACAGCAATACTTTACTATTGATAAATATTAAGCTGGCCCCAAGGCTATGATCTGGTCAGCTCTGTGGTTATGTGCAGGGTCCCCTGCACTCCCAAGAAGCACTAAGCAACTGAGTCCTGCCAAGGATGCAATCCAGGCTTATGCCAAGCTCTAAAGTTACCAAAACTCTTAATCCCAGGGGTAGAAAAATAAGAGGCCTTATAGGAGCCTCTTCCTCCAAAGAGCAAAAGCCTCTTGTGCAGCTAGGTGTAAACTCCATGAGGTCTGACCAAGGAGAAACTAAACTTAAAGAGGCGCCAGCGAGCCAACTCACTCACCATGTGACTTAGTTATTAACCACATGCAGTAGAGTGAATTTCTCATGTGCCTTTTGCTATTTTTATTTTCCATGTTCAAATACAAAGATCTTGAGCAATGCATTTGTGAAATTCTGTGCAAAAAGCGTAGTTACTCACCTGTAACAGGTGTTCTCCAGGAGCAGCAGGAATCAGTCCTCACTTATGGGTGACGGTGCCGACGGAGCCCTCGCGGAGCAATTTTCCCCAGCTTTCAAAGAAAGCCTTTGGGAATTGCAGCGCGCATGCGCGGTCCCCTTCCCGCCCAAGGGTGCCATCTTAGCCAGTCAGATGACATAGCTAAAAAAGACAGCATAAAAATTTGCAAAAAACTAAAGCAGATGATTGCAACTCCACGGGGAGGAGGGAGGGTTGTGAGGACTGATTCCTGCTGCTCCTGGAGAACACCTGTTACAGGTGAGTAACTACGCTTTCTCCAGGACCAAGCAGGAAATCAGTCCTCACTTATGGGACTCCCAAGCTCAAGGCTACCGGAGACCCTAAGCACAAAAATGAGCTCCCTCTAGCTCAGCAGCACAGAAGGAAAGAATCTTCACTGAATTATTACCCACCGGTAGCCCACATCCGGGATGGAGGGTAGGAGTTGCTCAGACCTCGAAGAGATTACGGAGGACTGCCTGTCCGAAAGCACTGTCCCTGCGGGACTCCCTCTCGAGACAGTAATGGACTGCAAAAGTCTGGCTCGAAGACCAAGTAGCAGCCCGGCAGATGTCTGCCAGCGGAACAGAGCGGAGGTAAGCCACTGACGTAGCCTTTGCCCGAACGCAGTGAGTCATGACTCGACCTTCCAAGGAGAGTCCGGCTGCCCCATAAGCCCAAGTGATACAGTCCGCAACCCAGATGGACAGAGTACGCTTGGAGACCGGGAGCCCCAATTTATTGGGGTCAAAAGACAAAAAGCTGAGCAGCTTTACGGTGCTCCCGCGTACGGTCAAGGTAGAAGTTCAAAGCCCTTCTACAGTCCAGGGTATGGAGGACCGTTTCAGCTCGGCTGGAGTGTGGTCTGGGAAAGAAGGTTGGAAGTACCACCTCCTGATTGATGTGAAAGGGGGAGACCACTTTTGGAAGAAATTTTGGGTGAGTCCGTAGGACTACCCTATTTTTGTAGAACCGAGTGTAGGGGGGGGGATCAGACAGGAGGGCATGCAATTCACTTACGTGTCTAGCGGAAGTGAGGGCTATCAAGAACAATGTTTTCCAAGAAAGAAAACGGAGAGAACAGGTAGCCATAGGTTCAAAAGGCGGACAGGTGATCTGCTGTAAAACCACATTCAGATCCCAGTCAGGCGCTGGCGGGCACAGAGGTGGTTTAAGTAGAAGGAGACCTCGGAGAAACCTCGCTACAAGAGGGTCGCTGGAAAGAGGTCTGCCGTCCACCGGCACATGATGTGCTGAAAGAGCACTGAGGTGAACTTTGACGGAGTTGGACTTAAGTCCCAGATTAGAGAGGTATAGCAAGTACTGCAGGATCACCGAAACCGGGCAGAAAGGATCCTGAGACTGTTGGGTACACCAAACGGAAAAGCGACGCCATTTAAGGGCGTAGCATTTGCGGGTAGAAGGTCGCCGAGAAGCTAGGACAACCTCTTCCACCTCTGCCGGCAGGAGAAGGGGAGCAACAGCCAGGCCATTAGATTGAGAGACCTGAGGTTGGGGTGTAGCAGAGACCCCTGATCCTGAGTGAGGAGATCCGGTTGAAACCCCAGAGGAAACGGATCCTCCACCGCTAATTGCAGCAGGAGTGGAAACCACGGCTGTCTGGGCCAGCGAGGAGCCACCAGGATCATGAAGGCCTTGTCTCGGAGAACCTTGAAAAGAGTCCGAGAGACTAGCGGGATGGGAGGGAAAGCGTACAGAAGGCTCCCCGACCATGAGTAGAAAAGCTTCCGCCGCAACCCGAAGGGGGTGTGGCTGACGAGAGCAGAAGCGAGGAAGTTGCCGGTTGAGGACTGGCAAAGAGATCCACCGTGGGGAGGCCCCACTTTAGAAAGAGCTTCTGAACTACCAAGGGATCCAGACGCCACTCGTGCGGCTGGAGGACCCTGCTGAGTTTGTCTGCCAGGCAATTCTCTTGGCCTGGGAGATAAACTGCCTTGAGGAGAACGCCGTGACTGACGGCCCAAGAGCAGAGCTTCTGTGCCTCCCGGCAGAGGAGGAAGGAGCCCGTGCCCCCCTGCTTGTTCACGTAGAACATGGCAACTTGATTGTCTGTCTGGACAAGGACGGACGGACTGGTGAGAAGTCAGGTGGGAGAAGGCCTTGAGAGCCAGGCGGATCGCTCTGAGCTCCAGGAAGTTGATCTGCTGAGCAGACTCCCACGTGGTCCAGAGGCCCTGAGTACGTGCCCCTTGGCAATGTGCTCCCCAGCCCAGGAGGGATGCATCTGTTGTCAGCACCCGGGCCGGCTGAGGTGACTGGAAAGGCATGCCGAATATCAGGTTCGGCCGCTGAAGCCACCACCGGAGCGACGAGATCAGCGGCTCGGAGACACGCACTAGGTCTGCTAGGCCACCAGTGGCTTGTCGCCACTGCCGGCGGAGACACCATTGAGCAGGCCGCATATTCAGGCGGGCATTGGGGGTCACATGGACGGTGGAAGCCATATGGCCGAGTAGTCTCAGGAAGTGCCTGGCGGAGACCAGGGGCTGGCTGTGAAAACGGTCGGCTAGGTCCATGAGCCGTTGAGCCCTGTCGAGCGGTAGGTACGCTCGTGCCTGAGGAGTGTGCAGCCTTGCGCCGATGAACTCGAGATCCTGTGAGGGGAGCAAAGTGGACTTTGCGAAGTTTATAACAAAGCCCAAGTACTGCAGAAGAGTCACCGTGCGGCGCGTGGCGTTGGTGACCTCCAGAGCGGATGCTGCTCTGATGAGCCAGTCGTCGAGGTACGGAAAGACAGAGGCCGTGAAGCCGGAGATGGGCCGCCACCACCGCGAGACATTTTGTGAAGACTCGCGGTGCGGAGGACAGGCCAAAGGGTAGTACTCTGTATTGGTAATGATTTCCTGCCACCACAAACCTTAGGTATTGGCGGTGGCTTGGGTGGATGAGGATGTGCGTGTAGGCATCCTTTAGATCCAAGGAGCATAGCCAATCTCCCTGCTGGAGGTAGGGCAGAAGGATTCCAAGGGTAAGCATCTTGAACTTCTCCCGCACGAGGAGCTTGTTGAGGTTGCGCAAGTCCAGGATGGGTCTGAGGCCTCCTGTTCTTTTTGGTATTAGAAAATACCTGGAATAAAAGCCTTGACCTTTCAGGTGGTGGGGCACCGGTTCCACCGCCTGATCCCGTAGAAGACCTGCTAACTCCTGAAGGAGTAATTCCCTGTGCAGAGGGGGGTCGTGGAGGTTCTCCCGGAAAATAGGAGGGAGGGACCTGGTGGAAGTGGAGAAGATAGCCTTCTCGCACGACTTGAAGCACCCAGGCATCTGAGGTGATGCTGGACCACCTGTGGGCGAAGTGAACCAGCCGGCCTCCGGTGCTGGGAGGAACCAGCGGGGGGGGAGAGGCTATGCTTAAGGAGTCAAAAAACCCCACCCTGCGGAGCAGGGGCTGGTGGTGCAGGCTTGGGGGCTTGCTGCCTACGGGACCCGTTACCCCGTCCCTTGGCCTGCTGGCCCTGTTGGGGAGCTGCAGGGGCCTGATAGTGGGGGTATTGTTTGTAGGCAGCCGCCTTCCTCGGGTAAAAGGACTTCTTTCCCGAGCCCTTCTTTTTCTGGGAAGGGGCGGAGGTCTTCCTAGAAAGCCTAGTCCTGGTGAGAGTCTGTCTCAATTTGTGCAGCCTTATCAGCCATGGGTTTGCCAAAGAGGTTTTCGCCTCGGCAAGGGACATCGACCAACTTGTCCTGCACCCAGGGCTCAAGGTCAGACGACTGAAGCCAAGCCTGTCGGCGGGCACCGATGCCGGCTGCGGCCACTCGAGCCGATGCTTCAAAGCCATCATAGGCTGCTCGGGACATGAATTTTGAGCATTCCCGAATGCCAGTGGACAAGGCCAGGAACCTCCGCAAGGGTTCCTCGGACAAACCAGCGGAGAAGCCGGCTAGCTCTTTAGCCAGGTCTCGGAGATACATGCCCATGTACAGCTGGTAGGTCTGGACACGACATGCGAGCATAGAGCCCTGGAAACACTTCTTACCAAGGCCATCCAGGTTACGGGCCTCCCTGCCAGGAGGCACCGAGGAGTGCATCTTCTGGCTCTTAAGACGATGCATGGCCGATTCCACTACCATGGAATGGTGTGGTAGCTGTGCTTTTTGGAAGCCAGGGCTCTTGTGGACTCGATAGATAGAATCGACCCGCTTGCTCAGGACCGGCGAGGTGGCCGGACTCTCCCACATGCGGAAGAGTAGTCATTCCAGCATGGGAGGAACCGGTACAGTAAAGTGTTCCCTGGCGGGAGAGTCATACTGGAGGGCGTCGAGCTCTTCGGCTCGAGGCTCCTCCTCGGGGTCCGCAGGGAAGGCCAAAGCCTTGGCCATATCCCTGACGAAGTCCGAGAACCGGGCATCCTCCGGGGGGGACTGCTTCCGAGGTTCGGACTCAGGTGAGTCCGAGGGGACACACTGAGTCCGAAAAGAATCAGGCGACTCTTCCTCTTCAGACTCCCAGACCGACTCCGACGAGGACTCGGTGGGGTCGGCCCGGGCAGGGCGCGGTGCCTGCTGCCCCGACGCCGAGGGAGTCGGCGTCGGCGACCTCAGTCCCGAACGGGAGGCCGAGGGCGACCGAGGATCGACTCGAGTTCGCATGGACTCGAGGATCGGCTCGGTCTCCGGGGTCGACTTAGACGTCGACGTCCCGGCGGTCGGGGCAGCGGCGCCAGCGAAGCCAGCGAGCAGTGCCCGCTGCTGGTCCATGAAGGCAGACAGTCTGCTCTCCAAGGCCGTCAACCTGAGTCCGAGCTCAGGTGACCCAGCAGCCCCCGACTCGGGCCCGACGTCAGCTGTCGGAGGCGAGTCCAGAAGGACCACAGGACTTACCCGAGCAGGCAGCTCCGACTCCAGGCGAGGTCGCTTCATGAGGTGCTCCTTCTCCAAGGACCCGGGGCGGCTATCGGGGCTATGCGACCTGGCCCTCGCGGAGCCAGGAGCGTCCACCAACGCCACCCTCGCGGGTTTCACCTTCCGTCGATTGTCCCCGGAGGGAGAACCCCTGTCGGAGGAACTCCGGCGACGGTCCGAGCTGGAACCCCTGGACGCGGAGGCCTCCGACGAGGTCCGGGTACGGCTGGGGTCAGCGAAGATTCTATCCCGCTGATGCCGCCGACTTCTCAACACTTTGGAGGATAGTTTGCCACAAGGCCCACAGATCATTTCTTCATGATCCGGGCCCAGGCAGCGGAGGCAATTGTCGTGTGTGTCAGTTAGTGACATATTTCGGTCACACTGACCACACCGCTTGAAACCACTGGCAGCCATCGGGGGAAAAAGGGCCCCGGCGAGGTCAAAGGACCGGGCTGCCAGGGAAAAACCGAAACGAAAACTGACTAAGTCAGAAAAACCGAAAAATAAGAAGAGGACTCGTGACCGGCGTCGCGAGTCCGGGCGGGAAAAAGACCGGCGTCGAACCGAATGGAAAAAAAGAGTAATTCTAAAGAAAATCAACTTTTTCACGGGGACACGACGGGTATGTCTGTAGGGCTCCGTGGAAAAAAGAAGACTGGCTAAGATGGCACCCTTGGGCGGGAAGGGGACCGCGCATGCGCGCTGCAATTCCCAAAGGCTTTCTTTGAAAGCTGGGGAAAATTGCTCCGCGAGGGCTCCGTCGGCGCCGACGTCACCCATAAGTGAGGACTGACTTCCTGCTTGGTCCTGGAGAATTGGCTTTTTACAGAGACTTTTCAGATGTTGCAAGCTTATGGAGGATTGTTTGAGCAGCAAACAAATGTTATGAATGGTACTGACATTTCAAGTCGGACAGAATGTCCACTGAAGAATATCCCACACAATGGCCTTCCACATCACTCTGAAGTTGCTGAAGAAATAGGCATCAGTTAACATTAATGTCACAATTAAGACTGAAAAACTTCAGATGCATTGTGTTGCTGAAAAATTTGTCACACGTCTCTGGACAGATAACTTGACAGGTTTGCTTTTCACTCATCACTCCTGTGAATTTTCAGCGAATCATGAGATGTGTAGTCCCACAGCCTCCCGACTCTAGATTTGGCCTCTGCAGACTTGTTCCTAAGTTAAAATCCATTCAGCAAAAGGCTCAGGCAAATTTTTGAAACATGTCCTATGAGATGAATTCACTCTACTGCATAGAGTGAACTTATATAACTAATTCACATGGTGTGATCATCAAGTGGAAGGCTAAAGCTCGATGTCACCACTACCCATCAACATTTAAATCTGCTCCGTTGACTTGCTGGCACCCTCTTTAGTAAGTTTGTTTTTTTGGACAGACATTATACAAGGAAAGACAACACTGGCAGACACCTGCAGAGGGGAGTACAAGTAGCTGTGCTGAACTTGTCACAATTTTTCTCTCAACACATCTCAACTCCAGTCCAGGAGGGCTGCAAACCAGACTGGATTTTCAGGATAGCCTTAATAGATATGCATGAGTGCATACAATCTCATGCATATTCATTAGGGATATCCTAAAAATCTGCCTGGTTTGTGGCCCTCCTGGGCTGGAGTTGGAGACCCCTCACCTAGGAGGCTTTGTGGTCTTGGTGATGCCATAAAGCTTTCCAGACAAGTTGTTCATGAACAGTTTCAGGACAAGCTCAATGAGCCCCCCCCCCCCCATCTCTTATCAGCTACCCCTCCTAGTCTAAACCCTCAGTAGGTGTTAATCTGATGTGCCTTTAGGCTTTCCCTCAGCTACCCAATGTTCACCTTTACAGCACCCACCCACCCACTGCAGAAGCACTCCAGCTTATGCATAACCTCTGGTGCCTTAATTCCACCTGCAGAACCAGGTATAATGGTTAGATGCCTCTTCCCAAGATCACCAGAAGCAGCAAAGGGTAGAATACCCTAGATTGCATTCACAGCACTACTGGCCAGGTACACCAGCTCATATGAGCTCTTTGCTCAGACAGTTAAGACATGAACCAGACATGGCCCTGTGCAGAACTAACCTCAGCTAATCAAGTTACATCAAGATAACCCCCAAGCAACTAGGATGAGTCAGCAATACTGCACCATTGGACAAGAGGAGCTGTTCAATTTGACAGAAGTGGG
The DNA here is from genome assembly GCA_033557465.1 of Ichthyophis bannanicus. Taxonomy (NCBI): domain Eukaryota; kingdom Metazoa; phylum Chordata; class Amphibia; order Gymnophiona; family Ichthyophiidae; genus Ichthyophis; species Ichthyophis bannanicus. The sequence continues at coordinate 103,095,846 of CM066043.1, forward strand.
GGACAGAAGAAAACCTATTCCCTTAAGCTTGGGCAAGAATTATTTAGCTCATGTCTTTCCAATAGGTTTTCTGCTAATGAAATCTACTAAGCAGAGGTTTATAGTTTTTATAAAGTACTTACCTCGCACGTCGAAATAGATCATGGTGTATTCAGGCACTACAGAAGAACAAAAAAAAGATTTAGTGGAAAACTCCAGTAGAGAGTGAGCTTGAAGCCTAACTACAGATCCAGGAGAGAATAAAATCAAATCCCAACCTCCTGCCCTGTGTCTGAATCTGACACTTTCTGGAATCAGCCCCGACTGATGGCCAGCCTGCTCAATTTCCAGGCTTGATGCACAAGCCACTGACATTCACCCCTTGCTCCTGGCAGACACTTGCAGCATCTTTATGCTTTTGGGCTGGTAGAAAGTGGCTACTGCTCAATTCTAGGCAGGGACTCCCTATTGTTAGTGCTACAGAGTCGTTTTATGCCAAGTGGCGCTCCTACAGAATGCTGGGGCTAGGAGACCAGACTTGCCAGTAGTGGCTAGAAGTAGAACTGCAGGCTTGCAATGAAAGGGCTGAACTGTCCCTCCAAGAGCATATTCCTCGAGACCCAAATCATGGCAGTTGAAAAAATGTTTTTTAGTTGGCCCCTGATTAATGGAGACCAGCTTCAAAGAGCACCGTCGTAAAGCTCTAGCCTTAGACAATGCACACAATAGTAAGCCTACATAGGACATGAACTGCTGACGCCGGTCTACTGTGGCACTGCAAATTCATCAATACTCAACCTGCATCTCCTTAGCAGCTGCAATGTCAGAGGCCTAGTTCTGAAAGCCTGCTCTTATCTTGATAACATCCTTTGATAGGACAGAGTGCAACTTGACCCCTTGTCTTTGGTATACCAGTTTTGCCCATGCCACTTAATTACAAATCACTAAAGCAGACTCCTCTGCCCCAGAAGTTATGGTTGAAATTTGACATACCACCCTTGGCTAGGCAGAGTGGTTTACAATAAAAATACATCTCACAGGAAAAAAGAAAGGAACCTCAGAGGGGAATATCAAAGAAACTAGAAGACAAAGGACAAGGCTTCTTTTGAAGCTGCAGCTCACTGGGAGGGGGCTATACCATATGCTTGGATGAAGTGGTTTTGAGGAGACAAACTGGGGGGGAGGGGTAATGAGGACTAATTGAAGCTGGCAGGGAAGACAATTCGAGAGCAGGTGCTATGTAAAAGGCAGAGTGGCTGTAGATTTGTACGTAGTGAATGATGGGGAAGAAGGACTGAAACAGCACTGGGGTACATAGGGGATGTCAGAGGACAGTGTGGGCATGGTTGTGACAGGTAATGAATTATCTAAACCTGTGAGGAGAAAAAAAAAGTTACAGCATAGAACAGGAAGAAGAGATGCTTACGGATAAGCCAGTCAAACTGGAGGCCCTTAAGTTTCAGTCAAGAGGCAGCCTCCTTAGAGAACACTTTGCTGAGGCAGATCAGACAAGCTAGTTACAAATTAGGCTTTTGCTGAACGGCAGTGGCCTAAACGCTGCCGTTTCCATGCCATCTCCTGTCCATGCTCCTCTCACCCCTACAGGCCTCAGATGGCTGGATCAGACCCTAAGCCCACCTTGCATGTAATGAGGAAGTGTTGCCTCCACACTGGCTACTGGAGCTTGGGCATGTGCCTACATGGTAGGCACCAAGTCTCATGACACTGTTGCTCAAGCCCCTCCATATGCTCTTGACAAGAGGCCTTTATCCCACTGCTCGATTTCCAACAGCCTTAACAATTCCCCCACTTCCCAGACTGCAGAGCATAGGAGTGTTCAGCCCTTGTTTCCAGGCAGCCTGAATAGGAGAGTGGGGGAGGGGGGAGCTTTTATGTTTATTTGAATTTGATATACCGCTCAGGCCGAAGCATTAGAGCGGTTTACAATAATATATCATTTGTGGGAATATGAAAGGAACGCCATTTGTAAGATAGGAAAGAGTAGAGGACAGAAACAGTCAAAAGGATAGGCAAAGAAAAGAAAGGGAACAGGTTACCATAATATAAGCGTATGACAATCCAGACCACATATTCAATGCTCATTATTCATGAGTGGCTTGCTCTTTTTCAACTTTATCTTGAGTTTGCATACTAGTAGTTGGTGATCTGTACCAGTCAGCTCCAAGTTTTGTCTTTGTTGATGTTATCAAGCTTTTCTATCATTGTCTTACACAGATGTAATCAATTTGATTTCTGTACAATCCACTGGGTGAAGACCACATGGTCTACTATGCTGCCTCTCTTGCAATCTGCAGGACAAACCCCTCCCTAATCCAGCTCTTCGCCTTACTCCTGCCCCTGGCTTGCCCATCCTCTCCTTCCCCCAGCTCCACCATTATGTATTTTTGTCTGCAAATTAAGCCCTAACTAATTCTGCCACCAGCCTGTCCCATTAGATGGTGGGGCCTGGTCTTCTAGTGTCCTGCAAGTCAATAGCAGGACAGTACCTTCTACAGGATTCTGCAGAAGCTGCCACAAGCCCACTGCTCAGTGTGCAATACTGTAAGCTCTTCAGGACAGGAGCTAATGGCATCTCCCTATGCAGGAACCTTAGGCAACTGTCTAAAGGCACTCAAATTCACATTTTACTGTTTCAAAATGAACACTGCACTTTAACTGCTAAATTTCTGGCAACAGTAATATGCCAATAAAGTTAATTTCAGTTTACAGAGAACAATTTACAGCTTCTGGCTCAGGCCAGAGTTCTTGCCCAATAGCAGGATACATTTTGTTGCTAGTGTGGTTGCTCCCCTTTCCCCACCCAGGATTATAGTTTTGCATAGCTTGCTAGCTTTGGGAAATATGAACTAATCAGATTTTGCACAATACTGGAGGAAATGAATGTGTTTAGTATTGCACTGCATGCAGAGTGACTTTGGAGATTTCCAGGTCAGATTGTCTGCACTTATTTTGACCTAGCATGAACTCTGCATTTTGACCTAGATTGGCCACTGTTGGCAACAGGATACTGGCTTGACGAACCTTGCTCTGACCCAGTATGGCATCTTAACTATTTGATGTGTTCTGCATGCCCAAGAGGTCACGTATTCCACTAGTACAGTTTGTCAAACTGAAGCAAGCTTGTTACCTAGTTTGGGGGTGGGGGGGAGGATTTTCACCTGGCAGGTCCCACTTATCTGGGCTTTCAGCTGTTGAAATGGGCTGGTACTGGGGGCTAAAGTACTCCCATATTTAGTAATCATTTCTTTGGCATTACGAGGCATACAACAGCCCTGTATGGGTACAAGAGAAAGTCCCTGCTTGTCACACCTTACAATCTAATCAAGAAACCACACAGCTAGGTACTAGGGCAGTTCTCAACCCAGTCCTCTGGGACCCCCAGGGTAAGTCAGGTTTTCAGGATATTCAGTGAATATGCACAAGACAGATCTACATACAATGGAAGCAGTGCATGCAACCCCTGCATATTCACTGTGGATATCCTGAAACCTTGACTGGCCTAGGCAGCCCAGAGGACTGGGTTGAACACTACTGGACTAGGGGAAATTTAGGGGAAGGCAAGATACAGATGGGGGGGGGGAGGGGGTGAGAGTAAGGATCCAAAAGCAGTAAGTGGGTTGTTAGACTGGATTTGAAGGCCAGAAGTAGAGCCTGGCAAGTTAGCTCGGGTAATTTGTTCCGTACATATGGAGCAACAAGGTGGAATGACGTCTGGCTTTTGCAGCTACATGGGGTGCCGCTCCCTGCCGGCTGCTTTAAATAAACTGCCTGGCCTGATGAGCCCCTGACCAACAAGAAACTGCCTCTAGATCATGCATGTTCACTTAATTTGGCCACTAGGGGCTAGTATTGAAACTTCACCCCAGAGTCCATTAGGTCTACCCTACAATGCAAGACAGCTTTAGAGGACCATACTCAATCCACTTTTGGAATGAACTTTAAGAACTTGGTATGGCCAGCAGCTACTTTTTCCTAAGAAATGGGCTAGCACAGCAATCCTACATTAGAGCTATGCAATGAAGCTCAGTTCCCCCACCTCAAGCAGAACAAATCCTGTTCACCAATGCAGTAGCCATCTGATGCTAATAAACTTTGTGCAAGTTATTTGTGCTAACATGGAGGCACACATGAAGCATGTGCACATGGGTCTGTGCTAAGACTTGTATCTTTAACACAATTCTGCAGTCACTTGTGCACAATACCGATGAGCTGGATAACATTCAGCCCATGCACAACCCTGTGCACAGCTACAGTTTCCCCATGTGCCAGAAGGCTATTTGCACAGAGCACAGTTACTTACCTGTAACAGGTGATCTCTGGGAACAGCAGGAATAAGTCTTCACATATGGGTATCGTCAGTACCGACGGAGCTTGCGTGGGAACGCTCCCCAGCAACCAATAAGAAAGCTTTTGGGAGCATCCCACAGCGCCTGCGCATTGCCTTCCCGCCTTTCCTAACCACCTCTCTCCAGTTCAAGTTTTAAAGCTGAGACAGGGAGAGGAAAGAGAGATACAACTCCTAGGGGAGGTGGGTGGGTTGTGAAGACTTATTCCTGCTATTCCCAGAGATCACCTGTTACAGGTCAGTAACTGCTATCTCCAGGAACAAGCAGGAATGAGTCTTCACATATGGGGACTCCCCAGCTAGAGATGACAGGGAGATCTCCAAAGTTGTGAGTCCCTGAGAAGGGCTCTACCTCACCCCATGGATCTCAGGCATCCAACCAGGGATGGGGGGTAGGAGTTGATTAGGTATGGAACAGGTGTTTGGGAACAGGTGTTTGAGAACAGCCTGACCAAACAAGGCATCCTGGCGGGAGTCCTTGTCCAAGCAGTAATGGGCTGTAAAGGTATGAACCGAGGCCCAGGTGGCCACTCGACAGATTTGGTCGATGGACACAGAATTTAGATGAGCCATAGAGGCTGCCATGGCCCTCACATTGTGAGCTGTGACATGGCCCTCCAGAGAAAGGTTCTTACTCTGGTAGGCGAAGGAAATACACTGAGCAATCCAACTGGACAGAGTTCTCTTAGAGACTGGAAGTCCTAAATGAGATGATCAAAAGCAACAAAAAGTTGAGGACTTTCTATGTTGCTGTGTCCTTTGTATGTAGAAAGCAAGTGCCTCTTACAATCCAGGGTATGAAGATACCTCTGCACTTGATGCATGAGGTCCTGGAAAAAAGACAGGTAAATACACCTCCTGGTTCAGATGAAAAGGAGAGACCATTTTAGGCATAAAGTGTGGATTAGTCCTGAGGACTACCTTGTCATGATGGAACCTTGTATGAGGAGGATTAGCCACCAAGGCTTGCAGCTCACTGATACAGCGAGCTGATGTGACTGCAATAAGAAAAATAACCTCTTCCAGGAAAGGAATTTCAAGGTAGTGGCTAAGGGTTCAAAGGGTGGCTTCATAAGCTGGCCAAGAACCAAATTCAAATCCCATGCCACTGGAGGTGGTCTGATGGGAGGTTTAGTTAAAAGGCGGCCTCATGAATCTTGCAATAAGAGGATGAGAGGAATTAGGATGTCCATTGAGAGGCTTAAGGTTTGCTGCAATAGCACTCAAATGGACTCTTACTGAATTTGTTTTAAGTCCTGCATGGGATAAATGCAGCAAATACTCTAGTAAAGAATTCAGAGGTATTGCAAGAGGGTTAAGACCCTTCTCTGCACACCAAATGGTAAACCTTTTCCATTTAAAATCATAGGAACATCTAGTTGAAGGCTTTCTGGAAGCATGAAGGATATCCTTCACTTGCTGAGACAGATGCCAATCTTGACGGTCTAGGCCTTCAGCAACCAGGCTCTGAGATGGAGACTGGGGATTTGGGTGCCATAACATTCCCTCCTCCTGGGACAAGAGGTCTGGAGCAGATCCCAAGTCCAGGGAGGGAGCTTGAGAGAGATGAAGTAGAGGGTACCACACTTGGCGTGGCCAATGTGGAGCTATGAGGATCATAGACCCCTTGTCTCTGAAGCTCAAACAGTGTCTCGGAAATTAGGGGAATGGGAGGAAAGGCATAGAGAAGTCTTGCCCCCAGTGGAGGAGGAAGGCATCCCTGGCCTGAACTCCCTGACATGGAACCCTGGAACAGAACCGTGGAAGCTTGGCATGCCATGGACTTGCAAACAGGTCTATGTCTGGGGTTCCCCAAATTTGAAAGATCCTGGCTATCTGGTCCCCATGGAGGGACCATTCGTGTGGAAGCAGAACTCGACTGAGTATCTACCCAAGAGTTTTGAACCCCTGGAAGATACACTGCCATGAGATGAATCTGATGCTATCTGGCAAGGCCCACAATCTCAAAGCTTTGTTGCAAAGCGACAGAGCCAGTCCCACCCTGCTTGTTCACGTAGAACATGGCTACTTGGTTGTCTGTATGGATGAGGACTGTCTTGTAGCTGAGCAGGGTGTGGAAGACTCAGAGCTAGAAGAATTGCTCTGAGCTCTAAGAGGTTGATATGTAGAGATGTCTCCTGTGGAGACCAGATGCCCTGGGTGGATAGATCGTGTAGATGAGCTCCCAAACCCTTTGGGGAGGCATCTGTTGTGAGGGTTGCTTGGGGTAGCAACTGTTGAAAGGGGGACCCCAGCAACAGATTTTGAGTGGACTTCCACCACTGGAGGGACCAAAAGAGGCGACTGGAGGTTGCTATTTTGTCTGACAGGCAACCTGATGCCTGGGTCCATTGGGTGGACAGAGTCCACTGAGCTGCCCTCATGTGAAGGCGAGCGTAAGGAACCACATGCACGGTGGATGCCATGTGGCCTAACAGTTGTAACATCTCTCGAGCAGTTAAATGGGATTTTAACAGAATTTGAGAGGCTAACTGCACCAAGTGTAGGCAACGGGCCTGGGGAAGATAGGCCCTTGCAGTTGTGGTATCTAGCAAGGCCCCTATGAACTCCAATGACTGAGTAGGGGTGAGTTGTGATTTTGGGATGTTTATTACAAGTCCCAGATACTGAAGAACACGCCTTGTGCAGGCTAGGGAAGTCTGGGCCTCTGACTGGGATGGTGCTCGGATGAGCCAGTCCAGATATGGGAATACAAATATTCCTAGAGTGCGTAGAAATGCAGCTACTACTGCCATGCATTTTGTGAACACTCTTGGAGCAGAGGCCAGACCGAAAGGAAGCACTCTGTATTGGTAGTGCTTTCCCTGATAAAGGAACCGAAGAAACCTTCTGTGTGTTGGATGGAGGAGGACATGGGTGTATGCATCCTTGAGATCTAGAGAACAAAGCCAATCCTGACTCTGAAGGTATGGAAGGAGAGCACAGAGAGAAATCTTGAATTTATTTATTTATTTATTTATTTAACAGTTCTTCTATACCGCTCTATTTTAGATCAGAGCGGTTTACATTTAACATCAACTATACAACACAAGGAACTTTGAGTTGTATTTACAATAAACAGGGAGATCAACTTGGAAGTAACTGGGGGAAACTATGTACATTCTTAATTCTCCTTGTATAGAAACTTGTTCAATTCTCTGAGATCTAATATGGGTCTGTAGCCCCCTGTTTTCTTTGGAATAAGAAAATAGGGGGAGTAGAACCCTGAACCCTTTTGAAGGGGTACTTCTTCTATTGCCCTTTGGGCAAGAAGGGTAGCAATCTCCTGACCCAGAAAGTCGAGGAGAGATGTTGGAGAATTGAACTGTCTCACCAGTGTGAGGAGGAAGGTTTAAGAAATGAAGCTTGTACCCCTCCCTTATAAAATGGAGAGGGTCCACTGCTCTGCTGTGATTTGTTCCCATCTGGGAGCAAAATGAGCTAACCTTCCTGGAATGGTGAGAGGCTCTGATTCTTCTAGAGCCAGAAAGGCTAAGTTCTCTAGTTGTAAGTCAAAGGCCCTGAGGAGGCTGAGGCTGTTGGGCCGTAGCAGTCCTCGCAGCCTTAGGTTTGGCCTGTTTAGGTTGTTGACACTTTGCAGCAAAATGACCTGTAGAAGATGCCTGGAGACCATAACCAGGATAATATTTCCCTTTTTTGGGAGAGAAAGTATCTTTGAATAACTTTTCTAGCAGGAGCAGAAGTAGACTTTGAAAGTCTATCTAAGGCAGAATTTTCAGCATCCATCTGAATGGCCTTTGCTTGCCAATCCTTACCAAAAAGGTTTTCACCTGTACAAGGAAGATTTCCTAATCCATCCTGGACCCAGGGTTCCAAATCAGAAGCTTGCAACCAAGCACGTCTGCATGCACCTATGGCAATAGCCAAGGCTCTGCTGGCACACTCAAAAGAGTCAAAGGCTGCACGGTTGGAGAATTTGGAAACATCCTGGGCATGTTTAAGCCAGGTGAGAAACTCTTCCCTTTTATCTTCTGAGATAAAAGGAGATAAAGTTAGAAGATGATCTGTAACTTCTTTTAGAAACATCCCCATATAGAGACTATAGGAGTTGATTCTGGTAGTAGGCATATTGGCCTGGAAAATTCTCCTGCCAAAAGCATTTAAGGTTCTGCATTCTCTTCCTGGAGGATTAAATGAGTCTTTTTGCACTCTTTTTCATAGCAGACTCCACCACAATAGAGTGGTGAGGAAGCTGAGTCTTATGCAAGCCAGGACAAGGAGGAACACGGTATATGGTGTCCAACCTGTGAGAATGAGGGGAAGTAGTAAGAGGTGTCTCCCATATGCCCAACATGTGATCATAAAGGATCTCATGAATTGGTAAAGTAGCTGCCTCTTTAGGAGCCTTAGAATATTGTAAAATATCTAATTTCTTGGCTTTAGGCTCTGGTTCAGGGGCCACTGAAAGAGAGGCCCCTGGCCACTTCCCTAATGAAGTCTTGAAAAGACAAGTCCTCTGGAGGAGACATTCTTTTTCGAGAAAAGGGCTCCTGAGGAAGGAGTACCGATGCTTCGACAGAAGCCTCTGATTCATCAGAGTCCTCAGAGGAATCAAAGTATCGCCTGTCTGGATGCTCTTTCAGAGCCCGATACGTGTACCGAGTGGTATCGACATCGGGAGTGATTGGTACAAATTCGGTACCGATGGGCATCACAGGACAGGGTACTGCTGCAGTCGACACCGAAGCCAATGTCGATGCAATTGGTACTGGCACTGGAACTGATATCAGTGCCGGAACCGGTACTGCCAACAGAGTTTGTTGTGATACCGGAGGCGTCGCAGCTTGTATGAATGCCGTGATGGCACGTTGCATGGTCAGAATATTCTGATCCATCGACGCAACCAATGTCTGGATGTTGGTACCAGTGGAGACCACCGGTACCCCAGAACATGGCAACAGGTGACTGGTTGAGGCAACGCCATTGATGTCAACCTGTGACCCCATAGATGAAGCTTTGGAAGCCGGAGCCTCCCGCCGGGGTAATTTTGCCCGTGCAGGATCCTCAAGGGCAAGCCTGGAGGCATCTCGATACTTAGAGGGAGATCTACCCTTTGAGGACTGGCTGGACTTATGTCTGGTTACTTGAGATTCATGGGAAGACGACGAAGCCCTGGAAGATGTCGATGCCACCGAAGCTGCATCAGAGGGAAACAGGGTACTGAGCTTTGCCGCTCGATTCTGTCGACCTCTTTTAGACATCATGGAACAGGACTCACAATCAGTGATGGAGTGGTCAGGACCTAAACATTTTAGACACCAGTCATGGGTGTCGGTGATAGAAAGAGTACCGCTGCACTTTGTGCCCTTTTTAAACCTGGAAGCGTGCTTTTCCACGAGGAAAAATCTTGTAGGCCCAAGGCCCAAAAGACAAAATTGCACAGAAGTGGGAAAAACGGTAGGTTTTTTTTTTTTTAAAGAAGAAATACCGGCAGTGCCGGTCCAACGTCGAAGGCAGCAGACGCGCGACCAAAGAAATAAAGAAAAATAAAGAACTTCTTCAGCGGTGACAGGAACACGACCTGCTGGCTCCGTGGAAAAGAAGAACTGGAGAGAGGCGGTTAGGAAAGGCAGGAAGGCAGCGCGCAGGCACTGTGGGATGCTCCCAAAAGCTTTTACTGGACGCTGGGGAGCGTTCCTGCACAGGCTCTGTCGGTACTGACGATACCCATATGTGAAGACTCATTCCTGCTTGTTCCTGGAGATTAAATTCAATGCAGAAAGCTCCTCGGCTGAATATAGTTGTTGACTGGGGAGCTAATGGAACTGTCCCTGTTCTACCCCACCACTAGCAAGTAGCCATCAGGATGTTTAGATCGCTTAGGAGGGGATATTGAACAGTGTTAACTGGGTAAGTGCTACTGAATATTTTAGTGAGAACTCATGCTGTTTACAGCATGCGTTATCCATAAAACCCTTTGAATATGTCCCTCTAAAGTTAATAGGTGGCTTTTCCCTCCCTTGTAACCTGCTCCTTGCTTTTATACCCCTGCACCCTCATTTGCTTTGTAATAGTTCCCACACCTCGATACTTCAGAACCAGTAAGCCACCCCACCCCCAGAAGGATAATCTTTGCACTCAATCACCATGTTTTAAGGCATATGGTACAAGCAGCTTTAAGTATGCTGGGTGGATGAGGGAGAGCCATACGGCTTGAGCTCATGTCCCAGAGTGGGTTTGGCCCAAACCCTACCACCTATTGTGTCTACAGGGCTAGTCCTTGGCACCTGTGACCTGTAAACTCATTATGGTCCAGCTAAAGCCTAGGCTGTGGGTTTGGCCCAAAAGCAGGCAGGCAAAACTGGGAGAAGCAGCCTTGCACCTGAAGTACTGCCATCAGCTCCCTCAAGAGCACATGTATGGAGAAGCAACAGGTAACGACATGCAGCCCAGCTACCCACCTGGTTGTAGTTCTACGGAACCATTAGGGACATGAAAGTGATGTAACACTAGTATGGAAGGGGGTGTTTGAGCAGCACTTTCCATTGCTATGGAGACAACCAATAGTTCTGCAATTCACAACCCAATTCAAGCCTCTATTCTTGTCTTTATGGAAAGACTTTAAGTGATCAGCTGCCACAATTTAGCACTCTTTATTCTATTTACACTTCAGATTCTTAACACCGAGCCAGAATTAGCCCTACCTTTAGGCAGCCTTTAGGGTGTAGCAGCACATGACCTGCTCTCCCCCTACCAAGTTCACCGTGAAGCCGTCGTGCACTCAGGCCCTATGCTGTGCACATATGTAAGATCCAGAAAAACCTGGGTACGCACAAAGCGCCATGCAAGACACTTTATAATGCTTGAGTGATGGCAGCAGCAGTGAGTGAGCAAGGGACAGGGACAGAAGATGCTGGGCTAAGTATAGGGAGGGGATAAGAAAGGGGAAGTGGGGGTTGCAGATGTGAAGCCCAAGGTAAACCTTGTGTTGTGCCTATCTCTGGGCCAACTGTGCCCTGAACTCCCACAGCAAGCCAAGAGCACATTCTCTCATTTGGCTCTGTGCAGTGATGTTCTGTCATTACGGACTTATAATACTCACAGGGGAAAGGGTCAAAAGATCAGTGTGTGAACATGTAGTTCCTTGCATGTCCCAAGAGATCTGGAGCACCTTAAGGGTCAAGTTCACTATTACATTTGGACTGACCTTTAACAGTGAATGGAGGCAGCCATTTTAAAAGGCATTTGATAGGTCCACGGCTGCGGTATGATGTAATTAGTGCAAGAGGCTACCCAGATACCATTGAGCATGACGCTTCTGGACATCTTACTCTTGAAACTGAAGAATTCTCCCCAGCATATACAACGCATAGTAAACAGAATAAGCCCCTTTAAGTAGATGAGCTATGGTTTAGCCTCACACTTCAAAAGTCCCATCTCAACAAAGAACGTCATGATTCAGAACTTTATGTAGCTTCCTTCTACAAATGAAACATATGCTCAGCTTGCTTTAAAGCTACTGAAAAAAGTAATAAGCTAAATTCATAATCCCAATAGCCAAAATATGTAGAAGTCCTTGGTAAGTTAAGTGTGCAGCAGAAGGTAGTGGTACCTCCTAGAGGTTGCGTGCCCTGTAGGCCAGGAAAAGTGCTACATTATGTATAGCCAGCAATCAGGGCTCTTCATTCTTCAGAAGCTGTTCTACTTTCTAGTAAGTCTAGGGTAACACTGACAAGCTATAGAACAAAACCAACCATCCAAGCCAGGCAGTAGCTGGGGGGAAAATCACAAGGATTTTCTTACTTTGCAAGATAGCAAGCCCTCAATTACCATGAGCATAGGCAGTGGTTAGATCAGGAAGCTGGGAGCCAGGCTTAAAAATGCCACCTTTGCCCCTTGTGACACTGGGCAAGTCACCTAATACCTGTGACAGGTTACGGTTTATTACACATTTGATCTACCATCTTTAATCATATTGTCAAAGTAGTTTACAATATTATACATAAGTTAATATAAAAACATGAAGACAGAAGAGACTAGGCCAGTATAGTTCAGCCATCTAAACATTCACCTGGCCAAATTACTTGAAAGTTAGAGAACCCCACCCAGAACAAGAAAAACCTGCTGCGCATGAATGCTAAGTCACCCTAGCTCATACCTTTCAGTATTTGCTCAACACACTAGTTAATGTTGGTAGGTGTAGTTTATACACATCTCATAGGCCTTCAAGAACAGGCTGCCCGAAGTACGTTATAGTCAAACAGGCAAGACATACAACTTTGACTAGGGACAATATAAATGGATGCAACTTCTGCACATCAAGTTTACTGCTCACAACCTCCCCCCCCCCCCCCCAAAAAAAAATAGAAACTCTCCCACACACTTTTGGCACCTTATTTCCTTCTCTTTACTTTTGCAAAAAAATCCCCATGAACACACTAGTTGGCAGCAAATATACTGTAGAATTGTCATACCAATAAAGACGGGGAACCTGTAAAACTAGAGGGCATAACATGAAGCTACAAGGGGGTAAATTGAAAGGCAATATCAGGAAATATTTTTTCAATGAAAGGGTGGTGGATGCTTGGAATGCCCTCCTGATGGAAGTGGTAGGGGCGAACACGGTGACGGAATTCAAAAAGGCATGGGACAAACACAGAGGATCCCTTTACAGCAATAGGATAAAAACAAAATAAGCGGTACCATCTAACTTCTGAACCATAACGTCTCAACAAATAGGGGTGTCCTACATGGAGTGGTGGGTTTACCCCTAAACAAAGACATGGGGAGGGGTGGCCTGCACAGAGCGACAGGTGTACCTAACTCTTGCCATCTTGCTGGGCAGACTAGATGGACCATGCTGGTCTTTATCTGCCGTCATTTACTATGTTGAACGAATCGGAATCTCATAAAGGGGAAGAGGTTAATAAGTTTAACTACAGCAGTTTAGTAGAGTTTCATTGGCTGGAGGCGTTGACTCTAGAGAAGATGTTGCATAACCAAAGCATGAGCCTCTCATTTGAGAAATTCTTGGATAGCACAGGAAGCCCTTGGGATTTAGAGCCTCAAGAGATGTCAGTACTAGATAGCTTAAAAACAAAATATAAGAGACAAAGGAGCCCGAGGAAAAAGTCCGATGGGTTAGGGCTGAAGTCGTTACCGGGATCATTAGACAGGTTCAGGAAATTGTCAGATTACACCAGTTAAACTCTTCGCCCCACAACTTCTAAAAAGTACTTCGGTTTTTTGCATAAAGAGTGCTCACAAATCCGTTTTACAACCGCACACAACCAGAGCTGCTTCCAATCTGACCACAGGGGACCTGGAGCCACTTAAAGCGACCTAATGCGGAACAAAATTCAAATCCCTTTATGCCACCTTTGAAGCGGCACTGCAAGTCAGCACTACCTGGGTGCCGCTATGCTACGGCGTTATTATAAGCCACTTGCAGCAACGAGAAACTAAAAAGCACTACAAAACAACAAGTGACACGTTAGAGGAAGCAGCCGATATTTAGTCAACATAATTGCACGGCTCATTCACCAACACGAGCCCGCGGACTTGTGTGGCTTAAGGGGGGGGGATTGTTTGTTTTTTGCAGCAACTGTTCTACACATCACACGAAGTCTAGAAAGAGAGAGCTCCTTAACAATTAAGGCACCCTGCGTTTTAATCCTCATCTTTAAGAAGCAGGGGGGGGGGGAGAGACTAGTACGAGCACTTAATATCGAAAGCTTAGACGCAAGAACAAAGACTCGTGGCAGACATCAGGTCCCACTTCCCGGGCATCACGCCCACGAAACTCCGCCGCCTGCAACGAAAAGCGTGCAAGAGATGAGCAAAGAGGGGAGACAGATAGACAATATGAGCAAAGCCCCAGGACAAAAGGGACTGAGACCTGCACAAGAAGAAAAGGACGGCGCCACTTACTCTTGCAGTACTAAATCCAGCACCAAATCACCACAACCAGGGAAGTAAAAGAGAAAGAGGGGTCCCCCCCTCTGTCCGTGCTCCTTTTAAGCTACAGGTCACGTGCTCCTCGCTCCGTTTTGCTGAGTCATTCTCTATTCCACAGCTCTCGCACCCCCCCCCCCTCTTTCTTAAAGACACAGTAACCTGGGGGAAGACCGCTCCCAGTTATAACAGGAGAGTAGATCTAATACGTTTCATCTTTCCAAAGCATGGAAGAGTTTGAGGGACAATTCAAGGTCGTGATTCCTGGCGAGATCCTCCATGGTTAATGCAAAAATAGTTAATCATGATCTATCACAAAGCGACTCACTTCCTCAATTGATTTATGTGGATTTAGTTTATACTTTTTTTTTATTTGCACAAGGCAACTTGCATTCAAATGCGGTAGACATGTCCCTGCTCAAGCTAAGGCTATAGAAAGGTGAACGACGTGCCTGCAGAGTTGCCAAGTGAATGCGAGGAGTGCGATTTTTTGCCAGGTCTGGTTTAAATTTGCATTGCAAGGCAGTATGGCATTTGTAGTCCCTAATTCTAGCTATTGCAATAGGTGTTGCAGGTCTCATAAATCATCATGATGAGATTGTTAGAAATCCAGGACTGGCTTGAAATCTCACTCCTGAGACCGAGTAACTTTGAATTTGGCCTGCACCCTCCTCCAAAAACTTGCCAATCCTACATAGGCCATGCTGCACAAAGTCTGCATTATCACACAGCGGGAGATAACCAGATACTCCCACTGGTCTGCCCAGTTTTCTCCGGACCCAGTGCCATACCCTCTGCACAGGTCACACCAAATAGCAACATGAGGCCCCTGAGTGCAGGGCATATGCCAAATTATAGGGTGACAGCAACTCGGTCTCCAGCGATTGATCCTTTGCTCGGGCTCCAAGCCAATCCCGCACATAGCTCAACAGGCTAAGAACATAAGATCTGCCATACTGGGTCAGCCCAAGGTCCATCAAGCCCAGTATCCTGTTTCCAACAGAGGTCAATCTAAGTCACAAGTACCTATCAGTTTCCCCAAAAGACACAGGTTCCACAATGCAAACAGTGGATATCCCAGGTCCCCTTTAGTAATGGTTTATGGACTTTTCCTCCAGGAACTTGTCCACCCCTTTTTTAAACCCGGCTCACTAACAGCTTTTACTACAAACTCTGGTAACAAATTCCAGAGCTTGATTACACGTTATGTGAAAAAATATTTTCTCTTATTAGTTTTAAATAGGTTTCCCTGTAGCTTCATTGCATGTTCCCTAGTCTTTCTATATTCTGATGACGTAAACAATCGATCTACGTTTACCCGTTCCACTCCATTCATTAATTTATAGACTTCTATCATATCTCCCCTCAGCCGTCTCTTTTCCAGGCTGAAGAGCCCTAACATTTTTAGCCTCTCTTCTTAGGAGTATCCTTCCATCCCCTTTACCATTTTGGTGGCTCTTCTCTGTACCTTTTCTAATAGCTCTATATCCTTTTAAAGATACGGCGACCAGAATTTTATACAATATTCAAGGTGCAGTCGCACCATGGAACGATGCAGAGGCATTATAATATCCTTGGTTTTATTCTCCATTCCTTTCCTTATGATTCCTAGGATTCTATTTGCTTTCTTGGCTGCCGCTGCACACTGGGCCGAGGGTTTTAACATGTTATCCACAATGACGCCTAAATCTTTTTCCTGGGTGGTGATTCCTAATGTGGAACCTTGCATCATAGTTTGGATTTTTCTTTCCTAGGTGCATAACTTTGCACTTGTCCACCTTACATTTAATCTGTCATTTGGATGCCCAGTTTTCCAATTTATCAAGGTCTTCCTGCAATTTTTCACAATCCTGATGGGTTTTAACAACTTTGAATAATTTTGTGTCATCTGCAAATTTGACTACCTCACTTGTTATTTCCATTTCCAGATCTTTTACGAATATGTTAAAAATCAGTGGACCCAGCACAGATCCCTAGGGTACTCCACTATTCACCATTCTCCATTGGAAAAATTGGCCACTTAGCTCTACCCTCTGCTTTCTATCTTTCAACCAGATCCTGATCCACAATATTACAATGCCTCCTATCCCATGACTTTTTAATTTTGCCAAGAGTCTCTTTTGAGGGCTTTCTGAAAATCCAGATACACTATAATCAACCAACTCACCTTTGTCTATCTGTTTATTCACACCTTCAAAAAAACATCAGATTAATAAGACAAGACCTTCCTTGGCTAAAGTCATGTTGGCTGTCTCCCGTTAAGCCATGACTATCTACATGTTCAGTAATTTTGTTCTTTATAATGATTTCTACCATTTTTCCTGGTACTGACGTCAGGCTCACTGGTCTGTAGTTTGGTGGATCACCCCTGGAACCCTTTTTAAAAATTGGAGTTACAATGGGCATCCTCCAATCTTCAGGTATTAAAGATGATTTTAATGATAGTTCACAGATTACTAATAGTAGGTCTGCAATTTCCTATTTCAGTTCTTTCAGCACCTTTGGATGTATATCATCCGGTCCAGGTGATTTTCTACTCTTCAGATTATCAAATAGTTGTAATACATCTTCCTAGTGTATCAATATTTCTTTCAATTCTTCTGCAGCATCACCTTTAAATACCATTTCAGTCATGGGTAACATCCCTACATCTTTATTTATTTACATTCTCTTATATACTGTGCTATTCTGCATCAGTGCGGTTTACATTGAACAAACTGAAATTACATTGAACAGGGCATTATAACTTGGAGATAACTATTTTACAGAGAACATGGGCTATGGAGGGTTAAGTGTCTTGCCCAAGGCCACAAGGAGCACCTGAGGGACTAGAAACCCCAGTCCTTCTGGCCCAAGGTTGCTGTCCTCTAGTGGGATTTGAACCCCCCAACCTTCCAGCCTGAAGTACCTTGCCCCAACCACTAGGCCACTCCTCCACTTCCTCAGTAAAGACCGAAGCAAGGAATTCATTCAGTCTCTCTGCTATGGCCTTGTCCCCTCTTAGTGCCCCTTTTACCCCTCTATCGTCTAATGGTCCAACTGGCTCTCTCACAGGTTTTTTGCTATGAATGTACTTTAAAAAGTCTTTATTACGCATTTTTGCTTCAGCAAGCTTCTTCTCAAATCCTCTGCCTGCCTTATCAATGCTGTGCATCTAACTTGCCATTGCTTATGTTGTTTCCAGTTTTCATCATTTGACTCCTTTTTCCATTTCCTGATAGATGCTTTTTTGGCAACAACAGCCTCTCTGATCTCACTTTTAAACCAGGCTGGCAGTTTTTTGGACTTCCAAGTTTCTTAAAGCGTGGAATACAGCTGGTATGGGCTTCCAAGATAGTATTTTTAAACAACACCCATGCTTGATGTAAATCTTTAACCTTTTCTTAACTATTTTCCTCATTTTATCATAGCCTCTGTTTTGAAAGTTAAAAGTAGTACTATGGATTTCCTTCCATTTATTAAATCAAACGCGATTATGTTATGATCACTATTGCCAAGTGGACCCAACACTATTATCTCTTGCACCAGATTTGGTGTTCCACTAAGAACTAGATCTAAAATGGCTTCTCCTCTGGTCGGTTCATGAACCAGCTGCTCCATGAAGCAGTCATTTATTTCATCTAGAAAATTTATCTCCCGAGCATGTTCTGCCGTGACACTGACCCAGTTGTTACTGGGGTCATTGAAATCACCCATTATTATTACTGTGTTGTAACTTTTGTTAGCTTCCCTGATTTCTTTGAGCATTTCATCATCCATTTGTTCATTCTGGCCAGGCTGTCGATAGTACACCCCCACTGCCATCGCCTTCCCCTTCCCCTTTAAACATGGAATTAAAATCCATAGAGATTCTACAGTGAATTTTGTTTCCTGCAAAACTTTAATCCTTTGTGACTCAATGCCCTCTCTAACATAGAGTGCAACCCCTCCACCAATTTGATCAGCTCTATCATTGTGATATAGTTTGTACCCAGGTATCACAGTGTCACATTGGTTGTCCTCCTTCCACCATGTCTCTGAGATACCAATCATATCTAACCTCTCATTTAGTGCTATATATTCTAACTTTCTCCATCTTATTTTTTAGACTTCTAGCATTTGTATTCAAGCATTTTAGAGGCTGTATTTTATTTATATTATCGGTAGGCAGAGGTAATTTGGAATCTTTAAGCTCTGCTCTGTACTCAAGAGCATTTGGGTTACTTTTGTGTTTATTGGAACCTCTGTGTCGATATGCCCTAACTTCAATCTTTTGCTAGTATCCTTCAAGGATACATTCTTCCAAATCATGCACTCTTGGGCGACTGTTGGCTTTCCCCTATTATCTAGTTTAAAAGCTGCTCTATCTCCTTTTTAAAGTTAATGCCAGAAGCCTGGTTCCAGCCCGGTTAACGTGGAACCCATCCCTTCAGATAAGCCACTCCTTTCCCCAGAATATTCCCCAGTTCCTAACAAATCAAAAACCCTCTTCCTTGCACCATCATCTCATCCACGCATTGAGACTCCGGAACTCTGCCTGCCTTTTGCGTTCTGCGCATGGAACGGGAAGCATTTTGGAGAATGCTATCCTGGAAGTTCTGGATTTTAACTTCCTACCTAAAAGCCTAAATTAAGCCTCCAGAGCCTCCCTACCACACTTTCCTATATCATTGGTACCAACATGTACCAAGACAGCAGGCTCCTCCCCAGCACTAACTAAGACCTTATCTAGGTGGCGCATGAGGTCCGCTACCTTCGCACCAGGCAGGCATGTTACCAGGCAATCCTCACGTCCATCAGCCACCCAGCTATCTACATGCCTAATGATTGAATCACCAACTATAACGGCTGTCCTAACCCTTCCCTTGAAAAATCTCCTCGGTGCGAGAAGGTTTTACATCACCTGGAGGTCAGGTCCTAGCTACAGGATCACTTCCTGCTACACCAGGGTGATGCTCTCCTGTCACATGACCTCTATCCTTCATGGCAACAGAGATGCTGCCAGTCTGGAGATGGCACTTAGTACTACATCCCTGTTGGTCTCGTCTATGTAGCTCTCTGTCTTCCTTATGTCCTCCAAGTCTACTACTCTAGCCTCCAGAGATTGGACTCATTCCCTGAGAGCAAAGAGCTCCTTGCACTTAGTGCACATGTAAGACCTTTCACCAAGTGGGAGAAAATCATACATGTGATACTCAATGCCAAAGACTGGAAAGCCCCCATCTCACTGCTGGACTGCTGTCTGCATCTTAGTTTTAAGGTTGTGTTTAGGTATTTAAATTGTTTACTTATTTAGGTTTGCTGGGGATACTTATACTAATAAAACTATACCTAATACCTTTAATGGACTTTGTTCACCTCAAGATTAATTAATCTCATGTCCTTAATGTATGCCTGATGAGGTTAAACAGCTGCACGTGAAAGTGAATATGGCACTTCCTTCCTTTTAAGAGGTTTAAACCCCTATAAAGCTATGATTATTCCAGGGGTGGGTGAGAGATGGGGAGGGAGGGAAAGAAGACTTATTAAAAGCCAATTGCTACACAGTACCCTGTCCTGTGCTTCTAAGGTAATCTGTGACCAATTTCCTGCTTGATTCATGCAGCCCTTGCTTTGATAAAGGGAGTTCTGAATTTAAACTGAAAGCTCTCTGCTGGGTTTTAAACTTAAACTGAAAGCTACCTGTTGAATTTTTAATTTAACTAAAAGCTCTTTGCTGATACTAGGCCCTGACTGATTTAACAAATACTCTGGATTCTAAATTTACACAGATTAATCAATTGCAGATCTCTCTCCAGAAGTAGCAGTCCCTTTTTGTAGTCCTTCAAGACTCACACTATATTGTTAAAGATTGCAAACTCCCAGCCCCCATCCACCACTGCACACTGCAATAATTTCAAGTGCATCCATGGCCTCTGGCCCTTCCACAAGAATTGGCTAACAACCCTTCCCCACTTTTCACAATCTGCCTTCTGGAATATCAGTGGCAAGGACTGAAAGATGTACAACCAATGAGGCAAAAATCATCATTTTCAGCAACTGCACTCAACCCAGCAATGAGAGCGGGAAATCACGCCATCCATGCAACCTCTCTACCATCCCCTTCACGACTGACCGAATATTCAGGACTTACAAAAACTCAAGATTATGAGACAATACCAGGCCGAGATATGAAAGCAACTCTTTTACTCACCAAATGAGAAACTCATCACACCATTCCCGGTGCACATTACACGTGACATTGAGAACTAGTGATTTATCCTAGTTGACACGTAGCCTAGTGGACAGCTCAAACACCCCAAAGATTTCAGTCACCTGTGGCAGAGAGACCTGTGGATCACTCAATAACATGAAAACATCATCCATGAACAAAGCCATGTGAATCTCCTCCCGCCTAACCCAAATGCCACGTACACTGGGATCATCTTGTAACTTACAGGCCAGGGGCTCCATACCACAGCACAAAGAGGCCTGGGGAGAGGGGGCACCCCTGCCAAGTTCCTCCATGTAGACCCAAGCATTCCAAAATGAAACCATTGACCCCACCCTTGCCTGCGGAGAGTGATATGGTGCCTGCCCCAGTGCTACCGTCACCTCCCCAAAGCTGAACAGCCGCAACACATATCACAAATAAGACCAAGAAACTTCATTGAAGGTTTTTTTGATATCAAAACTAACCATCAGTGCCTCCTCATCCCACCCCCAGGCAGCCTCCAACCCCACCAGTACTCTCTGCACATTGGTAGCAGCAAGCTGCCCCAGCACAAAGCCCCCCTGCTCCTTGGTCACTAAGGTCCAACTAGAGCGAGACAGAGCTGAGACACCTCTAAAGAATCCAAAGCAGCTTTTATTGAAGACCCCTGACAAATAATAAACAAACAATTCATAAATGAAAAATAATAAAAATTATATATAAATATTACATCTTGTTAATTATATAAGATAAAACAATAAATATATAGAAATCAGGAGTAAAACCACTAAAAAATAACATATCTTAATAGACTTAATATTGTGCTATACTGAACTCTAATAATAAAAATACCAAGACAATACTGTCAATACAGCATCTCTACAGATTTATCATTTTATCATTCTATTTGTGCTGTTTGACAGTTAATTGGTAGTACTGTGGATTTCCTTTCCATCCTTCTTTCATTTATTAAATCAAATGTGATCATGCTATGATCACTATTGCCAAGTGGCCCCAACACCCTTATCTCTTGCACCGGATCCTTTGTGCCACTAAGGACTAGGGATGGTCCATCGCCCATGCCGAGACTGCCTTGATTTGTTTCATTTTTGCTGCCATTGCAAGCACTAATGATTGCCGTGATGGGCGGCACTCGATCTGCTTGCAAAAATATTCCTTGGCTTTGGCAGAGACGAGGACTTAAGTGGCTATCTCCTGCGGTGATGGCTTTTCCTCCTCTTTCTATTATTGTATAGTATTTAGTGTATGCCTTTCCAGTAGCTGTTCAAGACAAGATATAATCAAGTATAGTAGGTATTTCGCTGTACCTGAGGCAAGGCTACAAGGAGTACCAGTGGGATTTGAACCCTGCTCTGACCACTAGGCTCCACTCTAATATTTCTAAATGTCTGCACTGAAAATGTACATGAAGCTGCTGCAGAGCTTCACATTCAAGCACCCTGGAAGCCCCTATCAATCCATCCCACTCTGACATGCAGATCCTGGGGATGGGATTGGCAAGACTCCGAGTACAGTTGAATGTGAGACTACATGGCGGGTCTGTTTACCATTTTGGTGCTGACATTAATAAAAAGCAGGAAGAAGGCAGCTGTTTATGGAAGGTTTGGGGATGGGGGGCAGTAGTAGCTTTTAAACACAATTTCTCTGCTTGAAAGCTCTTGAAGGGGTTTGGTGTTCATTTTTAAAAGCTAATTCTTTTTTCTATACTGCAAAGGGGGGATTTTTTTGTGGTGTTGGGCAATGCTCTAACTGACAGAGTTCATTGTTTTTTGTTCCAGCTACCCATTCACAGTTAGTTCTTTGAAGCCACTGAACTCATCAGGTGTTAGATCACTCCCTACCCATTGGAGCTCCCACCCACCCCATGCAAGCATTCTTGCCTTAAAGGGCAACTTCCCAATTAGCTACACACAAGGACATAGAACAGTGCTGTTAAAACACACTTAAAAGAGGCTAACTGCCTTTTCTCTTAAAAGACAGCTGAAGGACAGGTAGGGATTTTGGTAGGTCTCTCTCTTTCACTTCAACAGGTACCAAAGCTCCAACAACTGTACAATGGCTGGGGAAAAATCATATTGACAAAGCTGTTGCCCCAGCTACAGTTTCTGCCTCTATCCAGACAGAGATCCTAGAACCATTTGAAGGACAAGTTCCATATGCAGGATACATGCATGCTGAAGCTCTTAGGAAATGTGGAGGAGCTTAGAGAAGAGGAGGCAAGGCTGAGAAGCATTTAAGACAGTGAGAAGTACATCAATGAGATGCTTCTTGAAACATCCAAGCTCTCCAACAGAGGTGAAGATGGGAGGCTACAGAATAAAAAAAATTGGACATGAGTCACCAGAGTCTGCAGAATGAATACTTCAAGTCCTCCAGCCCTTGAATTGAAGAACCAGTTGCAGCCCTGGAAGTGGAGGAGGTGAAAACATCCCAGGAAAGGGAAGAACCAGAGCTCAAGCACCCCAAAGTTACAGAATCAATGAACGCAAGGAAGCAAAAGGTAGTGGTAACATAGTAACATAGTAGATGACGGCAGATAAAGACCAGCATGGTCCATCTTGTCTGCCAGCAAGATGGCAAGAGTAGGTGCAGGCCACCTCTCCCCATGTCTTTGTTTAGGGGTGAACCCACCACTCCATGTAGGACACCCCTATTTGTTGAGACGTTAAATGGTTCAGAACTTATATGTGGTGGTCAATGGCTCTCTTCTGAGCGGTACTGAGGTGTTCATCTGACTAGACTTGATGTCCAGAGAGGTGTGCTGTCTTTCAGGTGCCAAAATCTGAGATGTTACATAGAGTTTGCCAAGATTCATCAAGTCTACTGACTTATCCGATGTTGCTTATTTATGTTGGCACAAATGAAACTGCTAGATATTCCGCTGAGTGTATCAAAAGTGACATCATGGCTCTGGGACAGAGGTTGGAGCAGATAAGTGTACAGGTAGTGTTCTCTTCAATCCTTCCTGTTCAGTGTAAGGGCCAAGGAGATGAATGCATGGCTGCATGGATGGTGTTAGAGAGCGTTTTGGTTTCCTGGACCATGGGATGATGTTCCAAGTGCTGCAGAGCAGAGATGGTGTCCATCAGTCCAAGAAGGGTCAAAGTGTCTTCAGCAGTAGACTGGTTAACGTACTGAAGAGGGCTTTAAACTAGATTAATTAGGGATGGGTGAAGAAAGTCCCCAGGTAAGTGAAACATTAAATACCTCTATAGAAATTGGTTAAAGTGGCAACATCTGGAAAGCGGTGTGTATAAATGTTTGTAGTATGGGAAATAAGATCCCAGATGTTGAGGCTTTAATGGAAGAGGCTGACTTGGATTTAGTGGCAGTTACGGAGTCATGGTTCATAGACAACTATGACTGGGATGTAATTATACCTGGCTAAATTTTTTTCAGGAAGGACAGGGTAGAGAGAAGGGGAGGTGGAGTGGCACTATATGTACAAAATAATATTAAAGCTATAGAATTACAGGGCTTCAAAGGAAGAGAAGGAGAACGAGGGAAAGGGAAATCTATTTGAATTAGAGTGATATTCAGATCCCCTCACAGTTGTTGAATTTATGTGCACCTCTTAGGGGGAGAGAATAAAGTTCCCTCCTCAAGTCTTGCTGAGTACCTTCACGTGGTGACCCCACTGAATAACATCTATACCAAATCGCAGCAAGGCGACACTACAATTAAGGTATGTTAGCAACAATGAAAAAAATACATACTGGCCGCACGTCGCCAAGGATAAAAAGATGTCCACCCATAGCTTATGCACTAGGGCTAATGATGGTGGTTGCGATAGTGCAAGTGCTGCACATGCAGATGACATCCCTGCCACAGATAAAGGCCACGGTGAGCCTGTTCACGGACCCACTGTGGCAGGAGATAAACCACAGAAATTTATGAAAAGGTTCAGAGGATTAACTATGGTTAAGTGGAATTCTGCAGATAAAGAGGAGATAATGTACTGCTAATCCTGGCTTAGAAGTGAGGTTCACGGCTGCCATAGTATCCGCAAAACTAGCCCGTTTAGAGAAACTACCCCAGAGAAGATGTGGACAGAGATTTAATAGAAGACACACGCAATAATACCATGAAAGGAGAAGTGCTACTGATAGATGATGTCAATATGCCAAATGTTGATTTGCTCATCTCTGCTGCAGTGTCATATAGAAGTAAGTGTGTGTGTGGGGGGGTGGGGGGCGATAAGACATTTTTCAGATATGTTAGTGAGAGGAAGAAGGGTAAAAGTGGTATTGTCAGACTCTAGGGTGAAGGGGAGGAATATGTAGAAGCTGATGAGAATAAAGTGGAATTGCTTAACAAAAATATTTCTGTTCTATGTTCACAGATGAAGAACCAGGAGCAGGACTTCAGAAAACACCCACAAATAGTAATAGAAGTGATAGGGATCTTGAAGAGTTTCAGAAGACTGTGTTTGAGAGGAACTAGCTAAACTAAAAGTAGACAAAGCAATGGGACTGGATGGTATACACCAGTGATGGCTAACCTTTTTGAGCCCGAGTGCCCAAACTGCCGCACAAAACCAAAGAATTTCCTCAAAGTGCCAGCACGTCATTTGCATAAGTGGTCTTATTTGCATAAATATTTGCATAATGTTACCATACACTAACTTTTAGTAAACATGTCTCTTAATGAGTGTATGGATAAAGAAAGACTAAAAGATTTCTACATTACTATAATCCAGTGCCAACCGCCAGGCACATTAGGAACTACTACAAACGCTGCCCATTTAGAACCCATAGCAAACCCGCCGTATCCTGACAGCATTACCAGGACTCACAAAGCACCATACCCTACCTATCAAAAGGCAACACTGCAAATATTAAACCAATACATTTCAGTGAATACTGGGGAAAGAGAACAAGTGGCAACGTCAAATAGGAATTTCCTCTTGTACCAAACAAAGCGCAGATGTTAATGATGCACATTTCCCAGAGCTGACATATTCCAGTTAATAAATTCAAAATAAAGAGATATCGTTCTACCTTTTGTGCATTTTTTTTCAGTTGCAATTGGTCCAGCCATTTTCTTCTGGTTTCTTCATGTTTTCTGCTAACTCTCCATCGTCTGCTGTCCATTTGTCCTTTCTTCTCTCTTCTAGTTTTTTTCCATTCTCTCTCTCTCTACATCTGCTTTAACATACTAATCTTTCTCCTTTTGCTCTTTCCTCATTCCTATTTCATCCACACAAATTTTACCCCTCCATCCTCAATCCCCAATTACTCTCCCAATACCTGGCCAATTGTAGATTTTTCATCCCTCCTACACAAAATATTTTTCCCCTCTCCATTTTACTCTCCCAGCCCCATCCCATTCTAATCCTCCCCCAACATCAGCTCCCTTCTAGTTCCAGTCTCACCCAGCATCCATTCCCTTCTTCAAGCCCCCCACTTCCCCTCAGCCCATTTCCATTCCAAGCCCCGTCCCCATCAGCTATTTGCAGTTCAAGCCCCCCACTTCCCCTCAGCCCATTTCCATTCCAAGCCCCATCCCCAACAGCTATTTGCAGTTCAAGCCCCCTTCCACTCAGCCCATTTCCAGTCCTAGCAACCCCCCCAACCCATTACCAGTCCTAGCCCCCCATAGCCCACTCCCAGTCCTAATCCCACCAGCCCATTTCCAGTCCTAACCTCCCCATCAGCCCACTCCCAGTCCTAATCCCCCATCACTCAATTTTTAGTTTAAGCCCCCCCAGCGCCTATCACCACTCCTAACCCCCCCCCAGCGCCCATCACCACTCCTACCCCCCCCAGCCCAGCGCCCATCACCACTCCTACCCCCCCCCAGCCAGCCCAGTGCCCATCACCACTCCTAACCCCCCCCAGCCAGCCCAGTGTCCATCACCACTCCTAACCCCCCAGCCCAGTGCCCATCACCACTCCTAACCCCCCCACCCCAGCCCATCACTACTCCTAACACCCCCCAGCCCAGCCCAGCCCATCACTACTCCTAACCCCCCCCAGCCCAGCCCAGCCAATCACCACTCCTACCCCCCCCCAGCCCAGCCCAGCCCAGCCCATCACCACTCCTAACCCCCCCCCCCCACCCCCAGCCCAGCCCAGCCCAGCCCAGGGAAAATTAAAAAAAAAAAGAAAACCTGTCTGCTGCCGCTGTCGGGGCCGCCGCGGCAGAATCGAGCGTGCCGCGGGGCCCCCCTGTACCCGGCACAGCCTCTCCTCCCTGTAGCAGCTCTCTCGTTGGAGCTGAAGTCAGACGCGCCGGCTTGCAGAGCGCGAGGGAAGAGTTTTTCCCTCGCTGCTCTGTTAAGCCCGCGGGGGCTGATGGGAAGTTCCCATCAGCCCCCGCGGGCTTAACAGAGTCGCGAAAGGGAAACTCTTCCCTTCGCGCTCTGCAAGCCGGCGCGTCTGACTTCAGCTCCAACGAGAGAGCTGCTACAGGGAGGAGAGGCTGTGCCGGGTACAGGGGGGCCCCGCGGCACGCTCGATTCTGCCGCGGCGGCCCCGACAACGGCAGCAGACAGGGTTGTTGTTTTTTTTTCGATGGCGGACCTTCCCGCGTGCCAGCTGCAAGGCCTTCGCGTGCCACAGCTGGCACGCGTGCCATAGGTTCGCCATCGCTGGTATACACCCTAGAATACTGAAGCAACTTGGGGACATTCTAGCAGCTCTACTGACTGACCTTTTCAATGCTTCTTTAAAGTCGGGAGTGGTCATAGAGGACTGGAGAAAGGCACATGTTGTCTCTTTACATAAAAGCGGAAGTAAGGATGGAGTTGGAATCTACAGGCTGGTTAGTCTAACTTCTGTGGCGAGTAAATTATTTGAAACACTTCTAAAAGAGAGAATAGTGAGGTGTTTGGAGTCCAACAGATTGTAAGATCCGAGGCAGCATGGATTCACCAGAGGCAGGTCTTGTCAGACAAATCTGCTTGATTTCTTTGACTGGATGACCAGGGAGTTGGACCGAGGGAGAGTCCTAGATGTTGTGTACTTAGATTCAGTAAAGCCTTTGACACCATTCCGCACAGGTGACTTATAAACAAACTGAGCACCCTAGGGATGGCCCCTAAAATTACTAATTGTGTTAGAAATTGGTTGAGTGGGAGGCGACAAAGGGTACAGATAAATGGAGCTCACTCTGAGAAGGAGGTTACCAGTGGTGTACCACAGGGATCTGTCCTTGGTCTGATTCTTTTAACATCTTTGTTACTGATATTGAGGAAGGGCTGTTGGGAAAGGTTTGCTTGTTTGCAGATGATACCAAAATCGGCACTAGAGTACACACTCAGGAAGGAGTAGATAACATGAAGAGGGATCTAGCTAAGCTTAAGGAACAGTCAAGAATTTGGTAACTGAGATATTTAAAGCTAAAAAAAACGCAGGGTCATGCAGTTGGGCTGCAAAAATCCAAGGGAGCAGTACAGTGTAGGGTATTGTCCACAAAAGTAGAGGGGACCTAGGCGTGTTTGTGTCTGACGATCTTAAAGTAGCTAAACAAGTAGAAAAGGTAACGGCAAAAGCCATTAGGTGCATAGGGAGAGGAATGGCCAGCAGAAAAAAGGAGTTGATAGCTTGAGAATGTTTAAAAAATGTATTGAGAGAGCTGCGGTGAGCCGTCAGTATGATCTGAGGCTAACAATGCCACTACTACTGAACGCAGTAGCTGTAGATATGGGATACAGCTAGGGGGAATGGTAGGGAAACAAAAAGAAGATCAGGTGAGTCAAGATCCGAAAGCGGCAGCGAAAAGGTGAGTATTCAGCCTGGATTTGAAAAGGGTCAGAGAAGGAGCCTGATGTACAGACTCAGAGAGTTTGTTCCAGGCATAAGGAGCAGCAAAGTGAAAGGAGCGAAATCTGGAGTTAGCAATAGAAAAGACTGCAGTGAGCCTGATCTTGGCTAGGAAACAGAGCCATTCCCAGCTGCACCATTCTTTGAAGAGCAGTGCTGCAGAGGTAAAGCTAGTTTTAAAATTTAAAAGGGGACGTGCAAAATTTTGAATGTTGTTCTTGTTAAGTGCCTTTGAGCCAGTGTCGACTCCCGGTGACCCTCTGGATAGCTGACCTAAACTTTGTTTGGTCTTCAGCCAAGTGACTCATTGTTGATAGAGTGGTATCCATAGCTGTTGTTATTGTATCAATACATCTCATTGCTGGCCTTCCTCTTTAACGATGACCTTCTACCTTGCCAAGTATTATGTCTTTCTCCAATGATCTCTCTCTTCGCATGATAAATCCAAAGTATGAAAATCAGTCTTGTCATCTGAGCTTCTAAGGAAAGCTTAGGTTTGATCTCCTCTAGTACTGACTAGTTTGTTCTTTGGACAGTCCATGGTATACACAGTATTCATCGCCAGCACCATAATTCAAAGGCATCAATTGTCTTCCAGTCTGTCTTTTTCACTGTCCAACTTTCACATCCATATGACATTATTGAAAATACCATGGCCTGGACAAGTCGAATCTTTGTATGTAGAGAGACATCTCTGCTTTTGAGGAGCTTGTCTAGGTCCTTCATATCCATTCTACCAAGAGCAATATGTCGTCGGATTTCTTGACTGCTAGTCCTTTCCTTATTGATTCTTGATCCAAGTAAGTTAAAGTTATCAACTATTTCAGTGTCTCCATTAATGATGAACTTATTGATTTTGCCAGTTGTCAGGGTCTTTGTCTTCATAACGTTAAGGTGCAGACCCATTTTAAGACTATGTTCCTTGATTCTGAGAAGCAAATGTTTCAAATCGTCTTCACTTTAAGCCAGTAATATGGTATCATCAGGTTGTTGATGAATCTTCCACCAATCTTCACACCTCCACCCAAACTCCTCCCCTGTTCATGCCTGCAGAGAATACTTTCAGAATAGCAACTGATTCCATTCTATGCATAAATCACACCAAGAGAAGCAAAAGAAAGTGTTCTTAACTGGTACCCGAAGTTTGTAACATAGAGTTGATAAGACAAATGATTTGTGTAGTTAAAATTGTCTTGTAGTATTAATCTAACCCAGTGGTTCTCAGCCCTGTCCTGGTGTATCTCCTAACCAATCTGGTTTACAGGATATGTACAATGAATATGCACAAGTTAGATCTGCATACATTGTCTCCACTGCATGCAAATCTCTTTCATGCATATTCATTGTGGATATCTTGAAAATCAGACTGGCTAAGGGGTGGAGAAACAGGGATCTAACCCACTGAAAATTCCCATCCCCCAATCCAGCTTAAATCTGTCCACACAACATTGCCAAGTATATAGATTTAGCCGAATCGAAAAGGAGATAGTTTGTGGGTTTTCAAATTTAGCTGGTTATTCACAAATGGCTGCCTTAAATCTAATTGTGCAAGCTTTGTGCAGGTAGATTTAACCAGATATTTACCTGCTACCTTAGCTGGTTGGCGACAGCTGGATATCTGGAGAAAGTTAATTGTTTAAAATTAACCAGTTAAGCTCTCCATTTAGCAGATCATTGAATATATACCCCATAGCAACATAATCGGTGAGCGCAGATGCCACAGTACACAAAGACTCTGACCAGCAGGCACGCCAGAAAGAGGTCTGTATGGGGCCCTCCAAAGTGTGCGATTCTGGTAGTCACCCAATTCTTCTCCTCGAAGGATGGTTCCAATTCCCCGTGCAATGGACTGACAACAGAGGACACAAGCATTCATTAAACCTTATTACATGGCTTTTGAATACAAAAATTAATAGAGTGCTTTAGTTAATTGTCATAGTTTTCCTTCTCCATCAATTTATCTTCAAAACTGTTTATTGGCCTTCTCAGTCAATTTAATCTTCAGAGAAACTGATTTGATTTTCCATGGAAAATAATTAACTTAACGTGCCACAGTGAGACATGGAAACCCAAAGCCTGCCTTGCTTTCTACTCGGTCAAATTCTCTCAGATTTGACAGAGACTCACAGGAAAGATTTTATATGCTAAAGAAAGCAATGAAGCAAAAAATACCTAAAAAGCGCGTATTCATTCTCTCCACGAGTGCTATTTAGACATTGTAATAAATGAAGTCTGACTAGATAGTAAAAGCGACAGCTGGCAGAACTGGATAGTCAATGTTGGACACACTCCGGTGCCAAATATCCGTGTTTAGTTTCAGTGGTGGTGGCAAGGTACTTTAAAAGTGTTTACTGCTGCTTCTGAATATTGACCTCAAAATTTCATTTCACCCCTAAATTTAGGCGCATAAAAAGTAGGTGGTAAACAAGGTGGATTCGGGGGAGGGGGGAGTTAGGAGCTTAGCACTGTTTCTCAGCACGAGGCCCACATCTAGGCAAATGAATGGCAGGCCAAAATTAATAAGGATAACTTTTAAGCTCCTAAATTAAGATGATTTTTCAGTTGAAAATTTACAGGTCAATACTGAAAGCCATTAGCCGGCCAGCCAAAGGGAGGCCGGCCGGCTAAGGGCACTGACTGCGTGATTCAGAACACCCTGGCACTGTCTGGTTAGTGCAGAGGCAGAACCAGTGCTAATATTTGCCTAGTTAGTGTGATATTCAGCAGCCCCTGGCTGAACAACTTAAGCCAAATGAAAAGTTATCCTAAGTTGCTATCTGGATAACGGGCTGTGTGATGAGGTATATAGAATGTTACCCATCCCTCTCCAAAGGGATTCTCGGCATTCCCCTTTAAGAGAGTCTGCAGCCCAGGACTGGGAGGGGGTGGCTCACAGGGAAAGGCTAAGAACCCAGCAGGCTGCAGGAAGGAGAGAGGCCCGTGGAGTCAGAAGTCCTTCCAAGGCAAGCTGTGCAGAGGAGTTCTGAGGTAGGAACTTTGGGGCTGTAGGAAGGGCTGGGAGAACATGCGTGTGGTGGTTTAACAAACTGGGACAAAAGTAAAGCTGTGTTTGTTTTCCATGAATTGCTGTCTGTTCTGGGTTTTGCTTTGTGGAGGTTTAACAAGCTAGGACAGAATAAAAACTGCTTTTGTTTTCCCTGAGCTGCTGTGTGGCCAGTGTTTTAAAGAAAACCCCTTCCCACTGCACGCCAGACTATCACAGGCTGGTTGAATATTGTGCTAACCGGGCAAGTAGCTGCCTGTTTAGTGCTGCTGAGCCTGGATATTCAGTGGTAGCTCCAGTCCACCGAATAGCCTACTGATATTTTAGTGCCACGGCTGGTTGCCAGGGCATTTAAATAGTGGCTTGTCTGAATATCAGCCTCCTTAGGCTCCTAATTTTGGCTGAAAATGAAGCACAAATTTAGGAGCTCAGCTTTTTTTAATATGGAGCCTGATATTTTTTAAACTGGGACAGATATATAAGTATAAATCTGGATGTATGATTTATTATATGCCAAGAATGATATGTGTAGAAAGGGGGGCAAGGTTTGGAGAAATTCAGGGGCAGCACCAGCTGGATACAAAAGGCATAATTTTATAAACAATTTTCACACCTATATACCCATATGTGCACGTTAAAAAGGCCTCTTATATAATTACTTCACACATAAAAGTAACAGTGCAATTAGTATGTTCTTGCATGCGACATTAGAGCAAAGATGTTCAGGGGAGGAGTTTGGCTGGAGCATGGGTGGACTTGCGATTTATATGCATATTTTATAAAATTCACTTGTATGCACAAACTTTATACCAATGTTCCTGCTAAGCAGCTTAAACCTGCGCAGGTGTCCTCCGCTGGCATTCCTGCTGATGAGAGGAGGTGCAATGCGATTGCGCTTAGGATTGCGCGGACTAGACAGGCCCAGACCTGCCAATCCCTCAGGACCTGCTTATGCTGCACAATCCTAAGCGCAATCGCGTTGCACATCCCCCCACTGGCAGGAATGCGGGCGGAGGACTCCTGCACAGCACCACGCTGCTTGGCGGGGACTTACACGTTAACATTTCTAGCTGTTGAGGAGCAGATGTCACTGTCCACAGCTTTTGTCTAGCGAATATTTCTGCCAGATTTGTGTTAGTATTTTATAAAGACACGTGGATGCCACTACCTATGTATCTTTCTAAACTAAGGATCCTTTCAGACCACATTTCACACAGATGGTTCAATTTTAGCCTTAGCAATTGGTGCAGGCCATCTTGATGTAACGTTCCTCTTGTGGGCTGACTGCTGTGGTTCTGCCAGCCCATATATAACCCCTAGAATCAGTGTGTGAGGTGTGGCTTTCTGTAGTGGTCATTGTGTGGATATAAGCATCTTATGCAGAGGCCCAGCTTTAGGTCCTCATTTTATTTGTGTCCATTGTGGAATCATCTCTTGATTCTTGAACTTGTCCACAGTTGAAGAGTGAGAACCAGTTGGAAATTTTTAACCACCCCTCTGTGTGAGGGTGGAAGAAATAGACTCTATGTGCTGGCTTGTTTCCCAAGCCGAAAGAGGAGTCTACAGTACTAGCGTGGACATTCCTTGCTAGCGAAGGTATGGTAGAAATGTTGCCTCCTGGGAGCTGCTTTTCCTGTTGAATGAAGTGCAGCTCTCCTGGAAGCTGCTCCTCCTATTTAATGTTTACCATCCCCAGAGTTTCCTTCTTACCGGCCTCCCCACAGGGTCCCCCACCCCTCCTGGATTGCCAGGATCCTGAACCTTTGGATGATGATGCCTACTCAAAAGTAAGTCCCTCTTACACACATCAGTGGGATACAGTGCCCTCCCTCTCTGGAGATATCGTGGTGGCACCATCTTCGGCAATGGAGCACGAACCTCCTGAAGATTTTTCCTATCCGAAGTTTTTCCAAAAGCTATCTAGGGCCCCGGCCCTCAGCAACTCTCAAACTCCCACTAATAAAAAGGACTTTCAATCCAACTTGCAGGCTTGTAGTACTCCCAAGGACATCTTAGCCATACCAGTTCCCCAGATCTTGCAATATCTCCTTGCATCAGTGTGGAGCACACCATCATCAGGATATGCCACAACTCATCACCTAGACTTTAAATGCAAAGTGCTGCCCACACCAGGTTTCCAACATCAACAGCTTCCTCATCAATCTGTCATCTCTGAGGCAGTCCTCAAGAAGTCAAAGTCCTCCAAAGTTCATGCCCAAACTCCGCTGGGGAAAGATCAATGGATTTTGGACTAAGTTGGAACATTTTCAGAGTAGTATGTTAACTTTGAAAATATTAGCAAACCAACTTCAGATGTTTCATTACCATCACAATCTTCTCTCACAGATGCTGGATCTGGCTCCCATGCCAGGACTGGAGGATCAGAGCCTTCAAGACAACCTGAAGGAATCCCTTTATCATATCATTCGAGCTACCTATGATGCCTTGATCCAGTTGCCCAAACCACAGCTATATCCATTTTTGCTTGACGCACAGCTTAGCTCCGTGTTTCTGGTCTCAGGGAAGATCTTCATGACTGCCTGGCAGAAGCTCCCTGTCAAGCCTCTTTGGCTCTAAAGTACAGGAGGCTGTTTCAGAAGTGAAAGACCATTCCTCCACAGTGTGAGAGCTCTCAGCTCAAACAACCAGAATAAGCCCAGCAGTCGCACCAACCTCCATACCCTCAGTATAGGAGAGCATTCCATTACCAGTACTTTCAACAGTATTACCCTTGATGATGCTTTCAGCCTTATTCTTGGCCTCCGCATCAGCATCAGCCTGCCCCGGCTTATCTTCAACATCCTAGACAAAGAGACAGGAAGCAACTGCAGTTGCCTTAATGCAACCCACCAAGTCGACCCCCAGCTTTTGACTCTCTAACTATAGGAGGACGATTCCAGCACTTCCAGGAAGTCTGGCACTCCATCAGCACAGATCTAAGGATTCTCAGCATCATCTCATCCAGCCTCAATTTCACGCCAAGCAAGAGCCCCCCCTTCACCTTCCCATTCTCAATCAAGAGATATTGGCTTTACTCCGCAGTGGTGCAATAGAGACTGTACTGGAATCAGAACACAACCAGGGCTTCTACTCCCGGGCTCTTCCTCATCCCCAAGAAGTCTGGAGGCCTTTGCCCTATCCTCAGTCTCCGGGACCTCAACCTGTTTATCAAGAAGGAAAAATTCAAGATGGCATCCCTAGCCACCATTCTACTTCCCTTGCAATGGGTTGACTGGCTTGCCTCTCTCGATCTCAAAGATGCCTACATCCATATTCCCATACACTCTCAACACTGGAAATATCTCAGATTCTGCTTCAAGATGGAACACTACCAGTACAGAGTTCTACCCTTTGGGCTCTCTTCAGCTTTAAGAGTTTTCACAAAGTGTCTAGTGGTCTCAGTGGTGCACCTACACAGACAGGACCTCTGTGTTTATCCCTACCTGGACGATTGGTTCATTTCAGGTCCAGACAAGGCTTCAACTGAAGTATCAGTCCACACGACAACCTTGCTCCTCCAGAAACTCGGCTTCATCATCAATTTCCAAAAGTCCGAGTGCGAACCTTGTCAGGTTCTGGAATTCATAGGAGCTCACTTAGACACAACTGTGGTGCGAGTTTCCTACCTCCCAGCAGAATAACCTGCAACAACTCACTACCCAACTGCTGGCATCTCAACGGGCTTCAGCACGCACTATCTTATGCCTGGTGGGACACATGGCAGCCTCAGTGCATGTGGTTCTGTTTGCATGCCTTTACATATACCCTCTCCAGTGCACTTCATAAGAACAGAAGAAATGCCATACTGGGTCAGACCAAGGTCTATCAAGCCCAGTATCCTGTTTTCAACAGTGGCCAATCCAGGTCACAAGTACCTACCAGTTTTACAAAAAGACACACAGGTTCCATAATGCTTGTATGGAGGCAAGCAGTGGATTACCTGGGTCCTCTTTAATAATGGTTTAGGATCTTTCCTTCAGGAACTTGTCCAAACCTTTTTTAAATCCAGCTACACTAACAGCTTTTATTACATCCTCTGGTAATGAATTCCAGAGTTTGATTACGCATTGAGTGAAAAAATATTTTCTCTTATTAGTCTTAAACAAGTTACACTGTAGCTTCATTGCATGTCACCTAGTCTTTCTACTTTTTGATGGCATAATCAATCTACGTTTACCCGTTCCACTCCATTCATTAATTAATAGACCTCAATCATATCTCCCCTCAGCAGTCCCTTTTCCAGGTTGAAAAGTCCTAACCTTTTAAGCCTCTCCTCAGAGGGGTAACCTTCTATCCCCTTTACCATTTTGGTGGCTCTTCTCTGTACCTTTTCTAATTCTGCTATATCAAATCAGCATACTCAATCCCTTCGATGCCAGGTTCCTCTGTCTGGACCCAATCATTAATTGTGCCAGTCCCTTCGGTGGTGGACACTTCTGTCCAGCCTCGAGGTGGGACATTCCTTTTTGCAGCTGCCACATTAACTTATTCTAACTACAGATGCCTCCCATATGGGCTGAGATACTCATCTGTAGCATCTCATGACTCAAGATCATTGGTCCAGCAAAGTCTTCTCTACACATTAACTTGCTGGAGATATGTGCAGTCTACTATGCCCGTCAGGTTTTCCAACTTTGGGTCTGCAACAAATCGCTACTTGTGCAAACTGACCTTCAAGTCACTATGTTCTACATTAACAAGCAGGGTGGCTCCAGTTCCCTCAGGCTCTGCCACAAAGCCGACTTCTTATGGCTCTATGCCCAATCCATCAGTCTTCCTCACTGCAATTTACTTCCTCAGAGTCAAATAAGTTAGCAGACTCCCTCAGTCAGCGCTTTGATACTCAGGAGTGATCTCTGGACCCCAAAGTCCTCTCCCCTATCTTCCAGGCCTGGGGGATGCCCGTAGTGGATCTCTTTGCATCAGACGACAATGCCAAGTGTCTGCTCTACTGTTCCCTTCATCCCAGCTTGGACAGATGGGTGGCGGGTGCCTTCCTCTTCTCTTGGGCAGATCGCTTTCTCTATGCTTTTCCGTTTTTCCTACTCATTCCTCAGACACTACTCAAAGTTTGTGCAGACAGAGCGACTGTAATTCTTATTGCCCCTTGATGGCCCAGACAGATGTGGTACCTGCATCTCTTCATCATGACTCAACATGGTCCCTGGCATTTTTTACTTCACCCCTTCCTCCTAACACAGCAGAAAGCTCATCTCTTACACCCCAACCTGCCATCACTCGCCCTAGCAACTTGGAAGTTGACTGGCTAGCTGATCCTGTCCATTCCATGCCAGCTGATGTTCAAGCTGTACTCTAGGCATCTTGACACCCTTCAACGCAGCGTTCCTATAGTTCTAAATGGACTCTTTTCTCTCACTGGACTTTGTCATGGGGTTTGGACCCCATGTCCCCTCATCCATGTTCTCACTTAACTTCCTCATCTGTCTGACTCTGGACTATAAACTTCGTCAGTTCATTGCCATCTCTCTGCCATTGCTACGACCCATTGGCATGAAGATGGCAAACCAGTCTCCATGCATCCCTTAGTCTCTCGCTTCATGAAAGATCTAATGAACATTAAGCCTCCTCTGAAGCCTCTTGCTCCAGCGTGGGATCTCAATGTAGTTCTCTCAGTACTGATGCAGCTTCCTTTTGAGCCCCTGGGGTCTGCTTCATTAAAGTATCTCACTTGGAAAACTATTTTTCTAGTCGCTATCACCTCTGCAAGATGTGTCAGTGAGCTCCAGGCTCTGGTTCATTATCCTTCATATACTCAGTTCCTTCATGATAAGTTCTCTTACGTACCCATCCTAAGTTTCTTCCAAAGATTATCTCCAATTTTCACCTCAGTCAATCTACAGTGCTTCCTGCCTTCTTTCTAATAGCACAGCTGGATTCACCTGAACAAGCACTACATTCTTTGGATTGCAGATGAGCTTTACTGTGCTATCTGCAAGCTTCCAAACAGCTTCGCCAGTCTTCCCAGCTTTTTGTCATCTTTAACCCTAACAATCCAGAGAGACCTGCTGCAAACTGGATCATCTCTACCTGGATCACAGACTATTTCTTTTTGTTACCCTCAGGTGGGACAAACCTCACCCAGATGGGTGGGACCCCATTGTCTCCGTGCTATAGCAGCTACGGTGGATAATTTGGCTGTCATTCCTCCTCAAGACATCTGCAAGGCCACTACATGGACATCTGTACATACTTTCACAAAGCACTATGGCTTGGATTGCTCTTCAGCTGCGGACCTTGCCTTTGGGCAGGCAGTCCTGTACAACCTCTTTTGCTAATCTCTCTGCTTCCCAGTTTTTCACCCAGGCTGCACATCTTACTGAACTTTGAAGCGGCCCTCAGCTCTAGACTCACCTAGAGTGTGCCTGCATCCCCCTGCGTGTATCCAGAGAACTCATAGCTGCTTACCTGTAGTGAGGGTTCTCTATATACAGCAGGGGGATGCAGCCACACTCACCCTCCCGCTATCCCCTCACAAAGAAAACATATCTCCCTCAGCGTATGCACAACAATACTACTGCTCACCGTGCTTCCTGCTCTCTAATTAATACAGTTTACAGCATCTGATCAGACTCAACTGCCTCACTTCTTCCACTCCTCTACATTCATAGACTGTTTTTGTTCTGTTGTTCGCTCTGAGTGTTTTTAAAGCTCTACATACTCTGCTTGTCTGCTCTGAAACTGACTGGAGCAGCTCAGTACGGGACGGCAAGACAGGAAGTGGCGCGCGTGCTCAGAGAGCCCGGGGATTGCTGAGCACACCAGCGCTGTCAGCGGACAGCACCTAGAGTGTGGCTGTACCCCCCCTGCTGTATACAGAGAACCCCCATTACTGCTAAGCAACTATGCTTTCTCACAATACTGAGATACACTTGTTTTAACTCCCTTCTCAACCACTCAGCATTTATCTGGTGATCTCTACTTATAATCCTCTTACTTTTTCTCCCTCCCTACACTTTATTTTCCCTTTTAAAGAGGAATTTTACCCGTCTTTTCACCTTAGTAGTTCTGACTTTCCCCTTCCTACTTAAACACCACAATCTAAGGAAATAAACCCCAAATCTCTTCTAATCCTTACCTTTCTCTTCCTTATACCACTTTCTTTCCACTTACCCTATCCTTACCTTCAAACCAGCTCCCCAAGTGTAAATGCTCTCCTTACTTTCACAAACTCAGCCTAATTTCCCACACTCTTTTTCATTTACAGCCTCTTTCTTCCTTACTCAGACACTCAAACCAATCCGTCCCACATTCAAACTCAAGCAAGTCCACGCAAACCAGGGCCCTTTCAGCAGATACTCTCTCATACATTCCCTCTCTTACACATCCCAACTCTTTCAGTTTCAGTCCACCTTAATTCCAATCTGAACTACCTTCCATCAGCGTTCTTACCTGCCCTGAGGTCATCAAATAATCCTAGCTTTGCTTTCCTTGAACCCTAACACTTTCCCTTTTTCCAAAAATCCTACACCATTTTTCCTTTAGAGCTAAAAAGAAATGCGTGCACTTGGTTACATTATCTTTTGTCTTGTCTGTCTTAATTAGATTGTTAGCTGTGATGAGCAAGGACTACCTTTATCTATGTCTGTACAGAGCTGCGTATGCCTTGTAGCGCTATATAAATGATTAATAGTAGTATTAGTAGGATGTTCAGTGGCACTAACTGTATTAGGGGCAGGTCTGTAAACCGTGTAAATGCCTTGGAATATTGGGCCCTTAGATGATAAGATTATAAACTCCCGCAGAGTTTACGTGCAATAGTGCGTGCATATATGTAGCCTATTTTATAAAGTACAGGCGTCAGTGATGTAAACGCACCTCAAACTAGTTATGAGCACTTATGCCAGACCTAGGGCAGATGTAAATGGCTGCGCCTAGATTTTCTGAAGAAAGCGTGGACATTATACTGTTTTAGAACTTACACGCATAAGTTTGTGCCCTACCGCACTCCACTCACACTGCACGTTCGTGTGATCAGATTTACGCATTTACTTACAGAATAGCAACCCCCTAAGGTACACGCGCGGGTGCCTATTCATGCACATAAGGCCTTGAAAATAGTGGCTTAGGCACGCATACCTAACATGGTAACGTGGAGGCCAATTCAGATTGGGGGCCATCTGGACGTCCAAAAAGTGGATGTGCAATGAAGACACCCAAGTCTGCCACCGTGGGATCTATACATACATTTCTGCGGTTGCAGAATCGGGGCACTTGGATGGGCTGATTCTGCAGCAGGGAATGTGCTGGGATTTGAATGCCACCCCTCCCTGCACTGCAGCTGGTGTACTGGTGCTGTGGTGTCCTGTCGTCATGGCACCGGCATGTCCAGACTGTGCACCCCAGTGCCGCCCGCACAAACATACCTGTTCCCGCCGCCCGACCCTAGCGGTTGCAGCCAGGGCCGGGATCAGGTGGCGGGGCACATACCGCAGCAGCACGCAATCATCTGCAGGGCTGAGGACCTCAAACACCCCCATGTCCGGCACTTATTCCACCTCTGAGGTGAAATAAGGTGGGCGTCTAAGCAGGGGCTGCAGGACGTACAGAAGGCCAACCGGAATACCCTCTGTGCATCTGGCCACTTCACCTCACCCCCGCTCCTCCCACTCTCCGCCCCTCACCTTCCCTTCCCCGTCCAGCTCTTCCTGCACAATCCCTCTATATGTGCAGGGAGCTGTGTGCAGGGAATCGTGTCCAGGACCCAAACGGGGGATGGACATCCATCCCGGATGTCTAACCCCACTATTCAGGGTTCAGAATAACCCCCATAGTATATGACATCAGATAAAGACCGGTATGGTCCATCTAGTTTGTCCAGTAAGCTGGCTAGAGTAGGTGTATCCACTGCACCGTTCAGGTCACCCTCCTCTATGCCTTTGTTTAGTGTTGTACCTGCCATTCCATGCAAGTCACTCCCTTCTATTTCTAGAAGTATAAAAATACTTACGTTTATTTTGATTTTATCCTCCTGCTATAAAGCGTTCCACTATGTCTGTCCCATTCCATTTTGAATTCTGTTGCTGTATTTTCCTCCACAGAATTTGTACATCCATCGTGAGGGTATGCCAAGTATCCACCACCCTTTCAGTGAAAAAGTGTTTCCTGATATTGCTTTTAAGTTTACCTCCTTGCAGCTTCATTTTATGCCCTCTAGTTTTACAGTTTCCCCTTCTGTGAAAAATACCCGGTAAGTATTTAAACGTCTGTATCATATCTCCCCTGTCCCGTGTCTCCTCTAGGATATACATATTTAGCTCTTCAAGTCTCTTCTCATATGTCTTCTGGCACAGGTGCCAAATCATTTTGGTCGCCTTCCTCTGAACCATTTCCAGTCATTTTATATCCTTTGCGAGATATGGTCTCCAAAACTGAACACAATATTCCAAGTGAGGCCTCAGCAACTACTTGTACAGGAGCATTAATAACTCCTCCTTTCTGCTGATTATTCCTCTCTGTATGCAGCCCAATATCCTTCTGGCTTTGGCTACTTCCTTGTCACACTGTTTTGCCACCTTGAGATCCTCACACACTAGCACTCCGAGGTCCCTCTCCTGATCAGGGCCGGCCCGTCCATTATACAAGTATATTGTTCGCACAGGGCACCACGCTTCAAGGGGCCCGTGCGAACTTCATTCCGCTCGGTTTGCAAGGCCAGCTTCAAAGAGATCTGGGGAGGCTCAAAGCCCTGGTTCACCTCTGTACAGCGCTGGAGTGAAGAACAGCGTGTTCCTTCAATCCTGCAGTGTTCTCGTGAAGGGCATTGAGTGCTGGGAAACAGGAAATGCCCTTTAACCTTTCCCAGCACTCACTGCGCTTCACCAGAACACAGCAGAAGTGAAGGAACACGCTGCTCTTCACTCCAGCGCTGTGTAGAGGTGAGCCGGCCTCTCTGGCTCCCACTGAAGCCGTTCAGACAAGACTGGGGCTCTTTGAAGGGGAGGGGCTAGGATAGGGCTGGAAATGGACTGATGGGGGGGCTAGGATTGGAGATGGGCTGATGGGGGGGTGGCTTGGACTGGAAATGGGCTGATGCGGGGGCATGGGAGAATGGGACTAAAAGGTAGCGGATGCTTGGTGGGGCTGGAACTAGAAGGGAGCTGATTTTGGGGAGGACTAGAAGGGGATGGGGCTGGGGGAATGAGGACTGAGAGTGGAAAAGATTTTTTGTGTGGGAGGGAAGAAAAATCTATGATTGGCTAGGTATTGGGAGAGTAAGTGGGGATTGAGGATGGAGGGGTGAAATTTGAGTGGATGAAAAAGGAAAAAGAAAGAAATGGAGGAAAGAGCAAAAGGGGGAAGATCAGTATGTTAAAGCAGATGTAGAGAGAGAATGGAAAAAATCTAGAAGAGAGAAGAAAGGCCAAATGGACAGTAGTAATGGAGAGTTTGCAGAAGACATGAAGAAACCAGAAGAAAGTGATTGGAGCAATTGCAATTGAAAAATAAAATGCCCAAACAACAAAATGTAGAAAAATATCTTTTTATTTTGAATTTATTAATTGGAATATGTCAGCTCTGGAAAATGTGCATCGCTAATGTCTTTGCATTTTATTTAGTACAAGAGGAATTTATAGTTTTATTTTTCCAGTGTTGTTGTACATCCAGAATTTGGCTTATTGTCTTTCTGTTTCTAAATTGTGATCCCTTGTTCTTTGTTTGGTAATGGGCTATGTTCCGATGGTGTAACCGAGCTGAGGTATTCTATTTATGTAGTTTATATTTGACAGTGCCACTTGTTCTCTTTCCCCAGTAGGAGATGTATTGTTATTCTCTGAGA
Organism: Ichthyophis bannanicus; assembly: GCA_033557465.1. Lineage (NCBI taxonomy): Eukaryota > Metazoa > Chordata > Amphibia > Gymnophiona > Ichthyophiidae > Ichthyophis > Ichthyophis bannanicus. The sequence continues at coordinate 103,137,867 of CM066043.1, forward strand.
TGTATTGGTTTGATATTTGCAATGTTGCCTTTTGACAGGTAGGATTTGGTGCTTTGTGAGTCTTGGTAGTGCTGTTATGATACGGCGGGTTTGCTATGGGTTCTAAATGGGCAGTGTTATAGTATTTTCTAATGTGCCTGATGGTTGGCACTGGAGTATAGTAATGTAGAAATCTGGTTCTTTCTTTACCCATACATTCATTAAGAGGCATGTTTACTATAAAGTTAGCACATGTTAACATTATGAAAATATTTATACAAATGAAGCTCCTTATGCAAATGAGGCCCCACAATGAGTCTCCACACATGGCTCCGCACCCCCCTTGGGCTGCCCCTGCTCCTGATCTATACACACCAACCTCATATGATTCTTTTGGATTTCTGCATCCCAAGTGGAGAGCGGGTGTGCTGGAACATGCAGTTACCGCATGCGTCGACAGCGTGCAGTAATCATAGTTTTTGCAGACCATCGCGAGTGCAGCATCAGTGATATTGTCTCACTGTCATTTTTGTCATGTTATCTGTCGGGAAAATGCTGTGCGTGCTCCCACAACCTTTGCAGCTACTACGGCGCTTTTGCAACTAACTCCCAGCGTTGGCTGCAAAAGCCCATACCCCATAAACCTTCACGGCTGGTGGAAAGCTATTAGGCATCTTAGGTGAAACCTCAGTCTTGCTCACCCTCACAATTAGTGTCTAGACCCCTTACACTCTCCCTATAAGATTTTCATTATTCAACTCAGTCATAATCATCTCAACACCATCTCTCTAAGAACAATCTTATAAAAATATTAAACTTTGTTTTATAAATATATACGTAATGATGGCTCTTTGAATTTGTGGGGTTGCCGCAACCCGCTGCTTTGCTGTAACTGTAGCTGCCCCTCCCCAACGGAAACCTCAGCCCTAGGCAAGCAACTAGTTTGCCTAGTGGTTGAGCCAGCCCTACATTTCATATTTTCTCCTTTAAAACTGATGCAACTGTGTATTTGACATATAAATTAGGCGGCTTATAAATAAATCAGACTGTACCTCTCACTGAAGTCTGATATACTAAAGGATTTTTCCCTTTGTCCTGTCTGGGTAAACCATCCAGTAGGTTTGTCTCAGAGACAGAGAACAGGAAAAGATTTTAAAAATCCATCCAAAGCCATGGATCATTGAGGAAAATAAAATCTCCCCATCCACGCTTGCTGCTGACAAAGTTTCCCCTCCAAAGAAAATGTTTAATATTCGCCAATACAGGATGATAAAATCCATTTTTCTCTAGCACCTGTCTCTAAGTATTTGGGGATGATATAACTTGAAACCAAGATAAACGTTCCAAAAATATAGGGCTTGGGTTACATCTGGTCTTTTGGACTCTGAAGGATGATTATCTCAAAATAATAGTAATATTCAGGTTTTCCCAAATAGCAACTGTCATAAAAAAGATGTTTGGGAAATATCTGGGGTCAGATATATCTTTGTTTTAGCTCAGAAAAACATGGCTGGGGCTCCAGGAGATAGATCCAAGCTCCCTTAATGCTCTTGGCTACTATCACAGCCCTGCACAAAAGAGAGGGTGATTTTATAACTGGGCACCTAGTTTTAGGCACCCAGAAAGCACCTATATTAAGCCTATTTTATAAAGAAAAGCAGACATCTACTTTTCTTTATAAAACATGGGCATAAGAGTCTGAAAATGCACATTAAATGTAGGTGTGAGGTGTAATTACTCGCACCTAGATTTTTAAAGAGCATGCATAAATTATAGTATTTTATAACTTGTGCATGTAGCTCTGTGCTCTGTCCATGGGCCACTCCTTTTCACTCCCACACTGAAAGTACGTCCCATTGGTTTGACGCGCGTGTACAAAAGAGCTGCCAGCTAAAGTATGTGTATAAAGGCCCATCCACACGTGTAAGCCATAAAAATACTAAAGTTGTGATCACAGGCCTTAACTTTATAAAATACTAGAGGCAAAGAAAGCACCATACACCATCCCCCAACCTCACCTCCTTTTTGCAACTACACACACAAATTATAGTGTTCTATGAGCAGTGCACATACTCTATTCATGTGCACTGACTACTGTGAAAGTACATGCGATGTAACCAATGTGCATACTTTTATGCTAATCGGTATTTTATGAGGTCATGAATGCACTTAAGTGACCCCTTATGCACATTAAATGACCAAAGTACTGACATTTAGATGCATTGTTAGCACCTAAAATTAGGCAGCTCCTTATAAAAATTACCCCCAAAAGGTTTTTCACCCCCAAACTGATGCCTTGTATGGCCCTCTGGGGCTGGAATAGCTTTGGAAGATCTCTTTCCAGAGCTGCACAGATCCCATTATACTCCCTAGAAGTGATTTGGACATAGCTACATCTTCACGCCTGCTCTTTATACAGTGTAGCATTGGTCTTCAATGTCGTACTGTCTTAGTAAACAATGAACAATAGACCCTTCATTCTTACATTACTCCAGGAATGTTACAAATGTTCTGCAGCCTATAGTATCGTCTTTAAGGCCATCTGGACCTTTCCTGCTATGCGTCTGTCAGGATAGCATTGCATCAGTAACTTTCCTACTTGCTATACATGAGTATCATACCCATGTCATGTAGATACTATCCTTCTGGATTCATATACTGTTGCTGCAGTATAAGGTAGGCTAGCCTCGTGAGGCAACATTAATATATTCAGCAACTTGGAGCAGAATAGCCTTGAATGCCTCCTTGTTAATGGGTGGGTTCCAGTCTCCAAACGTGGTTACGGGATTTTGCATAAGAACATAAGATAAGTCACACTGAGTCAGACTAAGGTCCACAGAGCCCAACCTCCTGTTTCTGACAGTGGGCAGTGCAGGTCACATGTACCTGGAAAATCCCAAAATATAGATCAAATTTCTCATAGCACTTTTCAATGGATAAGTGATGGTTTTTCCAAGTCTACCTGGCTATAATTTTTTATGGACTTCTTCCCAGAACTTCTTTGAATCTTTTTTGGAGCCCTGCTGTTAGTTTCTGTGACCACATCTTCCAGCAGTAGACCTGGTTTGTTCTCTTGACCAATCCCGAGTTAGACCCACAGCTTTCTGCTTCACCACTTCTCCCTGGACAGATCATTACCTGATTACTTTTACTCTTTCAGTACCCCTCAAGAAAGCTGAGCTTGTAACTCATCCCACATTTTCTAGAACATTGTGGAAATTTGATCTCAACTCATTGACTTCCCTGACTCCGTCTTTACCATTAGATTTTGCCAATTATTCATTCAAAGACTAAACTGACATGTGGAAATCAACCCTGAAAAAATCATTAGATAGGATAGCCCCACTCCAGCTGATTTATAATCTCCACAGGCCACGTCATCCCATTTGCCTGGCTAGGACATTGGCTAAATGATATAAGGCTCCAAACAGATGTTGATTTAAAATGTATCCGTGTCACTGGCTGCAGCAGTGCTGGCCTGACTTGCCCCACCCCTGTAGATAAAAGAACCATCATGGCCCAGTGTCCCCCCCCCCCAAGATCAAATGAAGGGTTGCATGCTCCAAAGATCCATCTCCCACCCCTACCTATACCATCTGATGTCCACATTAGTAAATAGGCCCCTTAGAGAAAAACACGTTTGATAATTAATGAATTTATTTTCAACGTTTCAATTTTAAGCACAGAGCCAATAAATTCCAATTTACAATAGAAAAATGTATGAAAACTTGTAAAGGGCAGGCCTGGTGGAAGATCCCTGATTTGATTGATTTGATCCACTGTTCTGCAGGGTGCTGGGACTGAGGTTGGAAGCAGCGGGGGAGTCATAAAGGACGACACCAATTGCGACAATGATTGCAGGGTTCTAGAAGGCATCCCGATTCTGTGAGGCTGGGGCTGGAAGCTCTGACTTGGGCTGCAAGTCACTAAATGGGTCTGATGGATTAAAACTGCCCAGTACTCTTGCCCCACCCATGGTCCTCAGCCGTGTTCCCGTGAAGTTGCTTGGGGGTCCTCTGTCTGCACTGCTGAAAAAGTGATATTACAGCACCTGCCCCTAACGGCAGCAGGACAGGCGGACGACTCCCGGGCAGCTTCACGGGAATGGTAGTCCTCGGGGCTACTAAAGTGGTGCTGTGTCTCCAGGAAGGCATTTTCCCTGACAGTCAAGGACGGGAAGGTCAAACTGGGACAACCTAAAAGAGACCTGTGAAGTCATGAACCTGGAAGTACAGTAAGTGCATTGTGCCTTAAGAGTGATACGATACTGTGTAATTGGATAATCAGACCTAGCCCAGATTGCGAATGGTGTAATTGAAACCACTCAAATTGTTCAAACCTGAAACCCCTATTTCTGTCTGAAAGACAAGTACCTTCGTCTTCTGTTAAATCTTGCAAAGTGTAAGCTAAGACAGTTGTATTTTGGTTAAAGCACATCCTAGAATCAAGCCCGGTTTGGAATTTAGAACAGAGTGTGGCTTATGCTGCGAGGACTCCAACCTGGCCCTGGATCTTTCCAGCAACAACCAGACTTAGTACGATGGGCAGCGGCAGGAGATTATGAATAAAGGTTCATAGTGCTAGATCCCTCCCCTGCTGCCTGAGCTGCAGGAATAAAGGAGAAGGAGAAAACTACCAGGCCAACAAAGACCTGCAAAATGTTTTCTTTGAAAGTTGTGCACTCCAGATATGTTGAAGAATTTTCTCCATTATCTAAAGTTCCCAGAACAGTCTAATTTAATTCTGCTGACAACCAATAAAAGAAATCTACAGATCACAGACAGCAGCTGACAGGTCCAGATGAGCAGGAAGAGAGACAAGGGGAGGATATTGAACAGAAGAGGCATTGTATGAACAGAAGTAAGAGAGAATCATGTGACAAGAAAAATGAGACACTGTAACATCAGTTCTAATATCACCATCCTCTACATACACAGCCAGTGCTGCTACACCATTCCCCCCTCCCCACAACCAGTGATGACATCACCCACTGCTACCCCCCTCCCCAGCATTCCTAGATACACCACCCCCAACCCACATCCTACGGTCCTTCACCATCTCCACTACAGCCAATTCCTATGCCCCATCCCCCCTTCCTATAGCCAATGCTGACCTCATCCACTGCTCCCCCCCCCCCAGCATTCCTAGATACACCATCCCCCAACCCACATCCTACAGTCCTTCACCATCTCCACCACAGCCAATTCCTATGTCCCATCCCCCCTCCCTATAGCCAATGCTGACCTCATCCACTGCTCCCCCCCAGCATTCCTAGATACACCATCCCCAACCCACATCCTACAGTCCTTCACCATCTCCACCACAGCCAATTCCTGTGCCCCATCCCCCCTCTCTATAGCCAATGCTGACATCATCCACTGCTCCCCCCCAGCATTCCTAGATACACCATTCCCCAACCCACATCCTACAGTCCTTCACCATCTCCACCACAGCCAATTCCTGTACCCCATCCCCCCTCCCTATAGCCAATGCTGACATCATCCACTGCTCCCCCCAGCATTCCTAGATACACCATTCCCCAACCCACATCCTACAGTCCTTCACCATCTCCACCACAGCCAATTCCTATGCCCCATACCCCCTCCCTATAGCCAATGCTGACCTCATCCACTGCTCCCCCCCCAGCATTCCTAGATACACCATTCCCCAACCCACATCCTACAGTCCTTCACCATCTCCCCCACAGCCAATTCCTATGCCCCATACCCCTCCCTATAGCCAATGCGGACATCATCCACTGCTCCCCCCCCCCAGCATTCCTAGATACACCATTCCCCAACCCACATCCTACAGTCCTTCACCATCTCCACCACAGCCAATTCCTATGCCCCATTCCCCCTCCCTATAGCCAATGCTGACCTCATCCACTGTCCCCCCCCCCCCAGCATTCCTAGATACACCATTCCCCAACCCACATCCTACAGTCCTTCACCATCTCCACCACAGCCAATTCCTATGCCCCATACCCCCTCCCTATAGCCAATGCTGACCTCGTCCACTGCTCCCCCCCCAGCATTCCTAGATACACCATCCCCCAACCCACATCCTACAGTCCTTCACCATCTCCACCACAGCCAATTCCTGTGCCCCATCCCCCCTCCCTATAGCCAATGCTGACCTCATCCACTGCTCCCCCCCAAGCATTCCTAGATACACCATCCCCCAACCCACATCCTACAGTCCTTCACCATCTCCACCACAGCCAATTCTTATGCCCCATGCCCCTCCCCCAGCCAGTGCCCTAACATCATCCAGACTTTAGCCAGCACTGCCACACTCTTCACCCAAATCCCACCACAGTCTGCAGGTCTGCACTTACCTCTCTGAATTAGGTCCACTACATCCTTTGTCTTGGCTTTTTTACTTTGAAGAAATCACAGCAATAACTTATCGGGCCAATGATCAGCAGTGGTGGCCAGTGAATATTTTTTCTAACACTGGCTGCTACATTAAAAATATAAATTGCATATATTCAGAGCCACTGCATGTATAGCTGACTGTTAGTAGCTACAGGCCCGATTCTGAACTGGGCGGTTCTATGCACCGTGTTGGTGCTTAGCCCGCCCCTTTCCATCTACATCGTAGCATAGTAAATGACGGCAGATAAAGACCAGCATGGTCCATCTAGTCTGCCCAGCATGATGGCAAGAGTAGGTGCACCTGCTGCTCCATGCAGGCCACCCCTCCCCACGTCCCTTTTTAGGGGTGAACCCACCACTCCATGCAGGACACCCCTATTTGTTGATAAATTAGATGGTTCAGTTTATTTTGATTTTATCCTTTTGCTGTAAAGGGATCCACTGTGTCTGTCCCATGCCATTTTGAATTCCGTCACCATGTTTGCCCCACCACTTCCATCGGGAGGGCATTCCAAGCATCCATCACCCTTTCTGTGAAAAAGTATTTCCTGACATTGCCTTTCAATTTACCCCTTTGCAGCTTCCTGTTATGCCCTCTAGTTTTACAGCTTCCCCGTCTTTGTTGTTTGTTCATTATTTCCCTTTAAGTATTTAAAGGTCTGAGTCATATCTCCCCTGTCCCTCCTCTCCTCCAAAAAGTGTACATATTTAGGTCTTCAAGTCTCTCCTCATAAGGCTTCTGACGCAGGCTCCAAATCATTTTGGTTGCCTTCCTCTGAACAGTTTCCAGTCTTTTTACATCCTTTGCAAGATACGGTCTCCAAAACTGAACACAGTATTCCAAGTGAGGCCTCACCAGTGACTTGTACAGTGGCATAAGTACCTCTTCCTTTCTGCTGGTGATTCCTCTTTGTATGCAGCCCAACATCCTCCTGGCTTTTGCTACCACCTTGTCGCACTGTTTTGCCACCTTGAGATCTTCAGAAATAATCACACCAAGGTCTTTCTCCTGATCCGTGCACACCAACCTCTCGCCCCCTAACGCGTACAATTCCCTTGGATTACTGCTACCCAAGGGCATGACTCTGCACTTCTTTGCATTTAATCTTAATTGCCAAGCATTAGACCACTCTTCCAGCTTTTGTAGATCTTTCCTCATGTTAACCGTTCTCTCGGGGGAGTCCACTCTGTTGCAAATTTTTGTGTCATCTGCAAAAAGAAAGACCTTTCCATTCAGTTCTTCAGCAATATCACTCACAAATACATTGAACAGTGCCGGGCCCAGGACCAACCCCTGGGGCACCCCGCTAATCATCTTCCCTTCATCCGAGTGAGCTCCATTTACGATCACCCTCTGTCGTCTGTCAGTCAACCAATTTCTGATCCAATTTACCATCTTAGGATCCATCCCCAAGCTACCGAGTTTATTGATAAGCCTCCTATGAGGTACTGTATCGAAGGCTTTGCTGAAATCCAGGTAGATGACATCCATCGCATGCCCCGATCTAGCTCCCTGGTCACCCAGTCAAAGAACTCAATCAGATTTGTTTGGCAAGATCGTCCTTCAGTAAAACCATGTTGCCTCGGATCTTGCAACCTGTTGGTTTTGAGAAAGTTCACTATTCGTTGTTTCAGGAGCGCCTGCATTACATTTCCCGCCACCGAGGTAAGGCTCACAGGCCTGTAGTTTGACACTTCTTCCCTGTCATAAGAACATAAGATGATAACAGTCAAGGCCTCCTACTCCTTTTCATAGACATTTCCGCCGCCTTTGACAACATCAACCATCTTACACTGATCAATAGATTAGAAAACTTAGGAATAGGCGGGACTGTCCTCAAATGGTTCAAGTCCTACATCACACACAGACTAATGCGTGTTCAATTAAACCAAGAAGCATCAGAAACCTTCCCCCAAGGACAAGGAATACCCCAAGGATCAGCCCTTTCTGCTCTCCTCTTCAACCTGTACCTACAACCCATCAGACAAATATTTAGAAAACACAAGATCAATCATTTTATCTATGCTGACGACATTATGCTCGCTCTCCCCATAACCACGAAAAACCCCACTTACAACACTCTATCCGAATGCATGGCGGAAACCACATCCTGGATGGAAACCAACTACCTCAGCATCAATCTCAAAAAAACTGAAACAATGTTCGTAACAAGATCACCCGTGGCCGAAGACACTTACCCAACAGCAATCTCAATCAATAACACAACTATACCTGTTAAAAAAGAGGTAAAATACCTAGGTGTAATAATCGATCATACACTCACCATGCTACCACACATAAAGCAGACAGTAAAAACCATATTCTACAAACTCAAAACTATTCAACACTTAAGACCCCTTCTTGACACGCATGACTTTAGATCAGTTGTTAGCTCACTCATCACCCCTCACTTTGACTATTGCAACAGTCTCCTAATCGGCCTCCCACAAAAAAAAAAAAATCTACCTATTACAAAGAGCCCAGAACATTTGTGCAAAAGTAGTCACTAAAGCCCGCCTAGCAGACCATGTAACCCCTATACTGCTAGAACTTCACTGGCTCCCTATAAATAGCCGAATCAAATACAAAATTCTACTAGCAACCTTCAAGCTCCTAAACGATATCGCCCCTTCACATCTATCCACACTACTTCACGCCCCAACTGATTCAAGAGCCCGCAGACTAAACGCAACCCACTCACTGGAGTTACCAAAAACATTCACGAAGACTAAAAAATCCACCAGTGCCAGAGCCTTCACATTCACTGCTCCCACACTTTGGAATGATCTCCCAATAGACATCCGTATCATAAAAGACCTCTCCCAATTTAGGAAAGAACTCAAGACATACCTATTCTCCGAACACTTTGAAATCCCCTACCCTCCAAGTCCAGCCACACAGCGTCCACAGACACACAAACAAAAAGCCCGCAAAAACACAATTAATTGAACATACACAGCCCTCTCTCAGACAGTTCTCCCAAAGACACACCAAAAAATCCACGAAAAAATGGAAATAAATTCCGCCACACACACACATACACACCCCCACTTGAATGACGGATACTCTACACTATAACTCATTGTATCCTAACCTTTTTGTAAATATCATCTGTAAATAGCAATGGCAGTTCGCTGCCTATTCCCTGTAAAAAGTTAGAAACTTCTGATCAATATAACGATACAGAAATATACAAAAAGTATACACCTTGTAAATAGTTTTAACAGTTTAATGCTCTGTTATATGTAAAAAGTTAATAATTTTTTGTTCAATGTAATGTTATACGAACGTATACAAAACTGTTAAATTGTTCCATGTAAACCGCCCCTGATCTCTGGAAGGGGCGGTATAGAAGAAATAGATAAATAAATAAATAAATAAATAAATAAGATATGCCATACTGGGTCAGACCAAGGTCCATCAAGCCCAGTATTCTGTTTCCAACAGTGGCCAATCTAGGTCATACGTACCTAGCAGTTTCCCCAAGGGACACAGGTTCCACAATGCTTGTATTGGTTCAAGCATTGATATCCTGGGTCCCTTCTTAATAATGGTTTATGGACCTTTCCTCCAGGAACTTGTCCAAACCTTTTTTAAATCCAGCTACACTAACAGCCTTTACTACATCCTCCGGTAACAAATTCCAGAGTTTGATTACATGTTGAGTGAAAAAATATTTTCTTTTTAGTCTTAAATAGTTTACCCTGTAGCTTCATTGCATGTCCCCTAGTCTTTCTATATTCTGATAAGGTAAACAATCGATCTACGTTTACCCGTTCCACTCCGTTCATTAATTTATAGACTTCTATCATATCTCCCCTCAGCCGTCTCTTTTCCAGGTTAAAGAGCCCTAACCATTTTAGCCTTTCTTCATAGGAGTAGCCTTCCATCCCCTTTACCATTTTGGTGGCTCTTCTCTGAACCTTTTCTAAAATCGCTATATCCTTTTTAAGATACGGCGACCAGAATTGCACACAATATTCAAGGTGCGGTCTCACCGTGGAACGATATAGAGGCATTATAATATCTTTTGTTTTATTTTCCATTCCTTTCCTTATCATACCTAGCATTCTATTTGCTCTCTTGGCCGCTGCTGCACACTGGGCCAAGGGTTTTAACATGGTATCCACAATGACGCCTAAATCTTTTTCCTGGGTGGTGGTTCCTAATGTGGAACCTTGCATCGTGTAACCGTAGTTTGGGTTGTTCTTCCCTAGGTGCATAACCTTGCACTTGTCCACATTAAATTTCATCTGCCATTTTGATGCCCAGTCTTCCAATTTATCAAGATCCTCTTGCAATTTTCCACAATCCTCTTGGGTTTTAACAACTTTAAATAGTTTTGTGTTACCACTTTTGTGTAGAGTTACGACATCAGCCATTCTCCAGTCCTGAGGAACCTCTCCTGTTTCCAAGGATCTGTTGAAAACATTCTTTTAACAGCCCTGCAAGAACCTCTCTGAGCTCTTTCAGTATCCTGGGATGTATCCCATCCGGTCCCATGGCCTTGTCCACTTTCAGTTTTGCAAGTTGTTCTACTGTGAATGGTGTGGTAACTACTTCTTTCCCATTTTTATATTTGGGAGTCACAGGTGGTCCTTCTCCAGGACTTTCTTTAGTAAAAACAGAGCAGAAATATTCGTTTAACATTTTCATTTTTTCAATGTTACTTTCCACGAGTCTGTTCGCAGCACTTCTGAGTCCTGCAATTCCACCTCTGATCTTCTTCCTTTCCCGAATATACCCGAAGAAGGTTTTGTCACCACCCTTCACATCTTTAGCCATCTTTTCCTCTGCCGTTGATTTTGCTATCCTTATTTCTCTCTTTGTCTCTGAGTTTGATCCTGTATTCATTTCTGTGCTCCTCTGTTTGCGAGCTTTTGAATTTTGCGAAAGCTGTGTTTTTTGCCTTTATTTGAACAGCCACTTCTTTGGAAAACCAAATAGGTTTTCTTCTCCTCTTGTTTTTGCTTATTTTTGTTACATATTTATCTGTTGCCCCTTTTATTTCCACCTTTAGTTTAGCCCATTGCAATCTAACCTGGATTTTCAATGCCAGGGTCTTATGCGGCCACAGATTTGAAAATCCAGGTCTTGCTGTATAACACAGAAGCCGCAGGCTAACCGGGCAGCACCCATTTGTGATGCTACCCACTTAGCCCCTGCGCCTTAAAGATAGGCGAGGGTTTTCCACATCTCTTTAAGGTGCAGAGGGTTAAGCGGGTAGCATTGAAAATCAGTGTTACCCGGTTAACCCTTTCTTCCGCCCTGGAACACCCCTAACACGCTGATTATAACCACATAGCATTTGGGCATTTTAGGGACATATCCAGGATTTTCAAAGGGCACTACCCATGTAGGTGCCCTTTGAAAATCTTGGATAAGGCATTTACTTGAGTAACTAGGGAAGTGTTATAATTGTTACTTGTAAATAGTTCCACCTATTCTATGTAAAACGACTAGGTATGCGCTTTCACATACCATATAACTTACTGTTCCTTGTAAACCGCATTTGATACTTGGGAAAGAGCGGTATAGAAATAATTGTTAAATAAATAAAATAAATAAATAAATGCCTTCGAAAACTGGGCCCTACATGGATAGCGGTGGTATTCAGTCACTACTGCTAAGTGGTTAAATTTAGCACTGTGTTTTTTCTGGCCTATAATAATGCAAATGCAATGCAATGTGTGCTTGCAAGTAGAGCAGAGTTGAGGAGTAGCCTAATGGTTAGAGCACTGCTTTGAGAGCCACGAGATCAGTGCTCAATTCCCACTAGCACTCCTGGTGCCCTTGGGAAAGCCACGTAACCCGAAGAAACCAAGTTATCAATGTCCCTGTTTAATGTACTGTATATTACCAAGTTTCAGTTACAATGTAAACCTCTTTGACTGAAGTGGTATAACAAACCTGTTAAATAAGTCAATGCTGGCTCCTGGGCAAGGTGCAATTGAAAATGGATTGCCAGCCTGCACAGTGAGTTTACAGTCCCTGGTATTCCAAGGTGGTCACCCAGCCAAGCACTAGGCAGGCTCAATACTGCTTAGCTTCAGAGATAAGCCAAGAGTCAGTTCATTCAGGGCAGCTGAAGACACAGCTATTGCCAGCGATATGGAAAGTGGATGAATATTGCTGCTCATTGATAGTTTGAAGAGACATCCTTGCTCTATTCCAGCACTTTATGAACAGTGCCAGCAGGGCTGATGCAAGGATTGGAGGGGCCCTAGGTGGACGCCTCCATCCTGCTGCCCCCCCCCCCCCGATCCAATTACTGCCCCTCTACGGGGTCAGCAGCTTTGGCAATGAACCGTGACACAGCGCTTACCAAAGTCTCTGGCACTATGTCGTGGTTCCTGCCTGCGATTATCGGCTGAGCCTTTGGTAAGTGCTATGTTGCGGTTCCCTTGCCATTGCCGATGCTGCTGGCCCTGGTGAGGGGCGGAAAGGCTGTCAAACATTACTGTCCTAATTTAACTTCTTGTCCACAGGTGTCCATTCACTGGTGATAATGATCAAACTTGGCAAATTCAAGTTGATGCTGTTTCTACAAGGCTTCAATTCCCATCTCACTATCAGCGGTTTATTGTGAAGATCTTCACGTTGGCAGATGGTACCCAGATGGCTCTTACTGGTAAACTGCCTTCTACTAGCACACACCTAATGTGTACAGGGCCGTCCCGTCCATTTAGCAAGAATGTTGTTTCCACAGGGCCCTGTGTTTCAGGGGGCCCCGCGCAAACAACATTATCAGCCCAGGTAGATTAAAAAAAACAACTGACTGCTGCTGCTGCTGCTGCCGCCGTGGCTGCGGCAGAATCAAGTGTCCCGTGGGCTCCCCCTGCCCGGCAGAGCCCTCCCTGCAGCATCAGCTCCCTCAGCGTCGGCTTTCAGAGCCACGAAGGGAGAATTTCTCTTTCTCAAGGCTCTGTTAAGCCCGCCAGGGCTGATGGGAAACAAACAAACTGGCAGCGGCAGCAGCAGCCAGTTTGTTTGTTTTTTAATCTACCTGGGCTGATGGGGGGAGGGGGTTAGGACTGGTAATGGGCTATGGGGGGGGGCTAAGACTGGAAGTGGGCTGATGGGGCGGGGTTAGGACTGGAAATGGGCTGATGGGGGGGTTAGGACTGGAGGTGGGCTGATGGGGGGATTAGGACTGGTAATGGGCTATGGGGGGGCTAAGACTGGAAATGGGCTGATGGGGGGCTTAGGACTGGTAATGGGCTATGGGGGGGCTAAGACTGAAAATGGGGTGATGGGGGTAGGACTAGAAGTGGGCTGATGGGGGGCTTAGGACTGGTAATGGGCTATGGGGGGGCTAGGACTGGTAATGGGCTGTAGGGTTCCTAGGACTGGAAATGGGTTGAGTGGAAGGGGGGCTTGAATTGCAAATAGCTGATGGGGACAGGGGCTTGGAATGGAAATGGGCTGAGTAGAAGGGGGGGGGGCTTGAACTGCAAATAGCTGATGGGGAGGGGGGCTTGGAATAGAAATGGGCTGAGTGGAAGGGGGGCTTGAACTGCAAATAGCTGATGGGGAGGGGGCATGGAATGGAAATGGGCTTTGAGGGGAGGGAACTAGGACTGGAAATGAGCTGAGTGGGGGGGAGCTAGGACAGGAAATGGGCTGATGGAGGGGCTAGGATAGGACTGGAAATGGGCTATTGGGGGGTGCTAAGATTGGAAATGGGCTGTGGTGGGGGCTTGGATTGAAATTGACTCATGGAGGGGCTAGAACTTGAAGTAGGCTCATGGAGGGCTTGGATCGGAAATGGGCTGAGTGGAGGGGAGCTAGGATTTGACATGGGCTGATGGTGGGGCTAGGAAAGGACTAGAAATGGGCTGATGGGGGGATGGGATTGGAAATGAGCTGATGGAGGGACTCAGATAGGACTGGAAATGGATGGGGGAGCTAGGACTGGAAATGGGCTGATGGTGTGGCTAGGATAGGATTGGAAATGGGCTGATGGGGGGCTAGGACTGGAAATGGGCTGATGTGGGGACTAGAAGGGAGCGGATGCTGGGTGAGGCTGGAACTAGAAGGGAGCTGATGTTGGGGGAGGATTAGAATGGGATGGAGCTGGGAGAGTGAAATGGAGAGGGGAAAATATTTTGTGTGGGAGGGAAGACAAATCTACCATTGGCCGGGTATTGGGAGAGTAAGTGGGGATTGAGGATGGAGGGGTAAAATTTGAGTGGATGAAATAGGAATGAGGAAAGAGCAAAAGGAGAAAGATTAGTATGTTAAAGCAGATGTAGAGAGAGAATGGAAAAAAACCCAGAAGAGAGAAGAAAGGACAAATGGACAGCAGACGATGGAGAGTTAGTAGAAGACACGAAGAAACCAGAAGAAAGTGGTTGGAGCAATTGCAACTGAAAAAAAAAGCCCAAAAGATAGAAAAATATCTCTTTATTTTGAATTTATTAACTGAAATATGTCAGCTCTGGGAAATGTGCATCATTAATGTCTGTGCTTTGTTTAGTACAAGAGGAAATTAATTTATAGTTTTATTTCTACGGTGTTGTTGTACATTCCAAGTTTGGCTTTTAGGGTTCCCAGTTTAATTATTGTCTTCCTGTTTCTAAATTGTGATTCCTTGTTTGGTGATGGTCTATGTTCTGACTGTGTAACTGAGCTGAGGTATTCTGTTTATGTAATTCCTATTTGACATTGCCACTTGTTCTCTTTCCCCAGTAGGTCATGTATTGTTATTCTCTGAAATGTATTGGTTTAATATTTGCAGTGTTGCCTTTTGATAGGTAGAGTATGGTACTTTGTGAGTCCTGGTAGTGCTGTTATGATACGGCGGGTTTGCTATGGGTTCTAAATGGGCAGCATCTGTAGTAGTTCCTAATGTGCCTGGCAGTTAGCACTGGATTATAGTAATGTAGAAATCTTTTAGTCTTTATCCATACACTCATCAAGAGGCATGTTTACTAAAAGTTAGTGTATGGTAACATTATGCAAATATTTATGCAAATGAGGCCCCGCACCAAGTCTTTGCACATGGCCCCGCGCCCCCCTTGGGCTGCCCCTGAATGTGTAGAGCATAAATTGAAATTTAGGGAAAGCATTACAGCCCTTGCATTAACCTAAAGCACCTGGCAACTAGCATGACTAGAACAGGAAACTCTCTAAAGATTACATGAGCTAACCTGCCTTATATTTGGTAACAGAGCAATAAAGGGAGGCCTACTTGTATAAGAATATTCTTGCTTGATTACCTGTCAAAGTACCAGAGGCCCAAACTACAGTATGGCTTTAACTACCAGCCAGTTAATCTCATTGTGGTAGCGCTTGGTCAGAGATTGAGGCTGCTTGACCATCCTTTAGGAATCAAAGCAAATCTGCAGATGTCACCAATTGGTTTTCAGTTGATTTCAAAACAGTTTATGGAAACAGGGGATCTGTCAAAGCCTGAGACTAAAAAGCAAAGTGGCCTGAACGTTATGCAGGTCAGGAAACATGTTAAGCACTGTGATATCTTGCTTAATGTTACTAGTCTGGCCCTATCTCTCTACTTAGTCATTAGAACTTAAGCAATATACACACCTTTACATTCATAGAAACATAGAAACATAGAAATATGACGACAGAAAAAGACCACATGGCCTATCTAGTCTGTCCTTCCATAACAACAACTACAACAGTCCACTTTTTACCTTTAGAGATCCTCTGTGTTCGTCCCATGCTTTTTTGAATTCAGTTACTGTCCTCATCTCTACCACCTCCACTGGGAGACTATTCCATGGATCCACTACTCTTTCCATAAAGAAATATTTCCGCATATCACTCCTGAATCTATCTCCCTTCACCCTCATCCCATGTCCCCTCGTAGCAGAACTTGCTTTCAATTGAAAGAGGCTCTCTCCCTGAACATTTATGCCACAGAGGTATTTAAACATCTCAATCATATCACCTCTATCCCGCCTTTCCTCTAAGGTGTACATATTAAGATCCTTAAGTCTGTCCTCATATGCTTTATAATGAAGCCCATTAATCATTTTAGTAGCAACCCTCTGCACCGACTCCATCCTGTTCACATCCTTTTGAAGGTGCGGTCTCCAGAATTGCACACCATACTCCAAATGAGGTCGCACCAAAGACTTATACAGAGGCATTATCACCTCCTTTTTTCTGCTAGCCATTCCTCTCCATATGCACCCAAGCATCCTTCTAGCTTTTGCCGTCGCCTTTTCTACCTGTTTAGCTACTTTAAGATCATCAGACACAACCACGCCTAGGTCCTGCTCTTCTTTAGTGGACAAAAGTACTTCACCTCCTATACTGTATTGCTCCCTTGGATTGCTGCAGCCCAAATGCATGATCTTACATTTTTTAACATTAAATCCCAGCTGCCAAATTCTAGACCATTCTTCAAGCTTAGCTAGATCCCTCCTCATGTTATCTACCCCTTCCTGGGTGTCTACTCTATTGCAGATTTTGGTATCATCCGCAAAGAGGCAAACCTTACCCGACAGCCCTTCCACTATATCACTAACAAAGATGTTAAAAAGAATCGGACCAAGGACAGATCCCTGGGGCACATCACTGGTAACATCCTTCTCCTCAGAGTGAGCTCCATTTACTTGTACTCTTTGTCGCCTCCCACCCAACCAATTTCTAACCCAAGCAGTAACTTTAGGGTCCATCCCTAGGGTGCTCAGTTTGTTTATAAGTCGCCTGTGAGGAACAGTGTCAAAGGCTTTACGGAAATCTAAAGATCCACATCAGCAAACACTCTAATTATCCCAAGTGCATCAACAAAATGCACACTAACAACGTCAAACAGGGCTTTCAGTTTTTATGCTCCCAAGTGTTGGAACACACTACCACCAGAAATCCGAGCCATTACCGATCTCACACAATTCAGGAAAGCACTAAAACATTACTTATTTATTCAACATTACCAGATCAACCATACTCCACCATAGCCACACCTTTCCTTCCAGAAACCTCTACATATTAGTCCCTATACTTAATATCTTTCTGTACGTTCATAACCCACTATGCAAAGCTTACTGCTACATATGTAAATAGTTGATGTGCATGTTTCCCTAAGTTATCCAAGTTGTATTTCCTTGTTCTCTGTAAAACTAACGTTTGTTCATTATGTTTCACTGTTCCATGTAAACCGTGCTGATACTAAATAGTGCGGTATATAAGAAACTAAAATAAAAATAAATAAATAAATACACCACATCTAGAGCTCTCCCTCGGTCCAACTCCCTGGTCACCCAGTCAAAGAAATCAATCAGATTTGTCTGACAAGACCTGCCTCTGGTGAATCCATGCTGCCTCAGATCCTGTAATCCGCTGGACTCCAGAAACCTCACTATTTTCTCTTTCAGCAGCGTTTCCAATAATTTACTCACCACCGAAGTTAAACTAACCGGCCTGTAGTTTTCAACCACGTCCTTACTTCCGCTTTTGTGTAAAGGCATCACATGAGCCTCTCTCCAGTCCTTTGGCACCACTCCCGACTCCAATGAGGCATTGAAAAGGTTAGTCAGTGGAGTTGCTAGAACATCCCCAAGTTCCCTCAGTATTCTAGGGTGTATCCCATCCGGTCCCATCGCTTTGTCTACTTTAAGTTGAGCTAGTTTCTCACGAACACAGTCTTCTGAAAATAGTTCAAGATGTCCCTCGCTTCTGTTCTTATTTGTGGGTGTTTTCTGAGGTCCTGCTCCTGGTTCTTCATCTGTGAACACAGAACAAATATATTTGTTTAGCAATTCCGCTTTATCCTTATCAGCTTCTATATATTCCCCCCCTGCACCCTTGAGTCTGACAATACCACTTTTGCCCTTCCTCTTCTCACTAATATATCTGAAAAATGTCTTATCCCCCCCATTTTATTGCATTGGCTATTTCCTCCTCCTTTTGAATCTTTGCCTTCTTGACTACTTTGCTAGCTTCTCTAAGTTTTTCCAAATACAGATGCCTGTCTTCCTCTCTCTGTGATCTCTTGTATTTCATGAAGGCCTCCCTCTTTTTCTTCACTTGTTCAGCTACTTCCTGTAACCTTTTGTGTGCGCAGATCACTACAAACTGGAGCTTTTCTCTCAACATGTCTCATTACTGTACCTTCTAATCTGTGTGAAATGCAGAAGTTTATAATTTAAACTGCACCCAGCCCCATGTTTCTTTTTCTACCTTTTTGTATAACATTGGTGTTACTCGCCCCTCTTTGGGATATGACTAGGTCCCTTGCTCATTGTAAACTGTCTCTAGTTTTAATGCTACGGATTGTTTTATTGTTTCTGCTTTTAGCCTGTCTAATACTGCTCTATACTGTTCTTCAACTACAGGGAAGTTTCTCATGATTACTCTCTGATGTATCTTTCTTTGGGGTGGTCTCAAAGGGCTGCTTATTGCCCTATTGAGCGGTTTTATAATTCTTGTTCTTTTTTTGTTGTATTCCTATACTCCTGCTTTTATGGTGGCTGATGTACCTGAGCTGCCGCATACAGATGTTCCATTAATAATGTCTGTTTAGTTATTTTGTAGTAGATTGTTAGGCTGTTCTTATAGTGGGCCTATGCAGGCCCAAAGGGGGGATTGTTAGGGAAATCAGAATCCTATATATGTGCCCTTTGTAATAATAATGCTTAGTTTAAGTGCATATACAGGAGGCCTGCACAAGATAAATTAGAATCCTATAGAAATCAGAATTCTATGTGTGTGCCCTTTGTACATTCTGGTGGGCATGGAAAAAGGAATGTGCTGTGTCAAGCTAAACTGATTGTTCTACTCAAGGATGACTTGTATTTGCACAGTTACTGATAAACTATAGTGGGCCCCCAGAAGATGGGTGGATGACGTATGACTATGTTTCTGATAATGTATAAAATACGGACAATCCCTCCACCCTTTGGAATAAACTTGCATACTTTCCTACTGTGTGGTCTGTGAGTTTTATTCCCCTGGATTCCAGCCAGCCAGAGCAGCACACCGCAGATGAGGGTTCGGGATTTCCTGGCCTGGAGTGACAAACAAGAACCAGACCCTTTACACTTCCTTCGAAAACCATAGCGGTCTCCTGTTCCTTTTGCCTTTATTTACCATTTTAACAAAAAGGTTGGTTGCCTTTAAAATATCCCCTTTCAGTTTTGCCCACTGTTTTTCTACATCCCCCAGCTGTTCCCATCCCACTAACGACTCCCTGAGGTATTGACCCATCTTCGCAAAGTTAGTCTTCCTAAAGTCTAAGATCCTCACCTTGGAATGGATTCTAACAGCCCTAGTCCTAATACTGAACCACACCATCTGGTGATCACTGGATGCAAAATGATCTCCCACTACAACATCAGAAACACTTTCACCATTCAAGTGGTATTGAAGTTCTCACACACTTCTCTATACGTCTATTTCCACTGAAGTGCCTCAGTGTCAGGGCGGCCCATCCATTGTGTGGGAATATTGTTCGCACAGGGCCCTGCGCTTCATGGGGTCCTACGCCAACTTCATCCTCCACATGCTGTTTGACTCCCAACCGTTTGCAGGGCTGGCTTCAGAGGGGGCTGGGGAGGCCCAAGGCCCCGGCTCACCTCTGTAAAGTCGCCAGAGTGAACAGTGGCATTTTCCTTCACTCCAGCAGCTATGTTCCCATGCAGCCGACTAGCGTGCCAGAGGTTAAAGAGCATTTCCTGTTTCCTGGTACTCAGCGCGCCAGCAGGCTGTATGAGAACACAGTTGCTGGAATGCAGGAAAACGCTGCTCTTCACTCCGGCGGCTGTACAGAGGTGAGCCGGGGCTTTGGGCCTCCCTGGCTCCCTCTGAAGCTGGTCAGACAGGCGTAGGGCTCTTCGGAGGGGGGGACCTAGAACTGTAAATGTGCTGATTGGGAGGGCTTGGAGGTGGAATAAGCCGGGCTTCCTCCTGGAGATTGCCAGACGTACAGGGCTGCGACCTGAATCGGCCCTGTATGTCCGGGTGCCTGGACCGCTCTTGCTCCGCTCACTCTCTGCCCCGTGCCGCCCCCGTCCAGTGCAGCATGCACAGTGGCTCTCTCTGTGCAGGGGGACAGATGAGGCGGAATGCAGTGCTGGCGGATAGTGGGGCTGGACGTCCCACCAGGACGTACAACCTCGCTGTTTGCATTACAGAATCAGGCTCTTAGTCTGTATCAAACTTACTAGTTTGCATTGTACCACTGAAGACTGTAGTAAAATCCTCCTTTCACTATGAGGATGGCAGATGGCTTATTGAATTTGGCTCAGGCCTTTCACTAATACCTCAAAACACCTTACATTCAGGTTCAGGAAATTCCAGTACCCAAAGGGCTTACAATTTAACCTTGCCACTGAGGCAGTGGAGCTATTGTGCTCAAGGTCACAAGGGTATGGATGGGAAACCATATGTCTGTTTCCAATGTGAATATATTGGATTTCTTGCCCTGTTTCATACCTCACTGAGACAAGCCCTTCACATGGACAAGCTGTCAAAATCAGGTTGTAGCCTAAAACACTGGCCTCATGCTAGTGGGGCCAGGGTGCTGTAACCTGTCCCTTCTGGCTACAAAGTAAAGTAACTGACTCAGGTTCTTAAATAGCTGGCAAGTGCTAGCTGTTTAAGGTCAGTCAACTTCTACAGACATTAACCTCATTTTTGCTTCCTTTGCAAGGGGAGTATCCTTAATGTCACCTCCAGCACAGTATTACAGATAGCAGGACTCCATGAGCATAAAGTCAAAAAGAAGATTTAAAACATCTCCCACTTAGGTTGGGGGGGGGGGGGGAGAGTAGAAAAGGCACCATTGACTTCAAACTCAATTTGAGGAAGATGAGCATTCCAGGGACAGCTAAAGTGACAGAATAAGCTACAAGCCTAGACTAGACTTATAAAACAGGCCTAACTTCCTAATTGCCTGACTCTAGACCATCCAGCACATGAACAGCTAAAACTAACTGCCTAGTGAAGCAGGTTTAAAAACGCTGCTTGTTTGGCCAACTGTCTAACATGAGGAACACTGGTCTAGCTGACTGATCCTGTTACTGAAAATGCTCCAGCAACTTTCCTTGGAGTTGATGACACAACACCTGTATCCAGCCTTGTAACAGTGGATGGACCTGTGGACTTCCGCAGCAGCAGTGGGCTTGAACTATCACATTGAGGAAAACAAGTGAGGAAGAGGAACCTCTGGTATGAGGCAACCACTTCACCAGCTCTTCAATCCTTGGCCAAATAAGGCAACTTAAAAGGTTTTATCAACTTGAATGATTCTCAAATGCTAGACAGGGATAGTCTGACTTACTGTAAAACTAGCAGCATTTGGTTAAAGGTATTCGCTCATATAAGACTTCGGCTTACCACTTGTTTCAGCAGTGCATATAAACAGCTTCATTTGGAGGGAATATTGCCTATGGAACTGCCTCTTTTTCAGGCTCTCCTGATACTGAAGTGCAATGATGGACTGGGCAAGAGGGGCTACGGCTACAGTGGGAGTACTTGGAGTCCTTTCTGCAGCTGTTGTACTCTGGAAGTTACATAAGTAACAAATGTGAAACAGATGTTAAAGCATAATAAAAGTGACTTAATGCAATAATGTGTTCTCTTTACTGAGAAACTATGGGACAGAGCACGTCGGACTTGCCTGTCCACTATATAAAACTATGCTGAGAAGCAGAAGTAGCTCAAAGAGCTGTTGCAAGACTTCATGGCCGGCACTTAACCGGGCAGCTGGTGAGGACTGGCAGCAGGTAACAAGGTTTACTGTTAAACCCCATTCTTCTGCCGTCTGCAGAAGACTGGGCAGCTGCCTAGGTTGTTGGGTCCCTCTTCCTTGAGATCGGGGGTGTACTCGCAGACTGTATGCACTGAAGTGGTGCACAATACAAGCACTAGCCATGGTGTGCTGGTTATGTATGGTACATGGAAGCTGTTCCTGGTCCAGAGAGCTTGTAATTCTGGTATGCATCCAGACTACCTAGGCACTTGAGTGGCACAGTTAGCTATCTGGCCATACTAACATGTCTCAAGCTTGTCCTAGTTAGCCATCAAGTTGGCAGGTCTAGACTCTCAGACATGAGACATGGTTTCCTACTTGGACTGAAAGCAGATAACTTCCCCTCCCCTGGTTCTAGCACTCAAATTCTGGACTGAAGTGAACGGCTGCTACTTACACAGTGGGTAGCTTGCCGCTGCATTCTTATCCTAAAAGTGACATGAGCCGGTCACGAGGGATTCCTTTATCTTATATCTGTCAAGTTCTGCGTTAAGGGATTTGTTGTTTAGCTTCTGCTCTGATGCATGAGGAATTCTAATTAGTTCTATTTGATCAATGCTTTATTTTTTTGAACATAACTACCATACTGGTCAGACCAAAGATCCAAGCCTGGTGTGTTCAACAGTAGGCAACCAGGTCACAAGTGTCTATGGAACTGGCTATTTCTGGGATACTACTCCCTCTCAGGGATAAGCAGTGCTTGCCACTTCCATTCTTAACTGTTATAGACTCCTCCTTCAGGAATTTGTTTTTAAACCCAGTTTTGCTACCTGCTTGTACCACATCCACCATGTTTCAGACTGCACTGAACAATATTCTCTAGTTTTTAGAATATACTACTTTGTAACCTCATGGCTTTTCCCCTAGTCTTGCAGGGAGAGACTCAATTTCCTCTACTCGTTCCACTCCACTCAGGATTTTATAGGCAAATCTCCCCTTGGCTGTATCTTCCAGGCTGGAGAGCCCTAACCTCTATCTTTTTTCCTCAGCCAGTCCAACCCTATTTATTTTGGTCGTCCTTCTCTGTACTTCTCTGCCACCTTTTGAGATGCAGAGACCAGAATTGGACACAATACTAAAGGTGAAGTCGTACAATGGAGCAATAAGGGCATTATGCTATCCTTATTTTCTATTCCCTTTCCTAATGATTAACGTTTGCGTGGGTTTTTTGGTCACTTCAACATACTGAACTGTTTCTTGGGGGGTGACACCTAATGGAATTTACTATTGTGTATCTAGTCAGGCTTATTCTTCCCTATGCAACACTTGCTTTGTCCCCAGAATGTCATCTGCCATGTGGATGCCCAGTCTCGCAATTGCCATTCAATTTCACAGTTCTGAATGTGATGTAAACAATTGCCTTGCTGCTTGTTCCGATTCCAGATACTTGTTCCCCATACTTGATCCAATTCCAGATACTACCAGATCCCCAGGGATCTGTGCTGGGTCTGCTGCTTTTTGATATATTCATAAATGACCTGGAAAGTGGAATAACGAGTGAGGTTATCAAATTTGCAGATGACACAAAACCATTTAAAGTTGTTAAAACCCAAGAGGATTGTGGAAAATTGCAAGAGGATCTTGATAAATTGGAAGACTGGGCATCAAAATGGCAGATGAAATTAAATGTGGACAAGTGCAAAGTTCTCCAAGGACAAGCAGGATGAGTCAGCCACACCTGGTGACGTCATCCGACGGCGCCGAGACGGAAGTACTCACCATAGCTCAGAAGGGCTTTTTGCCCTTCTGAGCATGGGCCAACTGGCCCTGCCCCCCGGCCCGCCCCTAGCTAGCCAGTTTCAGTTCTTCCGCCTTGCCAGCAAGACGGTTTTCCTACTCTCCAACTGAAAATTGCACTATAGAAACTACTAAAACAACAAGAAGAGTAAGTCTCACCTTGCTTTCCTATGTATTAAAACTGCATTAATACTTGTTTTAGATCTGTTCCAGTATTCTCACTTCTGACCAGCCATAGGCTTGAACCACGCTCAAGAGATCAGATCCAGCGCTGCTCATCCTTGAAGTGCTGCCGTTGCTCCGGATGTGCCTCGGGGCCTCCATCTGCAGCCGCGAGCTCCCAGTTGCCTAGGCAGCTCTAGGGATTCGGGACTCCTGATGATTCTGCCCTCCTGTGGCCGCTACCTTGGTCCCAGGCCTGCATCGTGCAAGCGGATGCGCTGATCGATGTCCTTGATCTCCGAGAGGCGTGCCATTCCAGAGAGGCCCGGCAGCCCAGGACGCGCCTACGGGCCTCCGTCCCCGGCCAGCCGCAGCTCCGGCGCCCCAACTGATCGAGGTCCTTGAACTCCGGACGTGGGGAGCCGCTCCAGAGAGGCAGGCCATTCCAGAGAGACTCGGCAGCCCAGGACGCGCCTGCGGGCCTCCGTCCCCGGCCAGCTGCAGCTCCGGCGCCTCCCTCCTTTACCCTGGAACACGTGGGGAACCATGGAGGCAGCCATCTTGAAAAGTCCGACATGCGGCCCTGCAAGTCACCGCCCCCTCTGCTGAGATCCAATCCTTTGGCCAATCCGGCCGCCTGCAACGTCATTGGCTCTGTCCCCGGGCCAGCCTTCTCTGCCTCTGCCGACGCTCCTGGTATCTTCCTCTGCAGGATTGGACAGACTCGACAGTCCCCACGGCGCCATTGGCTGGAGCCACGCCAATGGACGGTGCCGCAAACAGCCAGCACTCTGTGTCTGCGCTGCCAATACCTCCGTGCCTAGGTGGGGACAAGCCCCCACGGCGCCATTGGCTAGAAACACACCAATGGATACCACCGCAGCATAAGCTCCCGATGTAGGAGCGTCCCTGCGCCGAATCGCACGAAGGAGGACACTGTTCCTGATACTTCAACAGTCCTGCTGCCCTATGAGAGCACGCACCACTAATATGGAAGCAGCACCCCTGGACCCCCCGAGTCTGCCGACCCTGGGTCCATGCCGCGCCATCTAAGTGGATGTTCTCCCTATGCCGCGCCGTTTAAGTTGATGCGCTGGCGCCTCCTCTAAGGATGATGCAGCAAGCATCTGACTTGTTCCCTATGCCACTCGGGACTCAGGCGGTAGCAAGGATCTGTCCGGCTCCCCATTGTGACTTCATCTCTCGGTCTTTTTCCATCCCCATTGAGGCAGCAGGCAAGTTCGCCACAGGTTGACATGGATGGGCTGCCCCTTGAGCCGAGTGCCTCGCCTCCCTTGCAGTCAATCTTAAGCTTCAGCAGGACTGCACGCGAACTCCATTGGCTATCCCGGGCCCCACATGGACTCCATCTGGGCTCCTCTATTTGGACCGGTCTCAACCCTCATCTTGCTGAGGAATGAAAAATTAATGAAGGCCCCGGCTTTGGGGCAGCCTCCTACACCATCCCGAAACGGGTTCAGTGCAGCTCCCTGCTCCATCACATCCAGGTGATCTCCACAAGCAGTACCACACTCCGAGCCCAAATTTGCCCGAGAGAGGTCGAGCTACCCATAAGGGATTATCCCCTCCTGGACCAGGTTCTATTCAAGTGGTGCAGCCACATGAAACTAAATGAGCACTGATATCGTCTGCATTTCAAGAGCTGCTGGTAGTGGAGGATACTGCGCGCTGTAACCCCGCAGTGTTACTTGGACACCCTCTACGCTGAGGTCACCCCGGACATGGAAGTTAATCCTGCTCCAGTTAAAAATCTGAACTTCGCATCCATGTGCTGCGGTGCAATAACCCGGAGCAGGTGGGAGGGTCTAGCTGAACGGAGGTGACGCAGCTACACTCCACCCCGCTGTGGCGGTCCTTGTTCCCACCTCTGGGGTTGGGAGCTCGACAGGGCGCTAGTGGTGCTCTGCCCAGTCTCCCTCCTGATACCCTATGCGGGGGAGGCGAAGCCCAGCAGTCACTGACCGCTGATTTCCGTATGCTCTCTCCCACCCCGGTATTGTGACCTTCATGTTACTCCAGTGGCCTCAGTGTGGTGCAGTACACACAGACAGTGTGTTCAGGAGCGGAAGGTCACAGGCTCAAGTCCCAGCTATGGCTCCTGCCAACCCAGTCTCCATACGCTTGACTACCTAGATGTAGGTGGTGATATGAAGCTGCGAGAACGGAAATTGCTCGCCCATTCAGACACTGAGGTGAAAGGCCTGCTAGGTGAGATCTCCCGCCTTCTTCCTGTAATTTCCCGGTCTGAGAGATCCATTGCGTAGGAGAGGCCAGATCGAAATACGCATTAAGGAATGAGTTGTTCTCTTCCTTGGGGCGAGGTGCTCACTTGCAGTTGCGCTGGTCACCAACCTTTCGTAACCTTTGTCCTCGTGGCGCCGCTAGGCACAAAGATGTCAGCAGTGAGTCCAGAGGCTGTTCCTCATGTTCATTCGGGCCCAGACTGCACGAACCCAAAGTGCAAGTTCCACTGGCGATCTGAGTGATACCGCCAGCTAATTCTTCCCTCCACCCAGATCGGTTTGTACATGGGTACCTCCTGCCCAGAGTGCTAATTAGTTAATTGTCCTTTGCAATGAAACTCCCATTCCACTCAATCTCTGTTCCAATTTGAAACTCATCTAGGCATACCTGCTCCCCCTAACACCATCTTGTGAAGGTTTACATGGACTGCTGAACCTGGAGTCATGAGTTTGATTCCCCAGTGGGATTACTAGTAAGGCTGTCTAAAGCCTTATCCTTAGAACAGTCCTGAGGAGCAGCAAATGCACTTCCTGGAAACCCTGCAATCAGAGGAAGTGCCAAGGGCGCAGTGCCAGAAGGCTTTCACGCTCCCTCCTGAGTTCGCTACCACTCCTGCTCGAGAACGGAATCACAGACGGTGGCAGAGGGTCTTTGTCTTCCCCTATCTGGATCTCTGGTAATGGCCAGCACAGCCGCCAAAGCACAACAAGCGACAGGATGCACTATCCTTGTCCTGGAACGCTTCGGTTCTTAGTCAGCTACCCAAGTCTTCTCCAGCCCACCCAAACCATGGAGTTCGTAGGGGGCAACCGGACACCATCAAGGCCGAGGCATCTTGCATGGGACAGAGCCCTGTGTCTCCAGGGGCTCGCAGAGTGCTCTCCAGGCGCTTGCAGAGGGCACTGTTGCCCAGCATCTGCCCAACACATGTTTTTCTACCAGGACATGTGGCATCAATGGTAAACATCACCCTGGACGTCTGCCTATGTGGGTAGTCCAGTGGGTACTCTTCTCTCAGTGGTCCTGGTCCATAGGGTCCCTGCAAGACTGGGTGATTGTCAATAGTTCCCTGGCCAACAACAACAACACTCGGCTTGTACCGGCTGGGACTCCTTTCCAGACCCCTACACCGTAGGGGATCCTCGCAACGGATACCTCCACTTGGGTGGGGGAGACCATTGTGGTGACCCCTGCACCCGGGACAGTTGGGCACCAGCGAAGAATGGCCAGAAAAGGATTAAAAAAAAAAAAAGATTACCTTTTAGAGCTCCAGGCTATGGCGGAAGTCCTCCGGGCTTCTTGCCACCTCCTGCTCCCCTGCGGAGGGAATCCTGCATTACACAGGCCCACCAGGGAAATCTGTGGCCCTGAGCACAAGAGTCCTATGGCACTGGACTCAGGTCTGTGGCCCTTGGTGCAAGGCGACAGAGTCCTGCGGTGCTAAACCCAGGTTTCTGTAGGCATGGGTGCAAGGTGGTGAGGTCGAGCCCAGTCATGGGATCCCCATTGCATAAAAGATCACATATTCAATACCGGACTGCAGTTCCGATTGGAATGCGAGCACACGGCCACAGCGCAGCTATGACTCTGCACTCTAAGGCCATGCACACACATACTCAGCAAGGCAGCCGTAGTCACGCTCCCTCACAGAAAGGAACAGGTTCCCTCTTCCCTGCAAGAAGGACTGAAACCTCATCCACCCAGGCGGGCTCCCGATTCTACTGCAAGAGTGCAGGAGTAGCCTAGTAGTAAGAGACCAAGGTCCAATCCCACTAATGCTCCTTGGGGACTTGGACTGGTCACATAACCATCCTTTACTAACCTGCAGGTGCGAAATCACAACCCTTGGCCATCAGATTCCCTCTCCCATCGGTGGACTGACCAGGGCTCCCGACTCGACTGCAAGAGTGGAGGAGTAGCCTAGTAGTTAAGAGACCAAGGACAAATCCCACTACTCCTTCTCCCATCGGTTGGCTGACACAAGCGCCCTGCCCGCCTTGCAGGAAGGGCAACTGTTCCAAACAGTTCGAGCCGGGCCATCAGCACCAGCGCGTTTATTCCCTAACTTATGGCCCTAGGGACCCTGGGTACCCTTTTCCACCAAGTGCGGGTGGGCAAGTAGTAACTCCAGAGGCTGACACGGTTGGCAACTACCGATTCAGACCTGACTTGTCGTCTCCTTCTTGTATAATAATGGAAATCAATCCTGCGAGGCTTACACAAGCCTCTGGAACCAGACAGGGTGGTCGCACTTACACAATCCTGCAACCGGACAAGGCGGTCGCGGCCCCCGATGACTGCGCCAACATCCTCGATGACGGCACCCAACATCCTTATGGCCACATGGCTTACCTACCACTCATAGAGCCGCCATTACCCCAGCCTGAAGCATCATCACACCCCTGCTCAGCTATTCCCCGGGAACAGCAAAGGGACCAACCCGTCATCACAGGTGACCTCAAATAATCCTAGCCAACCGGTCATGCTGTCCTCCACCTCTGGTAATTCCGCAATGCCCCACCATAGGAGGAACGGTCATGGCACAAGCAGAGGCTCGAACCATGCAAAGGGCAAGCACAGGTCTCTAGCTGTGCCAAAGGTTCCACCGACAGCCTGTCCAAGGATGCATTGGCCCGGACGCTCCTAACCAAGTCATTAAAATTAGTCATGTCTCATGCCCTGGACGGTGTTAATACTCTAATTGAATCACTCTGGCAGTATTGCACTCTGGTAGCATGGTGATATTGCTGCTGGTCCTAGCCCGGCCGCAGCAACCTCCTCACTGCCATGGCTGCATCAAGACATCAGTCTCGCGCCGCTCTTGCCGCGCTCGCAGCGTTGTTACCGTGGTTATCCCCGCTCACAGTGGGCAACTCAGCATTCGGGGGCACCTTCTGCTGCTGCATCTCTGCCATTAGACCTTCTCGGCAGCTGCCCATTGAAGACCATAGTCCCTCACAACCACCGCCGCCGCATAGGCGCGAAGTGGGACTGCATGTGCACACGTTCAGTATTACTAGCTCACTTCTAATGGGTGCACACCCATTAGCACTACACACTGCACATTGTTCTGTGTACACATTGCAGGTTGGCACATAGCGCGCTGACGCCGCCACCAGGTATCCAGGGCACATCTTAAAACATCCGGTCCTGATATCATGATATTCTGAACCTGATCTCGGCCTCCCCCTTTCCACCGCATCGCATTACAGCTTGGGAGGCACCAGGTGTGGCTGACTCATCCTGCTTGTCCTTGGAGAAAGCGGAGTTACTTACCTGTAACAGGAGTTCTCCGAGGACAGCAGGATAAGTCAGCCACACATACCCGCCCTCCTCCCCTGGAAAAGGTCTCGGCCTCTGACCAGTGCCTGCCTCCTAGCGGCTAAGGCTCAGCTAGTGACGAACTGGCTAGCTAGGGGCGGGCCGGGGGGCAGGGCCAGTTGGCCCATGCTCAGAAGGGCGAAAAGCCCTTCTGAGCTATGGAGAGTACTTCCGTCTCGGTGCCGTCGGATGACGTCACCAGGTGTGGCTGACTTATCCTGCTGTCCTCGGAGAACTCCTGTTACAGGTAAGTAACTCCGCTTTATGCACCTAGGGAAGAACAACCCAAACTATGGTTACACGATGCAAGGTTCCACATTAGGAACCACCACCCAGGAAAAAGATTTAGGCATCATTGTGGATAGCATGTTAAAACCCTCGGCCCAGTGTGCAGCAGCAGCCAAGAGAGCAAATAGACTGCTAGGTATCATAAGGAAAGGAATGGAAAATAAAACAAAAGATATTATAATGCCTCTATATCGTTCCATGGTGAGACCGCACCTTGAATATTGTGTGCAATTCTGGTCGCCGTATCTTAAAAAGGATATAGCGTTATTAGAAAGGTTTCAGAGAAGAGCCACCAAAATGGTAAAGGGGATGGAAGGATACTCCTATGAAGAAAGGCTAAAAAGGTTAGGGCTCTTTAACCTGTAAAAGAGGGGATATATGATAGAAGTCTATAAATTAATGAACGGAGTGGAACGGATAAACGTAGATCGATTGTTTACGTTATCAGAATATAGAAAGACTAGGGGACATGCAATGAAGCTACAGGGTAAACTATTTAAGACTAATAAAAGAAAATATTTTTTCACTCAATATGTAATCAAACTTTGGAATTTGTTACCAGAGGATGTAGTAAAGGCTGTTAGTGTAGCTGGGTTTAAAAAAGGTTTGGACAGGTTCCTGGAGGAAAGGTCCATAAACCATTATTAAGAAGGGACCCAGGATATCAATGCTTGACCCAGTACAAGCATTGCGGAAACTGTGTCTTTTGGGGAAACTGCTAGGTACGTATGACCTAGATTGGCCACTGTTGGAAACAGGATACTGGGCTTGATGGACCTTGGTCTGACCCAGTATGGCATATCTTATGTTCTTATGTTCTTATATAAGGCTTAAAGCACCAGTGTCAATACAGATCCCTGAGGTATTCCATATTCACCTTCCTCGAGTCAGAAAACTGACCATTTATCCTTACTGTCTTCTATCTCTCAACCAATTTCCAATGCACAATAGTCTCTTGTGCCATGACTTTAATTTTCCCATTCTCTAATCTGGGACATCTGTCAAGTCTACACCTTATCAACTGGCTCCTTTTTTATCCATGTCTCCAAAGAAATAGAGCAGGTTGAGGCAAGACCTTTCTTGGCCAAGTCTTTTTCACGTTGTCCAATTGTGACCGTGACTGTACCCAGTAATTTTCATCTAATTTGGTTTCTATCATTTTTGCCTGGTACAATGCTAGGTCCACTGGTTTGTGGTTTCCCAGCAGCCATTTATTAAATAGATGTTTTTGTTGACCACCCTCCAATCTTCTGGTACCATAGACTATACTGATGAGAGTAATAGTATAGCTGTGATGTCATCTATGAGTTCCTTATCACTCTTGAATGTATACAATCTAGTCCAGGTGTCTTCCTGCTCTTTAGTCTTATAAATTTGGTTCTACATCTTCAGACTCTGACTTCATTGAGCTCTTACAGTAGTTTAATTCTACTGTGGATAGCTTCCTCAGCGCAGAACTCATTAGTCTCTTGAGGGCCCCTTTCACCCCTTAATATTTAATGGTCTGACTCCTTCCTTGGCTGCTTGCTTTGCATGTACCTGAAAATAACAATCTCTATGGCAAGTTTTTCAAATTGAGTGCCTTTCTCAGTGTCTTCCATGCATTTAACTTGCCAGTGTTTTTGCAATTTTCTTATTCAAGTGTGGATGAGGTTTGTGATTTTGAAAGATGTTTGGCTTTAATAAGCCTTTTGCCCCACTTTTTTAAACTTTGCTGGCTATCTGGTCTGCCTTATGCCTGAAATGCATGGAATACATATAGTCTGGGCTTCCAAGACTTTATTTTAAACATCTATGCCTAATATGAACAACCAACCTTTACTGCTTTTTTAAAGCAGTTTTCCTAATTTTATGGTAGTTGCCCTTAAATGAAACGCTACCGTATGGCCTCCTTTTGTATGCATGCTCCTAATGAAGTTAAATGTGATCTTCACTAGTGCCAAGTGGTCCCAGAACAGTTAGCTCTTGTACTAAATCCTGTGTTCCAGAAAGAGCTAAGGCTAAAATACTGGTTTGGGAATGCACTAGAGTAGGAGCTGCTCCATGAAGCAGTCACTTGGTTCATATAAGAATATTGCCTCCCTGGCATAGTCTATAATGTTCATCCAATCAATAGTTGAGTAATTGACAACAAAATGTTTCAATTTTGTTAGCTTCCCTAATTTCTGATGAGTATTTTGACTGTTGTCTTTAACACAGTACTACCCTGTGTGATGAGGAAGTTCCATTCTCTACCTTAAAAACACAGGATTCACTGCATTCTAGTCCTGAAACTGACAGGCAGGCAGGCCATGTGAGCAGCTGTTGTCAGGGACGACAAAAACAAACTCAGCCACGAGGTTTGAAAACACGCTCAGCTGAGAAACATTCCCCAGTTCCTAATAGCTTGCACCTGGAAAGGGGAAGAGCTTATAGCCACTATAAGAGCTATGCAGGAAACACAGATTTAGAACTGGCAGAACGAGGAGAACTGACAGAGCGAGGAGAACAGGCTGTCTTACCTGAACCAGCTGACCTAGAGGAGGAAGGAGGAGTTTCAGACTCTGACCCAGGACGTGAGTCAGAGGCAGAACCAGGAAGAGTTCACTGCAGAAACTACCCAGAGTCCTACAGGAGGAAACAGCTAGTGAGGGCAGAGAACAGGTGTGAATGTTCTACTGATTGCAAACCCTTTGGAGCTCAGAGGCAACGTTCCAACCGGAGGGATTGGAAAGCTAAAGACAAACTGTATGTATCAGAAAGCTGTAGCCTGAAGAATGATTCTGGTGGGAAGCTAAAGTTTGTGGATAATAGAAATACCTACAGGGTTAATGCTGAAAAGCCTCATGTAGGAAATCCTAGGTGGGGGCAGGGCTTTAACACCCAGCCGAGGGATTTAAGCACAGAGCTGAACAAAGAGCAGTTAACACCTCCAGAGAGAGGGAAAGGTATTTCCCTGAAGATGTGTGCATGTCTGAGGATGATATCCTAGAAGTTCCTAAGCCTCAAAGAAAACTTCGCAGGCTGAAACCTGGTGTTAGGAGGGGAGAAGAATTTTATCTATCAAAGCCTGAAGATAGAACCAGTAAGCTCTCCAGGGGTAGAACCTCCTACAAGAAGTGGGACTATAAAAACCCTGAATGGTGGCTTCCCTCTCTCCCAGACACAAGAGAATACGGTAGCTGTTATTCCAGCCATAGAGGGAGTGCTGCAGAGAGACACTGTAACGGCACGTTACAGGGGAACTTGCAAAGGTATTTTGATAAAGAGAATTCAGAATGCATACAAGAGCCTATGATCATTGACACACTCAGTGAGTGTTCATTTAATGGTGACCCAATGGACTGCACATTGATTTTATCAGATAAAGTAACGTCTCTGTGTTAGTCAAGGCTGTGCTTAGTGTATAAGGAAAACACTATAACGAAAGATTGCTGGTTTGCACATAGTGAAACTATGTGCTGAGTTTGAATGTTTGACTTTGACCATTTACTTTGAAGCAAGAAGAAGTTGTTCTACTTTCCTTTATGTTTTGCCAGAAAGCATGGCTTATTTATTTTGAATATTGTGTTGTGTTATCTGAATAATCCGACCCCGGGAGGGGAAATAAATCCTTTTTACCTTCAACCACTCGTGTCGCACAACTACTTAATTGCCATCAGACGCAGACCTGCTAGCCAGGTGGCAGTCTGTCCACCTGGTGGTGACATCTGCCACCAATTTGATCTATCCCATCATTGGTATCATTGTCTCATTGGCTATCCTCCTTCCATCAGGTTTCGGAGATGCTGCTTATAGCACTAAATGAAGTGAGAAATGTTCTAATTCTCCTATTGTATTTTTTTTTTTGGCTTCTAGCACTTGTATAAACATTGCAGGTAGGAGTTGATGGGGTTATTTGTAATATTGCAACTGTTTCGGCTCTTCATTTAAAGGCACCTGGGCTATTAATAGCCGTCATTGTAACCTCTCTATCAGGGACGCTCTAACTTTCCTGCTTCTGATGGTATCCTAAAGCTACCTTACCCTGAATCATGCACTCCCACACCACAACTCTCCAGCTTTCCCCTAGGTTCTAGTTTCAAAAGCTGCTTTTTGAACACTAGCACAAGCAGCCTGCTACTCCCCCCCAGTTAAGGTAAAGTCCACCTAATGAAGGTCCCCAGACTGGAAGTCCAAAAGAAGAGAACCTATTGTAATAGTGTAAAAAGTTGGTATATTTCACTCTGCTGAATTTTCTACCATGTAAAATTAGGTATGTTTTAGAACAATGTGGGGAGGGTGGTATTTAGTGGTACTGAGTACTAGTACCACCTTATTTTCCTGCTAAAATTGACCCATGCTGCTCATATTAATGAGAGCCCTGCATGTGAGTACCAGTATCTTGTGTACCTTCTGAACTGGGCTAATAAAGACAGATGAGGCCTAGTCAACAATGCTGACAGAGCCAAGGGTGGTGTACAGGCTCGTAGAATGAGTTTGCTAATTCTGTCCCTACAGTCTTCAAAAGAAGCATATGCTTTCTCCATGGACAAGCAGTATGAGGCAGCCACGCATAGGTGTGTCATCCCCTGGGACCAGAGTAGCTCTCCCAATAGCTCAGAGGAATTCAAATTCTTGTTTGTTTTTTAAATTCCTCTGGCTCCTAGCCTTCCCCTTCCTGTGTCTGGTCCCAACCCTTCCTACCTCAGCTTTTTTCATCCACCATACTGGACAGACGGATACTACAGCTCTCCACCTAAAACAACAAGTTTTTTTTTACGTTTATATATACCTCCTTTTAAGTATAACCTCAGAGGGGAGATGGGGCCCGCTAGAAAATGCAGCAATTGCAAAAGAAAGTTCAGCAGCAGCACTGCCCAGGACCTCAAGTGCCGGAGCTCGTATATGATCATGAGTAATGGAGGAACCTACAAGGGGAACCGGCTCTTACCTTCACCCTCCAATGATCAGAGGTCTGATCCGGCACATTGCTTAGTTGGGGAACAGATAGAGCCCCCTGCGATCTTCCCCGCATGCTCCACACGACTGGAGGTAAGCCCTGCTCCTCCCGCACCTTCCAGCATGCATGCTGCTGGCTCCAGAGCCTCCTCTGATTGCAGCATTGCGGCAATGCAGTGGCCATCACCAGAGCCCCCCTCTTCATTTTTTTTTCCAACTTCTGGCATCGTTCCCCTAAAGTAACAATCTGAGAATCATGTTGAGCAAGTTTTGCCACAGAGTCTGTAGAAAAATCTGTCATTTGCAAAACAACAGAATTCAATGAAGACTCTATCCTGGAAAGAATACGCCACACATCTGAAAGAGAAACATCTTGAGAATCCACTGGCAAAGAGGAAGCACCGTCCCGATGCGCCAAAGCAGAACTCTCCGGGACCAATAGGATCCGAGGTAATGGAACTATCCCGGAGTCCAAAGGGAACCCGGAGGAGGATACAGATGGTAAACAATCCAAATGCGAAGACACATCCTCCCTCAAAGGAGAGGAAGTAACCGGAACGGAGTCTGTAATGGCAGCAGAAGGGGAAGAGATACTAACCCCCAATGATAAAGAAGAGCCATCACTGGGGAGCTGGGTTTGGATTGCAGCAACAACCTCCCCTTCTTTACTTCCCAAAGGAACAAGATGTCGATCCATAGGGCCAGAAGTCTTAACAGCCTTAGTAGGGTTAACAGTACTCACGTTTAGAGGTCGTTTCCTACGTTTACCCATCCTGCACAGCCACAAGCCAGCTCCCAAGCTCCTCGAGCGCCAAAGGAGTGCATAAGGAGCCAAAAAAGCTCCTTAATAACGTGCCCCTTTAGAACGTGACCGCTACCGCGTACCGCTTAGCGATGAAGCTTTAAACCCCCTTAGATGATGTCAGGGGTAGGCGCCGCCAAGATGAATCGTGCACTCCAACGCTGGCAGAAGGAAACACAAGCGGAGCACAGTGGTGAGCAGCAACCTCCTCCCCACACGCTCCCCTAAGCCCCCCTCTTCAATCCAAACGCCTGCTCCCATGTCTGCCTCCTCTTCGCGCTGGCACCACCGCAGGGATTGCTCCTCCTCTCACAGACACCACCACAGCTCCAGTCGCTCCCGCGGCAGCCACAGATCCCCCAATTCTCGCCATCACCACGGGAGCGACATTCTTCATCGAAGCAGTTCCTCCCGACGAAACAGGTCCTCTGGGCAGCCCCCCTCTATGCACCATCGCTCACGGAGTCCCTGGCATCACCGACACAACAAGCATGTTGCTCCCTCTGCTGCCCTCTCTGGCCAGGAGGCCCCACCACAGTCTCTCTTCTCTGAACACTCCATCTCAGTTCCCTGGCACCATCTGCTGGCCCCCACCAGAACACCTCCAGCTCCTATCACAGATCTTCCTTCCTACAACTGCGAACCCAGAACCGCCATGCAGCACCCAGAACTGATGGAGCTGTGAGGCAGATTCATGGCGCAGCAACTCCTGGGACCCCAGGACCCTGGTCTTCAGTCCTCTGGACCCCTCCCTTCACGGCAACCCCCTCCCCTTCAACCGGACAGAGAATCTGAGGCTCCTCTCTCAGGGGAGGAGGGAGAAATTTTGGACTCTGCCTGGGAATCCAAGGACGAGGCAACCCCTAACTCTCCAAGTCCTCCTCCAGATGCGCTCACACCCTCCATGACCCAGGCCCCCCCACCGGAAGACCTGGCATATCCCAGATTTCTACAGAAGATCGCAGAGCCCCTGGGACTGTCCCTGGCAGACAATCCTGATCCTAGCACGGAGGTTCCGGGGATCCTCAAATGCCTGGTGCCCAGCAGGGCCATAGTGACAGTCCCTGTACATCAATTGCTCCTGGACTGCAGGGAGCATCTCTGGCAATCCCCAGAGTCCACCCCGGTGACCACCAAACATCTTGACCTGAAATACCAGGTCCGACCCATGCCTGGCTTCAACAAACTGCAGCTATCTCACCAGTCCATTGTGGTCGAATCCGCGCTGAAGCGCAACAAAACTTCGCACTCTCAGGCCAAAGCACCTCCGGATAAAGACCTGCGCATCTTAGACAGAGTTGGGAAAAAGGTCTACCAGGCTGCCATGCTCAATGCGAGGATCGCCGCCCATCAGTTCCAGATGGTGATATATCATGACATCCTCCTCACCAAGGCCAGGGATGCCCTGGCCGCGTTAACCCCGGAAGCCCAAGACACTCTAGGACCCATCCTCCAAGATCTTGGAGACTATGGGAAGCACCTCATTAGATCAGAATTTGACGCCTTTGAAACTGCCTCCAGAACCGCAGGAACAGCAATCACCGCCAGGCGAACAGCGTGGTTAAAAGCGTCTGACCTCTGCGAGGACATCCACGAACACATAATGAATGCCCCCTGCACAGGGGACAGCCTCTTCAGCAACAAGGTCAAGGAAACGGTGGACGGTCTAAAAGAAGACTGCACCACACTCCAGACCCTATCCAGTGAAGGACTCACCAGCCAGTGGCCTCAAGAGAAACAACTTGCAGAAACAGTACTACCCTACCCGGAAATACAACTCTTTCCGCAACCACAGCAATAACTATAAAAAAAAGCAGCGTTTCCAACCCTACACTAACAATCCTCAGCAAAGGGATAGGAAGCAGTAGAAACCTCAGCCGACCTCCACCTCCAAAGCTTCCCTGGGCTTTTGATCATCCAACCACAAAGGCCACTGCAGTAGGGGGCAGGCTTACCCACTTCGCGAAGGCCTGGGCAGACATCTCATCTGACTGCTGGGTGCTCGAGATCATCCACAGGGGACTTCGCATCAGCTTCTAAAAGCACCCGTCCTCAGCACCACCCAGGAGAGGAACACCAGGGTGGCACCTTCCATCTCTGCTCACAGAGGCTCAGCACCTTCTGCTACTAGAAGCCATAGAACTGGTCCCACCCTCCCAGCGCAACCAAGGTTTCTACTTGTGTTTTTCCCTTGTGCCCAAAAAGTCGGGGGGGGGGGGGCTGGCGTCCCATCCGTGACCTCAGACTTCTCAACAAACAAGTCCGCAAGGAGAAATTCAGAATGCACTCCTTGGAACCATTCTTCCCCTCACCCAGGACAACGACTGGCTCGCATCCCTGGACCTCCAGGATGCGTACACCCACATTCCCCTCCACATTTCACAGAGGCAATTTCTATGCTTCATGGTAGGCGACCACCACTTCCAGTACAACGCACTACCTTTCGGCCTCTCCTCTGCACCCAGAGTCTTCACAAAGTGCATAGCAGTGGTCGCCGCTCACCTGTGCAAGGCCGGCATCTGCGTCTTCCCATACCTAGACGACTGGCTGATCACAGCATGTTCGAAAGGGGAAGTGCAGGAAGCCCTTCATGCAACGGCGGCCCTCCTACAGTCCTTGGGGTTTCTCATCAACTGCACGAAGTCACAGACAGAACCCACGCAAGCGCTGGAGTTCATAGGTGCCCTGATACGCACCACACAGGCCAAAGCTTTTCTACCACACCAAAGAGTGGACAAAATCATCACTCTGTGAGCCCGCATCACGGGGGCAAACACCACCTCGACACGCGCCCTCCTACGTCTCCTCGGCCATATGGCGGCAATCGTTCATGTCATCATGTACGCCAAACTCCACATGCATCAACTTCAATGGCATCTCCGCCGCCACTGGGACCAGCACAGGCAGCCCCTACAACACAGGATCCCCGTGGACACCCACACCAGGAGAACCCTCCGTTGGTGGGAGGAGTGGCCTAGTGGTTGGGGCAAGGTACTTCGGGCCGGAAGGTCGGGGGTTCAAATCCCACTGGAGGACAGCAACCTTGGGCCGGAAGGACTGGGGTTTCTAGTCCCACAGGTGCTCCTTGTGGTCTTGGGCAAGCCACTTAACCCTCCATAGCCCATGTTCCCTGTAAAATAGTTCTCTGTGTGCTGTGCTTTCCTGTCTAATCAATGTGTTTATACCTCAAAAATTTCCTGTCATGATTTGACAATTTCCAATCTGTAATCAAACCGCTGCTGATCGCTGGAAGTAGCGGTATACAAATGTATACTAAATAAAATAAAATAAATAAAATAAACCAAGGGATGCCCACTACGACCACCGCAAACTCACATCACCCTCACCACCGATGCTTCGAAAAAGGGATGGGGGGCACACACCCTCAACCTCCACACCAAGGGGACTTGGTCGCCGACTGAAGCATGGCTCCACATCAACCTGCTGGAGCTCAGAGCCATCGGGAACACCCTGCAGACCTTCAAGGCTTGGATCCGGGGCAAGAGCATCCTGATTCAAATGGACAATCAGGTGGCCATCTTCTACATCAACAAGCAAGGGGGGATGGGCTCATGCTCCCTGTGCAGGGAGGCTTACAAAATCTGGACCGTTCCCATCTCCATAGGGGTACACCTACAGGCATCCTATCTACCCGGAGACGACAACACGCTGGCGGACAGCCTCAGCCGACAACTTGCGCCCTACGAGTGGTCTCTGAAACAATCCATTGATTCACACCTTTTCTGCCTCTGGAGAACCCAACATTGGACCTCTTCGCCAGCGAGATCAACTCCAAGTGTCGGGCCTTCTGCTCCAGACAGCCATCCAAAACACAGAACAGTGGCGGATGCATTCTCCATCAACTGGGTCTTGAAAACCTGCTACGCCTGTCCGCCAACCCCACTCTTTACCAAGGCACTCCTGAAAATCATCCAAGACAGGGCAAAAGTCATTTTCATTGCCCCCTTCTGGCCTAGACAGCCTTGGTTCCCGCTCATCCTGGAACTATCCATCAGGCATCTGCGACTGCGGCCTCACCCAGACCTGATCACTCAGGATGAGGAACGGACACTCCACTCCAACTTGAAATCACTGGCACTCACCGTGTGGATATTAAGCGGGCGACACTAAGGCCTCACCGGCTACCACAAGATGTCATGGAGGTCCTCCTCGTAACTAGGCGACCATCAACCCAAAGATCCTACACTGCAAAATGGGACAGATTCAGCACATGGTGCGAGACTCACCAGCAAAATCCATTCACGTGCCACACACCAGCGCTCCTGCAATACCTCCCCTCTTACTCTCATGAGGAGGACTGAAACCCTCCTTCGTGAGGACTCACCTCAGCGCCATATCGGCATACCACGACAGGGTCAACAGAAAGTCAGTCTCAGGCCTCCCACTAGTGGTCCGATTCATGTGTGGCCTCAACCAGCTACAACCCCCCCCCCCCGTGAAACCTCCAAAACCGGGGTGGGATTTAAATATTGTCCTACAACAACTTACGGGGCACCCATTTGAACCCCTTGAGCAGGTGGCCCTGAAGTTCCTCACTTGGAAGATCCTTTTCCTCGTGGCCATCACATCAGCATGGCGCATCAGTGAGCTGCAAGCCCTGGTCAACTACCCCCCCTACATGCAGATCCATAACGACCGAGCAATCCTCAGGACTCACCCCAAGTTCCTCCCCAAGGTGGCATCGGCTTTTCACCTTAACCAAACGATTGTTCTGCCTAGCTTCCACCCGGAACCTCATGACACTGCTGAGGAATGCTGCCTCCACACGCTGGACTGCACCCGCCCCCTCAGGACCTACCTTAACCGGACACAGGCCATTTGCAAGGCATCACAACTGTTCATTGCCTACGACCTGAACAGACCGGGAACACCTGTAACCAAACGGACCTTATCCAGGTGGCTCTCTGCATCGCATATTGCCATATATGGGCGGACGCCCACCCAGAAGAAAAGGTACACGTGCACCAGCTGCGGGCTATGGCGGTGTCCCTGGCGCACTTACACACTGCTGCCTCGGCAGACATCTGCAATGCAGCAACTTGGGCCTCCATCCATACCTTCACCAAACACTACTGCCTCGACTGTCCGCTGAACTCCTCCACATCCTTCAGGCAGGCAGTCCTGCGCACGGCGGTGCGACAGCTGGACAGCGCAGGGGTTACCTTGGCTGACTAAGCACGCCACTACCCTCTGCTTGGGAGTCACCTATGCATGTCTGACTCATAATGCTTGTCCATGGAGAAAGTGTGATTACTTACCATAATGGTGGTTCTCCCTGGACAGCAGTATGAGTCAGCCACGCCTTCCTGCCCTCCTCCCCTTGGTCGAGCCTGCCGGCTGGCTACACACTGAAGCAGGAAGGGTCGGGACCGGACACAGATAGGGGAAGGCTGGGAGTTCAGAGGAATTTAAAAAACATACAAGAATTTGAATTCCTCTGAGCTATTGGGAGAGCTACTCCAGTCCCAGGGGATGACACACCTATGCATGGATGACTCATACTGCTGTCCACGGAGAACCACTGTTACGGTAAGTAACCACACTTTCTTTTGTAAAGAAGGCATATTGGGGGAGAAGAGGAACTTGTTAGGCACAGAAATGCAGTTATGGGGAGAGCTGGTACCATGAGTCTTATATGCAATTAGCTGCAGATATATCAGGAGATGATTGCTTATAAGAACTGTCTTTAGTGTCTAAGTTTGCAAAAGACTTGAGTGCACAATTTGTAGTTCATATCTTCTATGTGTTGTTACTGTTCATAATGCAGAGGCTGTGAAGGTGCTCAGGGTCACCACTGCTACTTGAGAGAACTTTAACATAACTTTCAATTTTTATGTTTACAAATTTAACATGTGCATTTTTGAAATAATATCTTGACTTACACCCTACTTTGGGCTAAACTTCTAATAGTAAGAGTTCCCCAAATAATTTAAACCCCCCCCCACAAAACAAAATCCAGCCCCAACAATCTTACTTGTTTAGCTGAGGTACTAGACCAGTGGTCAGGAACGTTGGCCTGCGCCTTATGATTTGGCAGCTTCTGAGCTGTAGTAAAATGTGACTCTTTAAATGGTGGTATTAAATAAAGAAAATGGGAAATTTGTGTTTCCATGGTGGAACCTGTTAGTTGTTTGGTCATTCTTTGACATAAATGCACGTGAAAACTTAAAAAATAAAATACACTGTATAGAGGGGATGGTAGAAAGGTAAAGATACCAAAATTATCTTAAAACAATTATGCTAGCCTTTGTCTCAATTGTGCTAGCCTTTGTCAAGAGCAGGGTGCTGTTACTTCAATACTTTGGACACTTCATGCACAGAGAGAGCTCATTAGAGAAAGATGACATGCTTGGAAAGGCTGAAAGTCAACCCAAGAGGAAGGCCAGCAATGCGATGGATGCCACTCTTATCCATAATTAGTCTCTTGACTGAAAACCAATAGTAGTTTAGTACATATGGAGACCGATTCACAAAGAGGCACGTCTGGGCTGTCCGGATGGCTCCAAGCAAGACAGGCCAGCTAGGACCCGATTCTGACCATGGGAACAAAATGTTCCTGTGGTACACAGAATAAGGCCTGGGGACAGCCCGGCTTGCCCCTGCCTGCCTGCAAGGATGTCCTCCCCGCAGGTGTCCCGGGTTACTCGGCTAAGACCCCCTTCTTCTCCATCGTCCAACCTACAGCTGGCCAGCCAGGGCCTAGATAGGGCAGCGGGGACCCACCGTATCTGCCCCAGCCCTGGGGGGGATCCCCGGGCCCAATCGCCGGGTCAGTGCTGCTTATTCCGCTTTCGAGGTGGAATAAGTAGCATGTCCCCACTGACTCCGCAGGACATACAGGGCTGTGACCTGAATCGGCCCTGTATGTCCTGCCGGGCTGGCCTGCCCCCGCTCCACCCAGACCATGCCTCCTCCCCCCCCCCCCCCGCCAGCTCTCCCCGTCCTACTGCTCTAGCCATGTGGGGAGAGCAGGAGGGGGAATAGGGTCCAGACGGGACATGCAGCCTCACAACCCACATCTCTGATTCGGGTCCTTAATCAGGGATCTCCATTTGATAGCATTTAACAACAAGCTTTCTTTTCAATCTATGACTAAACATGTGTAATTAAACTCCGGCCTTGTTGGAAATTAGAGCCTCATCTACCATTAAAGTGCTTTCAGACATTTCTAGTGGTGCCAGTAACTGGTGCTTCTTAATGCTATGCCAGATGCCATAGCCAAAATAAATCAGAAAGCTTAGATTTGGAACAGTAAATGGTCACTTGCATCCTATGCCCTCAATGGGGGTGGTATGCATTAAATCTAAAGGATCCTACTCACCCATAAACATCCAGATACTATAGCGAATCCAGGTTGCAATGTTCAGCTGGGCCATTAAATATGCATTAACCATAATGCTCTTGCTGCCTTTTTGCCCAGCATGCCTACATTGATCTCATGCCTATTCATCAGGGACATCTTGAAAACATAGCCTGTTTGCATCCTTAAGGACTTAAGTCTCATGACCACTTACCCCCATTTAATTATGATGCCCCTGATCACTGTATATTTAATGGCATGGTTGAGGTATTATTTGATATGAAATTTATATTCATTGTTTCTACTGTTATTTTGATGATAAAGATTATACAAGCAATTAGGAGGAAGGCACTAGAGGAGTTCAGTCTGGGTCAGCTGCTCTCATGATAACTTTGTGACATTTATACTTTGTCATTGAGCCTCGGTATCCACTTCCAGCCCTCAAGGGTTGCCAATAGGTCAGAATTTCAAGATCTCCTAATGAATATGCAAGAGAGACCTCCACTGTATGCAAATCTTTCTCAGACATATTCCTTAGGGATATCCTGAAAAGCTGACTTATTTATTTTAAAATATTTGTATACTGCCATATGCCCTAAGGCATTCAAGGTGGCGCACAATTAGAAACCCCAAAGCAAATCTAAGCAACATTAAAAGCCCCTCACCTCCCCCCATCATGCTGCTTGCCTGCCATATGTCATATATCAGCCCTGCCGCCTGCTTTACCCAAACTGTGGAAACAGGTTTTCAAGACCTTCCTAAAAGCCAACAAATTTTCCTCCTGCCGCAAAGAAACCGGTAACCTGTTCCACCAAAATGGGGCAGCCACTGCAAAACACCTTTCTCGCTATTTATTCAACCATACACATTGTGGACCAGGAAACACTGAACAGTGGCCTTGACTTGACCATAGTGTTCGACCTGGTTGGTACCATTTCAACACTTCTGCCAAACAGCCTGGTCCCTGACCTCTAAGAACCTTAAAGGTCACTAGAAGAAGCTTAAACACACACTGCTGCCCCACTGGGAGCCAGTGAAGTTGACGCAATACATCCGCCATGGGCTTCCTATGACTGCACCCCAAAATCACATGTGCAGCTGCATTTTGTAGTCTGCAACTTCTGCAGAAGGTACTTTAGCAGCCCAACATACAGGAGATTGCGAGAATCCAACATGGACAATACCAAAGCCTGGAATCAACAGGCGCAATAACCCCGCGTCCAAGAAGAGATGTAGTTATCACACCAAACACAACTTTCCATATGCCCTATCACCACATTCAACACCTGGGAATGAAAATCCAAACCAATATCCATTCTCACGCCCAAATACTGAATTTCCTTCCTCCATGGCAGCCTCACACCTGTTACCTAAGGCCAGACCTGTAAATCTCCTTTCTCCTGCCCCACAAATGCCATCGGTTCTGATTTCTGAGCATTCAGGACAAAACCATTAGCCTGCAACCACCCACAAACCTCTCCAAACATCCATTCACTTTCTCAATATTAGCTTCAAATGCACAATCTGACACCACCACCAACTGGATGACATCCACGTAAAGAAAACACTGGAAGCCATGCTTCCATACAATTCTCCCCATGGAACTTTTGAAGATGTTAAAAAGACATGGGGAGAGTGCCGACTCTTTGGAACCCCACAATGCTACTAGTGGACCTTAGACTTCCTCTCACCCCAACATACCTGAAACTGACGGCCGCTTAGAAAGGCAGCAAACCACTTGAGAATACTACGCCAATCCCCATGTTTTGACATCTCTCCAGAAGGATATCCCACTCCACTAAGTCAAAAGCCACCAACAAATCCAGGGCAATCGCCATCGCTGTCTTCCCCC
This sequence comes from Ichthyophis bannanicus, assembly GCA_033557465.1. Taxonomy (NCBI): domain Eukaryota; kingdom Metazoa; phylum Chordata; class Amphibia; order Gymnophiona; family Ichthyophiidae; genus Ichthyophis; species Ichthyophis bannanicus. Next base: position 103,182,619 of record CM066043.1, read on the forward strand.
CCATCCCTAGCTTGTCCCGACATATTCATCACCACTGCCAGCCCTTTAGAAGGGGAAGACCAAGATTCTAGACTGAAGTCTTAGGTGGTGTTGCCAAAGGAATATTGCCCCGTCTCTTTTATAACAAAGATACTGGCATTCGGTGGTGATTTTGCTTTGTGGTGTTATATAAGTAGTGTGAAAAAGAGGCAGGAGGTGGCTGGTATATCACTTGCAGTAGTTTCTCCTTTTACACGTCTTTGGTATCATGTCATACTCGCCATTCACTAGTCTTAGTATTGAGATGATGGAAACAGCTGTGTACTTTAATAATACTGGGCCAGCATTTCCTAAAAAGTCATAACACTCCATCTGTGTACCAATAAGAAGCTAAGTGCCATCCTGGATGAAGACGAGAATGCTTGCAGTGGATGGGATTCATAGCTCTGGGTTCTAGACCTGAAACTAAAGGCCGATAGAAAGCTGGGGGCTGTGTTGTCATTCAAAGTGACATGGACAATGTCATTGACATATCTTATGTTCTCTTCTAAAGGGAACACTATAGAAAAAAAAACTTTGTTTTTTTTACTTTTTCTTATCAGCAATAGTGTATTAATGAAAAGAAAAACATAACCCCGAAATTAATTGTAACAATTTTCAATGTACACGTCCAAAGAAAGCAGTACTCACGTGCAACTATTTCTTATGAAAGGGCTACTCCACTCAAGTGCATGTTTTATTTTAGGAAAACATTCTAATAAAGGATTTGCAAATGCCGCTGCCCCCCCCATCAAAACATTACATTTTAGTTAAAGCCCAAAATTTGCAGTGTTAATTCCGTGATCAGCCTGAAGTACAAACAGTGTATATGGAGAGGAAAGATACTACAGTCAGAACGCCAAAGATGGGACTGAAAGGACAGGATTTGTGGCATTAAAACTGTGTGTACTGTGACGATTTAGGGAAAGTTGTAAAGTTCAGAGTAGCTGTGGAAGTTATTTAAAAATATGTGTTTATTCTAAAGCTGTGGTCCTCAATCAGTCCTTGGGGCCCACCCGGTTATTGGGGGCAGAGGGCAGCAAAGAGCAACTTCAGTCAAAGCAAAACTATGACTTCTAACAGACACACAAACTAAAAGGCTCGTCAGTGCTTACTTTATGCACTAATCCATTTCTCCTTGTAAGTGGCTGTTGGACATTTTCTTCATTACATACATATTTCCAAAACAATATTTAATATTTAAAAGTATGATGCCCAAATATGGATTTTTATAGTATTTTCTGGGAGGACTGGTGTTGACATGATCATGATTTGAATTTAATCTTGGGGGGGGGGGGGGAGAGGGGGTGCTGGGGTCTAAAAGCTAAGTTTGAAGGGGTGCAAGACTAAAGGTTTGCCTACCCTAGAACTTCTAATAACCTGAATGTATGCAAATCTATCTTGCATACATTAATTCTGGATTTCCTAAAAACCCAAATAGTTGGGTATGTCCTGAGGACTGGATTGAGGATCATTATTCTCAACCGCACACCTAGCCAGTCAGGATTTCAGGATAAGCACAATGAATATGCATGAGAGAAATCTGGAAGCAATGCATGCAAGCCTCTCCCATGATATTGATTGTGGTTATCCTGAAAACTGGACTGGCGAGGTGTGTCCTGAGGACTGGGTTGAGAACCCCTGTTCTAACGCCATTGAATATGATGTATATAAGCCGCTGTAAACCATAACTCTGGACAGTGGCATGGAAGCTGCCCCAACCTATATTTCATTTTCATGTTTGACTAGCCAGTAGTTGTAGTTAGTTTATTAGAAACACTATTAATATTGGAAACACAATGGCAGCTGACTCCTCTCCCTTAAATGTAACAAGGGTTTCAAACTGGCTTATGTGCTCAACAGCTGCTTGGGTGGGCCACTGGAGCCAGGGCTGGTGCACGAGTATTAGATACCCTAAACACCCCCCCCCTCAATTAATTTTCAGACCCCTATCTGCCTTTCCCCCTGAAGTATGCTAATTAAACTCGGCAATTATGATCAAATCAAACCCACCCTACCAGGACATCCTGTAAAAACACATAATTGGATATCATGCATATTAAACAGTTTTGTATACACATACAGATGTACACAATGAGGTCCATTTCCGAAAGCCTTTTACCTGGTTAAATGGGTTATTTGAAAATTGTCCAGTATTCCTGCAGATAAAAGTATGTACTGCAGGTTCTTTGAGTTTTGTGGGACTTTTAGGGCTCATTGGGGCACTTTTCCTAAAGGTTAACGTTAATGAAGTTAATACGCATTAAGTACCTTTGTGCACATAGATATAAAATGGGCATGGGCGCTTAATGCGTGCTAACTTCATTAACGCATGGCATGGACAAAGAATAGTTTGGCTGCCCTAACCAAAAAGGTGTTGCATTGCCCCTGTATAAACCAATAAGACAAAATGAATGACACAGGACCGTTGAGGAGGGGACCTGAATGTACTTTCAAACAAAATTAAATTTCCTCTATTTTATTTGAAACACTACAACAGCTCAAGCTCTACCCTTCCCACCCAATAAAAACACTACTTTCCCCCACTTTATCTACAATGCCTTTATAATGTATATAGTTCCATATTAATAAAACTCTGTTTCACCAATATTAATGTAAATAGTTAAAAACGTTCTATGTAATGGAATATGCAGATGTTTTGTACGTTCCAAATTGTTGTTGTATGTAAACCGCTTTTGATTACCTGGAAAAAAACAGTATAAAAATGTTAAATAAATAAATAATGAACTTTATCCTATTCATAAAATTATATTTGTATTTTTATTTTATTTTCCCTCTAAATTTATCAGTGTAAATTAAAGGTTCTCAACCCAGTCCTCAGGACACACCTAGCCAGTCAGTTTTTCAGGATAACCATAATGAATATGTTAATGGAGCCGTGCATGGAAATCTCTCTCATGCATATTCATTGCGATTATTCTGAAAATCCAACTGGCTAGGTGTGTCCCAAGGAGTGGATTCTGAACTCCTGGTGTAGATGTAAATATAGGCAGCTTCTATTTTGGCACTGTGATACCAAGCAAAGGTGAGACACCTCAGGGCTGCTTTTACACCGTTGGCCTGACTTAGGCTTCTAGCTGCTTTGTATGCATCAGTTTTCATGGATTTAGACTAAAAATAGTTTATTTTTGGACTGTTTTTTTTAGAATGCACTAATACAATTTGCTTAGTCTCTTCTTGAAAACATTTGTAGAACACCTCCTCAGGGCATTGATTTCTTCTACCACTCCTGCCCAATGCATTCGCTCCATGACGATTAAGACCTATCTTGGAATTCTTACTCCTGGCTTTACCTAAGAAAGAGGTCCAACACAAAAGCATGAATCCACGTGCACCGAACAAACCCTGTCAAAAAACGTGGATAACACAGGAAGAATACTTTTATTAAACCACTTTCAGCCAATGGCCCGACACAGGTCGTGTTTCGCTATATCTTCATCAGGGGCTAAGTTTGGCTAAAAATATAACATATAAAAACATATTAAATAAAAAATCATATAAATTTTAACACAATAATTAAAAAAATAAATTAAAAAACATCTTTAACAGTAAACAAAGCACCATAAGCAAACAAGGTATACATATAAATCCATTAAAACATAAATGAAATTATAAATATGTAAACAACATATGTAAAGGTGATTTCACATAAAAACAAATTAGGACATACTGCTGTTACTAAATATCCTATAATTTAAAAAACATAATTTAATAGTATTAAATACTCTAATAAATGAAAAACCGACAAGGCTATAAAAAGAACTTTTTAGACACATAAAATAAACGTAACTAATAGAACTATGAACTAATAATTCTATCAATGTATACATAAAAGGCAGAGTTACAAGATATATATAAATAAATAAGCAAATAATTATGCATTACTCAGCACTAAAAAAGGGGGGAAAAGAAGAAGTGCAATACAAGGAAAATCGAAGCATTGTGGAACCTGTGTCCCTTGGGGAAACTGCTAGGTACATATGACCTAGATTGGCCACTGTTGGAAACAGGATACTGGGCTTGATGGACCTTGGTCTGACCCAGTATGGCATCTCTTATGTTCTTATGAAGAAACAAAAAAAGGGGGGCATAGAGATCTTTAAACATATTTCTACATATTTATAGTAAGTTCAAGCTGCATTTGCAGTAGAGGTATGTTTAACAAGTTTTTTATTGATACAAGTTGTTTATGGTTTATCTCATTGCCCCATTTTATGTTGCTAAGGGAAGTTTTATTAATTCTTATTGATCCAATATGTATCATTTAAAAAGGATCCCCTTTTTTTCCAACAAGAAGTTTTTAAGTAGAATAGATACCAGAATAGGTTCTATTAAAGATGATTGTTAAGGTTTATGTGATTAAATAAACATAAGGCTATGCCCCCTTTTTTTGTTTCTTCGATTTTCCTTGTATTGCGCTTCTTCTTTCCCCCCTTTTTTAGTGCTGAGTAATGCATAATTATTTGCTTATTTATTTATTTATTTATATCTTGTAACTCTGCCTTTTATGTATACATTGATAGAATTATTAGTTCATAGTTCTATTAGTTACGTTTATTTTATGTGTCTAAAAAGTTCTTTTTATAGCCTTGTCGGTTTTTCATTTATTACAGTATTTAATACTATTAAATTATGTTTTTTAAATTATAGGATATTTAGTAACAGCAGGTTCACAAGACGCACAGGACGTATTTCTAGCTTGGTACGGTCCTACAGAAACATATTCTTATTGTCAAATCCTTTTTCTACTTGAGCATCATTTAAGGATGCAAACATTCAAAAATATTCAAAGAACTAAAATGTAAACATTTAGCTGTTTAAATTATAAGGGAAGGCAAGGGGCGGGTCGTCCGGCAGACTCGGACCAAGGCTTGGAATGTGCAAAGAGGAAACACTGAAGTCCATCCTAATCCAGGTCCTGTTGTAGGCTCCAACTCAGTAATTTACTATATCATAGCACTACCTTGTAGGAATGTACCATTTCCAAAGATCTAGTATGGAAAATCAAGAGAAGAGGACAGAAGCCTGGTAATATTCTGGGGCATAATCAAAATGTAGCACTTTACTGCAGAAATACCAACAAAACAGTTCTAGAAATTGCTGATACTTAGAAACATAATTCTGATTTTGATTTTTATCCTTATGGTTTATTAAAAATTGATATATCTTCTTTTCAGATATGGGGAAATAGATTTTTAAAAAGGAATATGACTGTGGTAAAGGTGCATGCAGTTTGGTCCAGAAAAATATTAAAAAAAATAAAATTACAGCACAAAAATATGCAGACTTATAAATAATAAGAAGAAACAGCAAAATTGATGTTTTGAAAAGCCTAAACTAGTACCATTGCTTTAAAACCCCCACTCCCGGATCATACTTGCAACTGCTGCAGATACCAGTGTGGCAACTACAGGGCTCTGGCGGAGGTTGATTTTGGGCCAGGAATTGAAAGAGTAGCCCATCTATGGCCACAGCAAAGAGGCTCCGCAGCATGGGAAACAAAGTGCCGAGCAGGCTATGAAGAAAGAAGAGAGCACTAAAGGAAGAATCAGAGCCCAGTAAGACATTCACCATCGACATTCTGCAAAGCTATTGTGCAGGTGAGCAAACATTGGAAAAGACTGAAACTGGTCATCAGATTCAAGAATTTGCATTTGACATTGACTAATCCAGAACTCATAGTTCTAGACCTTCAAATATGGACTAGCTTAAAGGGGGTAGTTTTATAAGGATCTACCTAGATTTACGTGTCAAGTACCCATGTGGATGTTGGCATGTTAGTCATTGACATTCATAAACGGCTACATGTATGCATAATGACATCTTGTAAAACACAAAGTGTGCGCCTTACATAAGAACATAAGATATGCCATACTGGGTCAGACCAAGGTCTATCAAGCCCAGTATCCTGTTTCCAACAGTGGTAAATCTAGGTCATACGTACCTAGCAGTTTCCCCAAAAGACACAGGTTCCTCAATGCTTGTATTGTGTCAAACAGTGATATCCTGGGTCCCTTTTAATAATGGTTTATGGACCTTTCCTCCAGGAACTTGTCCAAACCTTTTTTAAACCCAGCTACACTAACAGCCTTTACTACATCCTCCGGTAACAAATTCCAGAGTTTGATTACACGTTGAATGAAAAAAATATTTTCTCTTATTAGTCTTAAATTTATTTATTGTTTTTTCTATACCGCACTATTCACCATCAGCGCGGTTCACAGGGAACATATTTGTGCAGTGTAGAGGACTACAATGCACTTACAATAAACAGGGTGCTTGAACAGGGTTAACAGGTAAAAACTACTTACAAGTAGGTAGGCGAGATTCTGCATGCATCTCATCAATATGTACATAGTTTACCCTGTAGCTTCATTGCATGTCCCCTAGTCTTTCTATATTCTGATAAGGTAAACAATCGATCTACGTTTACCTGTTCCACTCCGTTCATTCATTTATAGACTTCTATCATATCTCCCCTCAGCCGTCTCTTTTCCAGGTTGAAGAGCCCTAACCTTTTTAGCCTCTCCATCTCTTTTACCATTTTGGTGGCTCTTCTCTATACCTTTTCTAATATTGCCTTGTTTGCATGGAGTGTACTTCCACTGTAGGTATGCATGGGGCGGAGTTTCATTGGAGCATAGGCGGAGTTTGCACTTACATACGTAGATTATAAAGTTCCTTAGAGAGTACGCAATAACATTTACACCAACCTGGATGCTGGAGTAAGCGCCAGAGCCTACGTGTACGCATGTGCTTTTACGCATATACTAGTATTTCAAAAAGTCAAGTGCACATGAACTTGACTTTATAATATAGGCATGTGAGAATGTACGTTAATGAGGTGTGACTTTATAAAATTTCCCTCAAAATGCCTTGGCCTTGCTCACAAAGACCTTTTGTTGCCTTCCATTTTCCAGATCTACAGTCTTTACTGAATAAGTCCACCCGTGGGAAAGCCAAAGCTTTGGTTTGTCTGTATATAAATAAAATAGAAATATCAGCTGCAGCTTCAGATGACTAATTAGAGAGCACATTTACTTTAAATTTTAGAATATTTTAGTGAAGAAACAAAATGCAAAAAAAAATCATAAAAAATAAGTGCTCAATAAAATGCATTTTAATTTGTTTTGCGATGTATAATGAACAGAATGCACAGTACGAGCTGTTATGAAGTAATTGAGCGGTCGTCGTCTGACGAGGTCAGCTGATTGATGACACTTCCTAGAGCAAGAGAAAATCTTATCCTTTTGCAAAATGTTTCAACTGTGCAGATGAAATAGTAATTTTCACTAAACTGAGAAGATAAGCAAGGAATCAAAGAGTGGGACCATGCCGGTAGCCGAATGTCTCCATTTTACAAGAATTAAGCATGTGTGAATGATGTTAGCCAGGTCTGCATTCATGAAAATCCACATATATATCACCTTTACTTTGTTTGAAAGTAGAAATGTCCCAGTGGTGGAAATTATCCATCAATCTTATATACTGCTAACATGCACAGAGGCAATTTTTCTGTTCAAAGTGCGACACTATAAACTTCTCTTATGTATAAAACAGTGTTTTATAGGAGCTTGTAAAGTACCCGAAGGAACTGTGTCCTACTGATGCACGGTATGATTCCAAGGATGGAAACTGAGCAGAGCTGGGAGGAGTAATGAGATACATCTGTGTGTTTTAAAATTCAGGTGTATTCATGCAAACTTAGGAAAATCTGATATAAGTTTATGCAGGAGCTTTCGGTAAGGTTATTTTTAAAAAGCGCATAGGCACATACAGTATGTTGCTTTTATGAAGATGTATCACAGGCGACTATGTCGCCCTTGCAGCCTAGGAGCCCTCTTAGAAGACAACCACATATTAGGTGTAAGACGCAGTCTCCACCATTCCACGTCTGTGAATTAATGCGGGAATTAGGTCACACTAAGGGTGAAATTTTGGAAGATCTATTTGTGCTTTGGACGTCTGAAAACAGGCATAGAGATGTCTCCAGAGCCATTTTAGAAGCTGACTCTGGGGATGTCCCTAGCGTAAGGATGTCTGACTCTGAACGAAGGTGTGGCTGGGGTGTTCTCAGGACCGTGGGGGTAGGGTTCGGGTGTTCCCATGGACCAGGACATCTCCACCTGATTACAGAAATGTCTGGCATCACATCTAACTTTAAACCGGCTCTGAGGCAGGCATAGCGACGAACAAGCATCTGAAAGCGCTTGTTTAGGCTAAAATGCATCCAGAGGAAAGCACTCTGTCATCGTCACTACTCAGCAGAAGTTCAACTATAGCATCAGTGGGATGTGAACCCTGGCTACCCTACTGTTCTAACCATTATGCTATCCTAGACATCCAAGTTCTGAAATATGGTTCTGGGGATGTCTAAGTAGATGCTCCTGCAGACGTTCCTATCGGGTACATCCACGTTTGTGAAATCACGTTGGCACCTGGACATACCTGCATTTTCTTTCAGACATTCTGGCTTAGATGCCCCAAATTGCACTTGGACAGTGCTAATAGCATGTGCTAATTCCTTTGCTAACTGTTTAACACACTTTGGTACAAGGGGCCCAAGGTGGTTCTCTATGTTTCCCTTGCCTTAGGTCACAGGGAGTGTTGGTGGTAAAATAGGATGTGAACCATGTTTCCCTCCTTCCCTGCTCATTGTTCTAACTACTGCTGCTTCTCCTCCTCCTGTATTCAGATGGTCATTGCCTACCATTACCAGGCAAACAAGTAGAGAAAGCAGGCAGAGCATTCCTCATGGAATTCTTTCCAACTTCTCTGTGTGCACGTACATGCACACCCATTTAGATTTCCTCTGCTTTGCCTGTAGGCAGGTATCTCTGTGCATGTTTGTACATAAGTTTGTGTTGGTTTTAAATATTTGTATTTAGCTGACAGTCTTCCAGTAAAGGTTCAATGCAAGTTATTTATTTATTTATTTGAGCACATTTTTATACCGCTCCTTCCAGTGATCAGCAGCGGTTTACAGTTAACAATTAACTCTGCAAAGATTAGCAGTTACATAAAACAGTAGGATCATAACATTTGAACATTAAAAGTGAAAAATTGTTTAGGATAACTCAAAAAATAGGGATAGAAAAATTAAAACTAAATACAAGATAGAGGAGGGAAACATGTTAACATACATGAATTTGGTTAACTATATACATTCTTTGTGTATAAGTTAGAATCAATTATTATAAGTACTTCCCTGTCCCTGGAGGGCTTACAAACAAAGCTTTCAGCAGAAGCAGTGGAGGGTTAAGTGACTTGCCCAAGGCCACAAGGAGTATCAGTGAGATTTGAACAGTGTGTTTTCTGCTCCCAGGCTGCTGCCCTAACCACTATGCTATTCCTCCGTTGGGTGTGGGTGTCGGCATGGGCATATATAGGCGTGTTTGCTTGTATGTGTACTTCTGTCTGTCCTAGTTCTCTGTGTTTCTATGACTGCAGGGGGGGAATGAGAGGGGAGGGCTGTTTGAAGGGTACATAATGCACACAATCTGCAAATCAGGCTCAGTACACACAAACAGTCCATGTTAAATTCAATCATGTGTGAACAAAGCAGCTCATGCACACTTGGTGCAGGGAGGGCAAATAGCAACTCAGTAAATTGTGGGAAAAGCAAATAGTGTGTGCAAACATGCATACGCACTTCAGCAATATGGCACCCATGCTGTTCCCAATATTTACACAGGCTGTGGAGCAAACAGATGCAAGCTGTAGCAGGTCAGAGTGCCGCTGTCACAGAAAAGAACGAGCAGTACTGGGGAGAGACAAACGTTGCTGCGGATAAATACATGCGCTATATGGCACAGCCCGTGTGTCCATTTATAGTGTCTGATGCATAGAAATGAGGTGTGAAGTAGGGTGGGGAAATTGGGGGCATGAGGAAATTCTTGTCTGAATGCTCATTTATTAGCCCTCCAGAAACTTGTCCACACCTCTGTTAGTAGTAGCCTAACAAATTCCACTGGGAAAATTGGTTTTCTCACAGCTCTCGGCTTTTCCTAGTTTCTATCAATCCACGTCAGCCTGGCTTTCGTCCAGGGCCCAGCATGGACATGCTCCTTCTTTCTTTGCTTAATGATCTTCACTGGGCGCATGATCACAGGGATATCTTGGTGGTGGTTTCCCTTGACTTCTCTTCAGCCTGCTCTCCTTTTTTGGCTTCATGACCTTGGGCTTTGAGGCACAGTTCTTGATTGGTTTAGTTCTTTCTTGTCTTGTTGGTCCTTTTCTGCCTCGGTCAGTGCTTGCTCCTCCTCTTCTCGATCGCTTCTCTGTGATGTCCCCCAAGGATCTGTCCTAGCCCCCCTCCTATTTAATATTTTCCTTGCCCCTCTGACTCTTCTTATCCAGCAACAGAGCAGAAATTCAAGTCCCTTCTGAAAACCTTTTTAACTTAGCCCATAACCTCCCTCCCTCCTGATCTGTTCCCTTCCTTTCCTGCCCTCCTCCTCCCCTCTCTCCCCCCCCCATTCTTCTGACGTATAATTTACTCGAATGCCACAGGCAATGGACTCTTGGTAACCAGAAGGTGGTAGGGCATCATGAGGGTCAAAACAGATGAAACCCTGAAATACGCCAGGAAGCAAATAGAAGGGAAATAACAATTCCAAGCGGGATTGATTTCTGGGGTTCTTGTACTTCTTCCCCTGGGAAACAGACACTTGTCTTGTCAATTCCTTCAGTAAAAATCTGCGTTTTACTTTTTCACAATGTGATGATTGATTAGTTACAAGAAAATCAAGTTGTTAAGATATGATGGGAGCCCATCTGAAGATAGTGTTTCATTTTAAATTCAATCTTCAGTACCAGAAGGAAACGTCAGTGGTTCACTACCATATTCTCTTACCACCGCATGCTTTAAACGTCCCATGTAGCCAGCTGTCCTGTACTTGCCCCTTGGGTCACAGAACAACATTACGTACTGCTGGAGAACACAAGCCTGGAATGGCCCATTCATCAGGGTGAGGGAGGTCTGAGCATTCCATGCAGGGCCAATGAAAGGATATGAGGTGCCCTAGGTGAGCCCTCAATGCTCTACTCCCTCTCCCTCATTGCCGCTGATGCCACCTTCTGCAGCAGCAGCAATGGAATTTTAATGGCAACATGGTGCTTACCTGAGCTCTCTGGTGCTGCATTATCGTTCCTTCTCTCTATGATCTACAGCTTCCATCCCCTCTGATGCAAGGAGGTCATAGAGCAGAGGAATGGCAACACAGCACCAGAGAGTTTGGGCAAATGGCATTGTGCCACTGCAGGTCCCGAAGAGGGGTGGAACCGGTGGAAATGGGTGCCTGGGAACATTGGTGTTCTAGACGGCCATCTAGTTCACATAATGAGTCACACTGCCCCTTATTTCGTAGAGGTGGTGCACTCAGATCAAGGGAAAGATCACAAGAAACAAGAATTTCAATCCTGCACCCTCAATGATAATAAACCATACACCGCTCTCAGTTAAAGCACAAATCAATTATCTGGGCATCACTCTAGACCAAGAACTCACCTTTCAGCCACAAATAAGCCAGATTACCAAATCCGTCTACTTCAAGCTTTGCACTTTAAGGAACCTAAGCAAACTCCTCTCTCCAATGGATTTCCCAGCCGTCTGTCAAGCAGTAATCTCCCCAGCATTTGATTATTGCAATGCCATCTACCAGGGCCTTCCCAAGAGCACACTATACCCTCTACAACTAGCTCAAAACACAGTAACTAGAACCATATTGGCGAAATCTCAACAGGTTCACGTTACTCCACTCCTCAAACAGCTTCACTGGCTCCCCATTATAAGCAGGATCAAGTACAAAATCATTCTACATACCCACAAAATTCTGAACAAACAATCAGCGGATAACCTCACTCCACTAGTAGCGAGCAACAACTCCAAAAGACCCAAGAAATCTACCACAATCAATAGACTAGAAATACCCACTGACAAATCCTCACGCAGCCAAAGAACCAACAGCAGGGCATTTTCTCTATACGCTCCCTCCCTTTGGAACTCACTTCCACCACAATTAAGATCCATCCAGTTAACCAGCCAATTCCGTAAAAACCTAAAAACTCTCCTGTTCCAAGAGCATTATAGATCCAATACTGACTAAAGAACACCTGGCAAAGCAATAACCACAACCCATCAACAAACTGTAAATAGTTAAATCTCTAACTTTTGATGATTGTTTATCTGTTTATCTGTTATAATATATGTTCCATGTAATGTGCACCTTACTGTTCAACTGTTAACGATTCTGCACTGAGTTCTCTGTAAACTGTCTTGACTAGTAGTAAGATGGTATAGAAAAAAATGTTAGATAAATAAATAAATAAATAAAGAGGGAAGACAGTTATTATGATGACCCCTGCCAATTGGCATTGAGGGTGTACCTTCAAACCCTGGACCAGCAGGGAATTCCAGAGGTGCCCAGACATTCTTTCTGGGAACAGGAACAGAGGGAAGGAGAATGATTGAAGATAGAGGGCAATAAAAGGCAAAACAAATTAGCCTTGCAACAAAACCAATGCCTTTCTAATTTCTGCTACTCATATCTCAAAAAGACCCCAAAAATAACATTTGAAAGTTGGGTACCTTTTTCCTGATCTATCTGATCTGAAGGTATCTAAGTGATTTTAGTCTAGTTACTTTTTTAACTTCCTTCTCAAAATATCAATTCACATACTATCTCAAACCATTTGACCCCAACGATCCAAGTGCTTATAGACCCATCTCAAGTTTATCATTTCTTGTCAAAGTCATAGAAAAAATAGTCCAGCAATAACTACAGGATCATTTAGACTAACATGCCTCACTAGACCAACACCAACATGGATTTAAACATAATCATGGGGTAGAAACACTCCTTATACCACTCCTCGACAGATTAATCATGGGCATAGACAACATCAGACATGGATTTCTTCTGATTTCATTGACATCACAGCTACTTTTGATTCAGTCAACTACGTCACATTACTAAGATGACTTCAGGACATAGACTTTGTGGCATCACACTCAAATGATTCACCTCATATTTGACACACAGAAAACAGCACGTCAAATGTGACCTACAGAGATTGAAATCAATAGTCCAATCCCAAGGAATCCCACACAGTTCATCCCTATCATCAGTCCTGTTCAACATATACCTACAGCCTCTATGTGACATAATAAAAACCTACAACATATACTATAACATCTGTGTAGGTGACGATAACTTATACTCCCTTCAACACAGAACATCCCAACTACATGCAAATAACAGAATGTCTGGCGGCAATGGCACAGTGGCTAGAAAACCAGAACCTATACATAAACTACAATAAAATGGAGGTCCACTACATTACCAGAAACACCACATTTACTCCACCCACAACCTTAAAAATACAAGACAAGTAACTCACAGTTAAATCTGAGATCAAATACTTAGGCTTTATTTGGGACCAAAAACTAGACTTCCAATCTTACATCAACAAAACTACAAGATCAGCATACCACAAAATGAGAATTATGCACAAACTCAAACCTCTGCTTAATGATTATGATTTCAGAACTGTGCGCCAAGCAATGATAACCACTATCCTAGACTATTGCAATTTAATCTACCAAGGACTCACAAAACACATAATTCTACCCCTCCAGATGGTCCAAAACATAGTGCAAACCATTATAGGAACCAAACGGCATGCCCTCATAATGCCTACACTTATGCAACTGCACTGGCTCCCAGTAAATGTACGCACCAAATTCAAAATATTGGTTATCACATTCAAAATCCTACATACTTATCTCCAAGCATCCTCCAACCACTAATCTACAAGGACTCAGAGAATAGAACAAAAAGATCAAATCACAAAGACCTACTCACCATCCCAACTACAAGAAAAAAATCCAACCAGACAACATGCAATAGAGCATACTCCATATACATACCTTCATTATGGAATGCCCTTCCAGAATACCTCAGATCCATCAAAGATATATGGGACTTCAGAAGAACACTGAAAACATTCCTCTTTACAGAACACTATGGACAAGCTAACTGATAATCACACCTAACCTACTCAAATCCCCCTCTGTACTCCTACCCCCCATACGCCATACCCAACACATACTGATAGCACACATATCAATGTTTATAGTTATACACTTTCTAACGCATTGCAGACTCCCCTTAACATCTTCCCAGTTCATCCCATCCCCATCATTCATCATTGCCCAAGCAACAATCAAATTTGCTACTCCCACAACCATCGCAACACTGGAGATGGCAATAACCACAAATACAAAACCTACCCAAGGTTAATTCTTATTAACCCTAGCAATAATATCAAACCTCCTATCCTGAGTAAACCTACTAAACCTCTAAAATGCATTCTAATAAACACACAATCTGTTAGGAATAAAATACCATTAATTCTAGATATCATAACCAATGAAACCCCAGATATCCTTTGCATTACTGAGACATAGCTCACTATACATGACACCATTCTACTAAATCAGCTAAGAGCCAATGGGTATAATCTATATAACTGCCCCAGGGACACAAAGTGAAGTGGCGGAGTGCTAATATTAACCAGAGCAATCCTAAACACATACATCAGTGTCTGTAATAATAGTGATGGGATAGACCTCCTCAAAATTGAAAATTAAGGCCTAGCAACTTGTCTCCTCTATAGACTTCCCACCAACAACCACGCTAACCTCACTACGATCTTGGAATCTGCATGCACTTCACACTTGAGGAAACCACATGTCATCCTCGGTGATTTCAATTTAGCCTCACTATCCTTACATCTATCCATAGCTTTCCTTGACTTCATGGAAGACCTAGGCTATTAACAAACAACCCCACCCATATCAAGGGAAATACTCTTGATACGATATTCCTCCCAAAATCTATTACCGAACACTCAAATACTCCCCCCCCCCCCAGCTCAATGCAGGTACCTTGGTCCGACCACTTCTTACTAAGGTTTGACCTACCAATCCCACTTACTGAACAAAAATTAACTAATGCTGATCAACATGGCCCCCAATTCAGGTGCTTCAACAAGGAAGCTTTCCTGAATAACATACTCCCTCAACTCACCTCTCCAACACTAAATTTAGATGATTTAGTAAGGAACTGGCACTCTACAATCAATAAAGCAGCAATACCCAATGGCACCTGCAAGAAAATCACCCTCAGACCATCTGAAAAATGGTACACCCCTGATATACACACCCTTAAAAAAGAGATCTGCAACTCGAGGAAAGATGGAGGTCTAAAAAGTCACCAGAACTTAAAGTCCTCTACTCAGCAGCTCTTAATACTTATAAAGAAGCCATTCAAACTGCAAAGAGAAACCCCTACACAAACACCCTAAATAAAGCCATCAACCGCCCCAGGGAGCTATTCAATATTGTTAAATCCCTAACTAAAATCCACCATAACGAGGCCCCTAGAACAGCAATTAGCACACAAATCCTGGCAGACCACTTTGCTTCTCAGCTAAAAAGTAACAAACCCACATCCAGCTTCTCACAGTTAAGTCTACCCGCCTCAAGCTAATGGAACTCTTTTCATACTATCAAGGAAAAACAGTTACTTGAAACCATCACTAAAATTAATACCACCACTTCTCTTCTGGATCCTTGTCCTGTTGCTTGGATAAAAGCATCCAAAACTAGCTCCAATCATTCTCAACATAGTTAATCAAGCCCTCCTTCAAGGAACTATGCCAAATGACCTCAAACAATCCGCCATTCATCCAATACTCAAGAACAGATCCCTAAATAGTGACGACCTCACCTCCTATAGGCCAATTGCAAGCAACCCCTTCCTAGCAAAAATCATTGAAAAAATAGTCCAAATACAATCGTAGGACTTCATCGACACAAACACCCCTCTGGATGAACACCAATACGGCTTCCGCCCATGCCACGGAGTTGAAACGTTACTATTGGTCCTATTTGACTCCCTCATCTGTGGCATGGATAATGTGAACCAAGCATTCCTACTTGTCTTCATAGACATTGCCTCAGCATTTGACAACATTGATCACAATACTCTCATCACTCGACTAACACAAATTGGAATAGCTGGTACTACGTTAAAATGGTTTAAATCATACATCTCCAATAGGTACCAATCTATAAGAATTAACCATGAATCCTCCACATCCTTTCCTCAAGAACAGGGAATCCCCCAAGGTTCAGCATTGTCAGCCCTTCTCTTCAACCTTTACATCCAGCCAATCTGTTCAGTTTCAAAAGACACAAAACTGAATATCTCATATATAGAGACAATATTATGTTATTTACTCCTGTAAACATAAAAAACCCCATTTACAACAATATGATTGACTGCATTCTTGAGGCGGAATCCTGGCTGGGTAAAACAACCTCCATATCAACTTTAAAAAAACTGAAATTATGTTCACAACAAGAAATTTAAGCTTCACTCCCACCCTTGACTTGAACATACAAAACACCACACTTCCAGTAAAGCAGGAGGTGAAATACCTGGGAATCATTCTAGACAGATCCCTCAGTATGACATCTCATATAAAACAAACAGCCAGGACTATATTCTTTAAACTAAGAACCATCCAGAACCTCAGACCCCTCTTAGAACCTAGTGGTTTCCGAACAGTCGCCCAGGTCCTTATAACCCCACACTGAGATTATTGTAACAGCTTTCTGCAAGGCCTCCCTAAAAAGGCCATCAATACCTTACAACTAGCCCAAAATGTGACCGCTAGAATTATTTCCAAAACTCACCTCACAGAACATATCACACCTTTTCTTAAGAATCTACATTAGCTCCCGATAATGAACAGAATAAAACATAGAACAATAATCATCACGTTCAAACTACTCAATAACATCTCACCCTTCTTCCTCTCATCTAGAATTCACACACAAACAGATTCTAGGAACAGAAGAAAGAACAAGCAGAACATACTTGCCATTCCGTCCACAATCCATAAAACAAAGCAAATAACCAGTAGCAGAGCCTTTACTTACACTGCTCCGACACTATGGAACTCTCTGCCAGACACCATCAGATCAATAAAAGACCTCCAGACATTCCGGAAGGAGCTAAAAACACTTCTCTTTGTTGAACACTTTAACAGCAATGACTGATGCACAATTGTTCACCCTGTCTAGATGCAATCCTTACCCACATGTATATAGTTGTTAATATCCTCCTAATTGTCCGGAGGCAAGACGATACATTGTATATAGTTGAATGTTTTTTTTCTGTAACTGTATATAGTTATCTCATGTTCTCTGTAAAATGGTTTGTTAAATGTAAACCACCCCCGATCTCTGGAAGGGGCAGTATAGAAAAACTGCTTAAATAAATTATGCCTAACCCTGTTACGTGGTTTGCCTCCCAGTTATTGCTCCTGTTATGATATTACAATGTATGTTCTACTTTGAGTTATAATGAAAACCGCTTTGAATCTAAGATAAAGTGGTATAAAACAACCTTTAAATAAATAAAATAAAATAAATAAATTCGAGGGTCTGCTATGTAAAAGTGAAAGAGTCAAAAATACCCTGGTATGAGATCTATCATACAGTATTTTGAGCGCAAGAATAAAATGAAAAACTTAATGGCCTCTTCTTTTAAGAACACACCAAAATAGGAACCAAAATGAATTAAATCAATTATCATAGAAAATTGGCCCCCAAAATGACTTTTCAGCAACAGGCGTGTTTCCCAGCACAATTTATTGTCACGCATAGAGGGCTCAATGTGCAGACTTGATGGTGACAAAATGTTCACCTGCCACTACCTTTACGACATCACTGCCCCCATATTTAGTGTGTAAAGTGCTAATAATGCCCTAAATATCTCCGGTAACAATATATCTAAATTCTTGTGGAAATCACTCTTTAAATCTTCATACAATAATATCGTGAACCATTGAAACAAAGGCAGCAATATACAACTAATACTTAGCTTCACAGTGCTGAAAACTGCTCCTCCCTGATGTCAAATCAATGGCTCACACAGCGTTTGGTAGACTTTTAAAGCTCTTCATAAAAGCTATCATGCAGCCGTTTGGTTCGCTAATAACACGGCTTCCTCAGAACAGTTGGTCTCTTGACATTATAGTGAAAGCAATCTATTTACAAGTTGTGGGGCTAGTGTAAATAATGATTTGCCAGCCTAGTGATCCCAGGTTGCAGTTTAAACAACTTCTGCCTTTATAAGGGCAGCAGACATCAGAGAACAAGGATTTCTACCACCATATTATTATATATTTAAATATATTAAAAGCAAACTGGGATTTCACCCACCATACATTATGTAACATTGCAGAAGTACACCAGAATACAATGAGATGCACCTATATAGTAATTACATTTTTTATTTTAAAACTCTATTAATCCCCTAACTTCTTATATAAAATTTTGTACAAGGAAAGAGTTGTGTTGCAACCTGCTTCATACTTATAGTGGTGGGTCCTAAGAAGGTGAATCAGATTAGATATTGGCCAAGTGATAGACCACAGAGGGTGGTGGTAAAATGAGTTTATACTGGTAAAAGAAGGACATTATCCGTGAAATGCCTCGGGGACCAGTCCTGTTTCCAGTTCTATATTTGGTAGGCACATAGGATGGCACGCTTAATGAAGAAGAAAAGATGACCCTCTGTATCATTACAGTTCTGGCCACTAAACACAGTTGAAACTGATCACTCCTTTGAATGCAGGAAAGTCACAACGGATTTCTGCTTCCAGATCCAGCAAATCCATGGTGAACTTCTGCGTTGTTCTAAAGGAGGCATGGTCGGCTTTAGGATAGGGTGAGCCCTGGGGGTGTTATATTGCATGATCCCCCACTGATCCAAATGACCCCGAGTGTGCTCAAACCGGGAACACTGCTAAAGCAACCTACCCCAAATGCATGTAGACAACAACGACCGCATAGCAGTGTGAACCTGACCCTTCCACTTACATAACACGCCCTCTCTCTCCAGAAGGGGTGCCCCAAGAACTGGCTCTGAGAGGACAGGATTATATTTTTGACTCTAGAGCCATGGGCTGAGTATTACTGATGTCATAATTTCCCCCATGGTGAATCATTGTATTAATTAAGAAACCGAAGTATTTCCTCTTATGCTCTTTGAATTATTGTTTTTCCAGTGTTGTTTGATTTGAATGTTGTATATTGTTTGTTTGTTGTTTCTCTTATCCTCTGTCTGTCCACTTCTGGGTGTTGAGAGTTAGGTGATCACAGCCTTGGCAGAATATCGCAGAGATTGGCCTTTGCCTTCTGAAAACCACAGCACCCATCCAGCTATTAGCCAGGCCTATCCTCCAGTTTGCATCTGAGACGCCTTTATTTTTTTATTTTCATAAATGTATAGCTCACTAATCTGGGGGAGGTGGGGGGGGGGCTGGGAAGAACTCACCCACAGCAAGGAACAAAAAAACATACTGTGTTCAGGCTGTCCAAAGACCGCGTAATTGTCATGTGCTGTCCAGTCGATATCGATTCCTGGCAATCCTTCCATTTGGATAATTGTCCATATTGTAACTATCCCTTGGGTTTTATTGGCAAGGTGTGAGCAGAAGTAGATTGCCAGGCCTTTCTTCTGCGTAGTAAGAGCAACTGGTTTTCCAATGTAGCCTTCCATCCAAGTACTAACCGGCTGGGCACAACCCTGCTTAACTTCCAAGCTCATAAATCCCCACAGCTGCTTCCAAGTCAGCACAAACATCACTCAGATAAAAGATCGTTCTTATAGCTGGGGGTAAAAAAGAACCTCACAACCATGTCACAAGACACTTAAGGCTTCATTGGTAGTCCAATCATAGGTTCAAAAAAACCCTTTTTATTAAATTGCGCACTTTCAAAAAATAACTTGAAACATTATAAAAAAAAAGTCACTCAGTTCAATGAATAACCTTGTTTCATAAGATGTACATTCGCTGATAAAATGAGTCCAAATTAGACATCATACATTTTGTACTTATCTACTGTAAGATCTCACAGCAAACTGAACTTCTGTAGCTTGATGCAAGCTTACGTTTCACTACTGCTTCCTCAGGAGTTGAGCTCCTATGTCCAAAATGTTTGTAAGCGTGATATTTGTGCTGAGTTTGAAGTAGCTATGGGGATTTCTGAAATACGTTGCTCTAACAGTGTCTAATATTTTTGCAAAAAGTGTAGTTTTTTAGGTCAGGCAGTGGCACACCCACAGTCAACCTAACTGAGGGTCCACTTAATTTGTAATAATAATAACACAGGTACACTAAAAAAAATTTTTTTTAAACTGCCTCTAATGTTTCGATTGATTTTTACGTTTTTTGGTGCGCTGAATCCAAATCTGGTAACCAATTTGCTCCATCACGTACAGATTTTTTGCTACATTGGGTTAGCAGTTTGAGGTGAACGTTTCAGATTGAGTGCGATCGAGATAAAAGTTTCTTGGATGAATTCTTTATACTAATTGTTTAGTAGTTATTCAAATAAGAATAAAGAAAATTGTAACAAGGCAGCACATAAGAATAGAGTAATGTCAACAAAACACACTGTGATGGTAGCAAAATTGTCTGCACTTAAAACAGCCACATACATGTGCACAAACATTGAGCATATAAGAGCGAGGTTAGACACAAAGCAAAGCAAAGAAATGTGCAAAAAATGTTGTACAGGTATGTATGTAAGAATAGAAAACGCAAACCGCACCATTGCAATACATGAAGACAAACACCCGATGGTGTGAAAATAAAATTCTAATAAATGAGATCCGACACTGTGGTATTTTTATTTCAAAGTTTAGTAAAAACACGATATTTGTCAACACAGTTTAGATTTTAAAGTCATTCTTGGGTCAATCAATCTCCTGGTGGGCCCGTTTCTTCTTCCCCCGAATGCTTCTCTTGGTGCGCTGCTTGGCGTATTTTTCATCTAGGGTTTCCCGCAGCAGCAACCAGCAGAAATCAACCATCATAGTGGTGTTCCATCTTCCTTGGTACCTTCTCTCTGCGTCCTTGATGTCCTGGTGAAACCTTTCACCTTGTTCTTCACTGTACGCCCCCAAGTTTTCGGGAAAGTAGTTCACATGGGAGTGCAAGAAATGGACTTTCAAGGCTCATGTTACAGCCTTGTTCTTTGAAGGCATTGAGCATCCTGGCAACAATATCCTTATAGTTCTCATCCCGCCTGTTCCCCAAGAATTTGAGAACAACATCCTTGAAGGAATCCCAGGCTTCTTTTTCCTTCTCAGACATCGTTTCAGCGAATGCTCCATCTGAAATGAGTTTCCTTATATCAGGGCCAACAAACACTCCTTCCTTTAGCTTTGCTTCAGAAAGTCGGGGGAACTTTGAGCAAAGGTACCGAAAGCACTCACCATCTTTTGGAAGGGACTTGATGAATTGCTTAATGAGACCCAACTTAATGTGGAGAGGTGGTAATAGAATTTTATCACGAGGTACCAAGCTCTCATGAAGAACATTTTTCTCACCGGGTCTCAAATACTCCCGAATTGGCCAGTCTTTTTTCCCCCAGTGTAGGTCGCGGGCCCGGCTATCCCACAAGCAAAGGAAGCAGGGATATTTGGTGAAACTGGATTGCTGCCCTAATAGCATGGATAGAATTTTAAAGTCTCCACAAATCATCCACTTATGCTCATCATAACGAATCTTCTGAAGAATTAGGGCCAAATTCTCGTATTTTTCTTGGAGAATAACAGAGTGAGCAATAGGAACTGAAGCGAATGTGTTGCCATTATGAAGAACAACACCTTTTATGCTGTCTTTTGACGAATCAATGAACAGCCGCCATTCAGCAGGATCATACTTGAGTTTAAACTTTTCCATCACTCCGTATATATCGTTGCAAAATACCAAATCTTCCTCTTTGCTGAAATATTTCAAAAATTGTGTCTCGCGGTTGCGGTACCAATAAAAAGTTGTTCCTGGTGACAATAGATTTTTCTGTTTAAGCCGAGAACCTAGCAGTTGGGCAGCATCTTTTGGGAGTCCTAAATCCCGGACTAAATCATTCAATTCAGCTTGAGAGAAAAGTTCAGGTTTCGGATCTGGTTCAGTTTCAAACTCGGAAGTACTGGACTCATCGGGAAAAGCCATCTGATGAGTCTCATCATGATCAGAACCGTCCACACAAATATGATCCAAAGATTTTGGTGGTTCAGGCACAGGTACTTCGTTGCTATGAGGCATAGGCCTAATTGCTGAGGGAAGGTTGGGGTAACTTATTACGTTCTTATTTTTTAAGTTGTATCCCTTCACAATGCAAGAGCAAAAATAGCAGTCACTGCTGTGGTCTCTTTGTTCACGCCACATCATAGGTATTCCGAAACGAAATGCTTGTTTTTTACCTTTCATCCATAAGCGTAGATCTTCCTCACATGTCTTGCACACTTTGTGAGGAGCCCACGGTTTGTCTTGATCGCCTAACTTCAAACCGAAATAGGCGAAATATACTGTTTTAATAAATGCAGAAATGTTCCTCTGCCGCTTTTTCACGGTATATTCCCCACAAATAAAACAAAAACTGTCCGGAGAGTTGACGCAACCTCTGGCTCTGTGAGCCATCACAAATACACAGCACTGCAAACTACAACTGTAGTGAACCACTTCGGAATAAAGCTGGATTACGACTGAGCAAACAAAAGGTAATAATGAACTTGCAAGAAACTGAAATTTGACAGGAACGTTCATGTCGCAACCACCATGTTTGAGCGAGCGAACGAGGCGAGGCGAACAGGAAAGAACATGCGCCAGCACGAGTACTGGATTTAGCCCCCCCGCCTCCCAATTGTCCTGTTAATGTATAAAATGAATACAAAACACTCTAAAATATCATGAGGGAGTGTTTCTAGTTAGTTAACCATTACAACCTCTATTTTGGGCCAAGAAAATAAACTGCAGTCGGCTAAAAAGAAATTATGTGAACATTCCTTATATGGGTAAGAAATCTAATTTTGCAAGAAAACATGACGTGATGGAACATTTTGGCTATTTTTCCTGGATTCAGCACCCCAAAATCTATAGGAATCAGTTGCAAAACTGGAGGCAGTTTTTTGGTAGTGTACCTGTGTAATCGAAGACTTTGCCATTGTGCTCAGTCACAACATAACAATAAGATATGCTGTAAGCCAAAGGTTTCACTGTTGTAGCCTGCATGCAGCAAAAGCTAAAGGCTCACCTCTTTCAGGCTACTTTTGGATCTTAATCCTTTGTTCTCCTTCTGTCTCATTACCCTTCCCTTGTTCTCATCTATTGTACTGTCTATCTTGATTAGATTGTAAGCTCTGAAGAGCAGGGACCATCCTTTATATGTGGCTGTATAGCGCTGTGTATGCCTTGTAGCACTATATAAATGATTAATAGTAGTAGTAGTAGCAGTCGCAGTAGTAGAAGGAGGTG
The DNA here is from genome assembly GCA_033557465.1 of Ichthyophis bannanicus. Lineage (NCBI taxonomy): Eukaryota > Metazoa > Chordata > Amphibia > Gymnophiona > Ichthyophiidae > Ichthyophis > Ichthyophis bannanicus. The sequence continues at coordinate 103,206,061 of CM066043.1, forward strand.
GTAGTGCTCCTCAGGGGCGGCCTGTGGGGGGCGGTGCCACATATGGAAATTCATTGCGGGGTCTCATTTGCATAAATATTTGCATAATGTTAACATGCACTAATGTTTAGTAAACATGCCTCTTAATGAGTGTCTGGATAAAGACAACCAGACTTCTACATTACTATACTCCAGTGCCAATCGCTAGGCACATTAGGAAGTACTACAAACACTGTCCATTTAGAACCCATAGCAAACCCGCCGTATCATAACAACACTACCAGGACTCACAAAGCACCAAACCCTACCTATCAAAAGGCAACACTGCAAATATTAAACCAATACATCTTCTACTGGGGAAAGAGAACAAGTGGCACTGTCAAATAGAAACTACATGAACAGAATACCTCAGCTCGGTTACATATGCAGAACATAGACCATCACCAAACATACTATAGAACAAGGGATCACAATTTAGAAATAAGAGGACAATAATTAAACTTGGAACCCCGAAAGTCAAACTTAGAATGTACAACAACACGACTGGAGAAATAAAACTATAAATTAATTTCCTCTTGTACTAAACAAAATGCAGACGTTAAAGATGCACATTTCCCAAAGCTGACATATTCCAGTTAATAAATTCAAAATAAAAAAGTCTTTTTCTACCTTTTGTCGTTTTGGGCATTTTATTTTTCAGTTGCAATTGCTCCAGTCACTTCCTTCTGGTTTCTTTGTGTCTTCTGCTGCCCATTTGTCCTCTCTTCTAGTTTTTTCCCATTCTCTCTCTACATATGCTTTAACATACTGATCTTTCCCCTTTTGCTCTTTCCTCCATTTCTTTTTCATCCACTCAAATTTCACCCTTCTATCCTCAATCCCCACTGATTTTCCCAATACCCAGCCAATTGTAGATTTTTCTTCCCTCCACACAAAATCTTTTTGCCTCTCCATCCTCATTCCCCCAGCCCCATCACCTTCTAGTCCTCCCCTGACATTAGCTCCCTTCTAGTTCCAGCCCCACCCAGCATCTGCTCTCTTCTAATCTCATTCTACCATGGCCCCATATCAGCTCATTTCCAGTCCTATCCTAGCCCCCCATCAGCCCATTTCCAGTCCCATCATAGCCCCCCATCAGCCCCTTTCCAATCCTAGCCCCCCATCAGCCCATTTCCAGTCCTATCCTAGCCCCCCCATCAGCCATTTCCAATCCTAGCCCCCCCATCGGCCATTTCCAATCCTAGCCCCCCCCATCGGCCATTTCCAATCTTATCCTAGACACCCTCACCCCCCGGAAGAGCCCTGCGCCTGTTTAAGAAGTTTCAGAGGGAGCTGGGGAAGCCTGCATGAGGCCCTGACTCACTTCTGCCCAGCTGCCAGTGTGAAGAGCAACATTTTCCCTCAGGCTCGAAGCTGTGTTCTAGTGAAGCGCGTTTAATACTGGGAAAGGTTAAAGGGCATGTCCCAGCACTCACGCTCTTCACAAGAACACAGCTGCCATCGTAAGGGAAAACGCTGCCCTTCACGCTGGCAACTGTGCAGAGGTGAGCCGGGACCTCGCGCGGGCTTCCCCGCACTGTTCCCTCTAAGCTGTGTGCGTGTGCGCGCGCACACACCTCGCCAAGCAAGCGCACATACCTTACAACACAGCACACAAAAATTACGGCTCTGATTCTGATAGAAAACAACACAAACGTCTTAAAATTTAAAAGTTATGATTGTAATTACTAGAAATTTCCCGCTTCATTTAGTAATCATCTATTTTCATTTAATTTGATTAAAATCAATGTGGTGTACATACTGTATTCTAACGTGTAGTGAAATTTTAAAGTATATAGCTCCGAGTGTCATTATGTGGCGCACAAAAATGTAACCTTCCTTCAAAAGCTGCACACAGCTGATATTTTATGCGCACACAGCCTACAGAAAATTAGAGGGAACATTGCTTCCCCGGCTCCCTCTGAAGCCAGCATTTCAGGAGCACCACCGTGTGAGAATGAAGTTTGCGTGGGACCCCCTGAAGCACGGGGCCCTGTGCAAACAACATTCTCACCCAATGAACGGGCCGTGGTGCCCCTGTACAGGTGGTTTCTGAGGCCTCACTTAGAATATTGTGTTCAGTTTTGGAGACTGTACCTTGCAAAGGATATAAAAAGACAACATAGTTCAGAGGAAGGCGACCGAGATGATTTGGGGCCTGCGCCAGAAGGAATACGAGAAAACACTTGAAGACCTAAATATGTATACCCCAGAAGAGAGGAGACACAGGGAGATATGATACAGACGTTTAAATACTTAAAGGGTATAATGAACAAATAAACCTTTTTCAAAGATGGGGTAGAACTAGAGGACATGAAATGAAGCTGCAAGGAGGTACATTTAAAAGCAACATCAGGAAATACTTTTTCTTAGAAAGGGTGATGGATGCCTGGAATCCCTCCCAGCTCTCCAGATTCCTTCATTTGTTGATTGTAAATTCTTCTGTGAAATGTAGTGACTGACCTGTATATGAACTATGTTATGGAAGTGCCTTCTGTGTGAGTTGTTTTTGGCAGTATTGATGGTGGGAGGAGAAGAGAAATTTGTTTTAAGGATATAGGAGCATTTTTCGAGGGAGATAGTGAATAAATGTGTTGTGCTGGATTTATGTCAATGTTGCTACGTAATTTGAGAAAACGATGAAGAGTTAATGAAGTCAGTGTACTGAAGATCTTAACTTTAACCCTCAGTTTCTAACAAACCAATCTCTTCTCTGTAACATAATCTTCCACAGTCTTCTTTCATCAAGTCCAGTACTTATTATCCCAGTAAATGACATGCACCAGATACTTGTAGCTAAAGTTCCAGCTGCCGGAGCTTAGGTTCCACAGCTCGTGATTCTCCACCACCCACATTGTAGCTTCTGCTGGAAGAATCTCAAGCCTACAGGAGCTGTAGAGTCCTCCATACTGAGAGCTCCTACATCATGCCTCACAGTGCCTCCTGCATCATGCCCTGTACAGCACCTCCTGCTGGGAGAGGCTGGGACTACAGGACCTGCGAATTCTCCTACAATCAGCATCATGTCCTATTTGTATGACATCTCCAGTATACCCAGACCTTACTGCTTCCGATGGACAAGAGACCCAGCTTGATGCTGCCGCTCCTCAATCTCTTCTGTGTGGCTGGGTTCTGCTTATCAATTCTTAAGGAATGATAAGGGCTTGGCTCAGATATCACAGGATTGAGTTTCCCTGTTTGTGTCAGAGCAGCGTAGTATCATTAATAAGTCATGCTTTTTCATTAAGTTTAAAACCAATCTATTGTGACAGGGAGAAGGAAGAGCAGTAGAGTCAGGCATTGTCTCTTTTATCCTTACAGGTTTAGCTCTCTTTGGCTTCTCCATTTAAACAGCAGGTGCCCAGCAATTGTGTGCTGAGGCCTCAGAGGGGCACAGAATTATTTTTGGTATTAAGAAGGTTTAAAGAGTAAAGATTACAGAAAAATCGAAAAGAAAATAGATAATAGAGCGAGGGAAAGGGTGAAGGGAGAGTGATTTGAAAGGCTGAAAGAAAAGAGATCATGAAGGATCAGGCAAACCTTGAGAAGCAGAGAAAATGAGAGAAAAGAAGCCTGTAACATAAGAAGACGGAGAGAAAAATTGTGAGAGACAAAGCGAGAGAGTAAAGAGAAAGGAAGCAGCAACCCAGTGAGTGAGAGAGAGAGACAGAGATAAAAAAGGAGAGAAGCAGAGAGCAGAGGCCAAGATTAGGTGAGACTCGTTATTTTCTTCCTCAAGCAATCCAAGGTTACACCTATGATTTGAGGAATGTTTCTTTTCCTTCGTGAGACCCAGCAAGCAAGTACCGAGTCCCTCAACTGCAGACTCTACAAGAAGGGTTCGAAGAATTCTCTCAAGAAACGGAGCGAGAGACTTGAGGAGGGCAGGAAGAAACAGAAGCAGGAAGCTCAGGAGGAAGGGGAGCAGAAGGACGAAAGCATGAAGAGACAGAAGAAATGCTCACAGAGAGGCAGCAGGGATCCTGAGCTTAAGGCCCATTCTCAGAGCTCCTTGGACCCATCCTTGGCAGCAACCAAGGAAAGAGGCCCCATGAGGAATGCAAAAAGTCTAGACATGCAGGAGATGTGCAAGAAGGATCATGAAGAAGAGGAAGGGGCAAAGTGTGGTCCTATGTCCCAGAGCTTCCTTGCTGCAGAAGGTAGCGACTCCGCCCCCAGCAAATTCTTTGGATCCAGCTTATCCCTGGAAACTGCCCATCCCCCAGAGTGCAAAGAGATGGATCCCATCGTCAGTACAGCCTTTGGACAGGTAAGGGGCTGAAATTGGGAGGGGTAAGAGGGATTGTGGCAGATGATCCATGTTCCAGTTTATACTTCCCAAAGCTCTCCTGGGGACCCCACAACCAGATGAGGTTTTAGGATATCTGCAATTAATATGTGTAAGATAAATTTGTATTTACTGAGTTTTCAAGGTGTCGATTCTCTCTCATGCATAGTGTCATGTAATGTCTCCATGTCACTCCTTGGCACCCATCACAGGTTAAACCCTTGGCCACCCGAGGGTCATAAAAACTACTATATCTGCACTTGTTCTGGAATCTGGCAAACCTCATTGGTTGTGAGCTATTGCTCTAGAGATTTTTGGGGACACTGAGACCTAAGGTCACAGTTCCCAAAAAGAAAAGTCTTTGCAGGCCTCTTATTCAAAAATACAGACATCGACATGGGGGGGGGCTGATATGGATGGATTGGGGAGGGGGGCTAACATGGAAGGAGGAAGCTGATATGGATGGATGGAAGGAGGGGGGCTTACATGGAGGGAGGGAGCTGATATGGATGGATGGAAGGAGGGGGGCTTACATGGAGGGAGGGATAGATGGAGGGAGGGGGCTGACATGGACAGAGGGGGGACTGACATGGAGGGAGGCTGACATGGACAGTGGGGCTGACATGGAGGGAGGGAGGGAGGGGGCTGACATGGACAGATGGAAGGACGGAGGCTGACATGGAGGGAGGGGGCTGGCATGCACACCGGGGCGAGACAGGGACATACTGGACAGACGGGATAAATGCTGGAGAGAGGCGAGAGACAGTGCGGCTTAGGATTATAATGGGCTGATGGGGGAGCTAGCACTGGTAATGGGCAGATGGGAGGGGACTAGGACTGGTAATGGGTTGAAGGCTAGGACTGGGAATGGACTGATCAAGGGGGGGGGTTGGGACTGGTAATGGGCTGATAGGGGGGTATGACTGATAATGGACTGATGGGGGGCTAGCATTGGAAATGAGCTGATCGGTGAGGTTAGGACTGGAAATGGGCTGATGGGGGGATAGGACTGGTGATGGGTGGGGTAGGACTGGTGGTATTGGGCTGATTAGGGGAGGCTAGCACTGGTAATGGGGTTGAGGGGGGATTAGCACTGGAAGTGAGCTGATTGGGGGGCTTTGACTGAGAATGGGCTGATTGTGGGGAGGGGAGGATAGAGCTGCTGGCCCTGGAAGAAAACTGGGGGCTAAGGCTACAAAGGGGCTGATGTGAGGGGATGGGACAATGGAACTGGAAGGGAGTGGATCTGAGAGGGGCTGCCATGGTATTTGTACTAGAAGGGACTGGTCAGTGGGGAAGGAGGGGGACTGGAAGGGAATGGACACCAGTGGCAATCATGGGAATGCAAGTTGACATTGGAAGGTACTGGGAGTGAGGACTGGAAAGGGGCTGATACTGGGGAGGGTTACTGGGACTGGAAATAGGCTGATGGAAAGAAGTGAAGAAAAAGAAAGAAGAGATAAGAAATGGCAGATGGACCATAGACCACAGAAACAGAGCTAAGAGAAGACAGGAAAGCAGAAGCCTCAGATCGGGACCAGCATGATCAGAGAATAAATTGGTCAGACAACAAAGGTAGAAAAAATAATTTTATTTCATATTAGTGATTTGACTACAAAATCATCATAATTTTGAAATCAAATATTGTTACTTGTTGTGATTAATTAACCGTATTTTCCGGCGTATTTTTTTTGGTGTGCGCTGGAAGAGGGGTAGTCTTATACGGCGAGTATAGGCCAAACACCTATATTTTAACAGGAAAAGTAGGGGGTCGTCTTATACGCCGGAAAATACGGTAAGTTAATTTAACGTTTTCTATGAAAAGTAGTTCTGAGGGGGGTCAAAAAAATATTAAAAGAAAAGTGACAATAATATAATAATATATTTATAATGTGGATTACATTTGGGCCCTCATATTTACCTCAGGCTATGATTGTGATTATGATGGTACACTGTAAGAAACAATATATGCAGTGTTAGATTTGTTTTAAATGTCGCAATGGTTTTGCGGCTCCCAGTTTTTTTTTCCCTTCGGAAACGGGTCCAAGTGGCTCTTTATGTCTTAAAGGTTGCAGACCCCTGTGCTAGGAGAAAGGCCCCAGCCCGGCCCCGCGCTTCCCCTTCCGGTCGGAGCTTCTGCGCGCCTCTCGCCGAGAAGCTGCGCGCTAGGGCTCGTGCGCCGTCCTCTCGCGAGATTATAGGACCCGCGCGGGAGCTGGGTTCCAAAGAAGAGCAAAACCTACCACTTTCATGATGAATGGGAAATGGACTACTTCTTCATCATGGTGAAAGACAAGTGTTGTCTAATTTGTAACGCCCCAGTATCCTTGCCCAAAAAGGGTGATCTGGAACATCATTATAAGGCTCTAAAATCTTGTTGTTAAGGTTTAATTGACGTGCTGGCACTTTGAGGAAATTCTTTGGTTTTGTGCGGCAGTTTGGGCACTCGGGCTCAAAAAGGTTAGCCATCACTGACCTAGTGCATCAACACTTTGAACCAACTCTAGGGCTAGCCCTGCATCTGGGCTCAGAGCGCCCACAGCATGCTCAATGATACTGTATGCGGGGCTTTGGAGGAGCCTGACAAGAGGTAGGGTGATGGCAACAATGGCAGGAGGGAAGAAATGCTGCACGTGGAGAGGAAGGGAGAGAGGAGGAGGGAACATAGGAGGAGAGGAAATGCTGGACACCAGAGGGGGGATGAGAAGAGAAAGGGAGTTGCTGGCCACCTTGGGGAGGGAGTAACTGAGGTCAAGAGGGGATTCTTGAGGAGAGATTGACTGATTGAGGCTAATGAAAAGGGATTGCAGGGGGAGGGCTTTGTGTGCGTAAATTTATAGTCCTGGCACTTTGCTGGGAAAATCTCAATCATTGGCCGTCAGTCTTGCTCAGTAAATCTTAATTATTTAGCAAAGTTTGTTTACACCGGGTCAAAGTGGTGTACATTCAGGTACCGTATATGTTTCCCTTGTCCCCAAAGGGCTCACAATCTACATTTTGTACCTGAGGCAATGGAGGGTTAAGTGGCTTGCCTAAGACCACAAGGAGCACCTATGGGACTAGAAACCCCAGTCCCTCCAGCCTGAGGTTGCCCTCCTCCAGTGGGATTCAAGTCCCTGGCCCATCAAGCCCAAGGCAACTTACCCCAACCACAAGGCCATTCTTCCATCTTTGGGATGGGTCATCCTTTGTGCCTCTCCTTCATTTGCAGGCTCAACTCATCTTTCAGTTTGTGATTTCCCATTCCTCACAGGCTTGGATCATTTCTCTTCTCTGTCCTTCCTGAGCCCAGGCACATCCCTGTTTTCTGGGACTGCTTCTGCCTCCCCATTTCCTGGACTCACCAACTCCAGGCCAGTGGCAGCCCTGTGCTTGCAGGGTTCATATGAGATGCTCTGCCACTTGCTAACTGTAGGTGGCGCTTCCTATCCTCAGCTATCACATATTGGAAGGACAACTGAACACATTCCAGTAGCCCCAGTGGCGGGAACATGCACTCATATTGACCCACTGTGTGCTGCCCTGCCGACCTTATACTGCTCCAATGACTGAGAAATGAACACCCAGTCCAGTCCAGAAAGCTGAGCTGAGAGCTAGAAGGTGGTTGCAGAGCTCTACCAAGAATAAAAAGGAGAACAAATATTCAGAAACAATCAGGAGGAGGGCCAGGGAGTCAAATCAGGATGCCTAATATACAGAGCTAACCCCAGAGTTAGTTCAAGATGTTGGAGCCCTAGGCAGACCTTAAACCTTCCAGCCTTCCTCCCTTGCTGTCAGAATCTATTTTTTTGCTTTGAATTTCCTGCTCTCTGTTGTCTCCCAGAAACAGTTACCCTAGGCAGTTGCCTAATTTGCCTAATGGTTGGGCTGGCCCCGCTAATATACCCCTTGCACTCTTCCACCCCCACCACATACCCTACCCATGCTCTCCTGTAACTGTTACCTTTCACTGCTGTTGTGTCATTTCTTTGGGCCTGCACCATGCAATACCCCCACTAGTCCTTCAGCTGCTGGCTCCTGAGATTTTTATTTTTGTGAAGGGGAACTGACCTAGCCTAATTAGCACAGAAATCATCAACAAACTTCACATAAACAATTTTTGTAGTTTGAATAAATTCTGGGTCTCTACTAAGGTTGCCAACTTGCTCCAGATGCGCGACAGGCTTGATCCAATCCTAGGTTTACCCCATTGCGTGCAGGGACATTTATTTCTACTTTCTCCATTGCCCTCCATAGGAAATGGAAAACTGCAAGTCCCTCCATGCAAAAGGGTAAACCCAGGACTGGATCAAGCCTGTTGGGTGCACCTGGAGCCAGTTGGCAACCCTAAGTCTCTACTTGCTATTGTTTTTTCTTACGTTTCCTCTCTGCCTCCTCATTCTTCTCTTTTAACACTAGAAGCCCCCAAAGGAATTTTACCTAGAAACCCCAATTGACGCACTATCAAGACGACTGCGTTTAGCATGAAATGCAGATGTGAATTAATGTGAAGTTACTTATTTGTTAAATACGTGCAGTATGTGACGTCATTACATGATGTCATCGTGTGTTTATTGTTTGTAATGTCGGAGTAAAACTTTAAACAGTGATTGAGATGCGCCACCTAGTGGGAACATGAATTTATACCTAGAAGCCCCAAAGTACGTCAATTGATGCATCCAAGACAATTGAGTGCGTCAATTGACGTACTTTGGGGCTTCTAGGTATAAATTCATTTTCCCGCTAGGTGGTGCATCTGTCATTAATTTTCGATGTACATATTTGAACATCTTGACCTTGCAAACAAAGTCATGGAACATGACTGACATGGTTCTAGCAGTGGCGCTGGTATACAACTTCGAAGATGTATTTGCGCCAATTGACGCACTTTGGGGCTTCTAGTGTTAAAACTTATTTTCTAGCTATTGTTCATTTATCTTTTTTTCTCCTTTCTACATGTAGGTATCTCTCCACAGCTTGTTGCTTTCTCTCGCCCCTCCCCTTCATGCTTCTTCCTTCCACTGTGATCTCTTCTCGCCACCCATTTCTTGACTTATACCCCCTACTAGTCCCCTCTCTTCTCTGTCTTGCTTAGATCCTCTCCTCAGGATTGCCAACTGATTGGCTTGAGACCGGCACGGATGGTTGTATGAGTTGCAGGCTGGTGCTTGATACAATTAGCCAATGAAGGGCTGGTTTTCTGCCGACTGCTGGCCTTGTCTCCCCCTCCCCCCAGCCTGCCCTTGCCCCACTGACGCTTTTCCTGTTCTGATGGCAGCAGCAGTAGCAACCGACCTCCAATTAAAAAAACAACAACACGTGCGTCTTTGCGACTCCGCACTTACAAGGCTGGTCTGGTCCTTCCCTCCTCTGATGTATGCTCACATCAGAGAGGGCAGGACCAGACCATTCTTCCAAGCGCGGAGTCACAAAGATCTGCTTTTTTTTTTAAATTGGAGGTCTGCCACTGCTGTTTCTACCAATGGAACAGGAAAAGCGGTGGCAAGGCAACGGCAGGCTGGGCAGGCACTGGGGGGGGGGGGGGGGGGAACCCAGCTGGACGAGGAGGAGGGGTGAGGTGGGAAGATGCTGGGCATGGGGGGATGGGGCAGAAGGGATATGTGGGGATGGGGCTAGAGGTGCACATGAGGAGATGCTGGACATGGGGAGATAGATACAGAGGGGGGATGTTGGACATGAGAAGGGAAGAAGGGACAAAGAGGGGACAGGAACACAGAGAGAAGATGGTGGACATGGAGGAAGGGATAGGAAAATACTGGATGGAGGAAGGGAAGCAGGACGGAAGAGGGGTTGATATTGGACATGGGGGAGGGAGGGGGAGAGTTAGCGAAAGACTAGGAAATAAGAGGCTAGGGAAGGAGAGAGAGATGGGAAATGAGAAGGTTGGGGTGAGGGAAAGAGATTGAGAGCTATAGGTAGATAGAGTAAAAGGGTGAAATTGAGGAGTGGTTGATAAGAAGGAGTGAAATCTGGATGGAGAAGCAGAAAAATAAATGGAAGAAAACTGAAAAGAAGAGATCAGTGCTAAAACTGATATAAAGAGAGGATGTGAAGACAGGAGGAGAGAGAAGAAATGACAAATGGAGAGACCATGAAAAGAGAGCTAAGACGGAGGAAAACAAAAACCAGAGACTAGGACCAACATCATTAGAAAAATTAAATGACCTGACAACAAAGGTAGAAAAAAAGAATTTTCTTTTCTATTTTGTAACTGGAAAATGTCGGTATTCGGAAAGCACATCCAGGAGTCAGGATTGATCTCGGACATGGCTGGAGCCTAGCTCAAGGCAAAAAGGGACCCTAAAGCCCGCTAGCAAGCTGTGCCTTTTTCATTCTCAGACAGATCTAAGGTCCCCCGTGACTTGTGGGCCCAGGGCAATTGCCCTGACTGCTTCCTGGTTGCTTTCCTCTTAATACCAATCCTGACATCTGCTGTCTTTTGTTTTGTACAGTACAGAAGGAAATGCATTTCTTTGTTTCTCTGGTATTTCACATGCAGCTTCTGGCTTTCTGAGGGTTTCGTTTAATTTTTGTCTACATATTTCTATGTTCACTATATTGATGAGGGCCTATCTGTAGTGTGTGTGTGAGACTAAGACTGGGTATTCTGTTAGCATGGAATTGCTGTTTAAGAATGCGTAGTAATCCGGCTTGTTCAGCTTTTCTAATAGGTTAATGGATGTTTTAGGGCCCGCTTCCTCTCTTCCTCTGCTGCTGCTACCACTGACGCCACCACCTTACTTCTGCTTTGGTCATCTTGAAGCACTTTAACGTGGTGTGTATAGCGTGGAGCCTCTTTACGCAGGCATGCGCTCAAGCTTGCTGGGTCCTGCCTCCTCTAGTGCAAACGTCCTGGAACCCGGCAGAGCTTAAACATGTTGTTGTGCTCAGAGCCTCCGTTCCATGCACACCGCTTTGAAGGGGAGATGCTGGACATGAAGCAGAGGGAAGGGAAGAGAAGGGACAACACTGGACGCAGGGAATGAAAAAGGGAAGGAGAGAAGCTGGACCATGGTGTGGACTAGGGAAAGTGCTGGATCTATAGAGGGAGGTGGAAAAGAGGAGAAATGCTGGAACTGACCCAAGGGCAGTGAAGAGAAGGGGAGATGCCAGGGCCGGTGTGACTTACTGTGCAAACTGTGCATTCGCATGGAGCGACAGCCAGGACAGGGCGGCATCAGTCAGCACAGTGAGCTGGCAGCAGCACACACATCGGCTCCAAAGCCCCATGCTGCTTTTTTGCTTTTCGAGCTGGTGGCCGTGGTAAGGTAAGGAGTGGATTAAGGAAAAGAAAAGGAGGAAATGTAGATTTGGTCAGGGAAGGGAAGACAGGAAACAGCTGAACTAGGAGGGGACGGGAGAGAGGATGGAGAGATACTAGAGCAGTTGAGGAAAAGCCTGTGTAGCCTTAAGTTATGACCACAATGTCCATGCTGTTGTCTTTATCTACAATGTGACTTAATGTCTTTCTGTGAGATGGGAATGCAAGATAGAAAGCGAGGTTACTTACCTGTAACAGGGGTTCTCTGTGGACAGCAGGATAAGTCAGCCACACATGGGTGATGTCATCCGATGGTGCCATGGATGGAATTGCTCTCCAATAGCTAGTCACCCCCACCACAGGGCTTGCCCTTTCCTCTTCAGTCTGTTCTCCAGCTATGGACATGTTCCAACTTAGAGAAGGCTCATCTCTGAAGGCAGTTTCATCCTAGAGGGGAGGCAGGTGGGTTTGTGTGGCTGACTTATCCTGCTGTCCACAGAGAACTCCTGTTTCAGGTAAGTAACCTCGCTTTCTCCATAGACAAGCAGGATGAGTCAGCCACACGTGGGTGACTCCCCAGCCATGGGCTGTGAAGATATGCTTCCCAGAGGAGTTAGTGATCCCTCTTCACAGCCCACAAGTGTGCCGTGGTAGGATGAAGCTGTCAGGCTATGTTCGATGACAGAGAGGGAGATTCCCTTGTGGCACGGTGATGCTGGCATGTGTTTGTCACACACGATGGTGTGCCATCTTGTTGTGGTTGCCGCGGAACTGCCAGCTAGTGCATCCAGACCGTCATGGAGGCGCATGAACTTGAGTGGTTTTCCCTAGGTCGGAGGTGCCTGGTCCTGTTGTGCCTGTCTTCCCCATGTTCAGCGGGAAGCAGAAGAGAGACATACCTCTGGTCGAAATGGTTACGTCCTAGGGGCTGGAACCAGAGTGCCCCAGGAGGGTTGATGGCACTTGCCCGAGACATGCCATAACCCTCCTGGGGGGTATTACTGCCGTAATCTATGGAAAGGATAGCTGTGTGCTTGTGTTAGTATACTGCCATAGCCTGTGGGAAGGATGGCCGTGAGCTTGGAGCCTTAATAGAGGACAGTTGAGCCCCAGGCAGGGGTTGGACGCCAAGGTGGCATAGTTTGAATAACCATATGACTGTGTTCCAATAGTCGGGGAAGTGTTTCTGACTGTGTTCCGATAGTCGTGGAAGTGGTGCGTCTCGTGGCTTGTGCTGGGTTTGCTTCCAGTGGCCTTGGTGGTATACTTCTATTGGGTCATGGCACATGGCTCCAGCCAGCACCGGCAGCAATAAGGAGCAGTCAGGCATTGGGAGATTTTGTGGTTCTCATAAGGCCCAGTGTATGTGTCTTGACCTGGGCTAAGGGTATAAGTTGTGGGGAGTCATAAGGATTTGCAAAGGACTGTATGGTATGGTGAGGGATCCCGGGACCAATGCAATGTTGGGTTTCCCTGAAAAGAGCAATGTCTCTTTTATGGGATAGTAGATGTGGACATTGCTTTATTGCAATCTTTCAAACTCCACTGCTCCCCATGAGGACAGTCTTCTTCTTTGGGTAGACAGGCTGGCCTGATGTGGTCCTTGCTACTTGATCATCCCTGTGGGTGACCCCTGCCCAGTTTTGGTGGGGTTGCTCCCATCACTCCAAGGGGCAGTAAAACCTGTTTGCCTAAATTGAAGGGATTAGATAGGAACACTCATCCATAGACATGTTTCTTGCTGGCACCATGCATGTCACCAATGAATGGTTGAATGCACACCATTGACTGAGAGCAATGTGCCTTGCTCAAGAACTGGAGCGAGGCGTTGGCAGAAACCTGTGAGGGTGGGGGGGGGGGTCCCCTGCTTTGAGTGCAATGAGCTCATCAGAGCAGAGCTCTGAAGCATTGGATTATAGGCGTAGGCTGTGGTATGTGTGAGTGTGAGGACATGACTTAGCCTTTCAGGAGAGATGTGACTTTCTGTCAGTAGATGCGGAGAAAGCCCATCTCTACATTGGGAGAGAGGTGGCATGATAGTAGGCTAATCTCCTTAGAGTATGCCCTGGCATGACCCATAGGACAGATTTGGTGAGACTTATCCTTAGCCGTTGGTAGCATGTTTAGCGAACTATTCCCATTCATGTATTTGCTTTTTTTTACAATTGACGATTGCTGCGGGGACTTAGTCCCTGCAAGCTGAGAATGATGGAGGTGAGCTTACATCGGGGATAAGCAGTCCTTGAGGTGCAGCGGGAAAACCAGTAGGAGTTCAAATTACTGATTACTGAGTTGAAGAGTGTTACCAAGGCAGGATGGTAAAGAAAGGAAGGTCCTAAGGGCCTTATAATCAGCCTGATGGCTTAGCCCTGCGATGGGTTTGTTCAGAGCCCTGGATGCTAGGCAGTCACCTGGGGTGGCGGCTTCTGGAGTGTGGCAAAGGAGCTGAGCCTTCAAGCTAAAACAAGTGAGGGCTCAGGGTTTTTCTGTAGTGCCAAGTCATTGAGCCAACTCTGTGACCAGCCTAGGTCATATCCCGGAGGACTGCTGATACCATGCTGCCAGAAGGGCGGAGTGTCATGCTCCTGTATTGAGTTCTAGAGGTGATTGGTGGTAGTGGAGCAGCAGTGAGATTTGGAACTGGCTTCAATGGCTCCTAACCCATTGCTCTAACTATCTGGTAATATGACAGGCACTTGTGATCCTGATTGGGCGAGGTATTTATGTTCTTGATTGGGCACTGCTTTATGTTCTTGATTGGGCACTGCTTTAGATTGATGGATATTTGGTCTGACGCAGCATGGCATATCCTATTCATTACTGTAGAACTACTCTTGCCCCAAATGGCTGTCATAAACTGCCCAGATATGCCAGTGGTTACTCTCATGACGATGGGAATTGTACCATACTGGGCTTAGACCCTGGGCATGACAGGGGTCATAAGAACCGTGATACAATCACCAAGCCATTAAGTTACTGCTAATCCCGTGACTCCTGGGAGGAGTGCTGTGGCACTATTGGGCCCCGTACCCTCACTACCTTAGTACTCTGTGCCTAGTGTTATGACATAGAGATTCAGAGGTGGCGGACTTGTCATCTCCTTGCGGAGAGCCCTCCAAGTGATCAGTGTATTGAGGCAGGGGGATATGGGGTGTTTCCCCTTCTTGTTGGATGCTACAGGCTTGATTAGACTGAGATCCCCAGTGCGCCTTGATGGAGTATCCATGCATGTTGGATCTTGTGAATTCCAAGGGGGGTTTCTTGGCACGATGCCTATAGAATGGTCATTGGTGGATTATATGAGAACTGACCACCACTATGGCCTGGTGTGCAGGAGTCCCACAGGAAAAGCTGCGCCTCTATTGAGATTCAAACCGGGTATGCATAGAAGCAGGTCCAGGCCTAGATTGGTCCAAAGTGAAGCTTTACACCCCCATGGCTGTCAAAATCTATTCTTCAGGATTGAATGGCCTGCTTTGCTGTGCTGCAGAGGTTGCTTCCCTAGGCAACTACCTAGTATGCCTAGCTGTTGGGTCGGCCCTGCAAGAAACTCCCCGGTTGGAGTATGATTTTACACAGCTGTCTGGGTTAGGTGTAGGTGCATGGGGGACTGAAAACATGGAGTTAGTGCCCCTCACTGTAAATCTAATGGAAGGAGCAGGCTGAGCTGGCTAAGATTCTTGGGTTTCCTTGGCAATGAATGATCAGAAGTAGATTAGCAGGCTTATTCTTCTGAGGCAATGGGAGTCAATAAACTTACCCAAAGTCAAAAGGAGTGCCAGTGGGATTGAACCCTGGGCTCTAGAGTGCTAGGCTGGTGCTCTAGCCGCTGGGCTACTCCTCCACTTTCAAGGTGATCATAGGGAGCAGGAGTGAGATCTGCACTTCTCAGTGCCCCTTGCACAGTACCTTCATAATAGAAGTGATGCGGGTGCCATCAACTTTGTAGAGCTTCATATGGGTGGCTTTTGTAAGTCCGGCTGCACTTGCTGTTGCGGCAGCCTCCTTTTGTGCAACAGCAGACACATGGGTCTCTGCCCCATGGAATCTCACTTCTCCCTGATATCCCTTCAGTGCCAGAGTGGTCTGCAAGACTATTGGCACTGTGGAGAGGGTGCTGTTGGCATCCCGGCAAGAGACTTCTGTCCCTTGTAGCAAATGAAGTCTAGATGCATAGTATACTCGCATATTGCATTGGCCAAATTGTGGCTGCCAGCCATGTACAGAATCCGTCTTCTGAGAAGAACCCCATCTGGCCATGGTAATGCCTGTAGTTTCTAGGGATGATTTAGAGCTGTAGTCGTCAGATCTCGGTGCTGGGGAGAGGTGATGGCTCAGGTGTCTCTGAGATTGCACTGCAGTTTGTTGGGTGCAATCTCCAAGTTGCAGCAATTTCAGCGGACCTGAGATGGGAGAAGGAAGTGCAGTTGCCAAGTTAAACCCTGCACTGGAAGCCCAAGTGGTGCAGGATAGGTCATACTGAGGTCAGTGTAGACAATGGAAGGGCCCAGCTCTTAGCAGCATGCTGCTGTCACTCAGATGTGCTCCCTTCTGTTGGCCTGTGCTCTAGTGTATGCAGAACCTGCTTCGAATTGTTGGTGCTGGTGGACTCACCTCCCTGCCTGTGGCTCATCGGCGCAGACTTGTGTCAGAGTGAATGCTGGAGGCTTTGTTAACCCTGCACAAGGCATTTCATTTTTCGATGGAGCCTGAAGTAGAGCTGTTGACCCTAGTTATGTGGATGCCGTGCCCCGGAGGCCACATCACCATACTGCTTCTGCTTCTGAGACACTCCCTCTTCTGTACTTGGGTGCATGAAGGCCACACCCCAAACTGTTGGCGCCAGAGGACTCACCTCTCTGTGGTGCTGTCTTTCCGGCCATGCCCAAATTTATCGGCGGCAGAGGACTCACCTCTCTGTGGCACCATCAGAGTCTTGGCGCAAGCTTTGCGCCAAGAGGGCGGAGGTGTCATAGACTCCCTTGCTGCTGATGGTTGGAGACAGGGCACAGCTCCGGGCCGAAGAGTTCTCTCTACCTCGATGAGAGGGTACAGCAGCGTTGGGAGGATCCAGTCACCTATCCAAGCATTTTCAGCCTTCGGGTTCATTCCGGGAGGTGTCCAGAACATGACGGCACTGCCCCAAATGATGAGGCCTGGAATTTGATGGCACTGTTCTTAGTGTTGAAGCCCAGAACCCGATGCTCTGTATTTAGAGGAGGCACTGGAGTGGAGTGCATGTCGTTGGCGCCAATCTGAATGACGAGGCAAGGAAGTGCGGTGCTGGAATAGGCCAACCTCTGGTTGGCGCACCCACTGGGCCTGCATCCCCTCAGTGGAAGGAATGGAGGAGTGATGATCGTGGGACTGCAAGGAGTCCACACAGCCAAGGGAGGCGTTAATGCGCCATGCTGGATTCTGCATTAACCTCCGGGGTCCTCCCAATGCGCCGGCTTGGGGCAGAGGCCTTTTGCGTCCAATCTCATGCCCGGGCTTGCTCCTGCTTCATCTCCAGACCTGCATGAGGCTGCTGCATGGACAGAATTATTCTGAAGGCAAGTCAGTAGTTCTGCAGTTTCCGTCGGATGTCCTGAGTATGGTTTAGGCCCGCGGCGGCATATCAGGCTGGGCCATCAGCCTCAGGGGTTCAATCGAAGGCGGGCCAGGGATGGAGGCCGTTCTCTGGCACATCCCATGCCTGGCATGCTCCTTGCCTCGGTATAGAATGCCCTTGGGCGGGCCGGGGATGGAGGCCGTTCTCTGGCACATTCTGTGCCCAGCATGCTCCTCACCTTGCTATGGACTGCCCTTGGCTGGGCTGGCGATGAAGGCCATTTTCCCAGCACATCCCTTGCCCAGTATGCTCCTTGTCTCGGCACGTTGCCCTCTCATTTCTGAATTCATCAGCAATGAAATGGCTGAGCACATGGCTGGCAGGCCGAGGAGTTCTGCTGATAATTTGGGGCAGAAAAGAAGCAGATTACAGCAGGAACGGTTCGACAATTGATCCTGTTTGTGGAAGTAGAGGGAAATGTTAGAGAAGAAGGTAGCATTTGAATAGTCATGTAGAAAGTTAGAGGAGAGCAGAGAGATCCATCTGCATGGCTGGGCGGACAGAATAGACTGAAAAGGAAGGGGCAAGCCCTGTGGTGGAGGTGACTGGCACATGCTCAGAAGCGTCTTAGACTCTTCTGAGTTATTGGAGAGCAATTACGTCCATGGCGCTGTCGGATGACGTCACCCATGTGTGGCTGACTCATCCTGCTTGCCCATGGAGAAAACAGCATAGCCTTGGGCAAATTCCACTCATATTACAAAGCTGCTTTCACTCAGTACAAACAAAGAAGATTCAGAGTACAAAACATTGGTAAATTACTGTGCTAGATCCAGACAAATATGAAAGACAGAACAGGGCTTTAGATAACTAAATGTAAGGTTGCTTTATTTGCATATTGAGAAGTGATCACATGGTCATGGAGATGTAAAAGCGCTTCTGGTCCTAACCATGCTTGGAAGTTAGTTTCCCCAAGGAAAAGTCTTGTCTGGAGTGCAGTCTTGGAGCTCTGTCATGAAAGTGTTTAAAAAACTTGTTTTGGTAGTATTTAAACTGGATACGGGCAAGCAATGTAACTGTTCCACTTAAAATTTTAACTAATCTTTTGTAAATAATAATAAATAATAAGTTCAATTTTTAGTTCCATATTACTTCCTTCTCTCCTGCCATCCCACTCTCAGTCGGTGTACCCCAAGGGTCTGTTCTGGGCCCTCTCCTTTTCTCTCTCCGCACCCAGTCCCTTGGTGCTCTTATCTCCTCCCATGGATTTCGGCATCATTTTTATGCTGATGATTCTCAGATTTATATCTCTACACCTGATATTTCTCTGACACTCCAGGCCCGTATCTCTGACTGTCTCTCTGACATCACCACCTGGATGTCTCACCGCCGTTTGAAACTAAACATGGACAAAACTGAACTTCTCATTTTCTCCCAAACCTTCATCTCCCCTTCCTCCTTTCTCTATCTCTGTTGATAACACTCTTCTACTTCCTGTTTCCTTAGCCCGTAACCTTGGGTGTAATCTTTGACTCCTCCCTCTTCTCCTCCTCACATATCCAACAGATAGCTAAAACCTGTCATTTCTTTCTCTATAACATTAAGAAAATTCGCTCCATCCTCTCTGAACACACTATTAAAACACTAGTGTACTCTCTAATTACTCCCCGTCTCGACTATTGCAGCCTCCTTCTTGCTGGTCTCCCTCTGAGTCTCCTCTCTCCCCTTCAATCTATTCAAAACTCTGCTGCGTGACTAATCTTTTGCCAGCTTCGTTTTACTCATATAACCCCTTTTCTCAAATCACTTCATTGGCTTCCCTTCCATTTTCGTATCCAATTCGAACTCCTCCTTCTGACCTTTGAATGCATTCATTCTACTGCTCCTCGCTATCTCTCTTCTCTCCTCTCCCTCTACACTCCTCCTCGTAAACTCCGCTCTTCCACTGTCTTGCTTCTGTCCTTGCTCTTTTCTTCTACTGCCAACTCCAGACTTCGATCCTTTCACCTTGCTGCTTCTTATGCCTAGAACAAACTTCCTGAGTCTGTACTTCAGACTTCATCTCTGCCCCTTTTCAAATCTATGCTCAAGGCTCACCTCTTTGAGGCTGCTTTTGGATCCTCATCCCTTGTTTCCTTGTGTCTCCTTACTCTTCCCTTTTCTATCCTTCTTATCTTTTGTCTTGCCTGTCTTGATGAGCTTGTAAGTCTGATGAGTAGGGGCTGTCTCTATCTGTGTTTGTACCGTACTGTGTTTGCCTTGTAGCCTTTATAAATGTTTAGTAGGAGATGCTGGATCTAAGGGGGTAGAGAATGGAAGGGGAAATGTTGGCTATGGAGTAGAAGGAAGAGAAGAGAGGGGAAGATGCTGGAGTATGAGGGGAAGGCGGAGAAAAGGAAATGCTTGGCATGGGAAAGGACAGAGAAGGGGAGATCCTGGACATGGGTCATGGGGGGATATGGTGAGAGAGAGGGGGTTAAGGAAAGGCTAGGGAAGGATAGAGAGAGATGGGCAATGGAAGGTCTGGGGTAAAGAGATGGAAAGCTGTAGGTAGGTAAAATAAAAAACGAGTGAAACTGAGGATGAATTGTGAGGAGGGGTATAATGTGAGTGGATAGAGAAGCAGAAAACTAAATAGGAAGAAAACTGACAGTGAAAGATTAGTGTCGGAAAGGGATGTACAGTAAGGAAGGAAGTGAAGATATGGAGAGAGAAATGAAATGACCCTGGGAGTTAAGAGAAGCTAGACAGAGGAAAGCAGAAACCAGAGACTGAAAGTGAGGGGATTGTAAACAGAAAGTGGCTTAACAAAGGTATTAAAAAATCATTTTATGTTCAATTTAGTGACTAGAATGTGGTATATTTTGGAATTGACATAAATTTTCTTCTTTCTAGTTTGCACAGCACAGGAGGAAATGCATCACTCTTTCTCTTTCTCTGGGGTTGCGCTGCATGCAACCCGTGACTTCTTTGGGTTTCAGTTTGAGTTTTGTTTACATATGTCTGTTTTGGTTTGTAGCATTTATTCTATACTCGGTGAGAGTCTATACAGTATCTCTATTCAGCACGTGCAATGGAGGCTAGATATTCTGCTAGCAGGGAGTTTTTATGTAGGGATCTGGAATCCAGATTGTTCCGTTTTCCCAGTAGGTATATTGATGTTCGAGGCTATTGTAGTATTTACAGTGTTGCCCTTTTCTGGGTAGGCTCCTTGCTGTGAGTTCTGGTCCTGAGTGACTTTTTTTTCTCTTTTCATTTTAAAGATTTCCTTTACAACATTCACAATTTTCCTCAAATAACAAGTGCATTACATTGGTCTGAAAGTTTACAACATCATATCTTAGACTAAACAACCATAACTATCCATTTCCAGTTTATGGTCTTGTATTAGCCAACACGCAAGAGACTTTGCACTCTACTATTCTCTACATGTTACCCAACCCAGACACACTTAAAAAACAGTCAAACAAATTTGCTGTTCTCCAGTTCCAGGGCTAACAGGGCAGTAGTGGAGAGGGGCTGGGGAGAAGGGGGGCAGGACCAAGCCTCAGCCCAGACACA
Source organism: Ichthyophis bannanicus (assembly GCA_033557465.1). NCBI lineage: Eukaryota > Metazoa > Chordata > Amphibia > Gymnophiona > Ichthyophiidae > Ichthyophis > Ichthyophis bannanicus. The sequence goes on from CM066043.1 coordinate 103,226,743, forward strand.
CGCATCCAGGGGGGAGGGCAACGGACCCTGGAAACCAAAGAGGGCTAAACCATGAGACATAGAAAGAGAAGGGTGGTAAAGTTTCCTGGCGGGATGGAGATGCATGGGAGAAGAGGGCCAGAAGCAAGAGGGGAATGGTGGGGAGTGTCACTGCATAGCCTCTCACGGGACAGCAAGCTGCTGACCCTGCATATATCACATATTCTCTCCCCCCCAACTCCCCCACATAGCTAAGATACCCATCAGCCCACATCCTCTCGATCCCACCCTCCACCCACATCTCCACAGGCAACCAGATTGTCTTAAAGTCCTCCATGTGGCCTTGTGCTAGCATGACCCCCCGTTCAAGCTCCATAATCCTGCCAAGACTGATAATCCAGTCCGACACCATAGGAGCCTGTGTGTCTTTCCATTTACATGCAATGGTCAAGCGTGCTGCTAGAAAAAGACAATTGAGCAAGCACCCATGATTTAGCCACTGCAGGGGAGGTAGGGTTGCCAACTTTTTCACCGAGAAAAACCCGACAACTGTGGCTCGCCATGCCCCACCATTTCTCCGCCCCTAGCCCCACCCCTGCCCCGCCCCCAGTCCCACCCATGCTGCACCCCAGCCCCACCCACAAAAATTACCGAGGATAAGTGTAGGCTAACTCCCTTGGTCAGATAATAATTAAACTGGGAACCCCAAAAGCCAAACATGAAATGTACAACACTGGAGAAATAAAACTATAAAGTAATTTCCTCTTGCACTAAACAAAAACACAAAGATGTTAGCAATACACACTTCCCAGACCAGACATATTCCAGTTAATAAATTCAAAATAAAAAGTATTTTTCTACCTTCTGTTTGGGAATTGTATTTTTCAGTTGCAATTGCTCCAGTCACTTTCTTCTGGTTTCTTCGTGTCTTCCGCGAGCTATCCATTTGTCCTTTCTTCTCTTTTAGATGTTTTCCATTTTCTCTCTATATCTGCTTTAACATACTGATCGTTTCCCTTTTGCTCTTTCCCCCATTTCTTTCCTTATTCCTTTATCATCCACTCAAATTTCACCCTTCCATTCTCAATCCCCACTTACTCTCCCAATACCCGGCCCATCGTAGACTTTTCTTCCACACAAAATATCTTTTCCCCTCTCCATTCTCATTCCCCATCGCCATCCCTTCTAGTCCTCCCCCAAAATCAGCTCCCTTATAGTTCTAGACCCACCCAGCATCCACTCCCTTCTAGTCCCATTCTCCCATGCCGCCACATCAGCCCATTTCCAGTCCTATTCTAGCCCATCACCCATTTGCAGTCCAAGCTCCCCCCCATCAGCCCATTTCTAGTCCTATTCCAGCTCCTCATCAGCTCGTTTCCAGTCCTAGCCCCACATATGCTATTTTCCAGTTCCATTCCAGCCCCCCATCAGCCAATTTCCACTCCAAGCTCACCCATCAGCCAATTTTCAATCCTAGCCCCCTCGTCAGCCCACTTCCAGTCCTATTCCAGCTCCATCAGCCCATTTCAGTCCTATTCCAGCCCCCCATCAGCCAATTTCCATTCCTAGCCCCCTCGTCAGCCCACTTCCAGTCCTATTCCAACCCCCATCAGCCCATTTCCAGTCCTATTCCAGCTCTTCATCAGCCCATTTCCAGTGCTAGCCCTCCCATCACAGGCCATTTCCAGTCCTAGCCCCCCCATCACAGCCTCTTTCCAGTCCTATGCCCCCCCACCATCAATGTTCCCTCTAATTTCCTGTAGGCCGTGTGCGCATAAAATATCAGCTGTGTGCAGCTTTTGAAGGAAGGTTAAATTTTTGTGCGCCACATAACGACACTCGGAGTTATATACTTTAAAAGTTGACTACATGTCAGAATACAGTATGTACAGCACATTGATTTTAATAAAATTAAATGAAAATAGACTATTACTAAATGAAGCGGGAATTTCTAGTAATTACAATCATAACTTTTAAAATTTAAGACGTCTGTGTTGTTTTCTATCAGAATCAGAGCCATAATTTTTGTGCGCTCTGTTGTAAAGTACGTGCGCTCGCTCGGCGAGGTGTGTGCGCGCGCACACGCGCACAGCTTAGAGGGAACAGTGCCCACCATCACAGCCCATTTGCAGTCCTAGTCCCCCCCCCACCATCACAGCCCATTTGCAGTTCTAGCCCCCCATCACAGCCCATTTCCAGTCCAAGTCCCCCCCCAAACATCACAGCCCATTTGCAGTCCTAGCCCCCCTAATCACAGCCTATTTCCAGTCCAAGTTCCCCCTCCCCCCACCATAGCCCAATTCCAGTCCAGGCCCCCCCCCCATAGCCCAATTCCATTGCAGCCCCCCCCCCCATAGCCCATTTCCAGTCCAGGTCCCCTCCCATAGCCCAATTCCAGTTCAGGCCCCCTCATAGCCCATTTCCAGTCCAGGTTTCCCCTCCATAGCCTATTTCCAGTCCAGGTCCCGTCCCCCCCATAGCCCATTTCCAGTCCAGGTAGACCCCCCCCCATAGCCCAATTCCAGTCCAGATCCCCCCCATAGCCTATTTCCAGTCCAGGTTCCACCCCCCCATAGCCCAATTCCAGTCTAGGTTCCCCCCCTCTATAGCCCATTTCCAGTGCAGGTACACCCCCCCACCCATAGCCCATTTCCAGTCCAGGTCCCCTCCCATAGCCCAATTCCAGTCCAGGCCCCCTCATAGCCCATTTCCAGTCCAGGTTTCCCCTCCATAGCCTATTTCCAGTCCAGGTCCCCCCCCCCATAGCCCATTTCCAGTCCAGGTATACCCCCCCCCATAGCCCAATTCCAGTCCAGATCCCCCCCATAGCCTATTTCCAGTCCAGGTTCCACCCCCCCATAGCCCAATTCCAGTCTAGGTTCCCCCCCTCTATAGCCCATTTCCAGTGCAGGTACACCCCCCCCCCCACAGCCCAATTCCAGTCCAGTCTCCCCCCCCATAGCCTATTTCCAGTCCAGGTCCCCCCCCCCATTTCCAGTCCAGGTACACCCCATCACAGCCCATCCAGTCCTTGGCCCACCCTCCCCCCATCAAAGCCCATTTGTAGTCCTAGCCTCCCCCCCCCCCCCCGACCAGCCCCGTGGCTGTCTGAGGTGCTTCAGAGGGAGCCGGGGAAGCCCACGCGAGGCCCCGGCTCCCTCTGTACAACCGCCAGCGTGAAGATCTTTTTCCTTCACGCAGGCGGTTGTTTCTGTGAAGCCGCGAATGCTTGGAAAGGTTAAAGGGCATTGCCTTTAACCTTTCCCAGCAATCGCGGCTTCACAGAAACAGCTGCCAGCGTGAAGGAAAAAGATCTTCACGTTGGTGGTTATACAGAGGGAGCCGGGGCCTCGCGCAGGCTTTCCTGGCTCCCTCCCCCGTGGACTTTGGGAGAAAAGCCGTTTTTTTGCTCTGGCCACTCCCGATCTTGCGGCCAGAGCTAAAAAACGGCTTTTCAAGGGCCGGTTTTACTTCTCTGTCGGCAGCCGGCCTGGCCATTTTAAAACCGGCCAGGCTGGCTGAATACCGGCCGGTTGGCAACCCTAAGGGGAGGGTCTGCCCCAGGGGCGGCCCAAGGGGGGTGCGGGGCCATGTGCGGAGACTCGGTGCGGGGCCTCATTTGCATAAGTGGCCTTATTTGCATAAATATTTGCATAATGCTAACATACACTAACGTTTAGTAAACATGTCTCTTAATGAGTGCATGGATAAAGACAGACTAAAAGATTTCTACATTACTATAATCCAGTGCCAACCGCCAGGCACATTAGGAACTACTACAAACACTGCCCATTTAGAACCCATAGCAAACCCGCCGTATCCTAACAGCACTACCAGGACTCACAAAGCACCATACCCTACCTATCAAAAGGCAACACTGCAAATATTAAACCAATACATTTCAGAGAACAACAATACATGACCTACTGGGGAAAGAGAACAAGTGGCAATGTCAAATAGGAATTACATAAACAGAATACCTCAGCTCAGTTACACATGCAGAACATAGACCATCACCAAACAAGGAATCACAATTTAGAAACAGGAAGGCAATAATTAAACTGGGAACCCCAAAAGCCAAACTTGGAATGTACAACAACACTGTAGAAATAAAACTATAAATTAATTTCCTCTTGTACCAAACAAAGCGCAGACGTTAATGATGCACATTTCCCAGAGCTTTCATATTCCAGTTAATAAATTCAAAATAAAACGATATCTTTCTACCTTTTGTGCATTTTTTTTCAGTTGCAATTGCTCCAGCCACTTTCTTCTGGTTTCTTCATGTTTTCTGCTAACTCTCCATCATCTGCTGTCCATTTGTCCTTTCTTCTCTCTTCTAGTTTTTTTTTCCATTCTCTCTCTCTACATCTGCTTTAACATACTAATCTTTCCCCTTTTGCTCTTTCCTCATTCCTATTTCATCCACTCAAATTTTACCCCTCCATCCTCAATCCCCACTTACTCTCCCAATACCCGGCTAAATGTAGATTTTTTATCCCTCCCACACAAAATATTTTTCCCCTCTCCATTTTACTCTCCCAGCCCCATCCCATTCTAATCCTCCCCCAACATCAGCTCCCTTCTAGTTCCAGCCTCACCCAGCATCCATTCCCTTCTAGTCCCTGCATCAGCCCATTTCCAGTCCTAGCCCCACATCAGCCCATTTCCAGTCCTAGCAACCCCCCAACCCAATACCAGTCCTAGCCCCCCCATCAACCCACTTCCAGTCCTAACCCCATCAACCCATTTCCAGTCAGCCTCCCATAGCCCACTGCCAGTCCTAACCCCCCCATCAGCCCACAGCCCATTATCAGTCCTAACCCCATCAGCCCACCTCAAGTCCTAACCCCTCCCCATCAGCCCATTTCCTGTCCTAGCGCCCCCATAGCCCATTATCAGTCCTAACCCCCCCATAGCCCATTACCAGTCCTAACCCCCCATCAGCCCACAGCCCATTACCAGTACTAACCCCATCAGCCCACCTCCAGTGTTAACCCCCCCATCAGCCTATTTCCAGTCCTAGCCCCCCCATAGCCCATTACCAGTCCTAACCCCCCCCCCAACAGCCCACAGCCCATTACAGTCCTAACCCCATCAGCCCACCTCCAGTCTTAATCCCCCCAGCCCATTTCCAGTCCTAGCAACCCCCAACCCATTACCAGTCCTAGCCCCCCATAGCCCACTCCCAGTCCTAATCCCACCAGCCCATTTCCAGTCCTAATCCCCATCACCCAATTTTCAGTTTAAGCCCCCCCATACCCCATTACCAGTCCTAACCTCCCCATCAGCCCACTCCCAGTCCTAATCCCACCAGTCCATTTCCAGTCCTAATCCCCCATCACCCAATTTTTAGTTTAAGCCCCCCATAGCCCATTACCAGTCCTAACCCCCCCATCAACCCACTTTCAGTCCTAATCCCATCAGCCCATATACAGACTTAGTTCCCCCCATAGCCCATCACCACTCCTAACCCCCCCCCAGCCCCCCCATAGCCCATCACCACTCCTAACCCCCCACATAGCCCCCCCATAGCCCATCACCACTTCTAACCCCCCCAGCCCCCCATAGCCCATCACCACTCCTAACACCCCCATAGCCCATCACCACTCCTAACCCCCCCAGCCCCCCCATAGCCCATCACCACTCCTAACCCCCCATAGCCCATCACCACTTCTAACCCCCCCAGCCCATCACCACTCCTACCCCCCCATAGCCCATCACCACTTCTAACCCCCCCAGCCCATCACCACTTCTAACCCCCCCCAGCCCATCACCACTTCTAACCCCCCATAGCCCATCACCACTTCTAACCCCCCCTAGCCCATCACCACTTCTAACCCCCCCAGCCCCCCCCATAGCCCATCACCACTTCTAACCCCCCCAGCCCCCCATAGCCCATCACCACTTCTAACCCCCCCAGCCCATCACCACTTCTAACCCCCCCCAGAGCCCATCACCACTTCTAACCCCCCCAGCACATAACCACTCCTACCCCCCCATAGCCCATCACCACTCCTAAAAAAAACCCAGCCCATCACCACTCCTAATCTCCCAGCCCCGGGAAAATTTAAAAACAAAAACGCTGTCTTCTCCGGCTGCCGGGGCCGCCGCGGCAGAATCGAGTGTGCCGCGGGGCCCCCCCTGCCTAGCAGAGCCTCCCCTCCCCTGTATCTCTCTCTCATTGTAGGTTCAGCCACACGCGCCGGCTTTCAGAGCGCGAAAGGATTAGTTTCCCTTTCGCGGCTCTGTTAAGCCCGCGGGGGCTGATGGGAACTTCCCATCAGCCCCCGCGGGCTTAACAGAGCCGCGAGGGAGAAACTCTCTCGCGCTCTGAAAGCCGGCGCGTGTGGCTGAACCTACAATGAGAGAGAGATACAGGGGAGGGGAGGCTCTGCTAGGCAGAGGGGGACCCGCGGCACACTCGATTCTGCCGCGGCGGCCCCGGCAGCCGGAGAAGACAGCTTTTTTTTTTTCTTTTAATTTTACTTTAAGGTTAAGAATGTTTTTTGCGCGGGGCCCCCTGAAACGCGGGGCCCTGTGCAAAAAACATTCTCGCTCAATGGACGGGCCGGCCCTGGTCTGCCCTGTAACCTAACAGCATAAGCGAGCGGTCAGGAAATACCTGTGACTTTGTGAACTGACCACCCAATTCGCTCACCCGTTTTCAGAAGGGTTTCACCTTGCTACACATCCAAAACATGTGATACAGTGTTCCCTGCACTCCGCAATCCCTCCAACATGTATCCTCGTGCTGCGGATAAATAGCATGTAACCTCGCAGGTGTGAGATACATTCTAAATAGCACTTTGTGCTGAGAATCTAAATGGCTTATGGAGAGACATCTCTGCTCTTGAAAATCTTGTCTAAGTCCTTCATAGTCATTCTGCCAAGAGCAATGTGTCATCGGATTTCTTGACTGCTTGTTGTTTCTTTATTGATAGTTGATACAAGTAGGTTAAAGATGTCAACTATTTCAATTTCTTCTCCATCCACGATGAACTTATTGATTTTGCCAGTTGTCAGGATCTTTGTCTTCTTTACATTAGGGTGCAGGCCCATTTTAAAACTATGTTCCTTGATCTTGAGAAACAAATGTTTCAGATCGTCTTCACTTTCAGCCAGTAATATGGTATCATCAGCATAGCGAAGGTTGTTGAAGAGTCTTCCACCAATCTTCACACCTCGGTTGTTTTTATACAGTCCTGCTTCTCTGATGAATTGTTCTGCATATAAATTAAACAGGTAGGGGGAAAGTATGCAGCATTGTCATATACCCTTGCTGATTTTAAACTATTCTGTTTCTCCTTGTTCCGTACGAACTGTTGCTTCTTGATCAATGTAAAGGTTGCACAAGAGAACAATCAGGTGTTCTGGTATCTCCATGATTCTTAATGTTTCTCATGGTTTATACAGTCAAAAGCCTTGCTGTTGTCAATAAAACACATATAAATATCCTTTTGGTATTCTTTTGTCTTTTCTTTATCCCCGATGAAGTCTCTCATTCCTTGCCCTTTCCTGAACCTTGCTTTCACTTCAGGCAGTTCTTGTTCCAGGTATGGTTGTAGTCTCTGCTGAATAATCTTGAGTAGAATCTTGCTGGCATGTGGGATCAGAGCAATTGTGCAATAATTTTCAATAAACACAGATGTTTTCCAGTCAGTTGGCCATGATGTTGTCTTCCATATTTCCCGGCAGAGCCTTGTAAGTATGTTAACAGCTGCATTTGATTGCTGTAATACTTTAATGGGAATACCATCAATGTTCGGTGCTTTGTTCTTTGATAAGGCTTTCAATGCTGCTTCAACTTCTTCTTTCATCGCCAATGGTTCCTACTCATAAGATACAGGTTGAAATGGCTGTTGGTCCACTTGATCTTTATCGTATAATGACTCTGTATTTTCTTTCCAGCTTTTCTGGTGTTAATATAAACAGGTGGACAAAGGTGAGTCGGTTGATATTGTGTATCTGGACTTTCAGAAAGCCTTTGACAAGGTCCCTCATCAGAGACTTTTGGCAAAACTAAAGAGTCATGGGATAGGAGGCAGTGTACTATTGTGGATCAGGAACTGGTTAAAAGATAGAAAGCAGAGGGTAGGGCTAAATGGCCAATTTTCCCAATGGAGAAAGGTGAATAGTGGTGTACCCCAGGCAGGGGCGGCCCAAGGGGGTTGCGGGGCCATGTGCGGAGACTCGGTGCGGGGCCTCATTTGCATAAGGGGCCTCATTTGCATAACTATTTGCATAATGTTACCATACACTAACTTTTAGTAAACATGCCTCTTCATGAGTGTATGGATAAAGAAAGACTAAAAGATTTCTACATTACTATAATCCAATGCCAACCGCCAGACACATTAGGAACTACTACAAACACTGCCCATTTAGAACCCATAGCAAACTCACCGTATCCTAACAGCACTACCAGGACTCACAAAGCACCAGACCCTACCTATCAAAAGGCAACACTGCAAATATTAAACCAATACATTTCAGAGAATAACAATACATGACCTACTGAGGAAAGAGAACAAGTGGCAATGTCAAATAGGAATTACATAAACAGAATACCTCAGCTCAGTTACATATGCAGAACACAGACCATCACCAAACAAGGAATCACAATTTAAAAACAGGAAGACAATAATTAAACTGGGAACCCTAAAAGCCAAACTTGGAATTTACAACAACAATGTAGAAATAAAACTATAAATTAATTTCCTCTTGTACTAAACAAAGCACAGACGTTAATGATGCACATTTCCCAGAGCTGACATATTCCAGTTAATAAATTCAAAATAAAGAGATATCTTTGTACATTTTGAGCATTTTTTTTCAGTTGCAATTGTTCCAGCCACTTTCTTCTGGTTTATTTGTGTCTTCTGCTAACTCTCCATCGTCTGCTGTCCATTTGTCCTTTCTTCTCTCTTCTAGTTTTTTCCATTCTCTCTCTACATCTGCTTTAACATACTAATCTTTCTCCTTTTGCTCTTTCCTCATTCCTATTTCATCCACTCAAATTTTACCCGTCAATCCCTACTTAGTCTCCCAATACCCGGCCAATTGTAGATTTTTCTTCACTCCCACACAAAATATTTTTCCCCTCTCCATTTCACTCTCCCAGCCCCATCCCCTTCTAATCTCCCCCAACATCAGCTCCCTTCTAGTTCCAGCCCCACCCAGTATCCGCTCCCTTCTAGTCCCCGCATCAGCCCATTTCCAGTCCTGGCCCCCCATCAGCCCATTTCCAGTCCTAGCTCCCCCATCCATTTCCAGTCCTATCCGAGTCCCCTCATCAGCTCATTTCTAGTCCTTTCCTAGCCCCACCATTAGCCCATGTCAAATTCTAGCTCCCCTCCACTCAGCCCATTTCCAATCCAAGCCCCCATAAGCCTACTTCCAGTTCTAGCTCCTCCATGAGTCCATCTGAATCCAAGCCAAGAGACTAGTTTCCCTTTCGCGGCTCTGTTAAGCCCGCGGGGGCTGATGGGAACTTCCCATCAGCCCCCGCGGGCTTAACAGAGCAGCAAGGGAGAAACTCTCCCCTCGCGCTCTGAAAGCCGGCGCGTGTGACTGCAGCTGAAAGAGGGAGCTGATAGAGGGGAGGGCAGGCTCTGCCGTGCAGGGGGGCCCCGCGGCACACTCGATTCTGCCGCGGCAGTCCCGGCAGCGGCAGCAGACAGCTGACAGCTTTTCTTTTTTTTATTTTAAATTTTACTTTTAAATCAGAATGTTTTTTGCGCGGGGCCCCCTGAAACGCGGGGCCCTTTGCAAAAAACATTCTCGCTCAATGGACGGGCCGGCCTTGACCCCAGGGATCTGTGCTGGGTCCGCTGCTTTTTGACATATTCATAAATGACCTGGAAAGTGGAATAACGAGTGAGGTTATCAAATTTGCAGATGACACAAAACTATTTAAAGTTGTTAAAACCCAAGAGTATTGTGAAAAATTGCAAGAGGATCTTGATAAATTGGAAGACTGGGCATCAAAATGGCAGATGAAATTTAATGTGGACAAGTGCAAGGTTATGCACCTAGGGAAGAACAACCCAAACTATGGTTACACGATGCAAGGTTCCAAATTAGGAACCACCACCCAGGAAAAAGATTTAGGCGTCATTGTGGATACCATGTTAAAACCCTCGGCCCAGTGTGCAGCGGCGGCCAAGAGAGCAAATAGAATGCTAGGTATGATAAGGAAAGGAATGGAAAATAAAACAAAAGATATTATAATGCCTCTATATCGTTCCATGGTGAGACCGCACCTTGAATATTGTGTGCAATTCTGGTCGCCGTATCTTAAAAAGGATATAGCGATTTTAGAAAAGGTTCAGAGAAGAGCCACCAAAATGGTAAAGGGGATGGAAGGATACTCCTATGAAGAAAGGCTAAAAAGGTTAGGGCTCTTTAACTTGGAAAAGAGACGGCTGAGGGGAGATATGATAGAAGTCTATAAATTAATGAACGGAGTGGAACGGGTAAACGTAGATCGATTGTTTACATTATCAGAATATAGAAAGACTAGGGGACATGCAATGAAGCTACAGGGTAAACTATTTAAGACTAATAAAAGAAAATATTTTTTCATTCAACGTGTAATCAAACTCTGGAATTTGTTACCGGAGGATGTAGTAAAGGCTGTTAGTGTAGCTGGGTTTAAAAAAGGTTTGGACAAGTTCCTGGAGAAAAAGTCCATAAACCATTATTAAGAAGTGACCGAAGATATCAATGCTTGACCCAGTACAAGCATTGTGGAACTTGTGTCTCTTGGGGAAACTGCTAGGTACATATGACCTAGATTGGCCACTGTTGGAAACAGAATACTGGGCTTGATGGACCTTGGTCTGACCCAGTATGGCATATCTTATGTTCTTATGTTCTTGATCTTCTCAGCATTTTCAACATGGATCCTTGAGCATTTTGTAACTTTCCAATTCGAGGATGGAATTATTTTCTTTAACTCTCGCAGCTTTAGGCAAGCCAGTCTTCTTCTTCCTCTAATAGTTTCTGCTTCTATTTCCTTGCATGCATCATTGTAGTACTTCTCCTTGTCTTGTCTTGCTGTACATTGGAAATCTGAGTTCTGCAATTGCCTCTCTTTCTCCTCTGGCTTTAGCTTCTCTGCATTTCTGGGCAATTTTCAGAGCTTCTTTGATCATCTATTTTGTCCGTTTTTGCTTTTTCACCTTTTGTAGAGACTTCTCACTTTCTTTCAACACAACCTTCTTAATGTCATTCCATTAGTCTTCTGGAGCTCTGTGATTTGTATCTAAAGCAGGAAATTGATTTTTCAGTCTGTCTTTAAATTCTGGTGGTATATTCCCAAGGTCATATTTTGCTACATTTATGAGTGACTTACTCTTTTTCAACTTTAGCTAGTAGTTGGTGATCTGTACCACAGTCGGCTCCAGATTTTGACTTCATTAATGTTATAGAGCGTTTCTATCGTTGACTTCCACAGACGTAGTCAATTTGAGTTTTGTACAATCCATTGAGTGAAGTCCATGTGTACAGTCACTGCTTGTGTTGCTGGAAGAAGGTGTTTGAAATGAATAGACCATTAGTCTTGCAGAATTCTATCAGTCTTTCTCCAGCTTCATTTTTTTTGCCAAGTCCATATTTTCCAATTCTTTGCCTTCTTTTTTTTTGCCCACTTTTGCATTCTAGTCACCCATGACTATCAGCATATGTTGTTGGCTTGTTTTGTCAATTTCAGCTTGTACTTGTTCATAGAACTCATCAACTTCATCCTCTTCTGCAGCTGTTGTTGGGGAATTATAGTTGTGTTGATGGGCATTCCTTTTAGATGAATAGAAATGAAGTATTCACTGATTGCACTGTATTTCATTACAGTTCTTGCAAGTTTCTTCTTAATTATAAATGCAATACCATTTCTTCTTTGTCTTTCATTCCCAGCATAGTAGACCATTTGATCACCAGAAGCAAAGTGCCCAATGCCAGTCCATTTCAATTCACTGACACCCAGCAGATCAAGTTACCACCTCCAACTTCCCTTGGTTCATGCTTTGTATGTTCCATGTCCCAATATGTAAGACATCTTTGCAGCTTCTGATTCACATTTCATGCGCAGCTATATTAGCAGTCAGACGTCCCGAGGGCTTTGATCCAACCACATCATAAATGCTGGCTTTACTCTGAAAAAGTCTTCAGCTCCTCCCTGGTAGCCAATTGAGTGCCTTCCGATCTGGGGATCTCATCTTCCAGCACTACAGTGCAATTTGTTTTGTTGTGACTATGCATTGGGTTTTCATGGCAAGATACAGAAGTAGATTGCCGGGCCTTTCTTCTGGAGAGGTAATTCTAGTGTTATTGCTGTTGTCACAGAAATGTGATCCTCCGCCGCCAACACCATCCCATTCTGCTGCTGCCCAGATGGGTGGTTTGTCCTGGTCTGGCACCTCAGCTGTGACCCATCCATCTTGGGAGACCCTGCCAGTAGTTAAGCTGTCAATGGCTTATCTATCCCTCAGCATCAACTTATGCACACAAGCCCTCACAGCATGACAAGCTGCAAACCAAGTGAAGGGTGCCATCCATAGCTGCTGTTATTGTATCGATCTATCTCATTGCTGACCTTCTTCTTTTGTATTGACCTTCAACCTTGCCAAGCATGATGTCTTTCGCTAATGATCTTTCTCCTTGCATGATGTGTCTAAAGCATGAAAGTCCAAGTCTTGTCATCTGAGCTTCTGAAGAAAGCTTAGGTTTGATCTCCTCTATTACTGACTGGTTTGTTCTTTGGGCAGTCCATGGTATACAGTGTATTCTTCGCCAGCACCATAATTTGAAGGCAACAATTTTCTTCTTAGAAACATAGAAACATGACGGCAGGAAAAAACACATGGCCTATCTACAGTAGTCTGCCCTTCCATATCAACCACTGCAAGAGTCCCATTTTTTTCCTTTAGAGAGCCTCTGTGTTTGTCCCATCCTTTTTTGAATTTAGATACTGTGCTCATCTTGTCTGTCTTCTTCACTGTCCAACTTTTGCATCCATATGACATTACGGAAAATACCATGACATGGAGAAGTAGAATCTTTGTATAATACTACTACTACTGAGCATTTATACAGCACTACAAGACATACGCAGCGCTGCACAGACATGTAAGAGACAGTCCCTGCTCATCAGAGCTTACAATCTAGTCAAGACAGACAACACAGTAGGTGAAGACAGGGATACATCTAGGGGGAATGGTAAGGAAACACAAAGGAGATCAGGTGAGTCAAGATCTGAAAGCGGTATAGAGAGAGACATCTCTGCTTTTGAGAATCTTATCTAGGTCCTTCATAGCCATTCTGCCAAGAGCAATGGATCGGATTTCTTGACGGTGTCATTTCTTTATTGATTATTAATCCAAGCAGGTTCTAGACCCATGATCATATTGATAACTTTCCCTTGTGAGACATCTCACCTGCTTGATTTTCCATGTGATTTCTCATCTTCCTCCTCCTCACAAGCAGTGATGCATCCTATCTCCATTGCCAAATTGTATCATTGGCTAAAGTGAGTGGAAAGCAGAGGTGGGCTACTGTGGCTTTATTCACAGGAGCTTCCAATGAATAAGGAGAAGCAGCTCATAGTGAGTGAGAGGAAGAAGAGCAGGGCGTCATGGATTCATTCAAGAGCTGAGAGGAAGCCAGCACAAGTGCAAGTAAACTGGGCTCTAGGCAAATCTTCAGCCTTGCCGTCTCCCTCACCTGACTCCAACTTCCCTCCTAGCAGCCTCTCCTGCTAGCAATGTGACTCTGACCCAGAGCTACCTCCTTTAACAGTGGGGACTCCAGCACAGCCTCCCCCCTCTCACCACGCCACTCCTTTCCCAGCATCTTCCTCTCTCTCTCACCCTGCCCAGCGGCATCCCCCTTTTACTCTCGTCCCCATTCCCGCCTCTCTGTTTCTCTCTCCCCATCCTCTTTCTGCCCAAATTAGCAATACTGTTGTGCACATATGTTTTATAGGTGAGCAGAGGAGAGGTCTCCCTCCCTCCCTTCCTCTTCTTACCCCTTACCACAAACAACCTTCCATTTCTCTCTTCCCCAACATCTGCATCCTGGCTCTCCTCACGCTCTCCCTTCTCCAGTATTCATTTATCCACCTTCTTTTTCCTTTAAATATTTGGCCCCGGTTTCTCTCCATTTCCTTCTCCAGCATCTGGCCTCTACCATTCCTCCCTTGTTTTTCTCTTCTGCTTTTCCCTTTCAGAGTCACGGAGGTATCAAAGAATGAAGACTACATAGGGCAAAGAAGAGAGAGAGAGAGACAAACGGGAAAAGGAAAAGATGCTTATATCCGGGCTGCCTCACATATGCACTTCGTAGGCTTTTGCTGTTTTCAATTTTTTCTTGTGTTTTACAGAACAGTTTTCCAAACTTCATCCAAGTGGCATAGAGTTTCATAGTGAGGGGACTGGGAAAGTAAATACCGAGTATTGGGTATTTTCCAGCCAAATACCTGTTGCACTTGGAACAACTAACACCTGGCTAGTCAATGCCCGGGACATATACAACCTCTGGCATGGAAATCCGGGTTAGCTGGAGAAGCAGGAAGCTAATCCAGTAGCCCGGTTAGCTTCTACGGTGAAAGTTTTTGAGGTTCTTAGCTTTCAGCCCTTAGCGATAACTGGGCAGTGACTCAGTATTACTGCTGCCCAGTTATTGCTGGGTGCTGCCTCCACTCTCCCCAGGGAACGCCCAATGCTAACTGGTTAGTGTGTTGCTGAATATCCCGGTGACTGTGTTTAACACGGTTAGCAGATCTTCTAACCTCATTGAATATTGCCCATAGGGAATAAGATGCTCTGCAAATAAGTGGGTTGATTTATGTGTAATGCGTGATGAGGTAGATTCAAGAATTTTTAGCGAATGTTGGAGCCTGTGCCGTGGATCTCCACTGCTCCAACTTCTTTTTAATGGCAGCAGTGTGAGCACAGTCAAAACTTGCTATGATCACAACTTGCACACGATTAGTATTAAGACTTGCTGCCCCGTGAAAAGACGATTTGGACATGCTTGCATTGGGGAGTTGCAGCACGAGATCCGGCTGTTCCACCCGGCCAGCTCTGCGTAGTCCCGAGGATCCCTGCCAGCCACTGGCTTCTGCATGCAGCTCTGCTCTGTGTTTGCTGTTTCTAGGCAATGACTTAGGTCAGCGAACGAGGCAGGCAGGGACAGAACTTGAGTTTTTGGTACCCCCTGCAACCTAGAAATTGGCACCCCAGCTCTCCAGTGTATAGACAGTAGAACATTGCTTGCAATAGCTTTTGGCATCCCTCAAATGTAAGAGCCCCTAGGCCATGCTTACTGTGCATATTGCACTGGTCCGGGCTATGCGTTCATTCAGGAGCTCAGAGGGAGGGAGGGGAGGGAGAGGTAGGATGTCCCAGGTTCATTCAGTAACTCAAAGAGAGAGGGGCGAGGGAGAGGTAGAAAGCTGCAGGTTCATTCAGGAGCTCAGAGGGAGGGAGGGCAGGGAGAGGTAAGATGCCGCAGGTTTACTCGGGCCTGCTGGGCTGCACATGCTATCACACACAGTGTACAGAGCTGCAGAGCAGAGCAGAGACCATACCACCTGACAGAGCAGAGACCATACCGCCTGAAAGAGAAATAAATAAATCCCAGCTAGAATACATTTTGCTACTCCTTGGTGACTGGTTTAAATAGAAGCATATTATAGATCCAGAATTCCTCTTGCCTGTGTGTGCATTTCAGTTTGTGTTCCACTGTTCCTGGGTTATATCAGATCATCTTCCAAACACAGGCACTCTGGCCTGCTTCAAGAGGGAATTTCTCTCATTTTGTGCAGGTGGGAAGACTCTTCATAAATCAAGCCCTCCAAGGGAAATCATATATTTTGGTTCTGTCCCATTTTGGGGCATTATTGTGGAACATGCATCAAAAATGAATGAATTGCATTGAAAAATAGAAACATGACGGCAGAAAAAGACCACATGGCCTATCTAGTCTGTCCTTCCATATTAGCCACTACAACAGTCCCCTTTTTTCCTTTAGAGATCCTCTGTGTTTGTCCCAAGCTTCATTGAATTCAGATACTCTCCTCATCTCTACCACTTCCACTGGGAGACTATTCTACGGATTCACCACTCTTTCCGTAAAGAAATATTTCTGCATATCACACCTAAATCTATCCCCTTTCACCCTCATCCTACGTCCCCTTGTAGCAGAGCTTGCTTTCAATCAAAAGAGGCTCTCTCCCTGTGCATTTATGCGATGGAGGTATTTAAACGTCTCAATCATATCACTTCTATCCCGCCTTTCCTCTAAGGTGTACATATTAAGATCCTTAAGTCTGTCCTCATATACTTTATAATGAAGATCACTAACTATTTTTAGAGCTACCCTCTGTACTGACTCCAGCCTGTTTATATCCTTTTGAAGGTGCGGTCTCCAGAATTGCACATAATACTCCAAATGAGGTCGCACCAAAGACCTATACAGAGGCACTATCACCTCCTTTCTTCTGCTAGCCATTCCTCTCCCTATGCTCCCAAACATCCTTCTAGCTTTTGTTGTCGCCTTTTCTACCTCTTTAGCTACTTTAAGATCATCAGACACAACCACGCCTAGGTTTCGCTTTTCTTTAGTAGACAAAAGTACTTTATCCCCTATACCAGCGATGGCGAACCTATGGCACGCGTGCCAGCTGTGGCACGCGAAGGCCTTGCAGCTGGCACGCGGGCCCATTTTAAGACTATGTTCCTTCAAAAAGATAAAAAAAAAATTAAAACGCTCAAGTTTGTTCCACTGCCGAGGCCGCTTCTCGGCAGTGGCAGATTCACCCTCTCTAGCGGCGGCGGCGGTGGCGGTTGCGGTTGCGGCTGATCTTCAATTTAAATAAAAACCAAGCCGGTGCACAGCCTTCAGTTTCTGTGAAGGAGCCCATGCAGATGCATTCCGCCCCAAAAAGGAAGTTAATGTAACTTCCTTTGGGGGCGGGACACATCTGCACGGTGGCTCCTCAGAGGCAGGAAGGCTCTGCACTGGCTTGGTTTTTATTTAAACTGAAGATCACTCGCACGGAACAAGAGTGTCTGCTGCTCCTCTGGTTCTTCCCCCCCCCCCCCCCCCTCCTATCCTTTGGATGGGACTTGGGGCCACTCACAGGATGTTCCTTGGGAGAAAAAAGCACCCAGGCACAAGTGGAAAAACAAGGACTAACAGGCAATCCAGCACACAGTCATCCAAGGAAAAAAAAGGCACTCTCTTTAGCTTTAACCACAAACACTCAGCCACACCAGCTCCCCCCAAAAAACAGAGGCAAACTGGCTTGTAGATGGCATGACTAACTCTTCTATGATCAAATACTTGCCACTCCAGCCAAATCCATCAAAGGCCCTCAAGTTCTGGTGAGGAAAGTGCATGCAGGCAATAGCATCCTTCACATTCTGTATCTCCCAGTTTTAGACTGTAAGCTCAAAGAGCATGTCCCTGTGCAGACAAGTTCATCAGTAACACTCCAGGGGGGCTGGGGAAGGAGGCAGCCAGCACCACTCAAAAAACAGCTTGCAGCAGTCAAGTCTCTCCTAGCGGGCCTTAACTGGTCACCGCATGCTGCTCCCATCCCGGCTTCCATGACTGCACTGAACTCTGCTCCAGTGCATGACAAACAGGACCCGCCATTGCACTGGAGCCCAGAAGCCAGATATTGCTTGTTTCAATCCATGCTGTGGTCATGCTGCTGTTCCTGTTCTTGGTCACTCAAGCTCTCCAAGATGTCAGAAAGGCCGTGCCAAACCCTATTTTCGTGCCAGAGCACCATCAGAGGTGAGTGGAATTCCCATTTTTCCAGGGCAAGGATAATGCACGCATATTTTTATATTTTACACTATATTGGGGAACTGCATCTCTTATTTATTTGATGTTGCACTGCATGTGGACTCTGGCTTCTTGGGGTTTCAATTTAAATTTTGTCTACATAATTTTATTTTTACTTTGATGGACTCCTTATGTGAGTTTTGGAAGTTTGTGCTGATATGGTATGGTATGGTAGGTTTGCTCTTTGTTGTAGGGTTTTGTATTAGTTCACAATATGCCTGGTACTTGAGAATAGTGCTTGTTGTTGTTGTTGTTGTTAGTGAGATGATCAGAATCAGATTTTTTTTCTTTTTTTAAATATTGAGTTCTGTGGGTGAATGTCCTGGTTCTGCTCTGCATCTACTGTGGATGCAAAATATATGTTGAAAAAGAAAAAGCAAGAACCATAACGCAGTTTATAACAACAAAATAAAAATCAGTTATAATTTAGTTTTATAAACTGTGCTGTTGATTCTTGCTCTCTTTTAGCTCCTTGGTGTGCAAATAGGACCTACCTAGCCCTGTGCAAGCGGTGCAGTCGCACAGGGCGCAAAGGCTTAGGGGACACATTTTGGCTGTATGCTGTTGCCCTGCTGCCGCTGGCAGGACAATAGAAGGCAGCCAAATTGTGCCCCCAAGCCTTTTTGCAGCACTTTAAGCAGGTCTGGTCCCTCCCTCCTCTGATGCAATGTCAGAGCAGGTAGGGACAGATCTGCTTAAAGTGCCAGCGCCTTTCAGATGGGGCGCATGCCCCCATCCTCCTCCCCATACCTCCATCCAGCACTGCCTGCTCTTTCCCTGCTGCCGGTGCCGCCGTGAAAAAAAAAACAGAGGGCGGCAGCAGCAGGGAAAGAGCAAGCAGTGCTGGATGGAGGTATGGGGAGGAGGGGGGGGAGGCGCGTGCCCAAGCTGCAAGTCGCACAGGACAGCTTTATAAAGAGTTTTTAGATACTAAAATCTTGTTAAGGTTTAATTGACGTGCTGGCACTTTGAGGAAATTCTTTGGTTTTGTGCGGCAGTTTGGGCACTCGGGCTCAAAAAGGTTAGCCATCACTGCCCTATACTATATTGCTCCCTTGGATTGCTGCAGCCCAAATGCATGACCTTGCATTTTTTAACATTAAATCCCAGCTGCCAGATTCTAGACCATTCTTCAAGCTTAGCTAGATCCCTCCTCATGTTATCTACACTGTCCTGTGTATCTACTCTATTGCAGATTTTGGTATCATTCGCAAAGAGGCAAACCTTACCCGACAACCATTCTGCTATATCACTAACAAAGATGTTAAAAAGAATCGGACCAAGGACAGATCCCTGGGGCACACCATTGGTAACCTCCTTCTCCTCAGAGTGAGCTCCATTTACCTGTACTCTTTTGTCACCTCCCACTCAACCAATTTCTAACCCAAGTAGTAACTTTAGGGTCCATCCCTTTATAAGTCGCCTGTGAGGAATGGTGTCAAAGGCTTTACTGAAATCCAAATACTCCACATCTAGGGCTCTCCCTTGGTCCAACTCCCTGGTCTTCCAGTCAAAGAAATCAATCAGATTTGTCTGACAAGACCTGCCTCTGGTGAATCCATGATGCCTCGGATCCTGTAATCCACTGGACTCCAGAAACCTCACTATTTTCTCTTTCAGCAGCGCTTCCACCAAATGAACTAACGGCAGCTCATTAATATTAAAAGGGCTTTATGTGAATTGCAATAAACCCACAGTCTGTAATAAGCAAGAGGTGCAGTTAACTTTCTCCTGAGAATATTGGTAGACTAACCCCCCTGCCAATGTTCCTTAGCTGCACCCCCCCCCCACCTCCCCTTCATATTTATAGCAGCAAAACCCCCGATTGTTATGGTACCTTCCAAAGTCATTTCCCCAGGTTTATGGGAGGCTTTAAGCACCAAGACCCCTTCCTTCATAAACCTCTGGGAGGCATTGAGCTGAAGACCTTCCCTTCCTCCTCGGAATACTCCCAGTTGCTTCTTTTCTGCCCCCTGACCTCGGTTTCCATTTTCCCTTCATGTGCAAGGCAAAAAACAGCCGAGAGACACCCATTTTCATTTTGCATTTTTGTGTCAGCAGGAGTGGCGTGTTTGGGATTATTCCTGTCGCGCCCCCCCCCCCCCCAAACCTCAGCTTTTTTGTTGGACGAGAAGGAAAGATCTGGGGGCCTGAAGCTCTCACTGAAGTTTGGGGAAGGAGGGATATTGTAGCTTGAAGCTCCTTTAATCCTTGGGGAGGGACTGACTCCAGGGGAGGGTGGTCTAGTTGAGGGGTGGGGAAATGCCACTCTTCCCCCCATATATAGTAACATAGTATATGACAGCAGATAAAGACCAGTATGGTCCATCTAGTCTGCTCAGCAAGACAGCAAGAATAGATGCACTTGCCGCTCTGTGCAAGTCACCTCTCCCCATGCCTTTGTTTAGGGGTGTACCCACCGCTCCATGTAGGTCACCCCTATTTGTTCAGATATAAGAGATAGTTATGCTTATTTTGATTTTATCCTGTTGCTGTAAAGGGATCCACTGTGTCTGTCCTATGCCATTTTGAATTCTGTCACTGTGTTCGCCTCCACCACTTCCATTGGGAGGGCATTCCAAGCATCCATCACCCTTTCAGTGAAAACGTATTTCCTGACATTGCCTTTCCGTTTATCCCCTTGCAGCTTCATGTTATACCCTCTAGTTTTACAGCTTCCTCGTCTTTGGAAGAGGTTTGTTTGTCCATTTATACTCTTCCAGTATTTAAAGGTCTGAATCATATCTCCCCTGTCCCTCCTCTCCTCCAGAGTGTACATATTTAGGTCTTCAAATCTCTTCTCAAATGTCTTCTGGCACAAGCTCCAAATCATTTTGGACGCCTTCTTCTGAATCGCTTCCAGCCTTTTTATATCTTTGCGAGATACGGTCTCCAAAACTGAACACAATATTCTAAGTGAGGCCTCACCAGCGACTTATATAGTGGCATTAGTACCTCTTCCTTTCTGCTGGTAATTCCTCTCTGTATGCAACCCAGCATCCTTCTGGCTTTTGTCACTGCCTTGTCACACTGTTTTGCCACCTTGAGATCATCAGAAACAATCACACCGAGGTCTTTCTCTTCATCCGTGCATATCAATCTCTTGCACCCTATTGCATACAATTCCTTTGAATTTCTGTTTCTCAAGTACATCACACTGCACTTCTTCACATAAATCTTAACTGCCAAGCCATTCTTCCAGATTTTGTAGATCTTTCCACATGTTCCACACTCCCTCAGAGGAGTCCACTCTGTTGCAAATTTTCGTGTCATCTGCAAAAAGACAGACTTTTCCATTCAGCCCTTCGGCAATAGCGCTCATGAATATATTGAACAGTACCAGTTTCAAGACCGAACCCTGAGGCACACTGCTAATCACCTTCCTTTCATCTGAGTGAGTTCTGTTTACCATCACCCTCTGTTGTCTGTCAGTCAACCAATTTCTAATCCAGTTCACCATCTTGGGACCCATCCCCAAGCTGTTGAGTTTATTGATAAGCCTCCTATGAGGAACAGTATCAAAGGCTTTGCTGAAATCTAGGTAGATCACATCCATCGCATGCCCTTGATCTAGTTCTCTGGTCACCCAGTCAAAGAACTCAATCAGATTTGTTTGGCAAGATTGTCCTTTGGTAAAACCATGTTGCCTCGGATCATGTGACCTGTTGGTTTCGAGGAAGTCCACTATTCACTTTTTCAGGAGCGCCTCCATTACTTTTCCTGCCACTGAGGTAAGGCTTACTGTGCTGTAGTTTGTGACTTCTTCCCTATTACCACTTTTGTGAAGAGTTACCACATCAGCCCTTCTCCAGTCCTGTAGAACTTCTCCTGTCTCCAAGGATCTATTAAAAACATCCTTTATAGGCCCTGCAAGAACTTCCCTGAGCTCTTTCGGTATCCTGTGGTATATCACATCTGATCCATAGACTTGTCCACTTTCAGTTTTGCAAGCTATTCTAACACATCATCTTTTGTGAATGGTGTGATATCTACTCCATTCCCATTTGTATATTTGTCAATCACAGGTGGTCCTTCTCCAGGATTTTCTCTAGTGAAAACAGAGTAGAAGTATTTGTTTAGCATTGTCGCTTTTTCAATGTCACTTTCCACGAATCTGTCCCCAGCACTTTTGAGTCCTGCAATTCCATCTCTGATTTTCCTTCTCTCCCGAATATACTTAGAAACATAGAAAAATGACGACAGAAAAAGACCTCATGGCCTATCTAGTCTGTCTTGAAAAAAGTATTGTCGCCACACTTCACATCTTTAGCCATCTTTTCTTCTGCCTTTGATTTTGCTATCCTTATTTCTCTTTTTGTCTCCTTTAGTTTGATCTTGTATTCTTTTCTGTGTTCCTCTGTTTGTGAGCTTCTGAATTTTGTGAAAGCTTTGTTTTTTGCCTTTATTTGTGCAGCCACTTCTTTGGAGGACCAAATAGGTTTCCTTTTCCTCTTGTTTTTATTTACTTTCCTTACGTATGTATCTGTTGCACCTTTTATTGCTTTCTTTAGTTTAGCCCATAGCAATTCCCCTTCCCTTAACACATCCCACCCTACCAACTCCTCCTTCAGGTACTTGGCCATTTTACTGAAGTCAGCGTTTTTGAAGTCTAAGACTGAGTTTGCTGTGATTGGATTCCATCTTGGCTTTTATCACAAACCACACCGTATGATGATCGCTGCTGTTCACATGGGCACCCACCTGGATATTCGACACGCCATCTCCATTGGTGAGCACTAAATCCAGCACGGAGCTTTCCCTGGTTGGTTCCATCACCATTTGTTTAAGTAGTGCATCCACAATTTTTTTACTTCTTTCCAGATTTGCAGAAGTAACACTCCAATCCACATCGGGTAGATTAAAGTCACCCAATATGATCACTTCCCCCTTCATGACTATCTTTACAATATCAACAATCAATTCGCTATCCATTTCTTCGGTTTGAGTTGGAGGCCTGTAGACCACACCAGTATGGATGACAGTGCCATCTCCTCTTTCCAACACAATCCACAGCACTTCTTCTTTTCTCCAAGTTTCCTGCATTTCAACAGCTTTAATATTGCTTTTGCTTGTTTGGAAGCCTCCTGTCCCTGATTCCAGTAAAGGGGACAGAGGTAGTAGAAAAAAATGTTTATTTTTAATTTTGTGATTTTCATATGTCATCTTTTAGAATTTACAGCAATTATTTTTTTATTTTGCACAGTGTGGGTGGAAATGCATCACAGTTTCTATTTCTCTGTTCATATGTCCACTTGGAAATGATATTGTTGCTGTCATGAGATGGATGGGGAAGGTGTCAGAGTAATGATTTCTTTCCTACTCCAAATCTTGTTGCTCAAACCCAAAACTAAGATTTCTCCATGGACAAGCCAAACCTGGGTGACATGCTCCGGGTGGTGCCACAGACAGAAGTGCTCTCCAGAGCTCAGAAAGATGAACCTTTCTGAGCACGTGCAGGTAGCCCACCTCACCGTCCTGCCCATAGCTCAGCCAGTCTTTTTCCTTCCGCCTTGCCAGCAAGACGGATTGCTCGTTCTCCATATTAAACTGCAAGACAGAAGACATCAACAGACCAAGTATGCCTAAACCAGCCTTCAAGAAATGCCCTCTCTGTGGGAGAAAGACGAATAGCATGGACCCACATAATAACAACATAAGAACATAAGATATGCCTTACTGGGTTAGACCAAGGTCCATCAAGCCCAGTATCCTGTTTCCAACAGTGGCCAATCTAGGTCATACGTACCTAGCAGTTTCCCCAAAAGACACAGGTTCCACAATGCTTGTAATGGGTCAAGCAGTGATATCCCAGGTCCCTTTTAATAATGGTTTATGGACCTTTCCTCCAAGAACTTGTCCAAATCTTTTTTAAACTCAGCTACACTAACAGCTTTTACTACATCCTCCGGTAACAAATTCCAGAGTTTGATTACACGTTCAGTGAAAAATATTTTCACTGGATCGGGGCATGCGATGGATGTCATCTACCTGAATTTCAGCAAAGCCTTTGATACTGTTCCTCATAGGAGGCTTATCAATAAACTCAGTAGTTTGGGGATAGGTCTCAAGGTGGTGAACTGGATCAGAAATTGGTTGACTGACAGACGACAGAAAGTGATGGTAAATGGAGCTCACTCGGATGAAAAGAGGGTGATTAGTGGGGTGCCCCAGGATTCGGTCCTTGGCCCGGCACTGTTCAATGTATTTGTGAGTGATATTGCTGAAGGACTGAATGGAAAAGTCTGTCTTTTTGCAGATGACATGAAAATTTGCAACAGAGTGGACTCCTCTGAGGGAATGGTTAACATGAGGAAAGATCTACAAAAGCTGGAAGAATGGTCTAATGCTTGGCAATTAAGATTTAATGCAAAGAAGTGCAGTGTCATGCACTTGGGAAGCAGAAATCCAAGGGAAATGTACACAATAAGGGGCGAGAGGTTAGTGTGCACGGACCAGGAGAAGGATCTTGGTGTGATTATTTCTGTGGATCTCAAGGTGGCAAAACAGTGCGACAAGGCAGTGGCAAAAGCCAGGAAGATGTTGGGCTGCATACAAAGAAGAATTACCAGCAGAAAGGAAGAGGTACTAATGCCACTTTATAAGTCACTGGTGAGGCCTCACTTGGAATACTGTGTTCAGTTTTGGAGAACATATCTTGCAAAGGATGTAAAAAGACTGGAAACTGTTCAGAGGAAGGTGACCAAAATGATTTGGAGCCTACGTCAGAAGCCTTATGAGAAGAGACTTGAAGACCTAAATATGTACAGTCTGGAGGCGAGGAGGGATAGAGGAGATATGATTCAGACCTTTAAATACTTAAAGAGAAATAATGAACCTCTTCCAAAGACGGGGAAGCTGTAAAACTAACATAACATGAAGCTGCAAGGGGGTAAATTGAAAGGCAATGACAGGAAATACTTTTTCACTGAAAGGGTGGTGGATGCTTGGAATGCCCTCCCGATGGAAGTAGTGGGAGCAAATACAGTGACAGAATTCAAGATGGCATGGGACAGACACAGTGGATCCCATTACAGCAACAGGATAAACTAAAAATAAACTTAACCATCTATTTTCCCAACAAATAGGGGTGTCCTACACGGAGCAGTGGGTTCACTCCTAAACAAAGACATGGGGAGGGGTGGCCTGTACAGAGCAGCAGGTACACCTGCTCTTGCCATCTTACTGGGCAGACTAGATGGACCATACTGGTCTTTATCTGCCATCATTTACTATCTTACTATGTTAGTCTTAAATAGGTTACACTATAGCTTCATTGCATGTCCCCTAGTCTTTCTATATTCTGATGATGTAAACAGTCGATCTGCGTTTACCGGTTTCCACTCCATTCATTAATTTATAGACCTCTATCATATATCCCCTCAGCCATCTCTTTTCCAGGTTGAAGAGCCCTAACCATTTTGGTGGCTCTTCTCTGTACCTTTTCTAATAACGCTATATCCTTTTTAAGATACGGTGACCAGAACTGCACACAATATTCAAGGTGCGGTCTCACCGTGGAATGATATAGAGGCATTATAATATCTTTTGTTTTATTTTCCATTCCTTTCCTTATGATACCTAGCATTCTATTTGCTCTCTTGGACACCGCTGCACACTGGGCCGAGGGTTTTAACATGTTATCCACAATGACGCCTAAATCTTTTTCCTGGGTGGTGGTTCCTAATGTGGAACCTTGCATTATGTAACCATAGTTTGGGTTGTTCTTTCCTAGGTGCATAACTTTGCACTTGTCCACATTAAATTTCATCTGCCATTTGGATGCCCAGTCTTCCAATTTATCAAGATCCTCTTGCAATTTTCCACAATCCTCATGAGTTTTTAACAACTTTAAACAGATTTGTGTCATCTGCAAATTTGATAACCTCACGCTTTATTCCCTTTTCCAGGTCATTTATGAATATGTCATAAAGCAATGGATCCAGCACAGATCCCTGGGGTACTCTACTACTCACTGTTCTCCATTGGGAAAATTGGCCATTTATCCCTACCCTCTGCTTTCTATCTTTTAATCAGTTCCTGATCCACAATAGTACACTGCTTCCTACCCCATAATTTTTAGTTTTGCCAAAAGTCTCTGATGAGGGACCTTGTCAAAGGCTTTCTGAAAGTCCAGATACATTATATCAACTGACTCACCTTTGTTTATCTGTATTTTCACACCTTCAAAAAAACATAGATTAGTAAGACAAGATCTTCCTTGTCTAAAGCCATGTTGATTGTCTCCCATTAAGCCATGACTGTCTACATGTTCAGTAATTTTGTTCTTTATGATGGTTTCTACCATTTTTCCCGGGACTGACATCAGGCTCACCCGGTCTGTAGTTTCCTGGATCACCCCTGAATCCATTTTTAAAAATTGGCATTACATTGGCCATCCTCCAATCTTCAGGTATTACAGATGATTTTAATGATAGTTCACAAATTACTAATGGCAAGTGTCAATGCCCTCACCACTCGCCTCTAGTTTTAGAGGGGCGTGGTTATTGGAGGAACCTTCTCCTATCAGCCTTAGCAGCCTATTTCCTTGTGGTGTCTTCTGGGAAGTGTAGTACTGCTAAGATGTGTTTGTGCTTCAGGTAGAAAGTTGTAGTTAAGGCCACCGAGGTAAGGCATATAACAGAAAATTTATTTCGCACAAAAAGATTCAAAGTACCAGATACAGGATTATTTCTGTAGGATTTGCTCCAAAGTATAGCAGATGGTTGGCAAAGTAAACAAAAGAACCCAAAAATGGCTGTTTAAAGTCTTCTTACTTTCAGAAGCACAGCCTTTGATAGCAAGGCTGCCACCTTCCTTTTAGTCCTTGCTAATTACAGCATAAAGTCCAAACAAGCTTAATCTTCTGTGGCAGTTTGGCTTCTATCAGCCTCAATTCCTTCTAGGCTGCATTTCAGGTACAACAGAACTCAAAACAAGAAGCAAACATTCAGACTGCCATCAAAAACTCTCAACAGGCTTTTTACATAACAGAGGAGCAAAGAAAACTTCTTCTAGCAGGTAAATTGGCTTCTTGCCGTTTCACAGTTCAAACCACAGGTGGATAACAAGCATGAATCACAGCTTCCTGCTTATCCTTAAATTTCAGTAAACTTCCCTTTTAAAAACATATGGGAATTTACCACCACACTGCCTGTTTCTTATGGTTACCTTTTCAAGGAGGATAATTCTTTCAGGGCTGGCTTTTCCTCAAGACTCCATGTCTAAAGCTTGGCACAGAGAGCAATCCATAAGGATGTCTTCTTCCCCCAACTCTGCCACTGGCTCTCCCAGCTGCATGGGTTCTGACTCACCCACCCGGTCAGACTGCTCAGCTGACAACCTCTCCGGTGCTCTGAGAGCTTCTCCACTTCCTGGCTCCAACCTCTGCTGCCAACCTGTTGCAGGGAATTCAGCCCTCTCAGCTCCTGGTAGCTCGGCTCTTCTGCATGAGTCAGCACCTTCCCTACCTCCTTCTCTTCTCCGGTCTCTGCCTTCTCCTCCCTCTCCTCCTTTCTTCTTTCTGTCTGTATACTCTAGCATAGGCTTACACCTCCAGGGTTCTAGCCCCACCTCCTTCCTTCCCAGGTGTTGGCAATCCCCCTGCCTTCTGGTATTTGAGTAATCAGGGAACTTGTTGAAGTAAGGGTTTTGGACCTCGTGCCCGTAATCTCTCTCTCTTACTCTATTAGACACTGCATGAAACCTGTTCCAGCTGGGGTTTTTCTGGTTCTTAGGTGTGGCTGTGGCTTTCTTACCCTGCACTCCTAAAAGGGGACTCTTTACTAGGGTGAATTCTTTACGTTTATCACCTCCCCCATACTCAGGATAGATGACCTTGCCACACAAGTCTGCAATCTCATATTTCAGTTCTTTCAACACCCTTGGATGTATACAATCTGGTCCAGGTGATTTGCTTCTCTTCAGTTTATCAGATAGTTGTAATACATCTTCCCGGTGTATCGATATTTCTTTCAATTCTTCCACAGTATCACCTTTAAATACCACTTCAGCCATGGGTAACATCCCTACATCTTCCTCAGTATAGACTGAAGAAAAGAATTCATTCAGTCTCTCCGCAATGGTCTTGAGCCCTCTTAGTGCCCCCTTTACCCTTCTAACATCTAATGGTCCAACTGACTCTCTTACAGGTTTTTTGCTACGAATAAAAGTTCAAAAAGGTTTTATTATGCATCTTTGCTTCCACAGCAAGCTTTTTATCAAATTCTCTCTTTGCCTGCCTTATCAGTGCCTTGCATCTAACTTGCCAGTGCTTGTTTCCAGTTTTTGTCAGTTGCCTCCTTTTACCATTTTGTGAAAGATGCTTTTTTGGCAAGAACAGCCTCTTTGACTTCACCTTTAAACCATGCTGGCAGTTTTTGGGACTTCCTTCCACTTTTCTTAAAGCGTGGAATACAGCTGATCTGGGCTTCCAAGATAGTATTTTTAAACACCCAAACTTGTTGTAAGTCTTTAACCTTTGCAACCACTCTTTTTAGTTTTCTCTTAACTATTTTCCTCATTTTATCATAGTCTCCCTTTCGAAAGTTAAAAAGGTAGTACTGTGGATTTCCTTACCATCCCTCCTCCATTAATTAAATCAAATGCGATCATGCTATGATCTCTATTGCCAAGTGACCCCAATAGCCTTTTCTCTTGCACCAGACCTGGCGTTCCTCTAAGGACTAGGTCCAAAAAGGCTTCCCCTCTGGTCGGTTCATGAACCAGCTGCTCCAAGAAGCAGTCATTTATTTCCTCTAGAAACTTTATCTCCCTAGGATGTCCTGCCGTGACACTGACCCAGTCAATACCGAGGTAATTGAAATCACCCATTATTATTACTGTGCTGTAACTTTTGTTAGCTCCCCTGATTTCTTTCAGCATTTCATCGTCCATTTCTTCATTCTGGCCAGGCGGTCAATAGTATACCCGACTGCCATCGCCTTTCCCTTATTACATGGAATATCAATCCATAGAGATTCTACAGCACATTTTGTTTCCTGCAAAACTTTAATTCTTTGTGACTCAATGCCCTCTCTAACATAGAGCATAACACCTCCACCAATTTGATCAGCTCTATCATTACAATTTATTTATTTTATTTATTTAACAGTATTTTTAAACCGCCTTATCTTATTAATCAAGGTGGTATCACAGCAAACAATCGGGTAAAGTGAGTGTGTTAATCATGCAGAGAGGGTGCAATTTAGTTGAGTGTGTGTTGTATCGTGTGCTAGATTGGGGTGAGCTATGTACAAGGTGTGGTGTGTTGCGTGCTAGAATGGTTAGAGCTATGTACAGTGTGGGCTATATACAGTGGTGCTGTAAAACATTATCTGTACAGGCAGCAATATGTGCTGTTATACATTTTCTTAGGTTATGTGATGTGTCCATAGTGTTCTATGAACAGCATGGTTTTTAGCTGTTTTCTAAAGTCTTTGAGGTCTGTAGTTGTCCTGTAGTTTGTACCCAGGTATCACAGTTTCACACTGGTTGTCCGACCTCCACCATGTCTCTTATCAGTGTGTCCAATGCTTGGGAGCTAGCCACTAGGTGGAAGATTGCCCCCATTGCTCTAGAATGTCCCCAGAGCCAGGAAATCAAGAAGCCACATGTTGAAGGATTATCTGGCCACCACCAAACTGCAAAGGGAGAATGACCAGACGTCCAAGGAGCCAGCACTCACCTCACCACTTCCAGAAGGTCAGGCCTTGGCAACAACCTTGCTATTGGCACGGGCTACACCCAGGAGGTCCTCCATCCCCGGCCATGCCTCTACAGAAAGAAATGCAGCATCCTCCGCTGCCCCTGCGATGGATCCAATTCCTTCATGAAGCTCGGCTGTCTCTCCCAGACCCCTTCCAAAGCAATGCGGTCCTGCAGCCTCCAGCACAAAACAGCATAGCCCTGCATATCACCATCATGGCGCTGGCAACATGGCTGCTTCAGGCTCCACCCCCCCTGCCCCCAATTGGTCAGAGCGTCCATTTCCAGGGCAACTAAGGAAGCCCCCGACATCACTGCGCCAATGATGGGGCAGCTCCCAATCAAAATGAAAGGACCGCCTCAAACCCTCACAGTCTTCTCCACAGCACCGAGAAGGAGCCATGCTGAGGCAACAGACAGCGTGGCACAGATGGAGAGGCCTCAAATCAGCATGGATGGAGCAGTGGGAGTGAGTGGAGACCCCGGCATAATGGGGGCAAACACAATAACCACGATCAACTCAGCAGCAACAGCAGCAGCAGAGCCAGCAGCGAGAACTGGGGCAGAGGACAACAGAGGAGACAGGCAAAAAGACACAGGAGCCACGATCAATTCAGCAGTGGCAGCAACAGCACAGCCAGCAGTGGACACCACAGGGGACACCGGAGCAGGCATGCTAAAAGGCAGAGGAGCCCGGCAGATGCTCTGAACCGCTACAATGGGAGCAGGCGGAACAGCAGGAACACAGAGCAGCCTAAGCACAGGGGGTGATCTGGCTCTTCCACATCCAGCTCCAACCCCCCCAGCAAACACAGGGAGCATCACCACCGGGACTCAAATAGCACAGACAACACTGCAGCCATTCTACAGCTGCTTATGTGGTTAATGGAACAGACAGCACCGCCATAGACTTCCCTGGCCTCAGCAGACCTCTCTGACTTGGTGCCCCGGGCGCCACCAAGCCTGCACCTGCATGACCACAGCATCCAAAGCCTCACATGGACCTACCCCATCCCACTATCCCCACCCCCTCAGATGGAGGAGTGTGGGGAAGAAGAAGACAGTGAGGCGGCAATCCTGGGCTCAGCTTCCAAGAAGCACGCCCCCTTGGAAGAAAGTACCTCAGCTATGGACACCAAAGGCCAGCCCAGCCTGCACCCCCCAGAAAACCCCACTTAGCCAAAGTTTCTGAGGAAGGTGGCAACAACCCTGGCCCTGATACTGCCGGATCCATCAGCGGAGCTGGAGCCAGAGTTCCTCAAATATCTTAATGCACTGAAGTCCGCCTTTGCCCTACCCATCCATCATAAACTGCAGGACAACCAAGTGAAACTGTGGCAGACACCCACCTCAGGTCACCCCTACTCAAGAAGACTGGACGCCAAGTACCAGATCCAACCTTCGGGTTCAGCAAGCTTCAGCTACCTCACCAGTCCATTGTCGTAACTTTAGGCCTAAAAGGGTGAAATCCTTACGCATCCATGCCAACAACCCGTCGGGGCGGGATTACAAACTCTTGGACGACATCGGGAAGAAAGTCTTCCAGGGAGTGATGCTTAACGCTAAGATCGCAGCACATTAATTTCAACACATCCTCTTCCAGGATGTGCTCATGGCGATCCTAAGGAGCACCATCACGACTCTACCAAAAGAGGCATAGGCAATGGCCTCTGCCACGCTAACAGACGTCGCCAAGAGCAACAAACACTTAGAAAGCACGGCTTTTGACGCTTTTGACACAGCCATCAGGACAGCTGGAACAGCAATATACACCAGGCAATGGGTATGGTTCAGGGCTTCCGGCCTGCGCGATGACACATAGGGAGGAGTGGCCTAGTGGTTAGGACAAGGTACTTCAGGCCGGAGGGCCGGGGGTTCAAGTCCCACCTGGGGACAGCAATCTCAGGCCGGAGGGACTAGGATTTCTAGTCCTATAGACACTCCTTGTGGTCTTGGGCAAGCCACTTAACCCTCCATTGCCCATGTTCCCTGTAAGTATTAACGTATGTGTGCCATATCCCCTCGTGTTAAATGTATCTCCCAATTGACCGCTTTGACCCGGTGAAAAGCGGGATATAAATACAGATAAATAAATAAATAAATAAAATATGACAGAATCACAGATGCGCTCTGCATAGTAAACGACATGAAGGACTACTATACAGTGTTACAGACCTTGGTAGAGGATGGGCTCAAACGCTATACCCACTCCCAAAAGAGCAGCTACTAACGCAAGCCCTACTACCCCGCCAAAAGGTACACTTCCAGCTGAAAGTGGCAGGGCCCAAGATACATGCACAACACTTACCAAGGCCCTTCACACCAATGCCAGAACCATAGGGAGCGCAAGCAGAAGAAGCAGACAACCTCCCATGCTGGGAAGAATGGGTCTTCCTTTTGACAACCAGCATCAGACTGCCCTCCCGGTAGGGGGGGTGCCTGTCAGCCTTTCTGAGGGGCATGAAAAGCCATTACAACTGACAAATGTGTCCTTTGAATCATCCTTGAGGGATGCTGTATATGCATCTCTGCTCCATCCTGCCAGCGCTCCAGACCCATCAGCGAGACACCACCCCGCCTGGTGGCCCCCGTGGCAGCAGAACTCATATATCTCCTGACATCTTGGGCTATACAGAAGGTGCCTGCGGACAAAACCAACACTGGTTTCTACTCCAGGTACTTCCTCATCCACAAAAAGTCAGGCTAAACAAGTTCAGATCCAAGGAAAAGTTCAGGATGTACTCCCTCAACTTCATCATGCCACTCGTACAGCCCAGGGACTGTGGCCTCTCTAGACCTACAAGAAGCCTACACCCATGTTCCCACTGACAAGTCTCACAGAAAATAACTCTGCTTCCACGTGCTGGGTCAGCACTACCAGTACAAGGTCCTTCCCTTTGGACTGTCACCAGCACCGCGTGTCTTCACAAAGTGTGTGGCCGTAGCAGCAGCGCATCTCTGCAAACAGGGTGTCAACATCTTCCCCTATCTGGACGATTGGCTTCTTGCAGCGTCCTCAGCTTAAGAGACAAGGGCAACAGTGCAGGAGACTATGGCAGTGCTGTCCTCCCTGGGATTCCTCATCAACTGCGAGAAATCACAATTGTAGCCGTCCCAGTGCTTGAAGTTCATAGGGGCGGTCATCAACATCCACACCTTGAAGGCTTACATCCCAGACCATCAAGTGAGCATGATCACCTCATTGGGAAGGGATCTGTCAATGGCAAAACAAGCCTCGGCACTTTCCATCCTGCGCCTGCTAGGGCATATGGCGGCGGTGACATCTGTCCTCCCACTAACAAGGATGCACATGCATACACATTGGAGACAACACTCAGAGTCCCTGACCATACAAATTCCAGTAAACCCTTGGGTCAGGGACAGACTCCGCAGTGGACCTTGCCGGCGAATCTCTTGGTGGGCAAGGACATCCACCAGCACAAATATCAGGTTGTGCTGACCATGGACGCATCCAACACAGGATGGGGATCCCACCTGCAACAAATCCGCACCCAAGGGGCATGGACCACGCAGGAAAGACATTTGCAAATCAATCTGCTTTAGTTAAGGGCCATCAAGTATGCGCTGAAGGCTTTTCAGCAATACCTCCAAGGAAATCCATCCTGATCCAGACGGACAATCAAGTAGCCATGTTCTACATCAGCAAGCAGGGTGGGACAGGTTCACGTTTCCTATGCAAGGAAGCACTTTTGATATGGTCCCTAGCGCTCTCCAATGACTGCCAAATACGGGCCTCCTATCTCCCAGGAGAACAGAACACCCTGGCCGACAGGTTGAGCAGATAGCTAGAGCTGCATGAGTGGATCCTACTTCCGGAGGTCGCAGACTCCATCTTCCAGCAGTGGGGGACAACATAGCTCAACCTCTTTGCCATGGAGCAGAACATGAAGTGCCCTCTCTTCTGTTCCAAGCGCCCGTCGGCCACGAGTCTAGCAGCGAATGCATTCAATGTGTGCTGGGGGGAGCAGTCACTGGTGTATGCCTTCCACCCAACCCCCCCTGATTTCTGTGACTCTGCAGTGGGTCATCAAGGACAAAGCACATGTCAACCTGGTGACACCCCACTGGCCACACCAGATGTGGTTCGCCCTCCTGCTACACCTTTCCCAAGGTCCGCCAATACGGCTCCCCCTGAGACCAGACTTCCTCACCCAGAACAACGGGAAGACGTGGCACCCAATCTTCAAGCCCTCGCACTTACAGCCTGGAGATTGAGAGGCTAAACTTCTCAGCGCTCAACCTCTCTACAGAGGCGCAGGACGTGGTCCTGGCAGCCAGAAGGCCGTCCACACATAAATCCTATGGTCTCAAATGGAAGCGATTTAGCATCTGGTGCGTGGCCCGTGGCCTGAACCCGAGCACTTGCCTGGTTGCGAAGATCCTCCAGTTCCTCACCTCCCTCTTCAAGCTCGGGTTAAAGACCCAATCTATCAGGGTCCACCTCTTAGCGATAGCTGCCCTCCATGATTGTGCTGACGGGACAACAAACAACTCCATCACAACGCTTCCCATCGTTGTGCGGTTCATGAAGAGCCTAGCAAACCTAAGGCCCCCAGTCAGACCACCAGTATCACCCTGGGACCTCAACATCGTCCTGCAGCAGCTAACTCAGGAACCCTTCGAGCTATTACAATCGGCAGCCCTGAGATATACGTCTTGGAAAACCTTTTTCCTGGTGGCAATCATGTCGGCCAAGAGAATTAGCGAGCTGCAAGCCCTCAAGGCTCACCCACCATATACGCAGCTCCACCAAGACCGTGCTTCCCTGCGCACCAACCCAAAGTTTGTCCCAAAGATGGTGTCAGCATTCCACATCAAGCAATCCATAGAGCTGCCCACGTTCTTCCCAGAGCCCCACACCTCCACAGAGGAGCAGAGCTACACACCCTAGACTGGGTCAGGGCCCAGCACACTTACATCAGCAGGACGGAATCCTTTCGAGAGGGGGCACAATTCTTCGTATCCTTTGATGCCAAAAGACCTGGCAAACCTGTCATGAAAAGGACGCTTTCGCAATGGATATCCGCAACAGGTAGAATCTTACAGGCCCATATCTAGCATACCTATGCTAGCAAAAATCATCGAGAAAATAGTGCACAGGCAATTACAGGATCACATAGACACCTCTGCCCCACTGGATCCGGCCCAACATGGATTCAGAGAGTCACATGGGGTAGAAACACTGCTCACAACCCTCTTCAACAACATAATCTCAGGTGTGGATAACATAAGCCAGGGTTTCGCGCTTGTCTTTCTAGACATAGCAGCGGCTTTTGACTCAGTATACCACGAAATTCTTATCTACCGGCTAAGAGAAAAAGGCATCTGCGGAACAGCACTTGAATGGTGCAAATCTTACCTGTCCGATAGATGGCAACATGTCCGAGTCGACGGAGATCCATCTGAAACCATTCCAACAAAGCCAAGGTGTACCGCAAGGATCCTCCTTATCTGCACTGATGTTTAATATATACATTCAACCCATCTGCGACATCATCAGATCCTTTAATGTCAGTTACATGATATATGCAGATGATGTTCTATTATATATGCCAATATCACTCGATTGCCTAGACCTCACTCCGCTGACTAACTGCTTTGATACCATATCAGAGTGGCTGCTATCACAAAATCTGAGAATACAACACAAAAAGACGGAAGTCCTTTTCGTCTCGAGGAACACCAACTTCACCCCTCCTAGTTGTATTAACGTAAAGGATGCCCAACTCCAAGTGAAACATGCAATACGTTACCTTGGAGTAACGCTAGACCAACACCTTGACATGAAGAACCACATAGCCAATACAGTCAAGGCAATCTACTTTAAAATCAGATCCCTCAGACACCTACACACACTACTTGAACCGGAAGACTTCCGGACCATTTATCAAGCTCTTATACTTCCCCACTTCGACTTCTCAAATTCCATACTACAAGGACTCCCCCAGTCCACCCTGAACCCCCTGCAGCTGGCCATGAACAGTGCAGCGAGAGTACTCCTTGGGGCATCCAGGAGAGACCACATGACACCCCTTCTAAAACAGCTACACTGGCTCCCCATCCAAGCAAGGATTAGTTTCAAGACCTTGCTGCTAACGTTCAAAGCGGCTATGGGACTCACCTCTTCCTCCCTCTCCAACCTCATACAACCACTTGCACCAAACAGGCCGCGAAGAACAGCAGAATTGAACACGCTGATCATCCCAATAGAAACCACAAGATGCAACAGATCAACATCTAACAGAGCCTTCCGACTCTGCGCCCCAAACCTATGGAACACCTTACCAGCACAAATCAGAGCAATGACCAATTTGAGTCAGTTCAGAAAGGCGCTAAAACATTTCCTCTTCCTCAAATATCTCAATGACAGCTCCGATCACAACCATCAGGTGAATAGCAGGAGTGGCCAAATGGATAGACCCTTGCAACAGGCCAACTTTACTCTGTAGATAACAAACAGTTCCATATACTGTTGGTAACACTTTGTATATAGTTAACCATGATATCCCTTAATAGATAAACCACCATTGTATTTAGTTTCCCCTATTTCGCCAAGTTATACCTCCTGTTAAATGTAATGACCAGACAGATGTAAACTGTTGGATGTTTTCTGTTTAATGTAAACCGCGCTGATGTCTAATAGTGCGGTATATAAGAATTGTTAATAAATAAAATAAAAAAATAAATATCGGACTGCGTTGCCTATTGCCACACATGGCGGGCACACAAACTCCTTCCAAAGTGGGGGCACACCAACTCTGGGCACTGGCCACCTCCATTGCTAACCTACACTGGGTGCCAATGAGCGACATCTGTAAGGCCACCATGTGGTCCTCAACACTCACATTCCAGAAGAACTACTGTCTGGATCTCGAAGCGCAAGCAGACTGCTCCCTCGGAAGGGCTGTCCTCTCCACCGTGACCGAGGGAGCCTGGAACAAGCGGCCTCAGGGCTTACCTGATGGACGGCAAACACTGGAGGCAACCGGGTGACTCAGGCCCTCCCCTGTTAAGACTAATGCATCTCTCCAGAATGTCATATCACTATTGAGATCTGATAGTTGCACGTAACACTATC
Organism: Ichthyophis bannanicus; assembly: GCA_033557465.1. Lineage (NCBI taxonomy): Eukaryota > Metazoa > Chordata > Amphibia > Gymnophiona > Ichthyophiidae > Ichthyophis > Ichthyophis bannanicus. Next base: position 103,263,380 of record CM066043.1, read on the forward strand.
ACTGTCTGTGGTTAGTCAGCCACCTGTATAAGTTATGCTATATTATGCTACCTCGTATTGTTATATGATTACACTATATTGCATGTTTGCACATGTTACATTATGTTCTAGTTTCTCCATGTTTCACTATGTTCACTTTCAACTCACACTATGTTAAAGTTCCACTCCCTTCACTGACATGCACTTTTACACTAAGGCCTAACTGTTCTGATCAGGCCACCATGGTTACAATAAAGAAACTGCCAACAGTCACAGTGAACTAGTCTTTTTTCAGCTAACTTCCACGCCTCCATCATCCACCACAGCGCACGCTCAGTGCAACTAGGGAGGCACCAGGTGTGGTTGACACATCTTGCTTGTCCTTGGAGAAAGCGAGGTTACTTATCTGTTACGGGGGTTCTCCCATGTCCCCTCGTAGCAGAACTTGCTTTCAATCGAAAAAGGCTCTCCCCCTGTACATTTATGCCACGGAGGTATTTAAACATCTCAATCATATCACCTCTATCCCGCCTTTCCTCTAAGGTGTACATATTAAGATCCTTAAGTCTGTCCTCATATGCATTATAATGATGTTTGATGTTTATTAAAATTTGATATACCACCCATTCAATAAGACCAGAGCAGTTTACAGTATAAAAACATATAAAAACCATATAAAACAATTAAAAGACAATAGCCAGAAAAAAGGAAAGGAAGTTACAATCTTAAAAAGAAAAGAGGGGGAGGTAAAGAACACAACACAATAGCAAAGAGAGAGAAATCACACAAAAGGGGAGGGAAGGTCCAGGGCAAGGGAGAAGAGGTGGGTTTTCAGATTACATTTAAAAGTGGGGTGATGGGGTTCAAGCCGAAGGGAGGGAGGAAGAGAATTCCAAAGAGCAGGGGCTGTGAAAAAGAAAGCAGAGGAGCGGGTGGAGGGGAGAGTGAGGCGGTTGAGATGAAATGATCGGGGTGTGCGCTGGGGAGTATGATAAGTGAGGAGGTCAGCCAGATATTGTGGAGTGTTGGTGTGGAAGGCTCGATGGACCAGTGTAAGCAGTTTGTAATGGAAACGGAAGGGTAAAGGCAACCAATGGAGACGGGAGAGGAGAGGTGAGACGTGATCACGGATAGAGGAGTAAGTGGCAATACGGGCGGCAGTATATTGAATACGTTGAAGTCTGCACAGTTGTGATTTAGAAAGACCGAGGAAAAGAGAATTAGCAAAGTCAACACGGGACATAACCAGGGAAAGAAGTAGTGTAGCAAGTGCAGAGGGAGTAAGAAAAGGGCGAATAGCACGAATTTGGCGTAAGAAAAAGAAGGAGGTTTTGGTGACGTGGGAGATGTGATCATGAAAAGACAGGTGTGAGTCGAAAACAACGCCAAGGTAGCGAAAAGAGGAGACCAATGAAATAGGAGAACCTAAGAAAGAAGGAGCAAGGGAGGGAGGAGAACCACCACGGGAGAACCAGATAGCAGTGGTTTTTGTGAAATTAAGGTGAAGACAGTTTTGTGATAACCAGTTAGCGACCATGGAGAGACAAGAATTAAGTAAGGAGAGATCAGGGTGAGAAGGAGAGGTGTGGTGAAGGAGAACAATATCATCGGCATAATAGAAAGCGCTGATCCCAGTTTGCTGAATCTGAAGAGTGAGGGGGGCTAGGAAGAGGTTAAAGAGAAGAGGGGCAAGGATAGAGCCTTGAGGAACACCACAAAGCAAAGGAAAAGGGTAGAAGCAGAAACAGAAGGGGAGGAGGCGAGAACAGAACAGGACCGTGAAGATAGAAAAGAGTGAAAACAATGAAGAACCGTGTGGCAAAGACCTGCCTCTTGGAGACGGAGGAGAAGAAGAGAGTGGTCAACAAGATCAAAGGCAGCGGATAGATCAAGAGCAACCTCCACCGAGATATCACCACGATCGTGAGCTACGTGAAGGGTATTAGTGAAAGCAAGAAGAATAGTTTCTACACTGTGGCCCTGACGAAAACCAGATTGACGTGGGTGAAGGAAATTGATGTCATCTAAGTGGTGAGAAAGCTGAGCGAATACAAATTTTTCTAAAAGTTTAGAGACGAATGGAAGATTAGAGACTGGGCGATAGTGGGAGGGAATCATGGGATCAAGGGAGGGCTTTTTTAGAATAGGGCGAATCAGTGCGTGCTTCCAGGAGTGGGGGAAGATGCCCAAGGAAAGGCTGGAGTTGAGCATAGAAAGAAGGGAAGGAAGAAGTGCCAGAGCTGGATCTAAAAGCCAGGTTGAGGGGATGGGATCAAGGGAGCAGAAAGTCTTATTGGAAGAAGAGATAAGTTGGTGAAGTTCAGCAGAAGTTATTAAAGAGAAAGAAGACCAGGTGTGAGAGAAAGTAGAGGATGAGGGAGGGGACGTGATAGGAGGGGGGGAGGAGATAGGGGAGGGACAAGACGGAAGGGTGGCCCTGAGGTTGAGGATCTTATCATTAAAGAATGTGGCAAGAAGAGAAGGCGGGGAGAGGGACGGGGGAGGGGGTAGAAGCAGAGGGGAGGAGGGAGGTAAGGGAGTGAAGTGTATTGTAAAGATGTCGGGTCTGATTGGGAGCATTTGAGATGGCATTGGAGAAATAGTCTCTTTTAGCTGCGTGTATCTGAGAACGGTAATTGGAATGATGGGCCTTGAATGATGAGAGAGTGGATGGAGAAGGAGCCTTGCGCCAGAGCCGCTCGGCTCTCCAGAGCTGAGAGCGGAGCAGTCTGAGGCCAGGATGGTACCAGGGCTGTGAAGGGCGACGCTTTGGAAGATGGGGTTGGAGGGGGGCCACAGCGTTGAGTGCATCAGAGAGAGTAGAAAACCAGAGAGAAGCTTGGGAGTCAGGAGAGAGGGAAGGGAAATCGGGGGGAAAAAGGAGGGACGCAAGGGTAAATTGTTGTATGGTAGAGGGGGTGATGCGGCGAGAGAGACGCTGGGAGGGGGAGGGTGCCGGTGTGGATGGCTGAGAAGGAGAACCAAAAAGGGAGCAAGTGAAAAGCAAGCAATAGTGATCCGTCCAAGGGAGGGTAAGAGAAGACAACGAGAAGAGACGAAGGGATGAGGAAGGAAGGGTAAGAAGGAGATCAAGGGTATGCCCAGCAGTGTGGGTAGGGAAGGAGACATGTTGGAAGAGAGAAAGGTCATCTATGAGAGAAAGGAAGGCATGATCCCTAGAGGATGCAGGAGAGTCAAGATGGAGATTAAAGTCACCGGTGATAAGGAGCTGGGGGAAAGCAAGAGTCAAGTCAGAAATAGTGAGAATTAAGGAATCCCAGAGATCGGACCGCAATGTGGGCAGAGAGTAGACAAGGAGAATATGTAGTGAGAAAGGAGAGTGGAGGTGGAGGAGTAAAGCCTCGGGGTAGTGGAGTAAAGAGGAGGAGACTTGTGTAAAGGAGAGAGAAGGGTGTAGAATAGCGGCCACCCCGCCACCAGAGCAGCCAGAACGTGGTACAGAGACTGCTGAATAACCAGAAGGAAGAGAGCGGGCAAGGAGAGCGGCTTCCCCTTCTTTTAGCCAAGATTCCGTGAGAAGAAGGAGATCCATTTTAGTAGCCACCCTCTGCACTGACTCCATCCTGTTCACATCCTTTTGAAGGTGCGGTCTCCAGAATTGCGCACTATACTCCAAATGAGGTCGCACCAAAGACTTATACAGAGGCATTATCACCTCCTTTTTTCTGCTAGCCATTCCTCTCCGTATGCACCCAAGCATCCTTCTAGCTTTTGCCGTCGCCTTTTCTACCTGTTTAAGATCATCAGACACAACCACCCCTGACCCTCCCAGTCGAGTTCAGCCTTGCCCAGGTTCCCAGATTTGCTCTCCTAAAATCTGATAATCCTATCATCGGGAATGGAAGCAGAAAAAGTGACGTAGCGCCAGAATTTATGGTAAGTCTGCGTCATTGTTTAGAGGTAATTCCTACCTCTGCAGGTCCCCAGCAGCGGAAATGGTATAGGCGGGAGCAGGGGTGCGGCAGGAATGAGTTTTACCTAGAGCATCTTACTGTATATCTTTGAACCAGCTCTACCCAGGTATCAATCCTGATTATGTAACTTTGTCACAGAAAAATTGTGGTAAAAAAATAAGCAATATTTTCTTTATGCAGGATACAGTTTGCTGCAGGCCTTGACAAATTTTCTTTGGATTTAGGAGCCAGTCCAAACATTTAGGAGCCAGCGCCTCAGACCTCCCCTACCCCCTTGTCTCCACTGAAGTTGAGAAGTGGGGGGAAAGGTGATTGAGATCTCTTCTGAGATCTGCCACAGCGCCTCTGCAGCCTGATTTACCAAGGCTTTTTATGTATTATGTATCTAAAGGAAAAGAAAGCTTAATAAATCAGGTCCTTGATGCACCTCTACAAAGCACTGGCAAAAATACAGAGCCAGCAGCAGGGTTGGCACAAGATGATGAAGCGCATTCGTTGAATCTCATTCCTTGCGCCTCCCCCCCCCCCCTACTCCTGCTCCCGTCCCCTCCCCGGCCATCACTGCTGCTGTTGCCCCTCTTCTCTGGGACCTGAGCATCAGCAATGGTCATGAACAGCCCCACAGTGCTTACCTTCAACCTCCGGCGCTGCGAGGCTGTTTGACTCCTGCCCCCGCTGAGGCCCGATGCTGACTTTCGTTCAATGGGGGCGGAACGGAAACAGCCTTGCAGCACTGGAGGTTGAAGATAAGCACTGCGGGTCCAGGAAAGGGGCAGCAGCAGTGGCACTGATGTTCCCACAGGACAATTTGTGCTCTAGGGGGCTGCCTAGTTCGTCTAAGGGTCACGCTGACCCTGGCCAGCAGCCTTCTTTCTCCACTCACACTCTCTTTGCCCCTTCAATCCTATTGTCGCCGATTCTCACTTTTATCCCATTCATCGTCACCAGTTTCTCTCCCCCCTTAAAATATACCATCCCCTAGTCAGCCTTCATCAGCCAGGAACCAGTCAGCCCCTCTGCCAGCCCAGCTAATCCTCACCACTCAGTAAGCCAGTCTGCCAGCCCTCCTCAGTCCCTTTCTGTCAGTCCCCAAGCCAGTAAGCCATCTTCCAGCCCCTCCCCAGCCCCAGTAAGCCAACCTGTCAGCCACTTCTTCCCTCGTATCTAGTTCCAGTCAACCAGTCAGCCATTCTCCCCTCCCCCAGCTCCTAACCTGTGCAATCCATTCAGCCTCCCTCCTTCTTCTTCCTAGCTAGCCCTTGGAAGGAAAATCTCATTCTGCTCTTTGTGGCTTCTGGAATAGCAACACCCTCTGCTATGCAAGCGTGGATCTGTGTAAATCTGTCCGTGCAGTTCAGGAACTCTCGTGTTGGTCTCCAGTTCAAATCTTGTGAGAGAAGCACAAACGTTCCTGCGCCGTGAGGCTCAGACTTTCACAGAGCAAGAAGGGCAGGAACGAGGATGTTCCTGCTCTGGCGGCAGCACTACAACAACAAAAAACATCTTTTTTTTCTATTCAAAGGGCACAAAAATCTGAAGCATCAACGACAAATTTCTAGTCACCATGGTGACCTGGCACCTGGGATTTCTCAGGCCTTGGTTTACAAGAATCATAAATGTATTTTTAGTCCATAGTCTCTCTGCTTATAGGTACAATGTGTTGTTGCTTAATGCTCTGGAAACATATTGAAAAACTGCATTATGCTGGCAAAGGGACAATGGTCATCTCTGTCGGCCTGCCAGTACATATGAGCCCGAGCGCTGTCTGGGGGGGCGGGGAGACAGGCAATCATTTTCCTGACTGTGCGGAGCATTTGCCTAATGAGCAACTTAATGGCTCGGCCTGTATGATTTTGGTTAATTCTGAGGCCGCAGTGCCAACCAATAACAGTCATTGAAAATAATGGATCAAGTCAGCAAGTTCTGAAGGCTTGTGAGGTAGAGGCTGTTACTTTAGACCTAGACCACAGACATGTTTCTGTGGGATATGAGAACAACACAGTCTGTGTGTCTGCAGTTTTTCAGCACCTGCATCCATTCTGCATATGACTGGACTCCCTGGCGATGGAATGGGAAATCGCTTTTATCCGTGCCCTTCTCGTCTACTGCCAACCCCAAGCCTCTGTTCTTGCTGCGCCATATATCTGGAATAGGCCACCTCAGTCAGTACCTCAGGCTCCATCTCTGGTCCTTTCAAATTCAGGCTAGATACTCATCTCTTCGGGGATCTTTTTGGATCCTGACCCCCTTATTCCCCCGTCCACCAATTTGTATTTTATCATTTCCCATAAAGATTTACCTTAGTCCCCTGTCTGTTCTGTTTGTCTTAACAGATGGTAAGCTCTGTGAAGTAGGGACTGTTTCTTTTGAGTATGTGTACAGTGCTGCTATGCCTACTAGAGTTATATATATGCTAAGTAGGACCAGCGGTTCCCCAAAGGCATTAGGCTGGATCAGGAACTTGTGTAGAAATCTCGTCCCTCGCTTAATGGGTTGCTACATCTGTGTTCTTCCTCCACCTATTGGTCAATCAGTGGAACAGTTCCCCAGAGCCTTTCCTTTAGGCTTAATAACCATGGGGTTATCTACTTGTTTCTGCAACCCATATCTCTCGCTTAACCGCTGCGCTTCTGAACCATGATCGGACTGTCTTTTAGGCAAGCCCAAGAACATGAGGCCTCATGTCCAAAGGGGTCCTAAGAAGATTGCACTGCATAGGTCTAAAGCCAGCTCTACAGCATGGGCTAACAGCAGGAGGATGCCACTGAGCTCTGCCTGCAGGCCTCATCTTTTTGTACCCCAACTCTCTCTTGGGGCCATTTTAAGGTGTGGCAGTAATCAGCAACAACACCAGCATCTACAGTCAAGGGATGAGGCATTGCCTTGCCACCTTAAATGTTCATACATGCAACAAAACCAGTAAATATTTTAATTAGACCTCTATCCAGGCAGTAGTAACTAGTGAGCTTAACCCAAGGCACCATCACTTTCTGCTGAAAGACTTGGAAAAAACGTGGCCTTCCTCTGTGAGGTGCAAAAATAGAGGTGTACCAACTACATTTAACAATCTAGTTGAAAAAGGTGATTGTATGAGCTATGTCATGAAAACACACATCAGCTGCGATGTATTGTGGCCCCTTCGGCTATCTGTAAAACTGGTATCAAGGGATGAGGGCTGTTATCATTGAAGAAATCAAATGACACAATCCCACTCTGTACGTTAATAGGCAACAGACAATGACAATTGCTCATAGGCTCTTCTACACATGCAGCTTCGTGCCCAGTTTCCACATTGATGTAGCCTGAATACACGATGTCCATGTACCCTGCAACCTAATTCCAAATCCCATACTAAGAAAACTGTTCCGATTTTTACTCAGCTCTTAAATCTCACCAGAGTCCACCTGTTCCTCTTTCTAGGAGTGAAACAGGTAAGAGACTTCCGGCATTATTTGAGTCGTTCTCCTCCACTATGCCATTCTCTGTTCTTTCCACCTTGCGGTGTCGAATGCGTGGAACAGACTTCCTGAATGGGTACGTCTGGCTCCATCTCTGGCCCTAGTCAAATCTAGGCTAAAACCCCACTTTTTCAAGGCTGCTTTTGGATCCTGACCTCCTTATGGTTCTGTTTAATACCCATGTGTGTTAATCATTTCTCTTAAATGAAATTCCATAATCCCTTGTTTGCCCTCTTGAATAAACTGTAAGCCCTGTGGAGCAGGGACACTCTCTTGCATGTATATGTAGAGCACTGCATATGCCTAGTAGCGCTATAGAAATGCAAAGTAGCCGTAGTAGTAGCCTAGTTCCACCGTGGTTAAAGTAAAGCTCTTCCTTTCATAAAAGGCTCCCCCTTCACCAAAACATTGCCAAGTTCCTACAGGGGTGGCCCATGAGGGATGCAGAGAGATGTCGGGCCATGTACTCATTATGGTGCTTCATTTGCATAAGTCAGTAGTGGCTGAAATAGTAAAAGGATCGCACAAAATGCTATAAACATAATAATAAACATCCAGCAGTGCCCCATCCCAACCTTTCCTATATGAATGTGCCCCAGTATCCATGATGTTTATGTTTATTTCATTTGACATACTGTCTTTCAAAAAGACAAATCAAGGCGCTTAACAATTTCATAAACATAAAAGAGGGCCAGTGGCCTCGAAAAGGAACGGAAGTTACAATATTCAGACAGGATAGCAAGAGGTACAGTCAAGCGTACTAGACAATACAGATGAGGGCAATACTGAGAGAGAGGGTGACACAAGACTAAGGGGGATGTTTACTAAACTGCGGTAACGTTACAGACCGTGCGTTAGTTAATGTTAACGATCGTTAGGTAATGTTAACGTGCGTTAACGTTACCTAACGATCGTTAACGTTCCTGGCCGCGGTAAACACCGCAGAGGGTGGAGAGAGGGCAGGGGGAAGGGGTCAATGGGCGGGGAGTGGGCGGGAAAAGGCTCCCGGCACACTAACGCGCTGAACTGAAGGGCTGAATCCTACCGCGAATGAAAACCTGCCGTTAGATGCACATTTGCAGGAGAGAGAAACCATCTAAGTGTCAGCAATGTACAGCATAGGCAGGGAGCCCAAGACCAGTGATAGTAGTGCTCCATTTGCAGCAACAGCATAGTGCCCAAGAATGAAAGGCCACTATGGCGATGGTGCAAGTGGGGCATAGGGGGCTGCAGGCGGGACATGTAGCGGGGGTAGCTGGGGCACAGGGTGGACTTGGCGGGTGCCTAGGTGGCACATAGGAACATAGAAACCGGAAATCAGCAGGACAGCAGCTGACAAAGGCCAAACACAATCCACCTACATCTACTTAGTCCACCCGAGCTAACAGTTGCTAGGGCACTGACCTGACAGGCCCCCAGCCAACCCTCCCCCAAGCGGAAGGGACAGACTATTGGTAGGCGGTGATGGGGGGATGTGAGGATGCTCATGTATGCCCCATGCCCCAGACCCCACTCCCTAGGCGACCACCTACCCACACAGTGGATGGCCTGGGACTGCGCACTACCAGCACCGACAGCATATAGTCATGTCAGCATGGCAGGGGGGGGGTGTGCCCTTGCTGGAGGGGGCAGTGGCACCTGCCTGCAGTGGACCTAGGCCATGCCCTGTACCAGTACGTGGTGTGCAGTGCAATATAAAAGGTCTGGCTGAGGAAAAGTACAGGTAGCCCCAGGGACCACCATGTATCTGTGGCAACAGTGTGGTGCAGTAAACCCAGCCAGTGTGTCCAGAAGCAGAGGGTCACAGGTTCAAGGCCCAGCTGTGGCTCCTGAAGAGCATGTCCCTATGTTTTACCCTACAATGCAGATACAACAGCAACATGTGCAAAGTCCAAAGCAGTGGCGAACAGGGGTACAAACACCCACTCACACAGGCTCCACAAACCAAAGATGCATGGAGAGTCAAGCTGTTGGCCCCAGCATTGAGCTGCAGTTATCACCAGAACACTACTACTACCTCCTGCACAGTTTAGCAATGTCGGCACTGTGATCAGGACCAGTATGGTGGGCAGGGTTGCCAACCACCCCTATCTTTGCACAATGCTGCAATAGGAGTTTGTATGTGTATATGTCTATCCATTGTTTTGTGGCTGCCCACACCTCACTGAGCACACAATGTCCCACTGTTACCAGCGTTAGCCTGAATATATGCATAATGAAGAGCAAGGAGTTGTGGGTATGTCCCAGATAGGGCGGATTGGCCAGGATGCATCTTCACAGGGTGTGGGGCAATGGCTGGGACACTGTAGTGCCCGACCACCACCTGCATGGACAGGGTGGCCACAGCATGGCATGCTGGGAGGGCACTCACTCTGACCAAGCAGTGACCACGGCATTTATTTATTTATTTATTTATTTACATCTCTTATATACCGCACTATTTGCGATCAGCGCGGTTTACATAGAACAAACAATATCCGACAATAAACAAGAGTCAGGTCATTACAATGAACAGGAGCAGTAAACTTGGATAACAGGGGAAACTATCTACATGTGTGGAACATTGAACAAGGTAACTGTATATATGAGAGATGGAATTATTGTGTGTACATAGCGCTCTACACTATCTGCCTCCAGTGATACTTTTGTGTTCCTAGTGCTGGGGCCCTAATCACTGAGAAGCCTGCTTGGTGCACATAGTTCCTCTGTGAGCATGCACTATGGACTGGCTAGTGGACTGTCTGCAGTTAGACTGTGCATGGTTGGAACACCTATATGGTGCAGTCTGACTGTGCTGTCTGCTGGTGACTGGCAGACAGTGGTGTGAGGCAGTTGGGGTTTTCAAGAGCTAACCCCATCATTGGTGCTGGTCTGCCACTGCCACAGGTATGGCTCTGGCCCACCAACCCTGGAGGACTGTCTTATACCAGCAGGATGGAGGTTGCTTCATGGGGGCTGGGGCACCTGTCCCTTACCTACAAAAAGGGTGATGTGAGCCCTTTGGGGTATGTAGTATATACCACTTTGACCTATAAAGGCACTGCTACACAAACCTCATGCAAGTCTGGAAACCCCTCTGCCTTGATAACAGATGTAGTGCATACCACTTTCACCTATAAAGGCACTGCTACACAAACCTCATGCAAGTCTGGAAACCCCTCTGCCTTGATAACAGGTGCCCATGTCAGCCAGACCTTAACACGGGGTACACACTAATCTGGGTGGTGTCTGGTCCCAGAGGGCCACATGTGACTGCAGGATAAATATGGACACTGAATTACCTTGAGCTGCACTGCAAGGAACACCTGTCACACACTGGTAGTGATGGGGATGTACAGCAGGGCCCATCTCTAGCACCACATTTACTGCGGACCTAGTGCTGGGCACTCATCCTATCCCTCAGGGAGAACACAGAACCTGCATAATGGCATGGTCTGTAGCTACTCTGTGACAGTATCACGCACTGTCAGTTCGTCATTCCAAGCTGAGGTACCGGAGAGGTGCAGACCCCATTTGCTGATTAGCTGTAGACAGCTATTCAGCATGTGCATTGCATCATGGGTACTGGTGGGTTACGCTATCCTGGCACTCAGAGCAGACAGTTTGTGCAGTGACCTGCAGTCCTTCTGTACCCAGCCATTGCTGTGACATATATCACGGAGGTAAAGCCTACTGGTTAATACAATGCCATTCTTGGCAGTGTTCATGGGTTCAATTCCTCATTGTTCCTTCCTCTCATGCCTGTCCTACTCAAATAATGTGCATGCCCGTAAAAGGCAGATTTGTGCTGCCAGCCCATAATACCCTCGCCACAACTGCCAACATTCCCTTGGTCCGTCTATTTGCGTCTGTCAGCTGTGTAGAGTCCTGTCCTCCTGTGCAGGCTGCCACCCCATGTCCTGCACTGGTACCCTTTCCTGCATTGCGCCTCTTCGTGCTTGCCTCGCCTGTGCCTGATCTGCATGGCACCACCACTCCTCTGTCCACCCATCATTGTAACTATCCTGCCACCTCCGCCTCCACTGGGGGACACATATTCCCATCATCTGCCACCCACTGTCTTTCCAGTACTTTACATTGCCAAAACCCTGTGCTGTGGTACAGTTGCTCCCACCATGTTTGTCATCAGTACTGGCAGCCACATGGGCTGCCCGCAGATATGGCGGGTCCAGCGGCTCCCAGCTCTCCCTCCTTCACTCACCTGTTCATTGCCTTTCCTGAGTGCTCTATCTAGTGTTGGAAAGTAAAAAGTAAAAAGGAATACTGTTACTCCCCAACGACAATCATTACTTAATTTTTGTCGGGCATAAACCACAAGGTGAAGAGGAAACTCCTCTACATCTCACGTAGTACATGCCCCTTTTTTTATTATTTTTCTTTGTTCTTTATCCAAAAACTTTACTCTTAAACTTAAAACAAGTCCACACTTATCTGCTCAATCACACGACGTGCACGTTTCGAAGCAACAAGCTTCTGCTTCAAGTGTCCCCAATGAGAAAGTATTGTGTCCGTCCATTCAAACCACCCAAAAAACGCCGAATCTTCGGCGGATGATGTCAAGGATATCAAATCACTGAGAGGCCAATTATAGGACCGCCCATGCAAAGCAGAACCAATCACATAAAAGGGGGAACCCCACGGCCCAGGGGAATCCCTAAAGTGAGTGGTTAGCGTTTAAAGGTCCAACCAATCGATGTCCCTATTTAATCCAGTGGGGGCAATGGACTTTAATGCAAAAATCCATCACTGTTCCAATTTCCGCAATCGAGACATTCGATCTCCTCCCCTAGGGTCCATCGGTACATGATCAATCACTGTCCACTGAAGATGTTCAAACTCGTGGTGACAATCAAGGCAATGCTGTACCATTGGGGCTGTCAAAATAAATTGGCGTAAACGTGACGCATGTTCACCCAACCTAACTCGTATGACACGTGTAGTGCTCCCCACATAACGCTGCGAACAAGGACATACCAAAAAATAAACTACATAACTAGACGCGCATGTAGTGCGCCATCTACGATGAAATACCCTACCAGACGAAATGTCAGACCAGGTAGATCCAGTTATGATAGAAGTACAATATCTGCAATGCGCGCAAGCTTCATGAAATCACTACATGCGCGTCTAGTTATGTAGTTTATTAGAGGAACAAAGAAAAACTGATCCATCGGGTTTGAAGGAGGGGGCTGGATGGGAGGGGCGATTGCCCCATAGCACAGGAATAGGGGCCATGAAGTGGACAGCGAGAGCAGTATCAGAGGGTGAAACAGGCGTATTAAGAGAAATAGGAGAACAAAGTACACCTACCGGAGATTATGAAGAATAAAGGCAAAGGTGAACAAAGACGGTGAACCAGAGTAGAGATCAAGGTGTCCTAATGGAGGACCCTGGGCCTACAATGATGCCTCTTCCGCCTCTGCCACCCCAAGGAGCACACCTAAGGAGCACATAGTGCTCCTTAGGTGTGCTCCTTCGGTGTACGCCTCTGTCGTGCGCTGCCGCGGCGACAAGCACCACTTGTGCTGCTCTTATATATCTGATGTTTAATCTACCTTGCAAAATGCAGTCCGGGGGGGGGGGAGGGGGGGCAGAGTTGGCAAAAGAGAGTACAATGGAGACCTAAGAAAACACAAATATACTGCTTTCAAAACAAACAGAAACAAACAACAAGGCATGGAAAACACAATAAGCGGATATTCATCATAGTTCCAGATCAATCCTTAATAATCCCCAAACTGGCACCATCCAGCTATTCAGCCCAATTACCTTCTTACGAAAAAAAATTCAGATCATGAGTTTTCTCCTAAAAATATAATTGAATTCAAATCATATTTCAAGCGGTAGATGATTCCATATCAAAGCAGTTGCAACAGTTGATGCATGAACCCTAAAGCAGACTCTCCACAAAACCTTTGCAGAAAGAATATCGTCTATATGTTTTGACTTGCCAGAAGGGCCAATGCCAGTCTAATCTATTGCAGAGATAAGACAGATGATCTTCTCTTAGAAAACAAAATCATAAAATCATAAATTGAACTGTGGTATGCTTTACAGCTAGTAGCCAATATAGGTATGAAAGCAGTGGCATCGTGTTAGTTTTAGCTAAGGAATGCAAATGGTCCTTGCTACTGTCTTTTGGATTCTCTGTAATCTGTAAGCAAGTCTCGAGAGATCGACTGAGAGGGAACCTGTGCTTCCATCACTGTTTGCAAAGCACTGTTTTTCAGAAAAGGTTGTAATTGTCTTACTGCTCTATGGTGCTTACAGTGTCTCCTGCTGAGAAACTGGGGACTGCCGGAACATTGAGCTCCCCAATAACCTGTGTCCTGCACTATTCTGCACTGCACCTCCTGCTGGGAGATGCTGGAAATGCAAGTTATGGGAGCTCCCGATAGCCTGCACCTGCCATGGGAATAGGCAGAGATGACTGGATACGTGAGGTCAACCACAGCATTCTCTACAGCGTTTCCTACTAGGAAAGGCCGAGCTTTGAGCTCCTGCACTATTTTCAACCTTTTATCCCATTTTGCTATGACAACGTGCCGAGCTTTCTGAGCTGGGTAATGTGAAATGAACATTAAATGCAGATGACATTTCTAAGAAGATTAAAGTTGAATCCTAAACAGAGAAAAATTGTAATTTTGTGAGCCACAGATGGTGATGCATAGTTAGACAGTAAAGCAAATATCAGACTTGTAATTTTTGTTTCTTTAGATGGGCGAGGAGTGTCCTTGTTTTAAAATCTGGAAATTTAAAGAAAAACATTCCTCATGGTAAGCCAATGGTTCACTACAGGTTGTTATGTGACAGACCTGGGATGGGGATGTATTCGCAGGTGGCATTAACAGCCCATAGCGACAGGGATTCTCAGCCCTGCTACAAAAGTAACATCTAGTGGTCAGGTTTTAGGAGTACAGTACGTCTATCAGGAGCTATTAGAGCACTCCTGCTCTAATGACTGAACTAGATTGGGAGGGGTTATAAAATGGTGAAACAGCCTGGGTAGTTAGGGATGAATGCCCTGGTACCATAGCCCAGTAGAGACCCTTTCTGATTTAACCTACAAGTCCAAAAGAGTAGGAACAAAAAATTCTCTTTTATCTACCTTTCTCTCTTTCATCTTCTCTCTTATCTTCTCAATTACCTTTTCTTTCTTTCTGGTTTTCTGTATCAGTCTCTTTGTTCCTCTTTCCTGCACTCCTTTTGCCTCTCTCTAACCTGCCTATCTCTCTCGCATGTCTCTGCTTTCTTTGCCCTTCTGGTCTCTCGCGTGTGTCTCTTTGCACTGCTTGTCTCTTCTGTGCATCTTTGTTCTACTTGTCTCTAGCAGATGAGCATGTCTCTCAGATCTTTCTGCTCGTCTAGTTTCTCCCTATGTGCCTCTATGCTTCGGGCCGGCCCAACCCATTGGACAAGACTAGGCGATCACCTAGGGCAGCAGTTTCTGAGGGGCAGAAAAGAGCAGCAGGAGCAGTCAAGGCAAAACAATAGATGCCGACAGTCCGACAAACTCAAAGAGCCATCAACAAGCACCTTCTTTTACCTGCAAGGAGTGTGGGCACACAAACACGTATTTAAAGTATGATGTCCAAGTCTTCATTTGTACAAGCTTGTGGGAAGGGTGAGATGTTGGGGTGATCGTGATTGTTGAGTTTTATTATTAAAATCACAAGAGGAGGAGGAGGGTGGTATAAAGTTGAAGGTTTGCCTAAGACACCCAACACCCTTGCAATGGTCCAACCTATGCACTCTCTCTCTCTCTCTCTCTGTTTTCCTGAGCTGCCTGTCTCTTGTGCATTTTATTAGCTCTTCTTACCTTTCCCCAGTTTTTGTGTCTCTCTATTTCTCAGATTCTCCTGTCCCTCCCTCCCTTTATCTCTCTTTCTCTCTGCTTGTCTTTTCCTGTGTATCTGCCTTTTCTACTAGCGTCTCCCAAGCACTGAGTGTCTCTTGTCTCTGCCTTTCTCTCTCAGGCTTTGGGCATCTCTCCCAGCATACCTCATTGCTTTGCCTGTCTTTCCCTGTCTCCCCCCCCCCTCCCCTCTCCAGCTCTGCCTGACTCCCATCAGCTCTGATTGAGTTTTAATGTAATCCCTGAGGTCAGATTAAAGCCTCTCTCTTTCCTTCTCTCTCATCCTCTAAACTATTCTGGATATTCAAACAAAAAATAAATCTGGGAAACATTAAAAAAAAATTAACCCAGAGGAATTTCATAGAGCTAAAAAAAAGCAACAAGAAGAGAGAGAGAGAGAGAGGGAGAGAGAAAGAGACGGAAAGTCATACAGCTAGCAGCAAAGAAACCGAGAAACAGGGAGAAGATGTAAGAGAGCGAGAAAAAGAGTGAAAAGAGTGTAAGCACAAGATAAAAGAAAGAGAGGGAGAGAGAGAAAGAAGAGACCTAAACTGACAAAAAAAGAGAAAGGGAGAGACAGTTACAGGGGCAAGAAACCAGGATGTCAGAGAAGAAGGAAGGCCACTAAACAATGGGAAACTGCACCAAACTGCCCCCACGGAGGAAGATCTCAAAGGTAGGTGGGAGGGGATGCCTGGGAAGGGTACTACATGTAGTTCATGGGGCCAGGACAGTGGTCCCATGCATCAAACTCTTGTACTTGTGTCTCCCCCCCCCCCCCAGATAGGGAAAAGAGGATGCCAGAGAGGACGCCTAAGGGTGATAAAGAGGTGGGTGGTGATGTGTTTGGAAGGGTGCACTAGATTTTTACAGTATCAGCTTTAGGACTGCGTTGTGAAGTATGGATTTAAGGAAAATGAATCAAACGATGGTAAGGGTTGATTTGAAGTGTCTGTGATGGGCATCGAGTCTTGAATTTACCTCAGTTTTTACTCTGTCTTTTTCCCCCTCCATAAATTTTGCAATTTCTCTGCTAGCCCAGGCAGGAGCTGTATCTGACAGAGATATTGTAGCTTTAGCCAAACCTGCAAAGAATCACAAGAAAAACAATGAATCTGATGCCAGGGCTCAGGGATTTGAAAGAAGAGCAAAGATTAAGAAGGCTGGATACTGAGCCAGTCCAGGCCTCCAGTTCAGTCCACAAGTCAGGTTTGGTTTTCTGCTGCCCAGGTTAGAGGAGGCTGGGGAGGCTGAGGGAATTGTAATCATTGTTCAAGGATGACACCTAGTGGCTGGATTACAGCATTCTGGTACTTGCCCCCCCTCCCCCACTGACCAGACTATATATATTGGGAGAATGACCATTCCTAAAAGGGTCTCCATTGCAAGCAAGGTAATACTGTGTGGCATTTAAATACAAGCTCTCTGCCTGAGAGCTCTTAGTTTTTCATTTGTAATAGCTAATTCTTTTTCTGCTGCATTGTAGCTGTATTGCAAGAGGGGATTTTTTTGTGTTATCAAGTAAAATTATTTTTCTGCTGTTAGAGTTCTTTCCTCTTCTAGCCTTCAAATTCAGAGGTAAGCAAGCTCTTTAGCCACTGACCTCATCATGTTAGATCCCTCCCTCCAACCCCAGCTCCCACCCACCTCATGTGAGAATTCTTGTTATATAGAGCAACTCCCCAATTAGCTTGTTGACAAACAATTTGCCATTTTTCAAGGAGTTTTGATTAGTTAATTTTACAAAGAGAACACATTAATCTATCTACTTCAGACACATAATATCAAAATTTACTAGTGTAAAGTATTATTTTATTTAACAGGTTTTTATACTGTTTTATCATTTTAGTCAAAGTGGTTTACATTGCAATGCACATTAAACAAAGACATTGATAACTTGGATTGTGCTTTTCTGAGGCAATGGAGGGTTAAGTGACTTTTTTTTTAGTGCCATCAAGTCACTGTTGACTCATAGTGACCCAGCTGCCTCTGGGTTTTCTTGGCAATGTAGCACTAGAAGTAGATTACCAGCCTTTTCTTCTGAGGCAATGGAGGATAAAGTGACTTGCCCAAGGTCACAAGGAATACCAGTGGGAATCAAACCCTTGATCTTCTGGGTACTAGGCAGTTGCTCTAACCACTAGGCTACTCATCCACTCCAAGTGACTCCTCCACTCCAAGTGACTTAGGATCATAAGGAGTGCAAGTGGGAATCAAACCCTGGTCTTTTGATTCCCAAGCCAGTGCCCTAAACATTAGGCACTAGTATCTAGTAAGGAAACAGGGCTCCACACAAGGACATGGGCAGAAGCTGTGACAGGGCAACAGCTTTGGCACTATGATTTTTCCCAGCCATCTTTCAGTTAATGGAGCTTTGGTGCCCATTGAAGTAAATGAGAAAGATCTACCAAAGTCCCTAACTTTTCCTCAGCTGTCCTTCAAGAGAAAAAGCTGCTAACCTGTTTTATGTGTGTTCGCTGTTACATCATTAAAACATGAAGGAAAAAGAAATAAAGAAATACAAATCTTCCAAAGGATAGAGAAAGAAAAAAGATCCAGTGCTGGTCGCAGTGCTAGGCCCATTCCCTCTCTGGGCTGAGATTCACCAGCCCCCCTCCTCTATGCCTGAGTGAAATGATAGGTTTTAAAAGCAGATGTGGATGACTCATCTCTCCTCTCCTCCTTATAAAATCGCCCTCCAAAAGTTTAATATTAAATTTTGGTGTCATCTCAGTAACAGTAACATAACTTCTCTCCACTGCCAACTGCCAACTGCCAGGTACATTGTGAAGTAATTGGAAACTCCGCAAAAAGACCAATGAAAGGCTACAGAAAACCTCTCACACTATAACAGTACTGCCAGGACTCAAACAGCAGCTTCTGACCTACTTATGAAAAGATAGACCTATAAATATTATATCATTCCCTGGAATACCAAAACACCTACTACTGGAAAACCCGAACCAACAGGACTGCTGCAGGAGAATCATTCATCATGGTCCAATTGCTCTTTATCTGCCATCATCTAATATTTTACCATATAGGAGTAGCCTAGTTGTTACAGCAGTGGGTTAAAAACCAGGGGCGCCCAGTTCAGACTCCACTGCTGCTCCTTGTGACCTTGGGAAAGTCACTTAACTCTCCGTTACCTCAGATACAAACTTAGATTGTAAACCCTCTAGGGACAGAAACATATATCCAATACCTGAATATAACTTGCCTTGAACCCTGAGAAAAGCACAAGCAAAACCCAGTTCCTTATATATACATCTATTATGTTATATATATATATATATATATATGATAAAATTTAGATTGTCTGTTTATATATTGCTATTCTTACTACTGATTTCTGGATAAAGTCTGCTTCCCCTGTAACTGCGTGTTTCTCCAGAATGCTCCCAGGGTTATCTCTACGCAAGAAGGGGAAAGAGGGCACTTTTGCGAGCTCCAAGTCCCCAGATTCCATTGTTCTGCACATCAATGCCTTGGTATAAGTGATCATAGCCTCAGCTTCGCTCTCTCTAATCCGAGGCATCTACCTCAGAAGACTGTAAATAGCTACAAGTGGGTCCCTTTCTTCCTTGGACCAGTGCACCACAGGGGCTCTTTGCGTGGAATCTATTTTATGCCACTATTGCAGGGTTTTGTGCAGGGAATGTCAACATTCAGTTCCCCCTAATGAAAATGCATGAAACAGATTCGCCTGAGATAGAAACAGTATGCATGCAAATGTCTCTCATACATATTCAGTAGGAATATTTAGAGATCTCCTGAAAACCCAGGTGGCTTGGTGACTGTGGGGACTGGAGGTTGCCTACTGCTGGTTTTGTATCAGGTCACAATGAGCTTGCTGGTGCCAGAAGACTGTGCTCCTATTATTGAGGTGAGAGTGTAAACGAGTTTTTCTTTTTTGTATGGTGAGTTATGAGGGGAAATGTCCTAGTTCTGCTCTGCACTCATTTTTGAGGGGCGTTGTGCAAACGCAGAACGTCTCTTATAAAATTTGAGGTATGGGGCTCATATCGAGGTTCTGTCCCACTCTGTATAGTTTTGAGTTAATGGTGGACCTTGACTTCATTTCCATAGAGGTGAATTGGTTGAGGGATGCTACTAAATAATATAACAAGTAGTTTCATTGGAGAGATGGGGGTGAGGGAGTGGGGTAGGGGGAGGTGATGAAACTGAGAATTGTTTTATTTGTTGCAGAGTGGGGCTTCTCAGCTTTTATTATTACATGGCACACTGCTAACTTGCTTAATCCTTAAGACACGCGCAGTCCTCTGTCCATCTCCCATCAGTACAAGTACACATGAACCTGTCTCTCACCCTACTCTGCGCAGTCCCTCTCTCAAAAGCCTCCAACCCCAATTCACTCTCTTTCATCCCCAAATATGATCTATTCACCCATTCCTGCATGATCCCATCTCTCGTCCTCCTCCCACGGGATCCCTCTTGTGGTCCTTCTTTTCCCCTGCCCTCCCCCCTCTCCCCTCCAATTCATAGATTCTTATCTCTTTCACCCATCAACCTTGCTCCTGTTCTGCTGCTTGTCTGTGACCACTGGTCACCTACTCTATATTTGGTGAGGATCTGTCTGTGCTTTGCACGTGTGTCGAAAGTCAGATATTTGGAGTGGGTAAGCACCACCAAAAACATAGTGCCCTTTATGCTCATTTATTTTTCCCAACTTTTGGGCATTTTTTCATTTGTTTCACCTATTTCTTCTTAACATGCGCATTGTATATGTGCTAGAACTTTTTTAAGCTCTCAAACTGGACATGTGTTAATTTGGAGGTGTATGCGTGCACTTTTAAACTTTTAGGCACCCAAACAAAATCAAATCACACTCATGAATGTACACTGCCTTTTCTGTGCAGGGATCTATAGCAAGCTGTCTGCAGTTCCCAAGAGAAGGCACACTGCAGTGCTTACATTACCTGTTTTTCATAGGCAGGGTCATACTGTTTAAGGTTTGGGGGGTTTAATATTGGTTTGAGCAGGTTTGCTAAAAATATATTCAGTGCCTTCATCCAGGAGTTTTATGCATCTTGATAGCCTGAGGCAGCAGTGTGCTGTTGTTGGTACAGGCAATGGGGCTATATTTGCACAGAATTTTCTGTGCTAGCGTGGGCGCAGAAGGTAGGGAGGAATCTAATGCGAGCATAATTAATGCAGAAATGCCTGCGCTAATGGCGGCGCACCACGCATTTAAATCCCTTCGAATAGATGGTAATGAAGCAATTAGCTATGCAGCAAAGATGCAGAGACGTGACCAGAAGACTGAGCTCAATGCTGAGATGTTAACATGAGGTCTGAGGAGACGTTAAGGGTCAGCTCATAGATCCGGGGTCAGTGCTGGTGAAGAATTTAAGCCGGTTTCCTCAGCAGACAGCCCCCTGGAACATTTCTGTGGTTTTGCTGAAGAGAGTGCTGAAAAAAAGGGCAGGGGAAGCGCGCTGGAAAAATATTAAGCGCAAGCGCTGGAATGCTCTCTGGTGCATAAACAGCAGTGTTATTCTGCGCAGAACTTCCGCTTCCAGTTTGCAGTCACTTAAGATTGAGGCCAGGGTTCCATATAGAGTCAAAAGCTTTAGTAAAGCCAATGACACACGCAAATCTTTTTCTTGAGGGGGTATTTTGTTTTTTTTTACATGTTTGTTGATCAGTGTCTGTAAGGTAAAGGTATGGTCAGTGATTTGATCTGGCCTTTAGGCAGACCTCATCTGTTCCTTCCTAACTCTAATATTCCTTTCATTGAGCACCTTAAAGAGCAGGTTGCTAATATTTACTATTGACACGGATTCCTCTGTAATTATGTGGGTTAGTGGTATCCTTCTGTTTATAGACTGCTTTAAGGAAGTCACCGGGAAACAGAATCTGGTTAAATAGATTTGCTAATGCTTTCTGGCTTTGTATACTGCTGTCTGTGAGCGATCATTTCCCCTCCTAGGGAAAGGAGTGCAGCACCAAGAGAACAAAAAAAAAAAAAGAAGCCGTTACCAGAGAAGAAGAGGGAAAAACCCCCACAGAAGGGCAAAGCTGGGCAGAGGGCATAAGAAGGCTCCCCTCCCTCCCTCCCAGGAGAGGAAATGGACAGAAGCTACTGAGAGATGGGTAGAGGCTGCGAGCTGAGAACAGAGTCCTGCAGCTGTGAGGTGCAGCTACACAGGTGAGGGAGAGCCACAAGCGTGGAAACCTGAGACTTCAGCTGAGAGACATGCTACAGCGTGCAGGTACGCAGCCCAGAGAGCAGCCTGAGTAGCAGGAGACACAGAAGAGCTGCAGAGAGAGAGACGGTCTGCACGGAGGCCAGAGATCAGTCCCTGGAAATGTGCTGCCGCAAAGCCCTACAATGAGAGAGTCGAGAGGCCCTGGAAACATGCTGCGCTGAGCCCAGACTTGGGGCAGAAGAGTGAGAATCACTGAAAGCAGTGGTGTGACTGAAGCAAGGGACAGTCAGCTGGCAGGCAGGGTGCTAAGTAAAGGATCACTAGTGTCAGGGAACTGTTCAAAGGTATTTATCCCAATAATGACAGCCATGCCTTAGAGAGATGCCTTAGATGCTGCCGCCCATGGACAGCACAGCGCCATACAGTCTTGAATGGGTTGGCGCTTCGTTCTGTGATGGCGCAGCTAGGGCATGTTCACTCTGTGCGCTACCCGGCAGCATGGGGTTCAGTGCGTAGTTTGGGCGCCATGCTAAAAAGCAGCAGGGGTTCTGTGGATCCTGAAATAAAGAATGATTCTACACGATGCTCGCTTGATGTTTTTATTGCCAGCCATGAGAGGAAATACAGTGTACAGACTGACTGCTTTCTCTGCCCTACATTGGAGCCATTTTGACTTAAATACAAAAGAGATCAAAGCTTACAGATGATTTATGCCTAGACACCTGTCAGTCTAATTCTAACACCCAATCTTAGTGGAAAAAGGAGGTTTCTGGAGAAACATTTACCCTTCATGCTTGACTGGGCTGCTGGATTACTTTGAGAAAGCAATATGTTTTATCAGCTCAGAAAGCCAGAGACCTTGAGAAAACTAACAGGCAATACAGTCTTTGTTTCTTTGTAATCTTCCAAGGATTTTCCTACAATTAGTACAAGCCCCACAGAAAAGTTATTTCTTAGTTTTTTTCTAGCTTTCTCAGTCTTTAGTTAACTCTTCCTTTCCACAATTACCCCTTTATGTCATAGTTGCCACTAGGGATCTTATACTGTAGACAGCCAATATCATTATCTCTCTCTGCACTTCACCGTCTGGGTCATCAGAACCAGAGGCTTCATCATGTCCACTCTCAGTGATGTACATACTTTGGGTGAGGTTAACCAAAGCTAATTTCTCAGAAATGCATAGAATACCTTGGATACAACAGTTCACACAAATGTAGGTAATTAAAATATCAACGATCACATTGATACTAATTTGCAATAGCTTTCTACCCCAGGACCCAAAATCAGGCAACTGTGAGGTTAACCAGGACCAATCCCAGTTTGCCTTAGTCCTGCGGAAGAAGGAGGAATATAAATAAGAGTCTTCAAATGTTCAGGAGAGTGTACACAATAACTAATATTTATTATAGCCAAACACCTCCTTGGGGAACTGGGTGGACCAGGAGCAGAAGGGAGGTGTTGATGGCAAGCTGCAGCTAGTGTGGGCATTAGTAGCTCACACTAACCATTCTTGCTGCACTTAGCAGGGGTGCATTTCATTTCAACTCTGTGGGTGGCACTAAGCATGTGTGCATGCCGGCATGCATGGTGCTGCATCTTGGGCCCAGCAGGGGATAGTGGGATGCTGCGGACTTTAGTGAACATGCCCTTAGAACCTTATGTACTCAAGGCGGTGTTACATTCACAGGTAGTAACTCCTATGCCAGTAGTTCCGTGTGCCCAGGTTATGAGACAGGAGGGGGCACCAGTCTCAGACCTTTCATAGAGGCCCCTTTACTATGGAACTCATTAACCCTTGATTTATGCGGTTGCAGGGTTTGAGGGATTTAGATGGGGTTTAAAAACCTATCTTTCAGTGGGATATTAGAGTACTGTTGTGATCTGTGCTGTTTAGGACTTGATGGGGTTGCAGTAGTTTTATTTTGCATTTTTGTATATTGTTATTGAGTCAGGGGGGTCTGAATTGTTTTATATATGTCACAAACATAGTTGTTAATAAATACCAACAAATAACTAAATAGATATCTGATTAGTGCTGCTAAATATTCTTCTAGACCACCTTGGCACTATCCGGATAGCAGGATCTATTTCGCAGCTAGCCAGTGGCATACCTAACCTATGCGACACCCGGAGCAGATGCTTCTGTCTCATGACACCCCTCATGACACCTGCCCCTGTGCACATGCTCGGCAAAGTTACTTCCACTTGTTTGCCGGCTTGCCGTGTTGCCTCTGCTCCACACCCTGCTGTTCCCTCTTGGGCCGCAGTCTAGTGGTGCGGCTCTTATAGCGAAACTGTGGGAGGTAATAGCAGTTCTGGAATGGAGGTAGCGTGACAAGCCAACAAACAAGTGATTTTGCTGAGTGTGTGCTGCTGCTGTGTGAGCCCAGAATTTACACTTCCACCGCCCATTCCGGCTGGCAGCCAGGGCGGACTGCACCCAACATTCTGCCCTTGGATAGTACTAGCGCCAGCTGCACTGTACAGATATTCAGTGCTTGCTGTAACCAGATATCGCAAGGAATATCTGTATTTTATTTAGCTGCCGCAGTCGGCTGCTTTGAAGAAAAATCTGACCATGGTGGATGAATATTGAGCTATGTCTTTAAATTTCATTTTTAGCTTATTGAGACAATATAGAGCATGATGCTGACACAAATCAGCAGGGCTGGCCCAACTACTAGGCAAATGAGATGGTTGCCTAGGGCAGCACCTTCTGGGGGTGGGAGACAGCAAAGAGCAGCTATAGTCAAAGGAAAGCAAAGGGTCCTGATGGCCACATAGAGCCATCAGTGCATCCTTTTACCTGCAGGAAGAATGTGCAATATGAAATAGTCCATTTACCCTTGTAAGTGACTCATAGTGCAAATACTTACAAAATAAAGTTTACTATTTCAAAGTGTGATGTCCAAATTTTCATTTTTATAGAATTGTTTTAGGAGAGATGGTGTTCGGATGATTACAAGTGAGTTTAATGACGGGGAAGGTGTAAAGCTAGAGGGCATAACATGAAGCTGCAAGGGGGTAAATTGAAAGGCAATGTCAGGAAATACTTTTTCACTGAAAGGGTGGTGGATGCTTGGAATGCCCTCCCGATGGAAGTAGTGGGGGCAAATACAGTGACATAATTCAAGATGGCATGGGACAGACACAGTGGATCCCTTTACAGCAACAGGATAAAATCAAAATAAACTTAACTATCTAATGTCTCAACAAATAGGGGTGTCCTACATGGAGCGGTGGGTTCACCTCTAAACAAAGACATAGGGAGGGGTGGCCTGCACACAGCGGCAGGTGCACCTACTCGTGCCATCTTACTGGGCAGACTAGATGGACTATACTGGTCTTTATCTGCCGTCATTTACTATGTTAC
This sequence comes from Ichthyophis bannanicus, assembly GCA_033557465.1. Classification (NCBI taxonomy): domain Eukaryota; kingdom Metazoa; phylum Chordata; class Amphibia; order Gymnophiona; family Ichthyophiidae; genus Ichthyophis; species Ichthyophis bannanicus. Next base: position 103,288,153 of record CM066043.1, read on the forward strand.
TATGTTAAAATCTTGTTGGAGGGTGCTAGGGGCTTAAAGGTTAATTGTAAAGGGGCACAAGACAGAAGTTTCACCTAGGGCACCAAATACCCTTGCACCAGCAGGTATCATTCGTATTAAGTACCGAGAAGATAGTGCGGTCTCCCAGTCAGGCTTAGAAAGGGTATTTGTTTTTCAGTTTCCTTAGAGTTAAGTGCATTTAGGGACAAGAGGACATTTTAGCCCACAGCGGGAGAACTGAACCTGTCCTTGTGGAAGTAAAATGTCACATCATGGGATTCTGATTCATCCTTTGTTTCCAGATATAATTTCTTCAGATACGGATATTCTTTGAGGCGCTTATCAGTGAGATCTCGTCAAAGACACACACGCAGACCGGCAGGGTGGACAGCTTGGGAGTTGGTTACGTAATCCACATTAAGCTTTTGCAGGTAACATGCCAAAAAGTACAGATAGCACACGGCTTTTGCAGCCAATGTGGTTCTATCTGTTGGGGGCAGATAACGCACCAAAAGCGCAGAGAACGCGGTCAGGCCGCATCATAGATCCATCGAGGTGGCATTAGCTGCATCGCGAACAGACGCCATGTTAGCAGCTAACGTGGTTAGTAAACCAGCCTCTTTGGGTTGTCTCAAGACTTTAGATATATATAGAAAGAACAAAAATGTTGCTGGGTAATTGATTTAGTAAAAGAAGATCTGTGATCAACCCAATATATTTATTTGATGTTGCTGGTTTGTTGCACGTTGCTGAGAGTTTCTATATAGAAAGGGAAGGGACCATTTATTTCACAGAAGGGAGGCCTGTCCTGCAGAGCATAAATAAAGGATACCGGCATTGTGCCTTTTAAGGAACAAAGAGAGAGAACAAGTATTTTGGCCTGTGTTTATGGGAATAATATCAGTTTATCTGTGGCCACATAAGAAGACTTGATAATTTTGTTGGCTGCTATGATTTTTTTTCAGCTCTTTTGATATATTACTTTGACCAACTTGATTATTCCTTCTTTCTACCATTATCTTACATGAGTTCAAGAGAGAAAAAAAAAATCGTCAAGTACTGCTGCTCTCTGCTGTTTCCAAATGACTCCTTCCCAAGAGAAACATTTATTAGTTTCTTATTTTAGTGTCAGTTCCCCGGTCTTAGATTTGAGGACACCTTACATGATTGTTCATAGGCTGTTGCTGTGTTTTAAGAAGTTGAACTGAGTTACCCATGACAGTGGAATCTAAACTGTAATTCTGCCTGAGTTGGCCTAGTTCAGAACCAGTGGCATGGAAGCAGGGTCGGCCCAAGGGTTTCTACTGCCGCTTTTGGAAATATTGCCGCTGTCCGCCTCCCTCCCCCCCCCCCAAACAGAATCGGCGGCAGACAGGGGAGGGGGCTGCGGTAAGGCTGCCTAGCTCGCCTATTGGACAGGCCAGTCCTGCATGGAAGGACCCTAAAAGATTCATTGTAGGGGCCCTTTTACTAAAGTGTACTACATTTTGGCATTTATCGCACATTAGGAGCAAAACCCAATGTGCAGTATATGCAAAAGCCAAGCGGTAACTTGGGAGCAATGCTGAGCATGTGCCCTGCACTTAGTGCATGGAAAAGTCCCTTACTGCGTGTTATGTTCATTTGCAATTAGTGTGGGCACACCTCATGCCTCCTGCACTAATCGCAACATTGACAGCATGCAGTAATTACAGTGTGCTCACAGCAACATGCAGTTCACGCCCACTCTCTGCCTATATTTAATAGTTAAATGTTTACTTTTATAATTTTGTTCTATGTAAAAACTCTTGTTCTCCATTTACTGTTCTTTGTACTAAAACACGTTCTATGTAAAATAGTTCAAAACCTGTTTTATGTAAAATAGTTTCTAAACCCGTTCTATGTAAAATAATAGCATGCTATTATTAAACTTTGTTTACTTGTAAACCGCCACTGATCGCTGGAAGTGGCGGTATAGAAGAGATGTATAAATAAATAAAATAAATAAATAAATAAATATCCTGCCCAGGCCTCATCCCATGTCACGTTCAGCAGTAAGCACAGGATTTGGCATGTGCCAAGTGGCTCAGTTGCCTGATAGCTATTAATGCGCCCTAATTCACACATTAACTGCTGGGCGCACTTTAGTAAAAGGTCCCCTTAGTGTCTTTATAATGAACTTGGACCTCTCAGATGCACTTAGTGTCAGGACAAGGTGTGGAGAGTGGAGAGTGTGCTCTGCTTCTTGGAAGTTTGTGTTGGAGATGTTTTGCCTTTCCAGACTCGAGCCCATGATTTGAAGTAGATCTTTAGCAAGAGGAAGGTATAGGGAAAGCACTCCATGGGTAAAAAATGTTTTATCCTCTTAAATCAGCTCTGTGATATTTGTCCCCCCTTTATGCATGCAAACATGTGGAAAAAGTACAATAATGTGCATATTTTACCTGCATTTTGGGAGTATTCCTGGGGGCAGGGACTGACATAATGTCCATACTTGTTCATTTTCAAAAGTCGAGAAAAGAAGCCACACAAAACGGAAGTGAATGTGTAGGGGGTGCTTTCTTTCTTAGACAAGTTTCTAATTAAAAGCATCTGGGTGATTTTACTTAGTGCAAAATCTACAAGTAAAAAGTACCCGCGGACTTTGCAGCTGTGCAGATACTTTGAAAGCTGCCTCCGGAATGACTAGATAGTCTGCACACAGCGCAAGCATTTGATCTCAGAGTTATTTAGGTTTAGTCTTGGGGCTGAGGAACTCTCCAGTAGTATGGGAAGATCACTGATGCACATGTAGAAAGGATGGACAGACATTAGGTCTCTATATTACTCCTATTCCTTTACAGTTGATAGATAAATACATGGCTTACAGATGACCTACAAATGGCAGCAAAGGTTTGTGAACACTGCTCTAAATTGTGCTGCTCTGATCCTTGTTTTGCCAGGATGCTGCAAATAAAATATACAAATGATGCTGGATACATGTATTAGGATGTGGTGGTTTCAAGTCAATAAGCACTTAGCTGCCCATTATGGGGAACAGTAGCCTGCGGGACTATAGGATGAGATAATTTTGTAACACTTAATTCTTATTTAGTCAGAAACTCAGATGAACCACACAAACACACACAAAAACCTGAAATTAATGATATGTTCTATGGTCAGCATATGTACATATATACAGTTTGTATACATATACTGTACAGTATATTATAACTGACTCTCATAAAAATGAACATGATGACAATTATTGTCTTCTGTGTTATTTTGTGTTATTTATTTAACTGCATTTATATACCGCTGATTTACAAGTCTAAGCGGTTCACATATAATCTTGAAAAAACAATTCAACTACAATGAAGTCTACTTGAAAAATTTAAAAAAATGGACCGCATGTTTGAAAAAAATAGCCAAATTCACAATTTTGCATACTATTTTCACCTGCAACCATCTTTTGACCAGGTGTTCACAAACGTTTGCTCCCCACTCTATTTGGAGGTAGAGGCCAGACAATCAAATAGTCAAATGGCACTTTAAAGTCAATAAAGTTCTGCTTCCCTCGTTGTTCCTCCCTTTCTCTCCCCCTCTCTCTTTACCTTCCTTCTCTGTCTCTCCCTATTTCCTCCTTTCTTTCTCGCTAACTGCCTCATTTGGCTTCAGGATGGTAAGCGGCGTCGCTCCAGGGTCCCAGCCCCTCCCAGTGTTGACACAGACGATGCCCAGGACCTTGTGGATGCACTCTACATCCCGCTCCAGCGTTACTCTGTCTTGCACAGCCTCGTGGGTCCTGCATGCATCTTCCTGCGCCAGAGTATCGCCGTTACACAGCTTGTATGTAATACGCTCTTCCTTTGCCACACATTCATCACCCTGCTCCCCCCACAACCTGCCTACATGTTCCTCACATCATCCTCCCACACCCTAGGAATCTGCCTGAGCCAGAACATTGCCCTAACATAACTCCATAGCCCCTAATCTCCTCACCTTTATCTCCCTATGTACCATGAACCAAGGAAACCTTGCAGTCTAATTGGTTGAATAGATTTGGATGAAAGTGCAGATCAGGACTATTAGGGGCACTAAGTAGTCATTACTAGCATTGACCAAAGGCAAGGTGGTTCTAATAATGCTTGATGACATCACAATAATACTGCAAAAAAAATACATAATGACATCACAATGCACAGTTGTATTGGGAGAAGCAATATCAGCTTTCATTCAGAGCATCTTGTGAGAGGCACACAATATACTTTGCTGCACCATGGAGGGCAGTCAATCATGGTTCCTGTGGATTTGGAGGGCTCTCGGTATGGTCCATTTACATTATGAACATGAGTCTTATGCATCAAGGAAATAAGGTGATATAAAATCTGCCCCCTCGCAACTTGGCTGAGCGCTGAAGTCCCTGACAGTAGGTAGTATCATGGTTCTGATGGTTTCAGAATATTGAGTTTTGGTTTGTTTTATGTGTTGTTTTGTTTTGCTGGTAAGCGGCAACAGAAGACGGGCTCAGCGCTCTAATGCCTCTTGCTTTGTTAACTAATGATCTGGAATTGATTTCCCTCTTGTAATGTTTGAGGTTTAATTATTGCATTTGTAGAATTAATGTATAATTTATTTATTATTAGTATTTATCTCATGCCTTTCCAGTAGCAATTCAAGGCAAGTTACAATCAGGTTCAGTAAGTACTTCCCTATCCTCAGAGGGCATACGATCTAGTATGTATTACACCTGGGACAGAATGATCTGGGACTGATTTCATCCCTGTTTTGGTTCAGTTTGTTCCTTGGCAAAAAAAGCTGGGCTCAGGGCCAGTGCAAGAATATTAGGCGCCCTAGGCAAGCCTTCATTCTTGCATCCCCACAGATTATACCCTTACCTAATATCCTTGCCCTGGCCCTACCTCCAACCTCCTCCTGCTCCTGCCCTTATTGCCACCACTCTGCTACATCTCTCCACATCCTCCAGCAGCAGCAATGGCAATAAAACATAAAAGAAGTGAGGCCTCTGAACCTTCTGTGTGCTGCACTCTGAAAGTCTACTGGTCCCACCCTGATGCTAACAGGAAGTCTCTATCAGAGGGGATGGGACTGACTGGACTCTGAGAGCACAGCGCAGCCAGCAAGATAATCAGCAGAATCCAGGTAGCGTCACGGAATGTTTTCTTTGACTGTGTCAGTGCTATTTGGATAGTGCCAGTGTGGTCCATGAGCAGAACTGGAGCAGGCTTCCAAGTTATCCAGTTAGTAGCAAAGGTCAGACTGCTAACTGGATAAATCTCTGCCTAACGTTATGACATCTAAAAGGCTGTCCTAACTTCATCTGGTTAGCTATCTGGATAGTGGGCTTAATATCACTTCTGTCTGGATAGTAGAGGCAGTCAGCACTGAATCTAGATATTCATTGGCATTGGATACGATGTTGAATGTCCAGACTGTATTTAATCATGACAGCTGATGTTCAAAAAACACTGACCCCTATGTTTTATAAGCTGGTATTTTTCTAATAGTTTGTCTAGAACCAGGGCCAGCACTACCTTTAGACAAACAAGAAGGTCACCTAGAGCACCAATGGTGTGAGGACAGCCCAGTGCTACTTCTGCCACCTCTCTCCAGGACCAGCGGAAGCAGCAATGGTATCAAACAGCACCACAGCACTTGCCTACACCTTCGGGGCTGCGGCACTGTTCTTGCTTCCGCTTCCTCCATTGCAGACTTCCTGTCTGCATGGGGCGGAAGCCGCTGTCTAGGATTGAGAATTGAATGATATAATGGCCGGGAAAGGAGGGATTGTTGAGAAATAGGATGAGTGTTGGCTTGAGATAAGCATCTTGGAATCTGTAGACCTTTTGGGAACCTGACAGGTACTTGTGACCTGGATTGGGTACTGTTGGAAACAGAATACTGGGCTTGATGGATCTTTTGTCTGACCCAGTGTGACATATCTCATGTTGTCATGTTTTTGTAGATGAGCAGAGTTACTGATCTGTATGATTTATTTCTATATCTATATTTATGTCTGAGAATTGTTAGCAGCACTGCACCCTGTGTGACTAACAAACCTGGCGGCCTCCCCTCCACCCAGCCACGTTCAGTAACTCACTCTTTTGTGAGCTTCCTAGAAGCTTAGTAATGATATCGGCACCCCCTTCTGTACTTCCCCCCCTGTGCAGCCGCACCACTCACACGATCCTTGGTACGGCCCTGCTTGTTAACTGCCTAGAATTGCAGCTTAGATGGAATATAAACATTTTAAATAAAATAAAATAATTAAAGAGCGGAGCACAAATACTGTAGCCTGACAAACTGTCCCACAGGCAAGTTCTTCAGCTGAGGATGGAAAATGCAAGCGTATTTCTGGCAATTTCTTTTCTATAGATAGAAAAACTAAATCTGGCATTGCAACAGGAATTATAATATCTAAAAATAAATAGGGAAAGCATGCAGAGCATAGCTTATGAAATTATTTCCAACCTCTCTACATGCCTACGTACGTGTTCGTTTGTGTGCTCAGGGCCAGAACTAGAGAGCGGCATCTGGAGGATTGTCTAAGTAGTGTATTTCCTGCAGTCCTGGCATCCATTCTTTGAGGGATGTCATTTTACCGCAGCTTAGTTTACTGCAGGAGTCACAAATCTGTGATAACTCAGTACTGCAGGTTAGCGGCTCCCTCAGTAAAGGGATAATGTGATCACTGCAAGCTGCGTTATTGCAAGGGAAAAATGACTATCACAAAGCTGGCCTGATGTATCGGGCCACTAACCCAAGGCCCAATGTTCCAGGCTGTGATCTTAAAGGACCAGAATGTCAAAGAAGACCACTGGTGGTCTGGAGGTCCCTGCCCCTTGGCACCACCAAGGAGTCAGAGTTCCCCCCTAATACTCTACCTCCTCCTCTTCCAAGCTTTGATGCCCCCCCCCCCAAGCCACAGACAAACCAAAAGGAGCACACAATCCCGCAAAACACTATGGACCAAGAAGGAGCAGGTATTACACTACACCGTGGAAGGCTTGTAAGAGACTTTATTGTAGTGTCTTAGAGGTCCATCCCTACATGTCCGTGTTTTAGCAGCTAGACCTTCATCAGGGCTCAGGACTTGGAGAATGCACTCATTTACTGCCCATGCTGTTTTTGCTGACTTGGTACAGTTCGCTGGAATTTTGAAGCGGTGTTGCCCTTTGGTCTTTCCATTGACACGAGATATCTATACAGAGTGTCTTCTATTTTCCAAGCCCTGAGCCCCTGATGAAGGCCTAGCTGCTGAAACACAGATGTGTAGGGACATATCTCTAAGACACTCCAATAAAGTCTCTTACAAGCCTTCCACAGTATAATGTGATAACTGCTCCTTCTTGGTTCCCCAAAGCCACAGGCCAAGACACCCAGCCCATCTTAAGACACCCTGGCCCCCCTCCCAGGACCATGATCTGAAGACTCCCACATCCTTAGGCCTCCTCTAGGTCTACCTTAAAGTCTGTCTAGTGGTCTAGTGGAACCTATATAGGAGTGACCCCCTCGTTCCTATCCAGGCTGCTGCTGGGTGCAAAATAGCAGGCATGATCCCCAAGCATAGTCTTGCAATACAACCACTGGAGATCAATAGTGGTAGTACCATGAGACTACCACTAGAGCAGCAGTTCCCCAACTGTGGGTCACGACACCAAATGGGGTCACAAAATCCTCATTTGAGGTCACAATCACATGTTGTGCTCAGGGAAGGGACGGTTGCCCTATCGGGCATTCAGGCAGAGCAGGGGCAGGACAAAGTAAGGCAATCGCTCCCAAAACATCAGCGTCCACCTCACTTCAAATCCAGCCCTCATCTCCACTGCTGCTGGCAATCAAAGACAGCACAAGTGTGGGACCTTTCCAATGAGCTCTAGAGTCTCAAAGCATGGATGATGGTGCAAGGAAGAGGGTTTTGGCTTTGTTAGGGCCTGGGCAACATTCTAGGGAAGAAGAGGGGCTTTTCCGAAAGGATGGGCTCCACTTTAACCGGGATGGAACCAGGCTGCTGGCATTAACCTTTAAAAAGAAGATAGAGCAGCTTTTAAACAAGATAAAAGGGGACAGCCACAGTCACCCAAGAGCACATTGTCCTGAAGGATGTATCCTTGAAGGATATTAGCAAAAGAGGGAACTTAGGGCATCCAATAAAAATTAAAGTAACTCAGGTGCCTTTAAGTACAGAGAAGACAGAGCTGAAAGATTCCAAATTACCCCGTTGACTGATAACCTTATTATTAATATGGATAAAATACAACCTCTAAAATGCCTGTATGCAAATGCTTGAAGTCTAAAAAAGTAAGATGGGAGAGTTAGAATATATAGCACTACATGAAAGGTTAGATATAATTAGCATCTCAAAGTCCTGGTGGAAGGAGAACAACCAATGGGACATTCTGATACTTGGGTACAAACTATATCACAATGATGTTGTTAAGTGCTGTTGAGTTGGTGTCAACTCATGGCAAACCTCTGGATAGTTGTCCACTGTATTAGGTCTTTAGTCAGGCAGCTCATTGTTGATAGAGTGACACCCATAGCTGCTGTTATTGTATTGACCCATCTCATTGCTGGCCTTCCTCTTTTGTGTTGGCCTTCTATCTTGCCATGCATGATGTCTCTCTTCGCATAATGTATCCAAAGTATGAAAGTCAAAGTCTTGTCATCTGAGCTTCTAAAGAAAGCTTAGTTTTGATCTCCTCTAGTACTAATTGATTTGTTCTTTGGGGAGTCCATGGTATACATGGTATTCATCACCAGTACTATAATTCAAAGTCATCAATTCTCTAGAGGAGAGGAGAGACAGGGGAGATATGATACAAACCTTTAAATACTTAAAGAGCATTAATGAACAAACAAATCTTTTTCAAAGATGGGGAAGCTGCAAAACTAGAGGACATAACATGAAGCTACAAGGGGGTAAACTGAAAGGCAACTTCAGGAAATACTTTTTCACTGAAAGGGTGGTGGATGCTTGGAATGCCCTCCCGATGGAAGTGGTGGGAGCAAATACAGTGACAGAATTCAAAATGGCATGGGACAGGCACAGTGGATCCCTTTATAACAACGGGATAAAATCAAAATAATCTTAACTGTTTCTGCTATCTCAACGAATAGGAGTGACTTGCAAGGAGTGGTGGGTACACCCTTAAACAAAGACACGGGGAGGGGTGACCTGTACAGACTGGGCAGCTAGATGGACCATGATGATCTTTATCTGTCGTAATATACTATGTTACTATGTTACACCTTTGCTGATTTGATGAAGTTGATGAGTTCTATGAACAGAACATGCAAACAGGATATCCTGATAGTCATGGGTGAATGGAATGCAAAAGTTGGCAACAAAGAAGAAGCCAAAGTGGTTGGAAAATATGGACTTGGCAGCAGGAAAGCTGGAGAAAGACTGATATAATTCTGCAAGATCAATGATATATTCATCTCAAACATCTTCTTCCAACAACACAAGCGGTGACTGTACACATAGATTTCACCCAATGGATTGTACAAAAATCAATTGACTACATCTGTGGAAGTCAACAATGGAAAAGCTCTATAACATCAGTAAAACCTGGAGCCGACTGTGATACAGATCATCAACTACTAGTATGCAAACTCAAGCTAAAGTTGAAAAAGAGCAAGCTACTCATGAATATAGCAAAATATGACCTTGAGAATATACCACTGGAATTTAAAGACTGCCTGCAAAATTGATTAGCTGCTTTAGATACAAATGACAGAGCCCCAGAAGAGTTATGGGATGACATCAAGAAGGTTGTGTTGGAAGAAAGTGAGAAGTCTCTACAAAAGATGAAAAAGCAAAAACGACCAAAATGGATTACTGAAGAAACTCTGAAAATTGCCCAGAAACGCAGAGAAGCTAAACCCAGAGGAGAAAGAGAGGCACTCACAGAACTCAAATTTCCAACATGCAGCAAGACAAGACAAGGGAAGTACTATAATGACACATGCAAGGAAATTGAACTTGAGGAAGAACAAGATTGACTTTCCTAAAGCTACAAGAGTTAAATAAAAAATTTCAGCCTTAAAAAGGAAAGCTACAAGATGCTCAAGGATCTATGTTGAATGAAGCTGAGAAGATCAAGAAAAGGTGAAAAGAATATACAGTCATTATACCATAAAGATCAAATGGATCAACAGCTGTTTCAGCCTGTACCTCATGATCAGGAACCATTAGTGATGAAAGAAGAAGTCGAAGCAACATTGAAAGCCTTATCAAAGAACAAAGCACCAGGCATCTGTTACCATACTTACAAGGCTCTGCCAGGAAATTTGGAAGACATCATGGCCAACTGACTGGAAAACATCTGTGTTTATACCAATACTAAAGAAAGGTAATCCAAATGACTATGGAAATTATCGCACAATCGCTCTGATCCCCCATGCCAGCAAGATTCTACTCAAGATTATTCAGCAGAGACTACAACCATACCTGGAACGAAAAAATGGCTCCCTCTAAAGAGCCTCAGCATCTGTGATAAGAATTTTCTCTGAGAACGCACTCCGTACGGTAGCCCAACATAAGGGCCGGAGGGTAGGAGTTGCCTAAACCTCAAAGAGATTACGGAGTACCACCTGGCCAAAAACACTGTCCCACCAAGACTCTCTCTCCAGGCAGTAATGGGCTGCAAAGTCTGGCTTGAAAACCAAGTTGCGGCCCGGCAGATGTCTGCCAATGGAACAGAGAGGAGATGAGCTACTGACGCGGCCTTCGCTCTGAAACGGTGGGCCGTGACCCAACCCTGCAAGGGGAGGTCAGCTGCCTTGTACGCCCAGGCAATGCAATCTGCCACCCAAGTGGACAACATATGCTTGGAGACAGGTAACCCCAACCTATTAGGGTCAAAGGAGACGAAGAGCTGAGTAGCCCTTCGATGCTCCCGTGTACATTCTTACAGTCCAGGGTATGCAAGACTGTCTCAGCCCGGCTGGAATGCTGTCTGGGAAAGAAGGTCGGAAGGACTACCTCCTGATTGGGGTGGAAAGAGGAGACCACTTTTGGAAGGAACTTGGGATGGGTCCGTAGGACCACCCTGTTCCTATAGAACCGTGTGTACGGTCTACCAGAAACCAGAGCTTGTAGCTCACTCACACATCTGGCCGATGTAAGAGCCACCAGGAAGAGCGCTTTCCAAGAAAGGAAGTGCAAATGGCAAGTAGCCATCGGCTCAAATGGTGGCCGAGTAAGTTGTTGCAAGACCACATTCAAATCCCACTCAATCGCCGGTGGACGAACCGGAGGCTTGAGTAGAAGCAGACCTCTGAGAAATCAGGATACCCAGGGGTGAACTGACAGAGGCTGTCCTTCCACTGGTGAGTGGTGTGCTGACAAAGCACTGAGGTGGACCCGAACAGAGTTGGACTTAAGGCCTAGGTTTGAAAGGTGAAGTAGATACTGCAGTACTACTGGCACAAGGCAAGAGAAAGGATCTTCATTGCGCTGAGCACACCATACCGTAAACCTACGCCACTTGAGGGCATAGGACTTCCTGATGGACTGCCTCCTAGAGGCCAAAACCACCTCCTCCACCTCCTTAGGTAGAAGTAAGGAAGCTAGAACTATCCTTTCAGCAGCCAGGCCATCAGATTGAGGGACCTGAGATTGGGGTGCAGAAGGGAACCCTGCTCTTGAGACAGGAGATCGTGTTGCAGCCCCAGGGGGAACGGAGTTTCCACTGCCAACTGCAGAAAAAGTGGAAACCACGGCTGCCTTGGCCATTTGGGGGCTACCAGAATCACCAAGGCCTTGTCCCGGAGGATCTTGAACAGAGTTCGGGCCACCAGGGGCGTGGGAGGAAACGCACACAGGAGGCCCGTAGACCAAGAGATTAGAAATGCATCTGCTGCCATCCTCAGGGGATGCGGTTGTCTGGAGCAAAACCTGGGCAGCTGACGGTTTATCGGATTTGCAGAGAGATCGATGGACGGAAGTCCCCATCGGTGGAAGATCTGTGGACCACCAATGGATTCAACTGCCATTCGTGGGGCTGGAGAATCCTGCTTAGCTTGTCTGCTAGGACGTTTTCCTGACCAGGCAGATAAACTGCTTTGAGAAACATGCCTTGTTTGACTGCAAAGGAGCAAGGGTCCCATGCCTCCTAACATAGGAGCCTGGACCCTGTGCCTCCCTGTTTGTTCACGTAGAACATTGCTACCTGATTGACCGTCTGAACTAGGACAGACTGTTGAGAGAGAGCATGGCAGAAGGTTTGCAGAGCCAAGCAAATTGCTCGCAGCTCTAAAAGGTTGATCTGCTGTGTGGCCTCCCGAGGGGACCACAGGCCTTGAGTGCACATGTACAGTGGATGCCATGCAGCCCAGAAGCCGCAGGTAGTGCCTGGCGGAAACCTGAGAATTGCTTTGGAACTGGTTTGCCAACTCCATCAATCTGTGGGCCCTGTCCTCGGGCAAGTAAGCTCTTGCCTGAAGGGTGTCTAGTCTCGCCCCTATAAACTCTAGGTTTTGAGAGGGGAGCAAAGTGGACTTTGCGTAGTTTATGACAAAGCCCAGATGCTGAAGAAGAGAGACAGTGTGAAGAGTGGCCTGTCGGGCCTCCTGGAATGACTGGCCCCTGATTAGCCAGTCGTCCAGGTACGGGAAGGCAAAAATCACCTGATTCCTGAGAAAAACCGCCACCACCGCCAGGCATTTGGTGAAAACCCTGGGGGCAGAGGTCAGGCCAAAAGAAAGTACCCTGTACTGAAAAGGTTTCCGCCCACCACAAATCTGAGATATTGTCTGTGGTCTGGATGGATGTGGATGTGAGTGTAAGCATCCTTGAGATCTAAAGAGCATAGCCAGTCTCCCTGCTGGAGGTAGGGCAGCAGTATCTCAAGGGTAAGCATCTTGAACTTTTCCCTCTCCAGAAACTTGTTCAGATTTCGCAAGTCTAGGATAGGTCTGAGGCCTCCTGTTCTCTTTGGTACTAGGAAGTACCTGGAGTAGAAGCCTTGCCCTTCCAGGTGGTGTGGCACCGGTTCCACAGCCTGTTCCTTTAAAAGACTTTCCAACTCCTGAAGGAGGAGGTTCCTATGTAGAGGTAGTCTTGGAGGCTCCCCTGGATAGTAGGAAGGGGGTAGTTGGTGGAAATGGAGCAAATAGCCCTTCTGGACTATGCTCAGTACCCAGGTGTCCCCTGTGATGGCTGGCCACCTGTAGGCATACAGGATCAGCCGACCCCCTGTGCTGAGTGGAGCCACCGGCGGAGGAGAGGCTATGCTGTGGAAGTCAAAACCCCATTCCCTGCTGTGCAGGATCCAGAGCTGGCGGCTTGGGGGCTTTCTGCCTAAGGGGCCCATGCCCCTGCCCTTTGGCCTGCTGGCCCTGTTGGGGAGCTGGAGAGGCCTGATAGTGAGGGTAGGTTTTGTAGGCAGCACCCTTCCTTGGGAAAAAGGCTTCTTCCCTGAGCCCTTCTTTTTCTGAGAAGGGGCAGAAGTCTTTCTGGACAGCCTTGTCCTGGTGAGAGTCTCAGTCTCTATTTCTGCAGCCTTTTCAGTCATGGGCTTGCGGAACAGGTTGTCACCTCGGCAGGGGACATCGACCAACTTATCCTGCACCCATGACTCTAGGTCCGATGACTGTAGCCAGGCCTGACGGTGTGCACTGATGCCAGCCATGGCTACCCAGGCCGAAGCCTCAAAGCCATCATAGGCTGCTCGAGAGATAAACTTTGAGCACTCTCGGATCCCTGTAGACAAGGCTTTGAATCTCTGCAAGGGTTCCTCGGAGAGACCAGCTTAGAACCCGGCATTCTCCTTTGCCAGGTCCTGTAGGTACATGCCCATATACAGCTGGTAGGTCTGGACACGGCAAGATAGCATGCATGGCCAATTCCACAACCATGGAGTTGTGCGGTAGCTGCGCTTTTTTGAACCCAGGGCTCTTACGGACTCGATAAATGGAATTGACCCGTTTGCTAAGAATCGGCGCCGAGGCCGGTGCTTCCCACATATGGAAGAGCAGCCGTTCCAACATCGGAGGAACCGGAACAGTAAAGGCTTCCTTCGGAGGAAAGTCATACCGGAGGGCATCGAGCTCTTCGGCTCGAGGCTCCTCCTCGGCCTCTGCTGGGAATGCCAAAGCCTTGGCCATGTCCCTGACGAAGTCCGAGAACTGGGTATCCTCCGGGGGGGGGGGGGGGACCTTGTCCGAGGCTCGGACTCCGGGGAGTCCGATGGGATGCACCAGGTCCAGAAGGTGTCAGGGGACTCCTTGTCCTCCGTCTCCCATGCCAACTCCTCCGAGGAGGAGTCGAGCAGCACCGGCTGTGTGGGCCTTGATGCCACCCGCCCTGATGCCAAGGGCACCGGCATCGACGACCTCGGCCCCGCACGGGTGGTCGAGGGAGACCTTGGCTGAGGATCGACTCTAGACTTGATTGACTCGAGGATTGGCTCGGCCTCCAGGGTCGACTTAGACGTCGAGGTCCCAGTGGTCGGGGCAGATGCACCGGTCAGACCGGCGATCAGTACCCGCTACTGCTCCATGAAGGCAGTCAGGCTGCTCTCCAGGGCCATCAACCTGAGACCGAGCTCAGGAGACTCCGCAGCCCCCGACTCGGGCCCCGATGTCGATTCTGCCAGAGGAGAGTCTACGAGGACAACAGATGATACCTGACTCGGGGACTCTGGCTCCAGGTGAGGCAGTTTGGTCGGTCGCTCCGACTCTGAGAGCCCGGGACGGCAGTCAGGGCTGCGCGACCTGGCCCTCGAGGATCCAGGTGCCTCCACCACTGCCGCCCTCACGGGCTTCTTCTTCCTTTTGTGCTCCCGGGCGGGAGACCCCCTTTCAGAGGACCCACGACGGCACTCAGAGTCAGACTCCTGAGATGTCGAGGCCTCTGACGAAGTCCGGGCCTGGCCGGACGCGGACTCCGAAAAAATTCTTTCACGTTGATGCTGACGGCTCCGAAGCGCCTTTGACGACATCTTGCTGCATGGGCCACAGACCAGTGGGTCATGGTCAGGCCCGAGGCATCGGAGGCAGCAGTCGTGGGTGTCGGTTAGAGACATAAGTTTCTTACACCGATCACACTTCTTAAACCTGCTGGCAGCCATCGGGGGAAAAAGAGCCCCTGCAAGGTCAAAAGACAGGGCTGCCAGTGAAAATTAGAAAAAAAAGCACGAATGCTAGTCACAAATGACAAAAACCGAAAAAGAAGATCTGGGCTCGATACCGGTGTACCGAGCCGAGGCGGGATGGGGAACCGGCGTCGAACCGGATAAGTGGACGCGAAAAATCGCAGAAAAATCAACTTTTTACCGGGTGACACAAACTACGTCCGTTAGGCTCCGCAAAAAAAGAAAGACTGAGCAAGATGGCACCCTTGGGCAGGAAGTGGACCGTGCATGCGCGCTGCATTCCCAAAGGCTTTTTTTGAAAGCTTGGGAAATGCTCCGCACGAGGGCTCTGTCGGCGCCGACGTCACCCATATGCGAGGACTGACTTCCTGCTTGGTCCTGGAGAATCACTTTTACATTTCCATGATCACATGATGACTTCTTATACAAATGAAAACAACCTTACATTTAATTATCTAAAGCCCTGTTCTGTCTTTGGTATTTGTCTGGATCTAGCACAGTAATTTAACAATGTTTTGTACTCTGAATCTTCTTTGCTTCTACTGAGTGAAAGCAGCCTTGTATTACGAGGAATTTGCCCAAGGCTATGCTGCTTTCTGTCTTGCATTCCCATCTCACAGAAAGACATTAAGTCACATTGTAGATAAAGACAACAGCATGGACATTGTGGTCGTTACTTAAGGCTACACAGGCTTGGCCTCAACTGCTCTAGTATCTCTCCATCCCCTCTCCCTTCCCCTCCTAGTTCAGCTGTTTCCTGTCTTCCCTTCCCTGACCCAAATCTATATTTCTTCCTTTTCTTTTTTGTTTAATCGTCGCCTTACTTTGCCAGCAGACATCAATTTGAAAAGCCAAAAAGTAGCCCGGGCTTTGGAGTCCACTGTACGTCTGATGCACCCCACCCATCAGTAACAGGAACTTGAATCAGAATGGCTGAGACATGTCAGATGTGCAAAGTCTACATGGGCTCTAAATCTCTGCATTGCTTTTGGTTTGTCCTGCCTGTCCACTGCCTGCCACCCCACAGCTCGGCTCAGCCAGTTCACTGTGCTGACTGTGCCGCTCACACATGGCTGCCGTCTCGTGCATGCAGGGCCAGCCTGACCCCTAGGCAAAGGAGGTGGTCGCCTAGGGCAGCAAAAGCAGGCCATTCAAAGCTAATAGAGGGGGTATAAAGCTTGAGGTTTGTCTAGGGCTCAAACACTTGGTATGAACTCTAGAACCAGCCCCGAGTGCATGGTTTGCACAGTGGGTCATACCAGCCCTGTACTGAGGCCATAGTCTCAAATCCCTTGCTATACTGGGTACACAAGTAGGTAGTCTGGCCCGACCTGGCCAAGGTTGACCAGCATTTCCTGTCCTGCCCTCCAACCAGCGTGCCCAGTGAAAGTATGTTTTCCATAGCAGGAGACATAGTGGGCCCCTATTGTTCAAGGCTAGCATCAGAATTGCTGGGAAAGTTACTGTTTCCAAAGACAAAGTTCTCCTTGCTTGGCTTCCCTTAATTATCATGAGACTGGGAGGTTGAATAAGCGGAAGCTCCACTTAAGCATAGTTGCCCACACACTATGCTTTCACTGAAAGGGTGGTGGATGCTTGCAATGTCCTCCCGATGGAGGTGGTGGGGGCAAATACAGCAACAGAATTAAAAATTGCATGGGACAGACACTGTGGATCTCTTTATAGCAAGAGGATAAAATCAAAGTAAACATAACTATTTTTTATACCTCAACAAACAGAGAGGGGTGACCTGTACGGAGTGGCAGGTACCCCTACTCTAGCCACCTTACTGGGCAAACTAGATGGACCATACTGGTCTTTATCTGCCATCATATATTATGTACAGTTGTGGTCAACATTATTGGCACCCTTGCATTTTAGGTATGTTGTGTACAGTAGCTTGAGAAATAATTGGAAATATTCCAACTGTATGTCGTCATAATATTTTAATAGCATGTTCAGAGGTATGCAACACAAAAAAGATGTCTGTGCAATTTAGACATAGTAATTTCTGAGAAAAAAAACCTAGACAGGATTAATGGCACCCTTCACTAATATTTGGTTGCACAACCCTTGGCAGTGATGACAGCCTCCAAACGTTTCTTGTAGCCATCTATAAGTTTTGTACATCTGTCTGCTGGTAGTTTCTCACAGTCTTCATCTGAGATTTGTTCCAGCTCATGAATGTTTCCAGGATTTCTTTTACCAATGGCAGATTTCAGCTCTTTCCACAGGTTCTCAATTGGATTGAGATCAGGACTCACTGCTGGCCAGTTTAAAACAGTCCATTTGTTCCTTTTTAACCATCTTTTGTACTTTTAGATGTATGTTTTGGCTCATTATCCTGCTGACCCAGACCCAGCTTTTTGACATTAGGTAGCACGTTTCATTGCAAAATTCCTTGGTAGTCCTCTGACTTCATGATTCCTTTTATACACTCCAGGCCTCCAGTTTCTGAGGCAGCAAAACAGCCCCACAAGATTATGGACCCTCTGCCATATTTAACTGTAGGAAGGATGTTTTTTTCCTTATAAGCTTCATTTCTTTGCCTGTAAATGTATTGCTTTTCTGCATCGCCAAAGAGCTCAAGTTTGGCTTCAACTTTCCACAGAACATTTTCCCAGAAGGATTATGGTTTCTCAAGGTGGGTTTTGGCAAAAATCAGGCATGCCTTTTTATGTCTGTCCTTATGCAGTGGGGTCCTCCTTGGCCTTTGCCCATGAAGCCCTTTCTTTGTTTAGTGCATGGCATATGGTGTGGGTTGCAACCAGCACTCCAGATTGCTCTAAGTCAGTCTTAAGCTCTCTGGATGTTGTACGTATGTGGTGTTTTTCCAACAACTCGCACCAATCTTCGAAGACTTCTTGGATTCATTTTCCTCTTCCCACCACATCCTGGGAAGTTCTTGACAGCTCCATGAACAGAAAGCTTCTTGATAACATTGCAAACTATAGATACAGGAATCCTAAGATCTTTGGAGATGGCCTTTGAAGTTTGATGTTTGGCGATAATAGCTTTTCTGATGGTGTCAAGCAGCGCTCTTGTCATCAACATTATGAAAATGGAACAGGGAATGAATGTGGCCATTTTAAACATTAGAGCCATCGGTCATTGGTTGATTCAAGTCATGTGAGTACTTACAATTGATCACGAGTGTGTCTAATTTTATTGCAATGGGAATGTGGTTCTTCTGTTCAAACTGATTTGAGTTGTTTATGAGGGTGCCAAGATTCATGTCCTCAGGCATAAAACAAGCCTCAGAAACAGATAGCAGAAAAGTACACCAAATCGAGCAATGCTGTCAAAAATGACTATTCATCTAAATTCCAAAAATAGAACAGAAGGTGCTAGGCCTCAGTAAAAGATGGTATGGAAATTAAATGAGGGTCATAAAAGAACCACTGTAAACTGAACCATGTGAAACATCAAGTGCCTACACCTTCAGCTTAAACACACTTATCTTCTGAAACGCATACGGCTTCATGGCCACAGAACAGCTTCATAATATCAGACAGTTATGCTGAAGCTGGCAGCTTTTTGCAGTATAAGCTGCATCAGGAGTTAGTTTCAAAGCACTGACATCATGCTATGATCCACCGAATCAGAATCACTTTGTAACCATCTTAACCAAGGGGAACGCTACTTCTGCATCTCACCACATAGGCTGATTTGGAATAGTAAAGATGTAATTGAAAACTACAGGCGAGTTAGTTTAATCTCAGTGGTGAGTAAATTATTGGAAGTACTGCTGAAAGAGAAAATAGTGAGGTTTCTGGAATCCAATGGATTACCGAATGCAAGGCAGCATGGATTCACCAGAGGCAGGTCTTGTCAGACAAATCTGATTGATTTCTTTGAATGGGTGACCAGGGAGTTGGACTGAGGGACAGCCCTAGATGTGGAGTATTTAGATTTTAGTAAAGCCTTTGACACCTTTCCGCACAGGTGACATAAACAAACTGAGCACCCTAGGGATGAACCCTACTGCTTGGATTAGAAACTGATTGAGTGGGAAGCGACAAAGGGCACAGGTAAACGAAGCTCACTCTGAGGAGAAGGAGGTTACCAATGGTGTGCCCCAGGGATCTGTCCTCCATCCGATTCTTTTTAACATCTTTGTTAGTGATATTGCGGAAGGGCTGTTGGGTAAGTGTATTGCCTAGCTAGGATATTAAATTCAAGAGCAAACAGCCACACTTGCATGGTATTTAATAAGCTATTTAATATGACAATTAGCTAGACAATATAACAATAAGTTAGTGATATCACAATGACAACACAACTGTTGATATGACAATAGAACAAACTCCGACATCATCGCAGCCCCTTTATCATCCCCTGGGAGAGTCATAGCGAAGGCTGGAGAAGAGTTTGGGACCCCTCACGCAATGGTCAGGCAGACATCAGCTCTCTGCCTGTCCTGAATTTTTTAGCTCTTTTTATAGGCTGTAACAAATGTGTCACAGCTGGACAGCATGACTCCTCACATGAGGTTTTCCCTACAAATATTCTCCACGCCATACACCTTTAATAAATAGCAATTTCTGACCAGTCCTTCTCCAGCCTTTGTTCTCTGAGTTAATAAACAATTCTGGTCAGTCATTCCCTACACCTTTGGTCTCCAGGCTAGTAGACAATTCTGTCACAGCTGGCTCAGCATAATTCCTCACATACAGGATGCTTCAAAAGTTCATATTCTTTGCTGATTCTAAGAAATCTTTAATTTGTATTAAAGTAAGGTTTGCCTCTTTGCGGATGATACCAAAATCTGCAATAAAGTAGACACCCAGGAAGGTTAGATAACATGATGAGGAATCTAGCTAAGCTTGAACAATGGTCTAGAATTTGGCAGCTGAGATTTAATATTAAAAAATGCAAGGTCCTGCATTGGACTGCAGCAATCCAAAGGAGTGATATAGTATAGGGGGTGAAGTACTTTTGTCCACTAAAGAAGAGCAGGACCTAGGCGTGATTGTTTCTGATGATCTTAAAGTAGCTAAACAGGTAGAAAAGGTGACAGCAAAAGCTAGACGTATACTTGGGTACATAGGGAGAGGAATGGCCAGCAGAAGTAAGGAGGTCATAGTGCCTCTGTATAAGTCTTTGGTGCGACCTCATTTGGAGTATTGTATGTAATTCTGGAGACCGCACCTTCTAAAGGATATAAACAGGATGAGTCAGTACAGAGGGTGGCTACTAAAATGGTTAGTGGTCTTCATTATAAAGCATATGAGGACAGACTTAAGGATCTTAATATGTACACCTTAGAGGAAAGGTGGGATACAGGTGATATGATTGAGACGTTTAAATACCTCCATGGCATAAATGTTCAGGGGGAGAGCCTCTTTAGATTGAAAGCAAGCTCTACTATGAGGGGACATGGGATGAGGGTGAAGGGGGATAGATTCAGGAGTGATATGCGGAAATATTTCTTTACGGAAAGAGTGGTGGATCCGTGGAATAGTCTCCCAGTGGAGGTGGTAGAGATGAGGACAGTAACTGAATTCAAAAAAGCATGGGACCAACACAGAGGATCTCTAAAGGAAAAAAGGGGACTGTTGTAGTTGTTGATATGGAAGGACAGACTAGATAGGCCATGTGGTCTTTTTCTGTCGTCATATTTCTATGTAATGTCCTAGTTTTTATACTATTTCCTTTTTTAATTTGTCTTGTTTCATTTGATTCTTTTATGTGTCGAATATGTGTGCATATATAGTCCGAATCCATTTCACGGCCCACTTTGTTTTTTAGGAGATATTGGGCATTAAGGGGTTGAACTGCAAGGGCGCCAATAATGTGGAGCACAAGTGTATGTTACTATGTTACATTATTAACGTTGCTTAGCTATCTCTCTAGAATAAGAGCAATCTTGTTTAATCTGGATCAGATGATAGTGGGTGATGCTTGGGTAATATACTGTTTGGAAATGTTTGTGGCTTGCGATACTTCTATTGGACCAACTAAAAAGTTCAATGTATGTGGAATTGCATACTGAAGGAAATCAGAGAAAATTATAGAGCTGCAATTCCCACAGGAGATGTCTGAAGGTGGCAAGTGGAGATTGGTTAGGATCAGTGGTAGAATTCAATCCCTGTCAGGAACCAGTTCAGTCTGCGGCGGGCGTCAGCTGGGTCAAGGGAACTGGTTCCTAGCGTTTCCCCACATTCACCGAACCGGTGCCTACAGGTTGTGTCACTGCCTCAGCAGCATTGGCGGGCTTCAAAGCACCTGAAAGCATGATGATGGCATCGGGGACGTCTTCCTATGCCACGATCCCCCTGATACCATCAACATACCTTCGGGTGCTTTGATTCCCACCAATGCTGCTGCGGCAGTGACACAGCCTGTTGGCACCGGTTCGGCGAATGTGGGGACACACTAGAAACCCGATTGTGCGAACCAGCTGAATCAATTAGCGGAAGCCATAGTCACGGTAAGACTTGGCCTCCTATGTTGCCTGTCTTGTGGGAACAGTATCTGATATAATCCACTGAGTTGGTTAGAAACAGATGTAATGTTTGAATAGTAAGGTATCAGAAGAAGGATATGCAGCGTGTCAGAGGAAGTGCTAACCTTTCTGTTTCTCTTTCTAGGATCGGGACCTGAGGCCAGAAGAGATTGAAGGTGAGTGACTGCTGCAGCGGCCTTTAGTCTGACCTGTCATGTCTCCTTTACGTTTCTGTCTGCTAGAGAGGTAGTTCACGGCTATCTAGAGCTCCTTATTTGTTTCCTTCTTCCCTGTGGTACTGATGAGCATTGTCTAGCCTTGGGGATGATAATCTTGGTATGACGAATATAAGAAAAGCCGTGCTGAGTCAGACTAAGGCCCATCAAGCCCACCATCCTCTCTATGACAGTGGCCAATCTGGGTCACAAGCACTTGGCTGATGCTAAAAAATAGATCTATTTACTGTAGCACATTTCAAGGGAGAAGCGGAGGCTTTTACAGATCTGCCTGGCTATGAATTTTTTAATGGACATTTCTTCCAGGAACTTGTACCAACCTCTTTCAAAACCCTATTATGTCTGAATCCTCTGCCGTTTTAATGACTTTGAATAATTTTGTGTCATCTGCAAATTTGATCACCTCGCTCATTATCATATTCATAAATTATCTGGAAAAGAGACAAACAGCACAGTTCCCAGTGTAGATTCTTAGGGAACTACACTAGGGACCTTTTTCCATTTGGGGAAACTAACCACATAGTCTTCCAACTGGTTATCAGTCAGTCCATGATGGGACACAACTTCCTGTCGAGTTTCTCATTGAGACTTTGAAAAAGAAGTTGGGTGGAGTTTGGAGAAGTGGGAGGAGTTTGGATGGATGGGGAGGAGTTTGGTTGGATGAGAGGAGAGTGGATGAGAGAGGAGTTTCAAGGACTGAGGAGTTTGAAGGGGTAAGGGAAGGTTTTGGAAAGTTCTCATTCCAGAACCCTTTTCCTTTCTTCTCTTCTGTACATCTAGAACTGAAGGAAGCGTTTAAGGAGTTTGATAAGGACCACGATGGATATATCAGCTACAGAGACCTGGGGGAGTGCATGCGTACCATGGGTTACATGCCAACGGAAATGGAGTTAATAGAGTTATCTCAGCAAATCTGTAAGTTCCACACTATACATATCCCTGTCTTGTCACTGTCAGACCGCAGACGAGTTAACTAGTTTTTTAACTTTCATCATTAACGTAAACATGGCCAATCAGCAATACCTTAGGCTCGTGCCGGAAAGTTGCTGATCCTCAGAACCTACAGCATTTCTGATTTAGCCCAACAAGTTACTGACACTCCCAGCCTGCAATACCTAAGGCTCAGTCCTGGGGCTGGTGCAACTCTTCCCACAACAATCCTGCAAAAAATGCATTATTGGACATCATTAAACTTTGTTTTTTATGCATGTGTGTCTCCACTTTCTCTGCAGGGAAAAGAATGTGCTGATGGTTCTTTGATTTTCTGCGGTTGTCGGAATCTATTGCTTTGCTTTGATTGGTGTAGCTCTTTGCCTAATCTTGCCTAATGGTTGGGTCAGTCTTGCTTAACCCAAGAGATCCCAGCTTGCAGAATCCCAGACTCAGTGAATCTCTTCAGTCATGGAATCCCTGAGGTTCAGCTTTTGTCTCTCTCACTCCCTCGGCCCTCTCTGCATCTTCTTCAATGAATTCCACAGCCAGATATCATTAAGAGTTTCTCCTGTTTTGCTGGCTTTGGGGAAAATCCTCAGCATATCTATTCCCTCAGTTTAATATTTCCAATCGTTGTCTTCTGACATCAAGAAGGTGATATTTATATCAGTTAACAGTTTATGGAAGAGGTAGCAATTGTAACCAGGCAGACAGAATAACCTCACCTTACTGTGAAGTATACTGCTTACTTTCCACACAAGGACTCATCAATTTCTCTCTGAACCTGTAGCAGGAGGAAAGGTGGATTTTGATGACTTTGTGGAGCTGATGGGCCCAAAAATGCTGGCAGAGACAGCTGACATGATTGGCTTGAAGGAGCTGCGTGACGCCTTCCGAGAGGTAAGAAAGCAGCACGTTGGCTTCTGTATCACCCCTTGGGCTTCCAGCTCAAATTAGGACATAGGACAGTTACTCAGGGATCTTTCATATTTTTATGCCTTCAATCTTCTGCTGTCTATAATACAGTCATCACAGCAATAGCCCCATGTAAGAGTCCACAGATGGCAACTCCCTTTGAAGCCCAATATGCATAGTTCCACATCTCAACTGTAGGTGTTGCTGTTGTACAATGGCTAGGCTTCCCTTCCTCCCTTCCCCGATAGGACTCTCATTTTCTACTGGCCTTATAACCAGAACCTGCAGCTTTAAATCAACCCAGGTCTTCAGCAGGGCACTACATCACACTGTCTCTTGGGCCAGCCTCCACCTCTGTGCAAAACCGTTCAGTCTGCGTGATGGGAAAGACGGTTGATAAGTGAAATTTGTCAGCAGTAATGGGCATCCTCAAAGCTTCAGCTGTTGCTATTGCGTAATCACCATCATGGTGAAGCCTTCAGTCCCTATAGCTAGCCTCACCTGGATTCCTGTGAGGTGAGCAATTGGCGAATAACAAGGGTTAAGGCCTTCATGGGGGGCTCATGCATTTCCTATTTGCATTAATTTACTCGTCTTTTTTTGCTATGATCAAATAGAAAGTCTGAGTCATGAGCTGAAGACATTCCCTTCTTGGCCTGTTGACCGAGAGAGAGAATTTGTATAACATGAGGATTAATGTCCTGTGACACGAACCCTTAGAGGGACATAAATTTATTCAGATAGTGGGCAAACTGGGAAGACTATGGGCCTGATTTTCAGCGGGGCTGATATTTGCACATCACGGTATCAGTATCCAGATATTAACTGCCGCTGGATCTCTGGGCTGAGTGGCACGATTATTCATATTGCAACTTAGGTCTGCTTTCTTTGTGGCCTAAGTCATTCCAGATAAGTGCTGACTGAAAATCGTGCTGATCGGTAAAGTTGGCACTTCTCCGGATAGTGTCAACACAGCCCTCCGTCTGCCCATGGACTGCCCCTGCACTAACCAAATAGTGGAGGGATTCCGTGGCGATGAATATTGTGCCAATGAATATCACAGCATCCATATCCAGATGGCTTCCCGTTGGCCGATTGTCTACGGGTCTAAATATTGGCCCCTAAATCTCCCATTTAAAAAAATATTCAATCATCATTCTGTAGGTTCTTTTGCATCCCAGAAATGCTTGCAGCTGACTGAGTCAGTACTGAGTGTAATGTTTAAGAAGGTGATGCCACGGAAATCTATGGAAAGGAAGATACTTTTTTAAAAGTTGTTAAAATTTTGTTTTTAAATTGTAATTTTCACCAAGGAGTCTCCTCCTCCACTCTTAGGCTCCCACATCAATCACATCTGGCTTCTAATAGAAAATAGCATGATGAGCCTAAATTTGTAGCTCTCCAGAGTTTCCTCCTAGTTTATAATCTTCTCTAGTGCAGGTATTATAGAGATGGTCCTTTGCTGTGAGCCACATACTGGATCTCATCCCAGACCTAGTACACCAGTCTACATACATCAAGTAGGCATCAACGCTGAGCGATGGCTTGGGCTCCCTCTACCCTCAAAGGCTGTGAACACTGCCTTTGCATACCCCAGCACTGGCCCGCCTGGCAACTGAAAGCCAGGCTCAGGAACTGAATCCAAGTCTTCCATGCTGCCTGGCGTGGCACAGCTGTTGAGCTACTAGACTGGCCTGAGAAGAGATTTCTAAAAGGGAAGTAGGTGGAAGTGAATGATGCAATTAAGATGGCAACTCTTTTTCCATTAGAAAGGCATCCATGCAGTGAGGGCAGATTAAGAGAGAGGAATATTTATGTATTTTTCCAGCAGCACATTTTTTTCTTACAAAACCTGTAAATTATGAAGTAATGCTGCCATCGTCTGGTAGCTCTGTAAATTGCAGGTGTTAATCTTTTCTACATTCAATGCCCACTTGCATTTTTCAGGCCATTCTAGTGTGCAATGCTACATGGCTTAGCTCATCGCACAATTTCCATTCTTGATACTGTGAATTCACAGCCTGCTGTTAACTAGGTGGTGTGACTCTTTTGTGCTGGCAGTTTGACTCCAATGGCGACGGGTGCATCAGCACAGCTGAACTGCGGGAGGCGATGAAGAAACTGCTGGGGCAACAGCTGAACCACCGTGAGATAGATGAGATCCTGAAGGACGTGGATCTGAATGGGGATGGACAGGTGGATTTTGAAGGTACAAGGCTCTGAGGGTGATGGAAGTCTACCCATTGGCTTTCATGGCTGATACAGTCCTGGTTTTACTGCACTGCATTAACAGATTTATTAGCTTAAGAAAAGCAATAAATTGAATCTTTGATTGCAAGGGAGTAAAACCAGGAATGGTACTCTAGAGGGGTGGTGGTGCTGGCTGGTGGTACTTGAGGGATCTCAGCAGAGAGGGAATAATCTTAACCCCTGCAAGCCACTGACAGCAGTATTCAGAATCAGGTTCGTGGGAAGAGGCCAGCGATAGCTGTGAGGTCAGGTTTAGAGGATCACAATGTGTTAACTCTTTGCAAAATACAAATAGTGTGCACCTGCATGTGTTTGCTCCAAATAAGAAGTGGCAGGTGGATTGAGGACTTTGGAAAAGAGTTAAGAGAAGGCAGAGGATGCGGAAACCAGCCACCAGGACAAGGCAATTAGAAAAATAAAATAGCTAGACAATAAAGGTAAAGAATTTATTTGCAGTTTAATGACAGGAATATATCAGTTTTTGGATCTTATATATGCATCTTTATATTTTACATAGTACAGAGGGAAATGCATCACTGTTTCTATTTCCTGTGTTGCACTGCCTAGCCTAGCTTGATGGCGTCTCAGTTTAATTTTGTCTACATATTTCTACTTTGAGTTTGCTATATTTATTTTGTAGTTGCTGAAGGTCTAACTGTGCTCTGCCAGTGTGTCTGAGACCATGTATTCTGTTTGCTTGGCGTTTCTTTGTTGGATCTGTAGTAAACTGGCTTGTTCAGTTTTCCGAATAGGTGCAATTTATTTATTTGGTTACATTTTTATACCGCTTCTTCCAGTGATCAGTAGCGGTTTACATTATAACTTTTAACAATATTTATGGTGCTGCTCTTTTCTGGGTACGCTCCTTATTGTGTTAATTTTAGAAGCTGGTGTCCTTATGGTATGAAAGATTTGCTTTATAGGTCCTCAGTGACTTTTGTAGGGTTTTGTGTTCATTCACAGTCTGCTGCTACTGGAGAGCTGTTAATGAGATGACAGATTGTTTTTCTTGTATGTTGGGTTCTATGGTAAAATGTCTCAGTTCTGCTCTGCACCTATTGTTGGAAGAGGGATTTTGTTGGATGCAAAATAGATGTTGAAAAAGAAAAAAAGAGTACCATAGCATCAAAATAAAATTATTTAAATTATAACTTTCTCTCTCTGCCCCTTCTTTCTTTAAAAAAGATCTCTTAACATGACAATACACAAAGGAGTCATTTTCGGTAAGGTGGTCTTAACAGGTGCTAGGCTCATCTACTTTTTAGGCTGCACAGATCCAACTGATTTTCAAATTCAAGATACGCTCTACATCAGTGGTTCTCAACCTTTTTTGTACCGCGACCCCTTTTACCATTGGTCAACTTGTGACGACCCCCAATGATAAAATCAAATGCGCGTCTCTTACTTTACTGTTAACACATTGTCGCTGTAATCATTGGTTGAATTAATATATTATAGGCCTTTGCAACATGGTTTTTTTTAAATAAAATTTACTTATTTAAACCACAATAATTAATCACAATAACAAGTAACAATATTTGATTTTGAAATTATTATGGTTTTGTAGTCAACGGTTTTAGTATGCTTTATTCAAAAAGACCGACGAAGGGCAATGGTGTGAGCTTTCTTGGCTTTGGCGATTCTGAGAGCCACCATATATGAAGCTTCAACAGCGGCTATGTTTTGCTGGTGGAACTTTCCGCCAATATCAAGTCTGCTTTTCTTGATTCCATCAGCTTTGTTCTTAAAATACCAAATATCCTTGCCTACAAAGGTGGGATGTTTACTGATAGAACTTTGTTACAAATAACGCATTATGGTTTCTCAATCCCTGCTGAAAATATGGAGGTGAAACCATACCTTAAAAAGTCATCGCAATATTTTATTTTCTTGGTATTCTTCTCTCTGTCATTCATTTTCAATGGAGTCGCTGGTGTTATATAATATTACATAGAAAATGTAATTTTAGTAGGACCCATGTCCGCCATTACAAAACCGGAAGTGATCTAAATAACGTCTCGAGGTGCATCGTTTCTGGTGAACAGGTAAAAGTAAGTAAGGATAGCCTAAGTAATACATAAATTTATTAAATTCAAAGTATTTGGCATTTTAGACTTTGCGATCAAATTAGAACAATAAATTAGAAAAGAAATAATAATTCCCGGGATTTGTCAGGCGACCCCTGGTAAATCCTGAGGTGACCCCCGTGGGGGTCCCGACCCACAGGTTGAGAACCGCTGCTCTACATTTGTGTTTGATCATCAGCTTGTTATGCGAGTGTGCATTCACATCGTCTAAAGCAAGAGTGTAAAGTATGCGCGTAACCCATATACTGTATCTACTGAAACTTACCTGTATGTTCAGTTTCTAACCAAACCAACAAACCGCTCTCACCCCAGAACACCTCTTTTCTATGCAGTTAAGGAAACATTCACTGCGAAGGTAAGCACATACCTTTGACATGTTAGAAATCCAGTTAGCCAGAAAGGGTTGATGTACGACGGGTTAATCTTTGTTGTACAAGCATAACAATTTACCACAAAGTTGTTTTCAAAAAGGGAAAGAAATCTTCTTGTCTCTTGTCCTGTCTGTGCTTGGTCTTACTTCTCCTTTGTTTCTCCCTATGTCACTCCTTCTCTTGCTCAGATGTATTTATCTCACGCTGTGTTGTTCACTCTTTCCTTGGGCAGAATTTGTACGCATGATGTCACGTTGAGGCCAGAAGAGGCATTGCGATGTGCACCTGATTGAGAAGAGATAAGCCAACAGTTTCTTCCTGTCTGGAACCTGAGGAAACATCATTAACCTCACTGCTAAAGTCCAAAGGAAACACAAAATCTTTCACTCAACACTTAAAGAATCAAAGACCCGTTTTATTGCCTCTCATTGATTACTTGCAACAGGTTTTAACATGTGTGTCTTGATGTGCCACTTGATTTCCCCCAAGGATCCCCTAAACTCATCCTTTTCATCCTCTGCACCTCCCTCTGTTACACACTAGGAAGGAGCTGCTCCACCCCTCTCATCAGCCTCCCTTTGTCCTACACTGGGAGGGGACTCTACATCCCTCTCACCCTCATCTGCTTTCATCACCTCCCACCCCTTCCCAAACTTGTCCTGTCCTATACTGGGACGTGAACTCTCCATCCCTCCAATCTCTAGAGCTCCCTGTGTCCCACCGTGGAAGGGGGTTTTGGCAACCCTTCTCATTCCCAGAGATCTCTCTGGCTCACAGCGAGTGGGCTCTATCAGAGCTCCCTCAGTGTCTCTCCATCCCTTTCACCCTAGAGCTCCATCTAGGCTAGGAAAAGGCTGTTTCCGTACCATTAGCCCAGTCACTTATAATTTTCTATATTCTCCTATGGAATTAAAAATTGATGTTTTATAAAATACCTGTAACATTTTTACAAGATTTTTCTGCTAGCTTCCTGTGGGGATGGTTGTTATTTCTGTGACCATCTTATCTGTTGAAATAAAGATATTGACAAATCATTCCTGATGAAATATAGCTACAGATAGAAGCTGTGATGAAATAAACTCAAACCTTTACTTCCATGTTAGACCTTAACGAATTTTAAGCAGATCAAGGAGGGAGTGGAGGCCAGAACTGTAAAATTTGGTATTCAGGAAAAGGTCTGAGAGAGAGAGAGAAGAAAGACTAAACATGTTGACAGTACTGTGAAACTCCTGAGTTATGAAATGAGAAGACCCCACAAAAATATCCCAAAGGGACAAGCTGAGTAGTAAGTACTGTAGCTTGATGCAAGAAGGCCAGATGTCGTAGTGAATGAGAAAAGCTTCATTGCCAAGTGATTATTCTGTACATCAACAGGAGAAAGAGAAGCTCTTCAAGTACCAAGCAATGCAGTCAGAGACTAGGAAAATGTGGCAGAAGGATACAGGAATAGTTCCCATCGCATGGGGTGCCAAAGGCTTGATTAAAAGTAGTTTTCAAGCAGAGTTTGATAGGCTGTCAATGCATCTTCCATTTTATGAAGGAAGGAGGCTCTTTTTGTCATGATCGTACATGTGCTAGAGTGAGTGTTAGCAGTGAATTTGAGAGACTGAGATCACACTCCATAGACGCTGGCTTAGGAATGAAGGGCCCAAGTTTGATTTAGGCCGCATCAGCGCATTGCCTGCCCACCGACCCCCTTAACCCAGATTTGCACTTCCGCGGCGATGGACGTGAAGATCTGGGTTATGCTGGACAGCCTGCTGGCAGCCATCGAGGCTAAGGGAGCAGCAGCGATTTTTGATGCTACCCACTTAGCCCCTGCACCTTAAAGATAGGCGTGGAAAAACCCACCCGCTTAACCCTTTCCTCTGCCCCTGCTCTGCCTCAATATGCCCAGATGCTGACCGCATAGCATCTCGGCACGTTAGGGACTTATCCGGGATTTTCGAAAGACACTACCCATGTAAATGCCTTTGAAAATGCCACCCGAAGTTCATTGCTGTCCTAATATGAGCAGAACTGACCCATTTGACAGTGGTTCCCAAACCTGTCCTGAGGACTCCCAGGGCAATCGGGTTTTCAGGATATCCATTACGAATATTCATGAGAGAGATTTGCATGCACTGCCTCCATTGTATATAATCTACCATGAAAATCAATTGTAGATTTCCTGAAAACCAGACTGGCTGGGTTTTATGCAATGGGCTGAGAACCCCTCTTCTAGCTCAGGCCTGTTCAAGCTCAGTCATCGAGGGCTGCAAACAGGCCAGATTTTGATCTCAAAAAATATGCATCAAATATATTTGGGAAAATCAATCTCATGCTTATTTAGGGGCCAGTGCAATAAAGGGCACCAGGCTTTCGACACAGGTTATCGCGCACACTTTTGTTGCTACCATGGGCGCCCTATGTAAAAAAGGAGCTTTGCACAAAAGCTAACTGTGCACAAAGCTTTGGGTAGGCATCAGCGTACGGCTAACTTAAATCCCATGGTAATGAAGATATTAGCTAGTCAACGCAAATGAAGAGAAGTACGCAGAAGACCAAAAGGCTGAGCGCAGAGGTTTTTTAATGCTGGGGCTTTAACCCAAGGTCTGAGGAGGAGTGAAAAGCTAGCTTGTTCTTCTGCTCTCAGCACTAGTGAGGATGTTATGCCTATTTCTTCTCTTTACAGTGAACATACAGGACTTGCAACTCTTTTTGGCTTCATTGAAGAGGAGATGCTGAGGGGGGAAAGGGGGAGGAGCTGGAACAAAGAAATGCTGGCCTGCTGACAAATATCTGATATTATAAGAACTGTGTATCGGCACTTGGAGTTGCATGGGCCTACATCTGCCCATGTGCTGCAAAGCTTTTCTAATAATATTGCAAAACCTATATGCACCGAATAGCATTGCAGCACATGTGCAGATGCATGCCCAGCAAACCCCAGTGCTCATGCAGTTTTTCTGTGTGCAAAATAGAGCTGCCGCTAGCACAGACTCATGTGTGCATGGGTCTGCCGTGGACTCCTATGTTAGCAAATATTTTTTTGCTCCGCCTAGGTGCATACTATTTGCTTAGGGCTTTGGGGTATAGAATTTGTTTTCGTGTGCGGTAGGAAACCTTGTGCTCAGGTTTAGGGCAGAGTTCTGACACACGGCTTTCTGCATTGGCCCCCTCATTAGGGATATCCTGAAAATCTGGCCTGTTTGAGGCCCTGAAGGACTGAACTTGGACAAACCTGGTCCAGAGAATAAATTTATCCGAGAAGTCTGGACTTCTTTGGACCAGTGCATTTAACAATATCTCCTTTATTCTTCAGAAGGTTCTCTGACATTTTGGGGATAAGACCACCCTGTTTACTATGCTCTCTTTTGTGAGCTCTGTCAATGGCACTGTGAAGGTGGATAAGTATCAATAAATCAGCGATAGCAGCCAGTGAGACTTAGGATGGAAGTCAGCTGAGTTCTGGGTCTCAGAATTTCTAACTATCAAGGAAATTGCCTCCCCCCCCCCCCCCCAGGAACCACTTCAAGTGTTTTACATCCACTTTCCTCAATGCATATTAGGGGTGTACATGGCAAGTTTAAATTTTTTATTCAGTGTCTCGGCCTTTTCTACTGCATTCATTTCATCTGATGTTAAGAAACAAAACAAACATCAACTTAAAAGGAAAATACCTAACAAGTAAAAAACCAAAAGGAAGCCAAGGCCCTCCAGGGCTTCCATGTCCTCAAGCCCAGGGCCGGATTTACCTTGAGTGAGGCCCTACGACGCCAACAAAAATTGTGGGCCCCCAGAAAAGATAAAAACGAGCACGCCGGATCAGCTGCGCGCTGTTGGCCCTGACATCATAATTAAACTGGGAATCCCAAAAGCCAAACTTGGAATGTACAACACTGTAGAAATAAAACTATACATTAATTTGCTCTTGTACTAAACAAAGCGCACACGTTAATGATGCACATTTACCAGAGCTGACTATTCCAATTAATAAATTCAAAATAAAGAGATATTTTTCTACCTTTTGTGCATTTTTTTCAGTTGCAATTCTTCCAGCCACTTTCTTCTGGTTTCTTCATGTCTTCTGCTAACTCCCCATCGTCTGCTGTCCATTTGTCCTTTCTTCTCTCCTAGTTTTTTTCCATTCTCTCTCTACATCTGCTTTAACATACTAATCTTTCTCCTTTTGCTCTTTCCTCATTCCTATTTCATCCACTCAAATTTTACCCCTCCATCCTCAATCCCCACTTACTCTCCCAATACCCGGCCAATTGTAGATTTTTTATCCCTCCCACACAAAATATTTTTCCCTTCTCCATTTTACTCTTCCAGCCCCATCCCATTCTAATCCTCCCCCAACATCAGCTCCCTTCTAGTTCCAGCCTCACCCAGCATCCATTCCCTTCTAGTCCCTGCATCAGCCCATTTCCAGTCCTAGCCACCCATCAGCCCATTTCCAGTCCTAGCAACCCCCAACCCAATACCAGTCCTAGCCCCCCCATCAACCCACTTCCAGTCCTAACCCCCCATCACCCCATTTTCAGTTTAAGCCCCCTCTATAACCCATTACCAGTCCTAACCCCCCATCAGCCCACTTCCAGTCCTAACCCCATCAACCCATTTCCAGTCAGCCCCCCATAGCCCATTGCCAGTCCTAACCCCCCCCCCCATCAGCCCACAGCCCATTACCAGTCCTAACCCCATCAGCCCACCTCAAGTCCTAACCCCTCCCCATCAGCCCATTTCCTGTCCTAGCCCCCCCATAGCCCATTATCAGTCCTAACCCCCCCCCATAGCCCATTACCAGTCCTAAGCCCCCATCAGCCCCCAGCCCATGACCAGTCCTAACCCCCTCAGCCCACCGCCAGTGTTAGCCCCCCATCAGCCCCTTTACAGTCCTAGCCCCCCCCATAGCCCATTACCAGTCCAAACCCCCTCCCAACAGCCCACAGCCCATTACCAGTCCTAACCCCATCAGCCCACCTCCAGTCTTAACCCCCCCAGCCCATTTCCAGTCCTAGCCCCCCCATAGCCTATTACCAGACAGCCCCCATCAGCCCACAGCCCATTACCAGTCTTAACCCCCCCATAGCCCATTACCAGTTCTAACCCCCCCCCAAGCCCACAGCCCATTACCAGTCCTAACCCCATCAGCCCACCTCCAGTCTTAACCCCCCCCCCCCAGCCCATTACCAGTCCTACCCCCCATCGGCTCAAGTAAAATTGAATAGTTAAAAAAAAACGCTGGCTGCTGCCGTCCCGCGGGGCCCCCTCTGCCCGGCTGAGCCCCTCAGTGCCGGCTTTGGAGGCGCGAAGGGAGAGTGTCTCCCTCGCGTCTCTTTTAAGCCTGCAGGGGCAGATGGGAAATTTCCCATCAGCCCCTGCGGGCTTAACAGAGACGCGAGGGAGACACTCTCCCTTCGTGCCTCTCAAAGCCGGCACGGAGGGGCTCAGCCGGGCAGAGGGGGCCCCGTGGGACGGCAGCAGCCAGCGTTTTTTTTTTTAACTATTCAAAAGCCGGCACGGAGGGATTCAGCCGGACAGAGGGGGCCCCGCGGGGCAGTTCATGCTGCCGCGGTAGCAGCCAGCATTTTTTTTAAAACTATTTAATTTTTGTGGGCCCTTGCCAGCTGTGGGCCCTACGCCACGGCGTAACTGGCGTATAGGTAAATCCGGCCCTGCTCAAGCCCCTAACCCCACTTACCCTATAAGAGTCTCTCTGAAAGGGGCCAGGATGTTGCCCCTTAAAAACTGGCCTAACTTTCATCACAGAAGCTATGTGGGCAGCGGCTGAATATCTCCCTGCGGCTATCCAGCTGACCCGGATAGTCAATGCTGGAGGCTGGATATGGCCCCGACATTGAATATCTGGGGTTAAAGTTTAGCGGCAATGGCTAGTCATTTTACAAGGCCTAGTCAGTGCTGCTTTATATACCCCGTTATATATTTTTTTCTTTACTATGCCCCTTCTACGTTCATGCATCCAGTATGGGCAAGTTTTAAGTTTTACATGTTCCTTGCTTGGTAAGATAGAAGGTCAACGCAAAAGAGGAAGGCCAGCAATGAGATGGATCGATACAATAACAGCAGCTGCAGGTACCAGTCTGTCAACAATGAGCCGCCGGACTCAAGACCGAACACAATTTAGGATAGCTATCCAGAGGGTCGCCATGAGTCAATGGAAGTTTTCCCTAGGACCTCTTAAAATACATCACTGGATAGAGATAGCACAGTTTTTAACCCTTGTGACTGTTCCCATTGGATTGCCAGCTGGCTCCAGATTCACCCGACAGATTGGATCCAGTCCTGCATTCACCTCATTGATTCAGGGACTTGTAGCTCTGACTTCTCTATTACACTCCATAAGAAAAGCAAGACTACAAGTCCCTGCATGCAGTGAAATAAACCCAGGACTGGATCCAATCTGTAAAGCAAAACTGGAGCCAGTTGGCAACTCTAATCTTCACCTGTAGGAATCTCAGCATCACTCCACCCTTTGCCACTAGGAAACGTGGCTTTGACTGTACAGCAGGGAGAGGAAGTGGCCTAGTGGTTAAAGCAACAGGCCACTAACTAGGGAAGCCAATGTCTGAAGCCTGCTAGTACCGCTCCTTGCAACCTTGAGCAAGTCTTTATCTCCAACTGCCTCAGGTATCCACTTACCTGGTAAGCTTTTTAGGGTAAGGACATGTTGAACCTGAATACTTACACCAGTGTAAAGTGCTGCATATGCCCAGTAGCACAAAAAAATGCTAAATATTGTTACATCTGGCTTTATAGGATGAACGAACAGGTTTTCCTCATTTTCTGGTCTTTGATTGAGTAGTTTCATATGACATTCCCCCAGTAGTGCCGAGTTTGCTCTTGGCTGTACAGAGCAGCAGTATCTGCAGAGAAGCTTTCTAATTATATCAACACGTCTGGATCTACTGGACATGTAACAAATTCTGCTGGGCAAATTTACAAATTGTATTCAAATGCCCTCAGAGCTGTATGATCTATTGTAGAACATTCTCAGAAATGCCGCATCTCTTAACAAGTGAAGGATTCGGCATTCCTCTAGGTTACTGGCCTCATACACGGAAGCCCAGAGCACCTCTCGAGCTGTAAGCATCAGAAAGGAGAGAAGCTTGGCTCACGCTCCCCAGAGGAGCGTTTCCTTCAGCGTCTTTCCGACAGCTTATCACTTGCATAATGGTAAGTATTTCTTATTCAGAAATAAACTTCACCGGTTTAGAGATCATTTGTTTAGCAGAGGCTGATCATTAAGAACATAACTCTGGTGATATGTGTAACCCACTATTATTGTAACCCAGAGTGCAGACAGTCAATGTTTGCAAGTACTCTCCATGTACAGGGTCCTCCAAGCCCTCGAGTTGTGAGTCTTTGTTCATATGTCTGGCCTAGATACCAGTTACTTCCTCTTCATTTCCAAAGTGCCCACCCTGGAGGGACTTCTGACTCCTTCTTTTCGGCACCAATAGGCCTCAGGTCTGAAATTCCTTAAGCTTCATAGTGCCTCCATTTGCTCTTTTCTGTCCCTGAAGCCCCTTACCTGGAGATCCATAGCTGGCACTTCTGTACTTTAGATTGCGGTGCAGAGATGCCAAGTCTCACTCATTAGAAGTGTGTCACACTCATTTGAAGACTTTCTCACTCCCACGGTCTCTGAGCCCCTTCTCTCAAACATTAGAGCCTCAGGGTCAGGGCGCTCTTCCTGATCACTGCTTTCAGGAGAGAAAAACCAAAGAACCCAGGCAGTAAGAGGACATCTGAGCTCAGCTTCCTGTCTACTGCCTCCTCCGCACCATCCCTTTTCCCTGTCCCTACAAGTCCGGTGCTCTGAAGCCTGGGTACATACTTTTAGCCACTGAATAGAGAGCAACTTTCAGCCAGAGAATTTACCCGTATTGCCTCCACTATATCTGTTTCCTTTCAAAGGCTCCAACAAAAAGCTAATATCATTTTACGCAGCTTTTTTTCATTTGGAAAGCAATACTGAATACTGCGTTTGAAGGAGTGGAAGAGTAGCCTAGTGATTAGAGCAATAGCCTACTACCCAAGAGATCAGAGTTTGATTTGCACTGGGACACCTTGGGCAAGTCACTTTACCCTCCCTTACCTCAGAAGACAAGGTCTGGCAATCTACTTCTGGTTAAGAAAACCCAGGGGCTGCTGGATTGCCAGGAGTCAGCATTGACTTGACAGCACTTAAAAATAAAAGCTGTATTTAAATCTTTCTAGATTTATACTCTGGATGTACCACTTGAAAAAAATCTCACTCTCTGGGATGGTTCACCCTTAGCATCTCTGGTGGTGGATTCCACAGGGTCTGGAACAATAGCTTCTGCTTCTAAGAACCTTTCCAGTAGACATGGAGAGTTTGGAGACAGGTCCAAAGCGTACACCTGACTCTGAAGCATAGAAACATGAAGGCTGAAAAAGACCTTATGGCTTATCCAGTCTGCCCCTCCATACCAGTTACTAAGCTCTACAGTTCTTTTATTTTCCTTTATGTAGATCTTCTGTGTTTTTCCCATGTTTTCTTGACGTCAGATACAGTCTTTGTCTCTACTACCTCCACTGGGAGACGATTCCACGTATCTACCACTGTATCAGTAAAGAAATATTTCTGCATCTTACTCATGAGTCTTATCTCCTTTCACCTTCATCTTATGCCCCCTCGTAGCAGAGCTTCCTTTCAATTGAAAGAGACTCTCATCCTCTGCATTTATGCCATGGAGACAGTGGTGGCATGAGGGTTTCTGCCACCCTAGGCAGACCCTCCGTGCTGCCACCCCCCAAAGACTACACCTCTGTCTAGCCCGCCATGCTGCTCCCACCTTGTGCTGAAACGGCAGTGGCTGAACTGCCGCTTCAGCACTGTGCCGGGCCTTAAAGTGCCCATGCACCTGCGTGCTCACGGCCTGTGCTCCTGCCACCCCTCCAACTTTCTTGGATGGCAGGCAGGAGTGGCAAGCCGGAACTGCGTGCACGTGCGCAGGGGTTTTAAAGCCTGCCACATCACTGAAGCAGCAGTTGAGCTGCCGCTTCCCGGGGGTTGGGTTAGCAATGCCACCCACCAGGGTCTGCTGCCCTAGGTGACTGCCTAGTTCACTTAGTGGATGGGCCGGTCCTGCATGGAGGTATTTAAACATCTCTATCATATCTCTCCTCTCCCATCTTGCTTCCAAAGGATACATATCGAAATCTTTAATTCTGTCCTCATATGCCTTATGATGAAGTCCACTGACCATTTTGATAGCCACCCTCTGCACTGACTCTATCCTGTTTATATTCTTTTGAAGGTTTGGTCTCCAGAATTGCACACAGTACTCTAAAAATTAGGTCTCACCAAATACAGAGGCACTATCACCTCATTCTTCCTGTTGGTCATTCCTCTACCTATGCACCCAAGCATCCTTCTGGCTTTCATCGTCACCTTTTTATCTGTTTAGCTAACCTAAGATCATCAGAAACCATCACTCCTAGGTCCCGCTCTTCTTTCAAGCACTTCACCCACTATACTGAACCACTTCCTTGGATTTTTGCAACCCAAATGCATGACCTTACTTTTTTTAACATTAAATCTCAACTGCCAAATTCTTGGCCATGCAAGCTTAACTAGATCCCTCCTCATGTTATCTACACTTTCTGGGTGTCTACTCTATTGCAGATTTTGGTATCATCCGCAAAGAGGCAGACCTTACCCGAAAGCCCTTCCGCTATATCACTTACAAAGATGTTAAAAAGAATCAGACCACAGGCAGATCCACTGATAACTAAAGAGTTGCTAGGCTGAGGGTTGTTCATCAGTCATCTCTATAATGGCGAGAGCTGCACTTCTTCCGTTTACCATAAGCCAGCATTTGCAGAGTTCCTGGAGCTGAAAGAACAGAGCTCTTGCATGATTCACAGCCTTGTAGTTCCTGAATCCCCTTCTGATAGCTGCTGTCTCAGAGGCACATTCACCCAAGGCCACACCTCAGTCTTCATATGACTTTTTTTGCATACTCCTTGAAATAGTTTTCTTTGCCCCATCTCCATAGAAATCGTTTGGGAAAAGCACAGCAGCCACACATATAAAAAAAATAATTATTGCTGTCAGCAAGCAAACCACGTCTGCCTTATCGAGCTGCAGGTATAAGGAACTACTGGCATGTACAGCCAGCATGTGAATGCCCCCGCCCCACACATACATACAATCTTTTTCCCATCCACAAACTATGCATTCGAAACCCTTCTCTTGCTCTTCTGTGAAGGTGCTGCATTCACTGGAGCTACTGCAAGGGTATTTGGTGTTTTGCAGCACCCCTCCCCCCTGGCCAGCAGGAAGAATTATTGCTTCTCCTTCTGCTATCTGCAGCTTCCAAGTAAAGCTAGAAAACCAAGGGTCCCCATAGTTTAATGAGACTCAGTGGCCCCTACTGCTACTAATCATTTATAAAGCGTTAAAAGGCATGCGCTGCGCTGTACAAATATAAATAGAGACGGTCCCTGCTCATGAGAGCTTACAATCTAATTAAGACAGACAAGACAAAGGATAGGAATAAGGGGAATAGGAAGGCAAGGAGACACAAGGAAAAAAGGGGGTCAGGATGCAAAAGCGGCTTTAAAGAGGTGAGCCTTTAACATGGACTGGAAAAGGGACAGAGATGAAGCCTGACGTACAGACTCAGGGAGTTTGTTCCAGGCATAAGGAGCAGCAAGGTGAAAGGACCCAAGTCTGGCATTAGCAGTGGAAGAAAGGGGCAAAGAGAGAAGCAAGCCAGAAGAAGAGCAGAGTTCACGAGGAGGAGTGCAGGGAGAGAGGAGAGGGGAAAGGTAGCGAGGAGCAGACGTGTGAATGTATTTATAGGTCAGAAGGAGAAGTTTGAATTGGATACGGAAGTGAAGTCAATGAAGTGATTTGAGAAGAGGGGTTATATGAGACTATGGAGGCTGGTGAAAAATTAGTCACACAGCAGAGTTCTGAAGGGGAGAGAGGCGGCTCAGAAAGAGACCAGCAAGGAGGAGGTTGCAATAGTCGAGACAGGAAGTAATTAGAGTGGACATTGCAGAGGGAAGCGGCAGCAGATATGAGGCAGTGTTCACTAATCCTCCTGCTGGTTGGAGGATATATCACAGGTAAGGGGGATCACCCCTTCCTCATTGATTTGGAAGGATCAGCAAGCTCCCTTCCTCCTTCCTATGGTAGCAAAGCAGGCTTCAAGGGGGGTATTTACTGCAGCAGGTTTTTGCTGTCTCCCAAAATTTGGCATTCTAGGCAACTGCCTAGTTAGGCTAACCCCGGCATTTACAAGACATGAGCCATTTTTATCTATGCGTTGCAACCTCCTTCCACAAAGACCTGCAAGGCTATGCCACCGGACAATGGAATCTCATCTGTCATACCCAAGATTTCAATCACTCTATCACCTACCCTACAATCCCACAATGTTCCTGCTCACGGCACCATTAAATCCTTTCACCCTACCTTTCGACTGTCCTATGTCAATGACTGATTAAATTTTATCCAGACAATTCGCTGTCTGGATAAAATTTAACCTGTTATTCCTGGGAGGAGTCAAGAGCATTCTAAGGGTCCAGTTAAACATTAAAGGGCTGATTTTATAAGGGACACATGGAAAGTTACACACTAGTTGCATATATAAGTCACATTTTAAAGAACTTACATGCATTAAAGGCAATTACATGCACATCTTAGATGGTTGCTATTCTGCAAGAGTGTATAGGGCGGGAATGTGGTTGGAGAGTAGGCCATAGCCTCAATTCACACATATTAAGTTATGAAATATAACTTATGCAGGTTTCCAAGCAATCTAGGTGCAGACATTTACACGTACTTTAGAGTAGGCGTTACCGCTGTGACTAGATTGACACATCTTTACGTTCCTTACATCGTTCCTACTTTATAAAGTCAAGTAGATGTGTACGTCACTTTATAAAATAGGCCCCAAATACATGCATGGCCTCCATTTCTATAGCGCCGATATTGAGCTTTGTCCAGTTAAATGAACCGTTTGAGTCTGGTTGAGGGAAGAGAACAGGTGAAATGAGGCCTGATATTCAGCAGGGGTGGCGAGCGCTGCTAAAGTGGCGGCTAGCCATCGCCGCTGAACTAGACCCCGATATTCAATGCCGGAGCTGGCACTAACTATCCGGGTAGGCCAGACAGCAGAAAAGCTAACCAGATAGTGGCAATATTCAGTCGCTGCCCGCTTAGCTTTGGCGGCGAACGTTAGACCGCCCTCTAGGTGCCTATCTTTTGCTGCTTAAGGATATCGCCGCCACCCGGTTCTCCCCCAGGCGCTACCTCCACTCCCCCCCTGAAGCGTATAGCGGCAGCACCTGTGTCTGCTAACCACATCAATCCTGCTGAATATCCCCCCTCCCCTGACACGTTTATTGCGTCTAATTGGTTTTGACCATTTAGAGAGTCATTTTCTTAACTCCTGCGCAGTCAATATATGCTACCATGCGTGTATTTGGGGCCTGAGTTAAAAAGTGACGCATGTGTGTACTTGACGTTATAAACTAGGAGAATACTAACGTGCCCTAACCTAGTCATAGTAAGTTGAAGATTTTTCAGTGAGAACACACTGGAGTCAATTTTCAACAATGACTACATTCATTTAAATACATATATTCAGGCTGCAAGAGATACAGACAGCTGTGCAGAATGTAGGTGTTATGGCGTTAGCGAACGGCCTATATGGAGGTCATGTTATAAGGCGCCGCATAAAGCTACATGCCATCGACACATGGAAGTCATGTGTTTTGTAATGGGGAAGAGACATCCTGTGATATGGAAACAGAGGAACCTGAGTGCAGTAGGACTGTTTCTGGTAGGAAGGATAAGCTCAGGACACCCAGTTGCCAGGAGCAACACAAACAATCCCAGCCACGAGGGCAGGAACCCCGCCCAGCTAGCAAACAATCCCCATCTCCTGGGCCTGATAGCTTTCACCTGGGAGGGGGAAGGGCTAGATTAGCTCCCAAGCAAACGTATAAGAAACGTTCATTAGAGTTTAGCAACAGAAAGAGAAAGGACAACAGCAAGGAGAGAGAGAACAGGGAAGACGGAGGAGAACAGAATCAGCTGGAAAGTTTGTGCAAGCTGAGGTCTGGCTCTTGGAAGCAGTGTCTGTCCTGGTGTGAAAGGAAAACGTATGTAAGTGATTCAGTGGATTCTGATTCTGAATGTGAGAGAGAGAGAGACAGAAAGCAGCTGACAGGAATAACTGGAGGAGCAGGGCACAAAAACCCTTTGACCAAAACTCCAGGTATTTATCCTATGGTGAAGGCACTCAAAGGGAGAAGTTACCAGTGAGGATAGCTGGGAAGCACTTACAAGCTCCAAGGAGTGAAAGATATACAGTGCAAGACATTTGTATGTCAGAAGAAGAGGGTGAGCAGCCAGAACACAGAGAAAAACCTCTGAGGTTTAAACCCCATCCTGGGAGAGCTGTGCACGGACTTTCTCCTGCCTCAAAGCCAGAAGGTAGGCTGTATAATCCTTGTAAAAGTGGTTATAAGAATTTCTCTCATAAGAACTATAAAGAATATGATTCTCCTCTAAGCTATGCCCAGAGATATAGTAAAGTTGATCCTTACCTCCTGGAGGAAATAATAGGGAAGCCTCTGGAACAGACAGCAGAGAATAATCTGGAAACGTTGGATACAAGGCAGAAGTTGTATTCAGCTGATAGCCAGCATGAGTCAATGCTAATTGATCCTCCAGATGAACAGTTGTCTGATACTCAAATGGATTGTACGTTAACAGTTACAAATGATAGGATTTCACTGTGCTGAGCCAGATACCTGAAGAAGCTGGTTCAACTGGCAGTTGAGAAGCACAGGATTTTATTTCCTAGTACCAAGGGACTGTATGCAATGAATACTGTACCATTTGTGATTTAAGTTGGAAGCTGTTATAAGTTATTTTTCCTACCTTGTGCCAGAGTGTATGGCTTTCTGTTCCTATGTTATTTTGTGTTTGAATCTGCCCCGGGAGGGGAATTAAAAGCCTGTCTTTGCCTGAACCACTCGATTCACGACTACAACTTATTGAAAAGGTTCACAACTACACCCTTAACCTTTCAATAAAAGGTCTCCAGGCTACCTAACCCGTATGCTGAAGCTACGGGCAGACTACTGGTGACAGTTTTCAATGACTTAACGCGTTTGGATGGGCCTGTCCGAGTGCTATTGCGTAAGTACGTGCGTCAAGCAGATGGTGCACACTTTCGGCAGAAGAGCAACGGTGATCCTGAATTGACAGCACATGATTTTCCTGCACAGCAGTTTCCTTCCTTTTCCCAGGGGAGAGAAATGTTTAGGCGGATCCCTGAAGGCAAGCAGGTCCCTCCAGTTGGGGAGAGGAATAAGCCACAGCTCCTAAGGCAGGGCAATCAGCTGGATACCAAGGGAAGGGGTGTGGCAAGACCATTTCCCTGAGCTCACATGAACTGCAGCCTATAGTCTAGGAAGGAGGTGGGGGGAAGCCTTTCCTTTCCCAGCCAACCTACAGTGGATCAAGCAATGGAGGTAGAAACCCCAGAGAAGTCCCTTTATTTTGACTTTGCGAAGATGCCTTGGATGTGGAATACTGCCAGGTATGCAGCCATTTCAGATTGCTGTTTAATCCAGGCTAAACACTCACCTCTTCAAGGCTGCTTTTGGATCCTGATCTGCATAGTCTCCTGCTCTCCAACCGTGTTTCCTTACCATTTCCCTAGAAATATCCTAGTCCCCAGCTGTCGTGATGTCTGTCTTGACTAGATTGTAAGCTCTGATGAGCAGGTGCTATCTTTTACATGTCTCTGTATAGTGCTGTGTACACCTTATAGCGCTATATAAATGATCAGTAGTAGTAGTGGAGTTTGTGGAGGCCCAGATAGGGCCGGGGTGATGAGTGAGCCTTCCCTCCCTGCCCCTCCTGTGTTTCTGTGTTTGCAAAAGGGACTCCATTCCATTCTGGATGCCGACAGCCAGGTTTTTCCTTTAGGGGGAATCTTCCCATGGTTTCGCTGGATCAAGAGATTTTATTTCTCTTCTTTGCCCAATAAAATTGCCAGTGTTTGATAACCTCATAAGTGCACTCGGGAGCTGTTCCTTTTGTGATTTGGGGACTGGACTGGAGGAGTGGCCTAGTGGTTAGGGCAGCAGCCTAGACCCAGAAAGGCCAGAATTCAAATCCCACTGGCACTCCTTGTGGTCTTGGGCAAGCCACGTAACCCTCCACTGCCTCAGGTACAGACTTAGATTGTGAGCCCTTTGGGGACAGGGAAATACCTACTGTACCTGAATGTAACTCACCTTGATCTTCTCCTGGAAAGGTCTGAGCTAAATAATAATAAATAAATAAAATTGGCATGGCTTAAAAGTGTACAGTTGCCGGGAGGACATACCACTACTCATGGAAACAGGAGTGCAGCTCCCCCTAGTGGTGGCAGGGTGTACATGGGGCAGAGTGCAAATTTACACACACACACACACACTACAAAATACTAGAACTAATGCATGTTGTTTCAAAATAGAGGTGTGGGCATCTACGCCAGCCCTAGATCTGGTGTAAGTACTCGTGCCAAAATTTAACACGTGTTTTTGGCCACTTACACCCCTGTCTTATAAAGAAAAGTAGGTGTCTGCTTTTCTTTATAAAACAGGCTTATGATAGGTGCATTCTGGGGTC
Organism: Ichthyophis bannanicus; assembly: GCA_033557465.1. NCBI lineage: Eukaryota > Metazoa > Chordata > Amphibia > Gymnophiona > Ichthyophiidae > Ichthyophis > Ichthyophis bannanicus. The sequence continues at coordinate 103,332,158 of CM066043.1, forward strand.
CAGTTATAAAATTACCCATGTGTTTAGTTGGCCCAATGTTCGTCAGTCCTAAACTAAATGTATAACATAAGCAGTAACAGACCCTCGGCATGATGATCGTGTCCCCACCGGATTTTGAGGCTGCAGCCTTTGCTGTTCCAGTCTCCTGCTACCACTGCTGTAAACAAATTGCAGCAGAAGCCCACTGCCCAATCCCCCAACAGGGCAATCCACCCCTGAACACATCTGGCCAGCGGCTGAAAATCACCACTGTCTGGATAATGTTTTTCTTCGGCTTCACTCCGCCCTGCCTCTGCCCCTTTTTATACATGTGAAGGCATGTTGTAGATGTCCAAGTGCAATCTTGGACATCCACGTTGAAATGTCAGAAGAAAGGCAGGTACATCCAAATTCGGGCAAGATTTCACAAATGTGGACACGCCAAATACGAACGTCTGTGGGACTGTCTGCATAGACGTCCCCTGAGGAGTATCCCAGACTGGGGACATCTCAGAGACATTCAGCAGTGATTCAAACACAAGTTTCTCAATTACCCCAACAAATAGCATTGCAGTTGTGAAGAGCACTGGGAATAGTGGAGTTGCCGTCTTCTCTACACTCTCTGGATGTTTTATGTCCCAAATGAGCACTTTCCCGAAGCTTTTTTTTTTGTGCCTGGAGCAGGTCTAAACTTGGACAGGGTCGTAGACATCCCCGATGTTTCTGAAATCGAGCAGGGACATCTAAGTCCATGTCCCTGCTCTAGACAAGCCTCCCCCTCCCCCACCCCCGCCTACTTGAATGTCCCTTTGCCAGAAACATCTTTAGACATAATTTGTGAAATTATTTATTTATTTAATGAGGAGTTTTTTTATACTGCCTTTCAGGATTATCAAAGCGGTTTACAATTAACTCAATGTTATACATGGACGTCTTCATGATTAGACCTCTGTGGGTCCATTTTCAGATGCCCAACGCACAAATAGAGCTTCTAAAATGACCACCATAGGATCTGGCCATTTAGATGGATTTTTGGCCTGATACTATCTGGATGGGAAAGTTATACATACATCAACCGCCAGTGAATATATAACATCCTTTCATCCTTTGAATATCAGCCCAACTGAGTATCCTAGGCTTTTTTAAAATATAATCACAGGTTCCCACCTACTCAACCATTTTTATTTTCAGAAAGCCTTTTCACTGCATATTAAAAACATGCCCAGAGTGGGTACCTCTCTGCAAATTGTGGTCTCCATGGGGATCTTGTCTTCGAGATCTTAACAAGCTGGTTCTCAGCTAGCTACACCTCCACTCCATTGTAGACAGCAGCAATAAATGAAAGATGAATCAATGTACAATGCATAGGTTCAGCATTTGAAAGCAGAAACAGAGTCCTGAAAACCATATCAAACATGGATGATTGTACGTACACAAGGCATAAATGACCAAACTCAAACACTGCTGACAAAGAACCTAGATCTTGCCATTTGCTGCAGGTACGTAGTATATAATTTGTAACTCTGCAGTTTGCTTTGGCTGGAATCTCCTGCAGTTTCAAACCCCTGCATTTGGGGGTTCAAACCCCTGCGTTATACTGGAAACTCATGCTGTGTACTGGGGTCTGTGAGCACACACTGCACACTGACACAAGGGACCCAGTGCTGACTGCTACTACTGTTCCCACTACTCTTGTTGCAGCTTCCTGCTTTAGATCAGGAGGGAGGAGGAGGCAGCTGAAGATCTGCCAGTTTGATTTCATCATCATCTGGGGTCACGTGAACTTTCAGTTGTTAAAATGGGGTCATGGGGAAAGAGTAGTGGATCCGTGGAATAGTCTCCCAGTGGAGGTTGTAGAGATGAGGACAGTAACTGAATTCAAGAAAGCATGGGACCAACACAGAGGATCTCTAAAGGCAAAAAGTGGACTGTTGTAGTTGTTATGGAAGGACAGACTAGATAGGCCATGTGGTCTTTTTCTGTCGTCATATTTCTATGTTTCTATGTTTCTATACGGGATAAAAGTCTGAAAAGCACTATCTTAGAGCCTCAAGAATATTCAACCACTGGATTATGAGGCTTGTTGGAATCTCTATTTCAAGAGCACACATAACTCCATTTAAAGTAGCTATTCCGAGTCACCTCCCGTGTGGGTTATACAACAAACAGGCAAGAGAGACAAAATCACTGGGGCAACCTCCATTCATTCCAGACTCAACATTTATTCTATACTTCTCTACTGAAATGTAGAAACACAGAGGCATAGACCTGTGAACCGTGTAACTGCCTCTACGTCAGTGCCGCTATCCCTGGATACCACCGTTATATGCCCCGGTGCTATATGTTTAGCATCGGGGGCATTCCGGGGGTGGTACCCATTGCTAACTGGTCAACAGCAATAATGAGCCAATGTCCAGTTGGTGGCCTGCGGATAAAGGGAGGCGTGGTAAAAGTTAGCCTATCTTTACCTGCGGGAGCTAACCAGGCAGCGGCTCAATATCGCTGCTGCCAGTTAGCTTCTGGGCTGTGCGGCAAACCCAGATATTCAATGCCGCTGGCTGGATATGGTCCCGGCATTGAATATCCACGTTTTCTTTGGTAATTTCTGCACTCTAAATGATGCACTTGGGCAGTGGGCTGCCCCTTAAACCAGAGTTCCTGCCGACACAGCTTTGATTTACAGCACAGACAAAATGAGGCTATTAGTAAAACTTTCAGAATTAAATATTCATTTTTTAAAAAAGGGCCATGTGCTCTGGATACCGTGCACTGTTGACTTTAAATGATCCTTAGAGTGCTGCTTTTGTCGGCAGATTTGATACCCTGGAAGCGAGTATACAGGTTTTTAGAATGCTTTTTGTGGATTTTGTTGTCTGAGTCATGGTTACTACTATTAATTTGATTTATCCATTTTAGGGGGTACTACCCTGGTGGTTTCTGTGACTCCAGTGATATGTGACGTCTCCCAGTGAGGTTTGCTGTTTTGGTTTTGGTTTGCTTGTTTTTTAGTTTTTTGCTGCCTTGGTTTTTGCTTAGATCTCATTTGTCTGATTGATCTCCAATTTGTTTACATAATTTATTGTATACAATTTATGTATCTTTTATACAATGCGTTTTTATCAATGTTTTACCTTTTTATTCATGGTCTATCTTTACTTTTTAGATTCTGTTTTGCACCATTGTACTTTTCGATCATTTACCATACCATTTTTATTTATTTGTATATGCCCCTGATATAAGCTTTAGTCGAAACATTTTGGGCAGTATTTGAACATTTTGTAAAGTATAATATCTTTTTGTAATGGTGTATATGTATTTTTGTAATAAAACTGTTTGTCCTCTTTGTTTGGTTGGGACCACCACTTTTATTTTATGGTATATATCCCTGTGGTGGGTTTGCCTCTTTTTTGTATTTGAAATCTAAGGGGTGTGTTTACTAAGTGGCGCTAGTGGCTTCCATGTGATATTGGAGCTGCAACCCCATTGAATAAAATGGGGCCACGACTCCGATTTTGCATGGAAGCCGCTAGCGCCGTTTAGTAAACACATCCCTAAGTATACCATATCTAGTGCTCTCCACTGATCCAATTCTGTGGTCACCTAGTTAAAAAAAATCAATTAGATTCGTCTGACAAGACCTACCTCTGGTAAAGCCATGCTGTCTCAGATTCTGTAATCCCTTGGATTCCAGAAACTACACCATCCTCTGTACTAATTTATTCACTACAGAGGTCATACTAAGTGGCTTGTAGTTCCCAGTCTCTTCCTTGCTTTTGCTATTGTGGACAGGAACCACATTCACCCATCTCCAGTCCTCCACAATCATTCCCAATTCTAAAGAAGCATTGAAGAGGCCAGCCAGTGGAGCTGCCAGTACTTCCCTACGTTCCTTCAGTGCCCTCTGATAAATCAAATGTGGCCCCATCACTTTGTCCACTTTTCATTTAGCTAGCTCCTCACACAGTCTTCTGAAAATGGTTCAAGTTCTACTCCACATTCATTCTTATTGTGTTTGTTTTTTGAGACCCCATTCCCATCCCTTATCTGGGAATACAGAACAGAAATATTTGTTAAGCAATTCTGCTTTATCCTCCCAGTCTCCACATATTTTCCCTTTCACTCTTGAGTCTCCCAATGCCATCTTTTCACTTCTTTCTGTCACTAACATACCTAAAAAACATCTTGTGTCCATGTTTTACTGTATTGGCTGTTTGGTTCCATTAGCATCTTTGCTTTCCTGACTACTTTACTAGTTATCCTTAGTTTCTCCAGATACTATTGTCTGCATTTCTTATTCTGTGATCTCTTATAGTTTATGAAGATTAACCTCTTTTTTTTTTCCCCTTTTCAGTAGAGGAGTAACCTAATGGTTAATGCAGTGGTCTGCTACCGAGGGAAGACAGATTCAAATCCCACTGCTACTTCTTGTAATCTTGGGCAAGTTACTTAACCCTCCATTGCCTCAGGTACAGACTTAGGTATTTTCCTGTGCCCAGAGAGCTTATAATCCATGATACATGAATATAATTCACTTGAATGTCTGACAAAAGAAGGGCTAGCACTACCATTAGGGAAACTAGGCAGATGCCTAGAGTACTGGCCTTCTATCTTTATCTTTCTTTATCTTTATTTAAAATTTGATAAACCGCTTAGGCCGAAACATAAAAGCGGTGTACAAAAAAATAAAAGGTCAACACTGCAAACTATAGAAAAAGGAACGCCAAAATATAACAGGAAAGCAAAAGAAAGGACAGTGCAAAGCAAAAACAACAAACAATAATCGCAACCAAAACACAGACTGGCTCAATTAAAACAACGACAGACAAGGGGAAAACAGGACCAAAATCTAGCTGAGACAAGACAACAATAAAAACAATGAAACTACTACGTCAGGGGGGGGGGTCCAAGGGAAGGTCAAATGCTTTTTGGAAGAGGTAAGTTCTAGGGGTGCCGATTGACACCGCTGCCGCCCCAGAGACAGCAATGGCTTGAAAACTGCGATGTAGTGCTTATCTAAACTCATTGTTGCTGAATCATGGTTCCTCTCTTCTAGTATCTACCACTTCTGCCCCCTCCGACTCAGACTTCCGGTTTGCATAAAGCAGAAATCTGCATCAGAGGGAGGCAGAAGCAGCAGATAATAGAAGGCAAAAATGTTTTTGCAATACTGGAGAGATAAGTGCTGTGTTGCTGTTTCCAAGCCATTGCTGCCACTGCAGGCCCCAGAGAGCGGAGGGGCAGAGGTGGAGGCAGCGGGGAGGGGATGCAAGGATTGGAGGTGCCAAGGGCACCGGCTCTGGACAAGGGTGTGAGTTTTTGAAAAGCATAGCGACCTCCTTTTCCTCTTACTTTTATTTACCTTCCTAACAAAATGTTTGTTTCCCACTGTTGTTCTGTTTCCCCAGATATTCCCATCCTGCTAACGACTCCTTGAGATATACTCCATCTTTGAAAAGTTAGTTTTCCCAAAGTCTAGGACCCTCACTTTTGAATGAACCTTCTCCACCTGCATCCTAATTCTGAAGCTCACCATCTAGTGATCACTGCATGTCAGATAATCGCCCACTACAACTTAAAGAACCACTCTCCCCATTAGTAAGCACCAAGTCCTGTATCATCCCCTGAAATTGCTCCAGGTATTATATGATAAAGCAGCTCATATATTAAATAGTAAAAATACTACGGTCAGAGCCCTTACAGTTTTTTGTATATCAACCTATTAAGGATGTGCACAGAACCAAAATTGTGTTTTAATTTTAGTTCATTTAGGTTTTTTTCCCCTGATTTTCAGAGTTTTTCTCAGTTCATTTCGCATATCCATTCTAATAAAAAGATGTTTAACATACTTCAGAGGTTTTAATGAGCACTAATCAACTCTGTGCATGTTACTTTGTAGGTTAATGCATATTACATCCATTTAGCAATTAGCATGCACTGAATGTTTTAGGCTGCGCTAATGAATACACATCCCGACAACCTACTGTAGCTGACTGGAAAAAAGTCTATCAGGCTGTAATATTCAGCAAGGATGAAGAGCAGTACAATAAAGTTCATCTCCTCTCAGACAGGAAAATGCTTCAGAACCCAACAAGTTACAGACCTCTATCTATTTCCTCCTTAATGTTTGTAAGGGGCTGAACAGTTCCCCTTACTTAAGTGACTTCAAACTTGCTAGATTTGAGTCCCGAAATCCTTGGCAGTAATTTATGCATGGCAGGAGGTAACACTTTCAGGAAGAGAGGTGTGTCGATGTCCTTTTTCTACCCATCTTGAGGCAAGCTGAGGCTCAAGATGAGCATCCGGGCTCTGGGGAGTCGGTCCCTGGGCCTGGAGGGCATAGGGCTAGGGAGAGGGGATCCTCGGTTATATGTCGAGGTTTAGGAGTTCTACAAAGCTCCAAGTAGGAAGAAATGACTCCATGGATCTGCAAGCAGAAGAGAAAGTGGCAAGAGAAATGTTCACTCAGCCAGAGGAGATGGCAAGCAGTCCAGCAGAGAGGAGCCGAGTATCCATCCAGTTCTCCCAGGAAAAAGACTGAAGTCCTACCTCTCTATAAATACTCCAGGATACAATACCTGGCAGATTTGAGCTGTGTCTACCAAAGCCTAGTCTGAGCTTACCCGAGATCGGTCTTCTGTATTTCCTGTGTGATACTATACCGAAGCTGCTACTAAAGCTATTTTTTTTTTCAGTAAAACCTTTTATTTCTTGAGCAAGCAGATTTTGCCTGGACCTGGACTTGTTTGGTGTGATTGCTGACCTGGGACTTTTTAAGAAGAGTACCCACAGAGGTAAGGCCCTGATAGGGTGTCTTTTCCCCTACTGCCCAACAGATACGGAGTATCTGCCTCTACTTACTCGGTGCCCTGGGCTCCAGCACCAGAGATATCGCAGGGCTACAGTTTTCTTCATTTTTTTCCCCCGGCAAACTCTGCCATGTCCTCTTCCTCAGCTGGCATAGCCAGATGGCTCAATGACCCCCATTGGCTGAGGGCTAGAAGGACATCTTCTCCAAGGCACGCTCTCAGTCCTGCTTGTTGGCCTGCAGGGCTCCTATCTTCCCCCTCCATGCACCACATCCATCCATCCTTGGCAATCTTCCAGTCCTTTGCTGATTCCTTCGGTGAATCATGCACAGTACCTGCATAAGAGTTCCGGCAACGCAGAGAACATAAAAATTGCTCATTTGATGCAAAAATTAACTCGGACGTTTGGCCAGCCCTTGATCAGGTAAGAATTTCTCCTGAAGTTGTTGCTTTGTCATGCTGCAGCTAGGCTGTACTGTGGCACAATCTCGACTCCTGCCGTCTCAGATACTGCTTCCTAGGATGACTTAAACTGAAACTTAGAATATAATGGATAATAAAAGTTGTTAGGTCCCTCTGGTCTGCACAGTTTCCTTCCGATTGAATACGGTACATCTCACTCAGTTTCCAGCTCTACTATCACACTATAGTTCTACATCCTCCAGTGGAAAGGACGCTATTCCATAGGTGCAGCTCTACGAATGCAGCGAATACTTGAGCTTCCCAAATATCCAGCAAGCCCTTCACTGCCTCTAGAGAGGAGTAAATTAGGTTGCATTTAGCATCCTCAATCATTTTGAAAAGTACACTCTGATTTGTGAGTTCCTGCATCCATCAACCAGGGACCAGAAGACTCATCTGCATATCCATCCCAGCAGTCGATGCCAGAGGTCACAGCAAGTCAGTCAAGCAATAGCTGCTACAGACCCCGCCCTCTTTCCACCAGCAGAGGACTGGAAGATTCATCTGCATATCCATCCAGTCTCTTATGTTTACTTCAATGGGTACCAAAGCTCCGCCAACTGAATGATGGCTGGGAAAAAAATGTATTGCCAAAGCTGTTGCCCCTGTTACAGTTTCTGCCTCTGTCCAGACAGACAGGCTGATGCCAGTCGAAGGACCGGTTCCATGTGCAAATGGCTGGAAGCTGAAGCCCTCACAAAACAAGTGGAGGAGCTCAAGGAAGAGGCGACGAGGCTGAGAAGCATTCAAGACAGCAAAAAGTACATTCTTTATCTTTATAACACTTGATATACCGCCCTAGACTTTAGGGTATCAGAGCAGTTTACAAGTTCCAAAAAAGGCTGTATAGAAAATAGAAAAGAACGCCATTATCAGATAGGACAGGATGAAAAAAAATGCAGAGAAGCGTAGGGAGAGCAGGACACAGAGCAGCCAATTAAAGCTGGAGGGGGGAGGTCAAAGGTGGGTCATTAGCATGGATTTGGATTTGAATCTGGAGAATGAAAGTTCAGAGTGTAAAGTGAGTGGCAGTGAATTCCATAAGGCAGGACCTAGAAAAAAGAAGGCAGAATGCCGTGTTTGTTCTAAGCGTGTTTGAGATACTGAGGGAAGTGCCAAGTGATGGACATGAAGTGACCTAAGGAGATGGGGGAGGGGGGGGGGTGAAACTGAAGGAGGTCAGCCAGATATCGGGCTTTACGTATGCTTCACGATGTATCCAGGTGCTCCCACATAGTATGCTACAGAATGAAGAGAGTTGGACACGAGTCACTAGAACCTGCAGAATCCACAATCCTCCAGCCCTTGAAGTGAAGAACCAATATACAGCCCTGGAAGTGGAGGAGGTGAAAGCATCCCAGGAAAGGGAAGAACCAGAACTCAAGCATCCCAAAGAAGCAGAATCGGTGATCACAAGGAAGCAAAAGGTAGTAGTGGTTGGTGACTCTCTTCTGAGGGGTACTGAGGCATCCATCTGCTGACCAGACTTGATGTCCAGAGAGGTGGGCTATCTGCCAGGCACCAAAATCAGAGATGTTACGGAGAGTTTGCCGAGACTCATCAAGCCTACCGATTATTATCCGATGTTACTCATCCATGTCAGCAAAAATGATACTGCTAGGTAGCCCTCCAAGCATATCAAGAGTGACTTCATGGCTCTGGGACAGAGGGTGAAGCAGGTGGGGTTCTCTTCAGTCCTTCCTGTTGAGGGTAAAGGCTGAGTAGAGAAGCTCGCATCCTGGAGATGAATGCACGGCTGTGTGAATGGTGTCATCGAGAGCATTTTGGTTTCCTGGACCATGGGATAATTTTCCAAGGGCTGCAGAGCAGAGATGGTGTCCACCTAACCGAGAAGAGTCAGTGTCTTCCACAGCAGACTGGCTAACCTACTGAAGAGGGCTTTAAGCTAGATTTGCTGGGGATGGGTGAAGAAAGCCCCCAGAAGTAAAAGCCCCCAGGTAAGTAAAATAATAAATACCTCTGTAGAAATGGGTAAAAGGGGTAACATCTGGAAAGCGGTGTGCATATTTGCCCGTAGTATGGGAAATAAGATCCCAGATGTTAAGGCTTTAATGGAAGAGGCTGACTTAGATTTAGTGGCAGTTACAGAGAAATGGTTCACAGACAGCCATGAATGGGATGTAATTATACCAGGCTATACTTTATTCAGGAAGAACAGGGTAGGAAAAAGGAGAGAAGGAGTGGCACTATATTAAAAAAATAATATTAAAAGCTATAGAATCACAGGGTTGTAAAGGGAGCGAGGAGGCACTGTGGGTTAAACTAGAAAGAGAGAATTGGAAATCCATTTGCATTGGTGTGATATGCAGATCTCCTTCATGGGGAGAAGACGTGGACAGAGATTTAGGCCAATTGGGTCGTGCAGGAAAGCACACCAGACATTTAAAAGGAGCACCGGATCGGCAGGAAGATCTCTTTAACCTCCTCCACAGCTCCGATCAGCATCGGGCAAGAGGAGTGGGTAAGGAAGTCCCTCCCATCCCCCTTGGCCAAAGCCAATCAGGCCGCACAGGAAAGCACACCGGACATTTAAAAGGAGTGCCGGATTAGGCATGCCCATGCCTGGCGGGCCTGCGCCAGTAGGCTGCACCAGAGAGCCCTTTGGTATGGCCCTTAGGCACGGGCCTGAGGCGTACCAAATAATTTCCATCTGCTTTCTAAAACGTTTGCAGGACCACAATTTCCTGCAGTCATGAAAGTTGTTTTATACTAGACCACAGCTTGCTGTTAACTTCTTACTGCCTGTAACCTCAATTCACTGATACAATAAAGCAAAGCAGTACAGTGTATCAACTCTCATGTACTGCCCTGCTCCACTGCATGTTTCTACCCTGTTCTCATGCACCAGCCATCCCATTTATCTCAAACTACTACCACATGGCCTTGCTATCTCTGCTATCTTTCAACCACCACCCTGCGCCAGTGTATCAGCACTCATGTGCTAGCCATTTAATGTATCTCAACGAACTCACTGCTCCATATCTTTATACTACTCCCCAACCAAACTGCCACTTACTCTGATCAACAAATTTATATACCACAACCCTCCTTCCTTACTTCTATCAGAAATTACAGATAGCTATGTCTCACTTTCACAAATGGCTTGTCCTCATATACCTCTCCTCCCTATTCATATGTTGCTTATTGGCCCACACGACTCTCTCCTCCCTCATACCAATTATCTACTCACCAAGGCCCTTCACATTCTCTCCATGGCTGTCACAAACCATCCACTACTACAAAAGACCTTCCTGTCTCCTCCACATTCCCACATGCTCTCCTACTGAGACACCAATTACTCACCACGATCACCCAGATCACACAATCAAATGCAGTCTGATGAATGCATGCTCTGCCCGTAATAAAATACAGACCCTTGCTGACCATATCACTGATGATGAAATTGACCTCTTATGTATCACTGAGACATGGTTCACTGACACCAATAATGTCTTGCTAAACACTGAAACACACAATAGCCACAACTGACCACGCAGCATAGAAACATAGAAATATGACGACAGAAAAAGACTACATAGCCTATCTAATCTGTCCTTCCATATCAACAACTACAACAGTCCCCTTTTTACCTTTAGAGATCCTCTGTGTTTGTCCCATGCTTTTTTGAATTCAGTTACTGTCCTCATCTCTACCACCTCCACTGGGAGACTATTCCATGGATCCACTACTCTTTCCATAAAGAAATATTTCCACATATCACTCCTGAATCTATCCCCCTTCACCCTCATCCCATGTCCCCTTGTAGCAGAACTTGCTTTCAATTGAAAGAGGCTCTCTCCCTGAAAATTTATGCCATGGAGGTATTTAAACATCTCAATCATATCACCTCTATCCCGCCTTTCCTCTAAGGTGTACATATTAAGATCCTTAAGTCTGTCCTCATATGCATTATAATGAAGACCACTAACCATTTTAGTAGTAACCCTCTGTACTGACTCCATCCTGTTTTTATATCCTTTTGAAGGTGCAGTCTCCAGAATTGCACACTATACTCCAAATGAGGTCACACCAAAGACTTATACAGAGGCATTATCACCTCCTTTTTTCTGCTAGCCATTCCTCTCCATATGCACCCAAGCATCCCTCTAGCTTTTGCTATCACCTTTTCTACCTGTTTAGCTACTTTAAGATCATCAGATAAAACCACGCCTAGGTCCCGCTCTTCTTTAGTGGACAAAAGTACTTCACCCCCTATACTATATTGCTCCCATGGATTGCTGCAGTCCAAATGCATGACCTTACATTTTTTAACATTAAATCCCAGCTGCCAGATTTTAGACCATTCTTCAAGCTTAGCTAGATCCCTCCTCATGTTTTCTACACCTTCCTAGGTGTCTACTCTATTGCAGATTTTGGTATCATCCGAAAAGAAGCAAACCTTACCCAACAGCCCTTCCACTATATCACTAACAAAGATGTTAAAAAGAATCGGACCAAGGACACATCCCTGGGGCACACCACTGGTAATATCCTTCTCCTCAGAGTGAGCTCCATTTACTTGTACACTTTGTCGCCTCCCACCCAACCAATTTCTAACCCAAGCAGTAACTTTAGGGTCCATCCCTAGGGTGCTCAGTTTGTTTATAAGTCGCCTGCGAGGAACAGTGTCAAAGGCTTTACTGAAATCTAAATACACCACATCTAGGGCTCTCCCTCTGTCCAACTCCCTGGTCACCCAGTCAAAGAAATCAATCAGATTTGTCTGACAAGACCTGCCTCTGGTGAATCCATGCTGCCTCGGATCCTGTAATCCGCTGGACTCCAAAAACCTCACTATTTTCTCTTTCAGCAGCGTTTCCAATAATTTACTCACCACCGAAGTTAAACTAACCGGCCTGTAGTTTTCAACCACATCCATACTTCTGCTTTTGTGTAAAGGCACCACATGAACCTCTCTCCAGTCCTTTGGCACCGCTCCCGACTCCAACAAGGCATTGAAAAGGTCAGTCAGTGGAGCTGCTAGAACGTCCCCAAGTTCCCTCAGTATTCTAGGGTGTATCCCATCCGGTCCCATTGCTTTGTCTACTTTAAGTTGAGCTAGTGTCTCATGAACACAGTCTTCTGAAAATTGTTCAAGATGTGGGTGTTTTCTGAAGTCCTGCTCCTGGTTCTTCATCTGTGAATACAGAACAGAAATATTTGTTAAGCAATTCTGCTTTATCCTTATCAGCTTCTACATATTCCTCCCCTGCACCCTTGAGTCTGACAATACCACTTTTGCCCTTCCTCTTCTCACTAATATATCTGAAAAATGTCTTATCCCCCCATTTTATTGCATTGGCTATTTCCTCCTCCTTTTGAATCTTTGCCTTCCTGACTACTTTGCTAGCTTCTCTAAGTATTTCCAAATACAGATGCCTGTCTTCCTCTGTCTGTGATCTCTTGTATTTCATGAAGGCCTCCCTCTTTTTCTTCACTTTTCAGCTACTTCTTTCAAAAACCATAGCGGTCTCATTTTCCTTTTACCTTTTATTTAAAATTTTAACAAAAAGGTTGGTTGTCCTTAAAATATCCCCTTTTAGTTTTGCCCACTGTTTTTCTACATCCCCCAGCTGTTCGCATCCCACTAACGACTCCCTGAGGTATTGGCCCATCTTGGCAAAGTTAGTCTTTCTAAAATCTAAGATCCTCACCTTTGAATGGATTCTAACAGCCCTAGTCCTAATACTGAACCATACCATCTGGTGATCACTGGATGCAAAATGATCTCCCACTACAACATCAGAAACACTTTCACCATTGGTAAGCACCAAGTCCAGTATGGCCCCTTCACGTGTGGGGTCTGTTACCAATTGCCTGAATAGTTCTCCCTGTAGAGAATCCAGGATCTCCTTACTTCTAGATGATACTACAGCAGGAATGTGCCAATCAACATCTGGCATATTGAAATCTCCTATCAGTAGCACTTCCTCTTTCCTAGCAATGCTGCGTATGTCTTCAATTAACTCTCATTCCACCTCTTCCTCTTGTGAGGGAGGTCTGTATATCACACCAATACAAATAGATTTCTCTTTCCCTCTTTCTAGTTTAACCCACAATGCCTCCTCTCTTTTAAGCTCTGTAATTCCAAAGCTTTAATAGTAGTTTTTACATATAGTGCCTCTCCTCCTCCCCTTCTTCCTACCCTGTCCTTTCTGAATAAAGTATAGCCAGGTATAGTTACATCCCAATTATGGTTTTCTGTGAACCATGTTTCTGTAACTGTCAATACTGGACCTGGTGCTTACCAATGAGGAAAGTGTTTCTGATGTTATAGTGGGAGAACATCGTGCATCCAGTGAGCACCAGATGGTGTGATTCGGTATTAGGACTAGTGCTAAAGTCCATTCAAAAGCGAGGGTCTTAGACTTCAGGAAAACTAACTTTACCAGGATGGGACAATACCTCAGGAGTAGATGGGAACAGCTGGAGGATGTCGAAAAGCAATGGGCAAAACTGAAAAGGGATATTTTAAGGGCAACAAACCTTTTGTTAGAAAGGTAAATAAATGTAAAAGGAAAGGAGGCCACTATGGTTCTCAAAAGAAGTAGCTGAAAAGGTGAAGAAAAAGATGGTGGCCTTCATAAAATACCACAGAAAGAGTAAGACAAGCATCAATATTTAGAAAAACTTGAAGTTAGGAAAGTAAAGAAAGCAAACATACAAAAAGAAGAAATAGCTAATGCAATAAAATGGGGAATAAGACATTTTTCATATATGTTAGTGAGAGGAGGAAGTGCAAAAGGCATATTGTCAGAGTCAAGGGTGAAGGGGAGGAATATGTAGAAGCTGATGAGGATAAAGTGGAATTGCTTAACAAATATTTGTGTTCTGTGTTCACATATGAAGGGCCAGGAGCAGGACCTCAGAAAACACCCACAAATAGGAACAGAAGCTACACTACAAGTAGACAAAGTGATTAAGGCCAGTGGGAAGGAACTTGTGGATGTTCTAGCAACTCCACTAAACAGGATGGAGTCGGTGCAGAGGGAGGCTACCAAAATGGTCAGTGGTCTTCGTTATGAACCATATGGGGACAGACTTAAAGATCTCAAAATGTATACTTTAGAGGAAAGGCAAAATAGGAGATATGATAGAGATGTTTAAATCCCTTCCATGGCATAAATGCACAGGAGGAGAGCCTCTTTCAATTGAAAGCAAACTCTACAATGAGGGAACATAGGATGAGGGTGAGAGGGGATAGACTCAGGAATTATATGCGGAAATATTTCTTTACGGAAAGAGTGGTAGATGCGTGGAATAGTCTCCCAGTGGAGGTAGTAGAGACGAGGACAGTATTTGAATTCAAGAAAGCATGGGACAAACATAGAAGATCTCTAAAGGGAAGAAAGGGACTATAGTAGTTGATATGGAAGGGCAGACTAGCTAGCTCACATGGTCTTTTTCTGCCATCATGTTTCTATGATTCTTTCTGCAAGGAAATATTTCCTAAGGTTACCTTTCTATTGTGACCTATTCTAGAACTTCCTTTCCAGTGAGAAGTGTTTGCTTTCTGTGCATTAACTATACTTTTGAGGTATCTGAATGTGTCTCTCAAATCCTGCCTCTCACTCCTCCTCTAACATACACACATTTAAGCCTTAAGTCTGATTTCATGGGGCTTTTGGAACTGACACTTACCCAATATCTATATCATCCATGAACTACTTCTAGGTCCCAGTCCTCATGCTGGAAAACCTCACCCAGAGCTGGTTTTAAGGTAGGGCAAGCACAGTTGGTAGTCCAGGCTTTGTGCGACAAGGGGTGCTGCCCATCAGGCGCTACCACTGTGAGTGAGCCCAGCTCCCCCAAGGCACACCATAGCCAATTTAACTACCACTAGTGATACACTTACCAGTTTGTGTACCAGACAGCAGAATTCTATGCCAGAGCAGTGGGGGAGGAGGAGAGAGCGAGCGAGCATGCATGAGTCAGGGAGAGGACGTCCACTCTCCTGCCTCATGCCAATTTGGGGGTGGGGGAAAGAAACCTGCACAGTCTCCACTTCCCACTAAACTAACCCAAAGACCAGGGGCAGGGACCAGCAAATGGGGGGGGGGGGGGGGCATCATCACTGATAATTCTGCCACCTTCCCCAGAGCCAGCCTGACCTCACTGCACAAAAATGTAGTAATAAAGTAATTGCATCAAAGGAGGGCAAATTTTGAAACTCAGAATTTCAAAGACATATATAGATTATTTTCCTAGAATGTATAGCCATTTCCCAGGTTTCAAGTGCTCAATGTAGTGGTAAAGTGCTATTATTTAATATTTTTATGATTTATTAACTATCTTATTGGAAAAATAATTTGCCCAAGGTGATAAACAGATCATCACAGTCTGACAGTCTTGGTGCCAGACTGTAACTTGAATTAGTGTCACATTTGGTAGTAAAAATATCTTGCACAAATACTAAGGTCCCAAGTATTATATAAAACCTTTTCACCTGATTGGAAGTTACAGTTTATTAGCAGGCGTGATATACCGCCTTTCACTGCTCAGAGAAGGGCAGTGCAGTTTAAATCTCTCTCTCTGGTGACTCAGATTGCCCAATGCACTGCAACAATTAAACCCAGGAGGGTATTAATCTGTAACTGCAAAGATGATGCAAGTTAAAAGTGCAGCCTTACAATGTGGCACAATGACATTGTTCCTCTTTTCCTCATTTGCAAAGCCAGGCATGTCAGCGTGGGAGATTTGAATGACACAGTCATGGTTAAGTATGTCTCAGCAGGGTAGCTGTAGCGCAGTGGTATGATGTGTATATTTATCTCCATGAGCAGAGTTTATCTGTATCTCTGGAAATCTGAAAGTAGATGGCAGAGGATGGGGGGATGTGTGTGTGTATGTCTTAGAGGGGTGAGTGTGTGTTTTGTGGAGGCGGTGTATGTGTGACAGGGATGAATGTGTATGTCATGGGTGTGTGTGTGTCAGAGTGTATGCGTGTGTGTCATAGGAGAGAATGTTTTGAGGGCGTGTGTGCCTCAGGTGTATGTGTGTGAGTTAGTCTGTTTGTGTTTGTACTGCGGCATCTGTGTTGGGTGTGGGGCATGTGTATGTGTGTGTGTCTTCTACGAGTGTGTTGCGGGCATGTGTTTATGTGTGCATCAAGATGTTTGTCTTAATGGTGTCAGTGTTAGTGTTGTTTGTGTGTTCTATTGTGTTTTTCTACTGTGTTATATTGTGTGTATATTATGTTGTGTCTTGTGGTGTGTTCTGTGTGTTTGTGTAGTGTGTGTTGTATGTATTGTGTTGTATCTTGTGGGGTGTGTGTGTGTTGTATTGTTGTGTGATGTGTGCTGTGTGTGTGTGTCTCACAGGGTGTCTGTCTCAGCAGTGTGTCAGATATATGCATGCACAGATGTGTACGGATAAATAGACAAACTGACAGACAGATGGATGGAGCCTCCCCAATTTGTGCTTTTTCTTAAAGAAACACTCCTTATAATCACATGACACCTTTTAGTTCCAATGTTTTTCATTTTATAGTGTGCTATATCCAACAGAAAATTAGTGAAAGAAATATGTAACAAAAATTGTATATCAATAAAGTATGTCCATCAAAGAATGTTTAAAGTACTCTTTCATACATCTTCACAAAGCAAATGATTCCCAACAATATTAATCCAAATATTCCACAAATGAATCCTTTTCCAGCTGACCAAATTTCACAGTATCCCTGACATGTGTCATCTTTTGCCCAAGTAAAATTACCTCAGGAGGTAATCATCTTTGCAGCACACAGATCAAGCTTAGTTACTCACCTGTAGCAAGTGTTCTCCGGGAACAGCAGGAATAAGTCCTTCTGGGAGCTTCATCATGCATGTGCGCCTGTCTTCCCACCCGCCACAGCCATCTTTTCCTCATTAAGATGACAACGCTGAACAAGAACAACTCCATGGGGAGGAGGGAGGTTTGTGAGGACTTATTCCTGCTGTTCCCGGAGAACACCTGCTACAGGCGAATAATTATGCTTTATCCGGGAACAAGCAGGAAGTAAGTCCTCAAATATGGGATTCCCCAGCTACAGACTACTGATAAACAGCAAAAAAGAAGCCCAACGGGGCAACCAAACAGGAGAACTTGAACTTGAGTAGTCCCTCGGAGGGAGTCCAATTCAGCATCCACAGCGAGCATTCACATTAGGAAGACTTTATGGTAGCCTGGATGGACAGAAGGGCCAATGGGAAGGAGCTGAACCTAATTCTCAAACAGATACCGGAGTATGGCTTTGCCAAAGTTGCTGTTACACAAAGAATCCCCATTGAGACAGTAGTGGGCTTTGAAAGTGTGGAATGAGGACCATGTAGCAAATTCGCCACTGAAGCGGCCATATCTTGGACATTATGAGCAGTGACATGACATTCAAAGCTGAGCCCTGCCTTCACAAACGTGAAGGAAATGCAGTCTGCTACCCAAATGGACAGCATACATTTGGAGGCGGCTACACCCAACCAGTTAGGGTCAAAGGAGATGAAGAGCTGGGTGGAACACCAATGGCTTTAGTTCTTTCCAGGTAGAAGGCCAAAGCATATTTGCAATCTATGTGTAGTGTGGCCTCCACCCTGTTGGCATGAGGGCAAGGAAAAAAAGTAGGCAAGACCACAGACTGATTGAGTTGAAATGAAGAGACCACCTTGGGCAGGAAACGTGGATGTGTCCGCAGGACTATTCTATTCTGATGAAACCTGGAGTAGGATGCATGCATCATGAGAGCTTGGAGTTCACCAACTCTCCGGGTAGAGGTATCAGCCACCAGGAACACAACGTTCCAGGTCAGGTATTTTAGTGGGCAAGAAGCCAGCAGAGCGAAGAGGGCAGAGAGGAGCTGCCCGAGAACCACACTGAGATCACACACCATTGGTGGTGCTTGATCAGAGGCTTAGAGAAAAGGAGGCCCCGCATAAAGTGGGCCACTAGTGGGTGCACAGAGATGGGTTTATCACCAGTTCCGTGGCGGTACACCCCTATAGTGCTTATGTGCACTTGGATGGAATTGGATATGAGGCCCGAGTTAGATAGGTGGAGAAGATACATTAGCAGCAATGCCACTTCACAAGAATAAGAGTCCTGAGTTCTGTCCATGCACCAGAGAGCAGATCTGCGCCATTTGAAGACATAAGAATGGCGGGTGGAGTCCTTACAGAAGGCCAGGAGTACATTTTCCATCTCCTCTGGGAGGTTGAGTTCTTAGAGGACTACTCGTTCAGTATCCACGCCATGAGGGTCAGGGACCTCACGCAGAGGTGTAGCAGGGTCCCGCTGTACTGAGAGATGAGATCTGGGTCAGAGCCCAGTCGAAGAGGCTCCCACTGAGAGAGATGAAGCACCAGGGGAAACCACGGCTGCCTAGTCCAAAAAGGGGCAATAAGAATCATGGTGCCCTTGTCGGCTTGGAGCTTGAACAACATATTTGCCACTAGAGGAAGTGGGGAGTTATGTGTATAGCAGCCCCACTCCTCAGTTAATGAGAAAGACATTGAATGCCAGCCTGTCGCTGAACACCACCCTGGAACAGAAGCAAGTCACTTGGGCATTGAATGGAGTGGCAGACAAGTCAATCGCCGGAGTGCCCCACATCTCTCCTTTTGAGGGTCTACTCACGTGGTTAGAGGACCCTGCTGAGATGGTCCGCCATTGCATTGAGTTCACCCATCAGGTATGCCACCCTGAGGTGCACGCCATGGGCGACAGCAAACCTTCATAGCTGAACCACTTCCCAGCAGAGGAGGTATGACCCTGTGCCCCCCTGTTTGTTGATGGAGAACATTGCAACTTGATAGTCCTCATTCAGGTGGACAATCTGGTTGATCAGTTGCGTCTGGAAGACATGGAGGGCATTCGCAATGGCCCAGAGTTCCAGAAAACTGATCTGGTGCAGACTCTTTCATTCCGACCAGAGACCCTGCATGCTCAGGTTGTCAAGATGAGCTCCCCAACCCAATGGATGCATCTGTCGTCAGCGTCCGGTGGTCAGCATTTGGTGGGGCACAGCGCACCGGAAGGGAAGTGCTCTGAGCAGATTCTGCGGCTGATACTACTAGTGGAGGGAGTTGATGAGAGGCGTGGGGACTGCCACGCTGTTCTTGAGGCAGTCTGTGATCTGACGCTATTGAGTGCACAGAGTCCATTGCGCCTGGCGCATGTGTAGGTGGGCCAATGGCGTGATGTGCACCATGGAAGCCATATGGCATAGTAACTGCAGATGTCTCACACTATGTTAAACCTGCTTTACTGGATCACACTAACCACCTTGGTGAGGCACTTTGCACTTTACTCTGGTAAGAACGCTCTGGCTTGAGTGGTATTGAAAAGAGCCCTGATAAATTCCAGCCGCTGCGAGGGCTGGAGGTGTGACTTCAGGTATTTGATGACAAATCGTAGGCTTTCGCATATCTGGATGGTGAGGGAGGCCGAGGAACACACACCGTCTGACGTGGAGGCCCTTATGAGCCAGTCATCCAAGAAGGGGAAGACGAAGACCACCAGGGTCCTGAGGTAGGCAGCCACCACTGCTAGACACTTTGTGAAGACTCTGGGAACCGACACTAGCCTGAAAGGCAAAATGCAGTACTGGAAGTGTCACCCGCTCAACGTAAAGCGGAGGTACTGCCTATGGAGAGGATGGATCGGGCTGTGTATGCATCATTCATATATAAGGAGAAGAGCCAATCGTTCTTTTGGAAGTCTCCAGAGAGAGCATCTTGAACTTCTCACTCAATAAGAAGCAATAGAGGTTCCTGAGATCCAGGATGGGTTGAAAACCTCTGGTCTTTTTGGGAAGCAAGAAATAACAGGAGTAGAAGCCTCATCCAATCTGCTTTGATGGTACCAATTCTATGGCAACGTTGGCCAGCAGAGCTTTGACATCCTGCAAGAGAAGATGTTGGTGAAGCGACTTGAGAGGGTAATCTCCAAGAAAGAACGTGGGAGGCAGCTGGGCGAAATGCAACAGTTAACCATTCTGGACGATTCTTAATACCCAGGTTCTGCTGTAACTAAGGGCCACCTGTGAGCAAAGTGGACCAGCCGACCACCCATCTGCAGGGGCACCTCTGGGGGCAAGGGTAGATTGGCCATGCTCCTTAAGAAGCAGTCAAAATCCCATCCCAGGTTGTGGCTGCGGGGCAGGCTGGGCCTTTTGAAGCTTAGGGCAGCATGGCTGGCGCAGGCCTTGTGTCTTCTGCTGTGCCTGTGGTGCACTCTGGTAGCTTTGATAGCTAGGATAGCTGGGGTAATACCTGTGTTACCCACAGCCTTCTTTCTAGAGAGATCTGCGGTCTTCCTGGAGAGCCAAGTCATGGTAAGCTGCTCCTTCTCCATCTCACTGGCCTTCTCCTTCATGGGCTTTCCAAAGAGGTTTTCCCCTCTGCCAGGAACATCAGTCAATTTGTCTTGGACCATTGCTCGAGGTCGAAAGACTGGAGCCAGCCCAAATGGCAGGCATCGATGCCAACAGCTGCCGCTCGATTGACTGGCTCAGAAGCATCATAGACCGCCCTGCTCATGTATTTTGAGCAGTCCTTTCCTCACCTCAGTAGAGAACAGAGGTTCTCCAGATGCTCAGGTGGTATCAGGGTAGAAAACTCAGAGAGGTCCCCCATAACGTCCTTGAGGAACATGGGCATATAGAGTTGGTAGGATAAGATCTGTGCCACCAACATAGAGCCCTGGTAAAAGCGCCTCCCAATACCATTGAGGGTATGAGCTTCTCTTCATGATGGAAAGGAGAAGTGAATTTTGGAACTCTTGATGCGGCTCATGGCTGACTCCACCACCATGGAGTTATGGGGCAGTTGAGGCTTCTCGAAGCCAGTGCTCTTTTGCCCCATGTACATGGAATTCAACCTTCTGTTGATGGCTGGTACTGTCAGTGGGTTTTCCCACATGTGGAACATCAGATGCTGGAGGATGCAGTGTACGGAAACCATCACTGCCCCTTTGGGAGGCGAGGGATATTGGAGGATTTTGAGTTCCTCTGCACTCTGCTTCCAGGGGGTATAGAAGGGCCTTCGTTATGTCCCGGACAAACTCATGGAATGAGATGTCCTCAGGTGGGGGCTTGTATCTCTTATAGGGGGGGCAACAGATCTGAAGGAATGTCTCAGTGTCTCTCCGAGGCCAGGGACTCTTCTGTCTCCCATCCATTGGAATCAGACTCAGACAAAAAAATCAAGATAGCGCCTATCCTATTCCTGATGTCTCCACCGCTCCAGCGGGGAAGGTGGGGTCCAAGGCACCCCATGCCAGCATCAGACCAAGAGGCGCTAGGAGAGATGGCGATTGGTGCCAAGGTGGAATCCAATACTTGACCCGAAGGACCTACAAGACTCAACAAAGCATGGTTCTCCAAGAAAGGCTGGACCACTATCAGGGGGGCCACCTCAGACTGCGGGACCAGCACCAGTATCAGAGCTCCCGAGGGCATTGGTGCAACCAAGGTCTGAGCTGCCAAGAATGCTGCCATGCTCCATACGAGGGCCTGTAGGCACTCGGCTAGCATTGTGGTCTCAGAGATTGCCAAGGGTGGGGCAGTCGCCTTGGCCTTTGACTCTGGCATCCGCGTAGGGGGACTCCTCGATGGTCACAGCATCAGGAGACTGGTGGTGACCCTCCAGGGCCTTCAGAATTGACTCTTCTTTTCAGGGCAGCTTAGCAGGCCACTCCCAGCCATTGCCCTCAGAGTCACATCGAGAGGGGACTCTAATGCCAATGCCCATGGGGTTTCCCCCGGCTCTCGGCATCGATCCCCGACATCAACGAGGTGGAAGACTGGTTCTTCTGATGTCCATGGGAAGGCAGTCCTTCAGCTCCGAGTGAGCATGGGCACCATGTGATGACGAAGCCTCGGCGGCACCCCTCAAGGGTGTCGATGCCAGTGCTGAGGACGCCGAGTCAGATGGCCCAAACAGGGGCTGTTTCTCATGGTTCTTCAAGCCCCTACTTGTCATGTGTGGGCACAGATTACAAGTGGAGGGCTCATGGTCTGGCCTGAGGCACTGAATGCACCAGTTATGGCAGTCCATCACCGAAATGGTGCAGGCACACCTGGTACATTTTTTAAAATTGCTGGCCAGCTTTGACATATCAGGAAAAATGGATGCCACCAAATCTAACGGCTCCAATTCTCAGCCAGTCAGGGGAATGGGTGGAAAAAACCCCGCACCGAAAGCAAAAGAAAAGAAAGAAAAAAGAAAAAACACGAAGTGGCGTCGATGAGATCGATGCCCCCAGGGACAAGCGGGAAGGTAGTGGAAGATTACAATTGAAAAAAAAGAACCCGAATGGCACACTGAAGTAACCTTTTCCCAAGGCACAGGACAAACATCTGTTGGGCTCCATGGAAAAAAGAAAATGGAGTAAAAGATGGCTGCGATGGGTGGGAAGACAGGTGCACATGCGTGATGGAACTCTCAAAAGCTTCCTATGGAAACTGCGGAGTATTCCCACGTGGGCTCCATCAGTGATGTAACCCATATGTGAGGACTTACTTCCTGCTTGTTCCTGAGAATCATTCTTATAATAGGACATACAAGTTACCACTGCCATTTTATGTGCTCCAGTGATCATTACCCCGTGTGTGACATTTCAGCTCTGAGCTACAGATCAGAGGGGCAGAAGGGCCTGAAAGTGTAAGAGGGGACTGGCTGGTGGAAAGGTAAAGAATTGGGAGGGTGAAAACAGGGATTTGCTGAAGTGAGGTGGTAAGAGACGTTATCGACTGAGGGATGTACGATCAAAAAGTATCGAGACTTGTACAATAACACAAGTATAACACTCAGTTATTGAACTCAGTCTCCTTCAAAGTAGTCCCCTTCCAATAAAACATATTTTCTCCAGCGTTCCTGCCACTGCTGTGAAGCTGCTGTGTCAAATTTTGCTTAATAGTCTCCAAGTCATTGAATCTCCATCCTTTCAGTGGTAATTTCAGTTTTGGAAACAATAAAAAGTCACAGTGTGTGAGGTCAGGTGAATACGGAGGCTGATGGACTTATCCAGTTTGGTGCTTAGCCAAGAACGTCTGGACAAGATGTGATTCATGAGCTGGGGCATTATCGTGATGAAGCAAACATTCACCATTCCTGTGCAACTTTGGCCTCTTATGATGAACTGCATCTCTCAAATGAGTCAGAACTTGGACACAGTACTCCTTATTGATAGTTTGGCCTTTTGGAGCATACCCATGATAAACAATACCCTGGTAATCAAAGAAAACTGTGAGCATGACCTTGACATTACTCCTTACCTGATGGACTTTCTTGGGTCTGGGAGAGTCTGGAGTCTTCCATAGTGAGGACTGAGCCTTAGTTTTTGGGTCATAACCATAAACCTATGATTCATCACCAGTTATAAACTTTTTGATGAAATCTGAATCATTTTCAACGTATTCTAATAATTCCCCAGCTGCAGACAATCTTCTTTTTGGTCAGGGGACAGGAGTTTTGTCATGAATTTTGCAGACACATGTCACATCCCCAAATCGACAGTAAAAATGGACTGTACCAACCTAAAACTGATGTTCATATCCGCAGCAAACTCCCTGATAGCCAATCGACAATTTGAGCGTATTGCGGCACAAACTGCTTCAACTTTGTCTTCATTGCTGCTCAAGGATGGCCTTCCAGAACGTCCGTCACTGTCAACACTTTGGCGACCCTCTTGGAAATGTTTGTATCAATCATAAACTCGAGCACGACTCATGCATTCATCGCCATACACTTGCTGTAACTTGTCATAAGTCTCTTTGCACGAACCTCCAAGTTTCTGCTGGAATTTAATGCAAATTCGCTGTTCAATTTTTTCCTCATCATAAATCTAATGAACTGATTAAAAAAAGTACAAGTGTGCTGCAGCCACACTACCCTCTGCATACGCAGAGCACATAACTAGGTCACTGCATGCTTAATAGCATCGTGGTGGTATTGTTATATAGCTACACAACAAGTCTCGATATGTTTTGATCACAGCTCATAAGTGGGAGTATGGGAAAGCTAAAGCAAGGAGAGACTGAAGAGGTGAGAATGGATTGATTGCGGGGTGAGAGAGGGGAAAGGTAGGAGGTAAGACAGGAACTAAGGGATGCTTGGGGTCTGAGACAGAAGATTGCCAGGGTAGGATATGAAAGAAGGCCTAGAAAAGGTGAAGATGGGCATTTTAGTTAGCCAGTGAGCAGCTCTAGATCGCCGCTGACCAGCAAACTAAAGCCGCCGCCCCTACACTGCTCCTGGAACACCCTGACACTAGCTAGTTGGTGTCGGGGCATTCAGATGGTCTAGGAGGGGATATTCAGCAGCACAAACCAGCTATCTCGCACTGAATATCCTTTCAAATATGCCCCTGTAAATTCCTAAATTCAGACTTCTAAGCAGGGCCGGCCCAACCGTTAGGCAAACTAGGTGGTCACCTAGGGCAGCAGCTTCTGGGGGCTACAAACAGCAGGGCATTCAAAAGTTAGGCTCCTAAATTTGTGCCCTATTTTCAGCCAAAAGGGGCCTAAATCTTCAGGTGAAAACTCATCTCAATTTAAAAGCTCAAAGGTTATGGGCCCAATATTGTTGGCGGCTGGTGCTCCTACAGTGGCTAGCCACCGGCACTGAATCCTAGACTCTGATATTCAATGCTGAGGCTATATCCGGCCACCAGCATTAACTATCCAAGTTGGACGCAGAACCCGGAAGCTAACCGGGCAGCGGTGATATTCAGCTTAGCTTCTGCGGCTAAAGTAAGGCCGGCATTTGCTGCACGTTACTTTAGCCGCATGCCGCTAACTGGGCAGTGGCCCAATATCGTGGCTGCTTGGTTGGCCGTGGGAGCTGCCCTGGGATGCCCTGGTGCTAACTGGTTAGCATCGGGGCTTGTAGCGGCGGCGCTGTGGATATTCAGCTGAGCAGCATTTACAGGGCTTGCAGGTCTTGCAATATCGGGCCCTGTGCTGATAAATGTAGGCCTTCCATTCATCTGTCTAGCTTTGCAAGCCTAATGCTGAAAATCAATGCTGAGCTCACAACAGGTCAATTTTGAGCCACAGCGATCAGCATTTTATTTTATGCTGGCTAAAATGATTCTGGATATATTCAGTGCCAGTATCAGGATAGTGGCTGGTGTTGAATATCTGGATGGAGCAGTGACCACCACAACTCTCAGGAAAGCAGCAGTGTTCAGTCTGCTATTCAGATAGCTTAGGACAGAAAAAGCTACTCTCGTGGGCTATCTGGATACTTATCCATCCAGCTGTACTGAATAGAGGGGCTCAGTGGTTGGGACAGGCCAAGGGTTCAATTCCCACATAGGGACAAGTAACCTCAAGCTGGAGGGACTGGGGACTCTAGTCCCATGGCCACTCCTTGTGGCCTTGGGCAAGCCACTTAACCTTCCACTGCCTCAGCTACGCTTAGATTATGAGCCCTTTAGGGACGAGGGAATAAAAAGTGCCTGTTAGCATATATCTGTAAACTGCTTTGACCTGGTAAAAAGTGGTATATAAGCACTGCTAAATAAATATAGCTAATTGTCTGGCCTGCCCTGATACTATCCAGACAGCACCAAGATGGTCTGTCAGGATATTCAATAGTACCATCCAGTTAGCACCGCTGAACATCCCCTTCAACAGAGCTCATCCAATTGACAGGTGCAACTACCAAATAAGTGCTGCTGAATATTGGCCTGGCAACATTTTTCCCACCGTAAACCTACTACTACTCCTTATCATTTGTATAGCGCTACAAGGCATGCACAGGCACTGTACAGAGACATGTAAGAAGCAGCCCCTGCTCATAAGAGCTCACAGTCTAGTCAAGACAGACAGTACAAGAGGGGACTAGGATATATCTAGGGGATGGTAAGGAAACACATAGGAGGTGACAAGGAGACTAGGGGGATCGGGACCCAAAGGCAGTCAGTCTCAAGGAAGTGAGAAATCTACCTCTGTTGTACCTACTTATTAGGCTCCTAAATTTGGGACCCAATTTTTAAAGGAATTAACATGCTTAGAGCATCTGCTAACCACGTCAATCCGCTTGGCTGGAGTATTTAGCAGCACTAACACAGTTAGTGCTGCTAAATATCTGCAGGTGCCGCCGCTGGCTACCATCGGGACATTCCAGGGCAGCACCTAGAGATAACTGGGCAGTGGCAATATGGAGCAGCCATCCAATTATCAGAACGTGGCATAAGTCAGGCGCAATAAAGACTAACCGGGCAGCGGCTCAATATTGCTGTTGCCTGGTTAGCTCCAACGCAATGCAGACAAGCTGGATATTCAATGTTGGGGCCTGGATGTGGCCCTGGCATTAAATATCTGGGTCTAAAGTTCAACGGCAGCAGCTAGTCGCCACCACTGAATATCAAGCCTGGGGGTTTAGTGAAAATTTGAGCATAAATCTAGGCACTCAGCCCAAGTAAATTTTCAATGAAAGCCTAAACCCTTTGAAAATAACCCCTAACTATCCTTACGTCGCAGGGTGTCACTCGGTTACTGTTACATACCTTAATAGATGGATTGTTTACATCATCAGAATATAAAAAGACTAGGGGACATGCAATGAAGCTACAGGGTAACCTATTTAAGACTAATAAGAGAAAAACTTTTTTCACTCAAAGTGTAATCAAACTCTGGAATTTGTTACAGGAGGATGTAGTAAAAACTGTTAGTGTAGCTGGGTTTAAAAAAGGGTTGGACAAGTTCCTGGAGGAACGGTTCATAAACCATTATTAAAAAGGACCCTGAATATCACTGCTTGACCCAATACAAGCATTGTGGAACCTGTCTCTTTTGGGAAACTGCCAGGTACATATGATCCAGATTGGCCACTGTTGGAAACAGGATACTGGGCTTGATGGACCTTGGTCTGACCCAGTATGGCATATCTTGGTCTTATGATTTATGTAGGCAAGGCCTGATCTGCTGGAACACAGGGTTGGTGGTCAGCAGAGCACCCACGTTCCAATCCCAGCTTCACTCCTGATTTTCCAGGCAACCTTGAAAATGACATTTTATCCCCCTGTATTTCCCATGCCCTGGTCCCAGAGATATATGGTACTCAAGGCCATTGGCAGTTCAGCAGGGATCTCACAGTGTACTGTGATATCACCACTGAACCATGAATTGACAGCACTTTCCTAGAGCTCAAATAGGGACAGATCTTTATTCTAGAGTTGGGCTCTTTTCTGGAACATTCTCTGTTTTAGACCTTTATAGACCCTGAAAATAAGATATTTGATTGTAAAGACCATGGGGTCCCATTCAGGCTCATCTCATTATACAGATCTGTAATTAGCACTGCAAAATCTGACAAATACAGTAAGAGTACAACAAGATGCTGAACATCTGGATTTTTTTAAGCCTTCGTAATAGATTTCATGTGCAATATCTGTGTGCTAAGAGATAACTTACCCATGTATATAATAGCTGATATTAGTATCCTGACAGCTACTCTTAGGTATCAATATCATTATATAATTGTTTCTGGAAAGGAGATGGTGGACACAGCACAGAGATACCAACCCTTGTATCCCACTCATTTTTTTTTACCATATCCCATGATGAGAAGCAGTTGAGAATGGAATCTGGACCCAATATTCTTCTCCTATCAGGAATTATTCACATTGCATGTAGCCCTAGAATAGGGCTAAGGTTAATCAGGATCTTCACAGAAGGCTGGATTGATGGTCTGTGGAAGCGTGGGTATGCTGGCTTCCCTGCTAAGCTTTGCAAGGGATGGCCTCATTGACAACCCTCGCAGAGTCTTTTTCTTCTCAAAAAGATCATCTTCATTGAAAGCCTTCTCAAACACGGCAGCCAGTGAATCCACCAGCTTCCGTGTGAAGCCGCCCCCCATGAATACATACAGGATGGGATTTATGCAACTGTTGAGATAGGCAAAGGCATAAACCACTGGATAACCTATAAAGACCGATGGGTGGAAGCTGCAACTAAGCTTTGAGTTTTGAAAGAGACTAATGATACTGAAGAGCTGGTAGGGTGTCCAGTTGATAAAAAAGGCTAGGACAGCAACAACAGCAATTCTGTAGACTCGAAAAGGGCTGCCCAAATTCATTCGGCGCACTCGCAATCCAATGACTATATAGCAATTGATAATGATGATGATGGGGATGAAGAAGGCCATCAAAAAGCGCATGATAACCATAGTTTTCTCTTGCCACCCATGGAGAGTGTTATCTATGGAGTTGTAGTTGATGAAGCAGATAGTTCTGTTTAACATGATTTGGGCACTGGCGAACCAAAGGTAGGGGGAACATAGCACAATAGAGAGCAGCCATATGAAAATGCATGCCATTTGAGAGACCCGCTTAGTCCGCCGTTTTCGATACCAAACAGGCATTGTTATCAAAAGACAACGGTCGGTGCTGACCACTGCTAGAAAGAAAATACTGGCATGCATGTTTATGAATGCGACAAAGAAGTCCATCTTACACAGAAAGTCACCGAAGGGCCAGTCAAAGAGCCGTCTAGAATATACCACTCGCAGTGGAACAAGGAGGACATAGAAGAAATCAGCCAGCGACAAGTTGAGGAAAAGGAGGGTGGTCTCAGTAAGCGGCAGGCGGAAGCCAAGCATCCAGAGAACTAGCCCATTTCCAGGCACCCCAAGAATAAAGGTCAGGATGCTGATGGCCTGAAAGGCAACTGATGATCCCAGAACTGCTTTTGATCCCAGTGTTGCCATGAAATCTTCAGTTCTGATGCTGCAATTCACTAGCACCATTGTGTCTGAAAAGAAAATAGCTTTGTTAAGTCATTTTTATTTTCTAGAACACTTTGCCTACCTCTCCTCTCTGATCCTAGGAAGGAATCCGAGTGGAACTAAAATAAGAATGAGTTTCGATACAAGAGTTAAAATTCTTAAATACTGTATTGTGCGTGTTCTATGTTTGCATATGCCATAGTTATGGAAATTGGTCCTTGAGAGCCAAAAACAAGTCTGGTTTACAAATCCACAATGAATATTTATAAATATTTGATCTGAGTAACTAGAATGTTTCCATTTCTCATGGACCACTGTTGCACACCTCTAATAGAAACTCTGCTTATGCATATTTAGTGAACTCAATAAAAGTACTGACCTTTTTGAAGGTTGGATCTTTTGCACCACAATCTTCTAGGGTCTTATGGCTTGTGTCTCTCTGTACTGCTGACTCTGCTGGGAGTCCCCTTGAGAACCTGAAACGGGTTCACATCCATCTCCTCTAAACATTACACTGCATATACAATCTTCTCTTAGTAATTAACGACAAAGGTTTGTGGTTCGTTGGGACACTTTGTTGCAAATGGCTGAACAACAAAGAGGAAGCGAAATTTGGAGGCTTGCGAAATGGAAGTACTGTCTATACAGTATCTGTTGCATACACAGTTGATATTATTACTACTAGCTTTGATGAAATAAAGCAGATGTGGTGCAAATATTATGCCAAGTTATTAGGACAGCCTGATGTACAACGTGCAAAGATTAGCATGCAGCACTGAAAACCATGAAAGCATATTTACCTGTGTTGGTTTCTGAATCAGGTTCATTTACTATTTTGGTGATCCCGCAAACCAGGCCGGTTTTTCAAGGACCAAATTTGAAAACCACTGATTTAGTCCATTAAATTACCTCTAGGGAAGATCTATAACACTTAGGGACATGTTTACTAAAGTGTCAAAAATAGTGGGGGCAAATGATGCATGGTTAGCATGCAAATATACCCAGAGGGGACTACAGTACAAGCAGGAGGTGTAGCCATGGTAGGGACTTACGGAAAGCGTAGTTACTCACCTGTAACAGGTGTTCTTCAGGAGTAGCAGGAATCAGTCCTCACATATGGGTGATGTTGGCGCTGACGGAGTCCTTGTGCGGAGCATTTCCCCAGCTTTCAAAGAAAGCCTTTGGGAATGAAGCACGCATGCACGGTCCCCTTCCCGCCCAAGGGTGCCATCTTGCTCAGTCTGATGACATAGCTAAAAGACAGCAAAAAAATCAAAATGAAGTATATGACTGCAACTCCAGGGGAGGAGGGAGGGTCTTGAGGACTGATTCCTGCTGCTCCTGGAGAACACCTGTTACAGGTGAGTAACTACGCTTTCTCCAGGACCAAGCTTGAAGTCAGTCATCACATATGGGACTCCCCAGCTCTAGGCTACCATGAACCCAAAGCTGAAAAAATGGCTCCCTCTCGAGAGACACAGCATCCGTAACAAGAATTTTCTCTGAGAACGCACCCAGTCCAGTAGCCCAACACCAAGGGCCGGAGAGTAGGAGTTGCCTAAACCTCAAAGAGATTACGGAGTACTGCCTGGCCAAAAACACTGTCCCGCCAGGACTTTCTCTCCAAGCAGAGATGGGCTGCAGAGGTCTGGCTTGAAGACCAAGTTGCAGCCCGGCAGTGGTCTGCCAACGGAACAGAGCGGAGATGAGCTAATGATGCGGCTTTCGCCCTGACATGATGGGCCGTGACCCGACCCTGCAAGGAGAGGTCGGCTGCCCTGTACACCCAGGCGATGCAATCTGCTACCCAAGTGGACAGTGTGCGCTTGGAGACAGGTAACCCCAACTTATTAGGGTCAAACGAGATGAAGAGCTGAGCAGCCCTTCGATGTCCCGCGTACGTTCTATGTAAAAGGACAACGCCCTCTTATAGTCCAGGGTATGCAAGACTGTTTCAGCCTGGCT
The DNA here is from genome assembly GCA_033557465.1 of Ichthyophis bannanicus. NCBI lineage: Eukaryota > Metazoa > Chordata > Amphibia > Gymnophiona > Ichthyophiidae > Ichthyophis > Ichthyophis bannanicus. The sequence goes on from CM066043.1 coordinate 103,363,095, forward strand.
GGCATGCAGCCTGGGAAAGAAGGTCGGAAGAACCACCTCTTGATTGAGGTGGAAAGAGGAGAACACGTTTGGGAGGAACTTGGGATGGGTCCGTAGGACTACCCTGTTCCTATAGAATCGCGTGTACGGTCTATCAGAAACCAGAGCTTGTAGCTCGCTCACACGTCTGGCCGATGTAAGAGCCACCAGGAAGAGCACTTTCCAAGAGAGGAAGCGCAAATGGCAAGTAGCCATTGGCTCAAACAGTGGGCGAGTAAGTTGCTGCAAGACCACATTCAAATCCCACTCAGTCGCCGGTGGACGAACCGGAGGCTTGAGTAGAAGCAGACCTCTGAGAAATCTGGATACCAAGGGGTGAACCGACAGAGGCTGTCCTTCTACCGGTGAGTGGTGCGCTGACAAAGCACTGAGGTGGACCTGAACAGAGTTAGACTTAAGGCCTAGGTCTGAAAGGTGAATTAGATACTTCAGTACTACTGGCACAAGGCAAGAGAAAGGATCTTCATTGTGCTGAGCACACCACACTGTAAACCTACGCCACTTGAGGGCATAGGACTTTCTGGTTGACTGCCTCCTAGAGGCCAATACCACCTCCTCAACTTCCTTAGGTAGAAAGAAATAAGGGAGCTAGCACTACTCTTTCAGCAGCCAGGCCATCAGATTGAGGAAGCTGAGGTTGGGATGCAGAAGAGAACCTTGCTCTTGAGACAGGAGATTGTGTTGCAGCCCTAGAGGGAACGGAGCTTCCACTGTCAACTGCAGAAGAAGTGGAAACCAAGGCTGCCTCGGCCATCTGGGGGCTACCAGAATCACTGAGGCCTTGTCCCAAAGGATCTTGAACAGAGTTCGGGCCACCAGGGGTGTGGGAGGAAACGCATACAGGAGGCCCATAGACCAAGAGATCAGAAAAGCATCTGCCGCCATCCTCAGGGGATGTGGCTGTCTGGAGCAAAACCTTGGAAGCTGATGGTTTAGTGGACTTGCAAAGAGATTGATGGACGGAAGCCCCCAGCACAGGAAGATCTGCTGGACCACCAGTGGATTCAACTGCCATTCATGAAGCTGGAGAACCCTGCTTAGCTTGTCTGCTAGGAAGTTCTCTTGACCAGGTAGGTAGACTGCTTTGAGAAACATACCCTGCCTGACCGCAAAGGAGCAAAGGTCCAGTGCCTCCTGACATAGGAGCCTGAACCCTGTGCCCCCTTGATTGTTCACGTAGAACATTGCCACCTGATTGTCCGTCTGAACTAGGACAGACTGTTGAGAGAGGGCATGACAGAAAGTTTGCAGAGCTAAGCGGATTGCTTGCAGCTCTAAAAGGTTGATTTGCTGTGTGGCCTCCTGAGGGGACCACAGGCCTTGAGTGCATGAGCCTTGGCAATGTGCACCCCAGTCCCTTAAGGAAGCATCTGTCGTCAGCACCCTTGTGTGTGCTGGAACCTGAAAAGGTACACCCCTGAGAAGGTTTGGTGGATGTAGCCACCACTGCAAGGAGTTCAGAAGTCGTCTGGACACCTTTACTCTGTCTCGGAGGTCACCGGTGGCTTGTGTCCACTGATCTCTGAGGCACCATTGAGCAGTCCGCATGTGCAGACGGGCATTTGGGGTCACATGCACAGTGGATGCCATGTGGCCCAGAAGACGCAGGAAGTGCCTCGTGGAAACATGAGAATTGCGTTGGACCTGGTTGACCAAATACATCAGTCTTTGGGCCCTGTTCTCAGGCAAGTAAGCTCTTGCCTGAAGATTGTCCAACCTGGCCCCTATAAACTCTAGGTTCTGAGAGGGGAGCAAAGTGGACTTTGCGTAGTTTATGACAAAGCCTAGATGCTGAAGAAGAGAGACAGTGCGAAGAGTGGCCTGTCGGGCCTCCTCGAATGACTGGTCTCTGATTAGCCAGTCGTCCAGATATGGGAAGACAAAAATCCCCTGATTTCTGAAAAAAGCCGCCACCACCACCAGGCATTTGGTGAAAACCCTGGGGGAGAGGTTAGGCCGAAAGGAAGTACTCTGTACTGAAAGTGGTTTCCTCCCACCACAAATCGTAGATATTGTCTGTGGTCTGGATGGATGAGGATGTGCGTATAAGCATCCTTTAGGTCTAAGGATCATAGCCAGTCTCCCTGCTGAAGGTAGGGCAGCAGTATCCCAAGGGTAAGCATCTTGAACTTTTCCCTCTCCAGAAACTTGTTCAGATTTTGCAAGTCTACGATAGGCCGGAGGCCTCCTGTCCTTTTTGGTACCAGGAAGTACCTGGAGTAGAAGCCTTGCCCTTTCAGGTGGTGCGGCACCGGTTCCACCACCTGTTCCTTTAGAAGACTTGCCAACTCCTGAAGGAGGATATTCCTGTGTAGAGGGAGTCTTGGAGGCTCCCCTGGATAGTAGGAGGGGGTAGCTGGTGGAAATGGAGCATATAGCCCTTATGGACTATGCTCAGTACCCAGGTATCCCCTGTGATGGCTGGCCACCTGTAGGCGTACAGGGTCAGCCGACCTCCTGTGCTGAGTGGGGCCACCGACGGAGGAGAGGCTATGCCTTGGGAGTCAAAAAATCCCTTCCTGCTATGCAGGAGCCAGAGCTGGAGGCTTGCCCTTTGGCCTGCTGGCCCTGTTGGGGAGCTGGAGAGGCCTGATATTGAGGGCAGGTTTTGTAGGCAGCACCCTTCCTCGGGAAAAAGGGCTTCTTCCCAGAGCCCTTCTTTTTGTGAGAAGGGGCAGAAGTCTTTCTGGACAGCCTTGTCCTGGTGAGAGTCTAGGTCTCGATTTCTGCAGCCTTCTCAGTCATGGGCTTGCCGAACAGGTTGTCACCTCGGCACAGGACATCGACCAACTTATCATGCACCCATGACTCAGGTCCGACGACTGTAGCCAGGCCTGATGGCGGGCACCGATGCTGGCCGCGGCTACCCGGGCCGAAGCCTCAAAGCCGTCATAAGCTGCTCGAGATATAAACTTCGAGCACTCTCGGATCCCTGTAGACAAGGCTTTGAATCTCTGCAAGGGTTCCTCGGAGAGGCCAGCCGAGAACCCGGCAATCTCTTTTGCCAGGTCCCGTAAGTACATGCCCATTTACAGCTGGTAAGTCTGGACACAGCAAGATAGCATCTAGCCCTGGAAGCACTTTCTACCGAGGGCATCCAGGTTCCAGGCCTCCCGGCCGGGAGGCACCAAGGAGTGCATCTTTTGGCTTTTCAGCCTGTGCATGGCCAATTCCACAACCATGGAGTTGTGCGGTAGCTGTGCCTTTTGGAATCCAGGGCTCTTATGGACTCGATAGATAGAATCGACCCGCTTGCTCAGAACCGGCGCCGAGGCCGGTGCTTCCCACATACGGAAAAGCAGCCATTCCAGCATTGGAGGAACCGGTACAGTAAAGGCTTCCTTCGGAGGAAAAGTATGGGCAGCTGGGCTCATGGCAACAGAAATAGAGGGGACAGGTTTATCGACATATTCCTTTAGGATTGGCACAGTGACTCTAGCAAGTGAACTGGGATTGTCTGTGGGGAGGACAATAGAGATAAGTCGGTGAAGATCTGAATGGTATAAGATTTATGTGAGGGGTCTCCACAACGGCTCCATATAACCTTTGCTTTGTTTTTCAGGCCCGGAGAGGTTAAGGATATAGATAATCGGGCACTCCTTCATTTACTGGGCAAGAAGGCAAGCTGTAGGACAATACTACGGGAAATAGTTGGGGTTTTCGCCACAGGAGGTTGAAATAGAGTGGCTAGGTAAGAGGGGAATGCACTGTAACCAGTTCTTGCAGGCTTTAATGAATTTGGCAAGGGGCAGGGTGAGACTGCACCACATAGTGGTACACCTGGGAGACAATGATTTGGTGTTGACAAGGAACATTGACTTGATAATACAGGTTCAAGCAGGATTTGGCTTGGTTGAAGGTGCATTGGGCATTGACTGGCATTATCTGGTCCCAGATCATCCCACAGTTAAAATGGAGGGGTGCCTGCAATCCTAAGGGCATAGAGAAGAGTATAAAGAAGCTGAACAAAGAGGGGGGGAGTTTCTCAAGGGCCTGGGAGGGAAGTGATGGAGCACGAGGGAATAGTGCTGGGGAGGCCCAACACTATTCAAACAGGATGGGGTGCATTTAACAGACATATTTAATGCAGCCTTGATGGGGGCCATTGGTTCGACTAAGTTAAGTGGGGTAGTCGGGGTTTCCATGGGCAGCAGGAACCCCCTTTTTGTGGCAGATCCTCACCGATAGGCCAGAAGCACACTCGATAAGGAGACAGTTCAAGTATGACATGGGGGCACCTGGATCCAAATAAAAGGGGGGTCCCGGGTGCAAAGGGGGGGCGCATGAGCCAGTAATGGTGGGCCATATGCCAAAAAATGTTAGTTGGATCGGGGTGGGAGGGGGCAGGTGCAGTTAGGTGGCACCTGGGTCCAGTTAGGGGCAGGCGGACTGCATGAAGCAGCAGTCAGGACAGGGCTTTAGTGACCCTCAGTGCCACGGTGCGGGCCAATGGGGAGAGCCTTGGGGAGCAAGAAATGTGGGGGTGGTGCAGACAAAGTATCGAGTGCCCCCTGGATGTTGAAGGGATACACAAACAATATCATGTTGAAAGATATGTCAACATTGTGCAGTCAATAAAGCTTGCCGTGTAAAGTGATGAATGGTGTATTCTTCAAGGGATGGCCGGAGCCCAGTGATGAAGTATGGTGTGGTGGGGTTTAAGACAGCCCAATACAGTTGAGGGAAGGGCTGCATAACCCACCCGCAGGCGAAGCACAAGGTGAAGGCAGAATAGGCAGTCAGGAGAAGCCAGGGGGATGGGGTGTGTGGGCAGGCAGGGCAGGGCAGGACCGGGGGGTGGGGTCCCAAGAGCAGTTAAATGGAGAAGACAGGAGGATAAGAGTCCTTTTGTGATTGAGGAGCAGCAACCCACCTGCCACTCTCGGGATAGAAAGGGTAATGACAAGTGGAGTAGACGCATCAGGACACAGGATCCTCACCGTTAGGCTAGGGGCACACTTGATAAGTTGGGATAAGGAGGAGTCCATGCACAGCATGGGGGCACCTGGGTCCAAATAAAAGAGAGTCTGGGTTCACAGGATAGGGAGGCATGTGGCCCAGGTGCCAAAAAAGGGGACCTGGATGGAGGGGGCCCAGGTACAGTTAGGTGGGTGCCTGGGTCCATTTAGGGGCAGGCTGACTGCATGGAGCAGCAGTCAGGACAGAGCTTTAGTGACCCTTGTGGCCACAGTGTAGGCTAGGGGGAACGATCCTTGGGGAGCAGGATAACGGGGGGTGGTGTGGATAACATATCGAGTTTGTACATGGGCAAGATGTTTTGAAAATTACCTCCATGTAATTTTTTGTTTAGCTGTTAGGTTTTGAGTTTAAAATGTTTATAGCCTCTAAACAATTTATTTCAAGATTTTAAAACTGTTGGTGTATGAATTGATAGATGTCTCTGCTTTACCTTTTTTAACCCTATCTTCTGTGTTTAGTTTCTATGTCTCTTTGCCTAATATGTGCTAAATGTCACATAGAAGAGTAAATTAGACTTACCTGCTAATTGTTGTTCCTTACGGAACTCCAGTCTAGTCCCGGACCTCTGGGTTGCGCACCTCTCACAGCAGCTTGGAGACTGAGAAACGTCATCCTTTTGTGATGACAGTGGTATATCCTCCCAGGAACCGCCTCCTCATCTCAGTAACCTATTGACAAAGCAGACTCCTCGGAGCAACAATTAAGTAGCAACTTCCTTAACCATGGAATTTACCATAACTAAACTGAGAACGAACCAGAAGAAGAAAAAATATATCGAGGTCTATCCTGCTTTTTTTATTTTTTATTTTTTTATATATATGGGGAATCAAGATGAAAACAATTATTTTTCCATATCCCTATGTCGAAACTCTTACCTGTTACTCCGCTTTGCTTCAGGCTCACTACCTCATCTAACCTGGGCAGGATACGGGACTAGACTGGAGTTCCGTAAGGAACAACAATTAGCAGGTAAGTGAAATTTACTCGTCCTCAACGTCCCTCCAATCTAGTCCCGGACCTCTGGGTAAGTAACAGAGCAGTGAAGAAAATTCATGGGGAGGGTCCCACTAGGCCAGCCTGAAGCACTGCTGATCCAAAACAGGTATCCCTTTCCCCCTGAACATCCAACCGGTAATGCTTGACAAAGGATTTTAGTGACGACCAAGTGGCTGCTTTACAAATCTCCACCACCGGTACCAAGAGAAATTCTGCCCAAGATGCTGCTTGTGCCCTTGTTGAATGAGCTTTCAATCCTTCCGGTACTCTTTTGCCTTTTAAAATATATGCTGACTCGACAGCTTCCTTAAGCCACCTGGCTATAGAGGCCTTTGAGGCTGCGTGCCCCTTCCTAGGACTGCCAAAGAGGATGAAAAGCCTATCAGACCTACGAAAACCTGCCGTCCTACGGATGTACATCTTCAACGTTCCCCAAACGTCGAGACGATGTAACCTAGCTTCAGCAGACCGTGCGGAATCTTCTCGAAACACTGGCAAGGTGATCACCCGATTGAGGTGAAACGCTGACACCACCTTTGGTAAAAAGGAAGGAACTGATCTCAAAACTACCTTAGACTCATAGAAGGATAAATAAAGTTTTTCTACGGGATAAAGCCTGCAATTCGGAAATTCTTCGTGCCGAGCATATAGCTACCAGGAACACCACCTTAAGGGTAAGATCTTTTAAGGATGCCCCTGACAATGGTTCAAACGGCTCTCCTCCGAGCGCCTCCAATACTAAAGGAAGACTCCATTTGGGTACCATCTGCCTACACGGTGGACGAATGAGTGAAACCGCTCGTAGGAAGCGCCTGACATCTGGGTGACTTCCTATAGTCGCACCTCCTATCTTTCCCCTATAACAGGATAATGCTGCAACCTTCACCCTTAAGGATGCCGCCGCTAAACCCTTTTTCCAGGCCACTCTGCAAGAACGCTAAGACCTGTGGAATCGACACTCATAACGGTTCCACATGATGGTCCCCACACCATGCTTCAAACACTCGCCAGATCCGAATGTATGCCAAGGAAGTAGTCCTTTTCCTAGACTTCAATAAAGTAGCTATTACGATTGTAGAGTAGTCTTTCACCCTTAACCTTGCCCTTTCAAGAGCCAAGCCGTAAACGAGAACCAATCCACCTGAGGCATGCGCAGCGGCCCCTGCAAAAGGAGATACGCTCATCGAGGCAGGCGCCAGGGCCTTGCCACCAAGAGCCTCATCAGATCTGCGTACCAAGGTCTTCTTGGCCAATCTGGAGCTATCAAGATCACCTGCCCTCTGTGTTGTTCGATGCGTTGTACCACTCTTCCTATTAACACCCAAGGAGGAAAGACATATCGAAGCTGCTCCACTGGCCACTGTTGCAGCAGAGCATCCAGGCCTTCTGACATCCTCTCTCTTCTTCTGCTGAAGAAGCGATTGACCTTCGCCGACTGGAACGTGGCCATGAGATCCATCACTGGAGTTCCCCAATGATCTACTAACAGGTCGAAGACGCGAACCTCCCTTGAAAATGAACTCCCCATCCGAAGAGGCTTGCATCTGTTGTTAAGGGGATCCAGCACGGTGTCTCCAACGGCATTCCCATGCTGAGGAAGTCCGACGCCAACCACTAACGTAGGGCTTGCCGCATCTCCGATAGCCAAGGTAGCCTTTGGGACAAGGAATCGTTCTGATGAGACCATCGCCTGAGTAATGCTCTCTGCAAGGGTCGCATGTGCGCTCTCGCCCATGGAACCATCTTGATTGCCGCTGCCATTGTTCCAAGCACTTGCAGATAATGCCACGCCGTGGGCATGGTTCTGTCCAGAAACTGTCTCAGGAGAGTCTTTAATCCGTCTGCTCGGTGGCCCGGTAGAAAGACCCTCCCCGCTTCTGTATCAAACTGAGCTCCCAAGTACTCTAGTCTTTGAGACGGAAACAGAATGCTTTTTGCCATATTGATCACCCAACCAAGACTGCAGAAAAGTCACCACCCTTGCCATAGCAGTCTCACTTTCGCTTCTGGACTTCACTCGAATCAACTAATCGTCGAGATACGGATTCACGAGAACTCCCTCCTTTCTCAATGCCGCTGCTACCACTACCATTATCTTGGTAAAGGCCCTGGGGGCTGTAGCCAGCCTGAACGGCAATGCTCGGAACTGGAAGTGTCCCATGGGCACCGCAAACTTGAGGAATCTTTGATGTGCCCGTCGAATTGGAATGTGGAGGTACGCCTCCGACAGATCTAGGGAAGTAAGAAACTCCCCTTTCTTACTGCCACTATCACTGACTTGAGCATTTCCATCCGAAAGTGTGTTACTTTCAGGGACCGATTTACCCCTTTGAGGTCGAAAATGGGCCGAAGGGAGCCCTCCTTTTTTGGAACTATGAAGTAAATAGAGTACCGACCGGAACCGCATTCCTCTGGGGGGACCGGCACTATCGCTCTGAGGGCGAGAAGTCTCTCGATTGTCTCTCGGACCATGCTGTGCTTGAGCAGCGACTTTGCATGGGGATCTTACAAAGAATTCCCTTACTGGACGCTGAAACTCCAATGCATATCCTTCTTGAATGACTTCCAACACCCATTGGTCAGATGTAATCTTGGACCAGGCAGGGTAAAAATCCTGTAGCCGACCTCCTACGGGAATCAGGTCTGCCTGGATCCTCCTGATCTCATTGTGGCTTCCGGAAATTTGTGGAAGAGGTAGAGGCCCCAAACCCCCTTCCCGCTCCTCGAAAGCCACGAAACCCCTGACTTCTGGCAAGGAACTTTCCTTGTTGTGCTTGACCAAACCGTGGGTACCGGAATCGTCTAAACTCCCTCTGCTGTCCCTTGAAACTGCTAGCAGAGCATCCTGGCTTCTGTTTGTCTTCTGGCAGACGGCAACCTTTGGACTCCCCAAGATCCTGTACTAGTTTTTCCAACTCTTCTCCAAAGAGCAACTTTCCGCGGAAGGGAAGCTTGCTCAGCCTGGATTTAGAGGACCCATCTGCTGCCCAATTGCGCAGCCAGAGATAATGACGAGCCACAACCACTGACGCCATACTCTTCGACAAACCCCAAATGAGATCATAATGGACATCCGCTAAGTAAACTGCGCCCGACTCAGGTCTTGCCGCTTCTGCCTCCATGTCTGCCCCTGGTCCCCCTTGCACTCGCTGTGACCAACGCAGGCAGGCTCGAGAGACCCAAGCTCCACAAATAGCCGCTTGCACGGACAACGCATTGACGTCAAAGACCTGACGCAACAAGGTATCAAGCTTTCTGTCCTGGGTATCCTTGAGCGCAGCACTACTTTCCACCGGAATGGTAGTCTTCTTTGTCACTGCAGAGACAGCCGCATCGACCTTTGGAGGCTTAAATAACTCGCAATCCTGGTCCACCAGGGGGTAAAGTCTACTCATCACTCTGGCCCCTTTTAGCGCCGTCTCTGGCATGTCCCATTCTTCTTGAATCATTTCCCTTATAACTCTATGAACCGGGAAGGCTCTCTGTGTCTTCCTAAAAACCTGAAACAAGGGATCCTCTAATGAAGCATCCTCCGCCGGGCCTGGTGAGGGCATATTGAGCGCCTTAAGAGTCTCCGAAATGAGTGTGGGCAACTCGTCCCTCCTAAATACTCGAACGACTATCGCCTGATCCTCTCTGCCTGTGATCTCGCCTTCTTCCAACTCCTCGTCCAACTCCAACTCCAGGTCTCCCTCATCCGATTGAAAACCCTCCGAGTCCACCGACTGTTCCTTCTGCTCCTTTTCCAATCTGACTTTCTTCGTCGGCTGTCCCGACTTCCCCGCATTCAAAGGGGTTCCTGGCCTCTTTTCCCCCCGGGAAACTCCAATAGAAAAGTCGCCTCATGCTCCTGCCTGGGATGTCCCAAGGCTTGCTGTAGCAGCGCCACAAAATCTGGGGAAAAAATGGCTGCCAGACCCCATGGCAATGCCATTTGCAATGAAGGAAGATCTGGGGCCGAAGACGGACTGGCTATGGGTTCTTTTAATGGGGGAGATAAGGAAGTGGGATCCTGTGAGCCAACAGGGTCCTTCTGCCCCTCAGATGCTCCTTCCAAGCTGTGCTCCATGGCAGCAGCCTCCTGTGTGCAGTTTGCAAACCCCTATTTCTGCCACAATGCCCCTCTTAGAACCACAGACCAAACAATGCGGTCTAGAAGACATACCTCCTTATAGAGGCTGTGGAGTCCCTTAACACGTGCAGATCCCCTTTTTTTTTTTAAACAATAAAGCAATAAAACAATAACTATCAAATACCCCTTAACCTGAAAAACGTTAAGTTTCTACTGAAAGAGAGGCTTCCCGTGCAAAGCAGAAGCCTCCACAGGGCCTGCTGAGCCATTGGCGTTTCCCACGCGATTAGGCCCCCACTCTGAGGAAATATACTGCCTCCTTACCTTTATGTGGGAAAGACGGCTTTATCTTTCCCTTTTAATCTCCCTCCGTTCCTCCGACGTTACCAGCTACCTCGTCGGGAACCGGAGAGGTTGAGGGAACCAAAATCACTTTCCCTTCCCGCGCTCCGTCAAAAACTGCCGTTCTGCTCTAGCAACGAGCAGTTGCAAGAGCGCCGGGTGCGGGTGCGGCTGAACGAGAGAGAGAACGGCGCTGCTTTTCTCCCTCTGCGGCCGCCTCTCTGACCTCCCGAATGAAGCTGCTGACAGCATCGGGGCAGAGGAAAGGCAGGGCCCTCCGTCCCTGCTCCAGCCGTCTGCAGATCTTCGCAGCGTAAGCAGGCAAGTGTTCTGCAATCACTGACTGACTGTTCTGCAAGAGTTCCCCCCCCCCCCCCGCCTTCAGTCGGCCTGGACTCCACACCTGAAATCGAGGGATCCAAGCAATTCTTACTGAACTGAGGGCCGGGGGGTGGGGGGGGGGGGAGGAAAATTAAAGAAGGAGGAAAGACCTCAATACTTGCCCTCCCCCCACAGAGAAAATTGCACTTTTAAAAATCCCTAACAACTAACTCTCCTTAATTGTCCCTCTGTGGAGCCCAGACCTCCAGGCTCCTCCAACCTCCAGCTGCTTGGATACTGAGTTAACTGAGATGAGGAGGCGGTTCCTGGGAGGATATACCACTGTCATCACAAAAGGATGACATTTCTCAGTCTCCAAGCTGCTGTGAGAGTTGCACAACCCAGAGGTCCGGGACTAGACTGGAGGAACGTTAAGGAAACATGGAAAAGGATCTGGAGGGGGTGTGTCTTTGTAGGCTCGTTTTTTTATAGGGGGGAATAAGTTCTGGGTGGTTTGTTGTGTGAAGTGAGATTCGGGAGGGGGTCCAGTCAGGCTTATTGTTTGGGAGAGGGAAGAGTATGCAAAAGAGTGGAGGAGTATAGCCTGCAAACCAAGCGACCAGAGTTTGATTCCCACTAGCACGCCTTGAGCAAGTCACTTAACCCTCCATTGCCTCAGAAGAATCCAAGTTATCAATGTCCCTGTTTAATGTTGTGATGCAGCAAGGGGTACACAGCCTATGCAAATTCAGGTAAAAGAAAGACTTACCTCAGAGTCAGCTTTAGAAAGCAGCACTAGGCACTCTGAGTCACCGGAGCAAGGGAAATTCTTGCTACGTAGCAAACAAAAATCCCATCAGGAACACCTGAGTGAAAATCCCCAGGTCACGTGCAGAGCTAGGGATTACTTAAGGCAAGGTTCCAGTCAGTGGAGTAGATTGGGAGTGGCAAGAGGAGGAGCAAGAACACGAACACCAAAGGGAACTGCGGAGAGTAGGACTGCAGGTCGGGTTGCAGAGAATAGCAGGAGGTGTGGCTCTCATCAGCTGAGCAGAAACCCCAGGGGATTGCTGGGAGGAAACTCTTCTCACGGAGAACCAGGAAGTGAGTCTGACTCCAGCCCTCGAGAAGAGAGGTTCAAGGCAAGCTATTCCAAGAGTAAACCTGCTACCAGAAATAACCTGAAAGAGAAGCTAGGAGGATCCCACTACACTAGAGACCGGTATGTGCCAGCTCAAGGCAGAGGTCACTGTGAGAGGAAAGTGTTGGGGGATGGGAACTCCAAGCACGTCTGCAGCCTAAGAAGTAGGTGTAAAACTAAGTCTCATTATACTCCTGCACAACCAGCCTGGAAGGCGAAAGCCATAAGGTATAGGGAGCCAAGTATTAAGGCAGTCCCTGCAGAGAGAAGGAATCCTCCATATGATTATAGGGAGAAGTTTAAAACCCCTAAGTACCAAGGGCGTGGTCCTGAATATAACTACAAGCAGCAAGGTGGTTCAGAACTGTTATTCTGGGAGGAGAGCCCAGGCAGAAGATACCACAGGCCAGAGAGGTATAGCCCTGAAGGGAGAAGAGCCTCTTTTGATTATTACAGTGATTTATCACAGGACACTGTGCCTGAGCGCCATTTGTATGAGGAGTCTGACACAGGGAGTTTGGGCACTGCTGAGGAGAATATGATATGGGAAGACGCTAGCAATCTTCCGGAGCCCATTCCCATGGAATGCAGCATGTGTTACAAACGCAGCCTTGCTATGTGAATGAATGCAAAGAGAACTTTGTACAGGAAATAAGGATTATTTGTTTGCCATTAATTTGTTGCTCTGTTCATCTTTAAGTTTCTGTTTTCTTGACAAGTCCGAGCGGGACGGGGAATAAAACCCACTTTAAGTTTCATTCAAAATTTGCTCTGAAAGACTCTTTTATTTAACAAGCCAGAGCAATTACTTGTTCATAGGCCCTAGGCAACCGCCTATACAGGGCGATAAGGGCTCTAACCACGGGCCCCATCACAATGTACATTACCAAGTTTAAGTTGCAATGTAAACCACTTTGACAAAAAATGATAAAGCAATATTAAAAACCTGTTAAATAAACATGCTGACACTGTAATAGAGGTTTGGTGCACTAGCCCTTTCAACCAGCTTTCCTGGTACTCCACCAACATTAGGGGGAGGGGGGTATGTTTACATGGGACTAAGTTGCAGATAGCCCTCCGTAGGACGGCAGATAGCCATCCGTAGGACGGCAGGTTTTCGTAGGTCTGATAGGCTTTTCATCCTCTTTGGCAGTCCTAGGAAGGGGCACGCAGCCTCAAAGGCCTCTATAGCCAGGTGGCTTAAGGAAGCTGTCGAGTCAGCATATATTTTAAAAGGCAAAAGAGTACCGGAAGGATTGAAAGCTCATTCAACAAGGGCACAAGCAGCATCTTGGGCAGAATTTCTCTTGGTACCGGCGGTGGAGATTTGTAAAGCAGCCACTTGGTCGTCACTAAAATCCTTTGTCAAGCAGATACCCCTAGAAATTACCCTATGCTCCGCTCCTCTGGAAGATCCTTTTTATCTGTCCCCTTCTCTGCCACTGCCAACTCCAGACTTCGTTCATTCCATCTCGCTGCTCCATATGCCTGGAACAAGCTACCTGAATCAGTGCATTGGGCTCCTTCTCTAGCCCTGTTCAAATCCAGGCTAAAAACCCACCTCTTTGAAGCTGCTTTTGGATCTTGATGCTCCTCACTCTCTTGTCCACTACTTTAAGTGTATCTTGCCATCCTCTAGTTCCCAGTTTCACTATGTGTTTTGTCTTGATTAGATCGTAAGCTCTGATTAGCAGGAACTGTATCTTATATCTATATGTACAGCGCTGCGTACACCTCATAGCGCTATACAAATGATTAGTAGTATGGTTTATGGTTTATTAAAAAGTTTGACATACCCGCCTTTCACTCATATCAAAGTGGTTTACAATAAAAATGATCTAGAAATAGGAAAAGGAAAGGAACACCAGTTAAAATAAATAGGAAAGGAAAGTTAGGTACAAAAAGAGAGGGGAAGGTAGGGAGGGAAGGGAGCAGGTGGACTAAGTGGAAAGATAACATGCACATCGGATCAGGGAGATGTTAAGTTCTAGGTGAGGTCGGTGGGAAGGTTGTATGCACGCTGAAATAAGTAGGTCTTAACTGCATTTTTAAATTTGGGAAAGGATGATTCAAGATGAATATCAGCTGGTAAGGAAGTCCAGAGAAGAATGTCGAGTTCCGAGTGCTTTCAAGGTGGACTTGTGATGGAGGTGGAAGATATAGACGGATTGCGTGTACTGAGCAAAGTGAACAAGTAAGTGCATATGCAATGAGATAAGACAAGAGATAGGCAGGAGTACCGAAACTGAGAGTCTTGTGAATGATGGTCAGTAGTTTATATTGAATACGGTAGGTTAGGGGCAACCAGTGGGATTTAAGGAAAAGTGGTGTTACGTGGTCTTATCTAGAGGAATTGTAAAGTAGATGGATGGCGGTGTCTTGAACAGACTGCAGGCATTTGAGTTGGTAGGATAATCCGGAATAAATGATATTGCAGTAATCTAATTTAGAGATGACCATGGATAAGAGGAGGGTGGTGATGGATGAAACGGAGAGAAAGGAGCGGATTTGGCATAGAGAGTAAAAGCTGCAGTGGATAATTGTATTGATGTGTGTATAGAAAGAAAGGGACGAGTCAAGAATGATTCCTAGATATTTGAGTGTCTGAACTTTAGATACGGAAAATCCGTTAACAGATGGGGATACAGATGGAAGTGTTAGGGAACCAGAGAGCCATAGTGCAGAGGTCTTTGAAGGATTAAGTTTCAGGCAATTAGATTTGAACCAGGATGCCACTAAAGGCAGGAGTTGACGGGGATGAGATCTGGGGCGGTGGGATGTGTGTAGAACAGCAGCAGGATGTCGTCCACGCAGAAGTATGCAGAGACACCCTGCTGCTGGATGAGTGTAGCAAGAGGGGCAAGAAAGATATTGAAAAGTAAAGGGGCCAGAACGGACCCTTGTTGGACCACACAAGAAAGAGGAAAATTGGAAGAAGAGACTGACTGGAAAGTAATATAGTAAGTACAGGAGGTATGAAAAGAGTGAAACTAATGCCGTAAAGTAGAATTTAGGCCAGTGGAGGAGAGATGTGATAAGAGAAAAAGCGCGATCACCCAGATCAAAAGGTGCAGAAAAGATCTAGAAACACCACCAAGGAAATGTTACCCTTATCCCAAGAAGCCCAAGTTTTGTTAAGAACTGATAGTAGAATAGTTTCTGTGCTGTGACCCAGTCTAAAGCCCGATTGACATGGATGAAGAAAGTTTGTGTGCTGAAGGTGGTGTAGGAGTTGTGAGAACACTAGCCTTTTCTCAATTTTTGACAAAAAGGGGAGATTTATAGACAAGGCAAAAATTAGCTGGGGCAGTAGGGTCAAGTATGGAGTTCTTCAGGACGGGGCAGATGATAACAGTTTTCAAAGATGAGGGGAAAATGCTGGATGGTAAGCTATTGTTGTAGAGGGAGAGGATGAAAGGAAGAAGAGCTAAAGATGTCTCGGTGATCCAGGAGGAAGCGATAGAATCTGAGTCACACGTGGTTTTAGAAGAGGATGAGAGAGCTTTTATGGTGGTTGATGATGGACCATGTTGCCTCCTGATTGTTCCAAAAGCCCTGACCTGTTTGGCCATCATAATGGACTCCCTAGCCAAACAGGCTGGCACCTACATAAGAACATAAGATATGCCATACTGGGTCAGACCAAGGTCCATCAAGCCCAGTATTCTGTTTCCAACAGTGGCCAATCTAGGTCATATGTACCTAGCAGTTTCCCCAAGAGACACAAGTTCCACAATGCTTGTACTGGGTCAAGCATTGATATCTTCGGTCACTTCTTAATAATGGTTTATGGACCTTTCCTCAAGGGACTTGTCCAAACCTTTTTTAAACCCAGCTACACTAACAGCCTTTACTATATCCTCCGGTAACAAATTCCAGAGTTTGATTACACGTTGAGTGAAAAAATATTTTCTTTTATTAGTCTTAAATAGTTTACCCTGTAGCTTCATTGCATGTCCCCTAGTCTTTCTATATTCTGATAAGGTAAACAATCGATCTACGTTTACCCGTTCCACTCCGTTCATTAATTTATAGACTTCTATCATATCTCCCCTCAGCCGTCTCTTTTCCAGGTTAAAGAGCCCTAACCTTTTTAGCCTTTCTTCATAGGAGTATCCTTCCATCCCCTTTACCATTTTGGTGGCTCTTCTCTGTACCTTTTCTAAAATCGCTATATCCTTTTTAAGATACGGCAACCAGAATTGCACACAATATTCAAGGTGCGGTCTCACCATGGAACGATATAGAGGCAATATTATCTTTTGTTTTATTTTCCATTCCTTTCCTTATCATACCTAGCATTCTATTTGCTCTCTTGGCCGCCGCTGCACACTGGGCCGAGGGTTTTAACATGGTATCCACAATGACGCCTAAATCTTTTTCCTGGGTGGTGGTTCCTAATGTGGAACCTTGCATCGTGTAACCATAGTTTGGGTTGTTCTTCCCTAGGTGCATAACCTTGCACTTGTCCACATTAAATTTCATCTGCCATTTTGATGCCCAGTCTTCCAATTTATCAAGATCCTCTTGCAATTTTTCACAATCCTCTTGGGTTTTAACAACTTTAAATAGTTTTGTGTCATCTGCAAATTTGATAACCTCACTCGTTATTCCACTTTCCAGTTCATTTATGAATATGTCAAAAAGCAGCAGACCCAGCACAGATCCCTGGGGTACACCACTATTCACCTTTCTCCATTGGGAAAATTGGCCATTTAGCCCTACCCTCTGCTTTCTATCTTTTAACCAGTTCCTGATCCACAATAGTACACTGCCTGCTATCCCATGACTCTTTAGTTTTGCCAAAAGTCTCTAATGAGGGACCTTGTCAAAGTCCAGATACACAATATCAAGCGACTCACCTTTGTCCACCTGTTTATTCACTCCTTCAAAAAAGCATAACAGATTAGTAAGACAAGATCTTCCTTGTCTAAAGCCATGTTGGCTGTCTCCCATTAGGTTGTGACTATCTACATGCTGAGTAATTTTATTCTTTATGATGGTTTCTACCATTTTTCCCGGTACTGACGTCAGGCTCACCGGTCTGTAGTTTCCCGGATCACCCCTGGAACCCTTTTTAAAAATTGGTGTTACATTGGCGATCCTCCAATCTTCAGGTATGAGAGATGATTTTAATGATAGTTCACAGATTACTGATAGCAGTTCTGCAATCTCATATTTCAGTTCTTTCAACACCCTTGGATGTATACCATCCGGCCCAGGTGATTTGCTACTCTTCAGTTTATCTAATAGTTGTAAGACATCTTCCCGATGTATCGATATTTCCTTCAATTCTTCCGCACCTTTAAATACCACTTCAGTCATGGGTAATATCCCTACATCTTCCTCAGTAAAGACCGAAGCAAAGAATTCATTCAGTCTCTCCGCTATCGCCTTGTCGCCTCTTAGTGCTCCTTTAACCCCTTTATCATCTAATGGACCAACTGACTCTCTCACAGGTTTTTTGCTACGTATGTACTTGAAAAGGTCTTTATTTCGCGTTTTTGCTTCCGCAGCAAGCTTCTTCTCAAATTCTCTCTTTGCCTGCCTTATCAATGCCTTGCATTTGACTTGCCAGTGCTTGTGCTGTTTCCAGGTTTCATCGTTTGGCTCTTTTTTCCATTTCCTGAAAGATGCTTTTTTGGCAACAACAGCCTCTCTGACCTCACTTTAAACCATGCTGGCAGTTTTTTGGACTTCCTTCCACTTTTCTTAAAGTGTGGAATACAGCTGGTCTGGGCTTCCAAGATAGTATTTTTCAACAACACCCAAGCTTGAAGTACGTCTTTAACCTTCGCAACTGCTCCTTTTAGTTTTTTCTTAACTGTTTTCCTCATTTTATCATAGTCCCCCTTTCGAAAGTTAAAAGGTAGTACTGTGGATTTCCTTACTATCCCTCCTCCACTAATTAAATCAAAGGCGATCATGCTATGATCACTATTGCCAAGTGGTGCCAACTGGTGACAGAATGAGTCATGAGAGATCATCCAATGGTATGCTGTTTCTCAGATGCTGGGTCTGTCTAAACCAACACAGACCAGACACCAACGAAGGAGGGAGGGGAAGCCTGACCTCAAAATCATGAGAGCCTGGAGACCAGGGAGACAGCAAGGACCTCTGCAGCAGCCTCATATGAGCTCAGACCAGAGACCATTTTGATTAATGCCACCATAAAGCTGAGAATCTGTAGGTAATTCCAAACTCTTGAAGCCCCCAATGCCCAGAACACTGCCAGCTGAGACAACAGCTTTCTCACTCTCTCCTCGTGTAGGAAGACTCTGCCTACATGAGTGTCGAATTGTGCTCCCAGGTATTCAAGCAACTGGGAAGACTGCAAGTAACTTTTTCCATGGTTGATCACCCAGTTAAGACTCTCCAGGAACTGTACCACTCAGGCCAACACCCAAGATGCTTCTGACTGTGACCTGGCTCAGATGAGCCAGTTGTCCAGATATGAGTGAACATTGACAAGAACATAAGAACATATGCCATACTGGGTCAGACCAAGGTCTATCAAGCCCAGTATCCTGTTTCCAACAGTGGCCAATCTAGGTCACAAGTACCTAGAGGTTTCCCCAAAAGACACAGGTTCCACAGTACTTGTATTGGGGCAAGCAGTGGATTTCCCGGGTCCCCGTTAATAATGGTTTATGGACCTTTCCTCCAGGAACTTGCCCAAACCTTTTTTAAACCCAGCTACACTAACAGCTTTTACTACATCCTCAACTAACTAATTCCAGAGTTTGATTTACATGTCGAGTGGAAAAAATATTTTCTCTTATTAGTCTTAAGTAGGTTACACTGTAGCTTCCCCTAGTCCCCGTCTTTCTATATTTTGATGGCATAAACAATCGATATACGTTTACCATTCCACTCCATTCATTCATTTATAGACCTCTATCATATCTTCCCTCAACCATCTCTTTTCCAGATTGAAGAGCCCTAACCTTTTTAGTCTTTTTAGTACATTCTATTCAGTATGGTTTATGGAGGATAGAATACCTGACACAGAGTCTTGAGAGTCGGACAGACCCAAAACACGGTACTGCGTCACACCTGTCTGAAGAAGCCTACGTTTGTTTTTGTCTGAAGAAATCTCTCAGGATTGAATGGCAGGAATCTTTGGATTATCGGTCATACAGTTAAGTACTCCTGTTTGCATTTACTGCAAAAGGTTTGATGAAAATGGACATTTAATTTGAAGAGGAATTATCCTCTTTATGAGTAGTCCAACAAAAACTCTTTGCTAATTTATACATTTTTGGTGCTCTTTCTACCTGGTCTTTTTTGTGGTCACAAACGTTTACAACTCCCCTGAAGCCCATACAGTTTTCCTATTTTTTAGGTGTTTCTCAAAAATGCCAAAGTAGCTGTTGTTGAGAGTTAGTCTATCTGTATGCCATTTTTTGTTTGCGCATATGTGGTGCTAATAAACTAACAGGGAAGAAGCAGTGAGCTGTGAGATGGTGGGGAGGACAGGTCCTGCCATCTGAAGGTGAGTTAGACCTACAGCACAAGAAAACAGAGAAAAATCTTCTGTATGCCAACGGGGACCCAACCTCCACCAGCACTGAAGGAAAAAAGGGAAAGGGAGCTGAATTTACCTCACACCTTTCTCAGAAGTTCATTCAGGTATAGCAGGTATTTTCCTATCCCCAGGACGCTTACAATATATTTGTACTTTAGGCAATGTAGCATTAAACGAGTTGCCTAAGATCACAAGGAGCAGCCATGGGGTCTGAATCGGGCTTTCCTGAGTCTCAGCCCTCTGCTCGAACCACTAGGTTGCTCCTCTGCTCCATTAGAGGGACGCTGTGGCCTAAAAAGCAGGTATGTGCTGACAGGGACCCAGTCTCCAATGGCACAAAGACGTCAAACAGCCCCACAGTACTTACCTTAAACCTCTGGCGCTGCAAGGCTTCCCGACCTCCGCCCTCCACAATGCCCGATGCCGGCTTACTTTTGTATGGGGGCAGAAGCTACTTCCGGCCCCATGCAAAAAGGAAGTCAACATCCATTATCAGAGGGGGTGGAAATCAAACAGTCTCACAGGACGCTTGCAATAAGCACTGCGAGACTGTTTGAGGCCATTTCCACTGTTACAGTTCTCAGAGATGGGCGGCAGGTGCAGCAGTGGGCCACCCCTGGAGCATTGATGCTCTAGGCAGTTGCCTGGTTTACCTAATGGTCGCGCCAGATCCCCTTGTGCTTCAGAGTAGTGAAGAAGCCAAAGGGAAGAGTGGCAAACTGAAAATGATCATCAAGAATGGCGAAATGGAGGAAGCTCTGCTGATCCTTTTGGTTAGGAATGCAGAACTAGGCCTTGGCCAGGCCCAGGAACATGAGAAACTCCCTGTATCGCATCACCTGGATCATTAATCATAGTCTCCATGCAAAAGTGCAAGGGCCAAAGGTGGGCACTGACACTCCTGAGGTTGAGGATTGAATAGAATGATCTGTCCTTCTTCAGCACCATGAAATAATTGGAGTACCAGACAGAGGGGACCAGGGCAACTGCCTGTGGACTAAGCAAACTTTCTATTGTAGCCTGAATGGCAATCCTCTTGGCCACAGAGCCACATAGGGCCTCCTCGGCCAAAAACCCCTTAGGACATTAGAACGGCTTTCTGATAACTCTGCCCAAACTGCAAACAGCATGAACCAACTGTAAATAAACCAAGCAAAGTGTAAATAGTTTCACCCTGTTGAGTAACCTGTATGCCAACTTTTGTATCCAGTTTTAAATTGGCATTGCACTGTAAACCGCTTTGATTTCAGGATAAGGCGGTATAAAAATCTGGTTAAATAAATAAAGATGAAGGTATCTGGAATAGGCTGCCTGCATTCTAGAAGGTAGCCGTGCTGAATGGTGTCTAGCACCCAGCAATCTTCTGTGACCCGAGCCCACTCCTGGTAGAAAAGGTATAGTCTGCTGCTCAAGAATGTATCCTGGAATGGGCCCCCAAACCATCACTGCACTGGACAAGAGGAGGTAGATCTGGAAGTGATAGGCTCCTGGGGTCCTCTAGCCCCACGAAATGACTAAGCCCATGATCGAAGACAAGAAGATGAAGAAAAGACGTGCCTTCTGGGATTATACTGACAGGATCCCGGGTACTCTGGGGTTTCAGGTACCAGGAATGAGGATGCTACTTTTTGCTTTCCAACTACTTCCTGAAGAAGAACCACAGATGGCTGACAAAGATACATATGGAAATGAAGTAGATACCACACCATTTACGGAAGAAAGTGTCTATGAACAACTTAAACTGAAAGTGAACAAAGCCAGATAAGATACATCCCAGGATGTTGATGGAGCGCAGAGAGATTCTGGTGGTCCTCTTAAGAATGTTTAATAGATCCTTAGAGAGATTCCTCAGGACTGGAGAAGGGCTGATGTAATCCCTCTTCACAAAAATGACAAAAGAGAAAAGGTGGGAAACTACAGGCCGGTAAGCCTTACCTCGGCAATTGGGAAAATAATGGAGATGCTAATAAAGAAAAGTATAGTGAACTTTCTACAATCCAGTGGGCTGCGACACCTCTGGAACCATTATTTTACCAAAGGCAGTTCGTGCCAAATGAATCTGATGGATTTCTTTGACTGGGTGATCAGAATTTTAACAAAGCCTTTGATACTGCTCCTCATAGCAGACTCATGAATAAACTGAGCAGCCTGAAACTAAGAACCAAGGTAGTGAACTGGATTAGAAACTGGTTGACTAACAGACGATAGCGGGTTATAGTAAATGGAATTCACTCGGAAGAAAGAAATGTTAGTGGAGTGCTTTAAGGATCTGTACTGAGACTGATTCTGCTCAACAATTTTTTAAGTGACATTGCTAAAGGGTTAGAAGGAAAAATTTGCTTTTTTGTGCAGGACATGAAGATTTGCAGCAGAGTGGACACCCTGGAGGGAGTAGGCAACATTAGAAATGATTTACAAAAATTAGAAAAGTGGCATAATGCTTGACAGTTAAGATTTAATAGTAAGACGTGCAAAGTGATGCACTTGGAATGCAAAAATTTTAAAGATCTGTATGTGATAAAGATAAGAAAATGATGTACACAGACTAGGAGAGAAACCTTGAGGTAAGAGTGTCTGAAGACCTCAAGGATGTGAAACAATGTGACAAGGCAGTGGCCAAAGCCTGAAGGATGCTAGACTGCAGAGAGGGGCATAACAAGCCGAAAGGAGGAGGTGATAATGCCCCAGTATGGGCTGTTGATGAGGCCTCACTTGGCGTACTGTGTTCACTCTTGGAGATCATATCTTTCTAAGTATATAGAAGGACAAAGTAGTTCAGAGAAGAGTGACCAAAATGGTATGTGGCTTGTGCCAGAAGCCTTATGAGAAGAGACTTGAGGATCTAAATATATATATACCTGGAATGTAATTATAACAGGCTATAATTTATTCAGGAAGGACAGGCTAGGAAGAAAGGGAGGAGGAGTGGCACTATATGTAAAAAAATAATAATAATATTAAAGCTACAGAATTGCAGGGTGTATGAGAAAAGGAGTCACTGGGGGTTAAACTGGAAAGAGGAACTGGAGCATCCAGTTGCATTGCTGTGATATATAGACCTCCTTCACAGGCAGAAGAACTGGACAGTGCAAGAGTAGTTTAGTGGTTACAACAGCCTACTACCCAAGAGATATGGGGTTGATGCCCACTGGCATTCCTTGTGATCTTGAGCAAGTCACTTAACCTTCTATTGC
The DNA here is from genome assembly GCA_033557465.1 of Ichthyophis bannanicus. Lineage (NCBI taxonomy): Eukaryota > Metazoa > Chordata > Amphibia > Gymnophiona > Ichthyophiidae > Ichthyophis > Ichthyophis bannanicus. Next base: position 103,385,708 of record CM066043.1, read on the forward strand.
CTCAGGTACAAAGTTAGATTGTAAGCCCTCTGGGGACAGGGAAATACCTACCTATCTAAGTATGGAAACCATCATAAAAAACAAAAATACTGAACATGTACATAGTCATGGCTTAATGGGAGACGACAACATGGCTTTAGCCAAGGAAAGTCTTGTCTTACTAATCTGTTATGTTTTGTGGAAGGTGTGAATAAACAGGTAGACAAAGGTGAGTCGGTTGATATAGTGTATCTGGACTTTCAGAAAACCTTTGACAAGGTCCCTCATTAGAGACTTTTGTCAAAACTAAAAAGTCATGGGATAGGAGGCAGTGTACTATTGCGATCAAGAACTGGTTAAAAGATAGAAAGCAGAGGGTAGGGCTAAATGGCCAATTTTCCCAATGGAGAAAGGTGAATAGTGGTGTACCCCAGGGATCTGTGCTGGGTCCGCTGCTTTTTGACATATTCATAAATGACCTGAAAAGTGGAATAACGAGTGAGGTTATCAAATTTGCAGATGACACAAAACTATTTAAAGTTGTTAAAACCCAAGAGGATTGTGGAAAATTGCAAGAGGATCTTGATAAATTGGAAAACTGGGCATCCAAATGGCAGATGAAATGTAATGTGGACAAGTGCAAAGTTATGTACCTAGGAAAGAAAAACCCAAACTATGGTTACATGATGCAAGGTTCCATATTAGGAACCACTACCCAGGAAAAAGATTTATGCTTCATCGTGGATAACATATTAAAACCTTCTGCCCAGTGTGCAGTGGTGGCCAAGAGAGCAAATAGAATGCTAGGAATCATAAGGAAAGGAATGGAGGATAAAACAAAGGATATTATAATGCCTCTGTATCGATCCATGATGCTACCGCACCTTGAATATTGTGTGCAATTCTAGTCGCCGTATTTTTAAAAGGATATAGAGTTATTAGAAAAGGTACAGAGAAGAGCCACCAAAAGGGAAAGGGGATGGAAAAATACCCCTATGAAGAGAGGCTAAAAAGGTTAGGGCTCTTCAACCTGGAAAACAGATGGCTAAGGGGAGATATGATACAGGCCTATAAAGCATAGTTACTCACCTGTAACAGGTAATCTCCGTGAACAGCAGGAATTTAGTCTTCACATATGGGTATCGTCGGTAGCCTGCGCGGGAACGCTCCCCAGTGTCCAATAGGAAAGCTTTTGGGAGCATCCCACAGCGCCTGGGTGCTGCCTTCCTGCCTTTCCCAACTGTCCATCTCCAGTTGAGTTTAAAGCTGAGACAAAAGAGAGAGGGAAAGACAGAAAGAGAGAGAGAGAGAGAGAGAGAGATAGAAAGATACAACTCCTAGGGGAGGTGGGTGGGTTGTGAAGACTAAATTCCTGCTGCTCCCAGAGATCACCTGTTACAGGTGAGTAACTATGTTATCTCCAGGAACAAGCAGGAATGTAGTCGTCACATATGGGGACTCCCTAGCTGCAGATGCCAGGGAGATGGCCCCAGAAAGTTGTGTGCCCTTGTGAAAGGGCTCCACTTCCCCCCATGGATCTCTGGCATCCTACCAGGGATGGTGGGTAGGAGTTGATTAAGTCTGGAATAGGTGTTGAAGAACAGCCTGACCAAACAAGGCATCCTGGCGGGAGTCCTTGTCTAAGCAGTAATGGGCTGTGAAGGTATGTACCGAAGCCCAAGTAGCTGCTCGACAGATGTCATCGATAGACACAGAGTGAAGATGAGCCATTGAGGCTGCCATGGCTCTCACATTGTGAGCTGTGACATGGCCTTCAAGAGGAAGGTTCTTACGCTCATAGGCAAAAGATATACACTGTGCAATCCAGCTGGACAGTGTCCTTTTGGAGACTGAAAGTCCCAAATGACTAGGAGCAAAGCAACAAAGAGTTGAGAGGATTTTCTATGTTGCTGTGTCCTTTGCAAGTAAAAGACCAAAGCTCTTTTACAGTCCAAAGTATGAAGGTTCCTTTCTGCATTTGAGGCGTGAGGCCTTGGAAAGAATACAGGAAGGTAAACTGCTTGGTTTAAATGAAAAGGCGAAAGCACCTTTGGCATAAAGTGTGGATGAGTCCTAAGCACTGTTCCCTCTAAGCTGTGTGTGTGTGCGCGCGCACACACCTCGCCGAGCAAGCGCACATACTTTACAACAGAGCGCACAAAAATTATGGTTCTGATTCTGATAGAAAACAACACAGACGTCTTAAAATTGTAAAGTTGTGATTGTAATTACTAGAAATTTTCCACTTCATTTAGTAATCGTCTATTTTCATTTAATTTGATTAAAATCAATGTGGTGTACATACTGTATTCTGATGTGTAGTCAAATTTTAAAGTATATAACTCCGAGTGTCGTTATGTGGTGCACAAAAATTTAACCTTCCTTCAAAAGCTGCACAGCTGATATTTTATGTGCACACAGCCTACAGAAAATTAGAGGGAACATTGGTCTTAAGGACTACCTTATCATGATGGAACCTTGTATAAGGAGGATCAGCCACCAACGCTTGCAATTCACTGATGCAACGTGCTGATGTGATTGCAATGAGAAAGATAATCTTCCAGGAAAGGAATTTCAAAGAGGTAGTGGCTAATGATTCAAAGGGCGGTTTCATGAGCTGCCCAAGTACCAGATTCAAGTCCCATGCCACCGGTGGTGGCTTAATGGGAGGCTTAGTTAAAAGAAGGCCTCTCATAAATCTCGCTATGAGAGGATGAGAGGAAATAGGTTGTCCATTTAGAGGCTTGAAAGAAGCTGCAATAGCACTCAAATGGACTCTCACTGAATTGGTCTTAAGCCCTGCATTTGATAAATGAAGGAGGTACTCCAGTAATGATTCCAGAAGTATCGCAAGAGGGTTAAGACCCTTCTGCAAGCACCATATGGTAAACCTTTTCCACTTAAATGCATAAGAGCGTCTTGTGGAAGGTTTCCTGGAAGCATGACGAATATCCTTTACCTGCTGGGAAAGGTTAAGACCGTGAAATTCTAGGCTTTCAGCAACCAGGCCCTGAGATGCAGAGACTGCAGATTGGGATGCCACAGCATCCCGTCCTCTTGAGAAAGAAGATCTGGAGCAGATCCTAACTCCAGAGGCGGAGCTTGAGAGAGATGTAGGAGCAGAGGGTACCATAGTTGCCGTGGCCAACGTGGAGCTATGAGGATCATATGACCTCTGTCTCTCTAAAGCTTGAACAGGGTTTTGGGAATTAGGGGAATGGGTGGAAAGGCATACAGGAAGTCCTGACCCCAGTGAAGGAGGAAAGCATCCCTGGCCTGACAACCTCGAGCCGAATTCTGGAACAGAACCGGGGAAGTTTGGCATTCAGCGGACTTGCAAAGAGGTCTATGTCTGGGGTTCCCCAAATTTGAAAAATTTGGGCCACCTGGTCTGCATGGAGAGACCATTCGTGTGGAAGCAGAACTCGACTGACTTAGTCTGCCCAAGAGGTTTGAATGCCTGGAAGATACACTGCAAGCAGATGAATCTGATGCTCTCTGGCGAGGGCCCATAGTCGCAAAGCTTTGTTGCACAGCGACAGAGAGCCTGTTCTGCCCTGCTTGTTCACATAGAACATGGCTACCTGATTGTCCGTTTGAACTAGGACTGTCTTGTAGCTGAGCTGGGTATGAAATACTCGAAGAGCAAGGAAGATTGCTCTGAGCTCCAGGAGGTTGATATGGAGATAGGCCTCCTGTGGAGTCCAGGTACCCTGGATAGAGAGGCCATGCAGGTGGGCTCCCCAACCCACTTGTGAAGCATCTGTTGTTAGAGTGGCTTGGGGTGGGGGTTGCTGAAAAGGAGACCCCACCAGAAGGTTTTTGGGCGACTGCCACCATTGGAGGGACAAAATAAGGCGATCTGAGTTTGCTATTTTGTCTGACAGGCAACCTGACGCCTGAGTCCACTGAGTGGGCTGCCCTCATATGGAGGCGAGCATAAGGAACCAAATGCATGGTGGATGCCTGTGGCCTAGCAACTGTAACATTTCCTGAGCAGTGAGGTGAGGTTTTGGTACTGCTTGGGAAGCTAACTGCACAATGCGAAGGCAGCGGGGCTGTGGAAGGAAGGCCCTTGTCTGTCTGGTATCCAGAAGAGCTCCTATAAACTCTAGGGATTGAGTGGGAGCAAGGTTGGACTTTGGGAAGTTTGACAAGTCCCAAATACTGAAGAATGCGCATTGTGCAAGACAGAGCCATCCTGGCCTCTGGCTCTGAAGGGGCTCGAATGAGCCAGTCGCCTAAGTAAGGGAAGACGAATATTCCCAGGGTGCGGAGAAATGCTGCTACCACAGCCATGTATTCTGTGAACACCTTTGGTGCAGAAGCCAGGCCAAAAGGAAGAACCCTGTATTGGTAGTGCTTCCCTTGAAACAGGAATCGAAGGAACCTTCGGTGAGTTGGATGGATGAGAACATGAGTGTATGCATCCTTGAGAACTAGAGAACAAAGCCAATCCTGACTCTGAAAGTATGGCAGCAGAGTTCCTAGAGAAATCATTTTGAACTTCTCTCTGAATAGGAATTTGTTCAATTCTCTAAGGTCTAGAATGGGTCAGTGTCCTCCTGTTTTCTTTGGAATAAAGAAATAGGGGGAGTAAAACCCTGTACCCCGTTGGGGAATGGGCACCTCTTCTATTGCTCCTTGAGCAAGGAGCATTATGACTTCTTGACCTAACCCGTCGTTGGGAGAGGTCTGAGAATTGAATTGTCTTACTATTGTAGGAGGGGGCATGCTGAGGAAATGAAGCTTGTACCCCTCTCATACAATAGATAGAGTCCAATTTTCTGCTGTTATCTGACACCATCTGGGGGCAAAATGACATAACCTTCCTGGGATGGTGGAGGGTTCTGGGCCGTTCAGGGCCAGGAAGGCAAAGTTCTTAGATAGGAGTCAAAGCCCCTGTGGAGGCTGTCTGCTGAGCCGGTTGAGGCTTAGCTGCTTTTGGCTTCCTTTGTTGCCTAGGTTGTTGCTGCTGTCCCTTTTTTGGCAGACTGACCTGAACGATGTCCCTGCTGGGTATAGGAGGGATAAAACTTCTTCTTACTGAAGAATGGTTTCTTAGAGGATATTTTCCTCGCAGGATCAGCTGTAGATTTGGACAATCTTTCCAAAGTGATATTGTCAGCATCTATCTCAATAGCTTTTTCCTGCCAATTCTTGCCAAAGAAATTCTCTCCTGTGCAAGGTATATTCCCCAGTTTGTCCTGTACCCAGATTTCTAAGTCAGATGCCTGGAGCCAGGCAATTCTGCGTGCACCTATGGCAATAGCAGAGGTTCTGCTTATGCATTCAAAGCAGTCAAAGGCTGCACAATTCACAAACTTGGAAACATCCTGAGCATGTTTAACAAGAGTAAGATAATCTTGCCTTTTATCATCAGGATGGAGAGGGCTCATAAGCTCTAAGTTTCCTGTGTCTTCCTTAAGGAACATTCCCATATACAAGATATAGGAACTGATCCTAGCAGAAAGCATGGAAGCCTGGAAGGATCGACGTCCAAAGGCGTCGAGAGTCCTACACTCACGTCCTGGAAGATTAGATGCATGCCTTTTTGCACTCTTCATCCATCTCATGGCTGATTCTACCACCATGGAATGGTGTGGTAATTGAGTCTTTTGAAACCCAGGACAAGGAGGAACTCGATACATAGTGTGTCGAGTCTTCGAGAATGAGGAGATGTGGTCAGAGGTGTTTCCCACATCCTTAACATAAGATCATGCAAGATCTCATGAATAAGTAAGGTAGCTGCCTCCTTGGGAGCTTTAGGGTATTGTAGGATTTCTAATTCCTTTGCCCTAGGCTCTTTTTCAGGAGCCACTGTGATGGAAATTCCTCGGGCCACATCTCAGATAAAATCCTGAAAGGACATATCCTCTGGTGGAGACATCTTACGCTGAGGAGAAAAGGAATCCTCGGGAAGAAGTACTCTGGTATCGGCAGAGCCTTTAGAGTCTTCAGACTCATCCGAGGATTCGAAGTATCTCTGATCCGGGTGATCGTGCAAGGCACGGTACCGGTCGAAGTCAACATCGGAGTGGTCCAGTACCGACTTGCCGATGCCAGATAGAGACGCCTGACTCGGTCCCAGTAGAATACCTGCCAATGTCGATGCAGTCGGTGCCGGTGTCAGAGTCGGTGCTGGTACCGGTTGAATTGTCTGAAGCGGTTTCAGGGGCATCGAGGCCGTGAGAAGAGCTGCCAGACTGCGTTCAATAGCCAAGAATCTCTGGTCTATCGACGCTGCCGATGCTTGGGTATCAGTGCTGGTTAAAGCAGCCGGAACCCCAGAGCATGGCACCAGTAGTCGGCCGAGGTTGAAGCCTCGAGAACATCCTGGAGCCCCGTTAGTGCTTTGGAAGCCGAAGCCTCCTGCCGGGGCAATTTTGCTGGTGAAAGTCCCTCAAGGGCAACGCCAGAGGCATCTCGATGTTTAGAAGGAGATCTACTCTTTGAGGACAGGCTAGATTTGTGTTTAGTTACCTGAGATCCATGGGAGGAGGATGAAGCCCTTGAGGACGTCGATGCCATGGAGGCTGATTCGGAGGGAAAGAAGGGTGCTGAGCTTAGCAGCTCGGTTTTGCCGGCCCCTTTTTGACATCATTCCACAGGCAATACACTCTGAAATAGAGTGGTCAGGACCTAAACATTTGAGGCAACACTCATGGGTGTCGGTGACGAAGATGGTACCGCCACACTTAGAACACTGTTTAAAACCCGAAGCGGGTTTTTCCATTCTGAGGGAAAAAGTTGGGCCTAGTGCCCAAAATGGCACGTGGCACCCAAGAAGAAAATTACTGGAGAAAGACTCCAGAAACAAAGTTTTTGGGTTTTGTTTTTTTTTGGAAAAAAGAAGAACCGGCGGTACCGGTATAGCGTTGAGGGAAGGCAGACGCGACCACAAAAAAAAGGAGTATAAGAAGGGGATTTTTCTGCGGTGACAGGATGTGCGACCTGTCGGCTCTGCGTAAAACGAAGAACTGGAGAGGGACAGTTGGGAAAGGCGGAAAGGCAGCATGCAGGCGCTGTGGGATGCTCCCAAAAACTTTCCTATTGGATGCTGGGGAGCGTTCCTGCGCAAGCTCCATCGGTACCGACGATACCCATATGTGAAGACTACATTCCTGTTTGTTCCTAGAGATATTAATGAATGGAGTGGAACGGGTAAATATAGATCGATTTATGCCATCAAAATATAGAAAGACTAGGGGGCATGCAATGAAGCTACAGGGTAAACTATCTAAGACTAATAAGAGAAAATATTTTTTCACTCAACGTGTAATCAAACTCTGGAATTAGATGTAGTAAAAGCTGTTAGTGTAGCTGGATTTAAAAAAGGTTTGGACAAGTTCTTGGAGGAAAGTCCACAAACCATTATTAAAGTGGACCCAGGATATCCACTGCTTGCACCAATACAAGCATTGTGGAACCTGTGTCTTCTGGGGAAACTGCTGGGTACTTGTGACCTAGATTGGCCACTGTTGGAAACAGGATACTGGGCTTGATGGACCTTGGTCTGACCCAGTATGGCATTTCTTATGTTCTTATGTAACTCGCTTTGAGCGACCATTGGAAAAGCATGAGTTAAATATTAATTGAAGACATTTGCAGTATTGCTAAGAAAGGAGAGATGCTATTGGTGATTTCAATATGCTGGATGTTGATTAGGACATTCCTGCTGCAGTGTCCTCTAGAAGTAAGGAGATCCTGGATTCTCTGCAGGGAGAACTATTCCGGTAAGTGAATTTACACATGAGGGCCATGCTGGACCTGGTGCTTATGAATGGGAAGATAATTGCTAATGTTATAGTGGATGAACATCTCTTATCCAGTGATCACCAGATAGTGTGGTTCAATATTAGGACTAGGGCTGATATAGACCATTCAAAAGTGAGGGTTTTAGACTTTAGGAAAAATAGCTTTGCCAAGATGGGCCAATATCTCAAGAAGTCGTTTGCGGAATAGGAACAGCTGGGAAATGTAGAAAAGCAGTAGGCAAAATTGAAAGGGGATATTTTAAGTGCAATAAACCATTTTGTTAGGAAAGTAAATAAATGTGAAAGGAAAAGCAGCCCACTGTGATTCTCAAAAGTGTAGCTGAAAAAGTAAAGGAAATGAGGGTATCCTTCATAAAATACAAAAGGTCACAGAAAGAGGAAGACAAGCATCAATATTTGAAAAGCTAAGAGAAATTAGGAAAATAGTCAGGAAAGCGAAGATACAAATGGAAGTAAAAACAGCCAACACAGTAAAATAGGGGGACAAAAGATTTTTCCTATACAATGGTGAGAGGAGGAAATGCAAAAGTAGTATTGTCCGAGTGAAGGGGAAGAATATGTAGAAGCTGATAAGGATGAAGCGGAATTGCTTAACAAATACTTCAGTTCTGTGTTTACAGATGAAGGCCCAGGAGCAGGACCTCAGAAACATTGACAATTAGGAATAGAAATGAGGCAGATCTTGAATGATTTTCAGAAGACTGTTCGCGAGGAACTAGCTAAACTAAAAGTAGACAAAGTGATGGGGCCAGATGGAATTAATCTGAGAGTACTGAAGGAACTTAGGGAAGCTCTAGCGCACTGTCTGATCTTTTCAATGTTTCTTTAGAGTCAGAAGTGATCCCAGAGAACTGGATAAGGATACATGTAGTCCCTTTACACAAAAGCGGATACTGATGTTTACTTAATCTTACATGTTTACAGTTGGTTATCTGCATTGACGGACATGAATGAGAAATGTGGATTGATTGCATGGATGCATTTTATAAGCATCTACTTAAGTGTGTAAAATGTTATTCTATACACTGAAGTTCATTATAACATTACCCCTGAGAGTAAAGCCTTTGAGTCAATGCTAACTCCTGGTGACCCAGCTCCTGGGTTCTCTTGGCAGAGTGACTAGAAGTAGTTTGCCAAGCCTTTCTTCTGCATAGGTGCCTGTTTCTTTATATTTCTACAGCACTGCCTATGCCTTGCAGTGCTTTATATATGTTTAATAGTAGTACGTAATATGCTAATAGGTAGTTTCACCATCTCCAAAACTAGGCACCCTGTTATAAAATTATCCTCCACATGGCAAAAGAAAAACCAAAAAAAGCAGATGAGTCATTAGTTTGAGCCCTATTTGCAAGTGATATAATTCTTTCAGTAACTGAAAATCAATACTGGAAGAACACTGCAAACTAATGCACCCTATTTGGGATTGTCATATTATTGCTTATCACATTCTCTTTTAAGCCTTGATGTAATAATTCATGTTAGCACTTAACACAGTAGTTTATTTATCTTTGCTGCCTTTTAGTGCTCTCTTTTTGGCTGGCCAACCCCAGGGGATGCTTTAACATGTTGTTAGGGGTCAAGTGGCATTGTTTTAACAGATGGCAGTGTTGGCACTACCCATTAGGCAAATTAGGCGGTTGCCTAGAGCGCCAATGTTTCCCGGGCAACCCCTTTTCACTGCTGCTATGCCTCTCTGGGACCTTCAGCGGCAGCAATGCAGTTAAAACAGCAAATAGAAATTACACTTACCTGGTAATTGTCGTTCCTTGAGTGACGACAGCTTAGTCCTCTACAGATGGGTAGTGCACCTCCTCCTGCAGCTTGGAGACTGGACCAATCAAATCTTCATCCCTCTGGATGTAGCGAGCTGGAAATCCCTATCAGCCCCAGTGAACTATTGACAAAGCAGACTCAAGAGCAACAAATAAGTAGCTAACTTTTAGGGTTTTTTTTTTTTTTTTTTGGTTTAACAATCAGAACCTGTAACTGAACATAACCTGCCGTCTAACGGGAACAGGGAGGAAGACCCGCCCCAAAAGCGCTCTTCCCCCTTGCCAAGTCTGGAAAGAGATAGAAAGTAAAACTCACCTGTCACACCGCTTCATGACCATGACTACGTGCCGAGCTAGCCAGAAACCTGAGGGCGGGAAGGAGGACTAAACTGTCATCACTCAAGGAACGACAATTACCAGGTAAGTGTAATTTCTATTTCCTTATCGTTCCTCCAGTTTAGTCCTCTACAGCTGGGATGTAACAGAGCAGTACTAACGGGAGGGACCCTGCCAGCCGGCACGCAAGACCGCTGACCCGAAACGGGCATCCCCCGCCGCCAACACATCCAAACGGTAGTGTCTACTGAACGTATGTAACGACGACTAGGTGGCCACCTTGCAAATCTCCACCGGCGGAACTAGACTGTGCTCAGCCCAGGATGCCGCTTGCGCCTGAGTAGAATGCGCCCTGAGGCCTATAGGAGCCGGACGTCCCTGCAACACGTACGCTGAAACAATAGCTTCCTTAATCCACCTGGAAATGGATGCCTTGGCCGCCGCTTCACCTTTCCTAGGCCCGCCGAACAACACAAACAGACGATCCGACTTGCGAAAAGCCGCGGAAACCGACAAAAAACGACGCAAGGCCCTCTTCACGTCCAATCGACTCAGACCGCGATCCGACGGATGCCCCGCTTCTGCTTGCAGAACTGGCAGAGACACAGTTTGATTCACATGAAAGGGAGAAGATACCTTAGGTAAAAAGGAGGGAACCGGTCTCAGAACCACCTTTTCCTTGGAAAAATACAGAAACGGCTCTCTGCACGAAAGAGCCTGCAACTCCGAAATGCGCCTCGCCGAACAGATAGCTACTAAAAAGACCACCTTAAGAGTCAAGTCTTTGACAGAAATCCGAGACAGAGGCTCGAACGGCGCTTTTCCTAATGCCCGCAAGACCAAGTTGAGATCCCAGGATGGAACGGAGATCCGACGAGCCGGGCACAGTCTGGTCACTGCTTTAAGGAAACGTACGACATCGCCATGAGCACCCAGAGCCACACCCTGGATCTTACCTCGATAGCAGGCCAAGGCAGCCAGTTGCACCCTCAAAAAGCTGGCGGCCAGCCCCTTGTCAAAACCATCCTGCAAAAAACTCAATACCACTGATACGGAAGCTCTAGAAGCCCGAACCTGATGCCTGGAACACCAGTCCTTAAAAATCCACCAGATGCGCACATAGGCAAGCGAGGTCAACCGCTTTCGCACTTGAAGCAAAGTTGCCACGACCGATCTAGAGTAGCCCTTCTTCTTTAACCTTGCCCTTTCAATAGCCAAGCCGTAAGCGAGAATCGATCCACTTGCAGCATTAGAAGAGGCCCCTGAACCAGGAGTTCCGGCGACAACGGGAGACGCCATGGGGGACCGTCCAGCAACCTTATCAAATCGGCATACCACGGACGCTGGGGCCAATCTGGCGCTACTAGAAGCACCCTCCCCCGATGGGCTTCGATACTTTGAATCACCCGACCGATGAGGGCCCACGGAGGAAATACGTAGAGCAGCCCCGTCATCGGCCACGGCTGCATCAGGGCGTCGATACCTTCCGAAATGGGCTCTCTCCGCCTGCTGAAGAACCGAGCCGCTTTCGCGGACCAGCACGTTGCCATCAAGTCCATGACTGGCATGCCCCATCGCAGAGTCAACTGGGCGAAGACGTCGGGATGCAACTCCCACTCTCCGGCATCCACCTGGATTCTGCTGAGAAAGTCCACCGTCACATTTTCCTTGCCGGCGATGTGAGCCGCCGATATCGCCTTCAACCGCGGCTCCACCCAGGCAAACAGTCCTTCGGCCTCTTCCTCCATGGCTGCGCTGCCTGTGCCGCCCTGTCGATTTATGTACGCCACCCTGGCAGCATTGTCCAACACTCGCACCGCCTGACGCGTCACCAGCTTCTGGAAGCTCTGCAGAGCCAAGAACACCGCTCTGAGTTCCAGACGGTTGATCGACCACCTGCTCTCCTCCGTCATCCACCTCCCTTGTGTGAACTGACCTGCACAATGCACCCCCCAGCCTGTTAGACTCGAATCCGTGAAGAGGGGAAGCCACACCGGCTGCTCCAATGGCATTCCTGCCTGCAAGACTGTGGGACGAAACCACCACCGCAGCGCCTGACGGACGCACCAAGGACAAGGGAGTCGCTTGCTCAGCGAGTCGGATTGATTTGACCAACGATGGAGCAAGGATCGCTGCAGAGGCCGCATGTGAAACCTGGCCCACGGCACGACCTCCAGCGTCGCCGCCATCGTCCCCAATACCTGGAGGTACTTCCACGCCGTTGGCGCCGCGAGCCTCTGGAAAGCCTGCACTAGACGTCGGAGGGTTAGAGCCCGGCGCTCCGTTAGAAAAACAGACCCCCTCCGAGTATCAAACTGAACCCCCAAATACTCGAGGACCTGAGTCAGCGCCAAATGACTCTTGAGCGTGTTGATCACCCAGCCTAAGCTCTGAAGAAACTCCACCACCTGTTGCGTGGCTTTCTCGCTCTCGTCCTGGGATTTTGCTCTTATCAACCAATCGTCGAGGTAAGGATGAACTAATACTCCTTGCTTTCGCAGCGCCGCCGCCACCACTACCATTATTTTGGTGAACACCCGGGGGGCCGTCGCCAAACCGAAAGGCAGCGCCTGGAACTGAAAATGACCCCACGGCAGGGCGAACCGAAGAAACTTCTGATGGGACTCCCGGATGGGAACATGGAGATAAGCCTCCGAAAGATCGAGAGAGGTGAGATACTCCCCCTGACGAACCGCCACCATGACGGACCGCAGGGTTTCCATGCGAAAATGCGGAACTCTGAGACAGCGATTCACCCCTTTGAGGTCTAGGATAGGCTGAAGAGAACCGTCCTTCTTTGGCACCACGAAATAAATGGAGTAACGCCCCATTCCGTATTCCGCGAGCGGAACCGGGACGATGGCTGCTAGCTGCAACAGGCGGTCCACCGTTTGACGAACTTGCAAGGCCTTTTTCGGGCTTCTGCAGGGAGAACTGACGAACGAATCCAGCACCGGCCTCGCCAGATCTAACGCATACCCGTCGTGAATGATCTCCAAGACCCACTGGTCCGATGTTATGCGGGTCCAGGCAGAAAGAAACCCCCGTAGCCGACCTCCAATCGGTTGTCCTTCTGCCGGGACCCTCTGCCATTCATTGTGGTTTCTGGACGGCTCCCGCAGAAGCCGCTGCGAAACGTCTACTTGCCCCCCGGAAGCCCCGGAATCCTTGAGCCTGGGACAGAAACCTTCTTCTTTGGGAACCCGCGAAACAGGGGGAGCGAAATCTTCGAAAATCCCGAAACTGCCCCCGAAAGGACGCGGAAAATTTTCCTGGCTTGGGCTTGTCCTCCGGGAGCCAACCCCCTTTTGACTCCCCTAAATCTTTGACTAACTTATCAAGATCCTCTCCGAACAATAGCTTGCCTTTGAACGGGAGCTTACCAAGCCGAGACTTGGAGGAACCATCGGCCGCCCAGTTTTTTAGCCAAAGGGCCCTCCACGCCGCTACCAGAGACGACATACTATTCGACAGGGCCCTAATCAGGTCATAGTGCACATCTGCTAAATATGCAGCTCCGGATTCGAGACGCTGTAGCTCTCGCACGTCGTCCTGCTCCATCGCTGCCAACTGTCTCAGGCGCTGGACCCACCTTAAACAGGCCCTAGCCACCCAGGCCCCACAGATGGACGCCTGCAAAGAAGCTGCATCCGCTTCAAAGGACTGCTTCAACAGACCATCCATCTTTCTATCCTGCGACTCCTTCAAGGCCGCACTGCCTTCCACCGGAATCGTGGTCTTCTTTGTGACCGCTGACACCGCCGCATCAACCTTCGGGGCATGAAAACTTTCCTTATCACCATCCGATAAAGGATAGAGTCTACTCATGGTTCTTATGCCTTTCAAACCCGCTTCAGGATGATCCCATTCGGTTTGAATCATCTGATCTATTACTTTATGAATGGGGAACACCACTTGTGTCTGACGCACCGCTTGAATAATAGGATCCGCCACATCCACTTCAGGTGCGGGTTGTTCTGGAGACAGCCTAAACGTCTGCAGGACCTCGGAAATGAGGGCTGACAACTCTTCTCTCCGAAACACACGAATGATGCACGCCTGATCCTCAGGTTCAGGAATCTCACCTTCCTCTAAATCCTCCAACTCGCCATCCACGTCACAACCGTGCTCTTCCTCCTCCTGGAAATCCAACTCGGAAGAAGAGCCCTCTGCTGGCCGAGGCCTCTTGAGTGGCTTGACAAGGCCACTCTCACGTTCTGCCAGTGCAGCCCGAGCACTGGGAGAAGGCAGGGACCCAGAACTCGGCAAAAGCCCCTGCCTCTTGCGACAGAAGGCCTGATGCATGAGCAACACAAAGTCTGGAGAAAAATCTTCCATCAATGTAGGACCCCCAGCTACCGGAGATACACCCAGCAGCCCAGGAGTCCCCTCCAACTCCGGAGCGGATGGACCAGCCATCCATGCTTCACCCTCTGGCTCCTTCACTGTGTCCGGAGGGGCTGGAGCAGTCGCCCCTTCCATTTGCTGCTCTACAGTCAGGGATACGGAAGCACAGGAATGGCAAATACCTGTCTCCGTAGCCGAGCCCCTACGGGTGCCACAAATCACGCACTGAGGCCTCGCTGACATGGACTATAGAGCCTGCGAGTCTCAAGGCAACTGAGGCAAAAGAGGTAGAATTGTTGGGATCCTGATATATATATACCCTGCTGTTTTTATCTTTTCCCAAGAAGGATCCTTAGGCAGTCCTTTTACTGGACCCACCAGGGCTAGAAAGCATCACCTGTGGATCAGCAGGCAAGGAACCAGCCAGCACGCCACTTATTTTCTTTTTTTTTTTGTTAGTGTTGAGTTTAAATTACTGAGTGATGCGCTGTCACTACCACCGCTAAAAAGTCCCGACCCCTCAGGCCCTAGGGACCCACGCTCCGGCAAAGAGACCCAAAGAAAAGAAGAAAACAAGAATATAAGTAAATAAGAAAATAAGAAAAGAAAATAAAACAAGTGGGAAGCCCCCGGACAACGGCACTGCCGGTTTACCAGGAAAACCGCTGAGAAAACCGCGAGGCTACAATGGCCGCGGTTTCTCTCAGCGATTTTGGCGCGCTTTACACAATGGGCCCCGAAGCACCGCAGATCTCAGAACTGCATGCCGGCGACCTCCCCCGTTGCACCTGGCTTTTACCTGCTGACAAAATGAGGAAACGGCGTCGATCGAAGCCTCGATCGCCGAAAGACACAGGATCGCCGCAGGGCCTGTGACATGTGCTCGACCACTTCTCCGGAGTCGGCGCCTGCAGGCTGTCACCCAGCACACTGCCCGTGGCCCGCACTAGGGGCTCTACCCCGTTCAGTCCAGGGGTAAGAGATCCTAATTAGCAAAAGCCGCCAGGGGGGAAAATAGAGGCTAGGCAAGGGAAAATCACTCCAGAGCAGAAACCCCCTCCCTGCCCGCTATGAGGAATGCAAAAGTCTTTTTTTTTTTTTTTAAGGCACAGTACCCAAATAGCAATTCCTCTAAATCCAATCAAGCCAAATCAAATGAAGTGAAAGCAAAATTTATCTACATAGCCTGCTTCTTATTAGTTCCTCCAGTGAGCCCAGCACCTAGGCTCACAAGGTCCTCCTGCTGCTTGGAGACTGGACACACTGGGGCTGATGGGAATTTCCAGCTTGCTACATCCAGAGGGATGAAGATTTGATTGGTCGTCTCCAAGCTGCAGGAGGAGGTGCACTACCCAGCTGTAGAGGACTAAACTGGAGGAACGATAAGGAATGCAGCATTTACCCAAAGCCTCAAACACTCACTCAAAAGCACCCCATGCAAACAGGAAGTCTGCGTCGGAGGGGGCGGAAGTGGCTGGTCAAGGCAAGCACCAACAGCAGTACAGCGCTTACCCAAAGCCTCCGATAATGCATCGCTGGTTTAATGGCAATGCTGCAGGTCCCAGAGAAGGGTGGCAGGACTGAGATTCACCTAGGGTGCCACGCATCCTTGCACCAGCCCCGCTAGAGGCAAACTGGAGATGGGGGTGGTGGTTGTGAGTGGAACTTTGGGGTCCAATGGAGCCACCAGAGACTTATAAGAAGCTGCAGGAAACTTTGTGTACAGCAAATTGGCTTCTCAACACAGTTTTCTGTATTTCTGCAGCCATCCTATGCTCAAAGGAGTTTTGTGCACAAACAAACCGTATACAAAGACTTGTGTAGACATCAGCATACAGCTCATTTCAGTCTCATGGTAATGAAGGTATTAGCTTCGGAACCCAGATACAAAGTTTGTGGAAGACCTGAAGGCTGAGTGCAGGATTTTCTAATGCCAGGTCTGAGGAGAAGTAAAAAGTTAGCTAGTTCTTCTGTGGCTAGCATGAGAATTTCATGCCTGTTTCTTCTCTGCTTTGTGAGCATGAAGGACCTGTGAATTTTTTGTTTTATTGAGTACAGGTAGAAAAATGGCAGTGGGATGAGGAGCTGAGGTGATTTATCACTTAAGGTGACATTTTACTTACTAGTTAATGTCCTTTCCTTGAATCCTGCTAGACCAATCCAGACAAGCGGGTTGTGTTCCCCTACCAGCAGATTGGTGGAGACAAAAAAAAACCCACAATGAAAAGCCCAGGTTTCAATGACATCACTCCCATGCCTCTATTCGCCTCAGCCACCAGAGGTTGCTTAAGTATTTCTTTGCCTCCAGCAGATGGTGAATCGATTTTCTCCCAAGAATGCAGAGGAAAAGACTGACTAAACGCTCGTGAGGGTGATATGGAATGCAGGGTTAAAGGGGAAGTGTCCTGGTTGTGAATGATGGGCAATGCACTCAACTACAGATAGTTTACCTGATACCTCAATGCACAGAATATACATTTTTAGCATTCCATAAACATGCGTCTATGCACATGCTCCTTCAGGTCCCAATACAATCTTTGCGCAAAATAGTGTTTCTGCTGCTAATGCACACTCAATATTTGCATGTTTCCATGGCAATCAGCATTCTCGCTCAAGTTTGTGCACACATTGTTCACAAATGATTTCTTTACTGTGTTTGGCTCATTTGCATAACAATAAATTTTCACATAGTAATCGGATTGTTTTAGCTCCCATGTATAAAAAAAAGTCTGAAATAATCTTTTTACTCAGATTTTTCACCTCTGTTTTTCTGCTGGCCATTCCTCTCCCTATGCACCCAAGCATCCTTCTAGCTTTTGCAGTTGCCTTTTCTACCTGTTTAGCAACTTTAAGGATCCTCAGACACAATCACGCCCAAGTCCTGCTCTTCTTTCGTGAACAGAAGTACTTTACTCCCTACACTGTCCTGATCCCCAAGGGTGTCGTCCCTTTCCTGTAAGGGATCAGGACAGTGTAGGGAGTAAAGTACTTCTGTTCCCAAAATAAGAGCAGGACTTGGGCGTGATTGTGTCTGAGGATCTTAAAGTTGCTAAACAGGTAGAAAAGGCGACTGCAAAAGCTGGAAGGATGCTTGGGTGCATAGGGAGAGGAATGGCCAGCAGAAAAAAGGAGATGATAGTGCCTCTGTATAAGTCTCTGGTGGAGTCTGTAGAGGGTGGCTACTAAAATAGTTAGTGGTCTTCATTATAAAGCATATGAGGACAGACTTAAAGTTCTTAATATGTATACGTTACAGGAAAGATAGGATAGAGGTGATATGATTGAGACGTTTAAATACCTCTGTGGCATAAACCTAGAGGAGAGCCTCTTTTGATTGAAAACAAGCTCTGCTACGAGTGGACATAGGATGAGGGTGAAAGGGGATAGGAGTAATATTCGGAAATATTTCTTTATGGAAAGAGTGGTAGATTTGTGGAATAGTCTTCCAGTGGAGGTAATAGAGATGAGAACAGTATCTAAATTTAAAAAAAAGCATGGGACAAACACAGAAGATCTCTAAACGAAAAGAAGGGACTTAGTATTTGATATGGAAGGGCAGACTACATAGGCCATGTGGTCTTTTTCTGCCATCATGTTTCATTCCTCTTCCCACAGACACTGCTCCTCCTCTTCCTGACAGAGGCACAACCATAAACCTAAGAGTCATGTGAAGGCCCCTACTGGCGCTCCTCCTGAGCCAGTCCCACTGCAGCTACCCCTTCCCAACCTCGCCAGCTCTTGGAGCTGTTCAGCAGAATTGTAGCATAGCACTCGCACACACAATAGGCCTCCACCTTTTAACCCAGACAGTCTACACCCACTTGGATCTGACACCATTGACCACCTGGGATTTGGAGGAAGCTGCCACCTCTCCCCCTCCAAGATTCTTCCCAGACAAAAAGGACAGCTTTCTCATCTCTAAAAGCCCTTCAGATCTGGATGGCTCGAGTATGCTTTTTATCCCTGAATCACTCCCATACCTCACCACTTCCTCTGCCTCTTCCAGCCTTGCCACTGGAGGCAGGGGCTGCGGAACACCTCTATTATTGGGGAGGGGGGACTAAGCTCTGCCTTGACTCTGCCCCTAACTCCATCCCCTAGCTCCCGCAGTCTTCCCCTCCTATTCTGCCCACAGGATCCCATCTCCCCCAGGGAGAAGAGAAGGGAATAGCTGGAATCGTGGCAGACTCCTTCTGTCTGTCCTCAGGAGAATGGATCCTTGTGGACAGGTGAGGAAGGCACGATTGCAGAATGACTCCTTCTGTCTGCCTGCGGGGATCAGATCTCCCGTGGGCAGACAGGAGTCTGCCGCAATTGTGGCTGCTCTCTTCTCTCTGCGGCTGGTGGGCAAATCTTTGGTGGGGCCAGGCCTATGTGGCCCATCCCATTCCAATGCCTATGACTGGAGGACCTGACCTGTCCCAAGTTCCTTTAGATGCTGACTGCCTAGCTATCTATCACCCTGTGATGTCAGACCCATGCAATGAAGTCTTTGGCATCCTGAAATATTTAAAAAGCATGGTAGTTATCCCAGTACACAAGATCCTACTTGACACTGCGACAAAATCTGGCAAATGTTCTTCTCAGGGACTCCTACCACCAAAAGACTGGACATCAAATAGCAGGTCCACCCGACCCCCGAGTTTGAAAAAGCTCAACTGCCACATCAATCCATCATCGTTGAAATGGCTATGAAGAAGTCAAAGAGCCCCTACTCTCCCACTCTGATGCCTCTCCCTGAAAGGAGCACAAGACCCTGGACAACGTGGGCAGAAAGGTCTTCCAAAACTCTGTTGAATGCCTGCATTACCATTTTCCCCATTCCAACACATTTTCTACCATTACACTCTTTCAGAGATGGACAATCAGAGGTCCTCTGGCACCTCTCCCTTTGGAAACCCAAAACCTCTTATCTCCCATCCTGCATGACATAGAAGAGTGTCGGAAGCACCCAGCACAGCAGTCTTTGTTTTTGTGCTGTCAGTGCTGACTCCTGGTGACCCAGCTGTATCTGAGTTTTCTTGACATGTATCACCAGAAGTAGATTACCAGGCCCTTTCTTCTGAGGCAATGGGAGGTAAAGTGACTTGCCCAAGGTCACAAGGCATGCTAGTGGGAATTGATCTTCTGGGTACTAGGCAGTTGCTCTAACCACTAGGCTACTGTCTTACTCCCTCCTATTACAACAAATCCTGTATTCTGTTCCCAGAACAACCTCTACACTCTCCCTCACCCCTACTCAGCACAGCCCCTGCATTCTTTCGACCCAGCACAGCAGTTTTGCTCCCTGCCATACCCAGCACAACCTCTGCAAACACTTTTCTTCCCAGTACAGCCTCGGTCCCTGCATATCTCCATACCTTCGGCACTGTCAAAAAAAAGACAAGAGCCTGATTCTGGCATCACTTCCCCCTCTTGGCTCCAGCCCTTTCCCTCTCTATTCATTCCTGATCTATCCTTCATAGTCAATCCCTTCTCACTCACTTGAAAATTTTCAGGCAGGATCAGTGCTAAAATTAAACTCAAATGCACTGCTGGAGGCTCTGCCGGTTCCCAGGGCAACAGGATACCTCAGAGGTGGCAGAACCAGCAGAGACTCTAGCATCAAGTTTGAGCATGAGGCTCCACTGCAGTTTGCTTTAATTTGAGCGCTAGTGTAGCAGCTGATAAGCATGCAATAAATAATACCAGGAGTCAGTTCAAAGATCCAAGCCAATTTATTGTGCACAAGGCTCAGAGAGTCAAGCTTCAAAAAGGACTGAGCAATGGAGAACAGGAACAACTTCCTTATATACAAGTTTCACAGTTTGATACAGGCAAACTTTCTATTGGTCCCAACGCCCCCTGCATCTATCCAATCGGGGACCCTCACTGGGCCTAACACCCTGTTCCCCCTTCTCAGGCTATTCTAACATTGGGGCTTGTTTACAAAGCCGCGGTAGCGGTTTGCGATCGTAATCGGAGCCGCGGCCCCATTGATTTCAATGGGGCCGCGGCTGCGATCGCGAACCACTACCGCGGCTTTGTAAACAAGCCCCATAGGCTCAGTTTCTAGACATAGATACATTCCTACTACAAAGTCATTTCTAGGCTCAGAGAATGTGAGAATGCAAAACACTGGAACATATCTATCATCAGCATAAAAGAATTGAATAAAGGATTAACACAAACTTATCAAAAGCAGTTTAGAGCGGTTTAAGGCAGATCCTCAGACCTTCACTGACTTTGATCTTTCTCAGCACTACTATTTCTAAGTGGGGGTGGGGACTCAGACCTAGCTTGCAGGCCTCTCATACATGTACAGGCTATTATATAGGCCATAGCCTACCACATTCCCCCCTTTGATTATTCTCACCCGCAAGTTAGAAAGGGTAGGAATTAAATCACATATTATACTCATGTAACAGCATCATCTTGGGGTATAGGGTAATATCGCCACATAGCTAAAACGTTTGTAGCTGCCTGTCGTTCTATAGTGCTATCAATGGCTGCTGGCTGTACTCGACTGTGATGAATCCAGGGTTCGAGTTCTGCAACTTTAACTGCAGTTGGGGTTGTTAAGATGACAATGTAAGGTCCCTTCCAATGCGGTATCAACGGTGTCTTTCTCCATTCTTTGATCCACACCGAGACTCCAGGCTTAAGAGGATGCAGGGGTTCTGTTAGATGGATGGGCAGCTGATCTCATACCCACGTATGAAGACTCTGCAAAACAGAACTTAAAACCAATAGTTCTTGTCTAGTAATTTCAGATCCAATCTGTTTCATATCTCCTTTTATTCCTTGTATAATAGG